>JAQPPZ010003645.1:2852328-4278492 GCA_028583015.1 Wollemia nobilis | reverse complement strand
TGAGGATTTCTTCCCCAACTAAGAAATGTTGCAACCTTTCCATTTTGCGCCAAGCTATGCATATTATATCTATAATACCAAAAATTCTTCCAACACGAAACCGATCAACCTGACTGAATACATCCATATAATTCCTACGCCTCACCAGCTTGTGGAGGGATCACATATGTTGGTAGAGTAAACCTTTGAGGTGGATATCAGTAATGATCCCACCAGTTCAAAGAAGATTAAATTTGGAGAGAGTCTCACTCCATATTATCGGGCCATCCTCATCCCTTTGCTGAAAGAGAGACCAAATTGGTTTGCTTGGTTGTACAAGGATATGCCAGGTCTAGACCCAAAATTGGTTACACATAACCTTTCGCTAGATCTGACGAAGAAGTCGATTAAGCAAAAGCCTAGGAAAATGCACCCAACAGTAGCCTTAATGGTGAAATATGAGCTACAAAAGTTGTTGGATGTGGAATTTATGATCTCCATCGATTATCTAGAATGGGTGTCTAATATGGTACCCATGGTAAAACCCAATGGAAGAATTTATATTTGCACGAATTTTAGAGACCTAAATAAGGCAACATACAAATATTCATTTTCATTGCCCAATATTAATGCTCTCATAGATGCAACTGCAAGTCACGAAATGCTCTCCTTAATGGACAATTTTTTAAGTTACAATCAAATTCATATTAAACCTGAAGACCAGCATAAAACCTTGTTTATAACACCATGGGGAATGTTTTGCTACAAAGTTATGCCATTCAGCCTCAAAAATGTTGGTGCCATCTATAAGCGGGCCATGACATACATTTTTCATGACTATATGTACAAAATTATTGAAGATTATATTTATGACTTGTTAGCCAAGTCATTTTTGCAAGAAGAGCATGCAAAGGTCTTAAGGAAAGTCTTCGATCACCTGATAGAGCATAATGTCAGGCTGAATCCTAAGAAGTGCATATTTGACATAACTTCTAGAAAATTACTAGGGTTCATTGCCTCTAAGAGAGGCATCAAAGTAGACCCAATGAATGTCAAGGCCATTTTAGAAATGTGTCCTCACACCAATATTAAGGAATTGAGAAGCCTTCAGGGCAGGGTAGCCTTAATAAAGTGATTTATCATCTAAATATCAGATAAATGTTGACCCATGAATCGACTGCTACATAAAGGGGTCCCATTCAATTGGGACGAGGACTACAAGGCAGCCTTCATTGAAATAAAGCAATACTTGGCGATGCCGCCAGTGCTAGCTCCACCAAGACCATAGATGAATTTTCTACTATAAATCAGCAACTGGCTTTGCATTGGGAACCATGTTAGCCCAAAAGAATGTGCAAGGCAAAGAATAAGCCATATATTATATTAGTCAAATCTTGGTGAGCTATGAGCTCAGGTATACATATGTGGAAAAATTGTGTTTAGCAATAGTGTTCACTACAAATAAATTATGACACTATATGTTAAGTCATACGACATATGTTATATCCAAATAGAATCCTTTGTAGTACATGATGAGTAAGACTTATCACAATATGCGTACTATGAAGTGGATCATGTTATTGATAGAATTCAATCTAGAATTCATAAGCCAAAAGTCCATTAAGGGACAGGTCATAGCATATCAATTAGCTGAGGTACCACTATCAAACAGTAGGCCTCTAACAATCAAACTTCTAGATGATGTAGTCTTCATTATATCTGAAGCTCTTGAACCTGAAGAACCAGAGAATAATGTTGATATGACTCTGTTCTTTGATAGTTCAAAGTGCAAACAAGTGGGTGGTGCCAAAATAGTGTTCTTCACATCGCAAGGAGCTCCAATGCCCTTGTTGTTCAAGTTGGATTTTTCATGCACCAAAAACAATGTTGAGTATGAAGCCCTACTATTAGGCCTCCACACAGTCGTCGCCATGAATATTAAGATATTGAACATCTTTGGTGACTCCTTGCTCATAGTAAATCAAGTAAATGGGGATTTTTCAATGTTTATGTCCCGTACTGAAAGCCTATAAGGATCTAATTGACACATATTTTGCCAAATTTGAATGGTATGACATTGAGGTAATCCCTTGATCATAAAATAGGTTTGCAAACACCATGACATCTTTGGAATCTTTAATCCCTTAGAATTTTTCTATTGATTTCACTACCATCCATGTCAAGATGCTCTCACATCCAGTAGCAGAGCGTGCAACCTATGATAACAGAGAATCAATCAACATGATCAGTGTAGAACCACAAGCTAAATGGTTCTGCAAAGAAGAATACTTTCTCAAGAAGGAACCATGGGGATAATTAACCTCTCAGAGTCCTATGGGGAGTGGTACTACCATTCACCACATGGTTATTTTTGAGTCTGCATTTGCAAAGGTAAATATGTAGGGGGAGCAAGTCATCTTAGTAGTTGAAGTTGAGATTTATCAAAATTGGATGTTGCAAATTAAAGGCTTCCTAAAGCTTAGTATAATCCCAGAGGGATTACCGTGTGTTGTGAAGTGCACATTTAAATAGAAATTGGTTAAATATATCTTAATAGGAGACATATTGTACCAATGAGGCTACGATGGAGTTCTCCTTCATTGCTTAGAGCTCTAAGAGGAATCAGGGGCAATTTCACAAGCCCATGATGGTACGTGCGATGGCCATTTAAGCGGCATGGCTATCATCAAGCGCATCCTTTGAATGGGCTATTATTGGCCCACTATGGAGAATGAGTGCAATGTGTATGTCAAGAAATGTGTTAAATTCTAGCATTATGCTAATCTTACGCACTTGCCATTGTAGGCCTTATAGCCCATTCAAGCGGCTTGGATATTTTCTCAATGGGGACTAGATCTTATAGGCAAGATCTCTCCTTCGTAATTTGGCTGGCGTACATTCATAATCATGGCTACTAAGTATTTTACAAAGTGGGTGGAAGAAATACCCTTAAAAACGACAAATGGAGCTCATATAGCAGATTTTATACTGGAACATATCATAATTTATTTTAGGATTCCATTCAAAATAATATCGAATAATGGAACGTCTTTCAAGAACAAAATTGTGAGAGCTTTGACATCTAAATATAGAATCAAACATAGTTTTGTAACTCCATACTATTCACAAGAAAACGGGTAGGCTGAGGCTTCAAACAAGACAGTGTTAGCCATCTTGAAAAATATGGTACAATAAAACCACAAAGACTGGTATATCTAGTTACCCCTTGCATTATGGGCTTATAGGACTAGTATTCGGACACCCACTAGGGCAACACTGTTCTCACTAGTATATGGCACTAAGGCCATTAACCCCTTGGAATTAGAAATTCTAATGCTATGCGTCACAATGAAAGAGGTCATCGATGATGACACTGCATGGCAAGCTCGACTAGATCAACTGATGCTACTTGATGAATATCGCATAAATGCCCTAGATCATCTCCACATTTATCAGGAGTGACTAAAACAAGCTTACAATATCAAATTCCACTAGAGAGACTTTGAATTTGGGTATCTTGTCTTGAAATAGAACCAACATAACTCTAATTTACCGCCAGATATGTAGGACAAATTTATGGCTAATTGGCTAGGACCCTACATCATATCTAAAAATATCGTTCTCGGTACCTATCACCTAATGTCACTAGGGGGTGTTAAAGAGCCATAACCTATCAACATCATCCATCTTAAGGTATTTTATGCTTGAAGAGCATAGTAAAAGGCTCTAAGAGTTGCTTGTAACTTCTTAGTCATCCTAAAAATCTTCAAACACTCTCATCAGTGGTTTGGTCAATCAAAAATCTCCAAAGGAATTTGTAAGCCCTTTGGTCAACCTCAAAATATTTGAGGGGTTTTTTAAAACCACTCAGTCATCCTCAAAATATCCAAGGGTTCCTAAAACGGTTTGGTCGTGTCAGTTAAAAGCCCTGAGGATTTTCTTATAATCGCTCAATCATCCTAAAAATCTCCAAAGGCATCCATCAGCCCTTTGGTTAAATTCAAAAAGTACCAAGAGTTTCTAAAAAATTGCTTGGTCAACCCCAAAGGCTCCAAGGATTTTCAGAAACACTTGGCCAACCCAAAATACCCCAAAGGTACCCATAATCCCTTTGGTCAATCCTAAAAGCTACAAGGATTCTTAAAAATTGCTTGGTCAATCTAAAGGCTCCAAAGACATGTACTCACCGTTTGGTCATTCATGAGGCTCAAAACCCATAAAAATTATAAAATCAATAAAATCCAAAAAAAAAAATTGGTAAAACATAAAATCCAAAAACATTTGCATTTTGCACTTTAATTTTGCATTATCATTTTGCATTTACACATGCATTCGTTGCATTACTGCATTGCATATAAGCATTCGTCATCCGTTGCATTCCATAGTAGGAGGCATTTTGTTTTTCAGTATTACAAACAACACCATGTTTGTGTTTAAATCATGCATCTCTACATTTATCATGATCCATCATTCATGTGAGTAATTGTGTTTTTCAACACAACCTGTAATGTTACTATGGAGATATACTAGGGTTTTCTGGTCGCTCAGCCATACCTAGTAGTCTTATCAAGAGTTGGTAGAAATATTGCTTTGCTTTTGTATCTAAGGTTTAGTTAGTATAGCCCTTACAATATCAAAAGCCTATCACTAATCAACAAATTTAAACAATCCTAACAAGGACTAGGGGAAGATGAAATCCGCGAAGTAAGACTGGGTATCCTGAGGTGAAAATAGTTATTCTTGCTTATCCCTCTGTGATGATGGTATGAAAAATATTGGCAGTTGGCAAAAGGATAGGTTAGTTCCCTATTCAGAATCCCTTATGATAAAATGAGCAATATCCCAAAGTGACATCCCACATAAATCCTCAAGATTGATACCCTAGATCGATATCATAGATTGACTTCCTAGATTGATATTCCATATTGATATCATAAGATCGATATCCTCAATCGATATACCAGAAACAATTTTCCAAAGTAAATCCCCCAAAGGAAATTTTTTGAAGAAAAATATCAAATGTAAATGCCGAAAAGTGAATATCGAATGAAGATAAAAAAATAGGCTCAAATCAAGTTCAAAGTGAAGATCATAAATCAAAATTTCGATCGAAGATCAAATGAAGATCCAAAATCCATTTCGAAGAGAGATCAAATGAAGATCCAAAGATAGTTCAAAATGAAGATGGAATCGACCCCCTTACTTTACTACATATGAGCAAGTATCTCAAAAATTGAAGGATAGAAAGGAATGATCTTGAATCCCTGGAATTGTCAGCACTAATATACCTTACACATGACGATATGTTTGATGCATTAGCACATCACTTATGAACAAGACCAATGTTTGAATGTGGAAGAGGTAGCTTCAGGTGTCTTGCATTGCCTAGTGGCTTAGTCCAACTAAATTCTAAACTTGGGATTGGATAAGACATTTATGGAACCCCTATCTTAGCAATGGGCTGAAATAATCTTGTCTGACATCGGGGAATGCTCATGTCTTATCTTAAAATAATAATTTGCACACACAGGGATAATGAACAGTTAGGGTATATCCTAGCAAAAACCTTTTATCTTAGAAGTCTAGTGTGGTTAGTATACAACTTTTGATAAGTCTATTAGGGTGTTTGAGTCTCATGGAAAACCTCAAAAATTTATCCCATAGCAACAAAATGACAAATATTGCAACCATATAAATCATCAAATTGCAAAGTATCAAATCCATGATACATCATTATATAAAGAACAATAAAAATATATGATAGATACCATATGGATATTAGAAATAATATTTAGATGACCACTGACTATATCGTGCATATCTTGCAAATTTTGCAAAAGAAAATTGAATGACAAATTATATCATTCGCATCATAGCACTGCATTCATTGCATTTCATATATGGGTGATTAATTGATTAAATTATTATTTTGAGAATTTTCAATTACATTCATGATTTTTGTACATTTTGTGGTGTCATCCATTAGATTGATAAACATATCTACATCTATTACTTATGTTTTAAGTGATTAAAGCATACAGGTTCATTTACATTAGATTAGCATGGTGTAAATAAATCATTACATACATTAATGCATACAATAAAGCAATATCAAATATGCATTAAGAAAAACATTGCATCCATATGCATCCATCATAAAAAGCACATCTAAGCATCTAGATCATTGCATATCATCATCATAAATTAAATAGATGTCTAGTGCATGTCATCATACATTGCATCATATAACATCAAATTAACATAAGCATTGCATCAATGTGCATCACATAAAATAAAATAAAAAATAAATGAGTACACAATTGTAGCACCCTAAAATTGGCATGGTTAAAACCTTAGTAAAAGATAAAAGATAAAAATTTAAATTTTAACCTCAAACCGCCTGTTACCCGCTTTCCCCATTTTTCGTGCCATTTTTAGGATTTTTTTGACTGTTGGATGATATCGTCGCAGATCAGACAAAATCGTCCTCGATCTGACGAATTCATCTGGAATAGAACGTCCAGACAATTTCATCCCAAAACTGAATTTTCATAATTAGCTTTTGTTTCAACAGCCTCTCCAACTTGGGCAGAAGCGCGTCTGCACGGTTGGAGATTTCCTTGTTGGAGATCTCCTAGATTGGGATGATCCCTAACCTCCTAGCCTCCCCCTAATCCTATATAAACTAGGATTTTTCTAGTTTATCCCCCCTGGATTCCCCTGAACCCCTTAGCTGATGGATTTCCCTACAAATTTAGATCCTTATTCATTAGAGCATCCTCACACTACTGTCTGTATTTTGTATTTTGCATTTTTCTTGCAGGAACTCTACTATTTTTTAGTCAAATCTAGCTCAGATCATCGCAAGCGATTCCAGACTATTTTAGACGATCCTGTCGAGGAGCACATACAATTTCATACAATTGGAGGCAATCCTGACTGTAGTCCATATTAGGGGCAATCAGAGCCCAGAGTTTGCATTTCCTTAGCTTTTTCTGCATTTTCCTACTGTATTTTTGCATTGTCTTAAATTATTATGTTTATGCATCTTGGAGTTCACCTCATTTAGCATAACCGCATGATAAAGTTAAAATCAATCATTAAATCTATTGCATTTTCTTATTTTTTATTGGAATCCATTATTTAGGCATGTTTGTTGTTATCTCTATCATTCTCCTTCGCTTCTGCACTTGCATATTTGGTATTTTGTATCTGTTTTTGTGATTGCAGGTTTTTGATGAATTCGTCTGATGAATTCATCAGATTTCAAATGATTTTGTCTAATATTAGACGACTGACTGTGATTTAAGATGATTCAGTGTAAGTTTAGATGATTACGTACAAGTCGAGATGATCTAAACTGCTACAAGACTCAGAATCTTCATCAAACATCCGAAATCAGGTATGTTAGGATCTAGCTAGCATATTTTCTATGTTTAGCATTTATTTCTATTATCAGTATTCATTTAAATCAGTATTGGCATATAGAATAGTTTATATTCATCTTGGCCAAACCTAGGATTTGAATGATCGAGTATAAAAATGAACACATCAAACCCACTATCAACCTAGGTGTGGAAACTGCCACTCAAAAGTTTCCTGGTGAACCCACCATCCATAAAAAATTCACCCTTATACCCCTCCCTCGAGAGGCGGGACCTTCAAAGGGCCTCTCAGTCCGAGGTATTGTCCCATACTTCTCGCATCCTCCTTCTGGGCGCGGATCCTATAGCCTAAGGGTAAGGATGCAAAAAAATTGGAGTGATACATTTTGGTGAACCCGACATGAAAACTAAAAACCTTTTGAAAACAATCCAAAAAAACAAAAAAATAAATGCATTTAGAACTAAAGATTGCATATTGTATTTAGATGGTAGATTATAACAAAAGACGAGTTGTCACCATTAATGTTGAAAATCAATTAGTAGCTATAGAGATTAATTCTCTGCTTAGAGTATCTAAAACATATAGAGTCCCACCTTTATGGGACGATCTTAATAGGAGATTGAATATCATTAATTCTAGATCAACCGAACTTAGGCGTCCTAGATAGAATCCTGGATCCTGATCAAGTGACCTTATATCATGAACTTCAGAGAGCTTGCCATAGGTGGTTAGCAGATAAAAGAGCCCTTGTGTCTTATGAATTGTATACCTTTGAGGAATACCTCGATAATGCAGCTATAGTACATAAATTTCTATCTCGTATAGAGGACCAAGAGGTCGTTCTTATGGATAGACAGAGATGGAATAGAGTTTATAGAGTTGTGTTATATCAAGAGTATTGCCATGAGATCTATTTTTACAAGACAGAATTTGAAACAGATAATATCACTATAGCACACTTTATCAAGTTCTTGAAAAACCATTTCCAATTTGAAGAGGAGCATTTTATGACTCCTGATGAACTTGATCCTATCAATGACATTCATAAACTATTTATAGAAAACTAAGACTTTTTTTTATTATTGTTATTTCTTGTATTTAGTGTGTTGTTTATTGTCTTTATAAGCATAAAACAAAAAAAATATATAAACAAAAACAAAAAACAAAATCATAACAAAAAATTAAAAAAATTTCTTTTAAGCATTATAGTAGGTATATAATTAAAATATATACCTCCCAAATTTATTGCAAATATATTGATATATATTTGCTAAAATCTAAATTTAGACATAATGACTAGACTCAGGAATGGAAAACAAATTGAAGTAGAAGAAGATTGGTTAAGAAAACCAGAAAATAACCCAGATGTCCTTCCTGAAAACCCAATTCAGGAAGAAGGGACTCTAGACCAACAAGAAGAAGAGTATTTTGATGCAAATGAACAAAAATAAAATGATATAGAGGAAGGATCCTCATCTCCTAAAATATCTCTAGAAGGAGCTGTTACTTTTGAGAACATGGAACATTTTTGGAAGTTCCTCCATAATAATATGGGCACCCTTAATAGAGTAGTTCATATGGACAAAGATCAAATTAGTGACACTAAAGCAACCCTAGAAGACATATATCACACACGCACTAATCCTTTGTCCTTCGTTGATCAAGAAAGTGATCAAGCTAGACCATCCAATTTGGATATGGCCGCTATGATCCATAACATGCAACAACAACAGGTTACCCAACCACCTAGAGTGCCTGTTACCAAGCCTAGGGTTATTCCCACACAAAATAAACCTTCATTCACTGCTCTATTTCGCCAAGCTATTGATCAATATACCTCAAATAAACAAAAGCCTAAAACAAAACCAAATGTTAATTTCCAACAATCTGGGATACAACATAATGCTACAACAAATCTTCTTCATAATACTCTTCCTACCAACCATTTGCATAATAGCAATATAGCATCTAATCCTTATGTCCCACCTTCCTATGCTCACAAATCTCATACTCATGTACCACCAAACCAATATGGTGGACAAACTGGTAATCTGGAAGCCATGGTGAAACAGTTAGTCTCTCGCATGGACTAGATAGATCCCTACCATCCCTCGTATAATTATCGAGAGATGTGTAGTCAGCCTTTAGATCCTATAGTTGTAGCACAACCATATCCCAAACACTTTCCTATGCCTATCCTACCTATATACAAAGGAACCGAAGATCCCATAGAGCATCTTCGTATGTTTAGGATAGCATGTCATGATATATCACATGATGACTTGTTATTACTAAAAATGTTCCCAAAATGTTTAGGGGGGATGGCATTGGAGTGGTATTATCAATTGCCCACTCATTCTTTGAGAAATTTTGAAGAGACCGCTAATTCTTTTGTGCATCAATTTAGTGCCTATATCGAAAGGCATGTAACCATTAAAGATTTGTATAACCTAAAACAAGACAAAGATGAGTTTTTTGCTAACTTCTTAGCTTGATGGAGGCAGTTGACAGGAAAATTACACTTTGTGTTACCTTATCGAGAAATGTTGGATATTTTTATCAATAATTTACAAGAACAACTATCCTATGAATTATCAATTGCTACCTTGACCACCTTCGATCAAGCTATAGATTTAGCTCGAAGAGTGGAAGATGATCTCATTAGAAGAGGTCATCTCAAAAGGAAAGATGATGAGAAAACATCCATAAATCAATATAAAAATAAACAAGTTGTGGGTGATGGAGTCACCGATAGTAGAAATGTTGCCAATGTTAATACTACGAAAACAATAGAGAAGTTCATATTGAAACCTCCTGATAAACCACCTTGAGAATTTACTAGGTTAAATCAACCTTTATAAACCATTCTCCTGCAATTACTAGCATGAGGATTGATCCAATTACCAACTATTCGGTAACCTGATCCAACTATACCCAGATACAGAGCTGATTTACATTGTGATTTCCATAGAGGACCTGGACATGCTACCAACTCTTGTAAACGGTTAAAACATAAAATACAAGATTTAATTGATAACAATGAGATGGAGGTGCAAGACTTTCAACCTAAACAAAATCCTCCTAATAATGCTCAAAATAACATCCCTCAAAGTCAAAATCAGAATGCCAATCAATCATTGGACATATTTCAACATCCTTTACCAAAGCATGGTAAAGAGGTGGCTAATCAAATTGAACATCATAATGTTCCTCCTCCTACCCGATATGTAGGAACTATTAGTGGACAATTGCCTGTTCATGATTTGCAAGTATTTGACACAACTTTATCCATGGTCACGGCCAGACCTCTACATAATATTCGGACACTTGATCTTAGTGATATCGAATATGAGACTAAAAGTTACATGGAAATCATCTCAAATTAATCGAACAGTTCTGAAGATGAATCAGATGCTGTTCAACCTATCACAAGTTCTATGGTTCCAGAAGAACCATTTCCTAGAAGATTCACTACTAGACCATCTTCTCACCAATTACTTTCTAATGAACAAGCCATAAATGCTAGACCGAGACCAATTCATCATCCTCAAAATAATATTGTAGGTACCATTGGAGTCATTACTCGACAATAGGCTCAAAACTCTCAACAGGAACAAACTCAGAACGATGGATCAACTCCATTTGTTTTGAAAAATCCCAATAAAGGGAATTATGCACCTAATGTTCAACCTAAGCCTCCTTATAATATTAAGGAACAATTATCCAATAATACAGCTAGAATTTCTCTTTTGGACCTGTTGACAATTTTGTCAAATTTCTTAAGGGGTAGAAAAGGAAAACAAATTTTGTAGAGTGTTGTGTAAAGTTTTTTTTGCTTTGTTTTTATTTTGAAAAGATGCAGAAATTTTGGCTTCCAATGCCACCCCTTTCTATATAAAATAGAAAATAAATAACTTCGCTGCCAACAAAGCTAGGGAAAAGAGCTTTGCCGAAGGAAAATGAAAAGAGCTTCGCACCCGAAGCATTTCCAACACTACTTCGGGTAAAAGTTTTGTGAAGTAGTTTTCGCTGAAGAAAAATATAAGGAAAAGATAATGAAACTACTTCACGCCCAAAGAATTTCCAGCAGCTACTTCGGGAGAAAGTTGAGCGAAGCGGTGTTCAGAAGAAAAAGTTGAGCAAAGCGGCGTTCAGAAGAAAAGAAAGCTTCTCACCAGAAGCATTTTCAACACTGCTTCGGGTGGAGTTTTTTGTGAAGTAATATCACCGAAGTAGAATACAAAAGCAATGTTCGAAAGAACAACTTTTTTGAAAAGCAAAGGCAAGAAATCTACTTCGGGCCCAAAGCATTTTTAGAAGCTACTTCGGGTAAGATTTCTGCGAAGCGGTGTGCCGAAGTGAAATACAAAGAAAAGGGGGTAAAACTACTTTGCATCTGAAGTATTTCCATCAGTCACTTTGGTCAGAAAATCAGTGAAGCAGAACTCGAGGAGCATTGAAAGTACTTCACCAGGAAGTTGTTGAAGTACTCACTTCGGGCCCATCCATTAGCGAACCACTTTTACTTTTCCAAAAGCTCATTGCAAAGCATTTGCTTCGACTAATTTTGTGTGAAGTACTTCTGCCCAAAGTAAAAGGATACAATGTCTTTTGAAGACAATTGCTTCAGCTGAAATTCTCCCAAACCACAGTTTAGAAAGGTCATAGCGAAGCATTTCCCGAGGGTGTCAGTGAAGTAATTTGGTCAGCAAAGCGGCAAAGACGAAGAGGCCCATTTTGTGAAGCGAATATGCTTCGGCACTCCTCACCCCCGAAGTAGTTTTGCGAAGCTCAATTTTGTGAAGTACATACCAAAGAGGAGTTTTTGCTTTGGCCCAAAACCATTGTGAAGCAAAGTTGTGAATGAAAACTTAGCGAAGCGCTTCACGGGCATGCGTTCCAAGCTAGGTATTTTCTCGAGGCAATCAAGTGCCTCATAAATGCAATTTTTCGTGCCCAGCAAGCCCGTTGCTCATTTTTGGTGATCAAAAACAAAGTATCAAGCCATGATGGAGATCTCGATGAGCATGGCGGCCACTCGAGTACCACACCCAGAGATCAAGGACATCCAGACGGCTCATCAATGCACCTTTCCATGGTTGACCCGGTTGCAGTTGCCAGTTTTGGTAACAGATTTGAAAACTTGATCATGAGAGCCTCGGGGAGCCAAATTCTCAAGGCTCAAGGGTGTACTCTTCTTTGCTATGTAATTATGACTCAGAGGTCCAAGTCCTCTATGAAAACCTAGGCATTGTAATAAGAAAAAGGGGGGAACTATCTACTAGAAAGCTGTTGTAACTTGATGTCCTACGATTAATACTAAAAGGTTTTGAGCTCAATTATTCTCTTTTATGCTACCTTCTATGCTTGATTATTTTGTCTTTCTTCATTTGTATATCGAGATGTTGAACCCTGCATCCGGTGTGTGATCGAGGAATGTACCCTGAAACTCACCCGAAGGATACATAGGAAAATCTACATTGTGTTTCTTCCATTTATCTTTGGTGTTCTTTGCTTCTATTCAAGTTGCTAGTTGGTGATCATGCTTCCTATTCTCTCCCACTTTACATCATCGATTTCTCTAACCCTAACTCCTCTTATCTCTTTCTTGCACTCTTATCTTCAAACACCCAAGTAGTTTAGCATAGGAGCCAACCTTTCTCTAGATATTGGCATGAGGGGCATCTCTTCCCTTCGGCCTTTCAATGTTGGTCCAGGTCTAGGGCGCATACACCTATCCAAATCCTTTCTTAGGCAGATTTGATGACCAATAGTTTTTGGCACAATCGATGGGATAGACTGTATCTGTCTTAGAAAAATCCATAACTAGTAAAGGTCCCATATTTTAATGCAAAACCCGTCTTCACTGGGGCCAATAGTTTTAAACCAGTTCCCGGTATGACCCGGTCAGTCTCACCTGACTAGTGGTAGTGAGGACTGATGCCCTCATTGCTGAAAGACTCTTAGCATCTGGCGACTCTGTTTACCCAAGAATATTTAAGTCGAAAAGACCAGTACCAAAAGTCTGTGCCTTCATGCAAACAATATGGAGAGTTAAGAATAGAGGAGAGGAAACTGATTTCTTTGATCTAGATATTGACGCCTTCGGGGAACAATCAAGGTTGATCACCCCCGAGTCACTGTTACAAGGAACATCCTTTGTTGGCAAACAAGGCTCAACTTTTGATAGTACAACATCTAGTTTTCCTCCCAATCCTCCCAACTCTCTGAAGCGTCCTAGTTCCTCCATTCTTATTAGTTGTCCTATTAGCAGTCAAGGGGGAGCTTCAGGAACTCCTATTTCTCAAAATCCAAGAGCAAGTATGGCATAGCAACAACAACAACAATAACAACAACAAATGCAATAGCAACAGCCACCCAGGTTGTGCCCAACATGGTATTCCTTGTCACCACTAAATTTAGCAGGACAAGGGCAAGTGTTGCCTGCTGCCATAAAGAAGATCCCAACGTTCGATGGAACTAAAAAGACTGCTTTAGAGCATATCCAGGACATAATATCTCTGGTGGTGATCCATGACATTACAGAAGAACAAATTATGGTAAAGCTTCTAGTTCTTTCCCTTAGAGGAAAACTCCTCTACTGGTACAGATCTCTACCACCCGAAAGCATTACGGGATGGGACTAGTTAGCTGGGCAAATGATGGGAAACTTCAACGAGTCTTCCGATCCTACTTCTCTTCTGCATCAGTTCACTTTGATCAAGAGACATCCGCAAGAAGAAATCATAGATTTCAATTTTAGGTTCACTCGAACCTGGTAGAGAGTGCCAGTTGGTCTTCAGCCAACTGATGAAGCTGCAACACTCTATTTCCTTCGGGCTTTCAATCCCGATATCAGTATCATGGTAAGATATTCTAACGTTAATACTTTTCTCGAGTTGTATGAGTTAGCCAAGAGAGCAAATATGGATTTGATAACTATGGGAAAGCTTCCCCAAAGGATGTCAACACCCATACTTCTCGAATTCTTACAATTCCAGTATGCAAGCATAGTCGCTTCGCAAATCTCCACAACCCCTACACTCCTGATTTCATCTTGGAATTTGAATCCTATCGTGTCTCAAATCACTGCCCCACAAATTCATTTCCCTACATTTTCAACTCCATAGCCCACTATCTCTTCGACATTTCCTGTGCTGCCAGCACCACCTCAACACCCTGCCCTTCCTCCAATACCGACGATGGTTTCATTACCACTCGTCCTGAAAGTCGATGATATACAAACTAAAATCCTGCAAGAGATGCAGTCTCTAAAATCTATAGTTCAGATGTTGTCCAACGACATGACCATTATGAAGAAAAAGCAAGCACAGTAGGAATTCCTATCGAGAATATCTTATCCTGCACCTGCGCTTACCAAGGACCAAGTAGTCCATCAAGGGAAGGCTTCGACAAGAAATGTTGTAATTGATGAAGCTCCGAGCACTTCTGATTATGTATATTGGTGCTCTATATGCAATGATCCACATGAAGAGGATACCTGCACCCTGCACCAACACTATGTACAAACACTGGCAAACAATAGTCATAATGATCAAGTCAACGTCATTAGGCAGATGGGTCACAACCTAAAAATTGGCGAGGAGGAGCTAGTTGCAATACTCACCCGAGGAGGAAAAAGGACAATAGAAGCAAATGTTACTCAGCTGACTCCTTAAAAAGAGCAAGTTCTACCCAAGAAAGGATAATTGTCTACTTCAGCCCCGAGCGAAGCTCCTCTGTCTGCACTAATAAAAAAAAGGCTCAAAAGGCCTCTGCCAAACTGCCTCAGGTAGAAACCAAGGAACAGGCTAAGGAAAAGCTCAAGTTTCCTTCGATGACTAAGTGACAAAGAGTGGAAGCTACAGAGCAGTATCGCACAAGGTATGAGCCTAGAAATGAGCCTAAAGCACTCAAATCCCTAGTGTACAACATTGTAGAAGAATTGAAGAAGATTCCAGCCAAGATCAACTTGTATGATGCACTGCAACTTCCTGGACAAGTAGACCTGCTGCAGGAATCATTGAAGACAATTAAAGTAAAAAAATTGACACCACATGCTCTTATGCAGACCCTATCCACGTCCATCACAGGGAAGAATAGACCACCTCCATTCTACCTATCTCTACAAATAGAAGGGTATATTGTACATAACTGCATGATCAACTCTGGGGCCGCCACAACAATAATGCCAAGAGCAGTCTGCGAAGAAATAGGGATGGAGTATACGTGAAGCAGCCAAGGTGTACTCCAATTGGATGGTACTCCAGTGAAGACTGTAGGGGTGATCAAGGACATTCCTATCCGACTACATAAGATGCCTCAGATCACGATCATACAAGAGGTAGTGGTAGTCGACTTGGAGCCATATTTCAGTATATGCTTGTCAAGGGAATTCATGGCAAAGCTGGGCGAATATCTATCTATGGATTAATCCCATCTGGAGATTCCATTCAAAGGAAAGAAGGTGAAGATCTACAATGAAAATCCTTCTTCCTTTCTTGTGCAGAAGATGTCCGAAGAAGAAAGTAGCGAACTAGTGAATGCAATGGTGGAGGAAATAGAGCAGGTAGACCTGGTCAAGGAATCTCTTACGCAGTTAAATTACGAAGATGAGTTTTCATTGGTAGACTTCAATGCCATGGTGGAGACCGAAATAGGATGTTATGCGATCACCAAGCCTAAAAATCACTCCCAACCAGGGAATAGAACAAGTGCCCAGGAAGAACTATGGAAGCTATTCTTCGACAGCGCCCGATGTAAAAACAGTGTTGGGGCAAGGATTCTTCTAATTTCACCCTCTAGAGAGAAAAAAGAATATTGCTACCGGTTGACATGGAGCGGCACTAACAATGTAGTAGAATACAAAGCATTGTGCCTAGGACTCAAGAAAGCTGATAAGATAGGCATAAAGCATCTCCAAATCTTCAAATATTCCAAACTGGTTTGTAACCAGGTCACAAATAAGTGTACTTCAAAGAAGCATTATCTAAAATCATACCACAATAGGGTATGGGCCCTATTCGACTAGTTCAAATCTCTCAATCTGTAGTCAATCCCATGAGAAAATAACCAACATGTCGATGTTTTGGCATCCATCGTAGCCAAGTATTCTCCAGTAGAAGACATGGTGCACAAGCCTAGATATGTGAGGATGATCTATAGACCCTCTATCCCAGACAAAGATCTGCATTGGAAAGTGTTTGAAAATGACAAGCAGATTATAAATTTCATGATCTATGAAGCTGCCACAGTCAAAGAGCGAAGCTCTGATGAAGGAGAATATCAAGGTTTGATTCAATTGAAGAATAACCATGTTCCCAAGGGACTAATCACCCTTGAAAGCCTCTTTGATTGGAATGACCGAGCTCTTTCTCACATGATCAAAGTCAATGAAAAATAGTATCAATATTTAGAGCTTGAACCTGGAAAAGCAATAAAGGTTAGGACCGACTGCACTCCAAAGGAGATAGAACAGATATAGAATCTGTGCAGAAAGTTTTTTGATATAATTGCTTGGTCTTATCAAGATATCCGGGGATACAATCGACAGTTGGTTCAACACACAATCGAATTGCAAGAAGGGGTCAAACCTTTTCGACAAAAGCAAAGATCGGTTAATCCCAAGATCGAGGTCCTAATGAAGGCCAAACTCTTAAAGATGCTCAAGGAAAAGATCATATATCCCATCAAGCACTCTTCATGGGTAGCGAACCTGGTCCTAGTCAGAAAAAAAGAACAGAGATATCAGGTTATGCATGGACTTTCGCAATCTAAACCATGCGTCCCTTAAGGACCACTATCCTCTCCCACAAATTGATCAAATTTTGCACCCAGTGGCTGGAGCTCAATGCTTCTCTCTGATCGATGGTTTTTTTGGATACAATCAAATCTAGGTCAAGGATGAAGACCAACACAAAACAGCATTCACCACCAAGTGGGGAACATTTTCCTGCCAACGAATGCCATTTGGCCTTTCGAATGCTGGGGCCACTTTCCAGAGAGCAATGGATCTTGCTTTTGACAAGATTCTAAATAAGGTTATCATCATCTATCTGGATGACATGACCATTTTATCCCGAATAAGGGAAGACCACCCCACACATATACAACAAGTTTTCAAAAAATGTCGAAATTTTGGCATCTCAATTAATCCAAAGAAGTCCATATTCGCAGTCAGCAAAGGAAATTTGCTGGGACACGTGATATTAGAAAAGGGGCTCGCTATAGATCCTGATAGAGCCGAGGCTCTAATGAAGCTCCCGCTCCTATTAGACAAGAAAGGACTTCAATATTTCTTTGGCCAGATTAAATTCGTAAGGAAGTTCATCCCCGACTTTGCCCAAGTCATCAAGCCAATGTCCCAACTCCTAAAGAAGGGCACCAAATTTAGCTGGATGAAAGAAAGAAAAGAAGCTTTTGAAGAGATTAAGGCTCAAATCACTCAGGTGCCGATCTTGATCAATCCATATTATAGTCAGGATTTCATCCTATATGCTATAGGGGAACCTGAGTTGAGCAAGGTGTTGCAAGAGGTTTGTCATTGTTGTCAACACAGGCAGTTATATCTAATGATGTAGTGGACAGACAGTTCAGGAGTCATTCAGATGCAGAGGACAGAAGTTCAAAGGATAGTCAAATCTTGTAAAGTGCAATTCCAGGAAAACAGAAGTGACCCAGATTCAGAAATTTGAAGAAAAAGACAAGTAAGAAAACTGTCGTGATATCGCGACATGTTTTCTGTCGCGATTTCGTGACAAAAATGAGGAGAGAGAAGGCATAATCAAAATTGTCACGATTTCACGACATATATGAGGAGAGAGAAGGCACAGCCAAAAATGTCATGATTTCGCGACAAAAATGAGGAGAGAGAAGGCATAGCCAAAAATGTCACGATTTCGTGACATGTTGGAAAGAAAGTGCCAAGTTGAAAAGTTGTAGCGATTTCGCTACATGTTGAAGTTTCACTGGCTGAAGCGGAGAAGAAGCGCTAAGTCAAAAAGTTGTAGCGATTTCGCTACAAGTCGAAACTGCAAGACACAAAGGTGTAGCGATTTCGCTACAAGTCAAAAGTGCAGAACACAAAGGTGTAGCGATTTCGCTACAAGTCAAAAGTGCAGAACACAAAAGTGTAGCGATTTCGCTACAAGTCAAAAGTGCAGAACACAAAGGTGTAGCGATTATGCTACAAGTCGAAAGTGCAAGGCACAAAGGTGTAGCGATTTTGCTACAAGTCAAAGTTTCGGGTCAAAGCAAAGTTGGAAGCACAAGGCACAAAGTTGTAGCGATTTCGCTACATGTCTTGATTTCGCTAGTGCATGAAGCAAGAAATGTACGGATGCGAAAGATGTCACGATTTCATGACATGTTCCATTTTCATGGGCGATAGGCACAAAAAGCGCTAAGGCAAAAAGATGTCACGATTTCGTGACATGTTCCGATTTTGAGGGATGCGGTGAAGATTGTACGATAGCGAGAAGTGTCATGATTTCATGACATGTCATGTTTTCGCGGGTGCAAGCCTAGAAAAGGACAAAGAGGCGCAAAGTGTCACGATTTCGTGACAGGTTGCAAGTAAAGCCTCCGAAAGCTGAAAGCGTCACGATTTTATGACAGAATGAAAGGAAATTGTATGGATGGGAAAAGTGTCATGATTTAAAAGCAGATGAAGATGTAGATTTAGATGAGATTCAAAAAAATGGAGAAGAAGGCCTAGAAGCAAAAAGGGTCACGATTTCATGACAAGAATGAGGATGACGTCAGCAAAAGTTTGAAGTGTCACGATTTCATGACAAGAATGGTGGCAAAGCTAACAAAGGCCAAAAGTGTCACATTTTCGTGATAGTGGGTTAAAGAAGGCGTACGGCTACAAAAAGTGTCACGATATCATGACATGTTATTATTTCATGGCAATAGTTACAAGAAGGTGACAGAGGTGGCAGTAGCAGTTGAGGCCGACAAAGTTGAATCTGGGCCGACAGATTTTAGGGTTTTGTAGCCGACAATTTCTAGGGTTTGTAGTCGATAATTTCTAGGGTTTGCAATCGACAATTTCTAGGGTTTTGCAGCCGACGTTCTTAGGGTTACAGCCGACTATTGTTTAAGATTTGATATTGAAATTTCATCTATAAAAGGAGGGTTGTTTGGAGTTTGAAGGATGAAGTGTGTAGAGTGTTTTTGCGCAAGTGAAGTCCACGTCGAGCAGAGAGTGAGTCGTATCGAACTTGTGCGTATTAAGTGTGCGAGGTGTAGAGGTTGAGTTCTAAGTGCGAAGTGATAGCGCGTAGATAGCAGAAGTGATCGATCATCTGGTTGCAGCAGAAAGTGCGAAGAAATTCATAGAAGCAGTCGGATAGTGCGAAGCATTTGCGTAGAAGCAAGAGTGCATAGGAACTGTAGTCTGTGAGAAATAAGGTGAAAGTATCATTCTGTAATTTTCATTATCTTTATTGAATTCCAAGTTGCAGCTTGGCATAAGGAGTTGGTGCTTCTTTCCAGTAGGTGCTGGTAAATTAGGAGTCGGTGCTCCATTCTGTTTGGTACAAAAAAATCTAAGGGGTTGGTGCTCCTTCCAGTTGGTGCTGGTAAAAGATATTGTAAAGTTGTAGCTTTGCATTGGCTGGATTTGGATGGTAGTCCAAGCAGTCATTTTGAGGAGTAGCCACATTGGTGAACCTCGTTAAATTACTGTGTTGTGTGTCATGCTCTCTTGCTGTATTTGATATATCTTTTATTATTTTTAAACTGCTACTGGATTTAAAGCTATATATTCAAAATTTAAAAGACCACACTGATTCACCCCCCTCTCGGTGTCACTGTGATTACAACAATTGGTATCGAGAGCCAAGTTCCTGAATAGGCTCAATAAGCTAGGGTGATCTTGGAAGTGACGCAATGGCAAGTGGTGAGGGTTTCTCCTCAAACAAAGCACCATTGTTTGATGGAACTAACTATGCTTTCTGGAAAATAAGGATGCAGACATATCTCTCGTGCTTTGGGTTTTGACATCTGGGGTGCAGTAGTTAATGGTTACAAAGCTCCCGCCACTGCTCCAACAGACACTACCGGCAAGAAGGCATTTGAAAATGATTCAAAAGCAAAAAATGCCATCATGTGTGGATTAGTGGATAGTGAGCTAGTCAAAATCATAAACTGTGAATCCACAAAAGATGTATGGGATAAACTAGAGAACATTCATGAAGGAGACGATAGGATCAAGGAGGCCAAGCTTCAAACACACCGAGCTCAATTCGAATCCTTAAAGATGGACAATGATGAGAACATAGAGGCTTTCATGCTAAGAGTCAACGGAATCACAAATTCAATCAGAGGTCTCGACGAAGATATGGATGATGCTACGATTGTGAAAAAGGTATTAAGATCTCTCCCTCCAAGGTTTGATTCGAAAGTCTCAGCCATAGAAGAAGCTAAAGATCTAAATCGCTTTAGTATGGATGAGATGCATGGTTCTTTGACTGCTTTTGAAATGAGAATAGGAAGGTCAAATCCCACAGATAGAGAAGCAGCTTTCAAAGCTCTAAAAGGCAAAGACACAAAACAAGAGTCTGAAGAAGAGGATGTATCAGATGAAATGGAAGCAAATTTTGTCAAAAAACGAGAAAAGGAAAAGGAAAATACAGAGGAAAGCTACCTTTTAAATGTTTCAACTATGGAGGCATTGGACACTTTGCTACCAAATGTCCTCTCAATGACAAGAACAAAGGTGAAGAAACTCCGCATCAAGAAAGAAGTGAATGGAGGAAGAAAACAAACTTCAGAAAAGGCAATTTCAAAAAGAAAAGTTTTATCTCCCGAAATGCAAATTCTTCAGAGGACAACTCTAGTGAAGACTCTGAAGAAGGAACAGGTGAAGCTCTCTTTATGGCGTTTGAAGTAGAAAAATCAGAAGAGGCAGAAAACCCAGAAAAGAGAGAAGGAATGAACTCTAAAGTGTCTATTGAAAAAGTTGAGGCTGAAGTTGATTTAGAAGGTGAGCTGGTTTCTGCTCTTATGGAATGGAAATCTGAGAAAAGAAAGAATAAAAAACTGTCAAGGAAGCTTGAGGATGCAAATGACATTATAACCAGTCTAAAAACACAGACAGAAGAGTACAAGAAAATGTCCGAAGATCTTGAAGTTCAGGTAACCATGAAGATAGATTACTGCTGTAAACTGGAAGAAGAAAATGTTGGTCTTCGAATACAGATACAAGAGCTGGATCAAAAAATTAGCTGCCATTTCAAACGTGAAGAAAGTTCGATGAAGCTGGACAAAATCCTAAGCGATCAAAGACCCGCAGGTATCAAATTCGGTCTGGGCTTTATTGAAGGAGAATCATCAAACGGACCAAAGGCAAGCAATGTTGAATGTGAAAAGAGTAAAGACAAGAAACAAGCTATTGAAAGAAAAACAAATCGAGCAAAAGAAAGCAGTAATGCCTATCCTGAAATAGGAACTGACAATGATGGCTTTACCAAGGTCACACATCAAAAGAAAAGAAGATCTAAGGCTCCTGCAACAACTTGGCAAAGACCATCTTTCAGGTTCAATCATTACTTTTATGGTTTCTGTTTCAAATGTAATGGTTATGGGCATAAAATTGCTGATTGCAAGTATAATGTAGGTCCAAGAAGTTTCACTAGTAGAAATACTTTTGCTCCTCTAATGAGTTATGCAGTAGAATGCTTTAATTGTCACAACTTTGGGCATATTGCTAGAAACTGTCATAGTACTTCTATTTCAAATCAATCTCAAAAAAGAAGAATTCAACCATATAGGGCAAAACAAAATAGAATTCTTTCTGAAAGATATGTGCAAGATTCTGAAAAGGGGAAATCCAAGCTAGAGCCCAATACCATAGTCAAAACAGAATGGAAATAGAAAGAACAACTCAGGGAAGAAAAGGAATCTTTAATAGTGCAGACAACTTTCAGGGCTCAGAATAAATGTGTACCGTGGATTCTTGACAGTGGTTGCTCAAGTCATATGACAGGTGATAAACAAAAATTTGAAAAACTACAGAAATATGAGGGTGGCTCTGTGAAGTTTGGAAATAATGATGGAGCCAAAATAATAGGAAAAGGATCTGTCAAAATTAGTGAAGGGAAAATCAAGTCAGAAGAAGTTTTATTTGTGGATGGTTTGAAACACAACCTGTTAAGTGTCAGTCAAATCTGTGATAAAGGACATGAAGTAGTCTTCAAGAAGCAGGGTTGTGAAGTCAGAAAAATAAACAGTGGGAAATTGATAGCAACTGGTTCAAGGACGTCTGGAAATTTGTACACACTCTCAAAAACTTCAGAAGGTTCGTGTTTCATTGGACAAGAAGAAGAGAACTGGTTGTGGCACAAGAGGCTTGGACACATAAGTTTTGATAATTTGGTGAAAATCAGCTCGAAACAAGCAATGAGAGATATTCCAACCATTAAAAAACCTTCAAACAATGTTTGTGCTTCTTGTCAGAAGGGAAAGCAAACCAGAGTCTCATTCAAAACAAAAGAGTACCACACTAGCAGGCCTCTGGAACTTATTCATACAGACTTATGTGGACCCATGAGAACTCAAAGCATAAATGGCGACAAATACTTTATGCTGTGTATCGATGATTATTCCAGAATGACATGGATATTTTTCTTAAAAGATAAAACAGAAGCTTTTGAAATGTTCAGATCCTTCAAACATCTAGTTGAGAATGAAACAGGAAAAAGGATCAAATGTTTACGATCAGACAGAGGAGGAGAATTCATTTCGAATGAATTTATAGAATACTGTGAAAAACATGGTATCAGGAGACAATATTCAGCAGCTAGAACTCCCCAGTAGAATGGTGTAGTAGAAAGAAAGAACAGAACTATACAAGAAATGGCACGCACCATGCTGGCAGAAAACAAAATAGCAGATAGATTCCGGAAAGAAGCAGTTCACACTGCAGTATACATCCAAAACAGATATATGTTAAGAACTCATGAATGCAAAACACCTTATGAGTTGTGGTTTGGTAGAAAAGCAACAGCAAAACATCTCAAAGTATTTGGTTGTAGGTGCTACATCAAAAAAACTGATGACAACCTTGGGAAGTTTGAAGATAGAGCAGATGAAGGTGTTTTTGTTGGGTATTCATCAAAAAGCAAAGCTTACAAATGCTACAACAAGAGACTCAAGAAAATTGTGGACAGTGCAGATGTTAAATTCGATGAAGGTGGGAAACGATTAGCTGACCTTGAGGAAAACTACCCAATCTATGAAGAAGTCTTTGAAGGAGATGAGGTGAATGAAACAGAAAATAAATCTACGTTTGATTCAGATGAATTAATCGATGACTCAGAGGTGCAAGAAAACAAGAAATTCAAAATAGGCAGCTGGCAGAAAAATCATCCAAGAGACCAAATAATTGGAGATCCCACAGCTGGTATTCAGACAAGAAGGAAAGTAATAAGTAATTACTCTCTTTTATCCAGCATTGAGCCCAAAAACATAGATGAAGCAAGCAAAGATGATAGCTGGATGAAGGCAATAAATGAAGAGTTAGATCAGATTGAAAAGAACAGAACTTGGGAATTAGTACCTAGACCTGCAAATAAGAATGTAATCGGCACCAAATGGATATTTCGAAACAAATTAAATGAAGACGGACAGGTCATTAGGAACAAAGCAATACTGGTTTGTAAAGGATATGCACAGGTCGAAGGCATTGATTTTGAAGAGACTTTTGCACCAAGTGGCAGATTAGAAGCAATTAGAATGTTTCTGGCCTTAGCAGTCCACAAGAACTTCAGAGTTTATCAGATGGATGTAAAATCTGCCTTTTTAAATGGGAAACTTGAAGAAGAGGTCTATATTGAACAACCAGATGGCTTTCAAATTAGTGAAGATCCTAACCTTGTCTGCAAATTAAAGAAAGCATTATATGGATTAAAACAAGCACCACGGGCATGGTATGCAAGGCTAGACAACTATCTCTCTCAACAGAGGATTCAAGAAAGGTTTAGTGGACAGTAATCTGTATGTGAAAACAGAAGGTGGGCATCTCATTGTTCTTGTTGTCTATGTAGATGATATCATATTTGGCAAGCAACAAAGATGAATCTTGTAAAGACTTAGCAAATAAGATGCAGAATGAATTTGAAATGTCTATGATTGGTGAACTGTCTTACTTTCTTGGGCTACAAGTTAATCAAAATGAGAAAGGCATATTCATTTCCCAAATCAAATATGTGAAAGAAATGCTAAAGAGGTTCACTATGGAGGACTGTAAGCCGCTTAGCACTCCCATGACAACAGGCTGCAAATTGAGTAAAGAAGACAAATCTCCACCTGTAGACCAAACCATGTACAGATCTATGATTGGAAGTTTACTATATTTAACAGCTACCAGACCTGATATTCTACAGGCAGTTTGCATGGTAGCTAGATTTCAGGCCAGTCCCAAAGAGACTCATGTGACAACAGTTAAAAGGATTTTTCGGTATCTCAAGGGCACCATGGAGTATGGGTTGTGGTATCCAAAAGGCAAAGACTTCACTCTTATATCATATTCAGATGCAGATTGGGCTGGATGTGTTGATGATAGAAAGAGTACAAGTGGAGGTGCTTTTTATCTCGGTGACAAGTTGGTTGCTTGGCACAGCAAGAAACAAGAGTCAGTTTCTTTATCAACAGCTGAGGCAGAATATATTGCAGCAACAACTTGTTGTACTCAAGTTTTATGGATGAAACAAACTTTGAAAGATCTTGGAATTAATTTCAGTGAACCAATATCAGTTAAGTGTGATAACACCAGTGCAATTAACATCTCCAAGAATCCAGTTATGCACTCACGGACAAAACACATTGCTATAAGGTATCATTTCTTGAAGGAGAAAGTTGCAGAAGGAGAAGTCAAATTGGATTTTGTCCCAACCACAGAACAAGTAGCAGATATTTTTACAAAACCATTGCCCAAGGAAGTGTTTGAGTACCTTCGAGACAAATTGGGAGTAGTCACACTTCCCAAGAAGTGACTAGCTACAGGGATCACTTTATCAGGGGAGCATTTGAGTATTTGACTACTCTTTTGCTCATGATCATAATTTGTGCTAGATGCAACAAATTGTGCCTGAGAATTGTGAGGATGGACTCAGGGGGAGTCTGCAGCAGCCCTTTGGTATTATTGACAAAGGGGGAGAAGAGTTACAGGAATGTACACAGGTGTTGCCAACAATTCCAAAGGGGGAGATTGTTGAGCAAGGTGTTGCAAGAGGTTTGTCATTGTTGTCAACACAGGCAGTTAGATCTAATGATGCAGTGGACAGACAGTTCAGGAGTCATTCAGATGTAGAGGACAGAAGTTCAAAGGATAGTCAGATCTTGTAAAGTGCAATTCCAGGAAAACAGAAGTGACCCAGATTCAAAAATTCGAAGAAAAAGACAAGTAAGAAAACTGTCGCGATATCGCGACATGTTTTCTGTCACGATTTCATGACAAAAATGAGGAGAGAGAAGGCACAAAGAAAATTGTCATGATTTCATGACATATATGAGGAGAGAGAAGGCACAAAGAAAATTGTCATGATTTCACGACATGGCTGAGGAGAGAGAAGGCGCAAGGAAAAATGTCATGATTTCGCGACATGTTGGAGGCAAGAAAGTGCTAAGTTGAGAAAGTTGTAGCGATTTCGCTACATGTTGAAGTTTGGCAAGCAGAGAAGAAGCGTAAGTCAAAAAGTTGTAGCGATTTCGCTACATGTAAAGGTGTAGGTTTTAGTAAAGGTAGTTTTGTACAAAGTCAAAGTGTAGCGATTTTTAAAAGTCAAAAGTAAAAGGTGTAGCGATTATGCTACAAGTCGAAAAGTGCAAGGCACAAAGGTGTAGCGATTTCGCTACAAGTCAAAGTTTCGCGGGTCGAAGCAAAGTTGGAAGCACAAGGCACAAAGTTGTAGCGATTTCGCTACATGTCTTGATTTCGCTAGTGCATGAAGCAAGAAATGTACGGATGCGAAAGATGTCACGATTTCATGACATGTTGTTTTTAGGCATAACTTTGAGGCAAAGAAAAGCGCTAAGGCAAAAGAGATGTCGCGATTTCGTGACATGTTTCGATTTTGCTGAGGGATGCGGTGAAGATTGTACGGCAAGAAGTGTCACGATTTCGTGACATGTCATGTTTTCACGGGTGCAAGCCTAGAAAAGGACAAAGAGGTGCAAAGTGTCACGATTTCATGACAGGTTGCAAGTAAAGCCTCCGAAAGCTGAAAGCGTCACGATTTTATGATAGAATGAAAGGAAATTGTACGGATGGGAAAAGTGTCATGATTTCATGATAGGCAGTAGTGAAGAAGCCAACAGGATGAAGATGTCACATTTTGTGACATGTCGTGGTTTCGCGACTCTAGGAGGAGAGAGATGTAGGTGAAATGTCATGATTTCATGACAAAAATGGAGAAGAAGGCCTAGAAGCAAAAAGGGTCATGATTTCGTGACAAGAATGAGGATGACGTCAGCAAAAGTTTGAAGTGTCACGATTTCATGACAAGAACGGTGGCAAAGCTAACAAAGGCCAAAAGTGTCGCATTTTCGTGATAGTGGGTTAAAGAAGGCGTACGGCTACAAAAAGTGTCGCGATATCGTGACATGTTATTATTTCATGGCAATAGTTACAAGAAGGTGATAGAGGTGGCAGTAGCAGTTGAGGCCGACAAATTTTAGGGTTTTGTAGCCGACAATTTCTAGGGTTTGCAGTCGATAATTTCTAGGGTTTGCAGCCGACAATTTCTAGGGTTTTGTAGCCGACGTTCTTAGGGTTACAGCTGACTATTGTTTAAGATTTGATCTTGAAATTTCATCTATAAAAGGAGGGCTGTTTGGAGTTTGAAGGATGAAGTGTGTAGAGTGTTTTTGTGCAAGTGAAGTCCACGTCGAGCAGAGAGTGAGTCGTATCGAACTTGTGCGAATTAAGTGTGCGAGGTGCAGAGGTTGAGTTCTAAGTGCGAAGTGATAGCGCGCAGATAGCAGAAGTGATCGATCATCTGGTTGCAGTAGAAAGTGCGAAGAAATTCACAGAAGCAGTCGGATAGTGCGAAGCATTTGCATAGAAGCAGCAGAGTGCATAGGAACTACAGTCTATGAGAAATAAGGTGAAAGTATCATTCTGTAATTTTCATTATCTTTATTGAATTCCAAGTTGCAGCTTGGCATAAGGAGTTGGTGCTTCTTTCCAGTAGGTGCTGGTAAATTAGGAGTCGGTGCTCCATTCTGTTTGGTACAAAAAATCTAAGGGGTTGGTGCTCCTTCCAGTTGGTGTTGGTAAAAGATATTGTAAAGTTGTAGCTTTGCATTGGCTGGATTTGGATGGTAGTCCAAGCAGTCATTTTGAGGAGTAGCCACATTGGTGAACCTCGTTAAATTACTGTGTTGTGTGTCATGCTCTCTTGCTGTATTTGATATATCTTTTATTATTTTTAAACTACTGCTGGATTTAAAGCTATATATTCGAAATTTAAAAGACCACACTGATTCACCCCCCCTCTCAGTGTCACTGTGATTACAACAACCCGAAAGCTATGCTATCATCCTGACACAAAAGGGGGAAGATGGCAAGGAGTGCCCCATCGTGTTTTTGAGCCAGGTGATCAACCCCCATGAAGAGAAGTATAATTTCATAGAACACCAGGTGCATGCAGTAATGAAATCCCTTAGAAAATTCAAACAGTTCATCTCTCAAAGTCGGGTCATAGTCTTTGTCATTCACCCCAACGTGCGCAATTTCATCATCCAAGGAGAATTGGGAAGTAAAATAATTGATTGGATGAACAAGATATAGGAGTTTGACATTGAGATAAAGCCCACCAAATTGGTTCATGGTCACGCATTATGTCAAGAATTAGCAAAGAGCATAGCAGCCGAAGCTGCAGAGTCTCAGTGAGATGGCTTACTAGCTAAAGAATGCTTCGTTAACCAGGAAGAGGACAAGAAAGACTGGGTCAGTGAAATAGTTGAATACTTCAACACTGGCAGTTGTCCTTCGCATCTAAATTCTTCACAGTGAAGGCATTTTAGGATGTGTTCCTCCTGCTATACTCTGTGTCCTGAAGGCCTATTTTTCAAGAATATTGATGGGATCCTTCTCAGATGCATTAAATACGATGATAAAAGAAAAGTCCTAGGAGAGTTCCATTCAGGGCTATCTAGAGGTCACTTCGTAGGAAGAACAACGACACTAAAGATTATCAAAGCGGGTTATTATTGGCCCACACTCTTCGCTGATGCCTTCGCTGTTTGCCGCAAATGTGAGCAGTGTTAGAAGTTCACCGATCGAAGCAGAAATGCTTTAATGCCCCTTCAACCGATATAGGTAGAAACTCCCTTTCAGCAATGGGGGTTAGATTTTATATGAGTCATATCACCATACTCCTCCATGAGACATAGGTTCATCCTAATAGCAATAGACTACTTTACCAGGTGGGCCGAAGTGATTCCCACAAAGCATGCAGACCAAGAGACTGTAATCACCTTCCTAGAAGGATTGATCACCAGATTCAGCATCCCCAAAGCGATCATCATGGACAATGGACCTGGCTTCACAGGCACTAAAATCAATGAATTCCTATACAGATATGGGATATATCATAAGGTATCCTCCAATTATTATCCACAAGGCAACGACTTGGTAGAATCCACAAACAAGACTCTATTGAGAATGCTAAGGAAGCTCATAGAGACAAACAAAAGGACTTGGCATCTCCTTCTATATCAGGCCTTGTGGGCCGATCGAATTTCTGTCAAAAGGTCAATCAAGACTTTGCCTTATGCCCTGGTCTACAGCAAAGAGGCCATATTACCCATCCATGTGGAGATCCCCGCACTGCAGCTATTAGAAGTAGAAGATGGAATTAGTCCAATGGAAAATAGGTTAGCTTAGCTGCTATGACTAGAGGAAGATCACAAAAAAGCATACCAAATCTTTACCAAGCATACTTAGGTCACCCGAGACTGGTTCAAGAAAAAGTCATCCAATCGCACATTCAATGTGGGAGATCTGGTATTGAAGTGGGGCTCTTGGAAGGCCAAGCCTAGGAATCACAACAATATGGATGCCTTTTGGGATGGACCGTTCAAAATTATGAAGGTGAACTCAGCCAATTCATTCATCCTCAAATATGTATATGGTCAAGTTCTGCCGATCTCTATCAATGGTCTTCATCTAAAGACTTTTCACCACTAAAGTACAATTGCTCAAAAAAAAAAAGTGTATATATACTTTTATATATAGTTTGCATCTGTATATACTTCCTCCTCCAAGATCACAAAATCCAGGTACTACACTTCATAATCTCCTTCGGAGACCTTTTACACGAAGGAGCAGTTGCAAGGAGGTTCACCGCGAAGCATGCCGAACCAAAATTCGAGCAAAGGCGTGAAAAGAGCTTCGCACCCGAAGCATTTTCAGTAGCTGCTTCGGGCAAAATTTTTGTGAAGTAGTTTTCAAAAAGAGGAAGCTTCGACGACCTTCGTAAGGCAGAACGACAACACGATGAAGAAGTACTTTTGGCTCGAAGCATCGAAAAGTAGTCTGAACCAAAGGTTCACCGCGAAGCATTTTCAATATTGAAGTCCAACTTCTCCGAACTGAACATGCGTGAGGTTGAGAATTCAAAACATACCTCAGAGAACGTGCCGACAGCGGCCTTGAAAGGAGTACGAAGTAGATGAATTTAAGGAAAAAGGGTGGTGGAGCATTTCTCGAGATGATCAAGTCAAAAAAATGGAAAAGAAAAGCTCGCACTAAGGTACGAGGTGGTAGCGGGTGGCGTCTCCAGTACAAAGTGTAATCATCAAAGCATGCAGCCCTGTGTACCATGTCATTGCAGAAATGGTTTAAGAATACGACAATCTCTTCCATCCGAGGTGCAAACTTAATTTTGGTAGGTGCCATAAATTTAGGTGGTTGCCTTTTTAGGCTATAAAAGCGAATTCCTGGCAAGAGGGAATTTATTTGTCTATTAGCTAGAACTATACTGAGAGCCTTCAGATACTCTGCAACCCTCCCATCCTTTGCATCTGGCCATTCACATTAAAGCCCTTTGTATCAAGAACTCTGTTGCTGTCCATAACAACATGGGAAAGAAAAAATCTAAGGAGAAGGGGAAAGAGCCCGAAGTTGTAGGCCCCAAAAAAACAAAGAAGGGGAAAGAAGAGAAAAAGCATACTTCGAAGAAGTTAAATCTTCCCCTTCGACCCGAAAAGCAGCCAATGGAAGAGGGGGATGACTCGAAAGAAGAATAGCTTGTGGAGCCACCAATTGATGGGTGGGAGAAGATCTGAGACACACAGCTCTCTAAGGGTATATTCGATCTTTGACACAGCATAGAGTTCATGATAAGCAAGCTCACACCAAAAAATAAGAGAGCTACTGCATATTACTCCCAGATTTACTGGTTTTTAACCTCGCCTACTCACCATTGTCCTGAGTTGATCTACGCTATCACACAGAATTACCAACCTACGTCTAGGTAGGTGTTAGATGCTTTGGGACACAAACTATTCTCCATCCTGAACGAAGATGTACAAGTAGCCTTCGCACCACAGTAGGGCCCGCCCAAGGGCTATTCTATTTGCAATGTCCTCCTAAACAAACAAATGGAGAGATTCACCTCCAACAGCTACATATTGAAGTTCCTACGGGAGAATCTCAAGAGTGGGCTACCTTCAAACAAGTTGCCCCAGATGCCCTTACCCTTTGAGGCTTTCAAAAACACCGATATTTTCTCCATCATTGCATGGGTGGCGGGATTGTCAACAGATGCTTCAGTACAACCCTGGTAGGTGTCTTTGGCCGAATGCATTTCAATAGGGGAGTTTTATGCCCCTGACACTTCAAGGCCGAACACCAACCCAATTTTCTTTGACTGGGTAGAATGGGTGGCCCGAACCCTGCATACAAGGCTCGCTAGCATGAAGAATTCAACAGCAGACAAGTACTATCCACCCTATTCCTTTCTTGTCTGGTTGTACTTCTACTAGGTTCATAAGCATTTTCCCCATATCGCCATCTCTCCAAGCAAAAAGGATGGAAATCCTCTGCCAGTGTATCAATGGACTCCCCTCTTATTGAAGGAAGAGTCCTATTATTCTTTTAATCAACAATTTTTGGGACCCGCCATGCACCTGTTAAAAGGTTCTTGTCCTCGGGTACCACTCAGTTTGAGAGATAGAGTGGTGCTGGGAAAAAATGGGGATGTTTTCCAATTAACACAAGCCCTTCCTATTACCAGTCTACCCTTCTGAATATCAGTTCACTTTGGAAGTCGCTCGATAGAGCGACTCTACAAATGTAGTATATGGCCATGATCGAAAGTGGGCACATACCTGTGACTTCCCCTTTAGAATGGGTGTAATCAAAGTCTTTGCCCTTAAATAGAATGTTTTCCTAGAGGAAAAGGTTGTCGATTTTGGCCTACTCTATATTCCTCAGCAATGGCTCTATGATCCTTTGGACGTGATGAGGGATCATTTGAAATTCAAGAACTTCCACATTTGCCCTCACCACGAGGTTGTGGAACAAAGGAATGACCCCAATGAAAAATACTTGGAGTGGCATTTGGAAAGAATGAGGACATTGCCTCCATGGCATGAATTCTATCCTATGGAGGTCAAGTTTGACCCTGATCAGTACCCCCTCCCGACTCCAAGCTACACCTTTTGGAAGAAGGCAAGGGACGATTTGAAGGAAGAAGTAAAATACTGGAGCGAGGAAAAGCTTTGGGAATGGTGGATAATGAGAGTCCACTGTCAAAAAGTGAATTCTTATGGACTCTTAGCATCAAATAAAGACTTCAAGATTCTCTATGACACCAATGTCGAAACCTGGAAGTCTATATCCTTTGTTGATTTTGTTCCCCCGACCACCCCAGGGTTAGGCGAAATCCCAAGAGGCACTAAGGATGCTTCGGAGAAATAAAAGGAAGTAGGGGCCAAAGCTATGCCTACAGCACTACCACAGAGGCCATCGTAAGTTCATGATACAAGTGTCGAAGAGGCAGAGCAACCGTTGGAGAGAAAGAAAAGAAAAAGGTAGGAAAAAATTCAAGTACCTCCGAGCCACCCAAAGCGCCCTCGCACGAAGCCTATAAGTACTTCTATTGGATCCCCTACATTAGGCCCGGTTGAAGCAAACATTGATGATCCAGGGGCACCAAGTGCTGAGACGGTCCCTGAAATAGATATGATTGATGTGGAGGAACTCCTCCAACAAGAGAAAGACCCCAGAGTAGGAGTTATGGAAGTCGAGAGTGATGAAGCCTAAGAGGAATAAGAGCCAACCATGCAAGAAGTTACCATAGCCACTTTGCCATGAGGGCACACATGTATGCACTCTCTTCCCTTCGCTTCGGTCTCTGACACATCCACGATAGTCTCGAGTGGAAGCCCTCATCAATCTCTCCATCCCCCATAGGGTCAATCCCCCACTCAAAAATTGCCCATTGCCAGTCCAATCCTGCATAGCCCCACTCCTCCCGAGTCGTATGACTAGGATAAGCCCACTGAAACCACTTTGCCTACACCAAGCCCCATAGCCCACTCTCCCATAGCTCAAAGCATAGTCCCGCTCATCGAAGTCCCTGCTACACCCGTCCCTGAGCCGTCAGGGGAATCCTTCCCCGTTAGTTCTTTATATTTTTTCACACCTTTTTCTGGAGATTCGGCCTTCTCTAAAATATATTTATCCTCAATAAAGGAGCAACCCCTAGCTGAAAAACTACTCCTAGATCGATAGAATATATAGAAGATGCTAAAGGAAGCAAGAAATAAAAGAGGGAAAACTCTGGCCCAAGTTGAAAAATATGCGATTTTTGACTTGGAAGGTGAAAAGTTGCATAAGATTAGGAAGGTCCCTAAGGTCCTGAAGCCTCTGGATGAAATGAATCCAGCCGACTACGACTACCAGGAGAAGACCAAGGACCTAGAGCATTTAAACATAGATGACGAATCTGCATCCATGCATGTCAGGGTTGAAACTTTTCGAGCACATGCTAATATTGCCAACCAGTGTAGGTTTGAAGTAGAAGAAAATGCCAACATCAAGTTGGAAGAAGAGTTGGCTAGGATTCGCTTTGAGCTAGAGGATTCATAGAAGCAGTGCAAATTGCTCAAAAGGGAAATACATGCCCTCAAACAACAAATTCTACAATTGCAGACTTCGGTCGAGCAACAAGCACAAAAGCAGCCTAAAAATGAGCTAAAAGCCAAAGAGCTCGAGAGAAAGATCTTGCGGGCCTAGCAGTAATTGTACGAAAATGCAAACCTAGAGCTGTTCAAAAAAGGTAGGATCAAGGAGATCCGCTCTCACCTACTCAAAGGTTTCAGATCTCGGGACTCCAGTGCCTTGTCAATTTTGATTTATGTCATCAAAGCTTAGCATGCCATTGCTAAGAAGGGACCAATAGTGGATGAGGTGATCCAAAAAATCAAGAGGTGACTCAAGCTTGCCTTTGAAGTTAAAAGCATTAGATATCAAGACCTGCAGGTCACTGCTATGAGTCGAACAACTAGGGTTTGGTCTACTACCCAAGCCATTGTTCACGCTTTCTTCTCCAAGGTGAAGAAAGCACAAAAGGTGAAGGACCTCCTCGATATATTTGAGCAGAAGCAGCGCACATCAATGGGATACTTCGAAGACCTTTCTTCTTTGGGTTTCCTAAGTTTCACAGACGATGATGGGAACCTTCTCACCAGGGAAGAACTTAAGACGACGTGGCTCCATTTTGAAAATGACATCTCCAAAATTGATGAGTGGGAAGAGCCAGTCACGAAGGGACAGGTCACTAACTTCATCCTGAGACATTGCAAAATCATAGCCTGTTTGAATGACCTAGGTGCAAGAATAAAACATGCAGACATAAGGCAGATTGATCGGTTCCATGTTCTGGTCAAGGCACTCGAAGACCAAGAACCATTTCAAAAATGGGTTTGGGCTCATGTTCACCAAACTATGAAGAGAATCCATGACCGCCTTGTCCCATAACTACATTAGGGGGCCACACCAACAGACGAAGGAGCAAAGGAGGAAGAAGAAGCCGAAGAAAAGGGAGAACAAGAACTAGCTTGTTGAGAAGCAACACACCCCCACTAAAAAAATGAAATTCCATTCTTTGAAAATATTTGGCTTTCATTTTTCCGTAGGGACCCTCTTGATGTTTTACCTGGTTTTAATTCCAAATTCTGCTTGCCTCCTTTTCAAAGTTTTTCTTACATCAAAATATCCAAGTAGGCTTGCATCTGGCTTTGATTTATTTTAGAATTCATTTTTCAAATGTTAGAATCATTTCTGAGTAAAGAAGATCTTTCACTAAAAATGTAAAATGCAGAATGCAGATGAATAAATTCATTAGAGTCAACCTACAATTTTTGGAAAATTTGCTAAGTGGAAGTAACTTGGGAAAACGTCGCGATTTCGCGACATTTTCCATTTTTGGAAACATCGTGATTTCGTGACATTTTCCATTTTTGGAAACGTCGCGATATCGTGACATATTTGGACTAGAAGAGCCGAGTTTCGGAAACGTCACGATATCACAACATATTTGGACTAGAAGAGCCGAGTTTTGGAAACGTCGCGATATCGCGATAGATTGGGACCAGAAGCACCAAGTGGAGAACATGTCGTGATTTCACGACGTGTTTTGGTTGAAGGAGCCAAGTTTCGAAAACATCGTGATTTCACGACAAAGGGCCAAAGTGGAAGAAAAGTGCGGAGGACGTCACGATTTCGTGACATGTCATGGTTTTGTGACAAAGAGGCCAAAATGGAAGCAAAGTGCGGAGGACGTCACGATTTCGTGACATGTCACGGTTTCGCGACAAAGAGGCCAAAATGGAAGCAAAGTTTTGGAAATGTCACGATTTCGTGACATGTCGCGGTTTCACGACAAAGGGCCAAAGTGGAAGCAAAGCACGAAGGACGTCACGATTTCGCGACATGTCGCAATTTCGCAACAAAGAGGCCAAAGTGGAAGCAAAGTGCGGAGGACGTCACGATTTTGTGACATGTCACGATTTTTGACATGTCACGGTTTTGCGACAAAGAGGCCAAAGTGGAAGCAAAGTGTGGAGGACGTCGCGATTTCGTCATGTCTGTTTTGTGACAAGGAAGCCAAAATGGAAGCAAAGTGCGGAGGACGTCGCGATTTCGCGACATGTCACGGTTTCGCGACAAAGAAGCCAAAATGAAAAGCAGCTTGAGGAAAACATCGCGTTGTCGTGACACGTGTCAAAAGAAATCAAGCCGATGTGTGATAAACATTAGGGTTTAATTTAATAATATTAAAATGCTAACCCTTGATTTTCTTTTGTAGAGAGCGATCCGACAGTTGCATGATAGCGAAAGTAATGGCGAGAAAGACAAAGTTAAGCACAGATTAATCGAGGACCGTCACATTGAAATGGGAAACGCTAGGAATTTTTGGTCCGTCCAAATTTTATAGATCTGGCCATGAAAGACTTTAAAATGTGACCGAGCGGCTGCCCCATTTAATGAAATATGTCGACGATTGGCCAGAAAATGAAAATATCCATACACAGTCACCGAAATTTGCCGATGGATGCAGTTAATAGAAAATTTATGGCGGAAGTAATGGTGTGCAGAGAATTTCAACTCAGAGGCGGCTCTGCAAAGATGAAATGTCAGAGAAGTAGTGACTCATCCAAATTGCCTAGGGGAATTAATGAGATGTTCCCGACAGACGCACCAGAATAATGAAGACATTTACACACAGTTACAGGTGGATGCAAGTAATATCAAATTCTGCCTTCTCCATTTATGGCAAGAACCGCACGAAGTTTTTCAGAGTGGTTAGGGTTTATCGAAACTCTATATAAAAATGCCTTATATTGTAAAACCTAGGCGGTGGGATTTTAGGATAAGATTTAGGGTTTTAGGAAAAGATATTTTTGAAAAGATCAGGGTCTGTCCTGAATCTATATATACTTCCTCTGAATGTAAGATCAGGAGGTGAAAACTTAGAATAAAAAGCTATTGGAGCAATTTCTTGCAAATCTTGTTTGAATGCTTTGTTTTGGACCTGGAGTTGGTGTAGTTTCATTTTCTGTGATAGCATGGCCAAGAGCCTAATCTCTTTTAGACTATGATAAGTTCATCTTCTTTTGTTTTCGTTTCATTAAGGTTTATTTAATTTATGTTGTAGATCTGTGTTATCAAAGATTGGGTATGCTACTAGGCTTCATTCTTTTATTATATGCTAGGGAAAATTATAGATTTAAGGTTCAAGCCTATTCCAATTGCTCTATCCTCACTGTGCGAGCTAAGCTACTGGTGAGAGATACCAATTTCAACTAACTTTCCTTCTGTTTGTGATTTTCTTTCAGATCTGTTTTGTCTCTATCTTATGCTCTTAGTGGAAGGTGATCTTAGAAATCTGGACACTTTCCTCTTTGATTTGTTCTATTGTGAAGCTAACTGGCATAACTAAAATTGGTAGTTTTGGTTTTGTAGCTAAGTTAGGTAAATTTCTCTTTCTACCCTACTCTACTCTCTCTGTTCCACCGATTGAATGATCCATTTTTATCTTCTTTAGAATTTGTCTTTTATTTAAATCTGCTAAAACATAAAGAGCTAGATCAAAGAACTGATTGTAAATCTGAGTGTCCACAAAGATAACCAATTCCAAAAACATTACTGAACCAAAGTCTAGAACCCGTTGTAAGGTAACAGACAGTCCACTTGAAAACTATTCCAGAAGCGAAAAAGAGTGAATAGACATTCGACCCAACTCTGTAACTCACACCTTGGATATCTAAAAAGATCCTAAAGTGAGTGGGATTTATCCCTTATAAGTGTTATTTGAGTTTCATGCTCATTCTTCACAAGGTGTGTATAAAAGTCGAACCAACATTTAAAATTGGTGCTAGAAGGAGGGCCTAAAAGTTTAGTAGTTTGTTAAGGATTGTAAGGTTGTAAGTGCTGGTGAAAAAGCTGGATTCTACTTACAGAGTAACAAGGTCCCACTCTAGAGCTGGAGAGCTCCTTGTGCCTGAGTTAGAAACCCCCAGAAGAAGCAGCCTCAGAAGGGCCAAGTCCTTGTTTGAAATAGTTTTGTCACCACTTGTAGTTACTCCAACTACAACTAAAAATATCATCGTCAATCAAGTAGTAATGGCAAACTGGTTGGGTGCCACTGCCTTAAATATCCCTAGTGTAGCCCATGATCTACCCAGAAATCCTGAGAGGTATCTCCCTAGATACAAGCATGATGGGACTAGAACAACAGAAGAACACCTAGTAGCCTTCAAGAATGCTCTAAAATTGTTAAATGTATAGCATGAAGATGTGGCTTGCAGATTATTCCCATTCACTCTCCAGGAGGGAGCATACGATTGGTTTTTGAATCTCACTAATGATTCTATTACCAGTTGGAATGACTTGGAAAAGGTTTTTGTATCGCAGTTTGGTGAGGTGATAGATCCCAGTGTATTATATCAACAATTTTTTGGTATTAAAAGAGAAATAAATGAATCTATCAGATCTTACAATGTCAGATTTCAAAAGGCTTATGGTAGATTGACAGGTTATTATGTGCCAAATGCAGACCTGGCATTAGAAATTTTTAGGAATTCTCTAGATCCAATGACTTCTATTTTCTTGAAAAGAGATGCCTCTATTACCAATCTAACAAAGGCTTATAAAGAAGCTTTGGTTCTAGAAAGACAATTGGGACCTCAACCTTTAAGTACTCCTCAAAATCCTTTGGTCACACAAGGTACCCCTGTCTTCAATCCCATACCACATCAAATGATGTTGCCAGTATGTCAAACTCCACCATCAGGAAATCCATTGGCTGTAACACCTGCTGAAAGTGTACAGATTCCAGAGAAAGAATATGATAACACAAGAGTTGAGGAAGTTTCAAGGGTGGTCCAAAAGTTGGCAAATGACTTTTTGACTTTCAAAAGGCAAGTGTCCACCGGTGAAAACCCAAACAGATTTCCTTATCAACAAAATAGATTCACTAGGGCACCATATGAACCCAACAAAGATTATAAGGGTAAGGGGCATGAAGTAAATATTTGTGACTTAGCTTTGCCCAACTGGTGCAGGATTCATGGAACATCTTAGCACGGGGAATTGGATTGTTTGGAGTTCTATAATGCCTTTGAAGCTCTATCTGGTGAGTTGGTTTCTCCTGAACATCAAAGAACTGTGGATGCTCCAAGTTCATCCAAACATAGTGCAGCTATGGTGTTATATTCTTTCACTTTCCCAAAAGAATCAAAGAATGTTTTGGAGATACCCATGGAGGAAGTGCAAGCCTTTCAACAGTACAGGAGGGATAACTACAACCTCAGGAACAGAAATCCAGAGCCTAATACTATGTCTACACCCATAATGTTCCTCTAGGTCCATCTTCAAACGATAACCCACCTCTTCCCAAGGGAGGAAATCCAAGAGGACCAGATGCATTTGTCCCTCCACTCAATAAGGGATATAATATAGTGGAGGACATGAAGAAGATCAAAGCCAACATCACTCTTCATGAGTTGGCCCAAATTTTTGAACAAAGGGATAACCTGATCAAAACATACTCTAAACCTACTGCCAAAACTCTGGAAAAAGGGAAGAAGATAGCTAATGTGAATATGGCTATGTACAAAGAAAATACTGAAGTTCCACCTTTCCTACTGACTGTCCGTATATTTGGGAAAAATTTACACAACTGTCTGGTAGATTCTGGTGCTTCAACCAATGTCATGCCTCTAGCCATCTATCAACAGTTGGGTTTGACCCCCATGAACTCCGATATGAGAGTCATCCAATTGGATAAGTCTGAGGTTAAAGTGGTAGGTGAACTTCAGAATATACACATCCAGCTAGCATCTGATCTAAGAGCACAACATAGAATTGACATTCAGGTGGTGGATATTCCTGTAGGATACGGAATGCTTTTGAGCAAGGATTGGTCAAAATCCTTGAATGGGTACTTGGCTACTAATTTTTTGCATATGTGGTTACCCTAGAATGGTTTTGCAAATCAATTAAGAATCGATAGAGAACCAAGATATAAACTCATGATCACAAAGTATAATGCCAAGAATGAGACTGTTAATCTTGTTGAGGGTTGTTATATCGGGGTTTATAATTTGACAACTACTCAAAAGGAGAAACCGGTTAAAGCTCACCAAGATCACGATAATGAAGTTGGAATGCTTCATATTGATGGAGCTAAATCTAAGCAAGGTTTTGGTACAGGGGCTATTCTTAAAGGACCAAAAAATCAATCCGGTTTTATGTCTTATCGCTTGCAGTTTCCCTGCACGAATAATTTGGCAGAATATGAAGCATTAGTACCAGGATTAAAATTTGCTTTACATTACTTTGATCATGCAGATACGAAAGCTCGTGTGTTGGACTTGGTTGGTTTGCAGGGTGGACGACTTCAAGCCGTAGAGCATTTTAGTCGACACCAAAAGACAGTCAAGCGCTGGCTTGACGAAAAGGCCAAGGTGAGCGCCTTCAATCGTGCAGACCTGGTGTTTCTATGGGACAAAGCCCATGAAAAGAAGTGTAAACACACCGAGCTACAACCTCTATGGATAGGGCCATACCAGATTGTCGAGACCCTAGGTAATAATGCTTTTTGCCTACAGGACCTGGAAGGTAATTTTTTGAACCTTCCTATGAGTGGTCAATATCTAAAGCATTATTTCTCAGCTGTTCCATCAAATACATCGTTGGAATAAATCACAAAGACGTTGTAACATGTGTATATATTGTAAATAATCTTTGAAGTAGTTTGTTTTTATTTTGTTTGATTTTAAAGTTCTATCTTTTATCTTTTGAGGTCTGTACAAATTTCTCTTTAGCTTTTAGTTTCAATTTCTCTTTAGCTTTTAGTTTCTGTTTGTTTAATTTTTGCCTGGGCAGTAAAGAAAGAATCAACCTTTAAAATTTGTTTTATTCTGAGTTCAAAATCCTGTGTTCATTTTGTTTTATTCTAAATAAGAAATAGTCTGCTTAAAATGAATAGTGGAACTATTTTGTTATTCAGAACAACAGTAGAAAGATAATTGGATTTTGTGTCTTGCTTGCCACAATTATTTTAATTATAAAGAAACTACTATATTGTTTGGCTGGAGAACTCCCAGGGAATCCAAGAAAAGTTGGTCGTAAGAGGGAATTCTAATTCGTGAAATTATTTAAGTGTCTATAGAGGCTATCGGTACCCAGGCTGAAGCGGTTAGTAGATCGATCAAGAAAAAAAAAATTGTTTTTAGCAAGGCTTTCCAGATTTCGGTATATTTCAAAAGAGAGAGAGAGAAGGTGAAAATTGAGCAGGGCAACATAAAACTGGCACTCTTTTATATAAAAAAAAAATAGGGAAAGAAGAAGTTATGTAATGAAAGTGAAGAACACAAGCTTATACTGAGAGGGGGGGTGAACAGTATAAGACCACTTTTTACTTTTGCTTTAAAATCAACTTTCAAAATAGTATTAAGCAGTGTATAGAAAGCAGTATCAATAGCAACAATTAAAACAATGCACAACACATCATCCACAAAGAGACACAACAATTTACGTGGTTCACCCAACGCGGGCTACTCCACGGATAAAATTTTCACTAAATTTTATCAACTCAAAATCTGGGAAAACCTTTCCCAATTACAATGTTTATGGGCACCAACCCAAAGGAGATACCTTCCCCTAACTCTGCTCTTACTGGTGATCCTCTAGAAGACCTCTACCTCTGCTGCCCTTAGCAAGTGGAACTCTATCCATAGAAGACACCTGTCTTCCCTGCTCTGGCTGGAGACCTCTGTCCTCAACTCTTTCACCTCCTAAGCTGGTCCTCTTATCTGCACCAAACACAGTCCTTCGGTCTGGCACAATTTTGTCCTCTTCCTCTGTTCTTTTTTGTTACAGCCGCACTTGGTCGAAACCAACTTTTCACTGTCTGCGCAAACACAACAGCACTCGATCAACTTATGTACTTCTACAAAAACATAGTAGCACAATCTTCGCACACTCTTCGCAAACACAGCAGCACAGTCTTCACACTCTTTGCTTCTCGATGAACAAACTTCTCCCCTGCACTCTATCTGCGAATCACACTTCGAACGCACACTTCGATCGATGCGACACAACTGCTCTTTGTGCACCGTGGACTTAACCTGCGCAATTTTGATACTCGCATTCGATACCTTCAACTCGAAACAACCCTCCTTTTATAGAGTAGAAATCATGATCAAAAATCTCAAACTTAGTCGGTTGTTACTCTTCAACTACGTCGGCTACAAAACCCTACGCTGCGTCGGCCCAGATTTAACTTTGTCGGCTCAAGGTTAACTCTGTCCTTCAACCGCCTCTGGTTCTGTAGCTTCTAGCATGAAACTTCAACATGTCATGATATCGTGACACCTTTGCCTACCGTACACCTTCTATTGCCTATAGTCATGAAATCGTGACACTTATTGCCTTTGTCTGCCTTGACTACGTTCTTGTCATGAAATCGTGACACTTCTAACTTTTGCTTACGTCATCTTCACTCCTGTCGTGAAATCGTGACGCTTTAGACTTCAATGCCTTCTTCTCTGCTTTTGTCATGAAATCATGACACATCTTCTTCTACTGACGTCATCTTCAACTCTGTCGCGAAATCGTGACACTTTAGACTCCATTGCCTTCTTCTCTACTTTTGTCACGAAATCATGACACATCTGCTTCTGCTAATGTCATCTTCAACTCTGTCGTGAAATCGTGACCCTTATGACTTCATGGCCTTCTTCTCTGCTTGCACTAGCAAAAATGGAACATGTCACAAAATCATGACACTTTCGCTGCCATGAGCTTCTTTCTGCCTTACACCCATGAAATTGGAACATGTCACGAAATCGCGACGCTTTTGTCTACAAAGCCTTCCTCTCTGCTTCTGTCATGAAATCGTGACACTTCTCCTATAGAAGACCTGCTTCCAGTTTCTATCATGAAATCATGACACTTTCTCCAACTGAATGCTGCCAACTCAACCTATCATGAAATCGTGACGCTTATCATTTCAGACTCTTTCCTTTGTTGCATGTCATGAAATCATGATAGTTGTCACTTTGAGCTTTTCAGCATGTCGCGAAATCGTGACAGTCCTCACCTCGACCTCTGTAGCATGTCACAAAAATGTGACAGTCCTCACTTGGAACTTTGCAACATGTCATGAAATCATGACAGTTCCTGAATAACTTTCTCTCTCTTCGATCTTGTCATGAAATCATGATAGCTCACACTGTGGACTCTCTCTTCTGCAACATGTCATGAAATCGTGACACTTTTTCGTCCGTACAGCCTCCTTTGTAGAATGTCATGAAATCGTGACACTTTTCTTTCTCTGCCTTCTTGCACTGTCCGAGTCACAAAAATGCGACATGTCACGAAATCGTGACACTTTCCATCTTGCTCTTCTTCTCTGCCAACATGTCACGAAATCATGATAGTTTTGCTAGCTTCTTCTCCTTCTAGCATGTCATGAAATCATGATAGTTTTGCCATAACTTTCTCTCTCCTCAAACATGTCACGAAATCGTGACAGTTTTGCCAACACTTTCTCTCTCCTCAAACATGTCATGAAATCATGACAGTTTTTCCAGCTACCTGCATACTTTTTCTTACTTGTCTTTTTCTTGATCTTTTGCAACTGGGCTACTCTGATCTTCTTGGAAAACCACTGTCCAAACTGAAACCTTCATCAAAACACATTCTTTGACATCAAATCAAATTGCTTCAAGAACTCTTTGACATCAATGACAACATCTACACTTAGAGCAAAGGTAATGTACCCAAGGTACCCAAAATTGCCAACAATCTCCCCCTTTGTCATTGATGGCAAACTTTTACTGAAACACATCTTTAAGAGCCAAAACTGAAACCAACTGATCCAACAACTGAGAATCTGTCTTTAAAGTTTTTGCTCCCCCTGACTTGAAGCTCTCTTCTTCACTCATATCTCCCCCTTACTCATATCTCTCCCCCTTTGTCATCAATGGCAAAGGGCCACCTTTGGGGCTCGGGACTAAGAATGAGCTTCTTAGCTTAGTCCCTCCCCCACCTCCTGATGAGGTGATTAATTTTTGGGTGGGAGTACAACTCCCAATTTCTCCCTTAGATACTCAAACGTATCTCTTGGAAGAGGTTTTGTGAAGATATCTGCAATCTGCTCTTTAGTAGACACATATTCTACCTTGACTTGCTTATCTTGCACTTTCTCCCTTAGAAAGTGATACTTGATGGAAATATGCTTTGTCCTTGAGTGCATTACCGGATTTTTGGAAATACTTATGGCACTAGTATTATCAAAAAATATGGAGATGGGTTGTTCATGCTTGACTTTGAAATCTTCCAAGGTGGTTTTCATCCATAGAACTTGTGTACACCCAGCCACTGCTGCTATGTATTCAGCTTCTGTCATAGATAAGGAAACTGAAGGTTGTTTCTTACTTAGCCAAGAAACCAAACTCTTTCCCAAAAAGAATGCTCCACCACTGGTGCTTTTCCTGTCATCATTACTGCCTACCCAATCTGCATCTGTATAGGTTGTGAGAGTGAAATCATCACCTTTGGGATACCAAAGCCCAAAGTCCATAGTGCCCTTCAGATATCTGAATATCCTTTTAACTGCTATAACATGAGAATCTTTCGGAGCTGCCTAAAATCTGCTACTAATCCAACAACATGCATGATATCTGGTCTGGTAGTTGTAACATATAATAAACTGCCAATCATTGATCCGTACAACCTCTGATCTGTCATTGGAGATTCATCATCTTTACTCATCTTGCACCCCGTAGTCATTGGAGTACATACAGGTTTGTTGTCCATCATCCCGAATTTTTTTAACATTTCTTTGATATACTTTCCTTGAGAGAGAAATATACCGTCTTTTGATTGAGCAATCTGAAGACCCAAAAATAATGACAGCTCTCCAATCATAGACATCTCAAATTCCTTCTGCATGGTGTTAGCAAAATCTTTGCACATCTGGGTATTATTTCCCCCAAAAATGATATCATCAACATAGACAACTACAATCAGCATATCATTACCTTTATCCTTAATATACAAATTGCTATCTCGCCATACCTTTCCTGAAACCTTGCTCATGAAGGTACCTGTCAAGTCTTGAGTACCAAGCCCTAGGTGCTTGCTTTAACCCATACAAGGCCTTTTTTAGTTTGCACACATAGTTTGATTGATCTGAGACACGCCTTCTGGCTGTTCTACGTAGACTTCTTCATCCAAAACTCCATTTAAAAAGGCTGATTTCACATCCATTTGATACACCTTGAATGCTTTGAAGCTTGAAAGGGCCAAAAACATTCTGATGGCTTCGAGACGAGCAACAGGAGCGAACGTCTCTTCGAAATCAACACCTTCTACTTGAGCATAACCTTTGCAAACCAACCTGGCTTTGTTTCTGACAATCTTTCCATCCTCATTGAGTTTATTTCTGAATATCCATTTTGTGCCAATGACATTCTTGTCCTTAGGTCTTGGAACTAAATCCCAAGTTTCACTTTTCTCTATTTGATTTAGCTCTTCATCCATTGCTTTTACCCAAAATTTATCTGCACATGCTTCACTGAAATCTTTTGGCTCAATCTGAGATAATAATGAAATATTTGTAGAATCGTGTGATGGAATGACTCTTCTTCTAGTTTGTCTGCTGTTTGGATCACCAATGATCAAATCTTTGGGATGATGTTTCTGAACATATCATGACGGAGTTTTGGGAAGCAGCTGCTATTTTTCCTCTTCTTCATCTGAAACCTCTCTGAATTCTTCTTGACAGATTTCATCATTGATTTCCTTGATAGGTTCTCTTATCCCTGTATTTTCATCAACTGTTACATTTATGCTCTCTACGACTGTATGCGTTCTTTTGTTGAAGCATCTGTAAGCCTTGCTTCTGCTGGAATAACCAAGAAAAATTCCCTCATCACACCTAGGATCAAACTTACCCAAATTCTGATCTTCCCTTTCGATGAAGCACTTACTCCCAAACACTTTGAAATGTTTTATTGTAGTTGGTCTTCCTTTCCACAACTCATAAGGAGTTTTATGATGATTTACTCTAAGTTGGGCCCTGGTGATAATGTAGACTGTTGTACTGACTGCCTCTTTCCAGAAACCATCTAAAAGTTTTGACTCATTTAACATAGCTCTAGCCATATTTTCAATAGTTCTATTTTTTCTTTCAACTACTCCATTTTGTTGAGGAGTTCTTGCTGCTGAATATTCTCTTTTAATTCCCTGTTGCTCATAGTATTCCACAAATTCATTAGAGGTGAACTCTCCTCCTCTGTCCGATCTTAAGCATTTGATTCTCTTTTCAGTCTCATTTTCAATCATTTCTTTGAAAGCTTTAAATTTTTCAAAAGCTTCAAATTTTTCTTTGAGAAAGGTAACCCAAGTCATTCTAGAATAATCATCTATAAACAGCATGAAGTAGCTTTCTCCCTGAATGCTCTGAGTTCTGGTGGGGCCACATAAATCAGTATGAATGAGATCTAATGGTTTTGAAGAAGTATACCCTTTTGATTTAAAACTGGTTCTGGTCTGTTTTCCATGTTGACAAGGACCGCAAATGGTGTTATGGGGCCTTTTTATTTTGGGCAAGTCTCTAACCGCTTCCTTGTTACTAATGTTGACAAGATTATCAAAGCTCAAATGCCCCAATATTTTATGCCATAACCAACTCTCATCTTCTTGAGTTAGAAAACACTTTTCCTTTTTTATCTCACTTAGCATGTAAAGATTGTTTGGAGTCCTTGTAGCACTAGCAATGAGTTTTCCATTTTTTTCTTTACGAATCTCACATCTATCTGAAAAGAAAGATACTATGTGTCCTTGATCACAAAGTTGACTCACACTTAGAAGATTATGTCTTAGACCTTCTACATAAAGCACATTTTCAGTTTTAGATTTCCCATCCAGGCTAAGAGTCCCTTTACCACAGATTTTAGCAGACCTGTTATCTCCAAAACTAACTGTTCCTCTGTTTGTGTTTTTTAAGACCAAAAACTTTTCCTTTTCACCAGTCATATGTTTTGAACAACCACTATCAAGATACCATTTCTCTACTTTGTCTTGAGCATGAAAAGTAGTTTGAACTATCATTGACTTAGACTTGATCTCATTTCTCTTTTTAGTGAACTTACGGCTAGGTCTATCCAAACTGCACATCCTTGCTATATGCCCAACATTCTTGCATTTGTAACACATGACATTTTTATCCATAAGAGGTGCAAAAGAGTTAACATTTTCCTTACTATGGCTATTCATGGATTTAATGCAATGTATAGCTTTGTGACCAAATTTCTTGCAAGAAAAATAGTAGCCATGGAAAGTATTATGTAACCTGTTTTGATGCCTTGGATGATTGTTCTTCTTGTGACCAACTGGAATCCATCGTTCTTCAGGCTGAAGATTGATCTTGCTGTCTCTTCTTCCTATCATGATGCTTGAGAACAGAACTCTCTTCCCTAAAATTCTTAAAGCCCAGAAGAATTCACTTTAGAGATCGAACTTAACCTCTTCATCCTTTTCTGAAACTGTATGTTCTTCTGATAGATCCTTCTCCAAGCTGTTAGGCTTTTTCTGGAGAGACCCGCTCTGATACCAATTGAAGAACACAAGCTTATACTGAGAGGGGGGGTGAACAGTATAAGACCACTTTTTACTTTTTCTTTAAAATCAACTTTCAAAACAGTATTAAGCAGTGTATAGAAAGCAGTATCAATAGCAACAATTAAAACAATGCACAACACATCATCCACAAAGAGACACAACAATTTACGTGGTTCACCCAACGCGGGCTACTCCACGGATAAAATTTTCACTAAATTTTATCAACTCAGAATCTGGGAAAACCTTTCCCGATTACAATGTTTATGGGCACCAACCCAAAGGAGATACCTTCCCCTAACTCTGCTCTTACTGGTGATCCTCTAGAAGACCTCTGCCTCTGCTGCCCTTAGCAAGTGGAACTCTATCCACAGAAGACACCTGTCTTCCCTGCTCTGGCTGGAGACCTCTGTCCTCAACTCTTTCACCTCCTAAGCTGGTCCTCTTATCTGCACCAAACACAGTCCTTCGGTCTGGCACAATTCTGTCCTCTTCCTCTATTCTTTTTTGTTATAGCCACACTTGGTCGAAACCAACTTTTCACTGTCTACGCAAACACAGCAGCACTCGATCAACTTATGTACTTCTACAAAAACACAGTAGCATAGTCTTCGCACACTCTTCACAAACACAGCAGCACAGTCTTCACACTCTTTGCTTCTCGATGAACAAACTTCTCCCCTGCACTCTATCTGTGAATCACACTTCGAATGCACACTTCGATCGATGCGACACAACTGCTCTTTGCGCACCACGGACTTAACCTACGCAATTTTGATACTCGCATTCGATACCTTCAACTCGAAACAGCCCTCCTTTTATAGAGTAGAAATCACGATCAAAAATCTCAAACTTAGTCAGCTGTTACTCTTCAACTACGTCGGCTACAAAACCCTACGCTACGTCGGCCCAGATTTAACTTTGTCGGCTCAAGGTTAACTCTGTCCTTCAACCGCCTCTGGTTCTGTAGCTTCTGGCATGAAACTTCAACATGTCATGATATCACGACACCTTTGCCTACCGTACACCTTCTATTGCCTATTGTCACGAAATCGTGACACTTATTGCCTTTGTCTGCCTTGACTACGTTCTTGTCGTGAAATCGTGACACTTCTGACTTTTGCTTATGTCATCTTCACTCCTGTCATGAAATCATGATGCTTTAGACTTCAATGCCTTCTTCTCTGCTTTTGTCATGAAATCGCGACACATCTACTTCTGCTGATGTCATCTGCAACTCTATCACGAAATCGTGACACTTTAGACTCCATTGCCTTCTTCTCTGCTTTTGTCATGAAATCATGACACATCTGCTTCTGCTGACGTCATCTTCAACTCTGTCATGAAATCGTGACCCTTATGACTTCATGGCCTTCTTCTCTGCTTGCACTAGCGAAAATGGAACATGTCACGAAATCGCGACACTTTCACTGCCATGAGCTTCTTTCTGCCTTACACCCGTGAAACTGGAACATGTCATGAAATCATGACGCTTTTGTCTACAAAGCCTTCCTCTCTGCTTCTGTCACGAAATCGTGACACTTCTCCTATAGAAGACCTGCTTCCAGTTTTTGTCATGAAATCGTGACACTTTCTCCAACTGAATGTTGCCAACTCAACCTGTCGCGAAATCGTGACGCTTATCATTTCAGACTCTTTCCTTTGCTGCACGTCGTGAAATCATGACAGTTGTCACTTTGAGCTTTTTAGCATGTCGCAAAATCATGACAGTCCTCACCTCGACCTCTGCAGCATGTCACAAAAATGTGACAGTCCTCACTTGGAACTTTGCAACATGTCACGAAATCATGACAGTTCCTGAACAACTTTCTCTCTCTTCGATCTTGTCACGAAATCATGACAGCTCACACTGCGGACTCTCTCTTCTGCAACATGTCACGAAATCGTGACACTTTTTCGTCCGTACAGCCTCCTTTGCAGAATGTCACGAAATCGTGACACTTTTCTTTCTCTGCCTTCCTGCACTGTCCGAGTCGCAAAAATGCGACATGTCACGAAATCGCGACACTTTCCATCTTGCTCTTCTTCTCTACCAACATGTCATGAAATCATGACAGTTTTTCCTGCTTCATCTCTGCCTTCCAGCATGTCGCAAAATCATGACAATTTTGCCAAAACTTTCTCTCTCCTCAAACATGTCACGAAATCATGACAGTTTTGCCAACACTTTCTCTCTCCTCAAACATGTCACGAAATCATGACAGTTTTTCCAGTCGCCTGCATACTTTTTCTTACTTGTCTTTTTCTTGATCTTTTGCAACTGGGCTACTCTGATCTTCTTGGAAAACCACTGTCCAAACTGAAACCTTCATCAAAACACATTCTTTGACATCAAATCAAATTGCTTCAAGAACTCTTTGACATCAATGACAACATCTACACTTAGAGCAAAGGTAATGTACCCAAGGTACCCAAAATTGCCAACGAAAGAGATAGCCAAGGCTCCAGAAGATGTTTTCTTTTACCAAGTTGTAGATACCACCTCATAGTTGTGGATCAGGGTCATGAAAATCTAAAGAGTAACTTTGTCAGGGCTATAAAAGGCTAAACTAGTAAACAAAGCCCTACTTGGTTTCCCCTTCACAATCTAGAAAATCTGATCAATCCGAAGTAAAACATTCGAAGACCCAGTCATCCTTGAAGAAAGTTGTATGCTTGTAATTGCACATCAAAAATCTTCCTTAAGTGATTCAACCTAGTATGTCCTTGGGAAATTTTAACAACTATCAGGTAATAGTTAAATTATTTTGAATAATATTTGTGGCAAAGCATGGTACATGGTCTATATTGTTTTGAAACTAGAGTCCTGGATTTTAAAATAGTGCTACTATTTTCCTCGCAAATATCGTCATTTTTTGAGAAGCAACACACCCCCACTAAAAAAATAAAATTCCATTCTTTGAAAATATTTGGCTTGCATTTTGCCGTAGGGACCCTCTTGATGTTTTACTTGGTTTTAATTCCAAATTCTGCTTGCCTCCTTTTCAAAGTTTTGCTTACATCAAAATATCCAAGTAGGCTTGCATCTGGCTTTGATTTATTTTAGAATTCATTTTTCAAATGTTAGAATCATTTCTGAGTAAAGAATATCTTTCACTAAAAATGTAAAATGCAGAATGCAAATGAATAAATTCATTAGAGTTAACCTACAATTTCTAAAAAATTTGCTAAGTGGAATTAATTTGGGAATGGAAACATCACGATTTCGTGACATTTTTCATTTTTGGAAAAATTGCGATATCATGACATATTTGGACTAGAAGAGCCGAGTTTTGGAAACGTCGCGATATCATGACATATTTGGACTAGAAGAGCCGAGTTTCAAAACTGTCGCGATATCGTGACAAATTGGGACTAGAAGCACCAAGTGGAGAACATGTCACGATTTCACGACGTGTTTTGGTTGAAGGAGCCGAGTTTCGAAAACATCGCAATTTCATGACAAAGGGCCAAAGTGGAAGCAAAGTGCAGAGGACGTCGCGATTTCATGACATGTCACAGTTTCACGACAAAGGGCCAAAGTGGAAGCAAAGTGCAGAGGACGTCGCAATTTTGCGACATGTCGCAATTTCGCGACATGTTGCGGTTTCGTGACAAAGAGGCCAAAATGGAAGCAAAGTTTCAGAAATATCATGATTTCGTGACATGTCACAATTTCACGACATGTCGCAGTTTCACAACAAAGGGCCAAAGTGGAAGCAAAGTGCGGAGGACATCACGATTTTGCGACATGTCACAATTTCACATGTCATGGTTTTGTGACAAAGAGGCCAAAATTGAAGCAAAGTGCGAAAGACGTCGCGATTTCACGACATGTCATGATTTTGTGACATGTCGTGGTTTTGCGACAAAGGGCCAAAGTGGAAGCAAAGTGCGGAGGACGTCGCGATTTCGTGACATGTCACGAAATCACGACATGTCACAATTTCACAAGGAAGCCAAAATGGAAGCAAAGTGCAAAGGACGTTGCAATTTCACGACATGTCATGATTTCGTGACAAAGAAGCCAAAATGAAAAGTAGCTTGAGGAAAACATCGCGTTGTCATGACACGTGTCAAAAGAAATCAAGCCGACATGTGATAAACATTAGGGTTTAATTTAATAATATTAAAATGCTAACCCTTGATTTTCTTTTGCAGAGAGCGATCCGACAGTTGCATGATAGCGGAAGTAATGGCGAGAAAGACAAAGTTAAGCACAAATTAATCGAGGACCGTCACATTGAAATGGGAAACACTGGGAATTTTTGGTCCATCCAAATTTTATAGATCTGGCCATGAAAGACTTTAAAATGTGACCGAGCGGCTACCCCATTTAATGAAATATGTCGACGATTGGCCAGAAAATGAAAATATCCATACACAGTCATCGAAATTTATCGATGGATGGAGTTAACAAAAAATTTATGGTAGAAGTAATGGCATGCATATAATTTCAACTCAGATGCGGCTCTGCAAAGATGAAATGTTAGAGAAGTAGTGACTCATCCAAATTGCCCAAGGGAATTAATGAGATGTTCCCGACAGACGCACCAGAATAATGAAGACATTTACACATAGTTATAGGTGGATGCAAGTAATATCAAATTTTGCCTTCTCCATTTATGGCAAGAACTGCACGAAGTTTTTTAGAGTGGTTAGGGTTTATCGAAACTCTATATAAAAATACCTTATATTGTAAAACCTAGGTGGTGGGATTTTAGGATAAGATTTAGGGTTTTAGGAAGAGATATTTTTGAAAATATCAGGGTCTGTCTTGAATCTATATATACTTCCTCTAAATGTAATATCAGGAGGCAGAAACTTAGAATAAAAAGCTATTGGAGCAATTTCTTGCAAATCTTGTTTGAATGCTTTGTTCTAGACCTGGAGTTGGTGTAGTTTCATTTTCTGTGATAGCATGGCCAGGAGCCTAATCTCTTTTAGACTATGATAAGTTCATCTTCTTTTGTTTTCATTTCATTAAGGTTTATTTAATTTATGTTGTAGATCTATGTTATCAAAGATTGGGTATGCTACTAGGCTTCATTATTTTTATTATATGCTAGGGAAAATTATAGATTTAAGGTTCAGGCCTGTTCTAATTGCTCTGTCCTCACCGTGCGAGCTAAGTCGCTGGTGAGAGATACCAATTTCAACTGACTTTGCTTCTGTTTGTGATTTTCTTTCAGATATGTTTTGTCTCTGTCTTATGCTCTTAGTGGAAGGTGATCTTAAAAAATTGGACACTTTCCTCTTTGATTTGTTCTATTGTGAAGCTAACTGGCATAACTAAAATTGGTAGTTTTGGTTTTGCAGCTAAGTTAGGTAAATTTCTCTTTCTTCCCTACTCTACTCTCTCTGTTCCACCGATTGAATGATCCATTTTTATCTTCTTTAGAATTTGTCTTTTATTTAAATCTGCTAAAACATAAAGAGCTAGATCAAAGAACTGATTGTAAATCTGAGTGTCCACAAAGATAACCAATTCCAAAAACATTACTGAACCAAAGTCCAGAACCCATTGTAAGGTAATAGACAGTCCGCTTGAAAACTATTCCAGAAGCAAAAAAAAGTGAATAGACATTCAACCCAACTCTGTAACTCACACCTTGGATATCCAGCAAGATCCTAAAGTGAGTGGGATTTATCCCTTATAAGTGTTATCCGAGTTTCATGCTCATTCTTCATAGGGTGTGTATAAAATTCGAACCAACATAGTTGCAGAAGCACTCCCAGAGGAAGAATGAGGAGAAGGATCGAGAAAAGACTCTAGCCCAATGGATTAAATTTAAAGGGTTCTCCCACCGATACGAGCTCGTTGCCCCGCAAGCCGCCAAGAATGTTGACAATTTTGTCAAATTTCTTAAGGGGTAGAAAAGGAAAACAAATTTTGTACAATGTTGTGTAAAGTTTTTTTTGCTTTGTTTTTATTTTGAAAAGATGCAGCAATTTTGGCTTCCAATGCCACCCCTTTGTATATAAAATAGAAAAGAAAGAACTTTGCTGCCAAACAAGCCAGGGAAAAGAGCTTTGCCAAAGGAAAATGAAAAGAGCTTCGCACCCGAAGCATTTCCAGCACTACTTCAGGTAAAATTTTTGTGAAGTAGTTTTCGCCAAAGAAAAATATAAGGAAAAGAGAATTAAACTACTTCACGCCCGTAGCGTTTCCAGCAGCTACTTCGGGTGAAAGTTGAGCGAAGTGGCGTTCAGAAGAAAAGAAAGCTTCGCACCCGAAGCATTTTCAACATTGCTTCGAGTGGAGTTTTTTGTGAAGTAATATCACCGAAGTAGAATACAAAGTAGCGTTTGAAAGAACAACTTTGCCGAAAAGCAAAGGCAAGAAATCTACTTTGGGACCGAAGCATTTTCAGAAGCTACTTTGGGTAAGATTTTTGCGAAGCGGTGTGTCGAAGTGAAATACAAAGAAAAGGGGGTAAAACTACTTCGCATCCAAAGTATTTCCATCAGTCACTTCAGTCAAAAAATGAGCGAAGCATAACTCAAGGAGCATTGAAAGTACTTTGCTAGGAAGTTGCCGAAGTACTCACTTCGGGCCCCTCCATCAGCGAACCATTTTTACTTCACCAAAAGCTCATTGCAAAGCATTTGCTTTGGCTAATTTTGTGTGAAGTACTTTTGCCCGAAGTAAAAGGATGCAATGTATTTTGAAGACAATTGCTTTGGCTGAAATTCTCTTGAACCACAGTTTAGAAAGAAGGTCGCAATGAAGCATTTCTCGAGGGTGTCAGCGAAGTAATTTGGTCAGCGAAGCGACAAAGACGAAGAGGCCCATTTTGTGAATCGAATATGCTTTGGCACTCCTCACCCCCAAAGCATTTTTGTGAAGCTCAATTTTATGAAGTACATACCAAAGAGGTGTTTTTTCTTTGGCCCAGAACCATTACGAAGCAAAATTGTGAATGAAAACTTAGCGAAGCGCTTCATAGGCATGCGTTCCAAGCTGGGTATTTTCCCGAGGTGATCAAGTGCCTCATAAATGCAATTTTTCATGCCCAATAAGCCTGCTGCTCATTTTTGGCAATAAAAAACAAAGTATCAAGCCATGATGGATATCTCGGTGAGCATGGCAGCCACTCGAGCATAGCACTCGGAGATCAAGGATGTCCAAACGACTCATCAATGCACCTTTCCATGGTTGACCCGGTTGCAGTTGCCAGTTTTGGTAACATATTTGAAAACTCGGTCACAAGAGCCTTGAAGAGCCGAATTCTCAGGGCTCAAGGGCATACTCTTCTTTTCTATGTAATTATGACTCAGAGGCCCGGGTCCTCTATAAAAACCCAGGCATTGTAATAAGAAAAAGGGGGGGAACTATTTGCTAGAAAGCTACTGTAACTTGATGTATTGCGATTAATACTAAAAGGTTTTGAGCTTAATTCTTCTCTCTTATGCTACCTTCTGTGCTTGATTATTTTATCTTTCTTCATTTTTATATCGAGATGCTGAACCCTGCGTCCGATGTGTGATCGAAGAATGTACCCTAAAACTCGCTTGAAGGATACATAGGAAAATCTACATTGCATTTCTTCCATTTATATTTGGTGTTCTTTGCTTCTATTCAAGTTGCTAGTTGGTGATCGTGCTTCCTATTCTCTCCCACTTTACATCACCAATTTCTCTAACCCTAACTCCTTTTATCTCTTTCCTGCACTCTTATCTTCAAACACCTAAGTAGTTTAGCATAGGAGCCGGCCTTTCTCCGGATATTGGCACGAGGGGCATCTCTTCCTTTTGGCATTTTAATGTTGGTCCAGGTCTAGGGTGCATACACCTATCCAAATCCTTTCCTAGGTAGATTTGATGACCAAAAAGACCTTTTAAGATCTTCTCCTACCCATAGGGATGAATTAATGCTCACATTACGCCAAACGATGGTACCTAAAAATATTCAACCTGAAGTCATGTCCAATACTATCATAAATCAATAATTCGATTGTATTGACTTTCGAGATAGATATATACCACAGCATAGTTTACATAAGGATAACCCCTTATATATTATTGCCCTAATTGGGGATGTAGCCATTAAACGAGTCTTGATTGATAATGGTTCATCTTTAAACATATGCACTTTTGACTTCTACCAAAGATTTGGGTTTAGAAGTGATGAAATGAAAAGAACTAATATGATCATAAAAGCTTTTAATGATGAAACACAAGAAACGTGTGGAGTTATTACTATTCCATTGCAATTTGGTCCTAGAACCTTAGACACAACCATGTTTATTGTACATTGCCCTGCATCATACAATATACTTTTGGGCCGCCCTTAGATCAACGCGATGTGAGCTGTTCCCTCCAATTTACATCAGTGTGTTAAATTTGAATTTAAAAATCAGTTGGTTACCATTCATGGTGATCCTAGACCCTTTGATATGTGTGCTTTGGTAGAACCGATTGGAGTTCAATTTTGCCCTACTCTGTCATCCACACATCCTAATTCTCATCATCCACCTAAACATGTGAAACACACACCCATAACATCATCTACTCTTTCAACTACACCTATACATATAGCTCAACCATATTTTGAACAAACCACAGTAGGACCTTGAAAAGATCCCAGAACTACAACCAATGCTTCTTGTTTTACCCCTATAACTTCCATATCGATAGACTCATCCATCGATATCCCTATAATATCCACATCCACTACAGGCATCGTTTCCACATCAGAATATGTAGGAAATGTTCCTTCTACCTCTTATGCTCTTACTGATGAACTCTTACCCGATTTATCTAAAATTCTTATATCAGAATAAACCAACACTGCCATGCAAGCTTCCATTATTTTAAATAAACTCCCACCCTCTCCTCGTACCTTGGGCCTCCCATATCCTATGGGAAATATTTACCAAGTTGAGAGTTGTGCTTTTATTTATAAGGGATATGACTGAGGAAGAATACCTAGAAACATCAAGACACATTGTGATGGATATGCTAGATGCTATTTTGCTAATGAGTACATTAAAGCTAAACCCATAATGCTTAAATTGGGATATAAATGGAAAGGTTTGGGACCTTCCCAAAATAGTATGAAAGAACCTATTGAGGTAGAACCGTGGCCTGCATGATGTGGTGTGGGCCTATTTTCTAGTAAAGGTCAACCCTTCCCATTTGAGGAGGATGACCATCTTACATGTTACCAAGATTATCTGGATAAACAAGATTCTTTGCGTTCAAATAATAATCCCTTTACCTGTAATATGCTATCTCTTGTCTACCCTGAGATGATTACCGAATCCTACGATGAGTTGGAAGGGGATATCTTCCATGATGTCTCCATTGATGACTTGTTATATAATAAATTTTATTTTGATGGCTCTATACCTAGTATAGCCCAGTTTGAGGCCTTGACTCCTCAAGACGAATTATCCAAGCTAACCTTGGAAGAATTACAAGAATTGGGTGTTTCACCCACCCCACCTAATTTTGAGAGATATTTACATATGGAAGTTGAAAATGTTATAAAAATTAACATTGGAACCGAACATAACCCTCACATAATCAATATTGGATCAGAATTAAGTCAAGAAAAAAAAGATAAATACATTTCATTTCTTAAAGACTATGAAGATGTCTTTGCTTGGACATATGAAGACATGCCAGGTTTGGACCCTTCTGTAGTTATGCATCATCTAGTAATCCATCCAGATGCTAAACTTGTTAAAAAGAAACTTAGAAAAATGCATCCTAAAGTGGCCCTACTAGTCAAAGGAGAACTAGAAAAACTGTTGAAGGTTATTTTTATACAAGCCATTGATTGTGCTGAATGGATCTCAAATGTAGTTCCAATAACTAAGAAAGAAGCCACTAAAGTTAGGGTTTGTACAGACTTCAGAGATATTAATGTTGCCTGCCCTAAAGATGATTTTCCTCTTCCTAACATGGATCAAATCATTGATTTTGTTACTAGAAGTGAAATGATATCCCTAATGGATGGATTTTATGGTTATAATCAGATCAGGATAGCTCCTAAAGATCAAGCTAAAATAGCCTTTATTACCCCTTGGGGAACCTTTTGTTGGAAAGTGATGCCATTTGGTTTAAATAATGCAGGTGCAACCTATCAATGAGCCATGACTTATATCTTTCATGATATGATGCATGATATTCTACATGATTATGTAGATGATATTATAGCTCATTCCATCAAAGAAGATGATCATTTAAATGACTTGAGAATAGTATTCGATCGGTTAAGGGAGTATCATATCTGATTGAATCTAGCTAAATGTATATTCAGAGTCAATTTCGATAAATTATTAGGGGTTATAGTTTCTTTACGTGGTATTGAAATTGACCCTCTCAAGATCACGACTATCACTGATATGCCCGCACCTACAAATATATCTGAATTACAAAGTTTACAAGGTAAGCTTCAGGCTATTCGTCGCTTCATCGATAAGTTGGCAGACAAAACCGGATCCTTAATTAATTTTATTAAGAAAGATGTCTCTTTTCATTAGGACGAAGAATGCCAGGAAGCATTTGAACTCCTTAAGCAATATCTCCTCCAATCGTTGATGCTTTCACCACCTAGATCTGATCGTCCATTTATCTTGTACATTTTTGCTTTCGATTCTACCTTAGGAGCTATGTTAGCTTAGCTTGACGATGAGAAGAAAGAACGTGCTAATTATTACATTAGTAGAACCTTAATCAACTATGAAACTCACTATACAATATTAGAGAAATTATGTCTAGCAATTATATTTTCTACATAGAAACTATGACATTATATGCTCAGTCAGAAAACATATGTTATTGCCACATTTGACCCTTTGCGATATCTCATGAGTCGATTGTACTTATCTGGTTGTAAAGCAAAGTGGGTTCTTGCGCTAAGCGAGTTTGAACTCACATTTATAGGACATAAGTCTGTTAAGGGTCAAATCATAGAAGATCAATTAGCTGCTGCACCCTTAGAGTCTACCCATCCCCTCATCATTGAGTTTCCTAATGAATACCTTAAACTAGAGGCATACCATCCCAAGCAATGGTCCCTATACTTTGACGGAGCCCGATGCATGAGTGGGGCTGGTGCGGGTATTATTTTAATATCTTCGCAAAAACATCTTATACCTCTGTCGTTCAAATTAAAATTTGCTTGCACCAATAACACTTCTAAATATGAATATCTTATCCTTGGATTACGAGCTGCTTTGGCCCTAAAAATTAAAAATTTATTGGTTTTTGGTGACTCTCAACTTTTTGTAAATAAAATCAATGATGTTTATCAGACCAGAGATGATAAATTATGCCTATACGAAGCATATGTTTTGCAATTATTATCCTTATTTGATCAAGTTACCTTGGAAGCTATTCCTCAAACTAGTAATTGTGCAGCTGATGTTATGGCTACAGTCACATCTCTTTTGCCCTTGGAGTTAGATGACAAATATGCTACCATCATTATTCATCGACTCCAGGAACCCGATTCAAACAAATCATGCCTAGAACCTTTGGATGTGTTTCTAATCAATGAAACTACTCCTAAACATTGGTACACTGATATCTTTAATTTTCTCCAAAATGGGACCTTCCCTGATGATTTTACTAGCAACTAGCGTAGGTTATTACGTAGACGAGCAAGTCGCTTCATGATTATTGGAAATACCTTGTATAGGAGATCTTTTGAAGGCATCCTATTGAGATGTTTGAATCTAGAAGAATCTAGATCAGCTTTGAATGAAGCCCACAATGGATCTTGTGGGGGACATTTTAGTGGTAGCACCATTGCTAAGAAACTCCTTAGGATAGGATATTTTTGGCCTACCATGGAGAATGATGCACATAATTATGTGTGACATTGTGACAAGTGCCAGAAACACACTGACCTTGTCCATGTGCCTGCACAAGAACTGCAGGCTATTTCATCTCCTTGGCCCTTTTTAAAATGGGGCTTAGACATCATTGGAAAAATCAACCCTGTGTCATCTGATGGACACAAATTTATCATAACCGCCATCGAGTATTTCACGAAGTGGGTTGAAGCTATGCCATTAGCTTCTTGCACTGGAACACAAGTTTCCAAATTTAACTTTAATAAAATTATTTGTAGGTTTGGAAGTCCTGCCAATCTCATTTCAAATAATGGAACTTGTTTCAAAAATAAAGATGTCAAAAAATTATGTCAAAAATATAAAATTCAACATCGTTGGTCCACTTCCTATTATCCTTAGGGTAATGGCCAATCAGAAGCATCTAATAAAACATTAATTAAAATCCTTAAAATATTGGTCAATAAATCTGGTTGAGATTGGCACATCCAATTATATCCTGCTTTGTGGGCCTATCGAACTAGTGTTCGAACCCCCACTGGAACTTCACCTTTTGTCTTGGTTTATGGTGTTGAAGTCATTTTTCCCTTTGAATTAAAAGTTCCTTCTTTAGCTCTTCTACTTCAAGATCTTGAAGTAGGAGATGAATATCGTCGTTGGCGAGGTTTAGTCAGCTAGAACTTCTGGATGAAAAGTGCATCAATGCTTTGGAGCATCTTCGTGCCTACCAAAACAAGCTTAAGAGAGCATATCTCAAGAAATTTCATCCTCAATCCTTTGAGATTGATGACCTTGTCTTAAAAGAAAATAAAAAAAATACTAATGCAACTAAAAACCTTAAAGGTAAATTTGAGCCCAACTGTCTTCGACCATATGTCATCACTGCTAAATTTGGATCGGGAGCATACAAATTATCTACCTTAGATGGTAAAGAACTTAAAGAACCTATGAAAATTATGCATCTCAAATGCTACTATGCATAAAATTTGGTCATTTCATCATTGTATATATATTTTTTGCATATTATTTCCTTTTAGTCACTTATATAAAACGTTTCAAAAACAATCACATTGTATTTCTTTCAATTCATAACTTAAAATAAAAATACAAAAAAACATTAAAATCGTCAAAATCTTCAAAAACATATTTTATTTCATACCTATCAATTCTTGAAGTATTACAGTTATATTTTCAATTTTTGTGGATGAATTAGCATTTATTTTGGAATCCCGCACTTTCACACTCACATGAATAAATATCTTGATTTTATTTTCTATGATTATTTATCTCTCTTATATCAAAGTCCACATTAGCATTAAATAAAGTTTTGACCATAGAGAATTGATCTTGTTATTTATTTAAACCAAGTACATCTCTTCACATTAAAATGATTTCATTGCAAATTCGATATGATGCTACATAGTAGAAATTGTTTCTTGAGCAAAAAGTTTCCCCTGCTATCCTATCATGCACATGGTCTAGACTCTTTGAGAATTGACAAAAGGACAAGATCACCCCTACCCAGAATAAAAATCCCTTGCTCTAAAGCCAATCCGAGCAAGTATCCCTAGCATAGGAAGAAAAAGAAAAGTCAAAGAAAATGAGAAAAAAAGAAAAATATTATTTTGTACCATCGCAACAATATTTCAGCATTATCTCAATTCCAAGAAAAAATACAAAAAAAAAAAGAGAAAGAAAAAAAAAACAAAAGTGAAAAGCAAAAGCAAAATGCAATAAAATCCCTTTCCCTACCCCTTGAAAAGAAAATAAGGGTGAATGAGCTTGAATCCCTGGAATTTTCAATTATTCGAAAACTATGAGGTAAGCCCCATAACAGGTGGTTTGTGCCCAACCCACTTGGCCTTGGGTAATTCCTAGCGTGGTGATGTCTGTCACATTAGCGACCTTATTTTGTACAGACCTATGTCGACTTATGGATTAGCTAGCTCTTGATAACCCGACTTACATAGTAGTTTGGTACGGTTACGTGCATATAAATCATGGTCAACGAACATTCATTTGGTTAATTCAAATTACTTGTATCAAATTATCTTGCTCAAAATTTGTGAATGAACAATACAATCGCACACACATTTGTATTTGAGATATTTTGTATCATTATGATAAATCAAGATCGGTAATGAACTCACATTTGCACATGAGGATCCCTTAATAAATCTACATTTGTCTTTGCGATAATTTAAACTATTTCTGTAATTCTTTTTGGAATAGTTTTATCCGCTTATTTCAGAATTCTTGTTGTGTATAAAAGCAATTATATACATTGTTTCACAAAATCACAAAATTATTTCAAACAACATGTTCATATTATTATTTTTCTGTTTATCAAAAGTTAAAAATTAATCTTGCAATAAAACTAAAATATCCATTTTTCTTCTTTGGATTTCGCGATGATGGTATAAGTCTATACCTATAAATTCTATGCCTAGCGCAAACCATTGTTCTAATTTTATTTGCCATTTATTTTAAAATAAATTCATAAAAACATATGAATTGCATCATTATGTTACACAATTATGCTTTAAAAACGAACAAACACTTATTCTATTTCATTTCATTATGTCAACATTCAATTTTGCAAACCATGGTATAATTTCTAAGGAATTGTTCAAAATTTTATCACACTTAGGAATTTATGCCTAGCAAAATCATATTTCTTTTAGTATCTCATGCATACTATTTTTATGAAAATCTAAAAACAAATCATCACCATCATCATTTCCATCATCACAACACAAAGTCTTAAGATAGTCTCTTAAGCACTCTTTTACTTTTTTAACAATATTTCTATACTGGGATTAGCTTGATGACCGAGCGAGCGGCGACTCCATGAAATGGCCTATAACAATGACAATGTCCTTTGAAATTATTGTTAGAAGTCTCTTTTATTTTTTATCAAATCACACCAAAACAACCAATTGTTTACATCAGATTATTTCATTTAAATTTTACAGCATGACATCAAATTATAATATTTCCAAATGACATAATTACATGCATCATCAATCAAACAAAAACAATTTAAATATTGAAGCATCATAAACATATACACAAGTCATATCACAAAAATATCATATATATATATATATATATATATATATATATCAAAAAAAATTATATACATTATATCAAAACTGGATTGGTATGCCACAATCTATACCCTGGTATACTCAATCCTCTCAAAAATCTATACAATTTCTGTGCAGTCTATAGCCACCTAGTCTCGAGAAGCCCTCGAGCTCTCAGCCTCATCTCCTCCCCCACCCTGACATGGAGGAGGTGGTCCCATAACAGTATGTGTCGTGTCTCGGGTCCTCACTATCGATCGTGAGGATGTCCTCGTCGATCCCATCTGGATTGGTTCCATAATGTTCATTGGCAATGATACCCTCTGACCCTCTAGAGCCAGCTGAAAGTATACCCCCTAGTAGAATGTGGTATGCATCATAGACTGCACTATCTCATCCCTGCTCGCCCCTCCGCTCTGCACCCTAAGCTAGGTAGTCTCATCCTGCAGTGTCTATACCTGATCCCTAATTTGAGTAGCGTCGTCCTACAATGACTACACCTGAGCTCGAAGGTGGGCAACCTCAGCCCAGAGAGCCACCGTCCCTCTACTCTCCCTTACCTCAACATCCTTGCCCTTATCAGGCAATGGTGGTCTCCCCCCTTGCTACGAAGGGAGTCTCTCCTCCCTCTGCCTTGTCTCCCATGGCCTCTATGGAGCCTGACCCATCCTATGGCATCTCTCTTATGGGGATCACCGCTGCTCTCTCCTACCACAACCCCACGCTACCTCAATCATAGCCTATCGTTGCCTCCCCATCTGGTGCACCATGACGTGCACTAGACCCTGCGCCCTTGTCATCCAAGGAGGGCGGATGCCTACATACCAGGCATCATAGTCATTTGCAACCCTTGCATCGTCACCATCCACTGGTTGGATGGGGGCATCATCCATGTCCTCAAACCCTTGCATCGTCACCATCCACTGGTTGGATGGGGGCATCATCCACGTCCTAACTCTAGAATCGTTGCATCTCTAGAGCCTTGCTCAGCATAGTACTATCCTGAACAGTCTAGGAGTACTTGTATTACCTGAGAGAAGGGATCCCCTGTTGTAGACCAAACTGTCATAGTACCCAGTTATAGAGGTGGAGCTCTACCTCTCCTCGATCCATCCTTAGCCAGTAGACTCGTCTGATGTGAGCTAGCTCCTGCCCATCCTCTGCCCACTCGGAGTGCTCTTGCCATAGCCTCCAGGTTATCTGGTCTAAGATAAGGTCGTCTAGCAACCTCTATGACATCGATAGATCTATCCACCACTGTGACCCCCTCTGTAGCCACCAGTAGAAAACCCAAGGCCTCTCCTGATCAACCCTTGTTAATGAGAGCCCTACCGGCCTTCGCATCGTAATGTGCTCCTAGCACCAAACCTGTAGCTATGATGTCAAGACCAAACATCAACCTCCCTTGTATACGACCCCATGCAGGATCCTATACAAGTGACATAGTACAAATATGCCCCATGTAAACCTATACCCGTGGTCTCTCATGTCGCAAACTATGTCTGAGAGCACCCACGATAGTGTGCACCCACTCTGGTGGCACAACAATAAACCACCTACCACTCCTACAAAAACTTGAGTTAGCCTAGATGCCCCAGGCATCTACCGTAGAGACTCGATGTTCACTTCGCCCTTCTCTAGGGTGAAGCTCGGGTCTTCGATCAGTCTCATCGTCACCTGGCCCTGATTGGTCATAGGTGTCATGAGTCATCCCTGTATGGGGATCCTCATGATCCTCCATACATCCTCTAGAGTGGAAGCCATCTCCCCTATCGATAAATGAAAGTAGGACGACCCTAGATACCACCTCTCTGCTAGGGCTGTCAGTAGCCCCATATTCATTGGTACTTGTGGCATCTATGCCACATGTCGTAGCCCAAACTATTCTAGTTGGTCATGCTCTGCCTGGTCAAGAGTGGCTAAGTCATCTCTCAGCCCATCGTATTTGCATTCCTAGCTCTTTAGTAATCCTTTCTACAAAACAAATAATAAAACAAAAAAATTTATTAATAAATCAGTCATTGCAATTAAATTAAACATATTTTACATCAAGTTTAAAGATGATATCATCCACCATTGGATGATATCATCCCAAATTGGGCAGCATCATCCTTCGTTAGGATGAAATCATCTTCGATTTCGTAATCGCAGATCGCCCCTTGTTGGACGAGATCACCCCTAGTTTGTCGATTTCACCCTCAGACGAAATCAACGATCTAGAGACGATTTCGATGACAGGGACGATTTCGTCTCGACATCGTCGATGGCCTAAAAATTACTGCGATGCCCCAAACAATCAAAATTTAAATCCAAAAATTGCACAAAGTTAATTCAAACATAATCTACTAGGATTAGATCCTTACCCGTAGCCCGTGCCAGACCTCCGTCACTTTGTGCACTGTCTCCACCATTGTTTATCTTTGTAGAACTGTGGAACAATAAAAATGAATAGTAAAAAAAATGAATTAGGGTTTTCCCTATTTTTCTTAATTTTATTCAAAACCAACTTTATTTTATTTTATTTTTTGTTTTCTACGTTTTTACCTCAAACGTTCAATTTGGGTAAAAACACGGAGGGGGCACCATAGTCAGCATTCGTACGATTCGACGAAGAATCATTGTCTAAAAAATTGAGTAGATTTTTGCTTTCTCATAATAATGGGAAGAACTCGTCTTTAACGCATTTTCTTTGAAAAATTCGCTAAAGAGGGGGTAAAATGTAGCACCCTAAAATTGGTATGGTTAAAACCTTAGTAAAAGATAAAAGATAAAAATTTAAATTTTAACCTCAAACTGCTCGTTAACCGCTTGTTACCCACTTTCCCCAATTTTCATGCCATTTTTAGGATTTGTTTTGACCGTTGGACGATATCGTCGCAGATCAGATGAAATCGTCCTCAATCTGACGAATTCATCTAGAACAGAACGTCCAGACGATTTCGTCCTAAAATCGAATTTTCATAATTAGCTTCTGTTTCAACAGCCTCTCCAACTTGGGCAGAAGCGCGTCTGCGCAGTTGGATATTTCCCTATTGGAGATCTCCCATATTGGGATGATCCCCAACCTCCTAACCTCCCCCTAATCCTATATAAACTAGGATTTTTCTAGTTTATCCCCCATGGATTCCCCTGAACCCCTTAGTTGACAGATTTCCCTGCAGATTTAGATCCTTATTCACTAGAGCATCTGCACTACTGTCTGTATTCTATATTTTGCATTTTTCTTGCAGGAACTCTACTTTTTTTCATTCAAATCTAGCTCGGATCATCGCAAACGATTCTAGACTATTTCAAATGATCCTATCGAGGAGCGCAGATGATTTCGTATAATTGGAGGTGATCCTGACTGTAGTCCATATTGGGAGCAATCAGAGCCTAGAGTTTGCATTTCCTTAGCTTTTTTTGCATTTTCCTATTGTATTTCTACACTGTCTTAAATTATTATGTTTATGCATCTTGGATTTCATATCATTTAGCATAACTGCATGATAAAGTTAAAATCAATCATTAAATCTATTGCATTTTATTATTTGTTATTGGAATCCATTATTTAGGCATGTTTGATGTTATCTCTATAATTCTCCTTCACTTCTGCACTTGCATATTTGGTATTTTGTATTTGTTTTTGTGATTGTAGGTGTTTGACAAATTCTTCTGATGAATTTGTCAAATTTCAAATGATTCTATCTGATATCAGATGATCGACTATGATTTAAGACGATTCGATGTAATTTTAGATGATTACGTACGAGTCAAGATGATCTGAGCTGCTACAAGACTCAAAATCTTCATCAAACATCTAGAATCAGGTACGTTAGGATCTAGCTAGCATATTTTCTATGTTTAGCATTTATTCATGTTCTCTGTATTCATTTAAATTAGCATTAGCATATAGAATAGTTTAGATTCATCTTGGCCAAACCTAGGAGTTGAATGATCGAGTATAAAAATTAACACATCAAACCCACTATCAACCTAGGTGTGGAAACTGCCACTCAAAAGTTTCCTGGTGAACCCACCATCCATCGAAAATTCACCGTTATACCCCTCCCCCAAGAGGTGGGACCTTCAAAGGGCCTCTTAGTCTGAGGTATTGTCCCATCCTTCTCGCATCCTCCTTTTGGGCATGGATCCTATAGCATGAGGGTAAGGATGCAAAAAATTTGGAGTGATACAACAATAATGAGCCATAAAATGATCATATCATATATATAAATATGTGTCTTAGAGTACATCAGGAGTACAAAAATACCCGTAGGCTACAACTGTGTAGGTCCTGACCTTACACTCCAAAAATGGTATAATACATATATCAAAAATATGTACTAAGGAGGGCCTGTACCCCCAGCCTTTGAGTCATCGCCTGTATCCCTATGGCTCTTATGAGAGTTGGCTCTATGTGTGCTAGAATATCAATGAGTCTACTTGGTCCTATGAGTCCAGTGGATGGAACTCATTGAGGACTACCTGTAGTCCTAGTCCTGGTCCTCTGTGACCCTATAGCCTACCTATCCTCTAGAAACTGTAAGCTCCTTAGCTTGATTAAGCCCTGTAGTTGAGATATGCAAGTTATCCTCACATACAATCGATCATTTATCTCCTCTATGAGAGAAGTGAGCCACTTGATCTCTACTATAAGATCCACACCTGTGACTAGTGGAGTGGCTGGAGGCCCCATGAAAACTTGAGAGGATAGAGGGTCTCCCATTTGTAGCCTAAGAAGGTCCCTCTCTACAACTGCATCATCTCGCTTTGCCACTGCTACATCACGGGCACTAGTGAGCTCCTAAACACGAGCCTCTGCTATTGTAGCTCACTTTGTGAGGCTGGTGATCTCCTCCTATGCCTTAGCTAACTGCTTATCTCAGTTAGCTAGCTTCACCTCTAGAGTGGTGATAGTAGTGTCTCTCTCACACTGCTAAGTCTGATATCTGCCAATCTAACTTTGCAAGTCAGCAACCTAAGCTAAGAGCAGCCCCTCTGCACTATCAGGAGGAAACTCGCCCTCCTTTGGAGCCTCATCATCTGGGTCATCCCTAGGAGCTTCCTTGATGGTGGACTTTATGCCCCATTTTCCCTCTGTCCATTAGCGCACCCTACACCCATCAGGATCCACCATTGCCTCTGCCTGATTGTCAACTCTTTCCAAAGGCCCTGATCCATGCCATCATAGCATTGACCACCATTGATCATATGCTAGAGTGGTAACAGCCTGGTCAACTCCAATCTCTTGGAAATCATCTAGCTCATACCCTAGATCCAAAGGCTGGATCCATGGAAGATGTGTCTCTAACGCCAAGCGTTTGTAGACAAAAGGGATCTCTGTAATAGCCTGCACTAGGCCAAACTACTATAAGACAATAATAAAATTGGTACTCTCTAATATTGGCCTTTTAGCTGAATAGCCATATGTCCCAATGAGCCTGTCAGATCCACTTTTCGGCCTCAATATAGTTAGGGCATTCCATGTATGGCTACCACTCAATATCATTTGGCCTGAGTCCTACAAATCGTGTGATATAATATTGGATGTCGCCAGCATGGGTCCTGCTCTTGAATCCCTCCTCCTATCAAGGCTAGTAGGTGACATAGCACTAATGGGCATTATTTATCTCCATGATATGTAGTGGTAGCTCTCTAGGATGCTCTATCTTGATATGCCACCAAACCCAAATCTAAAGAAGTAAGTTGTAGCTAATACCCCAGAGGCTTCGGTCTGTAATCTGATAGAGCTCTCTATATAGTTGGTAGAGTAGGGTGCTCCTCCAGGCCAGTCATAATTTTTGACGGATGGTGATTTGAACAACTCTAAGGATAGTGGCTAAGAGGTTCTAGGGAATCCTCATACCCGAGGATTCTATAAGGACAACTTGCACCACCAGGTGTATAAAGATAGCCTCGTGCATAGAGGATACATTCTTGCCTTGCCAATAGCTGATATGGACCCCTCCATGGTCAATGTCGCACTGAGCCTCCTCGCTCCAAACTTAAAATATGGTATAAAAAATGGACTCCTTAGCCCTATAAGTAGAAGAGATGATGGTCTCACCATCTATGGGGATCCTAAATATCCTATAGATGTCCTCTAGGATCACCATCATTTCACCTGTAGGCAGGTGAAATGTGTTGGTCCGTGCATTCCAGCGTCGGGCCAATTCAGTCAAGTAGGCCTGATCTACCCTGATAGTGGGTAGATCTAGTACATAGCCAAAGCCAACAACTCCAAACCATTCTCGCTCCCTGAGAGTGAGCTCTCCATGGAGAGTCTTAAGAATGTCAGGATCTCTAGCTCTAGAGGTCAATCTTTGAAATAGAAAGCACAATATAAGAAAAAATCTAACTAAAACAAGAAAAAACATTAAAAATGACCTAAAAAGCATAAAAAATAGTTAAAAACTGATAAAATTGCAAAAACATGTCATCATGCAGGCCTAAAAATAAAAACAATGTCATTTAGATAGGTCAAAAATGCATTAAAAGACATTAATTGCCTATTAAAACTTAGAAAAATAAAAAATTTGATAATTTTTTTCTAAAGTTTTCGAACCGCGGGTCAACCCTACGGTCCGCATGCGGTCAAAAATTGATCATTGGGATTTTGAATGCTGATCGCAGCTGTCAACTATGGTCCCTAATTGATCAATTGGAAACTGCATCTGGTACCTATGGTCTCCAACTAAGATCCCGCCGTGTACATTACCGTGGCCAAAAATGAAAAAAATTAAAAAAAAAGTAAAACCTAAGCTACCCTAGCCTAAGGTGGGGTTCATTTCCAAAAATTCAGTGTGATTGATTAACCAATTACTTAATTTGGTTTATTTTATTAGTAATGGATGCGAGGTCTTGGTTTTGAATTACCTTGCCCTCGCCTCATCTACCGCGGCTAGAAGAAGCTTGTCCGCGCTCTGCCATCATGTTGTGAGTGGGTGTAGGCGTAATTTTCTAGGGTGTAGGTCAGTTTCTCATCTATCACTATCATATATCTAGATTGCAAGTCGTTATCAAGGAATAATGAGAGAAATTTGAAAATTAGAATTTTTATAAGCCTCTCATATTTCGTGCGGACCACAAACCCTAGTCATGGTTCCAAAAATTGTAATTGGAAACTGCAAATCCTAGTTGCGGTTAGCAACTAGTAAGAAATATAATAAATTCCCACCATGGGAAGGTTTAAAATTATCAACTAATGCCTCCCAAGGGATTAGAACTCAATAAAATCAATTAATTTGGAAATTTGGTGATAATCAAGCATCGGGATCCAATTAAAAATCAAACATCTGGATGAGATTATAAAGTACATTCAACCAAGGTTGTTGCTATGACAATCCTTCCATGGAGTGATGCACCTCTGAGCCAAATAAATAAACTCAATTCATAATTCAAAATATTCAAAAAAATTAAATAATTTAAAACACCAAATGCACCTCATATTCAGTAACTTACCCTATACACTTGGTGGTTGCAACGACTTGCGCTCCATGCAATCCGACAAGATGAGTAAATTAACATAAGGACATTTGGGACAAAATGGTCATTTTTGATTTGATATTCTTCTTTTTAATCCCTAAGAAGGCCTTCGAGGTCAGACTGCTCCAAGGGAACAAGGCATTGCATGTCATTTCTTCTATGACATATTTTTAGCAAATCATTGATAATTTGATTCAACACAAATCTAATTGGATTTGTATCAATTTGATTCTCTAATACGGCTATTGTAGCCTGACTGCTCCATGGGATATAAATGTACAAATACTATTAATAGTTGGAATCAAAATCTGAACTAGGCCTAACCAAGGAATTAATTTGCTCAAATCTAAATTTGTTTAGATCATCCATGGTGGTCAAGCGACATCATCGCTTTAATCATTGTCATTACTCTCATCGACTCGTTGCTTGAGGGGGTAGTCATAATATCAAATCATAATCAAAATCAATAGAAGATCCCTAAAATCATAGATCCCTTGATCTTGTCAAAATTATGTTCGTCCTTGTGAATCATTGTCAATAGCTATCATAAGCTTACCCTTTTACTTAGGATAAATAACAAATATGATTTTGCTTGTTGTTCTCCGCATTTCAGATCTATGGGTTAGAATATACCTATGGAATACACAACTACATCGAATGAGATGAGAAGGGCACAAGCTTTTCAAGTTTAAGCCTCCAAAGAGTTGGAAGCAATGATTCTAGGATGTGTGTCCTTTTGCAGGACCTGGGGCATCTAATGTTGATATGACTAATGATCATCATAGAACCTTTGACATCATTTTAGGAGGTCTATTTTTGCTTATATTTATTCTATCTCACAATGCATCTCAAAAGGGGTATCTATAGACACCTAAAACACATCATGTCGAGGGTGACTACTCATATGGACATGCTACAAGACCACATGGAAGATCTTGGACAGACTCCAAGATAGAGCAGTGGTTCTAACTCCTTGGCCTATTTAGTCTGAATCATAGCCCAGTCCTATGGTTTATAGCTGAATCATGGCTGAGACCTATGATTTATAGTCTAGACCGTAGTTGTGACTTGCGGTCTTAACTGGAGTTCAGTTGGCCTTCATTCGAGCCAAATCAGTTGGAATGGCCATTTGATCTAGAAGAAGGCAGTTAATGGATGAAATATTCTATAGGCTTTCATTCCAACTATCCTAACCACCTCTTCTTTATCTTGGCTTCTCCAAGAAGCCACCCCCAGTCATAGGGCATCCTATAAATACCCCTTTAATTTGGGTAGAACAGAGAGATGATTTGAATAGAGAAGCGCTGTCGAATTTTCCATAGAGAATTGATTGATCAAGCGAGCAACGAAGCCCTATAAAATTGCATACTGAATTTATGCATTTGAGAAGGCCACTTTGCTATTCACCCAAAGATCAATTTGCCATGGAAGTTCTAGGAGCTTAGAAGAACCAAGAAACACAAATCCGGGCAAACAAAGGCCCATCATGGTGATTCAATCGCCAAACCTGTCAGAAGGACACCGAAGGTGACCCTTGAACATCAATTGGACAAGGAGGTCAAGCCCACTATCCTTGGAATTGAGGGTAAGCCTATCAGAGTGCTAATTACGATTTTCAGCCATGGTTTACAGTGCAGACCGCTCACCAGAGCTATGGTTTACAACAGAGGTATCACCACCTTCCTCTTTTCATTTTTGTTTGATTAATTAGTTTAGATTAGCTGTTTTCATGGGTTAAGTACAGTTTAGTAGTCTTTTGACCGTAGAGTTAGGTTATATTAGTTTCTTTATGTTTATTATCAATTAGGACATAAATGGATTATTTATGCATGTTTATGCTTTATTTTACACAATTGATCCATGCATAGTGTAGATGTTGTCTTTCTTTACGCTATTGTATGAATATTGATTCAATTTGCATAGTTTAGAAGTGCTTTTCATGTTTTCTTGATTATGCATGTTTAATGGGGTCATTATGCAATTTTCCTAAAAGGGACTCATAATGAGAGGCTGCCTATATTTTTGACATTTCTATGTTGTTTCTTGACCGCAGGGAATAATTTCAAAGGATAACCAACCATCAAGTTCCTTCCTCGTCACAAAGAAGAGGGTATCTCCACCCTAGAGCAGTTTGTGACCAAGTGAAGAATTATTAGTGCGCCTACCCTATTGAGGGTTTTGGCATTGTATTAATCATATCATCATTTGGGTGACCCTAAGAGCATAATTGTAACCAAGATTATTTATAAATATTAATACAAGAAAATCAATTTTATTGAATCTATGCAATTGTGTCATTTTATGCTTTGAATGAATGGATACGACTTAGTACAGTAGATGGGTGCACACTTTTTGGTTGGGTCACATGTTCAAAAGGTCTTGGCTTTGGAAAGGTTCAAAAGAAATAGGAAAAATAATCTACTTCAAGTCTTGATGAAGAAGAAACTTCAGAAGAAGATACATCATAATAAGACAATTTAAGTGAAAGTGGGACATCAGAGGATGAGTTAGACAACAAAGAGAGGAATAATGCACAAAGAAGATACATATGGAACAACAATCAGAACAGGAGACCAATAATGTCAATACAATGAGGCTTCAATGGAGGATGCTTTTCATGTCACAGGTTTGGGCATATGGCTTCACAATGCAGGACACATGAAAGACAAAAATATGGGAAAGGATAGCTTTTCCATGGGTATTACTACTCATGCAATGGGTTTGGTCACAAGGTAATGAATTATAGGATTAATGATAGAAGAGGATATGGCTTCACTAGGAGAAGTCCTAAGATAGTTGCACCTCCAAGGAATAATAACATTAAGTGTTATAAGTGCAATAATTATGGTCACATAGCATGATGGTGTAGAGCATATATTCTAGAAGCAGGCATGAACAAGAATAGGAACATACGCATGAATAGGAACAGGAACATGAATAGGAACATGAACATGAACAGGAACATGAATATGAACAAGAATAGGAATATGAATAGGAATAGAGACTCAAAAAATAATAGACACTTAGAAAAGAATAAAAACAAGAACATGGATGAGAACAAGAATGAGAACAGGAATAGAAGTGACGACAGGAACAGGGGATGATGACTTGGAAAGAAATAGTGAGAGGATTTAGAAGACTCAGAGAAGAAGATAGAAAGATAAAGATAAATAATAGTGCTTTCGAGGAGTAGAAATACTCCCACCCCAGAATTAACCACCTCATGTGGAGGTGGGGAAGGGGCTAAGCTAAGAGGCTCATTCTTAGGCCCGAGCCCCAAAGGTGAAACTTTGCCATTGATGTCAAAGGGGGAGATATTTGTGTGTATTGGGAAGAGTTTTGATATGGGGAGAGATTTGATATTTGAGAGAGCATTGAGCTAGGGGGAGCAAAGTCCCAGAGGGGGCAAAGTCCTAGGGGGAGCAGAAAAGAAGATCAAGTTTCTGTAAAATGAATATGGGTTGTCATAAATAACAAAGGGGGAGATTTTTGGATATTTTGAGTCCCTAAGCTAAAATGTTGTCATTGATGTCAAAAGGTTATTTTATGTCAAAAGTATCTATGATGGTATGCACTATGTTTTGTGAAAAGTGCAAGGAAGGATTTTTATCAAAACCAAGGTAGGCAAAATAAAAGGTTTTATTTAAAACCATGGATGGCATATTTGAAATGGGTTTTTCTTAAAACCCAAGTTGTATTTCCGTTTCATCAAAAAAGGTGCCCCGGTGATGGAGAAATTTAATTTTAAAGGTTTAGTTTAAATTTTAATTTATTTAAAATTTAAATTTAAATTTTAAAATTAAATAAAAAGTTTTTCGCCATGTCCGCCGATGTCATGAGGGCAGTTTTAAAAGTGTCGATGTTTCCAAGTGAAGGGAAAGGCATATAAATATGCCACCAATTTTTTAAATCGATTATCCTTGCTCGTTGATAATATTGCATGGTATATGCAAAAGAAAGAGCTTGTGTTTTGTTTTATGTGATGCAACGAACATTTAAAAGAAGACAACGACCACTTCCCAAATCATATTGGGCAGCGTGTCCTAGTGGTAGCTTGGATTGTGCAAAGGTGTTGATAGCACGGAGGTCATGAGTTCGATTCCCACGAGCATCATTTTAGCATTGTATTGGTTGAAGTGATGTTCATTATTTAAAAGCTCGTGGGCGAAAAGAAGAAGCATAAGGAGCACAAGGTGGAATATCTTCCATGTAAGAAGATTAACCCACTTGGTGGGTGGAGGGAGTGCAAAGGCACACTTGCTACAGGTCTTGGGTTCGAGTCACACGAAACCCATTTTCGCTTGGTTTGTTGTCACCGTATTCTTCAGAGCCAAAACATATTTTATTTTCTAAGGTATGCCTATCGCCGCAATTTTCAGAGAATGAATAATTAATGTTTTAATTTGTCAAAGCTAAGGTTTCAAGCACCATTATTGAGGGTATACTATAGTGATGTTATTTATGAGTTGTGGTTTATATTTTGCACTATTTGATGTGGAAATTTTTGCATTAAGGAGCTTAGTGAGTTGTGCATTAGTGCAAAGTGTTTTTTAGGAGAAATAAGGGAATGGTAAATGGTTGTGGTGATATTCATTCTATGCTTAATTAATTAAGGAAATAATTATTTTTAATTATTTTCTAGAGGTGGATGTGATTTTTGACTAGGAGAAATAAGGTGTAAAAGGTTATGATATTTGTTTTGTAAATTATCCTAACCTTCATGAATTTTAACAAGAGAATATTGTGATTGTGGCAGATTTCTAAAGAGGCTTCTTCATATTCATAAAAGATATGGGCACATTCTCCTATTGATTGATTATGGTGGTTGATTTTTTAAAATATCTTTGGAGTGAAAAGTATTGATTGTGGTTTCCTTTTCGAAAGTGATTGGTTAAATTCTTCAAAGATTTTTGGATTGACAGTTGTGATTAAACCTTGTTTTATAAGCATTGTTTTTGAAACCCATTGGTTGTGCAAAAAAATTGAACTTGAGTTAGAAAAGAACATGAGTATCATTGTTATGTGATATTTGTTGTTGAGCATTGTTGGAAATATTTTGAGTTGATTGATACGTGCTTGGACTAGAGTTTGTGAGAAAGGGTTGTTCATTGAGGTGATTGGTTGAGTTGAGTTGATTGAGCCTAGTCAAGTGGATGCATGTGGTTGTTCAAGTTCCATAAAACAAACTATTCTATATTCTTGATTTGATTTGAGATTGAGATTTGAGAATAGAACATATAGAGTCTCTAACAATTCTATTTATGCTTCTATGAGATTGATTTGAGTTGAGATTGGGATTTGAGTATAGAACATATTGAGTCTCTAATAATTCTCTTTATGCTTCTATGAGATTGATTTGAGTTGAGATTGGGATTTGAGTATAGAATATATTGAGTCTCTAACAATTATCTTTGTGCTTCTATGAGATTGATTTAAGATATTGATTGAGCATTAAGTATAGAATATATTGAGTCTCTTAAAATTCTCTTTATGATTCTATGATATTGGACAAGTTCTATGTGAGCTTATTAAGAAGATTTCAGACAATTATTTGAGAAGGCTTGTGAACTTATTGAGCATATTTGAGCAAGTCCTAGAGAGGACTTATTGAGCAAATTTGGAAAACTCCTAGAGAGAACTTATTGAGCAAATTTGAGCAGGTTAAGTGTGGACCTGTTGAGAAGATTTGAGCAGGTTTTGTGTGGACCTGTTGAGTATATTTGGACAAGTTTTGAGTGAGCTTGTTGAGCAGATTTGGACAATTTCTAAGTGAGTTTGTTGAGAAGATTTGAGAAGGTTCTAAGTGAACCTATTGAGATAGAGCTTTGGAGGTGATAGAGTACAAAATATAAAGTCTTAGTGGATAGATATCCAGCAGCCAGGATAATTGAAGATAGATCTAAGTGAGGAGTCTTCAAGTGGAGAGAGATCCACCAGTCAATGCAGCAGAGAGACAGAGTCTTCTAGAAGATCACTAGCCAGAGCATAAGAGGAAAGAGTTCTCCTATGGAAGAGATCCATGAAATTGAGATTAGGGGATCAGCATATCCTTTGGACAGAGGTCCATAAACATTGTAATTGGTAAGGATTCCCAAAGATATTGATTAAGAAAATTTTAGTAAAATATTTTCTCCATGGAGTAGCCCACATTGGGTGAACCATGTAAATTGTGGTGTCTCTATTGTGTATGGTGTTTTGTGCATTGCTTTTATTACTGCTATTTATACTGCTATATATACACTACATAATATTGAATTGAAAGGAAAAGTAAAAAGTGGTCTTATACTGTTCATCCCCCCTCTCAGTATAAGCTTGTGTTCTTCACTTCCTATCCCAAACCACTCCAAAACCATTACAATTTGGGTTGTTGTAACTAATTTTTCTTGGCTCAAGAAGGCTGATTTTGTTACAGGACTAACCACTTTTGCTTAGCACGACTAGGGGTAGGCTACCCTTAGCCACTCTAATCATTAGTGGCTAGGATCCTAGCCACTAATGCTATCAACGACTAAGGTTGTATAGGCCTAAATTGCCTAAAATGAGTGGTTAGAACCACTTCTTGGTCTTGGAAAGGTCCAAGCTCATTCATATGGTCTGCAAAGGTGCCCATATGAGTAGTCTCCTAAACATGATGTATTTTAGGTGTCTACATATATATACATATATAAGATGCATTAAGCATAGAATGCTCTCAAGTGGATAATGTTTAGTGTCTTAGGATCTTCTACTCCCTCTAGACTAGAAAGCCTATAAGTTCCTTGACCTACCTTTTTTGTGATAATGTATGGACCTAACCAATTAGCCATGACTTTATCACAAATATACGATAATGCATTGGTGATTCTATTTAAGGATAAGATATCCTACTTGGAATTCATGTAGATAGACTTTGGTGTTGTAAGCATGATTTAAATTATCTTGATATACTCATAGATGATCCAAGGAATTGATTCACCTTTCATCAAGGAGCATGATTTGGTCAAGATATGCTTGTCTAGTTGTATCATCATCTATGAATTTTTGTAATAAAATACATAGTGAGGGGATCTCGAGCTCAAGAGGTATAATGGCTTTGGTATCATAGACCAATGATAATGGTGTTGCCCTAGTAGGTGTGTGGATACATGTTTGATAAGCCCATGATGCAAAGGGAATTTGAGTATGCCAATCTCAATTATTTTCTTTGACTAATTTCTTGAGAATAGCGGTCAAGGTCTTATTGGTTGCCTCAACTTATCCATTTATTTTAGGGTAATAAGGAGTTGAGAAACTATGTTGGATATTATATTTATTGCAAAGTGCTCGAACATCCTTATTTTTGAAAGACTTACCATTGTCGTATATTATTTTTGAAGGGATACCAAAATGACAGATGATATGTTGAAGTATAAAATCCACAATTCAAGGTCCTATCATATTGGTTAGAGGAATTACCTTGACCCACTTTGTGAAGTATTTAGTGGTAGTGATGATGAATGCATGTTGTCCCAAGGAAGGAGGTGATATTTTACTAATCAAGTCCAAACCCTATTGTGAAAATGGCCAAAGGATTTGAATAGGCTGCAATGTTTGTGATGGCACATGAGTTAAATTAGCATGTTGATATTTTTTAAACTTTTTGACATGTGCATCAGTCGCGTTCCATGGTGGGCCAATAATAATCCATGCATAAAATAAACTTTGCGATGACCATTCCACTAAAGTGACCATCACAAGTACCATCATGAGCTTTAGATATGGCTTGTTGGACCTTTGTAGGCTCGAGATAATGGAATAGAATCCATCATAACCATGTCTATACAACACATCCCCCAAGAGAGTGAAATGAGCTACCTTTTTCTTGAAATTTGGTTTGGTAGTTCATTACATATCTTATGGGAGTTTTCCAAGCTTGAGAAATTATTTTACTTGACTAGACCAAGTCTCATATAGCTTAGCATGGATAAAGAAAACATCCTTCTCATATTTAGATTCAACATGAAAAATTATAAATTTAGAGATTGTTGTGACAATTAATGGTTGTACCTCTCCAACAAAATTTTTAGGGATAAATGATTCTAGAAAGATCATTGCATCTACAAATAAGGTTATGCAGAAGAGGTTGGACTCAAAATGTACTTGTAAAAAAATGGCAAATCCTAATAGAAATAAAGGTGAATCTTAGGAAAATCAAATCAATCATCTTCATACCAATATTTTGGGCATTTGAAGTCCTAAAAAGTAAGGTCATATTTGGGCCAAATTTTAACCTATTAAATCACCTTATAACTTCATAAAAACACCACTATTATATCAGGCTCAAAAAGAGCTTTCCAATGAGTACAAATGCCTATATTTGGATAAATATTGTGGTGAATTGACCCTAAGAAAAAATTAGTCCCAAAAATTTCAAGCGAATGGGCTGACATCGAGGATCCTCATATTCGCCAATTTCCAATTTTGGAAATCCTAATATTCATCCAATTTGTGAATATTCACCACTGTTCATAACCCTATCTACAAATCTATTAGTCAAATGAGGTAAACCATTGATTTCATACCAGTCAATTTTTGCATGTAATTTCATTGCTACCTCATTGTAAAGTTTTAATACTAGTTCTTTGCATTGGTACGATCTGTTTACTTTATGAAAAACAAGTTAGGAATCACCAAATATTTTGATATGATTTATACCCATAGCTATGGCTACTTGAATTCCTAATGTTGAAGCTTCATACTCTGCATTATTGTTTGTGCATGGAAATTTAAGTTTGAATGATAAAGGAATAGGTATCCCTTTTGGTGTATGAAATACAATTCTTGCACCTTGTCCTTTTTTGCACTTAGAAGTGTCAAAGAAGAATGTAATATCCACATCATATTCAAGAATGACATCTTCTTCTTGTTTAATGATAGTGAATATCGAGTCATTTGGGAGCTCAATAATCAAGGGTTGATCACTAGGAAGTGGAGCTTCTACAAGTTGATTGAATATTACCTAACCTTTAATGGATTTTTGGCTAATAAATTCAAGATCAAATTTCATTAGGAGCATTATCCATTTTGTGGTGTGGGTTTTGTTGTAAGTGCAAGTCATCATGTAACGTAGAGGGTTTTCATGAGCTATGACATAAGAAGTGTGACTTAGCATGTAATATCTAAGTTTATTAGTGGTAAAAACCATTGCTAAGCACAATTTTTTCACATAAGCATATTTGGTTTCATAGCTTACAATTTTTCAACTAATATAGTAGACTTCTTGCTCTTTATTGTTTTCATTTTTTTGTGCAAGAATTGTCCCTAATGCAAAGTCCATTACTGAAACATAAATATGAAAGGGGATATCCGGACAAGGTGGATCTAAGACTTGTGGAGAAGAAAAGTATTGCTTGATGTCATCAAAATATTTTGATATTCTTCTATCCATGAAAATTTCACCTTCTTTTTTAGTAGGTGATTGAATGGTCTACATTTGTTAGAGAGTTGCGCAATGAAATGATAGATCGATTGGATTTTTCCTTGTAAGCTACATAACTCTTTCAATTTTTTTTGGGGAGGCATATCCATAATGGCCTTAACCTTGTTTGGTTCTAATTAAATGCCTATCTCAGAGATAATGAATCCTAGTAGTTTTCCTGAGGTGACATCGAGGACACACTTCTTAGGGTTCAACCTTACATTGTGATCTAGAAATTGATCAAAAAAAATTTCTAAGATATCGATGTGCTCTTGTTGAGGATTGGATATTGCCAGTGGATCATCCACATAGTATTCAATTATCTTATGCATATAATCATGGAATATGTATGTCATGGCACATTGATAAGTGGCACCTATATTTTTAAGGCCAAATGGCATTACCTTGTAACAAAATATCTCCCAAGGTGTTGTGAATGTTATTTTGTATTGGTCATCAAGATTGATTCGAATCTGGTTGTATCCTAAAAAACCATCCATTAAAGATAGCATTTCATGGCTAGCATAAGTATCGACAAGAGTATCAATGTTTGGTAGAGGAAATTCATCCTTAGGACATGCTTTGTTAAGATCTCAAAAGTCAGTGCAAATGTGAATCACCCCGTTAGGTTTACGAACGGGCACCATATTTGAAATCCACTTAGGATAGTCAATGGGTTGGATGAAACCCATGTCTAATAGCTTTTGAAGCTCTTCTTTGACCATGAGGGCAATGGTAGGATGTAACTTTCTTAGTTTTTGTTTTACTAGCTTAGCATCATGATGCAAGGTTAAGTTGTGGAAAACCAAGTTAGGGTCAAGACCAAGCATGTCTTTATAGGACCATACAAATATGCCCTTCTTCCTCTTGAGGAGAGCTATCAATTTCTCTTGTTCATCAAGGGATAAAATTTATCCAAGTTTAATTATTTTTGGACTATCCATATTTGTACTAAGGTTCACATCTATAGTATATTCAATGGCCATGTGTGAACCTTCCTCAAGATGATGGAGCATTGGGATCATATGAATGCCATCAATAATGTTGTCAAACTCTTATAGCACAATATCTTCCATTTTTAATTGGAAAATAGTAGGATCCAAGGGTGAAGGCAAAGGCAAAGGCAAAGGTGAAGGTGAGGGTGAAGGTGACAAAATAATGTAAGCAGTATAATATCTTAACAATTCCTTGGAAAGGATAAATTTAGAAAATGATGGTGGTGATGAAATCCATTCCATATTGATAAGGCTTATATCAATGGGAATTGGTTTTGCCAAATCATATGGATTATGGAGTGGGGTAAATAAGTCAACCATATTCATGTTGACTTAGTGGGAAATGGTGGTTGGAAATGTGAAGGGTGGGTTGGTCTTGTCTCCTAGAATCAATGAATGAACCTTGAAAACCTGGATAGTAGCAAGCAACATGTTTACACACAAATGACAAGGACATGCAAATGCAAAAATGCAATGTAATATTTTTTATTTTATTATTATTTTATTATGTACATATGTTACATCATGTTGTTGTGAGGTGATCAATGAAGTGGAGGTGGTGGTTCACTAGTTGGCTCAGCTCACTCCCTTGGGAGAAGAAAATGGAATATGGGTTGATGGATGGGGAATATTCTGAGATAATACTCATCCTATTCAGTGAATGGTGTGATTGGGATTGATTCCTCTTTGGATTCATCTAAAGCTATCGACATGATGTTGTATTCTTCATATAATTCCTCAAATTCATCATTGTGATTGGTTTCCTCTTCTAAATATAAATGGAGGCTTTGAAAAGCTTGTTCAAAAGAGGAAGTGGAAGAATATGAATGGTAACCCAGGCTTGAATGGTCATGCACTTCTCGATATTGAGGTTCAATAATGTCATGCATGCCCTATTCATGTCATCCTAGGCCATATCCTTACCAATTAACCCGATGAAAGTATCGTGATGGGAAACATGAACATGTGCTCTATATTGGCAAGGATTGGTTTCTTAGGTTCATCTAGGGAAAGTGGATTGAACAATGAATTGACCCCCCATATATGAATTTTATTATGTTAGGTGTTGAACCCATGTGGTACACTGCTCCTATAGATAAGGGTGGGTCACATGGATGACCATAATCCCTAACAATTTGGATGTTGAGTGGTGTAACTATGACATCTTGAACCATGTACTCACCAATGCTAGGACTAGCGAGGTGGACTACAACTTGTGTGGGTGATGAGGTGGATGGAGTGGATGTGGAGATGTGAGGCTCATGGGTGGCTTGTGGATCAAGTGATGGGAGAGATGTATGTTGAAATGACATCTCACAATCTATTAAATCAACTTGTGAGACATCGATTGATGGAGATGAATATGGATTTGGTTGATGAATTTGATGGATGATTGGTGATTCTAGTGTGGATGAAATGATAGTGGGTGTTTGTGGAGTTGGTTGTGTGGGTGATGATGAATGGGTGATAATGGGTGATGTAGATGATGTGGAAGGTGTGGAGGGATGTCCCCCTGGTATGGATGTGGAAGGTGTTGATTGGGTTCGACCACATGTACATGTTTTCGGTTGTGATGAAGTTGGGGGTGTGGAAGTGGAGGCTTGATGTGGGGTAGTGATAAAGAGCTCCTTGAGAATAGGAGCTTTGGATGAGGAAGTGTTGTGATGTGAGGTGGATGGTGTGGTTGATGGGATTAAGAACAAGTGAGTGGATGGAAGTGTGGATTCGTATGGGTTGGAGATGAAGTTGCAGTATTTAAATGGTTTGATGTCTGTTGGTATGCAATGAATCTGTCCCTCATGTACATATTTCAAACATTGATGTAGTATTGAAGGGACACATTTCATCTCCCTTATCCAAGGATGTCCAAGGAGTACATTGTAAGCCATGGACCCCTCCAGGATATGGAACATAGTGTGCAACATATTAACCCCCACTTCTATGGGTAAGACCATAGTGCCAACTATAGAACATAGAGCATCATTGAATGCTCGCAAGGTGAAAGTGGATTTGGTGATGTGTGAAGGTGGAAGATTGAGATGTTGAAGGGCTGAGGTGGTAATGATGTTGATGGATGATCTGGTGTCAATCAACACTCATTTGAAAGGCTTCCTATCAACTTGAGCCATGATATGTAATGGAGGATCTGGTGATTTTGATGATATTGATTTGATCTCAAAATCATAGAATGTGATAGAGGGCTCCATACATGTTTGAATACTCCCCATAAAATTGTTAAAGGCATTAGCGTCTTGAGATTTAAGTTCAATGGATTTTAAGATTTCCATTAATACCTCATAGTGTGGGGGAGATTGTTGTATAAGCTCGTAGATCGATAGTTTTGTGGAAGCCATTTTGAGACTAGTTGTTAATCGACTACTCAATGTGATGATAGGTCTTTGTGGATGGCTTGGGTGATGAATAGGTTGGGATGGATGACTTGGAAGGTGAATTGGTTGAGATGAATTGGCAAAAAAATGAATGGGTGGAGATGGATTAGTAGGTTGTGGAGACACATTTGCTTGAGGTACCATGGGAGGTTGAACTGCTTGAGGTTGTTCATTTTGGTGATTGGTGCTTCATTGACCTCGGGTGACTACATGGATAGCCCCCATAAAACCTTGGTACTATTGCACATGATTGACTTGGTTAGGGGAAGTCATGGTATTTGATCCCCCTATTGTCTATTGTGGTTCCTCATGATGAGGAAGTGGTGTTTGGTAGATACCAAGGTTTTGATTTTGTTGTGCTAAGGGACTATCCAACTTAATGGCCCCTAGGTCTATCAAGTCTTGCATCATGTTTTTAAATGAAAAGTAGTTATTAATGTCATGCCCCTTATATCGATGGAAAGGATAAAACAAATTCTCCTTATAGCTCTTGCCATGTTTGGTTGGATCATTTGGTTTAAATTCAAGCAAGGTGATAGCATTAGTGTCATACAACCTACGGAATATGGAAGCATACAATTTAGATAAATGTGTGTAAGTGCGAGCTTTATGAACAGATTATCAACGTTGATGATTTTCCATAATTGATATTGTGTTATGGAATTGTTGTGGTGGGGGAACCACTTGATAAGACACTTATTGTGGTTGTTGCGATGATGGTTGTGGTTGGTGGTGACCATGGGGTTGTTGAGTCATTTGGGGTTGAATCAAAACCACTTGATTGACTTATCCTAGTTTCGATTGGCCAGAATAGTTTCCTTTAGATTGGCCCTTGTTTTGCCATTCTTTTTTTTTTGGTTTGATCTCACCCTCTTGAATTTTTATTTCTTTAATGATTTAGGCTTGGGCAAGAGCTTCATCGAATGTTCTGTATTGTTGTAATTGCAATAACAAGGAGATAGGTTTTAGACAACTCCTTGCAAATATTCATGTCAATTCTTCCATTGGTAGGGAGAATGGCAACTTGGTGATGACTGCCCTCCAATGGTTTCCAAAATCATAGACCGACTCTTCTTCAAATTATTTGAGATTGTACAAGTTGGTCAAGGTAGTTTTCTTATGAACATTGAGGGAGAACCTTTCCAAAAATTTGTCTGCCAATTGTTCAAATGTGTAAACACTATGGTGTGGAAGATGATTATACCAATCTAAGGCATATCTCCCCTAATGTCTGAGAAAATGTTTGGAGCATTAATGCATCATTCTCTTGGATTCAAAAACATGAATGGATGAATGTGCTAATGTGCTCCCTAGGGTCCTCAATCCCTTTGAATTTGTCAAACTTCGGTAGTGTAAAGTCTGTCGGATAAGGTGATGAAGGTACCAAAGAATGAATGGGTTGATTGATCAGTTGTCTCAATGTAGGTTTTTGGTACATCATACCAGGAGTATGCATAATTAAGTTATCAATATATTGTTGCAAGGCTTGGATCTTAGGGTCTTCCATGTGTGTGTGGAAACCTTGGTTTTTTTGATGAGTGTATGGAGGTGGTGTGTGTGGAGTGATGAATTGTTGGGATGGAATATGGTACTGATTGGCTGATGGATTGATGGGTATCTGATGATGTTGGATGTGTTTTTGGGATTGGTTGTGGAGTGACTGATGTTGATGAAGTGGGGATGAAGTTTGGGGGATGTGAATGTGTTGGGTTGTGGAAGTGGTATTGATGTGGTCGAATGGAGGTATGGGTATGGTAACCTTAGAAGATTGCGATACCCAATATGGATCGAAGGTGAAGAAGGTGTGTTGGTTGGGAGTGGAGTGGGGTTTGAAATTTACTACCTACGATTGTTGTTGAGGGTAAGAACGAGCGTCTTGATGGCCCATAGGTAGTTGATTGAGATGTTTCCATGCTTGTTGTATGGCAATTTTAGATGCAGATTGTGTGGTTGTGGTGGAAGTGGATGTAGGTATGATGTGAGTGTTGGTAATGTTGGTTGAGGTTAATGGAGGGTAAGTTGCAAAAGGGATCACAACTGAATGAGGAGTGGTATATGGAATGGTGGATGGAATATTGAAAAGCAACATTAACTTGTGCTTCGTAGAGTGGGTTGGAATAGGTAGTGGTGTAGGTAAATGAAATGGAGGTGTTTTGGCTAAATTATTGTGGAGGAATTTGGTGTGAGGGTGCAGATGTTGCCTCAAAAAGAGGGTTGGTGAAGACTTGGTTAAATTTATTGGGATGTGAGTGAGCAAGTTCCTACTAAGAAGAAGAAACATGTCTGGGTGGAATGTGAAGTGGTTCTAGAATAGGATTGGTTGGTCTTAGATAAGCTCCAACTTTGTCCATGTCTATGTAGGTTATGTGAGGGTCAGTGGGTGTGGATGGCTCGGTTTTTGGAATGGTGGTGTGGATAGCCCTTTGTATCACATCTGCATTCAAAGTGAATATAGTGTGAGAAGGTCCAAAAAACAAGTCAAAATACCTTGTCTGTGCTATACTAGTTGGGTTAGCCATAGAAGTGATTAGGGAAGAAGTGGAACACTCCATGGATGAGGTGGGTTGGCTAGTGGGTGCTTGACTTACAATTCTAGCTTAATTTTGAGTAAATACCATAAAATATAAGTAGGTAGGGGTAACAAATGTGCAGGGTGTGTGTGGAAAGTGAAATGGCAATGAAAATACACAAATAAAACCAACATATGTACCCTGTGTCTTGCAAAAATATTTTTTATTTTGATTTTATTGTGTTTGATGTTATGATTCCCTAAGCCTAAGATAACTATGCAGGGTGGATAGGTGTGTTCACACTCACCTCTCTGACAAGAAATGAAATGTGAACAGCTTAAATGGCTTCCTAAAGTGGGTCTCTCAAGAGTGGGGAATTTTTTGGTGATGAAATCCAGAAAAACCACTCATGGGCTACTAAGGTATCTATGGGGTAAGCCAATGGATGGAGATGAAGCCCACCATCACTGGTCTCGATTAGTGGTTGGTGATGAAATCCAACTCACTGATGTTGAAGATGAAATGTGCAATGTGTGTGAATTCCTTTTAAATTTTTGTTGTCTATGGTGTTTTTCTTAAACATAAAATGTGAAGAAACCCTCTTTCACTCTACCAAGTTGGTGACCAGGAACACTAGTGCCAAGTATGAGGCCCTCAAAAGAGTCTAGGGTACACCACTTAAGATCCACTCTGAATCAACAAGTGTTTCCAATAGTGGAGGGTTCGCCTAGCTCTTCCACTCTGAATCAACAAGTGTTTCCAACAGTGGGAGGAAGCTTGAGCACAAGTGACTTGTTCCAGCCTAGAAAAGTGAGAAGTGGAAAACTTAGCCTAAAGTGCAACTAATATGCTTTTTAGTTTATTGCACACAACACACAAGGAAGAAAGCAAAAACACCATGAAAAATAGCAAAAAATTGAATCAATTGTAGTGAATGTCTAATGCAACTAGAAATGAATGCATAGGTGCATATCTACCCCTATATTCAAATCTATATGATTCTAAAAATATATATATTTTTTTATTTATTGTAAAATAAAACTACCTATGATTGCCTAGAATGCCTAACAATGCATGCTATATTAATTTTTAAACGAAAGAATAACCGTTTCTTTTTCTTTTTCTCTTTTAAAAAGAAAAAATGTAACTAGGGTTTGAAAATAGCTTACCAGGAAGCCTATGTATTCTTACCCCAACTTCATAGACACAACATTAAATCCCCCAAATACTTTGTTGAATCTCATAGATACTTTGCAAAATATTTTGGATACTCTATGACATCCCATAGATACTTTAAGGTATCCACTTGGATGTTGTGTGGCATCCCCCAAACATTATGTGGCATCCATGTAACCACGGATCGAATCCTACAGCTCCAAAAAACCCTAGCGTTGGACTTCACGATTTTTGTACGATTGGATTTTTGAAAACCTAGGTAAAAACTCAATATTGACAAGGTAAATTAAAATGTAAAACCCTTTGGGGATCCCACTGTGATCACCATTTTGTAAAGTAAAAATGAACAACACCAAGATAATAATAACATATCAACAACAAGAAATATTGCACAATGGAAGAATGCTATTATATTGATTTTAGGGAGCCTGGATCTCCACTATTACAACATTGGTGTGCCCCAAGATTAGGGGTCACACAATACAACTTGTGTTGATACAATGATTTTACAATAAGAGGGTTGAAACCCTCGATCAAATGATAGTTGGTGTCTCTGGATCATCTTCACTCCAAACAAGTGTGAGTGGGCTTGCATATCCCTGTGGGGCCACTCGAAGCTACAACAACTATCAATAAAAATACCTCCTGTAACCTACACACAAATAAATTAGAATAAAGTTAGTAACACCTATGGGGCCTCCACAGTGTGAGGCCCACTAAAACATGAAAGTGTAAAATACTAACCCTAGCTGAAATACTTGCCAAATGAAGTGTAGAAATACAAAAAATATAAGTAAAATAATGAAACCTGATACCTTGTTAAAATATGCCTGAGTTTTTGGATCTATGCTCTTGATGACTCGATATGGTGACACACAAATACCCACAAGCATATGAGGGTTTTGTGACTATAAAATGGTGAATGATGAGTACTATACAACATTCAAGGATGGTTATGTATGCCCTACAACATTCTAGAAATGCTCTGTAGTATTTGAAAAATACCTTGGAGTGTGCATGGGTTATGGGGGGATAATCTATGGAATTTGATCTGTTTCACATAGGTTTTTGATGATGGATATGGTAGATGCAGCAGTGGAAAGGAAGGAATGTGTTAGCAGAGTGCTAGGGTTTATGAAATGAGGGATGATCAATAGTTTTAGATATTGATCTCTCAAAGATATTTTGGCTTATAATGTCTTCCAACCTCTCATTCACAAAAATGAATGATCTTTTATAATTTGCCCTTGAACATGTTAGGGTTTCGATGACACCAACGAGAGGCCAAGATTAAAACATGATGAAGGGTTGAGATTGAGATTTGATAAGTGACATGGATCATGTTAAAATATTTATATTTATATGTATATATATACATATATATAAATAAATAATGGATGGCTATGATTTGATGATGCGTAGATGACAAGTGGCTAGGATTTGGTGTCTACAAGCATATTAAATTACCTTGGAGGAGGTGTCCTAGGAGGAAGGGAAACTAATTTTAAATTAGTTTCCCAAGGCCATGGGAGAATGTGTGGCTGATTAAAAATTGGTAAAATAATGATGTGGCTTGTCCTTGGGCCAAGTGGCATTAATGCAGATTTTGACTTATGGTTATTTTTAAATTTTAAATTTCTTTTTATGGCATGAGGGGGGGGGGTACATGTGAGGTGGCATATTAATGTGGAGGATATTTAAATATTAAAAGGGGCATATTTTCTAGGTTTCTAGATAATTTTCATTAAATACTTTACCTTGAACATTGTTAAATCATGGTTAAGGGGCTCTAATGATGTATTTAATTAATGTTAATTGCTTTTGCTATTATTTTATTTATTTTTATCATTTTCTATGTAGGAGGGGTCATAAATAAGGGTCATGATTAAGGGTCATGATGGTGATGTAAATTATGATTAATTATAATAATACATGTTTTAATTAAATTTCAAATGGCATATCAAAATAATTAGGAATTATGGTTATTTTTATATTAGTGTTTTATTGTTTTTATTATTTTTGTAAGTGTAGGAAATGTATCAAAAATTGGATTTATTATTTATATTTAATTTTTGTGGTTTGTTTCTAAGGTTTTTTTGGCAACATTAGGGATTTTAATTTTATAAATCTTATTTAGGTATATTTATTTTTAATTTATTATTTTATCAAAACTATTAATTTTAGATGTCTACACATGCCTCTTTTTACAATGTGTTGTTTGTAAATAACAACATAGTGCAAAAATATGTGTCAAAATTTTGTTGGTTGATTGCCCCAATGAGATGATTATCCCCTTGAGAGTATATTTGGTAACCCCCTCAAGTGGTGAGTGTGCAGGTGAGGTCACAAGGCCAAGGATGAGCCACTTGAAAAAATTGGATAATGGTTGGGGGAGGGGTGATGAGTTAGAATGATTAGTTAGGAAGGATGGGGTAGGAAAAGGAAAGGTTAAGGTTGTCAAGGGGAGATTATCTCCTCAAATACGGTCTAGTAGGAGACCACCATATCATAGAAGATCTGGCAAGAGACCGCCTACTCATAGATGGTTTGTCAAGAGACCACTTTCCTGAAGGTGATGAGGTAGGAGGTAATAGAGGGGATGTTGTTAAATGGGGTCTGATATGGTGGGGATAAGAGAGTGAGGTTAAAAATATTGGGAGAAGGATGAGGGTAGAAGGAGGTTTTCAAGGGGATGCAAGGGAGTATAATGCAACCATAAAAAAAGTAGACCCAGACAGGAAGGGACAACAATTACACTATAAAAAAAGGTAAAAAAAAGTGTGTGGCCTAAGGAGGCTAGTGGAAAGTGAATATCCCAAGGGGGCAAGTGTAAAATGGGTGCTCAAGGGGGCGATGTGAAAAAGGGTGCCCAAGGGGCAATATGAAAAAGGTTTCCCAAGGGGAAAATGTGAAAAAGGGTACCCAAGGGAGCAATGTGAAAAAGGGTACCCAAGGAGGTAGTGTGAAAAAGGATACCCAAAGAGGTAGTGTGAAAAAGGGTAGCCAAGGAGGTAAAAATAGAGAAAAATAATGCAATGTAGAGGTACATACAGGTCTAATAAGTATCATGGTACATCAAGTGTGGGGTAGCTGATATAATGGAGGGTGGGGGGATGGTACATCAAGTATCATGGTACATCAAGTATCATGGCACATCAAGTGTGGGGTAGATAATTGGGGAGAGAGTGACAAAGAGTTGATAGGATTAGAGGGGGATGTCAACATGGAGTGGGTTGTAACAAGAGGTAGTGGCAAAGGTGGTGTAGGATATGAAAATGTAAGGGTTAGTGATGCTTGCTTAGGAATAGGAATAGATGGTTATAGAGTATCTAAGGAGGGTAGTAAGTCATTTTGTGATGATGAGATAACGATAGAGGAAGATTGAAAGGTAGTGGGTATGGTCGATGTTGGAGCAATGGTGGAAATGGATAGGTGATTAGTGGAGGTAGAGGAGTTATGCATATATATTGAGGAGACATTAGTACTTGGGTCAAGGGTAGGTGAATGTGAGGATTGGACTGGAGATCAAGTTTGGGATTGGTTGTGGGGGTTGGTTTGATACTGAATTCAAGTGGTTACATGAACCAACCCAACAAATCTAGATTTGTTAATATGGTTTACTTGATTGGATGGTGTGGAGGATGTGGAGGCTATGGTATGTTGGAGTAAGATATTTTGATAGATTCTAAGATTTTTATTAGGGATATCCATGATATTGTCAACAAGGATGTCCCCCATTCTATCATATCTTGGACCATATTTTTAAATTGCATACAATGTTCAATATCATGACCTGGTTGATGATGATAGACATAATAAAGATATGGTTTATAATATTGGGATAGGGGCCTATTGGGATCATAAAGGGGTTTAATTTTGGGTAGGGTAATGGCTTGGGATTCAATGAGGTGATGGAAGATATTGCCTACAGGTTTTGTAAGGGGATTAAACTCACATATTGGAACTCAACGGGGCCTATTTTAAGGTTGGGATGTAGAAGAGGAGGCTAGGGGTTGTTGAGTTGAGGATGGTTGAGGTTATGCAGGATATTGGATAGTGGTGGTAGGGGGTGGTGTGGTAAGAACAATTTGATTGACTTAGGGTGATTTGAAAGAAGTGGTATTACCCTTTTGGTTATTATTAGTCCATTATTTCTTCTTGATTTTAATGATACACTCTTGAATTTTAATATCCTCAATGACCTTGTATTGCGCTAAGACCTCTTCAAAGGTCCTATATTGCTGTAATTGGAGTCATGAAATTTTTTTATTATAGCTACAGGTGAAGAGGTGATTTAGTTAAATTATAGGAAAATAAAATGGCAATTCATTGATCATTTTTTGCCATCAAGATCCATAATCTAAAATAGATTCATCTTCAAAATGTTTAAGGTTATAAAGGTCAGTGAGATTGGATTTGTTTTTAACTAAGAGGGTAAGCCTCTCAAGAAAGAGGTTAGCTAATTGCTCAAAGGTATAAATACTATGTTGTGGGAGATGATTATACCACTCAAGAGCAATGCCACTTAGGTAAATACCAAAGGTGCAAAGAAGGAGGTGGTCACTACCACTAATTAAGAAGCAAGCATTAAGATATTTACTTAAGAAGTCTTTTGTATCCCCATGTCCAGTGAAGGGTTTGAGTTTGGAAAACTCAAATTTATAAGGGTAAATGAGGGAAGGTACAAATGGATGGATGGGTTGGGTGTAAATTTGTCTAAGGACTAGTTTTTTGTAGCCTATTCCCATAGTTTGAATTTCAAGTGCATTCATATGACTGATAAGTCATTGTATCTCATCTTATGAATATGACTGTGAAATAGATAGGGAAGATGTAGGATTGTAAGTGGGATTAGGAGGTGTAAGGGTATAATTGGGATGTTGGGAGGTAGTGGTAATGGTTGTGAAGGGTGAGTGGTATATGATGGATATTAGCGATAATATTGAAATAAATCAAGGGGTGGTTGGAAAGAGAGTTGGATAAGAAGGGTTTGGTTATGATTATGGAGGAGGTTGAGGGACTTGTGGATTGGAGTATTGAGGGATTTGGGATGGTGTATGTTGGGGTTGTTGTTGAGGAAGAATTTGAGGGACCTATGGAAGAGTGTATTGGGGGATTTAGGATGGGGTATATTGAGGTTGAGGAGGAGGTTGAGGGACTTGTGGATGAGTGTATTGAAGGTTTTGGGATGGTGTAGGTTGAGGTTGTTGTTAGGGAAATTTATAATATTGTGGTAGTTGTTGAGAGAGAGTTTGATATGGGGGGTGAGAAGGATGGATGGGAAAATTTTGAGAGGATTATTGGGGTGGAAGAAATAATTGATTTTGGTATTGGGGCAAAGAAATATATTCTTGGGTATAGGAAGTGGTTTAGGGAGGAATAGGGGTATTAGATGGTGATTGAATTTGAGGTAGTGGTTGGACATTGAAAATATTAGATTGAGGTGGAGGATTGGTGCTAGTAGGTGGTTCTAAGGCTAAAGTTAAAATGGGGTTGGTTGGAGGTGGAATGTTAGGCATAAAAATATTGGGGTCATGAATTGGCATACCATATACCGTAGTATAGGGTGGGGTAGTGGTGACATTATATTGGGAAGGTGGTGTAGAAGAATATGGTTGGGAGGGTCCAAAATTTGTAGCTAAAAATAAGGAGGTAGAGGGTAGTGTAATGGAATGGGTAACTACATTAATTTGGGATTGGGTCATAAATTTTTGAAGTGCAGATGGTATAGAAATAGGGAGTTGGATAAGGTTTTAGGTAGTAGAATAATCAATAAAGGGTTAATATAATAGGTTAGAAGTGGGTGAAGGTTGTGGAATGGTGATTAAGGGTAAGGTAGATGTTGAAGGATCAAAAGGTGATGGGATTTTTTGGGTTTGGGTTGGACTAGCCTCACTAGAGGTATCCGAAGAAATGGTCTTGGTATTGGTAATGGTAGTAATAATGGGGTAAGCATCATAATTATGATGGGTATCTGGGGGAAATGGGGTATGTCATAGAAAAGAGGTACATTGAGTGACTAAGTATTCACTCACAGGTGGTAGGTTAGGTGTGGTAGAGGATGGTTGGGTAGAGTCCATGGTGGGTTGGTGTTGGAACAAAATCTGCCTTCGGTTAATAGTGTTGCGCCTTAGACTTTGCCAACATTGAATAGACAGATCTTGCTTGAGATCATCTGTCTAGTCTCCAGAGAAGGCTGGTTCCTTTGAGTTTTTTAGAGAAAAGGGGAACAAGAGATAAGGGAAATATAGCCTAAGCTAGAAACTTTTCTCACGGTACAGATTGGACAACAACAAACATTGATGATGCAGATTACTACTTTCAAGTTTTCTTTATATCTTCTTTATAGAAAACATGAATTCTCGAGTGTGACTTTTAGATGTTCGTCTAAAAGCATGTAAATATCTTTTAATGTTCAACTCTAGAAACAAGATTTATACGTGCACAGTCCAGATTTCAGAACAGATACATTATAAAACTTAGAATGAATAAAAGTTAAAACACCAGATACATACACTTGCACACATAAGTTTCGGAAGCCAGAAGAAGAAATCTTTTATTGCTTGTAATCCAATACATGTACATCAAGCTTGTAAACGTCCAAGAGCCGACCTTTTTTCATGGTCGACTCACTCCTATTTATACCCTAAAAAGAGTATCTTCTACTACGTACATTTAATTTCTTCAATCAATTACAAGTAATTGTCTGCAGTTTCTAATAATATACAACGGATTTCCCGTAGATTGGATAGATTTCCTTCTGGCTAATTTTAGATGAGCCCGTTATTCTGCAATCATCCAATGGACCTACCAGGTTATAATCAATAGACCATTCTTCAAAAATCAGCACCTCGATGTCAGTGCATGTCCCCTAGTTGCCAAAAATATACTCTATTCTGCGTCACGTCGAAATCATGACATTCTTTCCTTGCTTTGCTCTTTTGCTACCTCCAATCATGAAAATGAGACATGTCATGAAATCATGACATTCATCTCTTGTTTTGCTCTTCTGTCGCTTCTAGCCAGAAAAATGAGACATGTCACGAAATCGTGACATTCGTCTCTTACTTTGCTCTTTTGCTGCCTCCCACCGTGAAAATGAGACATGTCACAAAATCATGACGTCCGTCTCTTGCTTTGCTCTTCTGCCCGTGAAAATGCAACATGTCACGATATCGTGACACTTTTGCCTCTTTGTTCTCTTTTGTTGCTCTTAGCCATGAAAATGCAACATGTCATGATATCGTGACACTTTTGCCTCCTTGCTCTTTATCTTCTCTTTTGGCCGTAAAATGCAACATGTCGCGATATCGTGACACTTTTCCTTCTTGTTCTTTCTCTTCTCTTTGCCAGAAAATGCAACATGTCGCGATATCGTGACACTTTTCCTCCTTGCTCTTTTTTTCTCTTCCCGAAAATGCAACATGTCGCGATATCGCGACACTTTTCTTCCTTGCTCTTTTTCTTCTCTTTAGCCGAAAATGCAACATGTCGTGATATCGCGACACTTTTTTCTTGCTCTTTCTTTCTCTTAGCCAGAAAATGACAAATGTCGCGATATCGCGACACTTTTCCTTCTTGCTCTTTCTGTTGCTCTTAGCCAGAAAATGCAACAATGTCGCGATATCGCGACACTTTTCCTCCTTGCTCTTTTTGTTGCTCTTAGCCATGAAAATACAACATGTCGCGATATCGCGACACTTTTTCCTCCTTGCTCCTTTTGTTGCTCTTAGCCAGAAAATACAACATGTCGCGATATCGCGACACTTTTCCTCCTTGCTCCTTTTTGTTGCTCTTAGCCGCGAAAATACAAATGTCACGATATCGCGACACTTTTTCCTCCTTGCTCTTTCTCTTTGCTTTGAACCGCAAAAATGCAACATGTCGCGATATCGCGACACTTTTTCCTCCTTGCTCTTTCTCTTTGCTTTGGACCGCGAAAATGCAACATGTCGCGATATCGCGACACTTTTTCCTCCTTGCGGTGTTTTGCTTTTTCTTTGATCTTTAGCATATGGGCCACTTTGGTCTTCTTGGAAAATATGCAAAAAGGTGCATCAACTATTTTTCTGTAGTTAGTCACTTTTTGACTAACATTCTTGGCGCCTTTCGGGGGAATTTTTGCTCACAAAAATAGAGACCAGGCCTTCATCCATTGGGAAACGGAGTCACCAGCATAGTTGCGAAAAGTAAAATTTTGAGTGGAAAAACAAGGATAAAAGAAAAAGAATGCACTTTGGAATATAGGTGATCTTTACCTTATCAGAACCTTTCTTTTACTTCTTAGGGACTTAACCTTTGTCTGAAGAACACAAAAAATTCAATTCTGGGAGTTGGTCCCAGCTCTAGCTGCTCGCCCCTTGATGTTTAGATCTTCTGATTCTATCCATGGCTGCAATTATCTCTTGATAAGTTTTGCACACTTGATTCTTATTAGGCCGTAAAAAGGGAAATATTTACAAAACTCCAAACTTATAATATATTGTACATATAATGGTGATCTGTAGCTTTTACTGGAAATACAATTTCAGGTGAAAAGCATTCACCGTGATGGGTAGAACCCATCCATATTGATCTTCATTTCTCACCCAAACTTGATTGTAACCAGAGAAGCCGTCTAACAGAGAAAACCTTTCTGCTCCTGCCACAGTATGAAGGATTAGGTCAATCTGGGGTAAAGGATAGTGATCCTTTAAAGAGGCTCTGCTCAAATTTTTGAAATCGACGCATAGTCGTATTTCTCCATTTTTCTTGCGGACTGGAACTAAATTTGCCACCCGGTAGAGTGCTTGATTGGGTATATTATCTTAGCCTCGCAGGAGTTTTAACAACTCCTGTTTCATTAAGGCTTCAATTTTAGGATTCACAGGCCTCTGCCTCTGCCTAAAAGGTTTAGCTCCTTCCTCTAGTTCGATGGTATGTTGAATGACCTCTTTCCTGTACACTTTCAGATCACTATAAGTCCAGGCTATTATATCTGGATATTCTCTACATAACTATTTTATTTGTTCTAGTTCTACCACTGTACAATCGGTCCCTACTTTGATCATTTTTCCCGGTTCTAGTTCTATTTCCTTATACCGACGTTCATCTACCTTGATCTTTCGACCTACAGCTCTGTCGCTATTGTCGAAAAGGCTCTCCAGGGTGATCAGTCTCCTGGGGATATGATTGTTTTTCAATTGAATAAGGCTCTCTTCGTCCTCTTCTTGTAACGCTCTATCTGTAGAGCAATTCATCTCATGAATCAAAAAATCTAGGATCTGCTCATCGTTCTCAAATACCTGCCAAAAAATGTCCTTGTCAGGCACAGAAGGCCTGTATATAAGTCTAACTATTTTAGACTTCTGAATAACATTGTTGATTGGGCAAAAATTTGATCCTACTGATGCTAACAGGTCTGCATGTGTGTTCTTCTCTCTGGAAATGGATTTCATGTTTAGTGCTTCAAAATTTTCCAATAGATCCAACACTTTGTTTTTGTAAGCCCTTAGGTAATGTTGCTTACAAATGCATTTGCCAGTAACCTGTTTAACGATCAGCTCTGAATCTCCATAGATCAACAACTGTTTTGCACCCAGTTTTTTAGCTTTCCTGAGTCCCAAACACAAGGCTTCGTATTCAGCTGCGTTATTGGTGCAACTCCATGTCAACCTATATGAAAAGACTTTTTCTTTTCCAGTAGGTGAAATCAGAACGATTCCAGCTCCTGCTCCATTTTTGCACCTTGACCCATCAAAGTACAATTTCCATAACTGGTTGGCCGAATCATCTATTTTAGGGATAGCAATAGGGAGCTTTTTTGGTTTCTCAATGGAATAGCTTCCCATTTCTGTCTCTATCATAACATTGAAGTCTTTCATTGAAAATTGATCCTCAGATTGGAGTTCCTCCAGGGTTTCTTCCATTAAATCGATGTTTTCCAATTCTTCAGACATCATGTTGATGGTAGTTGTTTCCTCCAGTATTTCTACGTGGAAAGTAGATGGTTTTTCATTGTAGATCTTGACTCTTTTACCTTTGAAAGGTACCTCCAAATGAGAATAATCTAGAGACAGATAACCGCCCATTTTGGCCGTGAATTCTCTGGATAAACACATACCGAAATATGGTTCTAAGTCTACAACGACTACTTCTTGTATGACGACTGCTTCTGGCATTCTATGGAGTTGAATAGGGATATCTTTGATCACCCCGATAGTTTTTACTGGAGTACCATCTAATTGCAACACACCAGGATGACTTCGAGTATATTCCATCCCCATTATGTCACATACGGCTTTCGGCATCACCGTAGTTGCGGCCCCTGAATCAATCATACAATTGTGAACTATCCACCCCTCCATTTGCAAAGATAGATAGAATGGGGGCGGTCTATTTTTCCCAGAGGTTGGCACCACATTTGCTTGTACGACATTTGAGAAGGAGGCATCATTTTTTAAATTTAGGGACTCTTGGAGGAGGTCAATCTGACCAGGAATTTGCAGTGCATCATACATGCTTATCTTGGAAGGAGTCCTCTTCATTTCTTCTGCAATGTTGAACGAAAGGGTTGCAGTGGGGGATACCTCAGCACTCTTTTCCCTTCCACTAGTAGATGCATCGTATCTGTCTCTATAGACCTGCGTGGCTTCTGTTCTTTGCCTTTTTGTCAATGAAGGAAATCTGAGTCTTTCCTTCGCTTGCTCTTGAGCCTCGCTCCCTTTTCTAGGGGGAAATTCTTTTCTTGGTGTAGTCGCAGAAGTCTGAGGAGGGTCAGAACGTCTTTCCTCACTGGACTGGTTCTTCTACGGAGTTGCCCTGGGGGCAGGAGGAAAACCTAGTGGTTGGAGTTCCTTAGGGTCAACTTGTAATGACTTTTTTCTCGATCTTGTCAGGACCGATACTTGCTCCACTGATGGCATTGCCAAATTGTGGTGCACCTCTCTGATTATGTTCACCTGTCCCTTGCCGGTTTCTTTGGCTCTTTCATTAATAACCGCTTGCACATGATGTTGATGAATCATGCATGAATCTTCTCCATGAGGATCATTGCAAGTGGTACACCAGTAATCAAAATTAGTGGGTTCTCCATTATCTCCTGTCTCATTTGCATACACCACATTTTTTCTCTCTTGTACCCTTCCACTTGTCGAAGCACCTTCCTTTTGTATCTGTGGAAATCTTCTTGCTTGGATATTCCATTCCACCTCTCTCTTTTTCATGGATGCCATTTCATTTGACAATGTCTTCATTGTATCAATTATGGTCGTGTATTGATCATTGGGGGAGCTGATGCAAGGGGTGTGGCTGGTAATGCAAGGAATGTAGGAGGTGCGGCTATAGCTGGGAGGGCCTGCGTTGATGGGAGAATAGGCAGTTTAGAGATTGATGCTTGGGAAAGCTCTGGTACAATTGGCAATAGACTCTTTGATGGATATCTTTTTGTAGCGATGAGATCAGCTTCGCCCTTTGTCTGCCTCTAGATAGATCCCAGGAAAAGTGGTTACACGGGATTGCCTTATTATCATACTGAGATCTGAATCAAAAGCCCTTAAGTAATAGCATATAGCTTGTTCTTCCATGGGTTTTAGGCCCTGCGGTACTCTACCACGAGTTCTGGTAAATCTGATGTTGAAATCTTGGATTTCTTCTTGTGGATGCCTCTCAATGACAGTGAATTGATTCAACAATGTGAAAGGATCCGCATGTATATTAAATTCATCGACCAGACGGCCGACAAGTACTTCCCAAGAAGTAATGGATCCAGCGGGAAGCGCTCTGTACCAATAGAGCATCTTTCCTTTCAAAGATATAATCAACAATCTGACCATTACATCTTCTTGAGTGATGTTGTAAATAGATGCTAGCGATGATACATCTAAACAATGCTCATCTGCTATTTTGCCTATTTCGTCAAAGGTCGGTAATGCTTTTAGTGCAGCTTGTGGAATTTGGTGGTGTGTTCCCAAGTTCAAAGGGCCAGTTTGATTCCACACAAGATGCGCTGGGGTAGGGGCGGCTGCCATGATTGCTAAAGGAGTTACAACCGCTATGGGATTGCTTGCAGATGCTCCTACAATGGGTGTTAAAGAGGTGCTAATGGTGTCGGGCGGATTTGATCGTGCGGCTAGCACAGGGTGTGCTTTTAGGCTTTCGAGATGTAGTTCAAAGAACTCGATAGGTTCTTCAGAGTTTCTAGCTCGGGATCTGGTTATCATATGGCTATATAACCAGAAGGTTTTTAGACAAGGTCTTTCTTTTATGGTCTAAATTGCAACGGAGTCGCCAGGTGGTTTTTCTTGAGATTTTTAAACAAAAAGGCTCTTAAGGTAAAACACCAAAACTTATACAATACTATGGGATTGTTGGTCCCACCGGGCATGCCAAAAACTATTGGAACAAAATCTGCCTTCGGTTAATAGTGTTGCGCCTTAGACTTTGCCAACATTGAATAGACAGATCTTGCTTGAGATCATCTGTCTAGTCTCCAGAGAAGGCTGGTTCCTTTGAGTTTTTTAGAGAAAATGGGAACAAGAGATAAGGGAAATATAGCCTAAGCTAGAAACTTTTCTCATGGTACAGATTGGACAACAACAAACATTGATGATGCAGATTACTACTTTCAAGTTTTCTTTATATCTTCTTTATAGAAAACATGAATTCCTGAGTGTGACTTTTAGATGTTCGTCTAAAAGCATGTAAATATCTTTTAATGTTCAACTCTAGAAACAAGATTTATACGTGCACAGTCCAGATTTCAGAACAGATACATTATAAAACTTAGAATGAATAAAAGTTAAAACACCAGATACATACACTTGCACACAAAAGTTTCGAAGCCGAAGAAGAAATCTTTTATTGCTTGTAATCCAGTACATGTACATCAAGCTTGTAAACGTCCAAGAGCCGACCTTTTTTCATGGTCGACTCACTCCTATTTATACCCTAAAAAGAGTATCTTCTACTACGTACATTTAATTTCTTCAATCAATTACAAGTAATTGTCTGCAGTTTCTAATAATATACAATGGATTTCCCGTAGATTGGATAGATTTCCTTCTGGCTAATTTTAGATGAGCCTGTTATTCTGCAATCATCCAGCGGACCTGCCAGGTTATAATCAATAGACCATTCTTCAAAAATCAGCACCTGATGTCAGTGCATGTCCCCAGTTGCCAAAAATATACTCTATTCCTTTACAGTTGGCGTGTCACGAAATCGCGACATTCTTTCCTTGCTTTGCTCTTTTGCCGCCTCCAACCACGAAAATGAGACATGTCACGAAATCATGACATTCATCTCTTACTTTGCTCTTTTGCTACCTCCCCCATGAAAATGAGACATGTCACGAAATCATGACATTCGTCTCTTGCTTTGCTCTTCTGTCGCTTCCAGTGAAAATGAGACATGTCACAAAATCGTGACATTCGTCTCTTACTTTGCTCTTTTGCTGCCTCCCGTGAAAATGAGACATGTCATGAAATCATGACGTCCGTCTCTTGCTTTGCTCTTCTGCCCGCAAAAAGGCAACATGTCGCGATATCGCGACACTTCTGCCTCTTTGTTCTCCTTTGTTGCTCTTAGCCGCGAAAATGCAACATGTCGCGATATCGTGACACTTTTGCCTCCTTGCTCTTTCTCTTCTCTTTTGCCATGAAAATACATGTCGCGATATCGTGACACTTTTTCCTTCTTGCTCTTTCTCTTCTCTTTAGCCACGAAAATACAACATGTCACGATATCGCGACATTTTTCCTCCTTGCTCCTTTTTGTTGCTCTTAGCCATGAAAATGCAACATGTCATGATATCGCGACACTTTTCTTCCTTGCTCCTTTTGTTGCTCTTAGCCGTGAAAATACAACATGTCGCGATATCGTGACACTTTTACCTCCTTGCTCCTTTTTGTTGCTCTTAGCCATGAAAATACAACATGTCACGATATCGCGACACTTTTTCCTCCTTGCTCCTTTTTGTTGCTCTTAGCCATGAAAATGCAACATGTCACGATATCGCGACACTTTTGCCCCCTTGCTCCCTTTTGTTGCTCTTAGCCGCAAAAATACAACATGTCGCGATATCGTGACACTTTTTCCTCCTTGCTCTTTCTCTTTGCTTTGAACCGTGAAAATGCAACATGTCGCGATATCGCGACACTTTTTCCTCCTTGCTCTTTCTCTTTGCTTTGGACCGCGAAAATGCAACATGTCGCGATATCGCGACACTTTTTCCTCCTTGCGGTGTTTTGCTTTTTCTTTGATCTTTAGCATATGGGCCACTTTGGTCTTCTTGGAAAATATGCAAAAAGGTGCATCAGCTGTTTTTCCGTAGTTAGTCACTTTTTGACTAACAGTTGGTTTTGAGCTCAAGCTTGGCTTCGCATCAAAACACAAGAACAAACAAAATGGCCAAAGGTTAGTCACACAAAAATGTTAGATTAATACACCACAACCCTAAGGGGTAATACTAATTGCACAAAATAAAAAAAATTATATATATGTATATAGATAGATACAAAATTGGTAATCAATAACACAAATCACACCAAGTATCTATATAGCCACACAAATATATATATATATATATATATATATATATATATATATATATATATATATATATATGATTTTTCATGTATTTTATGTAAAACCTACCCTAGACTACAAAAGGTGGTGGTGAAGTGCTATCTACAAAAAGGTATGTTGGCACCCTACCACTCTATCAAATGGAAAAATACCAATAACTAAAATGGCTTCCTAGGATGGAGGATAGGCACGAGGTAGCCTAAGGGGACAAAAATACCTCTACAAGAGAGGTCACATTGTCTAGGTCCTGCTACTTGCCTAATACCTGGGGTAAGGTCCCATAGGCTTTCACTTCACTCTTAGGCGAGCTTGGACAAAAACGACAACTATGTTCCCCCAATTATTAAGCCTCGAGGTTAAAGGGTATCTAACCTAACGATTACCCTAAGCTAATCCCAAGGGCAACCAGCTTCCCGATGATGAAATACATAAGAATATCATACTAACTATGGTGATTCTAGGGCTCCAAATGGTTGGTGGTGAAATCCAACATCACCAAGGAGGTTATCCTCACACTCAAATGTATATATATGATAATGGAGTGTGGAAAAGTAGAGTGCAAGTGTGTGTGAAATCTATTCTAAGCAAATAAAAAGAAAAATATCTATGCTAAGTCTAGAACTAATACTAATATAATAGCTATGTAACTGAAAATGTAGTTTTCTATAAAAGTTAATCTATGCAAGGGAGACCATCTGAAGGGATATGGTTATAGTCAAGACCACCTCAAAGGAGATAGTTTAGCAGATAGTAGAAAACAAATAGTAGATAGTACCAAAACAAATAACATGCAAGAATGCCTTTAGGGAGATAGTTATAAGTAGGTGAGACCATCTACAAGAAGGTGGTACAATAATAGAGTGGCAAAACAATCAGTAGGCAAGACCGCCTTTAGGGAGGTGATAGGATAGTATGAGATCATCTCTTGGGAGGCGATAAAGCAAACAAGATTGGGTCAAGATTGTCTCCTATGTAATGTATGCAAATTAGCTATATCATCTATGCAAATATGGTTTGGGCTAGACCATCTCTAGCAAGGCAGTCATGGTTCAACAAAAAAAATAGAACACAGAATGTAAAATACAATGATAGAAATAAAAATCTAAACTAAAAAGAAAGAAATATTCATTAAAACATAAAATTATTTGAAGCTATAAAGTAAATTAAAGTGCTAAAAAAAATGAAAGTGCAACTAAAAATCACTATTCTAGCTGAAGAAAAGTAAGCCAAAGAGATTTTTGGTGTGTGTTAAAGTGGGAAGCCCAAGGGAGCAAGTTGTTCTAAAATGGAAGCCTATGGAGGCTTGTGGGTGTGTGAAAATAAGATACCAAAGGGGTAAGGCTACACTAAAATCCCAAGGAGACTATTAGAATGTATAAAAGTAGAGCCCAAGGTGGGCAAAAAGCTAAGCTAAAGAGCCTAAGTAGGTTGGTGGAAGGGTGTAAGAGGAAATCCCAAGGGGTATAACAGTGCTAACAAGTGTGTAAAAAAATCCCAAGGAAGTAAAGTGTGATAAAATGAGAAGCCTAAGGAGGCTTGTGAAATGTGTGTGATGAGGAGCCTAAGGAGGTAAAATAAGCTAAGGAGGAAATCTAAGGGCCAAGGAAGGTGAACTATGCTAAAGGGTGGGAAGCCTAAGGAAGCCATGTAAAGTGTGAAAGGAAATAAAATATGCTAACAAAAGCCCAAGGAGACATGGGTGTGTGTGAAAGGGTACTAAATTATACTGCCAAGTAGAGCTGAGAGCAAAGTAGGAGAACTTACTTGGAAGCCTACACGAGAATTTACAGGTTTGTGTCTGTGGAACAAGACCTTCTCTAGTTAGGCGGTATAGTAGTGTGAGACTGTCTCAGGCCAGGTGGTATAGGTTATCACATATGAAAAGGAGAAAAGAAATAGTTAGTAAAAATGCACAACTATGGTTGAAAATAGTAGCAATATTGCATAAAAAGAAGACTACACTTTATCCTTTTTACTGATATAAATTGATATGGAGTATAGACAAGGTGCTAGTCAAGGAACTGGTCCCACTGGGCATGCCATTTTGTAGGGAGGAGAAATCACCATAAAAAAAGAGAAATTCCAAGACAAAGAGAAAAGGTATACAATGAATTCTATTAAAAATACAAGCTTTTACAATGCAAAACACAACTCTTTGTCTTTTCAAATTACAAATAAGCCTCCAAGGGCTTTTACAACAAAGATGATGTTATTGTTTCTCTCCCACAACTAAATTTGATCAGGATATATTAAAGTGTGAGTGCTTGTGGGTGTGAGCTTGTAAAGGCTATTGTAGATGAATGAAAGACCTGCACATACCCAATAAAACACAAGTTAGTAGATAAATGGGCCCACCTAAGTTAGGACTTAGTGAAGATGAAATGTAGACCATAGTAAAATCAAAGATAACTACTGTTGTATGAAAGAGAAATACAGGAGAAACAAAAAATATACCTATTGTAGTGTGAAACTATTGTTGAAAACTCTACTATGGATGTTATTATGTGTTAGGGGTGAGACTGTCTCTAGGGATGTGGTAGGCAGTAGGTGGGACCATATCAGGGGAGGCAGTCTCGAAGCGACTATCGCAAATTAGAAATTGCAGGTTTGGACCAACCCATAACAATATTAGTGGGTGCAAGGGGTCTCGAGATATGGTTGGAGGCTGTGTATGATGGCAAGTAGGCTAAGGCAAGTGTTGGGTTAGGATTTTGGCAGCATAACATTAGCTCAAAATGGGCTCTCCTCCCTTTGGCCATGGCCAAGGGTATTTATAGAAATTTTAGGGCTAGGTGAGTGGGATGCCACATAGGCTCCACTTGGTCTCCACATGGGCAAGGTAGGTGAGGGAAAATTCTAGAAGGGGATGAGGTGGAGGGGTTCATTTAATTGCTTTGGAAAGGGGTAGCCTAGGGGAAGGGAAACTAATTTTAAATTAGTTTCCCAAGGCACATGGGGGAGTGTGGAGGTATTTAAAAATGCCAAAAATGATGAGGTGTAAAGGGTGGGGAGTTGGCATATTAAATTGCCTTGGAGGAGGTGTCCTAGGGGGAAGGGAAACTAATTTTAAATTAGTTTCCCAAGGCCATGGGGGAATGTGTGGCTGATTAAAAATTGGTAAAATAATGATGTGGCTTGTCCTTGGGCCAAGTGGCATTAATGCAAATTTTATGTTTGTTTTTAAATTTTAAATTTCTTTTTATGGCATGAGGGGGAGGGGTACATGTGAGGTGGCATATTAATGTGGGGGATATTTAAATATTAAAAGGGGTAGATTTTCTAGGCTTCTAGATAATTTTCATTAAATACTTTGCCTTGAACATTGTTAAATCATGGTTAAGGGGCTCTAATGATGTATTTAATTAATGTTAATTGTTTTTGCTATTATTTTATTTATTTTTGTTATTTTTTGTGCAAAAGAGGTCATAAATAAGGGTCATGATGGTGATGTAAATTATGATTAATTAGAATAATACATGTTTTAATTAATTTCTAATGGCATATGAAAATGGTTAGGAATTATGGTTATTTTTATATTAGTGTTTTGTTGTTTTTATTATTTTTGAATAGAAAATGTATCAAAATTGGATTTGTTATTTATATTTAATTTTTGTGGTTTGTGTCTAAGGTTTTATCAGGAAACATTAGGGATTTTAATTTTATAAGGCTTATTTAGGTATATTTATTTTTAATTTATTATTTTATCAAAACTATTAATTTTAAATGTCTACACATAATAATGTTAGGATGGGGTCCTAACATGCCTTTCTCTTTTAAAAGCTTTGTCCTCAAAGCTAGAGATGAGTAAACTATTATTATAGCTACTAGAAAGACTCCTAAGTGGAATTTTTATATTGTAATCCATTCCATTGAATAAGAACCTTGGTGATGACATGGTGTCAAAGGGTGCATGATATTTGGCCCAAAATTTGTTCAAGCTTGAGCAATATGGAACCCTCTTCATATAGTTATGGTAAAGCGGATTGAACCTATACCTTATTATCTAAAATATTCTTGAGAGAGGATATATATATGGAGCTTTTATATACCTAAAAAATCTAATCTGTAGGTCATTGCACCAATCCACTATAACACCTAGGAGGGTCTATAGTATTTGGAAACTAGTTTTTGGCATTTGTGGAGCTAGAGTGATAACTGTTTATAGGACTATAGGTAGAGAAAAAACATAGCTCCTACTTAAAATTCATGCTCATAATGATTTTGATCAACTTGTTGATCCATATATTTCTAGTCCAATTCTAGATTCCTCTTCAGTTGATAGAGGATTGCAACATGCTGGCTAAGTGTATAATTGATAGTGTCAACCTTGGATCTTCTTCGAATGTAGGAGGGTGATGATGGAGGATGATCGTATACTACTTTAAAATAGGTAACCATGGTCATGGTGTGATATAAAGTATTATACCACCATTTTCGTAAGGAAATCCACTTTTTCCACTATGCAATATATTCAGAGGTAAAGAAATGAAGGTATATCTCCAAGCATTTGTTAACAAATTTTGTTTGGAAATCCATCTATGGATGATAGGATGAAATTATTTTAAGCTAAATTCCATGTAACTTAAATATTTTTATTCAAAAAATGACTAGTAAAGGTAAGGTCTCTATTAGATACAATAGATGCAGGCATGCCATGAAGGCAAAATATGGAGTCTAGAAAGCTTTGGGCAACTAATAAGGTTGTGTAGGAATGGAGAGGGAACAAAAATTAGCATACTTTGTGAGACACCACTACCACAAAAATAATTTATTTTCCTCCTAACTTACGTAACCCTTCAAAAAAATCCATGGAAATATTTGTCCATACTTGTTCAAAATTTGGCAAGGGTAGAAGATTTCCAAGGGAAAGCATCATTTCTCCTTTCATTCTTTGGAACATGTCAAATTTAGCCATAAAATTTTGAATATCCTTTTTCATTCCCTTTCTAGAAGAAAGTACACTTAATCCTTTCATAAATTTATAGGAACCTAGAATATCCTACGATTGGTGAGGCATGCATTTCCTTCAAGATGAATTTTTGTAGTTGTGAAGTTTGGGGAATAACAAGACGGTCAAGATATCTCAAATCTTGTCCATCCCAAGTGTATCTCAAGCATGAGGTAGTATCTATTTGAATTTTGGGGATCAAATTTTGCAATCTTGAGTCCTTGATTATGTCCTCTCTAAGATAATTAATCCATTGATATCTGGGAGAAGAGATAGCATTTAACATACTCTGATCCTCAAATTTTTAGGAGAGTGCATCATCCACAATGTTCTCCTTTATTTTTTATATGTGATTTCATAATCATAGCCCATTAATTTAGATACCCTTGCGTTGTTCAAATGTGGTAACCCATTGTTTTAGGAAGTACTTAAGACTTTGTTGGTTTGTTTTAATTAAAAAATGATGCCCAACGAGATAGGGTCTCCAATGATTAATTGCATGCAAAATAGCTAGCATATCCTTTGCACAAGTATATTTACCCAAATTTTGGCTTGAAAGTGCTTTATTAGTGAAGGCCAAGGGTCTTTCCTCTTGCATCAATGTGAATCCTATGCCATTTCCTAAAGCATTACTTTTAATTACAAAATGTTTAGAAAAATTAGGCATTGCTCGCATTGGGGTGGTTTTAATGGCTCGCTTTAAGTAAAATAAAGCATTCTTAGTTGGGTTTGACTAAGTAAAATAATTCTTTTTCAACTTGGCTATTAAAGGATCTTCTCTTTTTTCATAGTTTTTGATAAATTTGTAGTAATAGCCTATGAGTCCCACAACTATTTGAATTCCCTTAAGAGTGTGAGGCTTTGGCCAATCTTCAACAACCTGAATCTTTTTATGGTTAAATTTAACTTCATATTTTGTGATAATGTGACTCAAATACTCCACTTCTATCATCCTAAAAGAACACTTAGACCTCTTGGCATAAGGTTTATTTTGAGATAAAATATGTAGAGTCTAATTCAACCGTATGAGGTGCTCCTCCCAAGATCAACTATAAATAAAAATATCATCAAAGAAAACTATAATAAATTTGTGAAGGAATGGGTGGAAGACATTATTCATGAGGATCTGAAATATGGATGGTGCCTCTATTAGGCCAAATGACATGACCAAAAAATAATAATGGTACTCATGACTTTAAAATGTTGTTTTGGGGATATCTTCCTCATTGAGCCTTATCTTATAATAGCCCAAGTGAAGATCCAACTTGGAAAAAAACATTGCACCATGTAGCTCATCCAAAAATTCATTGACCACTAGGATAGGAAATTTATCCTTAATGGTGAGCTTATTGAGCTCATAAAAATTTATACACAACTACCATGACCCATATTTCTTTCTAACCAATAGTACTGGAAAAAAATAAGGACTGTTACTAGGTTAAATGATCCTGCTTATAGCAATTATTGGACCAATTTCTCAATTTTTGAATTAAGTGAATAGGGGTATTGATAAGGTCTCATGTTATGTGGCATCCTACCAGGTACCAATGGTATTGCATGATCATGGGAACAATATGGAGGTAATTATGTAAGTTTTGCAAAAACCGCATCATGCTTAGTTAGAATGAATTGCAAATATTCTTGGGGCTTGTCTTCATTTAAATTTTGTGGTTGAATTGCAAATATTTGAGCTACTACACCACATGAAGATTTTTTTAATAAATTCTCCATATGACTTGAACTAATAATCTATGGAGATCATGCTGGAGAACCATGGAGACTGTATGACTTACCATTCTATGAGAATTGCATTCATAATTCTACAAATTTCCAAGCTATTTTTCCCAAGGTACCTAGCCATTGAGCTCCTAGAACAACATCACATCCTCCTAGTTGAAGAGAAAACATACCAATTTTGAGTTCATAGTCCCATATCTTCAAATTATCATTATGGCATTTATCCTTACAAGGTAATGTTCTACCATTTTCCACCATAACCTCAAAGGAGTTGTAAGCATGTATATAACAATTTGTTTTCTTGGCTACTTAGGGATCAATAAAATTATACATACTATCTAAATCAATTAGAATTATAATACATTTCCCTTTGAATAATCCTACTACCTTTTGAAAGTGTGAAAACATGCACTGCAAACAAGTGAAATAAAATGAAACAAGATATATGTAATCATGATGCAAAAAGAGACCAAATGGCAACAAATCCAGCTAAATTAAATTGCATTGATTTTATTTTAATATGTATTATGATGAATCCCTTTTAAGGATTTTACCAATGATACAACATTACAAAAACAATCATGCTATCCTTTTTCATCGGATAAAATTTTCTTAGGTGCATTCTAAAATGTTCTTACACTAGCAACAATGTCTGGAGAGTGGTTTTTAGCAACCACTATGCAAGATTTAAATTCGAGGACCTTTTACAATACTCGATCCTATAACCTACATGCAATAAAATAGAAAAGAGAACAATAACATCTATGGGGCCCACCCAAGTTGGATCCATCTTGATCAAGAGATAAAAATGAAGATTTATGCTAATGCAACCAAATGACATGTGCAAATGAAATTATCTAGTGATAAAATGAACATGCAAAGCTGTATCGCTCCAAATTTTTTGCACCCTTACCTTCAGGCTATAGGATCCGTGCCCGGAAGGGGGATGTGAAAAGGATGGGACAATACCTCGGACTGAGAGGCCCTTTGAAGGTCCCGCCTCTCGAGGGAGGTGTATAAGGGTGAATTTTCGACGGATGGTGGGTTCACCAAGAAACTTTTGAATGGCAATTTCCATGCCTAGGTTGATAGTGTGTTTGATGTGTTCATTTTTATGCTTGATCATTCAATTCCTAGGTTTGGACGATATGAATCTAAATTATTCTATATGCCAATGTGGATTTCAATGAATACAGAAAACAGAAATAGATGCAAATTATAGAGAATATGTTAACCAGAAGAATTCATACCTGATTTCGGATGTCTGATGGATATTTTGAGTCTTGTAGCAATTTAGATCATCTCAGTTTGAACATTATCATATTATATTTCTTGGGATCGTCTCAAATCATAGAAGGTTATCAGAAATAGGATAGAATCACCTGAAATCTAATGAATTCGTCAGACGAATCTGTCAGAAACCTGCAATCATAGAAATAGACACAAAATACCAAATATGTAAATGTAGAAGCAAGGGATAATGATAGAAATAATAGCAAACTTGCCTAAATAATAGTGTCTAATAAAAAATGAGGAAAATACAGTAAAATTAATGATTGATTTTACCTTTATCATGCAACTATGCTAAATGAGGTGAACTCCAGGATGCAAAATAGTAATAAGTCTAACTAATGCAAAGCAAAACAGTAGATGGTGGAGAAAGAATGCAAACTCAGGGCACTGATTGCCCCCAATGTTGGCTACAGTCGAAATCGCCTGCAAAATACAAAATCATCTTGAATTGCAATGTGATTGTCCGAGATCGTACAGGATCGTCTGCGATGATCTAAGCTTGCTCTGGCTAAAAAACAATGAGGTTCTTGCAAGAAAACTTAGAAAGGCACAAATGCAAATGATAATTTAGGGTATTCTAATGCACACAAAGATCAAATTACAAGGGAATTCAGCCAGGGGTAGGTCAAGGGGAGGGCCTAATATTAAATAGGCATAGGAAGGAGGTTGTGAGGTTGGAGATCATCCCAATCTGGGAGATTTCCAATGGGGAAGGTCTCTAACGGCGCAAACATGCTTTTGCCCCAGTTAGAGATGTCGTTGAAACATAAGCTAATTATGAAAATTCGGTTTTGGGACGAAATCGTCTAGACGTTCTATTCCAGATGAATTCATTATATCGGGGACAATGTCATCTAATATGTGACGATATTGTCCAACGGTCAAAACAAATCCTAAAAATGGTGCAAAAAATGGAGAAAGCGGGTAAAAGGTAGTTTAACGGGCAGTTTGGGTTGGAATTCAAATTTTAATATTTTATCTTTTTACTAAGGTTTTAACCGGGCCAATTTTAGGGTGCTACATTTTGCCTCCTCTTTAGCGAATTTTCTAAGGAAAATGCGTTAAATACGAGTTTTTCCCATTTTACGAGAAAGAAAAAATATACTCATTTTTTTAGACAATGATTCTTGGTCGAATCGTACGAATGCTGACTATGGTGCCCCCTCCATGTTTTTACCCAAATCGAACATTTGAGGTAAAAACACGAAAAAGCAAAAATTAAAAATGCTAATTTTTAAATAAATTAAGAAAAAATAGGGAAAACCCTAATTCATTTGTACTATTCACTTTTATTGTTCCAGAGTTCTGCAGAAAAAATAAAATGGTGGTGATAGCGCACAGAGCGACAGAGGTCCGACGCGGGCTACGGGTAAGGATCTAATCCTAGTAGATTAGGTTTAATGTAACTTTGTGCAATTCTTTTTATTTAAATTTGATTGTTTGGGGCATCGTGGCCATCTTTAGGCCGTCGACGTCATCGGGACAAAATTATCTCGATTTCGTCGAAATCGTCCCTAGATCGTCAATTTCTTTTGACGACGAAATCAACGATTTAGGGGCGATTTCGTCCAACACGAGACGATTCCCAAGTTGTGAAATTGAAGATGATTTCATCCTCAAAAAGGATGATTTTGCCCAATGTGGGATGATATCATCCAATGGTGGACGATATCCTTTTAAACTTGATTTTAATTTGTTTAATTTGCATGCTTGAGTTATTAATGATTTTGTTGTTTTATTGTTTGTTTTGTAGAAGGGATTACTAAAGAGCCAGGAATGGAAATACGGTGGACTAAGAGACGACATAGTCACGCTTGACCAGGCAAAGCATGACTGACTAGGATAGGTCAGTCTACAGCATGTGGTAGAGATGCCACAAGTATCGAATGACATAGGGCTACTAACAGCCCTAGCAGAGAGGTGGTATCTGGGGTCATCCTGCTTCGGTTACCGACAAGGGAGATGGCTCCCACTCTAGAGGATGTATGGAGGATCCTAAGGATTCCCATACAAGGACGACTGATGATGCCTACAGCCAATCAGATCTAGGCGATGATGAGGCTCACTAGAGACCCGAGTATCGCCCTAGAGAAGGGCAGAGTGAACATCGAGTCACTACGGTAGATGCCTGGGGCATCTAGGCTGACATGGGTTTTGGCAGGGGTTGTCAGTGGCTTACTGTTGTGCCATTAGAGTGGATGTAGACTACCATGTGTGCTCTCAGACATAGTCTACGACATGAGATACCACGGGTACATATTTTCCTTGGGAAGCTTTGTACTCTACCACTTGTATAGGATCCTACATGGGGTCATATACAAGGGAGGTCGATGTCTGGTCTTGACATCGTTGCTGCAGGTTTGGTGTTGGGAGCACATTGCGATGCAAATGCCGATAGGGCTCCCATTGGTAGGTGTTGACCGAGAGAGACCTTGGGTTTTCTACTGGTGGTTGCAGAGGGATTCACAGTGGTAGATAGATCTATCAATGTCTCGAAGGTTGCTAGACGACCTCATCCTAGACCAGATCACCTAGAGGCCATGACGAGAGCACCCCAGGTGGGTAGAGGATGGACAAGAGCTAGCTTGCATTAGGCAAGTCTGCTGGTTGAGGATGGAGTGGGGAGATGTAGAGCTCCATCGCTACGACTGAGTACTACAAAAATTTGGTCTATAATAGGGGATCCCTTCTCCTAGGGATTACGAGTACTCTTGGACTATTTAGGATAATACCACGCTAAGCGAGGCTCTAGATATGCAACGATTTTGGATTCAGGATATGAATGATGCCCCCATACAGCTAGTGGATGGTGACGATGCCAGGGTTGCTGATGGCTATGATGCTTGGTACATAGACATCCAACCTCCTCGGATGACGAGGGCATAGGGTCTAGTACATGCTATGGTGTGCCAGATGGGGAGGCGATGATAGGTTGCTATTGATGCAGTGCGGGGTCGCAGGGGGAGAGAGTAGTGGTGGATCTCATAGGAGAGACGCCAAAGGATGGCACAGGCTCCACAGAGGTCGTGGGAGATAGGGCAGAGGGAGGAGAGGCTCCCTTTGTAGTAGGGGTAGAGACCACCATCACCTAATAAGGGCAAGGGTGTTGACACAGGGGAGAGTAGTGATACAATGACTCTCCGGGCTGAGGTTGCCCACCTTCGAGCTTAGGTGCAGTCACTGTAGGATGAGGCCACTCAACTGAGGACGTAGGTATGGACACTACAGGATGAGACAACATGGCTCAAGGTGCAAAGTATAAGAGTGAGCAGGGATGATCTAGTGCGATCGATGATGCAGATTGCATTCTACCAGGGTGTATACTTCCAGCTAGTTTCAGAGGACCAAAGGGTACAGCTGTTGGCCAACATTGCAGAACCAGTCAGGCTGGGATCGACGAGGACATCCTCATGATCGACAACAAGGACCCGAGATACATCCTGGACCTCTATGGGACCACCTCCTCCACGTCAAGGTGGGGGAGGAGATGAGGCTGAGAGCTCGAGGGCTTCTCGAGGCTAGGTGTCTATGGATTGTAGATTTTGTAGATATTGTTGAGAGGATTGAGTATGCCAAGGTATAGATTGTGGCATATCAATCCAATTTTGATATGATGTATATAATGTTTGGATATATATATATGATCTTGTTTTTGATGATATGACTTGTTCATATGTTTTTATGATGCTTTACTGTTTGAATTATTTGCTTATTGGTTTGAGGATTCATGTAATTATGTTGTTTTGAAATATTATAATTTTGATGTCATGCTGTAAGATTTTAAATGAAATAATCTAATGTAAATAATTGGTGGTTGTGGTGTGATTTGATAAAAAATAAAAGTGACTTCTACCAATAATTTCAAAGGACATTATCGCTATTATAGACCATTTCATGGAGTCGTCGCTCACTCGGTCGTCAAGCTAATCCCAGTATAGAAATATTGTTAAAAGTAAAAGAGTGCTTAAGAGACTGTCTTAAGACTTGGTGTTGTAATGATGGAGATAATGATGGTTTGATGATTTTTTTTCAGATTTTCATAAAAATAGTAGGCATGAGATATGAAAAGAAATATGATTTTGCTAGGCATAAATTCCTAAGTGTGAGAAAATTTTGAACAATTCCTTAGAATTTATACCATGGTTGCAAAAACTGAATTTGAACATAATGACATAAATAGAATAGATATTTGTTTGTTTGTAAAGCATAATTGTGTAACATAATGATGCAAGTCACATGTTTTGATGAATTTTGTTTTTTTTTTTTTAAATACATGGAAAATAAAATTAGAACGATGGTTTGCGCTAGGCATAGAATTATAGGTATAGACTTATACCATCATCACGAAATCCAAATAAGAAAATAGATTGTTGGGTTTATTGCAAGATGCATTTTTGACTTTTGATAAACAGAAAAATAATAAGATGAAAATTTTGTTTGAAATTATTTTTGAGATTTTATGAGAAGATGTATGTAATTGCTTTGATACAAAACAAAAATTCTGAAATAAAAAAATAAAATTATTTCGAAAAGAGTTACAGAGATATTTTAAATTATCTCAAAGAGAAATGTAGATACATAAGGAATCCTCATGTGCAAATGTGAGTTCATTACCAATCTTGATTTATCATAATGATACAAAATCTGTCAAATACAAATGTGTGTGCGATTGTATTGTTCATTTACCAATTTTGAGCAAGATAATTTGATACAAGTAATTTGCCTTGACCAAATAAATGTTTGTTGACCATGATTTATATGCATGTAACCGTACCAGACTACTATGTAAGTTAGGTTATTAGGAGCTAGCTAATCCATAAGCTGATAGAGGTCTGTACAAAATAAGGTTGCTAATGTGACAGACATATCGCCACGCTAGGATTTACCCAAGGCCAAGAGGGTTGGGCACAAACCACCTGTTATGGGGCTTAACTCATAGTTTTCGAATAATTGAGAATTCCAGGGATTCAAGCTCATTCACCCTTCTTTTATTTTCAAGGGGTAGGGAAAGGATTTTATTGTATTTTGCTTTTTCTTTTCACTTTTGCTTCTCTCTTTCTTTCTTTTTTTGTACTTTTGTATTTTTTCTTGATATTTGAGATAATGCTGAAATGTTGCTGTGATGATTCAAAATAACCTTTTTCTTTTTCTCTTTTTCTTGAACTTTTCTTTTCTTCCTATGCTAGGGATACTTGCTCGGATTAGCTGTAGAGCAAGGGATTTTTATTCTAGGTAGGGGTGAGTTTGTCCTTTTGTCAATTCTCAAAGATTCTAGACCATGTGCATGATAGGATAGCAGGGGAAACTTTTCACTCAAGAAACCACGTCTACTATGTAGCATCATATTGAATTTGCAATGAAATCATTTTAATGTGAAAAGATATACTTGGTGCAAGTAAATAACAATATCAGTTCTCTATGTTCAAAACTTTATTTAATGCCAATGTGGACTTTGATATAAGAGAGATGAATAATCATAACAAATAAAATCAAGAGATTTTTTTCATGTGAATGTGAAAGTGCAGGATTCCAAATAAATACGTATTTATCCAAAATAACTGAAAATATAACTGCAATACTTCACAAATTGAGAGGTACAAATATACAAGACGGTTTTGAAGATTTTGATGATTTGGATGTTTTTGGTGTTTTTATATTTTAAGTTTATAAATTGAAAGAAATACAAGATAGTGGTTTTTTTTTTTTTGAAATGTTTTAAACAAATATATACAATGATGAAATGACCAATTTTTATGCATAGTAACGTTTAAGATGCATAATTTTCATAGGTTCTTTAAGTTCTTTACCATCTAAGGTAGATAATTTGAATGCTCCTGATCCAAATTTAGCAGTGATGACATATGGTCCAAGCCAATTGGGCTCAAATTTACCTTTAAGGTTTGTAGTTGCATTAGTATTTTTTTTATTTTCTTTTAAGACAAGGTCACCGATATCAAAGGATCGAGGATGAACTTTCTTAAGATATGCTCTCTTAAGCTTGTTTTGGTAGGCATGAAGATGCTCCAAAGCATTGATGCGCTTTTCATCTAGAAGTTCTAGCTGACTAAATCTGCCAGCACGATATTCATCCCCTACTTCAGTATCTTGAATTAGTAGAGCTAAAGAAGGAACTTCTAATTCAAAGAGAAAAATGGCTTTAGCACCATAAACTAAGACAAAATATGAAGTTCCAGTGGGGGTTCGAACACTAGTTCGATAGGCCCACAAAGCAGGATATAACTGAATGTGCCAGTCTCAACCGGTTTTATTGACCAATTTTTTGAGAATTTTGATTAAGGTTTTATTAGATGCTTCTACTTTACCATTATCCTAAGGATAATAGGGAGTGGACGATGTTGAATTTTATATTTTTGACATAATTTCTTGACATATTTATTTTTGAAACAAGTTCCATTATCAGAAATGAGATTGGCAGGAATTCCAAACCTACAAATAATTTGATTAAAAACAAACTTGGAAACTTGTGTTTCAGTGCAAGATGCTAATGGCATAGCTTCAACCCACTTCGTGAAATACTCAGTGGCGGTTATGATGAATTTGTGTCCATCGGATGACACAGGGTTGATTTTTCCAATGATGTCTAGGCCCCATTTTGAAAAGGCCCAAGGAGATGAAATAGCCTACAGCTCTTGTGTAGGCGCATGGACAAGGTTAGCGTGTTTCTAGCACTTGTTGCAATGTCACACATAATTATGTGCATCATTTTCCATGGTAGGCCAAAAATATCCTATCCGAAGGAGTTTCTTAGCAATGGCGCTACCACTAAAATGTCCTCCACAAGATCCATTGTGGGCTTCATTCAAAGCTAATCTGGATTCTTCTAAATTCAAACATCTCAGTAAGATGCCTTCAAAATATCTTCTGTATAAGGTATTACCAATAATCACAAAGTGACTTGCTTGTCTATGTAATAACCTACGCTGGTTGCTAGTGCAACCATCAAGGAAAGTTCCTTTCTACAAAAAATTAAATATATCAATATACCATGGTTCAGGAGTTTTTTCATTGATGAGAAACACATCCAAAGGTTCTAAACATGATTTGCTTGAAGTGGGTTCTTGGAGTCAAATAATAACGATAGCATATTCATCATATAACTCCAAGGGTAAAAGAGATGCAGCTACAGCCATAGCGTCAGTCGCACGATTGCTAGTTTGAGGAATAGCTTTCAAAGTAACTTTATCAAACAAGGGTAACAACTACAAAACATATGCTTTATATGGGCATAATTTATCATCTCTAGTCTGATAAACATCATTGATTTGATTTATGACAAGTTGGGAGTCACTAAAAACCAATAAAATTTTGATTTTCAATGCCAAGGTAGCTCGTAATCCAAGGATAAGAGCTTCATATTCAGTAGTGTTATTGGTGCAAGCAAATGTTAATTTAAAGGACAGAGGAATATGATGTTTTTGTAGAGATATTAAAATAATACCTGCACCATCCCCATTCATGCATCAGGCTCTGTCAAAGTATAAGGACCATTGCTCTGAATGTTCTGCCTCAATTTTAAGGCATTCATCAGGAAACTCAATGATGAGGGGATGAGTAGATTCTAAGGGTGCAACAACTAATTGATCTGCTATGATTTGACATTTAATAGACTTTTTTCCTATGAAGGTGATTTCAAATTTGCTTAGCACAAGAACCCACTTGGCTGTGCGACCAGATAAATATGGTTGACTCATGAGATATCACAAAGGGTCGAATTTGGCAATAACATACGTTTTCTAACTGAGCATATAATGTCATAGTTTCTGTGTAGAAAATATGACTGCTAGACATAGTTTCTCTAATATGGTATAACAAGTTTCATAACTGATGAGGGTTCTTCTAATGTAATAATTAGCATGTTATTTCTTCTCATCATCAAGCTGAGCTAACATAGCTCCTAAGGCGGAATCAGAAGCAAAAATGTACAAGATAAAAGGACGATCAGATCTAGGTGGGGAAAGCACTGGAGGTTTGAGGAGATATTTCTTAAGGATTTCAAATGCTTCTTGGCATTCGTTGTCCCAATGAAAAGAGACATCTTTCTTAAGAAGCTTAAGAAAGGGTTCGGTTTTGTCTGCCAACTTGTTGATGAAGCGACGAATAGCTTGAAGCTTACCTTGTAAACTTCGTAATTCTAATATATTTGTGGGTGCGGGCATATCTATGATAGCCATGATATTGAGAGGGTCAATTTCAATGCCACGTAAAGAAACTATAACCCCTAATAATTTACCAAACTTAACTCCGAATATGCATTTAGTAGGATTTAGTCGAATAAGATATTCCCTTAACCGATCAAATACTTTCCTTAAGTCATTTAAATGATCATCTTCTTTGATGGAACGATCTATGATATCATCTACATAATCATGTAGGATATCATGCATCATGTCATGAAAAATATAAGTCATAGCTCGTTGATAGGTTGCACCTGCATTCTTTAAGCCAAATGGCATCACTTTCCAACAAAAGGTTCCCTAAGGGGTAATAAAGGTTGTTTTGGCCTAATCTTCAGGAGCTATCCTGATCTGATTATAACTAGAAAATCCATCCATTAAGGATATCATTCCACTTTCTATAGTAAATTCAATGATCTGATCCATGTTGGGAAGACGAAAATCATCTTTAGGGCATGTAGCATTAATGTCTCTAAAATCGGTGCAAACCCTAACTTTAGTGGCTTCTTTCTTAGTTACTGGAACTACATTTGAGATCCATTCGACATAGTCAATGGCTTGTATAAAAATGACTTTCAACAGTTTTTCTAGTTCTCCTTTGACTAGTAAGGCCACTTTGGGATGCATTTTTCTAAGTTTTTGTTTAACTGGTTTAGCATCTGAATGGACTACTAGATGATGCATGACTACAGAAGGGTCCAGACCTGGCATGTCTTCATATGTCCAAGCAAAGACATATTCATAGTCTTTAAGAAATGAAATGTATTCATCTTGTTTTTCTTGACTTAATTTTGATCCAAAATTGATTATGTGAGGGTTATGTTCGGTTCCAATGTCAATTTTTATAACGTTTTCAACTTCCATATGTAAATCTCTCTCAAAATTAGGTGGGGCGGGTGAAACACCCAATTCTTGTAATTCTTCCAAGGTTAGCTTGGATAATTCATTTTGAGGAGTCGAGGCCTCAAGATGGGCTATACTAGGTATAGAGCCATCAAAATAAAATTCATTATATAAAAATTCCTCAATGGAAATATCATGAAAGATATCTCCCTCCAACTCGTTGTCAGATTCGGCAATCATTTCAAGATAGGCTATGGATAGCATATTGCAAGTAAAAGAATTATTCTTTGGATACAAAGAATCTTGTTTATCTAGATAATCTTGATAACATACGAGATGGTCATCATCCTCAAATGGAAAGGGCTGACCTTTACTAGAAATAGGCCCGCACCATAGCGGGTAGGCCACGGTTCTACCTCGAAAGGTTCTTTCATGCCATTTTGGAAATGTCCCAAACCTTTCCCTTTATATTCCAATTTAAGCATTATGGGCTTAGCTTTAATATATTCATTAGCAAAATAGCATCGAGCATATCCATCATAATGTGTCTTGATGTTTCGGGGTATTCTTCCCCAATCATATCCTTTATAAACAAAAGCACAACTTCTAACTTGGTAGATACTTCCCATAGTTTGTGGGAGGCCCAAGGTATGAGGAGAAAGTGGGAGTTTATTTAAAAGGAGGGAAGTCTGCATGGCAGTGTTGATCTCTTATGATATAAAATTTTTAGATAAATTAGGTAGGAGCTCATCAGTAAGAGCATAAGAGGTAGAAGGAACATTTCCTACATTGTCGGGTGTAGAAAGGATGCCAGTAGTGGATGTAGATGTCATAGGAATATTGACGGGTGAATCTAGAGGTATGGAAGATATAGGAGTAAAACAGGAAGCATTGGGTGTGGGTTTAGGCTCTTTTCGAGGTCCTAATGTGGTTTGTTCAGAATATGGTTGAGCTAAATGTATAGGTGTAGTTGAAAGAGTAGATGATGTTATGGGTGTGTGTTTCACACGTTTGGGCGGATGATAAGAATTAGGATGTGTGGATGACAGGGCCGGGCAAAATTGCACTCCAACAGGTTCTGCCAAAGCACACATATCAAAGGGTCTAGGATCACCATGAATGGTAACCAATTGGTTTTTAAATTATAATTTAACACACTGATGTAAAGTTGAGGGAACCGCTCGTATCGCGTTGATCCAAGGGCGACCCAAAAGTATATTGTATGATGCAGGGCAATGTACAATAAACACGGTCGTATCTAGGGTTCTAGGACCAACTTGCAAGGGTATAGTAATGACTCCACACATTTCTTGTGTCTCGTAATTGAAGGCTTTGATAATCATATCCGTTCTTTTCATCTCATCACTTCTAAACCTAAATCGTTGGTAGAAGTCAAAAGTGCAGATGTTTAAATATGAACCATTATCAATCAAGACTCGTTTAACGACTACATCTCCAATTAGGGCAGTAATATATAAGGGGTTATCCTTATGTAAACTATGTTGTGGTATATCTCTATCCCGAAAGTCAATACAATAGACTTCTCGAGTGATGATAGTATTGGACATGGCTTCAGGTTGAATATTTTGAGGTACCATCATTTGGCTTAATGTAAGCATTAACTCATCCCTATGGGTAGGAGAAGATCTTAACAAGTCCAAAAGGGAAATTTTGGCTGTAGTATTGGATAATTGTTCATTAATATTGTAAAGAGGCTTAGGTTGAACATTAGACATATGACTCCATTTATTGGGATTTTTCAAAACAAATGGAGCTGATCCATCATTCTAAGTTTGATCCTGTTGAGAATTTTGAGCCTATTGTCTGGTAACGACTCTAATGGTACCTACAATGTTATATTGAGGACGTTGAATTGGTCTCGATCTAGCGTTTATGGCTTGTTCATTAGAAAGGAACTGATGAGAAGAGGGTCGAGTAGTAACTCTTCTAGGAAATGGTTCTTTTGAAACCATAGAATCTATGATAGGTTGAATAGGATCTTATTCATTTTTAGAACTATTCGATTGATTTGAGGTGATGTCTATTTCACTTTCAGTATCTGATTCTACATCACTAAGATTCGATGTTTGAGTATTATATAGGGGTCTAGACGTAACCATGGAGAAATTTGTGCCAAATATTTGAGGATCCTGAACAGATAATTGTTCGCTAATAGTCCCTACATATCATGATATTCTCACAATGACACTGAGATGGGGGGGTGAATCAGTATAGCTATTTAAATTCAAATGTACCACTCTTAAAGTTGAAGCAAAGATAACTTAAAATAGATAAAGCAATTATCACAATGTTGAGTGGTATTTTCACCCAATTGTGAAAATACACTCTCCCTTAGGGAATTCATTAGAAATCCCTCTCTTGCAAAGAAATGAAATTTCTCCAAGGTTCCTTTTATTAAATGAGTGCTTGTATACTTATGAATATATATCAAGTAAATTCTAGGAATACCTTAGTGATAGCAAGTAACTATAAACAAGGGGCATGTTGGTTTATTTTACCATGGAACTTTAGTGATTGTTCATTATTCTATTTTTTTTAGATTTTATAATTTTTACATATTTATTTTAACAAAGTTGAACCTTCTAAAAAAACTAAAATAAAATGAAAAGAAATGCAAAAAATTAAAACACGTTTAGTCTGATGCCATCCTATTCCAACAAAACCGGATATGTGAGAGTTTTGTACATGCAACCTAGCCTATTTGACTTGCAAAAAAAACACAATCAAGGTAAACTAGGTGCTAGCTCCAAGGGTTTAAAATAATTTTTAGATTGCAGACATTCACATGAAATAACCCAAAACAATGGCATGTATTTCATTTATAAATATGAAATCTGAAAAGAGAAAAATAGAACAGTTAAAATGAAGCATGCAAAAAATTTCTCATCCTTTCTTGCCCATAAAATGCAAATTTTTGAACAATTCTGCATTAATAAAATGTATCCTATTACAACAGTAGAATCTCTGGTTTTTTTTTCAAAACCAGCAAAGGTGGAAGAAAAGCACTCCACAGCAGGCTCAGAACGGTTAATCTCCATCTACTCTGCAACCCGCTCGCAACGGTTTTCGACCACTCGTACCAATCTGTGCTTCCACTTTTAAAGTTCTGGCAATGCTCTTTGTTTCACCCTATGACGCTTCGTTTCATCTTCCAGATCACTTCGCTTCATATTCCCCACCTTTTCATTGCTTTTGAATTTTTTGTTCGATGCCAAAACGTTCGATATTTTTTATTGACTGTAACGCCTCTGCAGCATGTATGCCACGTGTTCTGCAATTTTTTGCATCTTCTGTAACGGCCCCATGAAAATCGTGATGAAAAATAGCATGCAGCCTTGCTCCTTTACTGTCATCGCGAAAATGCGACATGTCACGATATCACGACGTTTTCCTGCAAACAGCCTTTCTTGCCTTCATGCACCGCAAAAACATGACATGTCACGAAATCGCGACATGTCGCGATATCGCGACACTTTTCTCTTCCGTACACCTTGGCTGCTTTCTATCACGAAATCATGACGCTTTTCATCCTTGGCATGCATTGCGGCTTTCTGTCGCAAAATCATGATGCTTTTCAATTTTGCTGAGTCTTGCTGCATTTAGTCGCAAAAATGTAACATGTCATGAAATCACGACATGTCACAAAATCGTGACACTTTTCTATTTCGTACACTTTCGTTGCAACCTGTCGCGAAATCGCGATGCTTTTTCGCTTCGAGCCCCTTTGCTGTTTCCTGTCGTGAAATCGCGACGCATTTCTATCTCGGGCTCCTTTGCTGCTTCTTGTCATGAAATCATGACATTTTTTTGCTTTACCCTGTCTTATTGCGTTTGGCCGTGAAAACGCGACATGTCACAAAATTGTGACACTTTTCTGTTTCGTACACTTTCGCTGCAACTTTTCACAAAATCACGACGCTTTTCTATTTTGAGCCCCTTTGACTTGTTTGACCGTGATTTCACAACACATCATGAAATCGCGACAATTTTCAGTCAATGCCTCTTCCTGCTTGCTGGGCCATGAAAACGTGACATGTCGCGATATCACGACACTTTTTCATTTTTGCCAGCGACGGAGCAACATGTTGCGATATCGCGACACTTTTTCATTTTTGCCAGCGACGGAGCGACATGTCGCGATATCGCGACACTTTTTCATTTTTGCCAGCGATGGAGCGACATGTCACGATATTGCGACACTTTTTCATTTTTTCCAGTGACGGAGCAACATGTCGCGATATCGTGACACTTTTTTATTTTTCAGCGACGGAGCGACATGTCGCGATATCATGACACTTTTTCATTTTTGTGAAGCGACATGTCGCGATATCGTGACCTTTTTCATTTTTGCCAGCTGACTGTGAGCAACATGTGGCGATTCGCGCACTTTTCTACTTAGTGGCGTGTGTTGTGGATCAGCCACAACAAATGGTGACTCTCATTGTCAAATGCTCTTGAGCATTTTGGTGAGAACCCAACTCTGAAACATACAAACTTAGATACAGAGCGTCAAGACATAGAAGATAAACAAATACCGACGGATCAGAAATACATGAAACATCAGAATCATTAAGTATCAGCTCGATGTGTGCAATGTGTTTCATTCCTTATTATTTGAACTTGTTCAACATTCCATTGTCAGTTTCACTTATGCTTTGTATGCAAGGCTATGAATGATTTGTGCAGGATTTGATGCATGATGAAGATGCTAGAGATGTAATAACCTGCTTTATAAATGCTCAAACCTTCTTATATCATGGACAAACATATTAAAGATGTCAAACCCTCTTAGGACCAAAAGTATGTATACTGAATTAATTTACTAGATCCCCAAAGTTGGTTATGTGTCACTACCATCTTGAACCCATGTGCAAGTGTGAGTGAAATCAGAACTTTGGGGAATAGGATTCCCAACCTAAGCGAGATGGGAATTTAACCCTATCCTTACTATTCTGATTTGGAGTTCATTACTTCATCTTGAACAAAATAATTTAACCTGTTATGGATGAAATGGTTAGGCTAGTCTATCCATATGAGCAATCAATGGTCTTGCTTTTAGGCAAGACATGTTGCCATGCATGAGCATACTTAACCCCATAATCCATGACTTGGCTTTCATTCATTCCTTTTCTTTTATTTCTTGGACCTTTGGGATGACTACCCATCCTTGCTAGGGACATGTAGTACGATCCCTCCAATCTAATATTAAGATGAAATGGAAGATATTATCTTTTATCTCTTGGACCTTGGGGATGACTACCCATCCTTTGCAGAGGACACGTAGTACAATCCTTTCAATCCAAGATTTGAGATGAAATGGAAAAAAATTAGTTTTACTTTTATTGCTTGGACCTTTGGGATGACTACCCATCCTTTGCAGAGGACATGTAGTACGATCCTTCCAATCCAAGATTTATTATGAAATGGGAAAAATGGAAGCTTTGGGGAATCCGATTCTCAACCTAAGCGGGATGAGAATTAAGTCCTATCCTTACTACTCCATGTAGGTCAAATCAGAGCTTTGGGGAGTTGGATCCTCAACCTAAATTCGATGAGGATTTAACCCTATCCTTACTACTCTGGTTCTAGGCTTTAAGCTTAGTGGAAATGGTAAAAACCACTGTTTTAAGGATTATGTTGCATGATAGGACAAACATGAAATATTCTTTTCACCTCACCGTTTCATCCAAGTATGGTTTTAACCATTTTTCTCAAGACTCTCTTTAATGTGCATGAGATGTGCTTGGTTCAAGATAGCTTGGGCAGCAGTTCCCAACCTTAGGATCCTTTTAATATATGTTATGTAATAATCCTAAGAGGATTCAACACCTTCTCAATAATTTCCCATGGAATGAAAATATAACTAAGATGACATGTATATGCAATGTGGAAGATGACATGAGATATGAATGCACCGCTTCTTTTGGAATATATCATCTAATTTACCATAATGTGCAAAACTGACAACTTCATGCATCACAAGATTCAAACAATATTATTTAAATGTTTGTGTTACTTGTGGAGCTTTCTACAACATAATTCCAATGTTTCATATTCTCCTGATTTTAGGCATAAGTTTACATCTCAAAAATTTTCTCTTTTTTTTTTTAAATTTATCAAACAAAACTAAACATGTCAAATGAAATCAAACACACAACTTAAACCCTAATCCAAATAGCAATCCCAAAATGAAAATTGAAAACACAAACTCAAACCAAAATCAAAATTTATATACAATATAGTACAAGATGATGCCAAGCTTGGACTATTACTTTCCTGGATCCCAAACATGGTTAGAACATTTCCACAAAAATATAACATGATATGCCTGCCAAATGTTGTGGGCACCCAACAAAAACAAGACTAGACCAAACAATGCAACCCACTTCAACTTTCTTCTCTCACCCCACCAATAAAATTTAGTTCCATTAGTATTCTCATAGGTGAGATTCAAATTTTCAAATTGATTAGACAACGATTGATTTTCAATTTTATCATGTCTATTCTCTAAAATGCAAGTTTCATCATTCCACTCATGATTTAGAAGTAGGCTCTCTTTTTCAAATGTGAGATATTGCAAACAAGAGCCTATTTCTAAAAGCCTTGAATTCAAATTATTTTTCGAGATTTTGCAATCAAAATCAATCAAAACTTGACAAACATCATCAATATTTGACATTTCATCATCAATGACATTAGCACCCAAAGGGACATCATGTAACCCATCACTTAAAACTTTTGTGGCTACTATCAAAGGTAAAGATTTCACTTTGTCACCCATACTCAACCCATCATGATAAGAATTTATCACAACTTGATGAGTGTTAGTAGATTTTTCTTTTTCTTCATTATTTTCTTCATCATCCAACACCTGTTCAAAAACACCAAAGTTAGGCACCCAATCAAATATGCATCCATATTTTTCAAAACAAGAGCCTAATTTTTCAAGATATGTGTCATGTGACACCTTTTCATGATCAATGGCTTGAGTTGCCTCAAAATCCATATTTTTCATTAGGATCATCAATAGTATCAAACCCACACCACTTAGGATTTGTAATTTCATCATTTTGAGATGGCATAGACATTGTAGAATCAATAGGTGGATCAAGATTTTTGGTTTCTTGCCCCTCAAGGGGAACAAAAACAATTGATTCACCTTCTTCATCCATGGTAGTAAAATCATTATCCTTCTCCAACTTTTGATGAGATTCCAACACTTCTTCCAAAACAGTCTTAGATTGTCCAGGACTTGTAATATCCTCATATGAAAGGGCAATTGTATTATCCTGCATATCAATAGGCACACAAATTTCATTAGCAGTTTTGGAGTGAGCATACTCTTCCCAAGAATCATAATGATCATCTTTCAAAATCAAGTTGTGATGCTCAACTATTTCTTCTTCATATTTTAATTCATCAACATGTTTCTCATCAAATTTATCTTCACCTTCCTTAGATGGTTCAATTACTTCCAAAATTGGGTTATTGCTTGTATTCAAATTGATAAGGCTATCATAATCCACATGTGTAACCCATGATTCAATTTTTTCACAATTTGGAAGGTGTGGATTTTCTTGGCCATCATTTTCAACAATGTCATCCGAAACAGATTCATCCTCATAAAATTCATCTTTTGGTGAGTCAAGGGTTTCCAATTTGTCACATGTTTCAATACTAGTTGGATCTAGTACTCCTCCCTTGACTAAAATCATGTTCTTATGAAAATCATTAAAATTGATTTTAGAAGCATCTTTTGAATCAAAATGAGAATCTTGAAGTTGATTCATACTTAAGAAATATGGTTGATCTTGCATAGTAGGTTGAGGATTTTGAAATTGATTGAAGCTTGGGAATGATTGTTGATTCTGAAATTGATTTACACTTGAATTTGGTTGAGGTGGATAAATCATTGGATGGGTAAAGGATGTATTAAATGATTGAAGATTATACGATCCAAAACCCCCACCATAATTTTGACAACTCAATTTTTGCTCAATTGCCATTGCTTGAGCATAGGCTTGTGACAAAGATGTGATTAGAGGCATCCCTCGCAAATATGTGGAAATGAGTGCATCAAGAGCATTTACATATATTTGGAGAGCCACTTCTTCTTGAAGAGCATAAAATGTCACTAATTGAGCATATAATCCAAAGAATCTTTCAGAAAATGACTTCACATTTTCACTCGGTCCTTTTTTAATAGTGACAAACTGCTCATACATGCGAATTGGGTCAACTTGCTTTTTGTTGAATTGATTAAGAAATGTTGCCTCTAGTTGAGCCCAAGAAGTGATAGATACTAAAGGTAGACTCGTAAACCAATCAAATGCCACTTTATCCAAGGTGTAAGGGAACATTTTACAAACAAAATCATCATGCCAAATTGTTAAGTGATTCACAACAAATTTGAATTCTTGAATGTGCTCTCCTACAGTATTTGTCCCGTTAGACAAAAATCGAGAAAAACATCTCTCAAAACCAGCGGGCAAATAATGTTGAACTCTTGGTATGTTCAATGGGCTACATGTCATCCACGGTGAAAACATAGCCATTAGTGAATCTTCAATAATATAACTTTAATACCCAAAAAAAAAAATTATTATTTTTATTTATTTAGATCAAATCACCTTAATCTTGTATGAACAATCAAAGCGTTAGACCAGTGCATAGCAATTCATGTCCTCCTTTTAATAGTACAAAGTTGTAATATTAAAAGAGGGCTAAAGATAATAATCAATAGGGCATGAAATATTAAAAATTTAAATCCCTATAGCATTTAAATCAATCTGAAATAAATTGGAGGTTCAGGCCCTCCTTCTAGCGCCAAAATGTTGAGTGGTATTTTCACCCAATTGTGAAAATACACTCTCCCTTAGGGAATTCATTAGAAATCCCTCTCTTGCAAAGAAATGAAATTTCTCCAAGGTTCCTTTTATTAAATGAGTGCTTGTATACTTATGAATATATATCAAGTAAATGCTAGGAATACCTTAGTGATAGCAAGTAACTGTAAACAAGGGGCATGTTGGTTTATTTTACCATGGAACTTTAGTGATTGTTCAATATTCTATTTTTTTTAGATTTTATAATTTTCACGTATTTATTTTAACAAAGTTGAACCTTCTAAAAAACTAAAATAAAATGAAAATAAATGCAAAAAATTAAAACACGTTCAGTCTGATGCCATCCTATTCCGACAAAACCGGATATGTGAGAGTTTCGTACATGCAACCTAGCCTATTTGACCTACAAAACAAACACAATCAAGGTAAACTAGGTGCTAGCTCCAAGGGTTTAAAATAATTTTTAGATTGTAGACATTCACATGAAATAACCCAAAACAATGGCATGTATTTCATTTATAAATCTAAAATCTGAAAAGAGAAAAATAGAACAGTTAAAATGAAGCATGCAAAAAATTTCTCATCCTTTCTTGCCCATAAAATGCAAATTTTTGAACAATTCTGCATTAATAAAATATATCTTGTTACAACAGTAGAATCTCTGGTTTTTTTTCAAAACCAACAAAGGTGGAAGAAAAGCACTCCACAGCAGGCTCAGAACGGTTAATCTCCATCTACTCTGCAACCCGCTCGCAGCGGTTTTCGACCCCTGTACCAATCTGTGCTTCTGCTTTTAAAGTTTTGGCAATGCTCTCTGTTTTGCCCTATGATGCTTTGTTTCATCTTCCAGATCACTTCGCTTCATATTCCCTGCCTTTTCATTGCTTTTGAATTTTTTGTTCGATGCCAAAACGTTTAATATTTTCTTTTGACTGTAACGCCTCTGCAGCATGTACGCCACGTGCTCTGCACTTTTCTGCATCTTTCGTAATGGCCCCATGAAAATCATGACAAAAAATAGCATGCAGCCTTGCTCCTTTACTGTCATCATGAAAACGCGACATTTTGCAAAATCGTGACATGTTGCGATATCGCGACGTTTTCCTGCCAACAACCTTTCCTGCCTTCATGCGCCATGAAAACGTGACATGTCATGATATCGCGACACTTTTCTCTTCCATACACCTTGGTTTCTTTCTATCGTGAAATCGTGACGCTTTTCATCCTTGGCATGCATTGCGGGTTTTTGTCACGAAATCGCGACGCTTTTCAATTTCGCTTTACCCTGTCTTGCTGCGTTTGGCCATGAAAACGTGACATATCACGAAATCGTGACACTTTTTTGTTCCATACACTTTCGCTGCAACCTGTCGCAAAATCGCGACGCTTTTCCGTTTCGAGCCCCTTTGACTTGTTTGACCGCGATTTCACAACACGTCGTGAAATCGCGACAATTTTCGATCAATGCCTCTTCCTGCTTACTGGGCCGTGAAAACACGACATGTCGCGATATCGCGACACTTTTTCATTTTTGCCAGCGACAGAGTGACATTTTATGATATCGTGACACTTTTTCATTTTTGCCAGCGACGAAGCGACATGTCATGATATCATGACACTTTTTCATTTTTGCCAGTGACGGAGCGACATGTCGCGATATCGCGACACTTTTCTACTTAGTGAAATTTTTTGCTTTTTTCTTTGATTTTTTAGCATCTGGGCCACTATAGCTTTCTTTGAAAGCATGCAAAAATGTGGGTCCCCAATTTTGGGGTGTGTTGTGGATCAGCCACAACACACAAGAGAGCACACCACAACACATAATGTAACGAGGTTCACCAATTTGGCTACTCCTCAAGAATGACTGCTTGGACTACGGTCCAAATCCAGTCTTTGCAAAACACCAATTTTACAATCTATTTACCAGCACCCACTGGAAGGAGCACCAACCCCTGATTTATCTGCACCAACAGAAAGGAGCACCAACCCCTATCCAAGCACCAACTTGGATCACAGTTTTGAAAGCTATATCAATGACATACAAATGCCTTCACTTTTACAAGACCCTGATTGGTCTCCAATTTATCAAAACTCAGTAAACCCTTACTACTCTGCTTGTCTCTCTCTTACAACACTCTTCTAACCCTCTTTCGGTAGCACTTTCACACATTCGGCGACAACCTTATTCTTCACGCAGACCTCCTTTTATAACAAACCTTTTGCTTTGTAACTCCAGTTACACCCTTCTTTCATTCCTCATACGCCACTTGTCAATTGTAACTGTTTCTTTAATATTCTCTTCGCCACTTGTCAACTCGTAACTCCTCTTTATGTGACTCCTTTTGTATATATAGAATGGGCATTTCGTTAAACACGTTACATGCAACATATACCTCTACCATGATTGTTCGTCTTCTTGGTCATGACTGTTCGTATTCTTTTCTGTGCATGCATGCATTTTTTGATTCTATTTATGTGACTGTTCGATTTCTCCTTCTTTGACAGTTCTTAAAATAGCTTGCATGATTTCTATCTGTAACTGCACCTGTAACTATCGCACTGACTCCAGTTAACTCTTCTTATTTTGGCTGCATGCTTTTCTTCTACAACTGCCCCTTTAACTGTTGTTCTGCTTCAGTTAACTATCTGTAATCGTGTTGTTGCGACCTATCGTGAAATCATGACACTTCTGTCTCTTTGTGCTCTTCTCGCCTTTTACCCATGAAAACATGACATGTCATGATATCATGACATTTTTGCCTCCTTGTCCACTTCTTGGCTTGCACCTGCGAAAACATGACATGTCACGAAATCGTGACATTTTCTGCCTCCTTGCACTTCTCTGCCTTTCGCTCGCAAAAATGGAACATGTCGCGAAATCGTGACACTTTCGTTGCCTTGTGCCTTTTCTGTCTTTGGCCCACAAAAATGGAACATGTCACGAAATCATGACACTTTCGCCTTTGAGCTCTTCCTCCTTGAATTTGTCATGAAATCATGACACTTCATCCTTCTCCTCTTTCTCTTCGCTTTGGACCACAAAAATGAAGCATGTCACGAAATCGTGACACCTTTTTCTATCGGACTCTCTCTCCTACATTATGTCATGAAATCATGACACTTTTCCTCCTTAGCGCTTTTCTTCTCATTGGATCATGAAAACCCGACATGTCATGAAATCGTGACACTTTTTCTCCTTAGCGCTTTCTCTTGCAAATTGTCATGAAATCGTGACACTTTTCCTTGCAAGCTCTTTCTCTCAAACATGTCATGAAATCGTGACACATTTCTTTGCTTGCGCCTTCTCTCTGAACATGTCATGAAATCGTGATAGTTTTCTTTTCCTGCGCCTTCTCTCCAAACATGTCACGAAATCATGACAGTTTTCTTTGCTTGCCTTCTCTCCAAACATGTCATGAAATCGTGACAGTTTTCTTTGCCTGCGCCTTCTCTCCAAACATGTCATGAAATCGTGACAGTTTTCCTTGCATGTGCTTCTTCTTCAAACATGTCATGAAATCATGATAGTTTTCTTACTTGCCTTCTTTGCTTCCAACATGTCATGAAATCGTGACAGTTTATCTTGCGCTTTCTCTTTCGTCCAACATGTCACGAAATCGTGATAGTTTTGCCAGCATTTTCTCTCTCCTTCCATATGTCATGAAATCGTGACAGATTTTCCCTTTTTCTCTCCTCCGATATGTCATGAAATCATGATAGCTTTTCCAGCTTTTTCTCTCTCCTTCGATATGTCATGAAATCGTGACAGCTTTTCCAGCTTTTTCTCTCTCCTTCGATATGTCATGAAATCGCGACAGAAAACATGTCGCGATATCGCGACAGTTTTCTTACTTGTCTTTTTCTTTGATCCTTTGAATCTGGGCCACTTCTGTCTTCTTGGAAATTCACTGTACATGCTCTGACTGACCTCTGAACTCCTGTCCATTGCATCAACTGATCTATCTGTCTGTGTTGACAACAATGACAATACTGTTTCTGCACCTTGCTCAACAATCTCCCCCTTTGGAATTGTTGGCAACACATGTGCAATTTCCTGTAATTCTTCTCCCCCTTTGACAATAATACCAAAGGGCTATTGCAGACTCCCCCTGAGTCTATGCACAACATTCTCGAGACACACATTGTTATAGTTAGCAAAAATCATGAATATGAGCAAAACTATAAACATAGGCATAAATGCTCCCCACGAGAATGTGATCCCAATTGATAGTCAGTTCTTGGGAAACGTGACCACTCCCAACTTACTCCGAAGGTACTCAAAAACTTCCTTGGGTAATGGTTTTGTGAATATATCTGCTACTTGCTCTGTAGTTGGAACAAAATCCAATTTGACCTCACCTTCTACAACTTTATCCTTCAAGAAGTGATACCGGATTGCAATATGTTTGGTTCGAGAATGCATAACCGGATTCTTTGATATGTTAATAGCACTAGTGTTATCACATTTAACTAAAATTGGCTCTTTGAAGTGAATACCAAGATCTTTCAGGGTTTGTCTCATCCATAATATCTGTGTACAACATGTTGTTGTTGCAATGTATTCTGCCTCTGTTGTGGATAGAGAGACTGATTCTTGTTTCTTGTTGTGCCATGCTACCAGCTTGTCTCCAAGATAAAATGCTCCTCCACTGGTACTCTTTCTATCATCAATACATCCTGCCCAATCTGCATCAGAATATGCAATAAGAGTGAAGTCCTTACCTTTTGGGTACCACAACCCATACTCCATAGTACCCTTGAGGTACCTAAAAATCCTCTTCACAGCTGTCACATGAGTCTCTTTGGGACTAGCCTGAAATCTTGCTACCATGCATACTTCCTGTAAGATATCTGGTCTGGTAGCTATCAAATACAGCAGACTTCCAATCATAGATCTGTACATGGTTTGATCTACATCTGAGATTTGTCATCCTTGCTCAACTTGCAACTTGTTGTCATGGGAGTGCTAACGGGTTTACTATCCTCCATTGTGAACTTTTTCAACATTTCTTTCACATATTTAACTTGAGAGATAAAAATGCCCTTTTCACTTTGATTGACTTGCAGTCCGAGGAAATAAGAAAGTTCACCAATCATAGACATCTCAAATTCTTTCTTCATTTTATTTGCTATGTCTCTACAGGACTTATCATTACTTGCTGCCAAAAATGATATCATCTACATAAACAACAAGGACAATAAGATGGCCATTCTCTGTTTTGACATACAGATTGTTGTCCACCAAACCTTTCTTGAACCCCTGTTGAATAAGATAGTTATCCAGCCTTGCATACCATGCTCTGGGTGCCTGTTTCAAGCCATACAAAGCTTTCTTCAACTTGCAAACAAAGTTGGGATTATCACCTAGTTGGAAACCATCTGGCTGCTCAATGTAAACCTCTTCTTCCAGTTTTCCATTCAGAAATGCTGATTTCACGTCCATTTGATATACTTTGAAATTTTTATGAACTGCTAAAGCCAAAAACATTCTGATTGCCTCTAGTCTAGCTACTGGTGCAAAGGTCTCCTCAAAATCAATACCTTCAACCTGTGCATAGCCTTTACAGACCAGTCTTGCTTTATTCCTTACAACCTGTCCATCTTCGTTCAATTTATTTCGAAAAATCCATTTAGTACCGATTATATTTTTATTTGTCGGCCTTGGTACTAACTCCCAGGTTTTGTTTTTCTCAATCTGATCTAGTTCTTCATTAATTGCCTTCATCCAACTTTCATCTGTGCTTGCTTCAGCAACATTTTTGGGCTCAATGCTGGATAATAGAGAGTAGTTCCGTACTACTGCTCTTCTTGTCTGAATACCAACTATTGGGTCCCCAATAATCTGTTCTCTGGGATGATTTTTTTGCCAGCTGCCTATTTTGAATTTCTTGTTTTCTTCTTCTTCTGAGTCAATTCTTAAATCATCTGGGTCAATTTTTTGATTTTCTTCTGTTTCCTTTTCTTCATCTCCTTCAATGACTTCTTCATAAATAGGGTAGTTTTCTTGATAAGTAATTTCTCGTTCTCTACCTTCATCAACTTTAACATCAGCACTCTCCACAATTTTCTTTAGCCTCTTGTTGTAACATGTGTAGGCTTTGCTTTTTGTCGAGTAACCAAGAAAAATACCTTCGTCAGCTCTATCTTCAAACTTACCGAGATTATCTTCAGTTCGTTTGATGTAGCACTTGTTGTCGAACACTTTGAAATATCTTGTTGTTGCCTTTCTGCTGAACCACAGCTCATAAGGTGTTTTGCTTTCATGCGTCCTTAGCATGCACCTGTTTTGGATGTAAACCGCAGTATGGACTGCCTCTTTCCAAAATCTATCAGCTATTTTGTTCTCAGCCAACATTGTCCGTGCCATTTCCTGCACTGTCTTGTTCTTCCTTTCTACAACACCATTCTGCTGAGGTGTCCTTGCTGCTAAAAACTGTCTTCTGATCCCATATTTTTGATAGTACTCTACAAACTCTTCTGAGATAAACTCTCCTCCTCTGTCTGATCTTAGGCATTTAATTCTTTTTCCAGTTTGATTCTCAACCTATTTTTTAAAAATCTTGAACATCTCAAAGGCATCTGATTTAAGCTTTAAAAATAGTACCCATGTCATCCTGGAGTAGTCATCTATGAACAGCATAAAGTATTTGTCACCATTTATGCTTTGTGTTCTCATGGGTCCACACAAATCAGTATGTATTAGTTCTAAAGGCTTACTGGTGAAGTATTCCTTTGATTTAAATGTGGCTCTAGTTTGCTTCCCTTTTTGGCATGAAGCACGAGATGCTATTTACTTGGTTTGCCAATGGTGGGTATATCTCTTACTGCCCTTTTTGAACTTATTTTTACCAGATTGTCAAAGCTAATATGACCGAGCCTCTTGTGCCACAGCCAATTTTCATCTTCCTGTCCAATCAAGCACGCTCCTTCTGAAGTTTTTGAGAGAGTATATAGATTTCTAGAAGTCCTCGATCCAGTAGCTATCAGCTTCCCACTGTGTGCTTTTCTGACTTCACAGCCCTGCTTCTTAAAGATGACTTCATGACCTCTGTCACAGATTTGACTTACGCTCAGTAAGTTGTGCTTCAAACCAATCACAAATAGAACTTCTTTGGAATTGATCTTTCCATCACTTATCTTGACTGATCCTTTGCCAACTATCTTGGCTCCATCATTATTTCCAAACTTTACTGAGCCCCCTTCATATTTCTGTAATTTTTCAAATTTTTGTTTATCTCCTGTCATGTGACTGGAGCATCCACTATCCAATATCCATGGTGCAGATTTGTTCTGTGCTTTGAATGTTGTCTGAACAATCAAGGATTCCTTTTCTTCCTTGGGTCGCTCCTTTTCTTTCCACTCTGGTTTGGCTACAGTTTTGGTCACTTGTTTAGACTTTTCTTTGTTAGTAGCCTGTGCATGTTTTTCTAGGAATTTTTTGTTTTGCCTTAAACTGTTTGGTTGAGATCTTCTTCCCTGATATCTGTTTGCTGCATATGTGCTTCTACAGTTTCTTGCAATGTGTCCAAAGTTATGACAGTTATAGCATTCTACTGCATAATCCATCAAGGGTGAAAAGACATTTCTACTGGTGAAATTTCTTTGTCCTATATTATGAATGCAGTCTAAAATCTTATGACCGTAAGCATTGCATTTAAAACAATAACCAGAAAAGGAATGATTGAACCTAGGAATTGGTCTTTGCCATTTTGTAGTAGGAGCCACAAATTTTCTTCTCCTTTGATGTGTGACTTTTATGAATCCCTCATTGTCAACACTCTTCTCGTGCCTAGCACTGTTGCTTTCTTTTGCCTGATTCATTTTTCCTTGATCAACCTTGATCTTATCTTCTTTCTTTACTTGTTCTACAGTTATGGCCTTTGATCCACTTGACGATTCTCCTTCGACAAAGCCCAAGCCAAATTTGATGCCTGTAGTCCTCTGACTATTTATAATCTTTTCAAGCTTCATAGAACTTCCTTCAAGTTTGTGATAGCAACTCAATTTTTGATTCTTTTCTTCTAGCCGCATTCTTAAGACAACAATCTCTTCTTCCAGTTTGTTGCACTCATCTATTTTCATGGTTAACTGCACTTCGAGTTCTTCAGACATTTTCTTAAATTCTTCTGTCTGTACTTTCAAAGTGTTTATTATGTCATTCGCATCCTCAAGCTTTCTTGAGACCTTTTTATTCTTTTTCCTTTCTGTACTCAACTCTTTAAGTGCAGCAACCAACTCACCTTCCGGATATACTTCAGCCTCATCCTTAATGTTTGTGTCACCTTCCTATTTTTCTTCTGTTTTGTCTTCTTCAAATGCCATGAACAGAGCTTCACCTGTTTCTTCTTCAGAATCTTCACCGAGCTATCTTCAGAAGAGCTGACATTCTTGGATATGAAACTTTTCTTTTTGAAGTTGCTTTTTCTAAAATTTGGTTTCTTCTTCCAGTCACTTCTTTCTTGGTGTGACCCTTCATCACTTTTGGTTTTCTCATTCATTGGACACTTAGCTGCAAAGTGACCGACCCCTCCACAATTGAAGCACTTAAACGGTAACTTTCCTCTATATTTTCCTTTTCCCTTTGTAAGTTTTCGAACAAAGTTAGCTTCCGTTTCATCCGATGTCTCTTCATCCTCAGATTCTTGTTCAGCTTTTATATTTTTGTGTGCTTTAAAAGTAGCTTCTCTGTCTATGGGCTTAGTTTGTCCTATTCTCATTTCGTATGCAGTCAAAGAACCATGCATCTCGTCCATGCTAAAATTATTTAGATCTTTAGCCTCTTCTATTGCAGAAACTTTAGAATTAAATCTTTTGTGAAGAGTTCTAAGTACCTTTTTCATGACAACCGCATCTTCGATTTCTTCGTCGAGTCCTCTGATTGCATTAATGATTCCATTGACTCTCAGCATATAGGCCTCTATGTTCTCATCGTCATTCATTTGTAATGCTTCGAACTGAGCTCGATGCGTTTGCAGCTTGGCTTCCTTGATCTTGTTGTCTCCTTCATGGATGCTCTTCAGTTTGTCCCACATGTCTTTTGCCGATTTATAGCTCATGATCCTTATCAGTTCACTGTCTACTAGCCCACACATTATGGCATTCTTTGCTTTGGAGTTATTCTCAAACTTTTTCTTCTCAGCAGTATCTGTTGGAGGAGTAGCGGGTACTGTGTATCCACTTTCTACTGACTCCCAAATGTCGTATCCTAATGCACTCAGATATGTCTGCATCCTGAGTCTCTAGAATGAGTAATTAGTTCCATTGAACAAAGGAGCTTTGTTTGATGAGAATCCTTCACCACCTGCCATTGTGTTCCTTCCAAGATCACCTTAGCTGATTAAGCTTGTTCAGGAACCTTGCTCTGATACCAATTGATATTCTCACAATGACACTGAGAGGGGGGTGAATCAGTGTAGCTATTTAAATTCAAATCTACCACTCTTAAAGCTGAAGCAAAGAGAACTTAAAAATAGATAAAGCAATTATCACAAGAGAGCACACCACAACACACAATGTAACGAGGTTCACCAATTTGGCTACTCCTCAAGAATGACTGCTTGGACTACGGTCCAAATCCAGTCTTTGCAAAACACCAATTTTACAATCTGTTTACTAGCACCCACTGGAAGGAGCACCAACCCCTAATTTATCTGCACCAATAGAAAGGAGCACCAACCCCTATCCAAGCACCAACTTGGATCACAGTTTTGAAAGCTATATCAATGACATACAAATGCCTTCACTTTTACAAGACCTTGACTGGTCTCCAATTTATCAAAACTCAGTAAACCCTTACTGCTCTGCTTGTCTCTCTCTTACAACACTCTTCTAACCCTCTTTCGGTAGCACTTTCACACATTCGATGGCAACCTTATTCTTCATGCAGACCTCCTTTTATAACAAACCTTTTGCTTTGTAACTCTAGTTATAATGCCTTCTTTCATTCCTCATACGCCACTTGTCAATTGTAATTTTCTTTAATATTCTCTTCTCCACTTGTTAATTGTAACTCCTTCTTTATGTAACTCCTTTTGTATATATAGAATGGGCATTTCGTTAAACATGTTACATGCAACATATACCTCTACCATGATTTCGTCTTCTTGGTCATGATTTCGTATTCTTTTCTGTGCATGCATGCATGTTTTGATTCTATTTATGTGACTATTTCGATTTCTCCTTCTTCGATAGTTCTTAAAATAGCTTGCATGATTTCTATCTGTAACTGCACCTGTAACTATCGCACTGACTCTAGTTAACTCTTCTTATTTTGGATGCATGCTTTTCTTCTACAACTACCCCTTTAACTGTTGTTCTGCTTCAGTTAGTTATTTGTAATCGTGTTGTTGCGACCTATCATGAAATCGTGACACTTCTGTCTCTTTGTGCTCTTCTCGCCTTTTACCTATGAAAACATGACATGTCACGATATCATGACATTTTTGCCTCCTTGTTCACTTCTTGGCTTGCACCTGCAAAAACATGACATGTCACGATATCGTGACATTTTTTGCCTCCTTGCACTTCTCTGCCTTTCGCCTGTGAAAATGAAACATGTCATGAAATCGTGACACTTTCGTTGCCTTGTGCCTTTTCTGTCTTTGGCCCACAAAAATGGAACATGTCATGAAATCGTGACACTTTCGCCTTTGAGCTCTTCATCCTTGAATTTGTCGCAAAATCGTGATGCTTCATCCTTCTCCTCTTTCTCTTCGCTTTGGACCATAAAAATGAAGCATGTCACGAAATCGTGACACCTTTTTCTATCGGACTCTCTCTCCTGCATTATGTCATGAAATCGTGACACTTTTCCTCCTTAGCGCTTTTCTTCTCATCGGATCACGAAAACCTGACATGTCATGAAATCGTGACACTTTTTCTCCTTAGCGCTTCCTCTTGCAAATTGTCATGAAATCGTGACACTTTTCCTTGCAAGCTCTTTCTCTCAAACATGTCACGAAATCATGACACATTTCTTTGCTTGTGCCTTCTCTCTGAACATGTCGTGAAATCATGACAGTTTTCTTTTCTTGCGCCTTCTCTCCAAACATGTCATGAAATCATGACAGTTTTCTTTGCCTGCGCCTTCTCTCCAAACATGTCGTGAAATCGTGACAGTTTTCTTTGCTCCTTCTCTCCAAACATGTCATGAAATCATGATAGTTTTCCTTGCATGCGCTTCTTCTTCAAACATGTCATGAAATCGTGACAGTTTTCTTACTTGCCTTCTTTGCTTCCAACATGTCATGAAATCGTGATAGTTTTTCTTGCGCTTTCTCTTTCTTCCAACATGTCATGAAATCATGATAGTTTTCCAACATTTTCTCTCTCCTTCGATATGTCATGAAATCGTGATAGTTTTCTTTTTTCTCTCTCCTCTGATATGTCATGAAATCATGATAGTTTTTCTAGCTTTTTCTCTCTCCTTCGATATGTCATGAAATCGTGACAACTTTTCTAGCTTTTTCTCTCTCCTTCGATATGTCATGAAATCACGATAGAAAACATGTCGCGATATCGCGACAGTTTTCTTACTTGTCTTTTTCTTTGATCCTTTGAATCTGGGCCACTTCTGTCTTCTTGGAAATTCACTGTACATGCTCTGATTGACCTCTGAACTCCTGTCCACTGCATCAACCGATCTATCTGTCTGTGTTGACAACAATGACAATACTGTTTCTGCACCTTGCTCAACATATCGGGTAGGAGGGGGAACATTATGATGTTCGATTTGATTAGCCACGTCTTTACCATGTTGTGGTAAAGGATGTTGAAATATGTCCAATGATTGATTGGCATTTTTATTCTAATTTTGGGGAATGTTATTTTTAGCATTATTAGAAGCATTTTGTTTAGGTTGGAAGGCTTACACCTCCATCTCATTATTATCAATCAGATCTTGTATTTTATGTTTTAATATTTTACAAGATTTTGTAGCATGTCTAGGTCCTATATGAAAATCATAATGTAAATTAGCTCTGTATCTGGGTATAGTTGGATTAGGTTCCCAGAGAGCTAGTAATTGGATCAAGCCTCGTGCTAGTAATTGGGGGAGAATGGTTGATAAATGTTGATTTAACCTAGTAAATTCTTGGGGTGGTTTATCAGGAGGTTTCAATATGAACTTCTTTGTTGTTTTCATAGTATTAACATTAGCAATGTTTCTACTATCAGTGACTCCGTCATCCACAACTTGTTTATTCTTATACTGATTTTTGGATGTTTTCTCATCATCTTTCTTTTTGAGCTGACCTCTTCTAATGAGAGCATATTCCACCCTTCGAGCTGAAGAACATAAGCTTATACTAAGAGGGGGTGAACAGTATAAGACCGCTTTTTACTTTTTCCTTTATACTTCAAAACAAGTAAAGCAATATACCCAAAGCAATATCAAAGCAATGCACAAAACCATCCACAAAGTGACACAACAATTTATGTCCACAAAACTTTTCTCTAAAAGTTATCTCAAAGTTCTTTGGGAAACCTTCCCAATTACAATGTTTATGAGCCTCGGCTCAAAGGAGAAACCTTCCCCCAATCAGAATTTATGAGCCTTTGCTCAAAGGAGATACCATCCCCTACCTCTACTCTGGCTGGTGATCCTCTAGAAGACCTCTGCCTCTGCTACCCTTAGCAAATGGAACTCTATCCATAGAAGACACCTGTCTTCCCTGCTCTGGCTGGAGACATCTATCCTCAACTTTATCACCTCAAAGTTTGTCCTTGAATTTGCACTAAACATAGTCCTTCGGTCTAGCACAAATGTCCTCGTCCTCTATATTTGATCAACACCAAACACAGTCCTTCGGTCTGGCACAAATCTGTCCTCAGGTTCTTCTCATAGAACCAATGTACCTCTGTCCTCAAGTTCTCTGATAGAACCAATGCACCTCTGTCCTAAACCTGCTCACAAGTTCATCAAAAACACTTGCTTGGCATGAACCCACAAAGAGAATGGTTAGAGACCCAATGTGATTCATCCACCTCATAGAAGCATAAAGAGAATTGTTAGAGACTCAATATGTTCTATACTTAGCTCCCATTCTCAATCTCAACTCAATCTCAAATCTCAAAAGAATAAGATAGATGAAGTACGCTTTTCTCAAGAACATGAAACACAACCCAACAATTGCCAACAATGCAATATCTCATATAACAATGATACTCATGTTCTTTCCACAACCAATATCTTTTCTCAACCAATTAGGGCTTCAACAATAATTCTCAAAGACAAGGTTTAACCAACATCATTCAACTCAACATTAACCTTGAAGCATTCAACCAATCATCACTAGAAAAGGAAACAAGTAGAAATCCTTTTCCCTCCAAAGATATTTGAACAAAATAGCCACCCACACAATATCACCAAATGAAAAGAATAATTTGTTCAAATCAACTCAATGGAGTAAGCCCAATATCATGAATCAAGTAAAAGCAGTAACTTGATCAACCAACCTCTATGGAAGCAACTCAACCATCAACTTCAACACAACCAGTCAAGGGTTTCACCATCTCAATGCAAGTAACAAGACTTACAAACATAAACCCTAGTGCACAATGCTTTCACTACCTCAAACCAAAATTATGCATTCACCAAAACTCTCATCAATGATAACAATGCATAAGCAGTCTTCAACAAACCAGAAAATAGGATTTACACCCAACCAAAGGAAACCTTGTTGAATCCCTTTTCACTCCAAACTTATTTCAGAAAAACATACACCACTCATTACTCATAAGAAGAATGTGCCCATACCTTATTGAAGTGAAGGAACCCCTTTGGAAATCTCACAATTTGGAAGCTTTCAATAAAAATAATCACCTTTTCGTCACCACCGAGAGATTTGAAATGAAGACCTTCCTTCTCACAACATACGACGGTAACCAACCCGTCTACTAAAATGGATGGAACAAAAGAACTACATACGATATTTAATCCGTTACTCTCACGCCGTTAATTTATCTTGCTATTGCATTACCGAAAAACACCCTCTGCTGCTCTTTAGATTTTCACCGACTGGCGTCACGCTTTTCAAGGTTTGCTCGAACTTCATTCGTCGAAAGTCATAGATGTGTTCGCTTGTCTTATTTATTTCCTCGAGAGACACGCAGATCTCTGTGTACCTCTGCATCACTGGTATGCACTATGATATGTCGTTCATGCTGTGTAAGACAGTCTCACCACATATATTTCTTCCTCAATATCGGCGGCTTCTGTTCCAATCCACGCTGTGCCTGGTTTTCACTGAACCAACAAACACGATCCCTATTTGTTATTTTAATGACTGGGTGCCACTTAATTCGTAGATGAACACTTGTCTCTTTACTGCATATGTTAAACTTTGATGTTTGCTGTACTTCACCGAAGGTATTCTCGATCCACTTTTTAGTTGCACATGTTTCTTTCAGCATCAATTTCACCTCATTGTCGCAAATTCATTTCATTCGATTTTTCCAAGACGCTTCCTACGCTAGCGCAGACGAAGATGAAAATGAAATGCACTCACCTTCATTTTGATTCACACACCCTTTTCAAAAGAAATTATTAGCCTCATTATATATGCACTTCGATGCAATACCAACACGTCGGCAAATACTTTAATTTAATTTTAAAATATTAATTTAAATTTTAAATAAAATTTAAACTAAATATTAAAATTAAATATCTTCATCACCGGGGCACCTTTTTCAACGAAACGAAGAGCCAACTTAGGTTTTAAGAAAAAACCATTACAAATATATTGTCCATGGTTTTAAATAAAACCTTTTATTTTGTCTGCCTTGGTTTTCACAAAAACCCTTCCGCTTCTTGACATCAATGACAACATCAACACTTGAGCAAAGGCAATGTACCCAATGTACCCAAAATTGCCAACACGAGCTAAGTCTATAGCTTGATCGAAGGTGGTCAAGGTAGCAGTTGATAGTTCATAGGATAGTTGTTCTTGTAAATTATTGATAAAAATATCCAACATCTCCCGATATGGTAACACAAAGTGTAGTTTTTCTATCAACTGTCTCCATCGAGCTAATAAGTCAGCAAAACACTCATCTTTGTCTTATTTTAGGTTGTACAAATATTTAATGGTTACATGCCTTTCGATATAGGCACTAAATTGATGCACAAAAGATTCAGTGGTCTCTTCAAAATTTCTCAAAGAATGAGTGGGTAGTTGATAATACCACTCCAATGCCATCCCCCCTGCTTTTCGGGAACATTTTTAGTAATAGCAAATCATCATGTGATATGTCATGACATGCTATACTAACATACAAAGATGCTCTATGGGATCTTCGGTTCCTTTATATATAGGTAGGACAGGCATAGGAAAGTGTTTGGGATATGATTGTGCTACAACTATAGGATCTATAGGTTGACTACACATCTCTCGGTAATTGTACGAGGGACGGTAGGGATCTATTTGGTCCATACGGGAGGTTAACTGTTTCACCATGGCTTCCAGATTGTCAGCTTGCCCACCATATTTGTTTGGTGGTACATGAGCATGGGATTTGTGAGCGTAAGAAGGCGAAACATAAGGATTCGATGCTATGTTACTATTATGCAAATGATTGGTAGAAAGAGTATTATGAAGAAGATTTGTGGTAGCATTATGTTGTATCCCAGATTGTTGGAAATTGACATTTGGTTTTATTTTAGGCTTTTGTTGATTTGATGTATATTGATCAATATTTTGGCGAAATAGAGCAGTGAATGAAGGTTTCTTTTGTGTAGGAATAACCCTTGGTTTGGTAACAGGCACTCTAGGTGGTTGGGTAACTTGTTGTTGTTGCATGTTCTGGATTATAGCAGCCATGTCCAAATTCGACGGTCTGGCTTGATCACTCTCTTGATCAAAAAAGGACAAATGATTAGTGTGTATGTGATATATATCTTCTAGGGTTGCTTGAGTATCACTAATTTGATCTTTATCCATACGAACTACTCTATTAAGGGTGCCAATATTGTTATTGAGAAATTTCCAAAAATGGTCCATGTTTTCAAAAGTAACAGCTCCGTCTAGAGTTATTTTAGGAGATGAGGATCCTTCCTCTCTATCATTTTCTTTTTGTTCATTTGCGTCCACAAATTCTTCTTCTTGTTGGTTTAAAGTTACTTCTTCTTGAATTGGTTCTTCAAGAAGGGCATCTAGTCTATTGGTTTTTCCTAACCAATCTTCTTCTATTTCAATTTGTTTTCCATTCCTGAGTCTAGTCATTATGTCTAAATTTAGGTTTTAGCAAATATATATTAATATATTTGCAACAGATCTTGGGAGGTATATATTTAATTATATACCTACTATAATATTTAAAAGAAAATGTTTTGATTTTTTTATTATTATTTATTTTTTATGATAATCTTATTTTGTTTTTATTTTTTATTTTTATAAAGACAATAAACAACACACTAAATACAAGAAACAACAATAATAAAATAATAACTTAGTTTTCTATAAATAGTTTATAGATGTCATTGATAGGATCAAGTTCATCAGGAGTCATAAAGTGCTCCTCTTCAAATTGGAAATGGTTTTTCAGGAACTTAATAAAGTGTGCTATAGTGATATTATCTATTTTAGTTTCTATTTTGTAAAAATAAATCTCATGGCAATATTCTCGATATAACACAGCTCTAGGAACTCTATTCCATATTTTTATATCTGTAAGAATGACCTCTTGGTCCTTTACATGAGACAGAAATTTATGTACTACAACTGCATTATCGAGGTATTCCTCAAAGGTATACAACTCAGAAGACACAAGGGCTCTTTTATCTGCTAACCACCTATGGCAAGCTCTCTAAAGTTCATGGTACAAAATCACTTGATCGGGATCCAGGATTCTATCTAGGACAAACCTCTTGATTTGCCTAAGTTCAGTTGCTCTAGATGAAATGAGATCTAATCTCCTATTAAGTTCATCCCACAAAGGTTGAACCCTATTTTTTTGAGGTACTCTAAGCACAAAAGTAATCTCTATAGCTGCTAATTGGTTTTCAACATTAATGGTGACAGCTCATATTTTGTTATAATCTACCATCTAAATATGACATGCAATATTTGATTCTAAATGCATTTACGTTTTGTTTTTTTTTGGATTGAATTGTTTTTTTTTCAAAAGGTTTTTAGTTTTTCATGTTGGGTTCACCAAAATGTATTGCTCCAAATTTTTTGCACCCTTACCTTCAGGCTATAGGATCTATGCCCAAAATGGGGATGTGAAAAGGATGGGACAATACCTCGGACTGAGAGGCCCTTTGAATGTCCTGCCTCTCGGGGGAGGTGTATAAGGGTGAATTTTTTACGAATGGTGGGTTCACCAGAAAAATTTTGAATGGCAGTTTCCATGCCTAGGTTGATAGTGTGTATGATGTGTTCATTTTTATGCTTGATCATTCAATTCCTAGGTTTGGCCAATATGAATCTAAATTATTCTATATGCCAATGTGGATTTCAATGAATACAAAAAATAGAAATAGATGCAAATTATAGAGAATAAGTTAACCAGAAGAATTCATACCTGATTTCGGATGTCTGATGGAGATTTTGAGTCTTGTAGCAGTTCAGATCATCTCAGTTTGAACATTATTGTCTTATATTTCTCAGGATCGTCTCAAATCACAGAAGGTCATCTGAAATAGGATAGAATTGCCTGAAATCTAATGAATTCGTCAGACGAATCCATAAGAAACCTACAATCACAAAAACAGACACAAAATACCAAATATGCAAATGTAGAAGCAAGGGATAATGATAGAAATAACAACAAACTTGCCTAAATAATAGTGTCTAATAACAAATGAGGAAAATGCAATAAAATTAATGATTGATTTTACCTTTATCATGCAACTATGCTAAATGAGGTGAACTCCAAGATGCAAAATAGTAATAAGTCTAACTAATGCAAAGAAAAATAGTAGATGGTGGAGAAAGAATGCAAACTCAGGGCACTGATTGCCCCCAATGTTGGCTGCAGTCGAAATTGCCTGCAAAATACAAAATCATCTTGAATTGCGATGTGATCGTCCGAGATCATACAGGATCGTCTACGATGATCTGAGCTTGCTTCGACTGAAAAATAATGAGGTTCCTACAAGAAAACTTAGAAAGGCACAAATGCAAATGATAATTCAGGGTATTCTAATGCACACAAAGATCAAATTATAGGGGAATTCAGCCAGGGGTAGGTCAAGGGGAGGGCCTAAGATTAAATAGGCATAGGAAGGAGGTTGGGAGGTTGGAGATCATCCCAATCTGGGAGATCTCCAATGGGGAAGGTCTCTAACGATGCAGACATGCTTTTGCCCCGGTTAGAGACGTCGTTGAAACAGAAGCTAATTATGAAAATTTAGTTTTGAGATGAAATCATCTGGACATTCTATTCCAGAAAAATTTGTCAGATCAGGGATAATTTCGTCTAATATGCGACGATATCGTCCAATGGTCAAAACAAATCCTAAAAATGGCATGAAAAATGGGGAAAGTGGGTAAAAGGCGGTTTAACGGGCAATTTGGGGTTGAAATTCAAATTTTAATATTTTATCTTTTTACTAAGGTTTTAACCGGGCCAATTTTAGGGTGCTACAAAAGCATACTCTAAATTATCATGCAAAAACACTGTAAAAATTGATCACCTGAATAGGACCATATTGAGAGAGATGGTCTCTGTCTGTAGACCATATCGGGGTGAGATGATCATTGTCATATACCAACAAATTTTGAAACCTAGGTTTGATGGCATTGAGGATGATCCAAGGATTGGTTTTGTTGATGAATTTATCATGAATGAGGATGTGAGCTTGCTAATTTGGACTATTTCGAGTAGTGAGGTTAATCAAGTGATATGATGGAAGGTAGCTTCAAAGATCATGTAGAAATCCAACAACATGATAGCAATGAGGAAACTTGGTGAGCGATTTGGGTAGAAATTCATTATGAGATTTCAAAAATTGAGGATCCTCTAAATGGAATGGGGAAGCCTCCATTTTATAGCCTCCTTGGCATGCAACCATAGATGCAATTGGTAATTAGGAGAAGTTTTATTGCCACTTTGTAGGTGGTGGGGTGACTATAGGTCATCAAGAATAGTGGGAAATCTACCCTCATGCTAACAAGTAGTCCCTTGCCTGATTTATTCCTTTTTAAATTAGTGTGCACACGGTCGTCTTGCATCATGATAGTCTCAACAAAAAAAACCATCTCAGGTGAGATGATCTTGCTTCCCATGGGGTAAAAGTGCCATTTTGCTGGGGAAAGGCACTAAATTGCCCTAAGGCTATCCTATGTGGGTTAGAAGGAAATTTTTTGGAGTCTCCTTGTGATTCACATTTTAGGTGTCTACGAATGCCCCTTTTTGGAATGCTTTGTGCCTAAGCATAATGCTGAGTAAAATTAAATGACCTAAAATGGTTGATTTGATGATGGATGATGTTAGTTTGAAAAATTCAATGTGAGATACCCCAATTATAAAAAATGCACGTCTTTGAATCATTGCTTCCAACATATGAATTTAAACTAGGATTGGTACCCTTTCATCCATGGGTAGATATCATTGTTCTATATGCTCTAGGCTTCAAGAATGCCAAGTGTTTTGTTTGGTTGATTTTTTTACTTTTTTTTCCATCCTAGTAAGAGGGGCATATAATAGTCTTTGGCAATGATTCTTGAACGAACATAATTTCTAGTATTGAGTGTTTGAGTATTGAATTGATTTTGAAATGTAAATTTTGTTGTTATTGACTACGCCCTTGAGAGATGAGTTGATAGATGAAATAAAAATGATGATAGAAATGAGAAACTCAACATGAATGATACTGTTAACATGGCTATTTTTAAAAATGTACCATTTGGTTAGTTATTTTTTTTAGATTTTACTTTTTAAAAAATTAAGATTATCTCGGATGACCATGTGGCACAATACGATCATCTTGGATAGATGCGATCATGGAAAAATATAAATAGCACAAATCATGGAAAAATAGACCATTTTCATCGTGCAAGATGAGAAACAAGAGATATAGGAAGGATGAGAGCTCAATTTGTGAAGCAAAGTGCTACCAAAACTCCCATTGATCACCATTATAAACCCATATGGTTCTTTGATGAGTGAAGGAGTCAGTACGATTTTTAGGATCCCACATCCTAACATTACTTTTTTTTAAAATAAAGGGGTAAAAATTTATTGATAGAAAGTCTAGATTATAGAGTACAATTGAGCTTCCAACTAGGACTCAAATAAATATCCAAACAGGCTAAAACCACTAGACTAGAATGACACCCAAAAAAGACAACAAGAACAAACCACATTAAGTTTGTATATCCTTGTGGATCAACTCTCATAGGCGTTGAGAGTCCTCAGATGAGAGACTCTCCCAATTATCAATACTCCAAGGATTTAGTAGCTCAGAAGCCCTTTTGGCTAGGTAATCAACAACCACATTCCATTCCCTTGGAATGTGCACAAAGGATATAAATTCAAACTCTTCACTCATTCTGAGAATTTGAATGGCTACAGAGGCCAACTGCCAATTAAATTCCTCCACCCTTTTACTTTTTAAAATATTAACCACAATTTGAGATTTAGACTCGCAGATGATCCTATGCCAGTCAAGAGAAAACCCCCTCTGCAAAGCCTCAAGAATTTCAAGAGCTTCCATAAAATTTTTGGAGTGAACATCTTTATAAATATAAAATAAAAAACTAACACCACTAGTAGAATCTCTCCCAACACCGCTAATGCCAGCATGTCCAGGATTACCCCTGGATGATCCATCAATATTAATTTTTAAAACTCCTCTAGGGGGTGGCCTCCACCTACCATCTCTACTAACCTTCTTGCTGAGTTGAGGAACCCTACTAGGGCTAGAAGAGTTCACACCATCCCCAAAGAGACCAAGGGCTTGTTGTACCTTCTTCTCCCTAGAATATAAAAGAGGGTCCACATCTAATTTGCTATGGATAGTTTCTTGAACCATATACAAGATCCTTTGCCAAATCTATTGAATAGCCAAATAATTGCCCTAAAATATGCATCGGTTCTATTTGAGCCAAATTTGCCAGATGATGCAAGAAGGGCCCAAATTCCAAGCCACCCGAAGGAAGGGGGTCTTGGCCGAAGGTCTGCCCAAACTACTCCAAAACTCCACCAAGGATAGCACATGAAAACATGGATGGTTCCAAGCGCTCCACCAATGGTGCCAAATGTCTCTGGCAAAGGAGCATTGGAAAAATAAATGAGAAGAGTCATCCTCATTCTTACTGCAAAGGACATAAAAAGAGGGACCCTAAAATCCCCTCTTCCTCACATTATCCCAAGCGAGGCATTTATTACAAGCTACCAACCAGATAAAGAAGTTACATTTTGGCCAGGAAAATTTATTCCACACCTTTTTCCACCAAGTGACAGGAAGACTCCCATACTTTTGCTTATAAAGAACCTGATAACCATAGGCTACCGAGTAGGTTCCCTTAGGATCAAGGTTCCAAGATAGAATATCTTTACCCCTCAATGAAGAACAAGGCCTCCTCATAAGAATAAGAGCAAGCACCTCTCTATCCTTGGCCAGTCCCCCTTGGGGAAATTCTTGCAGATCTTTCCACCTGTACATCTCCATATTTCTAAAAGACTAGATTTTTTTAAAGTCCTCCATAAGATACCAACTTGCTTCCAAGAAAAAAATGCTTAGGGAACGTAACTTAGGATATTGATTCAATATAGGAGGGTGGCCATCACAAGAATCCTCCCAAAAAAGAGCATTTGATCCCTGATTGCAAATCCAAAACAAACCCTGCTTGATAAATTAGCTCCTCTTTCGTAGTGTCCCAGATAACAGAACCTTTCCCAACCAAGCTGACTCTAGGGATCTCACCATCAGAAATAACTCTCAAGTATTTACAATATAATATTTTAGCCCAAATATGATCTTGTGAGGTACACCATCTCCAATAAAGTTTTGTAGCCAAAGCCTACCCAAAAATAGTTGTCTGTCACAACCCAAGGACTCCCTCTTGCACCTGACTACATATAGAATCCCACCTAACCAAACTCCATTTATATTGATCAAGTTTTCCAGACCATAAAAATTGTCTTGACAAAGCATCCATGTCTTTGATGAAGTTAGGGAGCTATTTATACAAAACATCTATAAATTGGTAAAGCTTGAACAACATATTTTAAAAGCAACACTCTACCTACAGTAGATAGCTATCTGAAAGTCCAGTGATTCACCTTCCTTCTAAAATTATCAAGCATAGACTACCAAGAAGATATAGGTAGAGGATGAGATGAAATTAGAATACCAAGATAAATGAAGGGGGAGTCCCAACCTAGAATCTTAGAATGCAAACAATCCTAGCTTGAATAAGAGGAGGGGTATTGAAGAAGAAAATAGAAGACTTGTCCTCATTAATCAACTGTCCAGAAGCACCAAGATATATGTTAAGAGACTGTCTAATATTTCCAGCTTCCCTGATAGTGGCAACTCCCAAAAAAGCAGTATCATCAACAAATTGAAGGTGGGAAAGAGGTGACAAACTACTATCCCACTTCCACCCCTGAATGAGACCCTACATGACTTGAGACTTGAGAAATATTCCCAACCCTTTCGCCATAATGATAAAAAAATAAGGAGATAAAGGATCTTCTTACCTCAATCCTCTTGAGACCTCAAATAGCTCTGATGGCTCATTATTAACAAGAATATAGAATGAGAAATAAGAAACATAGCTCATCACCCATCTTATCCATTCCTCCTCAAATCCAAAAGTAGTAAGAACTTTCTAAAGAAAGGACCATCTAACCTGATCATAGGCTTTGGCCATGTCCAACTTAATGAATATAGTTTTCTCCTTAGAAGTTTCCATCGAGTGAATAGCTTCTGTAGCAATAACAACCCCATACAAGATTTTTCAGCCAACAAAAAACCCTTCTTGCTCATCAGATATGATTTTGCTCAACCATATCTTCAACCTCTCAACAATAATTTTTGTTATGATCTTATACAAAACATTGCAGAGAGCAATAGGCCTAAACATATCCAAGGAATTTTCTCCCTCTTTTTTGGGTATAAGCACCACAAAGGTAGCATTTAGGTCCCTTAGCATATGTTTGTTCTTTTGGGACTCATGGACCACCTCCAAAAGATCAAATTTGATTAAATCCCAAAAATCTTGATAAAACTCAATCGGGAATCCATCTGGACCTGGGGATTTTTCTTTTTTCATATTGAATACAACATTTTCCAACTCCTCAAGGGAAATTGGACCCATCAATTGCTCATTCATCTCTCTAGAAACAATCACTAGAATACAGTTTAGAATAAGCTTTTCATTCTCATCATCTGATAGGGAGTCCTCCTTGAAGAGAGAGGGAAAATACCTCAGTATCTTCTAAAATATCCTTGAAAGAAGAGAGCAGGGCACCTTGAGAATTCACAAGAGAGGTAATCAAGTTACCATTATGATGAGCCTTAACTGAGTTATAAAAGAAGGTTGTGTTCCTATCCCCTTCATGAAGCCAATCTACTCAAGCTTTTTGTTTCCAAAAAATTTCTTCCCTCAGTTCCCATTCAGCAAGGTCTTTCACAGCCTCAGATTCCTCAAAAAGAAGCTCCTTCATGAATCCCTAATCTCTAATCTTCCTTGAAGCTTCTTCCATCCTCCTAAGAGCTGCCAGCTTAGCCAATGAAAGGTTCCCAAAATTTAGTCTATTCCATATCTTCAATTTATTTTTTACAAATTGTAGTCGCTTCATAAAGGAATACATAGCAGTGCCATGAGGAGGTTTTCTGGTGGTCCACCAACCTCACATGAAATCATGAAGCTTAGTATCATGGAGCCACATAAGTTGAAACTTAAATAAGGGATTATTTTTTAGCCCTAACTCCAAAGCAAAGAGTTTTATATGCCAATGATCAGATACCCTACCCTCCAGAATCACAGAACTAGCACTTATGTTATTACCCATTCAATAACTGGATATGAAAAACCTATCTAGTCTCTCTGATATGGAAGCTTCTATAGACACCAAAACAACACCAATCCGATTATGTGACTACAAACACTGATCGCTTTGACACACACAGCCCCCAGGGCAGCCCTCAGAGGTTAAATAGTGGTCCTAACCACTTCTACAGCAATTTTGGAAGGTCAAAAACCAATTTGGCACCTTCAGACACTTTGCTCAGTATCCGTCCCACCCAGGGACGAATTCAAATTTGGATCCATCCCACCCAGGGACGAATTTTGAATTCGTTCTGGGTCAGGACGAATTCCAGGTTCAATGGGAAAAAGAAAAATCTTGACAAGTGGCAGATGAGGACAGTCCACTGATGACTCCTGTCTTGCATACGCATCTAGGTGGGCAGGGTGAACGTTAGAGGACTGTCACAAAGGCAGTTATGGAAGCCCAAGTCAGAGAGGAGTCTCCTCCCTCTTAGGAAGGCATCTCTGCCACATGGTGCCCATGCTTGCCCATCCAAAGAGACCCCTTGGGTCTATAAAATGGTGAACTTTCTCACCCAAAAAAAGGAGGTTGGAAGCATTTTCAAGCAACGGAGTGCTGCCAAATTGATACCACGTTTTTGCCTTTTGATTCACCTCTTCCACATCCTTGATCTCTTTCACAAGGGAGGTCATTGGGTGGTCATTGGAATTGTGAGTCCGGATCCAAAACCCGACACTTGACCACATTGATCTATCGATTCACCGACAACCCATTACAAGAGATTTTGGGCCCATCACGAGTGGATTGGTGCCAAAATCAGGTTCTAATGGTGGGCGGCCCGCCCGGGAACTCCACACTTCTTAGTTTCATTTCAATTTGTTCTTTTGTCACTTGTTTATCTTTTGTTCCATTTTATGTTGTTTAGATAGTTTATAATTTCTATTTCAGAATGTTTTGATCAAAATCTTATCATGTTTTGTAGCTTTTTTTGTCCTCACTAACTTGCAGGTAGCGACGTCAGATTCCCATTGATGGAGGTCAAATTGGGGAAATCCGACCATCTGGGTCATCCCAAAATACCCCCAATTAGCTAACCCCTATGTTTATAGGTATTTTGGAGATCCTGAGATGCGACATTTGGGCAGCATCACTTCGGCGTCTTGTCGCAGGTGAATTCATCCTACCCGGGGATGAATTATAGTCGAATTCGTCCTGCCCAGGGACGAATTATAGTCGATGACCAATTTCTTGACTGTTCTGATAATAGTGGCCCTCTGGTAATGTTCCTTTGTCTTTGTCAAATTTGCAGGCTATTTTGATGCAGTTTACTTATCTTTTCATTCAGTTTCATGCATTCATATTTCATCATTTTTTTAAGAGAACAAACGCTTTGTCATTTTAGCCATAGGTGCTACTAACGAGTTTGTTGTTTCTTTGAATGCAGGAGGAGCAACAAAGGATCAAGGATTCATTCACACCAGCGACGGTGACACTTTGGCCCGTCCATTTTACATGTGGGCATGCAGAAGAGAGATGACTTTCCATTGATGCGACCAAGAGATAAGTTTGATGCTCCTCTCCCCTAAAAAGGGAGGAAGCCAATTGTAACTAAATTTGAAATACATCAATAAAATAAGAGGGTTTTTTCATTCCATTTTGGTTCCAATTTGTCTATGCTTTCTCCATTTTACGCATTTCTAATTTGTAGTATCAAGTTTAAGTTTCGTTCTTGCATTGTGTTTGGAGTTTTCCCTTTTTTTTTTTCAAAATATCATGCTTTCAGTGGCGATCACGGTGGGACTCTGTCCCCTGATTTTTGAGATCAAGAAACTAATCAAAATTTGTGTTTTGTGCTTACAGGTACCATTTTTTGAATTCTGACTATAATTCGTCTTTTCCTGTGTCGAATACATTATTGTAATTCGTCTGACCCTGAGACGAATTCTAATTCGTCCCAAACAGGGACAAATTCTGTTCTATTATTTGTGTGACCTAGAGATGAATTTTAGTCTGTGCAGTTTTCAAAGCAGAGAGTCAAAAACATCCTTTTGGGCAGAGAAGAGGTAACCAGAAATAGATGCAAATTATAGAGAATACGTTAACCAGAAGAATTCATACCTGATTTCGGATGATAGCAGTGGCCCTCTGGTAATGTTCCTTTGTCTCTGTCAAATTTGCAGGCTGTTTTGATGCAGTTTACTTATCTTTTCATTCAGTTTCATGCATGCATCTTTCATCATTTTTTTAAGAGAACAAACGCTTTGTCATTTTAGCCACAGGCGCTACTAACGAGTTTGTTGTTTCTCTGAACGCAGGAGGAGCAGCAAAGGATCAAGGATTCATTCACACCAGCGGTGGCAACACTTTGGCCCGTCCATTTTACATGTGGGCACGCGGAAGAGAGATGACTTTCCATTGATGTGACCAAGAGACAAGTTTGATGCTCCTCTCCCCTAAAAAGGGAGGAAGCCAATTGTAACCGAATTTGAAATACATCAATAAAAGAAGAGGGTTGTTTCATTCCATTTTGGTTCCAATTTGTCTATGCTTTCTCCATTTTATGCATTTCTAATTTGTAGTATCAAGTTTAAGTTTCGTTCTTGCATCGTGTTTGGAGTTTTCCCTTTTTGTTTTCCGAAATCTCGTGCTTTCAGTGGCGATCACGGTGGGACTCTGTCCCCTGATTTTTGAGATCAAGAAACTAATCAAAATTTGTGTTTTGTGCTTACAGGTACCATTTTTTGAATTTTGACTGTTATTCGTCTCTACCTGTGTCGAATACATTACTGTAATTCGTCTGACCCTGAGACGAATTCTAATTCATCCCAGACAGGGACGAATTATGTTCTGTTATTCATCTGACCCAGAGACGAATTTTAGTCTGTGCAGTTTTTAGAGCAGAGAGTCAGAAACATCCTTTTGGGCAGAGAAGAGGTAGGGGTTTCTAACAAGCTTCTGTCAAAATTTTTGTTTTCTGTTTTTTGATTTTCAGTTTGTATGGCTTAGGGAAAGTTTCCTTTTGTTTGCCTGTTTCATTTTTGCAAATTAAAATAAACAACACACATATCACGTGGCATTTTTAAACCAAGGAGCTGGTCGTAAGACCCCAGCCCTTGATCAAGACCAACGGTGGGTTCATCACCACCTTGGCTTGAATTTTGCATTCATTTACCCCGATTGTCACTATTGTTAGGCGTAAATCCTGATGAAAGTTGACCGAGTGTCACTGGGGTGATTCCCAACGTGCGAGGATAAGTCTTCTATGGTAGGTGTCATTAACAAGACAATCCCCCTTCCGTACCACCTACGTACCACGTACCATCTGCTCTCACGTACCTATAGTCTCCCTCTCGTAAGGGCGGGTATATAGAGAGGTTGGTATATCGGCCTGGTTGGTATATTGAAGGGGCGACCATTTATGGGAGTCATATGAGCCTTCATTATGCATTTAAACGTTCTTCAAAACTTTCAAAAACAAAACAAAATCATCAAAATGCACTAAAACCAGTTTAGGACACACCATTAATCTTTAAAAGAGATAATCACCATTTGTGTATGTGTGTGTTCATTTCTACTTCGTGTAACAAAAAAAATAAAAAAAAATCATAAAAGAGATAAAAAAAAATCTGCTTAGCTTGTAGAAGAATACCACCATGGTGTACACCCGTAGCCAAGCCCAATCAAGGGCAGAAGCTACAGAAAATGTACAAGGAGCGGGCACAAGTCGCCTCCGCTTTAGCCCTAAGGACTTGGTCATACCGCCTTGGCGATCTGGCCTACAAGAGAGTCCGCATCATTCCATGTCGAGGTGGAATTATAGGGACACCCCTCTGGGGGACACACCCGTGCATCACAGCCCCTTTCGAGAAGAATATTTACACGTGGCATGCAACGTAGACATAAGAGCTCCCTTAGAAGCTAGATATGAGTGGCCACCATGCGATGAAGCGCTAGAGAGGCATAGTGACCATGAGGAGAGGCCACGTGACTATGGCATCTCTCCTTTGCCTCCCATCATTGTTAGAACCAATAGACAAAACCTAGAGCGCAGGGCTCTCCAAACAGGGCAAGCTAACTCCACCCGCCCCTTTCACACCTACGAAAGGGAGTACGAGGAAGACCATCACATTCCTCGAGAGCAATATACAGCATGGGAGCCTTGCGCTTCCGCACCTGCTAGATACCATGGTCACACATCGAGGCCAGAGCCTCAGATAAATGTCGCCAACCTCGATAGAGGGAAGCGACCCATTGAAATCTCGGATCATCACGACCGAGGAAAATACATAGGAGAGGCATCCAAGCCTCCTAGACCCAATATGGCAGACCAAATTGACCTGGAAGATGCCAGATATGCCGCCCGCCAAGCCCAGATCACGCGGCTTGAGCAAGATCAGCAGCAGCTAGAGCATCTATACCACCTTAGCAAGGAGCGCATTCAGCACCAAACAGATGAGCTGCTTTATAACATACCTGAGGGGGTTCCAACCCCTCGCACCCAAAGAGCGGAACCATATGAGAGGCATAATCCCTTGGTGCGGGATAGGTCTTCGCGACCTCGTCAAGTTTTGCCTCTGAGACCCCACAGACCTGAGAGGGAGGCCACTCCCCGAAACAATGATGGGTACCCTCCGCGGGGACCCACTCAGGGTCATAGGCCTCGCCCAAAGACTCCTCAGGAAGTTTACGAGGAGTATGAACAAGAAGTAGAGCGGGCCGAAACACCCTATCAAGGCAGAGGGGTTGTTATCCGACCACCCCCCCATAGGCCTCAAGTCTCCCACAACCCACAATGGGAGCAAACAAAAGAGGAAGAGATTAAATCTTTCGATGCATACAAAGCATTGTTAGAGCATTTGGAGTCTGTGGAAACCAAAGCTTCTGGGCCCCAAAAGCCCACATTACGCCAACTCCACAGTCATCCGGTGCATCCGTCAGTGCCTACACCTCCTTACCCCGAACACTTCAAGCTGCCTCAGTTGGCAGTCTTTAAGGGTGAAGAGGACGCCCAAGAGCATGTGACAAGATTCCTGAGCCAATGCTTTGGCATTCAGGATAATGATGCGTTGTTGCTAAGGACATTCATAACCACATTCGCAGGCCCTACCTCGGATTGGTTCACCCAGTTGTCGAAGCACAACATCAATAACTTGGATCAATTAGTGGATGCATTCCTTGAATGCTTCACCTTCAACACCAAGAAGAAGGCATCACTGAGTGACCTGGCCAGCCTCAGACAATATGAGGAGGAGACAATGGCGGCCTATGGGAATCGGTGGAGGGCTCTGCTTTCTAAGCTACCCTACCTTCCCCCTATGTCCGACCTCACACAAATGTTTTCACGAAGTTGTCTGAGATCAATCTCTGGGCTATTGTAGCTGCAGCAATATGCCACCTTAGAAGAAGCTCTGGCGCAAGCCCGAGTTATCGAAAAGATCAAAATACAGGATGGCAAAATTGCCAAGCCTAAAAAGAAAGAGTGGAACAAAAACACAAAGACAGGGACTACGCAACAAAAACCTGCTGCGGTCAATCAAGTTGCTATCAATGTCCCTAAGCCTGCACAAGAAATATAGCCTCAAAAGGCTAATTATCAGGCAGTGCCTCCAAAAAATTATGAAAGAGAAAATAAAAAATAGGAGCACAATCAGCAGCGTCACCCTAGGCAGAAATTTACACCATACACCGAGTCTAGGGACTCCTTGTTTGACCGTTTGTCAACGGCAAACTTGATTAATCTGCCAAAAATCCAAACCATAGATCCTAACGCTCCCAAGCCTAAGGGATACAGAGAGGATTTGTATTGTAGGTTCCATAGGCGAAGGGGACATGACCTGAACGCATGCTAGAAATTCAAAGGATTGATACAAGACTTGATTGATAATAAAACATTGGCAGTGGACAACCCCATAGCGCCAAATAACCAGCAGATGGGGGTCTTCAAAGATCCCTTGCCTGCCCATGAGGCACAAACAAAACCCCTTCAGGTCAATGAGGTGCGACAGAATGTCCCCATGCAAGGGTATGTGGGAATGATCAGCATAGTGACCAAGAACAAGAAATACCCAGGAGTTGCCCCCGAGGCAGCCACAAGAGAAGTTCCAACAACGTCGCAACCTCAACAACACCCTGTGCAGTTACCTCCGCCTAGACCCGAGGTCACGATACGGACCAAACTCATGCATAGATTTTGTGGACCATGTCGGCTAGGCTTTCCATATATGAGCTTATACAACAGTCAGCACCCCATCGAGAAGCTCTCATGGAAATTTTGAAAGCCATCGAGTTGCAGCCTCACGAAGCGAATTCATTCAATAACTTTGTGGGACATGTAAAACGATGTACGGAGCCAGTCATTACCTTTCGAGAAGATGAAATTAAATCAATATCTGATGACATGGCAGATCCACCCCTACACGTTATCGTGCGGGTCAACGGGATCCCATATAAGAGGGTGTTGGTAGACACTGGCTCGTCTAGTAACATCATTACTACAGCAGCATTAAAACATCTAAAGCTGCCAGCCTCACACATCACGGCTTCCACTTACACACTGCGAGCATTCAATGATGCGATATGCTCGATAGTTGGCATAATTGTTCTACCCGTTCAGGTAGGACAAAAGATGATACCTACATTGTGCCATATTTTGGAAGGCGAGATGGCGTACAACATTTTGCTAGGGCAGCCATGGATCAGGGACATGAAGTGTGTCCCTTCGATAGCTCACCAGTGTTTGAAATATGCATTTGAAGGAGAAATACATGTAGTCCCGGTAGACTTAGAACCCTTCAAATATTGCAATGCGATGCAGTTGATGTCGCAATCGACCCTCCCATCGATGCACTTGGATTTTTAGTTAAATCCATCTATACAGGGTCTGATACCACGAGCACCACTAGTGACTAATCCATCAAAACCCCAGCCAGGTGCATCCTCATCGTCAGCTCCTTCACCACCAATGCCACCTATCATGGCTAAATAGAAGGACAAAGGGAAGCAAATCTTGGAAGAGGCCCAACCCCTAGAAGAGGTGCTGCCAACAATATCAACCATCTCAACCGAAGAGATACCTAGCGCAATGGAAGTTGAGGCTCCTAGTCCACTCAACATGGAGTGGACTCAGGAAGAGCTTCCGTTCCCTCCCTCTCAATCGCCAACAATTACTGTTGAAATGGCCAGTACGGGCCTGGGGGAGTATCTAGTGCAGAATGTTGTAGCAACACCCGCGCTAGAGTCAGTGCAAGACATGGGGAGACCTCGCCTCCCCATCGGGACAATTGTTCCTTTAGGCTACCCACCGAACCAGACCAATTTTGTGTATGGGGGCCTTGACCATGGCGCTGAGCCATGCATGCAAAAGGACGAGGATGAAGAGCCTTTTGTAGAAAATGTCAACTATCTATCTAACCCGGACTTCGCTCTGAGATATCTTGGCCAATGCAATTGGCATGGATACGAGCTAGGCAGGTATGAGCAAGGAGTGCGTGTCCTTTTCCAGCCAAGATACCAAATGCCTTATGACAAGTCGGGAGTAGGGTTCAACCACCCCCTGCCCTTAGACATCTTGGTGGAAAACATGCAAGGCCTAGGAATAGGCGACAAGGGTGGATTGGCATCAGATCCGTATGCCAACCCAAACACAACGTACACATTGGGAGATTACCTCCCATGGTCAACAACCACCCTTGTTAACATCAATAACCCTCCTCCTTTGCTAGAGAGAGGCAAAAGTTCGGGAACTTACTTTCAAGAAAAGTATAAACTGGGGGGGGACGGGGTAGACCCTGTCCTCCTATTAGCACACAGGGACGATCCATTCGTGCCTGTACCTATAGAACCAGATCGAGAACACAGAGAACATCCAGAATATTTGAGTCATCACACCCGTAGTAATGGAGACCAAATTCATTTCATCCACATGATCTCCATTGACTTAACCGCACCCATCCGCAATCCGATCGATCCAACACGGTCATTGCATCTAGACATAGATGCCATCGACTGGGATCACGTCAATTCACCTCTCTCCCCATCAGAGTACTGGCCTTTCGATAAAATGCCTCATTTTACCCCAGGGACAACTCAGGATATCTTTCAGTCGAAGAGGAACCCGAGGTTCCCAACGCAGATTTAAACTCAGCTAATGATATCCATTTGATCCCGACTCCACACCAATTGGAGGACGGATCCCACATGTCGGTCGAGGAGATGACTGATGTAGACATCGGCTTAGATCCAATGAATCCATAGATTATCAAGCTGGGGGTAAGCTTATCCCCTGAAGAACAAGCCGACTACATTGCCCTTCTCAAAGAGAAGAAGGAGGTTTTTGCATGGTCATATAGAGACATGCCGGGGCTAGATCCATAGCTAGTCACGCATAATCTAACGCTTGATCCGACAATCAAGCCACTTAAGCAAAAACTACGTAAGATGCACCCAACAGTGGCCTTGATGGTCAAAGATGAATTGCAAAAGTTGTTGGATGCACAGTTTGTCATCTGCATGGATTATCCGCCATGGCTGTCCAACATGGTGCCCATCAAAAAGCCCGATGGGAGGATTCACATATGCACTAATTTTTGAGACCTAAACAAAGCGAGTCCTAAGGATGATTTCCCCTTGCCAAGCATCGATGCATTGGTAGACGCTACAACAGGTCATGAAATGCTATCCCTCATGGATGGTTTCTCGGGATACAATCAAATTCGTATCAATCCCGAGGATCAACTAAAAATGGCGTTCACAACGCCTTGGGGGACATTTTGTTATAAGGTCATGCCTTTTGGCCTTAAAAATGCTGGCGCCACCTACCAACGTGCCATGACGTACATCTTCCACGATTACATGCATAAAACTTTGGAAGATTACATGGATGATTTGTTGGCCAAGTCTCTTTTGTGCCCAGATCATCTCGGTGACTTAAGCAAGATCCTCGATCGCCTCATGGAGCATAAAGTCAGAGTGAATCCCAAGAAGTGTGTATTTGGCGTCACATCTAGAAAACTCTTGGGCTTCATAGTCTCAAAGCGAGGCATCGAGGTGGACCCAAACAAAGTCAAGGCAATCCTTGAAATGGTTCCCCCAACTACCATTAAGCAGCTCAGAAGTCTACAGGGAAAGGTCGCGTCAATTAAATGCTTCATAGCACAGCTATCTGACAAGTGCCAACCCATGAACAAATTATTGCACAAGGGGGTAGCATTTCACTGGGATGACGAGTGCTAGTCAGCCTTTGATGACATCAAATGATACTTGGCTTCGCCGCCAGTATTGGCACCACCTAGACCAGGAGTGCCATTCTACTTATACATCTCAGCTACTGAGGTGGCACTGGGTGCCATGCTAGCCCAAAAAATGAATTTCACAAAGAACAGGCTACTTACTATCTTAGCCGCACCTTGGTCAGTTATGAACTTAACTATGCATACGTTGAGAAACTCTGCTTGGCAGTGGTGTTTGCTACCAAAAAGCTATGCCACTACATGTTGAGCAACACTACGTATGTTGTGTCTAAGGAGAATCCATTGCGATACATGATGAGTCATACTTATCATAGTAGTCGCACGACGAAATGGATCATGTTGTTGATGGAATTTGACATAGAGTTTATTGGACAAAAATCTATCAAAGGACAGGTCATAGCCGATCAACTAGCAGAGGCTCCTCTCGAAGACGATCAGCCTCTAGTCATAGAACTACCCGATGATGGGGTCTTCCATGTCTCAGAATCGCCGATTTTGATGAGCCTGAGTCACAAGTCGACATAACCCTATTTTTTGATGGTTCTAAATGTGAGCAAGGTGGTGGCATGGGAATAGTGTTCTTCACACCGCAGGGCGCTCCAATGCCCCTGTCATTTAAATTAAATTTTCCATGCACCAACAACAATGTAGAGTATGAAGCCTTGCTCATAGGTCTTCAGACAACAATCGCCATGAAAATCAAATGACTGAACATCTTTGGTGATTCGCTGTTAATTGTCAATCAAGTCAAAGGGGTATACCAATGCAAATGCCTAGTTCTTCAGGCTTACAAAGCCCTTGTGGAAAAACTCCTGGCAAAACTTGAGTGGTATGATATCGAGGCACTCCCTCGGTCATCGAATCGCTTTGCGGACACAATGGCCTCCTTGGGGTCACTAATCCCGCAAGACCTTTCTGGTGACATGACAACCATCCAAGTCAAAACCCTATCGCAATCCGCGATGGAGCGTGCAAGCTCTGACTTGACGCTAGGAATCCACATGATCCAGATTGAACCATCCTCGGATAAGTTCTCTCGAATCCACGATCATCTGAAACATGCCAACTGGGGGTCCTTGTTCTCCCCTACTCCCATTAATAGCAACACAATGCTATTCTTACAAGTTCTATCCCGCTCAGCGTTTGCTAGGGATGAACTTCAAGAGGGATCGACTGTTCATACTGTCGAGGTTTCCGATCAACAGGATTGGTATTTACCCATTAGAGACTACCTCAAGTTAGGTAATCTCCCGCTTGGATTGACGCATGCCGCAAAATGAGCATTCAAGAAAAAGTGGCTAAGTATGTCTTGATAGGAGACATTTTGTACCGTCGCAGCTATGAAGGAATCCTCCTTCGTTGCTTGGACCAAACAAGAGTCCACTTGGGCGCCGCCCAAGCGCATGATGGTACATGTGGTGGCCACTTCAGTGGTATGGCCATCGCAAAGCGCATTCTTTGCATGGGTTATTATTGGCCATCTTTAGAGCGAGATTGTTGTGCATATGTCAGGAAGTGCGTGAAGTGTCAACACCATGCAAATTTGAAGCACGTACCTTCCCAGGCCTTGTAGACAGTCCAGTCCACTTGGCCATTTTTGTAGTGGGGCTTCGATCTAATTGGAAAGATCTCCCCTACGTCGTCAGGCCATCACACGTTTATCATAACGGCCACAGAGTATTTCACCAAATGGGTGGAAGCAGTTCCACTTACCTCTACGACAGGACCCTGCATTGTGGAGTTCATTTTGCATAACATCATATGTCATTTTGGTATTCCATCCAAAATAGTCTCGGATAATGGGACGCCATTCAAGAACAAAGACGTGCGTGCTTTGACCACAAAGTACAAAATTTAGCATAGTTTTTTGACACCCTATTATCCGCAGGCAAATGGGCAAGCAGAGGCGTCAAACAAAATGCTAATTGCTATCCTCAAAAAGATGGTCGCAGACAGTCATAAGGATTGGCACATCCAAATCCCACTTGCCCTTTGGGCTTATCGCACTAGCATTCGGACGCCCACTGGGGCCACTCTATTTTTGCTCGTGTATGGCTCCGAGGCAGTCATGCCTCTCGAGTTGGAAATTCCTTCCCTGCGCATATCAATGCAGGAGTTCATCGATGATGATGCTGCATGACAGGCCCGGTTAGACCAGCTTACGTTGCTTGACGAACGACGCGTTAATGCTCTCGAGCATTTACGTATCTATCAAGAACGGCTTAAGAAAGCTTACAACATGAAAGTTCACCTGAGGGACTTTCGGGTTGGTGATTTGGTCTTGAAGGAAAACCAACAGAACTCTAATTTGCCGTCCGACCTAAGGGACAAGTTCACGGCAAATTGGTTAGGTCCATATGTCATTGATAGCAAAATAGGACCCGAGACGTACCGGCTAGCCTCTCTTGATGGAATCAAGGAAACAGAACCCTTGAACATCAGTCATTTGTGACCATTCCATATCTAAGAGAGCCGTATCCCAAAATGCTCCAACGATTCCTGTAATCGCTTGGTCAAGCCCAAAATGCTCCAAGGATTCTTACAATCACTTGGTCAATCCCAAAATGCTCCAAGGATTCTTACAATCGCTTGGTCAATCCCAAAAGGCTCCAAGGATTCATACAATCGCTTGGTCAATCCCAAAAATGCTCCAAGGATTCCCACAATCACTTGGTCAAAAATAGAAAATTCAAAAACAGTAAAATCATCAAAAACAACAAAAATACGCATCTCATTTCCAGGCATGTTCAAATTCATCAAAAAAAAAAAGCACTTCTCGCATCTCGTCTTCATATTCACAAAAATCAATCATCAAAAATACAAAAATATGTAGCTGCATTAAGCATCACACCCATACAATGCATATTTGTGGTCGTACAGGTCAAAGGCACCATAGACTGTAATTACTCCGCCAGTCCATCTTGTTCCACATTTCTCCATTCCATAAAAAGTCCATCAAACAAAAACGCGCCATTCACTGCTTTTTACCACAACAGAGTCAAGTGGTTTTCGAATGTATCAAATGTTTTCGTCTTTCAGTCATAATTTTGCTTTCTAGCCACGTACTGTACCAAGTCAGACAGATTTTACGAAGGTAGAGTTCTACTTGGATCACACCTTGTTACGTAGCATCCCGACACAAATTAAAACACATAAAAATTCCCAAGTTGTGTGAACGAACGATGAAACCTGCAAAGTAATCCAGGTCACCATAAGTGAAACGGCTATCTTGCTCATCCCCCTGTGCGAATGACCCCAAGAATGCTGAGAGTTGGCAAAAGGACAAGCATCCTCCCTACCCAATTCCCCAAGAATCCCAAGTTCTCAATAGTTGCAAAACATCAAAAATTTGCAAACGTCAAAACACCAAAATTTGACATCCTATAGTGCACACATCAAAAGGCACAAACAATAGTGATTCTCATCACTCCATATCCAAATCCCTTGCTCAAAAAAAGAAAAACAAATAAAACAAACATAAACAATGATTTTATCACTACAAAGGAGCAAGTATCCCAATACAATTGAAGAAAAGAAGGGAGTCAAACTTGAATCCTTGGAACTCTCAGCATTTTGACAAGTCATGAGGCAAGCCTCAGTATCGGTTTGGTTGATAGCCTATCGGTCACTGGCGGTAAACCTCCCGCATGACGATATATCTGCCACATTAACTTGTGTGCAGATCAATGTTTGCATGTGGATGAGCTAGCTTATGATATCCTAGATAGCACCGCAGATTAATCTGACTAAATACAATAAAGGAGTTAGTGGAGCTAATTAGGTGATCCTCAGTATAGGTTTGGTTGACAGCCTATCTGGCACTGGCGGTATCCTGACAAATACCACATAAATAAACTCAATTGCACACACAAGGATGCGAAATAACTTGGTCAAAAACAAGTCCGATTCATACCTTGTTCAAAAGTCTTGTAAGGTAAAGTACAGTCATGGCTACTGAGTTAAAACCGTCTGAGTCTTAGAAAACCTTAGCTACATTTCTAAACCAACTGCGCTACCTTTCATCCTTACAATACAATCAAAAAAAAAAACCACATGTATACATACAAAGTCATTTACCACAGCAATCGCCTAAAAAGAAAATCACAAAGTCCTAAATAGTCTATGGTGCCCTAACCAACCAACACAAATTCATTTCATCCATTACATTTTGCATATCACATATAAATCAAAAACATTTGCATTCATCAAAAAAATATGCATCCATAAAAATAAATTAACATGCATACATCCATATTCATCAACCATCATGCATAAGATCAAATCATCACATGTGCATAAACAAAATAAAGCCGGTATATATATATATATATATATATATCTTCAAAAAAAAATGCCCGCAGGCTACAAAACTGGTCCTCTGACCCCGCAACAAAATCCAAAATCCCAAAACCACCCAGCCTAAGGCGTCGTCCACCATGATCACGTAGGATCGGTGCGACGGGAACTACCCCCTGTGGTGTGGGTCCTACGGGACCCCTCAGGGCGGCTACTGCTGGCCCCCGCATCACGCCTGCTACCGCCTCCCTCATCCAATCGCCTGCGATGAGATGATGATGACTGCTCAGTACCACTGTCCCTCGTCTAGCATGAAGATCCACCTCCCGAGGGCTCAGGTACTCGCCCCCCAAGGCGGATGATCTCCCCCTCCAAATCCATCCGATGTCGGCACCACTCCACCTCATGTCGATGGTACATCATGACTACATCATCGTGCTACGCCAACTGCGTCCGTAGGAGATCTCTCTCCAGGGCTATGTCGATTCCCCCCTCCTGTCGGCGGTGCACAACCCATGCGCTCTCCCGCTCTGCTAGCTGAGCCCGTAGGAGATCCCTCTCCCGCAGCGCATCCCCCAGCTCCTCATCTCACCTCCACAGCAGCTTCGCCAACCGTGCATTCTCAGCACGTATCCCAGACTTCGTATCTTCTGCATCCGCCTGAGGCATGGGACTCTCTGGAACAGCAGCCTGCTTCCGGCTCCCACTGCTCCGCCATGTCCTGCATCTCTGGCTGATTCGGACCACCCAAATCCGCATCCTCACCCTCCACCTCCACCATGTCCGCATCCTCCAAAGGAGCTCCCCAATCATCCCCTGGTGCCTCAGCACCCTCCTCGCCCGTCATTGCCGCCTCTGCGCCTCCCAGTGGCCCCTCTCCCCGCCATCGCCGCAGTACCCACCACTGGTCGTACTCTACGGTAGTCCCGACGTCATCCACGTCCGGGACGTCGATCACCACGTCTGAATCCTCGCCCAGTGGCGCGATGACCGGTCGGTCCAGAGTCCTCTCATCCCCCCGACGCCGATAGACCACGGGCTCACCAGGAAACCCCTGGCGCACCCCAAACTGTCGTGTCACCCGGCTGTACGAGAACAACTCGTGCTCGGTCCCGTGTCACCCAATCAGCCACCGCTCCCTGCGTACCCATCGAAGCCACTCTCCAGCCTTCGGCCAGGCTGGACAGTCTCGATAAGGGCACCAAATCACCTCCCCTGGAGTGAGCCGAGAGAAGGTATCGACATAGTGCCCTATGGCACCTGCCCATCGTCGACTCTATCACTGCTCCCCGGACCGCCACCATAGAACTGCATAACCAATCTCCCTATCCTCCATCGTCGCCCGAGTCGTCCATGGTAACCCGACTGGCCTCTCAACTACTATATGCTGCCAACCCCAACACTGCAACAGATAGCTGTAGCTGATCCCCTTTCGTTGTCGATAGCGGACCTCATACAACTCCCCATAGAGCTATGCCAACAGCGTCTGTCCCCATCTCAGGATAAGCGGTGCCTCTATCGGGCACTCTACCAACTGCCAAACCAAATCTAGCAGGTTCCATGGGAACCTCGTGCCTGACGAGTCAGGTAATAGCATGTTGGACATGAGGCCCATAAGGAATGCGTGCCTCACGCCCAACACCCCTCTCTCCAACCACCATCTGACCAAAATACTGCCAATCTAGAAGTCGCCCTCTGCCCTCTCTAGTGGATCCTCCACACCTAGCTCCTCCCCATGCCCGAAGCATCTCGTCAGTATAGTTGTCTACTGGTCACGCGACGATGTCCTGATGGGCAATCCATCTATCGAAATCCATAGAAGTCGATAGATATCCTCCAAGGTAACAATCATCTCCCCTGTTGGGAGATGGAAAGTGTTGGTCCGCGGATCCCACAGATTGATCAGGGCCATCAAATAGGCCTGATCCGTGACCACAAGCTCCAGTCGAGCCACCTGCTTGAGCCCAAGGGCATCAAGCCACTCCCAATCAGCCTCAGTCAGTGCCCCCCGTGCCTCAGTAAAAGCAGTGGGTACACGGTATCGGCTCCTAACAACCTGCAAAAGAAAATAATTCAAAAACATTAAAATCATGAAAAAAGAACTGTACAACAAAAAAACAAACACAAAAATTCAAACAAAAAAATAAATTTTCAGTTCTAGGGTTTCTAATCCTAACTGATTAATTTAAAAACAAAACAAACATTCAAAATTCAAACAAAGTAATTTTTCAGTTCTAGGGTTCCTAATCCTAACTAATAAATTCCAAAAATAAAACAAAACAAAATTCAAAATTAAATTTTCAGTTCTAGGGTTTCTAATCCTAACTGATTAATTTAAAAACAAAAATTCAAAATACAAACAAAAAAAAAATGATTTTTCAGTTCTAGGGTTCCTAATCTTAATTGATAAATTTCAAAAAAATAAAACGAAACAAAATGTAAAAAAAGATAATTTTTCAGTCTTAGGGTTTCTAATCCTAACTGATTAATTTGAAAACAAACATTCAAAAAACAACAAACATTAAGTCTTAGGGTTTTACGTTCCGTTTATCCTAGGGTTTAGTTAAAGCAATAAAAATTCTTTACCTAGGTTTTGCGCTACGTTTAGTTGTACACTAAGTCTTAGTTGTCTTCAGCTCAGTTTCAGGGTTTAAGTTTTAAATTTTTTTGAAAAACGTCATCACAAAAATAATTAAACAAAACAATTACAGTTTTAAAACAAAAATAAACTCTAGGGAGCACTTACTGGTCTCGCTTCGGCTCCGCCGCTCGATCCGGTTTGTGCACTCATGATGGCAGGGAAAATTTGGCAGCGCTTCGCTTCGCAGAATTAACCTCCTCCTCCCCAGAGCTCCAAATCACAAAAAAAAAAATTCAGATGCAAATGAGCCAAACCCTAGTTTTGGCCTTTATATAAGCCTTTTTGAGCTTAAATTCATCCTCCCATGGGACGAGCGCTCTTGTTAGCGCTCGTCCCACCCTGGGATGAATTGTGAGTTGGTATTCGTCCCACCCTGAGACGAATTCATGGCAAAAATTTCAAAAAACATCAAAAATTGAACAAAAATGCACAAAAACAGCTAATAAACTTGCCCGATGAGAGTGTTGTTGCACTTGACATCCCGAGCATGCAAAACAGACGTTGGGGTGGGCAGGGTGAACGTTAGAGGACTGTCACAAAGGCAGTTATGGAAGCCCAAGTCAGAGAGGAGTCTCCTCCCTCTTAGGAAGGCATCTCTGCCACATGGCGCCCATGCTTGCCCATCCAAAGAGACCCCTTGGGTCTATAAAATGGTGAACTTTCTCACCCAAAAAAAGGAGGTTGGAAGCATTTTCAAGCAACGGAGTGCTACCAAATTGATACCATGTTTTTGCCTTTTGATTCACCTCTTCCACATCCTTGATCTCTTTCGCAAGGGAGGTCATTGGGTGGTCATTGGAATTGTGAGTCCGGATCCAAAACCCGACACTTGACCACATTGATCTACCAATTCGCCGACAACCCATTACAAGAGATTTTGGGCCCATCTCGAGTGGATTGGTGCCAAAATCAAGTTCTAATGATGGGCAGCCCGCCCGGGCGCCCCACACTTCTTAGTTTCATTTTAATTTGTTCTTTTGTCACTTGTTTATCTTCTATTCCATTTTATGTTGTTTAGATAGTTTATAATTTCGATTTCAAAATGTTTTGATCAAAATCTTATCATGTTTTGTAGCTTTTGTTGTCCTCACTAACTTGTAGGTAGCGACGTCAAATTCTCGTTGATGGAGGTCAAATTGGGGAAATCCGACCATCTGGGTCGTCCCAAAATGCCCCCAATTAGCTAACCCCTATGTTTGCAGGTCTTTTGGAGATCCTGAGATGCGACATTTTGGCAGCATCACTTCGACGTCTTGTCGCAGGTGAATTCGTCCTACCCAAGGACGAATTACAGTCAAATTCGTCCTGCCTAGGGACGAATTACAGTCGACGGCCAATTTCTTGACTTTTCTGATAACAATGGCCCTCTGGTAATGTTCCTTTGTCTCTGTAAAATTTGCAGGCTGTTTTGATGCAGTTTACTTATCTTTTCATTCAGTTTCATGCATGCATCTTTCATCGTTTTTTTAAGAGATCAAACGCTTTGTCATTTTAGCCACAGGTGCTACTAATGATTTTGTTGCTTATCTGAACACAAGAGGAGAAGCAAAGGATCAAGGATTCATTCACACCAGCGACGATGACACTTTAGCCCGTCCATTTTACATGTGGGCACATGGAAGAGAGATGACTTTCCATTGATGCGACCAAGAGACAAGTTTGATGCTCCTCTCCCCTAAAAAGGGAGGAAGCCAATTGTAACCGAATTTGAAATACATCAATAAAATAAGAGGGTTGTTTCGTTCCATTTTGGTTCCAATTTGTCTATGCTTTCTCCATTTTACGCATTTCTAATTTGTAGTATCAAGTTTAAGTTTTGTTCTTGCATCATGTTTGGAGTTTTCCCTTTTTGTTTTCCAGAATCTCGTGCTTTCAGCTTCCCCACACCTATTGTGCCAAGTAAATATCCCATTAGCTGGCTTGATGTCAACCAAGTTAGGGCCTGGATATGAGCACTGAATATAGAAGAAAAAGGCTTGAGACGGTCCACCCCACCATTTTTCTCCTCCAGACAAGTGATAGAGTTGAAGTCTCCAACAAAAATCCATGGGTACAGGGGAACCAAACTTCTCACAAAGCAAATGTGCTTCCACAAATTTACTTTACCATTGTAATCAATAGGAGCATACACATTTGTAAGTAGGATGGTTTCACTAGATTCATTATCATTCCCGACCATCGAAATAGACCATCTGCTAGAAATCCAAGTAAGAGGGGATATCTTAACCGGATCCCATAAACAAGCGACACCACCAACATATCCACATGCACCAATACACTAGCATTGCCCCCTTCTCCACAACTTGGGAGCAATATTTAACATACTATCAATAGCCAATTTAGTCTCCTGAATAAACATCACATCTAGAGAATGCACATGAACCAAATCATGAACAATTTTTTATCTGGGGATGTTGTTCAAACCCCTTACATTCCATGAGAGGATAATCATTTTTGGGGGTTATAAAAATGGGAGTCCAATTTTCTCACCAAGCCTGACTCCACCAAAGTCTCCCCCATTAACTTAATTTTATCTTTGTCCTTCTTCCAACCCACCTTCATATTCTTATCCAATTTTTGTTTTTAATTATTTTCTATTGCAATCCCAACACCGTAGGAGTTTTACAATCCAAGGATGACTGCATCAGTGCCTGAGTAGGAGAGGGCATAGCTAAATTTTTACTACTTTCCAAAATAGTTTCCCTTATAGGGATAGACCCATCCATGTCCCCTATACTCAGATCCAAAGCCCTTTGTTCTTCATTTAAGCCCCCTAGATCTGATTCCTTAAGTTCTCTCTCAAGAAGAGACATCTGATTCGACCTTATTATATTTTCATCTGGTAGCGACGTTTTAGGTATCTCCTTACACTGATTAAGATCATATAATGTTTCAAAATGGTTGAGTAGAGCATCTATCTGGCTATCCTTAAGGTCTTTGTTTGCCCTTCGTCCTTTGTTTAGGGCTTTTACTAGAACAAAACCTTCCTTATCCCATTCCCCTTCCTTTATTGGGGATTTTCCTTTATCCAAAATTTGTCCAGATCGAGAGGGCCTAGGATTTGAAGCCATAGGTGAGACAAACTTAGGGCATTTTCTTTGCAGGTGGCCATATTCACGGTAAATCTGACAACGAAATGGAAGAGCTTCATAGTCAAGTTTTTGAACCCATGTAGTTGATCCAAATTGTATTTCAATAGAATATGGAATAGGATTATTTAAGTCAATTGCAACATAAATACAAGCAACAAAGATGACATTTTTATCCATTCTCTGTTGTGACGGTCCAACCGGCTTCCCAAGCAGAAGGGCAATCTTATGCAAGATATCAATTCTCTATAATTCCAATGGGAGCCATGGAAGCTACACCCATACTGGAACCCGCGACGATCGCTCCTCTGATAAGTTGAAACCCACATGCTAGGGTTTAAGAAATATTCCAACTTGGTTATAGAAATAAGGTCCCCCTTAAAATACTTTGTTAAAATCTACAATACAAGAGAAAACCACCATAAAATAGTTGTTCACACTCAGAATCACCTCCACATCGCCTTCAGGATTCCAAGTTTTCCTGACCCAAGCCTCCATAAAGGGAAGAGAAATTCGGATGCCCAAAAATTTACCAATAAGGGCATGTTTGGTTAGATACTCCACATCTTTTGCCACTGAGTCTGGTTGAACCACTAGAACTAGCCTGACTTCATATCGTTCCAAATATTCATTGTTATTTAACAAGCGGTTCCCGACATGCACTGGAAAATCTTGTTCCTTCCAGTCATTTTAAGATGAAAAACATCACGAGCATGCACTCTTTGTGCCGGACCCGATGCCATCATGACATTCCTCCAAATTTTTAGACCTCCTCCGGAAGTTGTTGCCATCCCCACAGAGCAATTTTTCTTCATAAAACCCTAGCAGAGTAGTTTTTCCTCATAAAATCCTAGCAGATATCCAAAGTCAAAAATTCCTAAAATTACTTATTAATTATTATTTATTACTTTAATTATATGTTTCATTATTATTGAAAAGTCATAATTGAAAAGTCATGATTGAAGAGTTATGATTGAAAATTCATTATTGAAATGTCATGATTAAAAAATTATATATATATGATATGAGAGGAATCCATATCAAATCATCCATGAATAAGAATATATAATTGTTTATTGAATGCATTGGAGGTACCTTCCTACCAGTGAAACATTGATTCTATATAAAAGTGATTCTTTTAATATAGATGCTATTTTAATTATTTCTTTATGTTCTAGAACCTTCAGGGTTCTACCATTTGGTATCAAAGCCATGTGGGACCCACTCATGTGGGAATTTCTCAAATATATTTGTCAAAACACTACCGTGCATGAGTATGAAATTTGATTTAAGGATATCACCAAACACAACATAGGGTGGGGTGAAGCATTTCTCATATATTGCTTCATCAAAGGATTGAAAGAAGAAATTAAAATAGAGGTGATGAATTTCAAACCCTATACCATGATGCAGACCATCAAATTGGCCCTATTATTTGAAAGCAAATTAAATGCTCAACTTGGAATAAGATCGAAGGACCAAATTACAAAACCACCTATATGGGAATCACAAAATACTTACACAACCCAAAAACTTACCCAAATCTTACCCATTAAACGTATTAACCCCATGGAAATGAAGGCATAATGAGAAAAGGTCCTTTGTTTTCATTGCGATGAGAAATTTATTCGTAATCATCAATGTATTACACCTGCACTATATATTTTGGATGCAACTATTCCTTGTAGTTCTCCCAATGACAAAAATACAATTGAGGTAGACATAGTGACGGATAAACCTAAATATATCACTAAATATGGCAATGATGAGGAAGGTAAGGAATATGAGGAAGCCACGAAAGATAATAAAGAGGAGGAATATATGGAAAACAAGGACAATGAGCAAGAAATACCCGAAATACCTGATCCCACCAATGACAACAATAGGGTTGATATGTTGGAAGTGATTGATGCACCAAGCAAGGATGAGGTAGACATACCCAAAGTGATCAATACCTATCAGATATGCACTTTAAAAGAACTACACACACCTTCCTCACCAATAGTAAGTTCTCACCACATGACCAAATCTATTTGAAACCAATGTAGAGTGACTACAAACTCCTCCGTTGGCTCTACCAAGGAACCACAAAAGTATTTAGAAGCATTACCACCACTTTTGATGCATCATTCTAAAGTGTTTGAGGGACCCCAAGGGTTTCCCTTCCATCATCATCATGATTCTCCTAAGGAATATTCTACTATTTTTCTTGGAAACCCCCCACTAACACTTTGACCTTCAAGATATCCCTACCTTCGAAAAAGTGACATTAAGATAGTACAAGAACTTGTGCAAATTCAACTAGGAAAACAAGCAACGAAGCTCCTTACTTTGAGCTTTGAGGACAAAGCTCTTTTTAAGGAGGGTGGCATGTTAGGATCCCACATACTAACATTACTTATTAATTATTATTTATTACTTTAATTATATATTTCATTATTATTGAAAAGTCATGGTTGAAAAGTCATGATTGAAAAGTCATGATTGAAGAGTCATGATTGAAAAGTCATGATTGAAAAAGTCTATATATATGATATGAGAGGAATCCATATCAAATCATCCATGAAGAAGAATATATAATTTTTTATTGAATGCATTGGAGGGACCTTCCTACCAGTGAAATAGTGATTCTTTATAAAAGTGATTCTTTTAATTTAGATGCTATTTTAATTATTTCTTTATTAAAATTGTGCTAGAACCTTCAGAGTTCTACCAGTGAGAAAGTTAAGGACAAAAATTCAAACTTTTATATTAAAAATTAAAATGAACCATACTAAATTAAATGAAAATGAATGGGGTAGGTCAGACAAAATGGGTAGTTAGGTGAATGAAAATGTAGGTGGGTTATTGGTAGTTAATTTGTGAATGCACTTTACCATTATTGAATTTATAAATTTATGAATTTTGATTTTTTTTTAATTTTTGTATTTATATTGTGTGTTTGGCGACCGTCTTTCTTAGGATGATCTCTTTTGAGGATCATCTTGCATCATGATGGTTTCATGCCATGACCATATTGTACTGAGACGATCGGGTTTGGGGGTCATATTGGCATGAGATGATTGTGTGTGGAGGCCATCTCAAAGCAATATGATTATGTGCTATTGTTGTTTTTATTTTTGTTTTGATCAAGTGTTATTTATTTTATCAGCTTATTAGAGCCCTACACTGCTTCCCAAAACACTATAAGGACGCTCATGTTGTAGTTTTGAACAATGGGGTTGAATGGAAGTGGTTGGAGGTCTTGGGACTTCTGCACACTGCTTGACTAGAGTCTGTTCATGTCGATCAAGCCTACCTAATGGAACTGATAGATATATGGGATCCATGGACTCACACCTTCCACATGTCGATCGAGGATATCACCATCACGTTGGAGGATGTTTATTGGATATTACGATGCTCAATCGAGGGAGAACCTATCTACACTATAGTGACTTCTCAAAGGGAATCAATATTGCATCAAGTCTACAAAGAGAAATGGAGATGGGTTGACTATGATTTTGATATTGGTGGTGTCCATGTTGAGGTCAGCTATCATACATAGCTACTAACAACTAGACATGTAGTACTGATGAAACTCATATATGACTTTATTCTTCTAGATTCATCTAGTAGTAGGAGAGCTCAGTTTGTGAAGTGAAGTGCTACCAAAAATACCATTGATCACCATGATGGACCCATTTGGTGCTTCAATGAGTGAAGGAGCCGGTGCAAGAAAGGTAGGGACGAAAATATAAACTTTTCTTTTAAAAAGTAAAATGAACCATACTATATTAAATGAAAATGAATTACAGGACGAGGCAAAAAAAATGGGCAGTTAGATGAATGAAAAAGTGGGTGGGTTATTGGTAGTTAATTTGTGAATGCACTTTTCCATTGTTGAATTTGTGAAATTTTGAATTTTGATTTTTTTTTTAATTTTTGTATTTTTAGTGTGTGTTTAGGGGCTGTCTCTCTTAGGATGACCTCTTTTGGGGATTTTCTCGCATTGATACAGTCACATGCCATGATCATCTCATTACAAGATGGTTGGGTTTGGGGCCCATCTTGGCATGAGATAGTTGTGTGTGGGGGCCATCTCAAAGCGAGACGGTCATGTGCTATTTTTATTTTTTTGTTTTTTATTTTTATTTTTTATTTTGATCAAGTGTTGTTTATTTTATCAGCTTATTAGAGCCCTACACCACTTATTGAACCACTATAAGGAGGCTCATGCTATAATTCTAAATAATGAGGTTGACTGGAAGTGGTTGAAGGTCTTGGACCTTCTACACACTACTCGACTAGAGTCCATTCATGCTGATCAAGACTACCTAATGATACTTATAGACAAATGTGATCCATGGACTAACACCTTCTATATGTCGACTGGGGAGATTACAATCACCTTGGTGGATGTTTATCGGATCTTACAGTGCCTGATCAAGGGAGCACCATCTACACTAAAGTGATTGCTTAGAGAGAAGCAGTATTACATCGAGTCTATAGAGAGTAGTGGATATGGGTTGACTGTGATGTTGATAGTGGTGGTGTCCATGTTGAGGTCATATACCACACACAACTATTGATAGCTAGACATATAGTGTTGATGACACTCATATCTAACTTTATTTTTCTATATTCATCTGGTAGTAGGTCCCCTTGGAACTTGTTGAGCCTTTTTCAGGACTTGGTGGAGCAGCCAAAAATCATGGCATGGGACCCATTCTACTAGCATAGCTTTACAAAGAGTTGTATGAGATTAGAGAGAGAGGTGTATAAGGCCTAGGATGTAGCTTTCTTCTTTAGGTTTGAGGTTGGGAGAACTTTAGCATTGATTGACCATAGGGGTTACCATGGGTGTCACGAAGGGATATGGTAGATAGCGATATTTTCTATGTCATGCATTGGATACATGAGTGGGATCAAGGTAGGAGTTACCCCTAGTAGGGTGACCTAGAGAACTACATGGACTCCTAGATTGGACTAAAGCCAAACCAAGTGGTATGAAGACTATGGAGGGGAGCACTAGCCTAGACTAAGGAATTGCACATTTGAAGTGGGTGAGATGGGAAATATGGTTCATGGAGAGGTATGGGATAGAGCATGAGTACTTTTAGTACTCATGAGTGACCCACTAGCTGTGAGTGAGGTAGGGTGTGCTTGAGGAGCTAGTTTTCTATAGGTGGCAAATAACTGAGACACAACTAGTGTGGCCATGAGTAGATTCATTAGAGGAGGAGGTTGATGAGGCCTTAGAAGATCTAGAGATAGACAACCTGGGAACCACACTTGAGTATGATATCAGGTTCACAAATTGATATACTTAGAGATATTTTGATACTGGAGGGTAGGCTGATGAAGCTAAGGAGGGAGCAATGGGTGGAGAAGATGCAAATGGTAGGGATATTGAGGTGGTAGGGGACTAGTCATAGTGATGAGTGTGTCACTGCTTGGATGAGGATGGATATTAGGGAGATATTGAGGAGGCTCTTATGAGGATTGAGGAGGGGGATGAAGGGACAGATGAGGATGAACCATAGGAGTAGATTACTAATCTAAGAGAGAAGGTCCAAATTCTCTAGGGATAGTTATAAAAATGGGACACAATCCATACCACAATTTAGAGCTAGTGGGACATAGATTGATAGAGATGGCAAGGATGGTCAAAGGTGACACCCTATGGTCACAGGTTGTGAGACTGTAGGATGAGCTAAGTAGAGTTATGGTAGAGATATATGCTTTACATACTTAGGGTATTTTAGGGCCATCTGGACAAGGGATAGAGGTGTCCTAGTTAAGGGTGATACTGAGCATAGAGTAGGCTCAGTATCAGGTTGAGGGAGCCTACATCCATAGATTAGAGGATGAGTTGGACAAAATTGGTGGGTAATTACCCTCACAATGATTAGGGTCATATCAATCCTAGTCACATTAGAGCCACCAAACTAAGTCCTTAGGAGAGCCATCTGTGAGACCTCCAATGCTATTGTTCATAGCACCAAGGACCTCAAAGATGTCTAGGGCTAGCAAATTCAGGTAGACTTGTCAAGACAAGGCTAAGGGTAGTGAAGCGAGCAGTAGCAATGGTGGAATAGGGCTAGCATAAGGATGCTGCCTATTTATATTAGATTTATTTATTGGATGTGAGGTATGATGACTCACTATCATTGTAACCTGCGGGTATTTTTGTATCATGATATCCTTATGATCTTGGGATATATATAATATGATATTTTATTGATTCATGTTTTGTGTTTATTGTATATGATTTTATGTCATGATGATTGTGGATGTATTATTTTGGATTTATGCCTAGATTTGTAAATATGATTATGCATATATGTTAGATGGATGCCTAGATATGTATACGATGTACTAATGACATGTGATGATGTAAAGGATATGAACTATGAATGTATTTTTAAATGGTAAAACACAATGAACTAATATAGGATGCAATAGACCAACTAAATATAAGAACCACAAAATGTATAAATTCATGAATCAATATTGAAACAATTTCATCTAATTCCTACACTAAAATTGACACCAAATGAAAATAAAATGTGTATTGACAATGTGTAAATGTAATGGATGATTATCAATGAGAAGTCATGAGGGAACAATAAGACTTTTATGAGACTTAAACAACCTAATTGACCAACCAAAATTTGTATACTGACCATGCAATAACTTGAAATATAAGAATCTACTAGGAAGACCAAGATATTCAATATCCCTGTGTGTGCATAGTGAAGTTCATTACTTCAACTTTGGACTTGGTTGGACTCAACTACTTGGTAATGCAAACCACCAAAAGCTATCTCATTCATAAGCTGATATTGGTCTATTCAAAAGAAGGTCACTAATGTGACAAACATGTCACCATGCGTAAGGCTACTACACTGCCAGGTCGGTGTTTATAGCCCATTGTTGGAAATAGAGATTACCCCATGGTTGTTAAAAAATGATAATTCCATGGATTCAAGCTCTTTTCCATCTTAATTTTTTTAGATACTTGCTCATTTTGAATGAGAGCAAGGGATTTTATTTACTTTTTGAGGGTTTTTCTTGTTTTGGAGAGGAGCAAAAGGGAGTTTTTTTTTAGGAGCTTGCTCATTTTAAAGGAGAGCAAGGGATTTTATTACTTTTTGGAGGAACTTGCTCTTTTTAGAGAGGAGCAAGGGGATTTTATATTTTTTTTGGGAGGAGGGAGGAAGACATTGTCCTTTTGTCAATTCTTAGCTTTCTAGACCATGCGCATGATAGGAGAGCAAGGGAAATTTTTTCTTTTGAGGCAAGACTTACTTTGCAGTTTCATATTTCCTTAATTAGAAATCATATTTAAGAGTGTGAAAATGTGTTGATATTTTGATATAAGCAAGATACAATAAAAACAAGACCCTACTACAAAAAATTAAGATGGTTTTCCACAACATCTAAAAAGAAAACTAGGAATGGTTGAATGATCGAAAGATCTTATTGACCACCATGTGACAACTTACTTAGAAAAGAAAGAAATAAATACCAAGGAAGGGAGATGTGTATGGGAATGAATGGTGTTATGGGGTGCTTTCCTTGTGAACTTTCAAAAATTAAGAGGTGTGTATAAAATAGTTAGTGGTAAGATGAACACCATTCCTGATGGTCATACGGTATATATCCTATCTTACGTAGAACACTTAATATTCAAAAGTTCATAAAGAGAGGGGTGTGAGCGATGATAAGCGAAAACATATGTTTTCCTTATGAAATTTAAAATATTAAGAGGTGTGCATAAAATAGTCAGTGGTTGTATGAACATCATTGATAATGATCATACGGTATCTATCATATCTTATACAGATTACTTAATAATTGAAATATCACAAGAAAAAGGAGTACGCGATGATAAGAAAAAAAGTTTGATCAAGATAAATGACAGTCATACAAACATGGTGCTATTCTTAGTGCTTACCAAAAAATACTAATGCAAGTGAAGTGGCATAAGTTCCTAATGCAAATGATGACAAGTGTAGCAAAAAATTATGAAATACAAAAATAAAGACATCAAAATGCATGGTGAGATAAATTATGCAATGTAGTGGTAGTGTGCAATGAGATGTGATGCATTGTGAAATGATATGTATTTTTATGCTTTTTGTTGTTTTAGTTGTTTTAGTTGTTTTTGATGTTTTGGATGTTTTTTATGCATGAAATTCCCATAGGTGTATAATATTGAGGGGTTCAGGATCCTAAACACCTTCAAGTGAAGTTAACTGATATGTTACCGATCCCACCTTTTGTGCTATTATGAATGGACCTTACTAGTTTGTGGTGAATTTGTCATGCAAATGGCTAGGCAGGTTGGAGTTTTTTTTATTTTATTTGAGAAAAATATCACCAACTTGGAACTCCCTTAGATGAAATTTTGTATCATAGGCTTGTTTAATATGATCTTGATAAACATGAAGATGCTTGAGAGCATTAATGCATCTTTAATCAAGCAAAGTAAATTGATCGAGGTGAGCCTATCGTACATCATCATCAGTGATGAACTATTATAGTGAGATGTGCAATGAAGAGATTTCAAGTTCCAAGGGCATAATGGCCTTAGTGCCATATACTAGTGAGAATAGATTTACCCCTATTGGTGTTTGAATACTTATCCTATAATCCCAAAGTGCTATAGGTAATTTAAGATACCAATAATTGTGATGGTTGTTAACTATTTTATTTTGGATGGCGATAACCATTTTTTTATGTGTTAGCTTGCCTGTTATTCTACAGATAATAAGATATCGAAAAACTATGCTAGATATGATACTTTTTGCACAAATATTATCCAAGATACCAAGATAATCTTTTATGAGATACCAAAATGATAGATGATATTATGGAGTAAGAACTATAGAATGCATGCACCTATGATAGTGGTAAGTGGGATAGCTTCCAACCAATTTGTAAAGTACTTTGTGGCCATTAGAATGAACATGTGTTGGCTCAAATATGGAGGTGAGATTTTTCCAATTAGATCAAAACCCCATTGAGAAAAAGGCCACAATGAGTGAATCGATTGCAACGCTTGTGAAGGTACATGCAATAGATTAGCATGATGTTGACACTTGACACATCTTTTGACATAATTTCAATAATATCATTCCATCATAGGTTATTAGTATCCCATTCAAATAATTCACTTTACAATGGCCATACCGCTAAAATAACCATCACATGTACCATTGTGAGCTTGAGAAATGACCCAAGTAGACTCTTAGGGATCTAAGCATCGAAGAAGGACTCCATCATAACTTCAATGGTATAGTATATCTCCTATAAAGACATATTTAGTTTCTTTTTGTTATAATTTTCATTTTGTGACATGTGACAAGCCCACAAGAGGGTTATTAAGCTTCAAGAAATCTTTGATCTGGGAGAACTAGTCTTGATATTGCTCAGCTTGCACTAAATGAACAACTTGCTCCTCTCCAAAAGCACCTTGTAAGAATGTTGATTGAGGAAGGGCCTTAAGATAAATGGTTGTGACATTGTCATAAGGGCCCTGTGGGATTAAGTATCCCCAAGAATCAAGTTTCAAGAAGTCTTGAATTTGTAAGAACCAATCTTGATATGGTTCAATTTGTACTATGTGGATGCTTTCCTCTTCTGTAGTAGTATCTCATGAGATTGTAGATTGTGAGATTATTTTGACATGAATAGTGGTGACATCATCTAATGGATTTTGTAGCATTATGGATCCCAAGGAAGCCATTGTATCCACAAAATTATTGGAGGATCGAGGGACGACCTCTATGTCATACCATTCAAACTTTGCAAGCAACTTGTCCATGATGATCTTGTATGATATTAAGACTAAGTATTTGCATTTATAAATTTATTTTACTTGATTAACTATGAGCAAGAATTCATCAAATATTTTGAGTCTCTTGGCATTCATGGTGAGAGTTGTTTGAAGACCCAAAAGGAGGGCTTCATATTTAACATTGTTGTTGGTGCATGAGAAATCAAGTTTGAATGAAAGGGGAATAGGATACCCTTGCAGTGTGAAAAACATGATTTCTACACCATCCCCTTGCTCGCATTTTAAACCATTGAAGAATAATGTGATATCTTCTTTGTGCTCTAGTTATTTTGGTTCTTCTGAGCTAGATATTTCAAATATTGCATCATCGGTTGCTCAATTGTGATGGGCTTATCATCGTGAAGCGACACTTCTACTAGCTGATATGTGATGACTTGAACTTTAATAGAATTTTGTCCAATGAACTCGAGGTCGAAATCCATAAAGAGCATGATCCACTTTGTTGTATGTCTATTATGATAAGTACAAATTATCATGTATCACAAAGGGTATATGACATACATTATCTGATTAATCATGTAAAAATGGAACTTTTTAGTGGTAAAGACCATCACTAAGGAAAGTTTCTTGATATAAGTGTACTTTATTTTACAAAACCATGGTGTGACTAATGTAATATATAGCATATTCCTTATTTACCTTATTCATTTGGGCCAACATGGTCCCTAAGGCAAAGTCAGTGGCCAAGATGTATAATAGAAAGGGCACACCAGGTCTCGGAGGAGTCAATGCTAGTGTGGAAGCCAAGTATTGTTTGATATCTTGGAAGGCTACTTGGTAATATTCATTCCAATGAAAAATCACTTAGAAGATGATTGAATGGTTGGTACTGTTAGGATATTTCATATTTTATTACATTATTATGTTAGTGCATATTACATAGTTTTATTATGCACACTCTAAGGTAGTTAGAACAGGGGAAGTTCATTCTAAAAACTATAATTTAGTTTGATTTTAGTTTGGTTCATTGGGTTGTATGTAATATATTTCACACCATTCTAATTCATGAGTTAATTATCATTTCTCTATTATGGTATTATAGAATGCGATATTTTTTTGGGCTCTATATGGAAATTTGTCAGGGCACAAATCCTGAGATGGACCCCTGAATATGAAGTTAGGTGTAGCTGGCATGCTGATTGCACACTGACTACATAAAATCTAACATGATCTATGATATTTTTGACTTCATGAACTCTAATGTGATCTTTGACATCATTGAATGACCCACAGTTCAAAATAGAATCTCTACAAGCACGTGGTTTGATATGAAATCTAATGTGGCATCCTATGTGGTGGCTAATGTGGTATCCTAAAGTTAGTTTCTTATGTGGCATGCATGCATTGATTGGAGTGTGGGGCAAAAAGGGTTGTCAAGGAATTTTATTTCTCGAAGGCAATCGAGAAATATTGTGTGCGAAACAATTTTTTAAACCACCCACAAGCATTGACACAGTGCGTGTGGGACTTGTTGGTCACGAATCTACCACAGGAAAGGATTTTTACAATTGCGCCCTAGACCCGGCCAACATTGAAAGGCTGGAAGCAAGAAATGGCTCCCAGACCAATCTCCAGAGTGGGCTGGTTCCCTTCACTACTCTAAAAATGGGTTTAAGATAGGGTTCTTTGGAAAGAGATTTAAAAGGTTGCGGAAAGAAATGGGAAATATGGCCACGAGCCGAAGTGATGGGATCGGAAAAACAACAATGAGGAAACTACAAACGCAACAACGAGCAAGTAACATAAGAAATCAGCTTCATCCTCGCACAATCACATGTCGCAAATCCCTCCAAATCCACATTCCGAGAATTGTACCACGACCGCAGATATTTAAATCCAAGTATGCAGAATTTAAATGTAATAGCAATGCAAGAGTACGAATGCTATTAGAAATGCAGAAAACAGAAAGCAAATTCATCCATGCTACGCTTGAAAAATTAGAAGTCGATCCTTGTATTCCCGCAAATACAATTCCAGTTTCTAGCAGCAAGTTTTTCCAACCTTCGTAAATGAAAATTACATTGGTTTTTATAGAGGTCCGTCCTCTTTGCAGCATTAAAAACATAAAACCAACTTCCTCGTGATCTACAATAATATCTTGAAAATCAGGAACACGATCCCCTTAATCGCAGCCTCGAGGAAATAAAAATTAAATACCATGAAACGTTCGCGGTCCTTTATTAAATACGATTCTTCGAACATGTGCATGAAAACCGTTGAATTAATCCACGAACCGTAGCTTTGAACCAATAAATCCTTTAATTTTTGTGGCCTGGGCACTCTTCGACCTTAACCGCATCGTAAATCCAAAAAATATTTAATTCGGGTTAGCATTAAATCATCGAAAATCGAAAAAACCCTTTCGACCGTTCATATTGCACTTGGCAGGAAAACAGTTACAGGTCGCGAAAACGCGACGGGTCACAAAATTGCGACAGGTCGCGAAATCGTGACATGTTTGTATGCCGTACGCTTCGCTGCTGAAGACCCACAAAAACGGAACATGTAGCGATTTTGCTACATGTTCCCATCGTTGCTCCTCCCTGCGCTCTGCCCCGCGAAATCGAAACATGTAGCGATTTCGCTACATGTTTCCGTCGTCGTACCAATCGCTTTTTTCGGTCGCGATTCGCTGACATGTCAGCGACGCGCTGCAAATTTTGACTTAACGCCTTCGACGCTGCCCGGGTCGCGATTCGCTGACATGTCAGCGAATCGCTGCATGTTTTCAACTTAATGCTTTTTTTGCCCACCGACCCGCGATTCCGGAACACGTCGCGATATCGCGACGGTTCCGGCCAACCTGCCTGCGTTGACTGCGTTGACCGCGATTCTGCAACATGTCAGCGCATCGCTGCAGTTTTCAGACTTAGTCATTTTTTGCTCATTTTCCTCCTTTTTTTGCCCAAGCTGCATCAATCAAAGGTCAGATCCCCAACAATACATCAATGCATTCATCAATGAAAATCAATGTGGCAAAAATGCCAACAGGACTAAAGTCTCAAATATTTTTTTTGCAATATTCGTCCACTGATGGAGTCAAAGAGAAGGTGGTTTCCTTCTATTCATATCGGGCTCACTAGCTCAACTGGTTACTCACCATAGCTAGCCATGGGAGGATGCAGGATCAAATTCTGCACAATGACAGAAAGAAAAATATATTTTTTTGTTCCCACGACACTCAGTACAACTTTAAATACCAAGAGTTATCTCTTAGTTTTCATTCGACGTTGTATCCAAGATGGTCTGCAGGCTAGTGATAAGGCATTTGGTTGGAGGTCAAGGGTTCAAACCCTACATGCTCCAAAGATAAAAAATTTGCTATGAAGCACACCATAAGGGTATTTAAAAAAAATACTTGCCCTATTTTTTTGCAAATTATCTCATTTTTTCTTCATTCACACCAAAGAAAACAAAAGAGCATAATTTCAAACTAAGAAAAAAGGACATTCTTGCAATAATTGAAGAACATTAGTGCATTTTTTTTCCACATGGAGGGATAAGACACCAAGATTTGCACTTTGTTTCTTTTGCAAACTGAAATATTTCTTCACACCTTGTTTATTTTGCAAACAAAAGGGGGGACAAAACAACATTATTTTTTTTTGCAAAATTCTAACACAAGGGAGGGAATTGTTGAATTGTGAATATCCAATTTTTGCATTTTCAAAACAATTTTTTTGCAAAAATCATTGTAAAAAGGTGCATTTTCGATTGCATTCGACACCTTTCAAATTGGTGTTGTAGAATACGTGCATTTTTAGTGGAATATGACACCTATATTTAAAATTTGTGGGCACTTGTGATTGTATACTACATTTAATTTCTTATTTTTTGCATTTATATCATAAGTTAAAATTCAAAACCTATTTGTGTAATTTATTGCATCGTAGTGTTCGGTATATACGGTACCTCTGGCCCACACTTACAAGTAAAGTTGTCATGCTTTGGGCTACTGTATCTAATGTCTAACATAGCTACAATAATGATGTCTAAGCTATTGTTCTCTATAAATTATCGAGGAGAAATAAAGAAAGCCAATTGTATTTTTATATTCACTCCATCGTATACCCTAATTCATTCTTATTGCTTGGCTTAATCTCCTCCAACTCATCATCCTTTTTCAAAAGGATTTTGAGTAAGGTGCCATCAATTTGAGTGAATTATGTTTCACATACTCTTTGTAGTATATCGAAAGGGGGACCATTTTGGTGAGATAAGGAACCTTCACAATGGAATCTACTCACAAATATATTTTAGATTCATAGTTGCTCAAAGGTTCCAATTTTTCTCCATGGAAAAAAAATATGAGAGTCATTCTTTAGGTTGACGATTTATGGGATGTAGTGACTAGCACTACAAAACATCTAAGTACACCAGGTACATATTAGGATGAATATGATAAAAAATATAAAAGGTCCCTCATGTTTATCATCCTTGCTATTACTGATGAGATAAAACCTCACATTTGTGATTCTAATACTAGTAAAGATGCTTGGGATGCTTTAGTTACCATATATGAAGGGAAGAATCAGTCCACCATTATTAACCTTCAATCTCAACTTCATACTCTTAGTATGAAGTTTGGTGAATCGGTATAATTGTTCCTATGCATAGTGGTAGAATTAAAATCCAAGTTGAATACTTTGGGAGAAAAATTAGAGGATACACTCTTGATTTTGGTCATTTTGAGAGCTTTACCATATTCCTACAAGATGTTGATCACATCCCTTCAAGTGTCCATGAGACAAGTTACCTTTGTGAAGTTGGTAAATTTGATTCAAACTGAGGAGGCAAATAAAATTCAAAGAGATGAAGTGACAAATAATGCACTTTACTCCAAAAAGGGGGTAAAGAAACAAGGTAACTTTTATAAGGGAGGTTATTTGAAAAGTTCCAAAGGGAAACAACCTCAACAAAAAGAAAAGAAGTATTACAAAATCTATTATATGGACAACCATGACACTAATAGGTGTTGGTTCAAGAATAAAAAACCCCATGACCAAGGTCAAAATAAAAAGGGAAAAAATAAACCATATAAGAAAAATAAGCAACCCAAGGGACATGTTGCGTATGAGGAATCAAAATCAGATTTTGATAGGGCACACAAGATGCTCATGACTCACACAACTTCTCAATAAAAGGGTCTTGTGTGGTATATTGATTCCGGTGCTAGTAAACACATGACTGGTGATAAATCATGGTTTGAGACATTCGAGGATAAGGAAGGCAAGCCAATTACAATAGCTGATGATAAGACCTATCAATTATAGGGTGAAGGAGATATTTTTTTACTCTTCCAAATGGACAATGTAAAATTGAGAAATTCCTCTATGTTCCAATATTGGCAAACAATTTGTTGTTAGTTCCTCAGATCTTGGATGAAAAAATGGCTATCGATTTCAGAGTTGAGGATGGAAAGAAGTTATGCTCCATCACCAAGAAGGGAAAGCATGTTGCAACAAGCTACTACAAGCATGGCTTGTTTACTTTAGATGTTATTTCTATGCCTCATGTTTCCATGGTGGTAAAAACAAAGAAGGCCACTTCTCTTTGGCACAAGAGATATAGACATCTAATTTTAGGATGTTTACTTGAGTTGAGTAACTATGAAATGGTGAAAAGTCTTCCTAACCTTTCATCCACTTTGCTATTTTTCTCGAATTACTTAGCAGGGAAGTAACACCGAGTACCTATTTGAGTTGATATCTTCAAGATACAAAAGACCATTGGAGTTGGTACACACTAATTTGTGCGGTCCTATGCCAAACATTTATGGGGGAAAAAGGTATTTTTAGTTATTTGTTGATGACTACTCATGAAAGATATAGGTTTTCTTTTTGCAAGTGAAGTCAGAGGCCTTTCTGTATTTTCAATAGTTCAAAAAACATGTTGAGAAGAAATCAAGATGTTTCATGAAGACCCTTCACTCAGATCAATGGGGGAATATACCTCCAAAGAATTTTCCTCATTTCTTAGTGAACATGGGATTAAGATACAACTTACAACAACCTATACTCCTCAAAAAAATAGATTTGCTAAGAGGATGAATCGTTCCATCATAGAAATCATTCGTTGTATGTTTACAGGGGCACATATTGAGCAAAAATATTGGGTAGAAGCTGTTAGTACAACAACGTACCTCCTGAATAGAACACCCACAAAAGGTCTTAAGAGAACGACTCCACAATAATAATGGAGTGGTCGAAAACCCTCCATTTCTCATCTAAGAATTTTTGGGTGTAAGGCATTCATGCACATTCTAAAATATAAGAGAAATAAGTTATATGAGAAAACCTTACAATGTATTTTTCTTGGTTATTATGAGAATTCTAAGGGATATCGGTTGATAGATCCTAAAACCAAGAAAAATCACATAAGTAGATATGTGATATTTGATGAAGCTTTCACATCAGATGACACATCTTCAGTTGTATAGCTGGATAAAGAGGAGCCTAAGAAAGAGACTCCAACACCATAGAAAAAGGTTACAAAATGGTATAATAGCATAATGATAGATTCAAAATTGACTACACCTCCAGATCTAACTCTAGATCAACCTTTTACATGTAGTATGACTCATTAGATGAGAGTAGAAGCATCAACTTCAAAGGTTGACGAGCTTTATAAAAAAATTGATGAACTTTTTGTAGATGTAGAGGAATATAGAGAAGAAGATATGGATGTGGATGATGAAAGGATTTATATGTCTTCAGTGGATGATAATGAACCCACCAAAGTTCAATATGCACTTAGTGAGCCATAGTGGAATGTTGCTATGGATGCAGAACATATGTCTCTCATAAAAATAATACATGGAAGCTATTTGATCTGCCTTCTAGAAAGAATCCTATTAGCTGCAAATGGGTATTCAAAGTGAAGTATAAGGCATATGGAGTGATAGATAAGCATAATGCCCACCTTGTTGCAAAGGCCTATGCACAGAAATAAGGCATTGACTATGAAGAAACTTTTGCACCTACTACTAGAATGAATACCATTCGTGTACTTTGTGCTATGGCAGCTCAGTTTGGATGAAAGATACATCATATGGATGTCAAAAGTGCCTTCTTAAATGGTGATCTATAGTATGAAGTATATATGACTCATCCAGAAGGATTTGTGGTTGAAGGCCAAGAGAAAAGAGTTTACAAATTGGTTAAATCCTTGTATGTGTTTAAAAAAGCTCCATGATATTGGTACATAAAAATGGACAATCACCTATTGCAACATGGATTCAAGAGAATTCCTTCGGATGCTAATATGTATATCAAGAAAAATGGTTCTGATATAGTGATTTTAGTACTCTATGTTGATAAACTGATTATCACTAGATTTTCAAAGAAATTTATAGATGCAGTGAAAGGTGACTTGAAAAAGTCATTTGAGATGACTGATATAGGACTTCTTCATTATTGTATTGGTTTAGAAGTGGCACAGAAGAAGAAGCATATTAGAGTGACACAAAAGAAATATGCCAAGACATTGATTGAGAAATATCACATGATTTATTGCAAGCCTAAAACAACTCCAATGGAAACATGGCTACAGTTTTCATGATATGATACTTCTCCATAGGTAGATGGTACTCTCTATCACTAGTTGATTGGGAGTCTCATATATCTAACAAACACAAGGACAAAAATCAATTTTGTTGTGAGTTATCTTTTGAGGTTTATACAGGAACCTAAGGTTAGTCATTGGAAAGTAGCAAAATGAGTTCTTCATTATGTCCGTGGCAGTACATAATATGGCTTGGAATACAAGAAGAATGCCAACTTCTTCTTGCAATGTTACATGTAATCAGATTATGCCGCATCATTTGATGATAAGAAATCTACTTTTGGATATATTTTTCATATTGGCTCTGATACTATCTCTTGGCATAGTAAAAAGTAGCAGGTGATTGCTTTATCATCTACAGAGGTAGAGTATCATGTGACACATGGATCAATATGTGAGGTGATATGGTTACATCACATTCTTGCAAGTATGGGTCTTCCCAAGAAACTTCCAATTCACTTGTTTTGTGACAACCAAGGTGTTTTGAAGCTCATCAAGAATCTTGTGTTTCATGAATGCACAAAATATATTGACACTCAATGTCATTTCATTCAAAATGAAGTTTCAAAACACAATATATAGCTCCAGTACATTCCCACCAATGAACAGGTTGCAGATATTTTCACTAATGTGATGTATCAAATTTGAGTTGTTTTTCAACACTCTTTGTATTTCCAAATAATGTAATAAGGAGTGTATGTTAGCATATTTCATAGTTTATTACATTATTATGTTAGCGCATATTACATAGTTTTATTATGCGCACTCTAAGGTAGTTAGGGTAGGGGCAGTTCGTTCTAGGAACTGCAATTCAGTTTGATTTTAGTTTTGTTCATTGGGTTGCATGTAATATATTTCACACCATTATAATTGCACAATGAACCATAAAATGGCTTATATATTCCCCTACAAGCTATGCAACTACTTGAGGTTAGTAGGCAAAGGCATTCTTGTGATTGCTTCAACCTTTTTAGGGTTAACCTTGATGCCCTGTTTTGACATAATGAAACCTAAATTTTTTTGGATGTTACATCAAAAACACAATTTTTAGGGTTCAAGTGTACATTATGCTCTAGGAGGTGATTGAAGATATTTTATAAAACACCGATGTGGTCCTGACATAATAGAGATTTAGCCAAAATATCATTAAGATAATCTTTGAAAATCTTGTGCATGTAGTCATGAAAAATATACGTCATTGCCCGTTGATAGGTAGTGTCTGTATTCTTTAAGCCAAAGGGCATGATATTATAGCAAAATGTTTCCCATGGCATAGTAAAGTCTGGTTTGGCTTGATCTTTAGGATTGACTCATAGTTGATTGTATCCTGATAAGCCATCCATTAGAGAGAACATTTCATGGCCCATGACTACATCTACCAATGTATCAATGTTAGGGAGTGGAAATTCATCCTTGGGGCTCACTTTATTAAGATTACAAAAATCAGTGCATATCCACACCCCCCATTCAGTTTTCGAATAGGAACCATATTGGATACCTAGTTGGGGTAGTCGATAGGTTGGATGAATAATGCATCCAACAATTTTTGTAATTCATATTTTATCATAATAACAATTGTTGAATGCAAATTTCAGAGTTTTTTATTTACTGGTTTAATTGCTAGATTTAGTGTCAATTTGTGGATAACTATATTTGGATCCAAACCAAGAATATCCTTGTATGACCATGCAAAAAATCTTCTTTAATTATTTAGAAGAGCAAAGAATAAGGTCCGCTCTTTGGTTCAAGGTCATCACTAATGTCGATATCAATGTATCTTCTATAAGCATATGGGATCTCTCCTCCAATTAGTGAGGAGTAGGGATCAAATTTATATCATCAACTAGATTGAATAAGTTAGATACATTTTTAGGTTAAATATCAGCTTGTAAGACATCTAAATGAGGATGCGACGAGAAATAGAATGGTTGTAACATGTCCTCAAAAGGGAGAAACTCATATGGTGAAGGTGGACGAGCAACACAATAAAAATTAATAGCCTTGAGATTTAGAGGTAATTATTGGGAAGGATTGTTTGGGTAATGGAAAAGAGTGGTAAGATTGATGGAGATCATATTGATGGATGGTGGATGACCTCCATTTGTAGGTGGAAATAGATGGTTGAATATGGGAGGATGCAAATGTTTAGGGGGTGGTTGAGGTGGAATGGGAATGATGGGGTGCACCCTTTGGAGAATGAGGATAACTAGATTTTTGGGTGGGAGAAGTTAGCACCAAATGGGTAATGATAATCTTGGAAAGAGATAGATATTTAATTCATATAAATAAATGAGAGGCTTTATGGGAGAAAACTCTTCTTTCAAACTAAAATAGGTGATGGATAAGGTCTCTCAATCATCTTCTGACCCCTAGTCTCGTTCTGAATCTTGAGCATATTTGAACTTTTCTTCTGATGAGCCATCATCAACAATAGATAAAGTAGCAATATGTATATGATCTCTAAGCAAATGAGTATTACCTGGATCGACATACTCATTGATATCAATGTCATCCCCTAGGCCCAAGCTAAGGCACTATAGGGAGTTAGTAAGAAGCTCATCAAGCATGCGTATATGGTACCCCAAGCCTGATTTATCTTTTAGAAGTTGATAATGTGGTTCCATAGGGGCCTAGAGGCCTTGCTCACATTACCCTAAGCCATTTTCATGCCAATGATGATAGTAAAATTACCACAAAGAAAAGGATAGGTTTGAATGATAATAAATATTCACTTGAAATGGCTCTTCCTCCTCTGGTATAGGAGGCGTGTCTATGGCAATGTCAATACCACCATAGAAAAAATTGGTTTGGCTTGGATAAGAACCAAGAGGGACTATGGTACCTGTGGATAATTATGTGTTGCTTGGGTGACCAAAGTCTCTGATTGACTCCACGAGTAGAGCGAACATAAAATCTTGTACTAGATATTCACCAATAATTAGATTCATCATGCAAATTATGACTTGTGGTGACTCTATTGGGAGAGTTGATGATGAATATGTGGGTTGTGATGAATTCTACATAATTATAGGTGGTGCTTACTCTACTGGGGCAGCATGGGTATAATTTTTAGAAATAGTTGAAATTGAAGGTGCAGGAGATGTGATGAATGGTTGAGCTATGGATGTGTTTGTTGGTGAAGGTGGAGATGGAGGTGATATCATAGGTGTCTTATTTGGATTTCAAAGTGAAGGATATGATGAGGATGAGGGTATCTAAAGAAGCCGATGGTGAGGTTTGATATGGAGATGGTGTTGGTCGAGTGGTAGATGATCATGGTGTGGAATTTGTGGTCTAGATGGGGATTTTGGATTAGATATCCATATGTGTGGAAGGTAAGGTAGACTCCTGGGGATGCAAAACCATATTACAATATTTGAAGTGCTCCAAGTCTATGGGAATACAGTGCACTTGTCCTTCATGTATATAATTTATGCATTGATGCAATATAGAAGGTACACATTTCATGTATTGAATCCAAGGTATGTCAAGCAATATGTTGTATTGCATGAAACCTTCCAATAAATGACATAGTACATGAATAGTATTTTGTCTAGCCTATATAGGAATGAATACTATGCCAATGGTGGTACATAGGACATAATTGAAAGCTCAAAGGGTGAAAGTGGATGATGTGATGGACGATAGTGAAATGCTGAGATGTTGGAGGGTGGTGGAGGTGATGATGTTAATCAATGATCCCATGTCAATCAAGATGCATTTGAAAGGGATCCTATCCACACTAGCAATTATGTGCAATGGTGGATTAGGTACCTTAGTAGGTATTTTTTGGATTTCATGATCCTAAAATATAATCATAGGACATTGACATGTTTGAACATACCCCATAAATTGATGAATTAATTAGGGTCTTATGACTACAGTTCAATAGATCTTAAGATCTCCATCAAAGCCTCTCGATGTGGCATTGATTTCTAAATCAGCTCATAGATGGAGATCCTCATCAATGACATATTTAGACTTTGAGTAAGTATATTTTTTAGCGTGAGCACTGGGCGAGGGGAAGTAGGCATGATCAAGTTTGACATTGGTGGTGCTTGTGACATTGACAGAATATTTGCAAGATCCATAGGTTGTGTGGGTTGCATTGGGTACCATCTATTTTGTTTCAGTATGTTGATCATTCCCATGAAAACTTGGTTAGGTGGGGTGGCTTGCACTTGATTAACCTAATTAGGTTGCTTTGTTTGATAGCAGGTATTGTATGTGCCCCACATTGGGGTAAGGGCTCTTGGAAGACACCTATATTTTGGTTATTTGAGGCAAGAGGATTATCAATTTGAATATCATACCTCTCGATCATATCCTACACTATGTTCTTGAACACGTAGAATGATCAAATATAATACCTTTTTTTATGATAGTTTTAGTATTGATCCTCCTTATATGATTTATATTTGGGATGATTTGAATCCATTGGTTAGATCTCAGGGAGTGTAATTGCTTGCACCTCGAATAATCAATTGAATATGAATGCTAAAGACTCTAGAAATGGTGTATATTTGTAAGGTGGCTGATGAGATTGAGTTTGGAGTTGTTATTGTGGATTGGCTATTGGAGGGTGATATTGAACTAATAGAGGTTGAGCCTGATAATTAGGCAATAATGCTATAACTCAGTTTGAGGGCCTAGGGGCACTCAAGACAACCTAATTCACAGAGTTGTCTTCAGTTGGTTTTGACCACCCTTTAAATTTTATTGGGCCACTCCTTTTTTGAAGTTTAATTTCTCCTTCCTAGACCTTGTTGTCCTCTATTACCTTTGCCTGGGCTAAGGCTTCCTCAAAAGTCTTGTACTACTAAACTTGCAATAATAATGAAATTTATATGGTGCAACTCCTAATAAATATTCAAGTGAGCTCTACGATGGGTAGAATGAAAACAATTTGGTTATTACTGCTCTCCATCTATTTCTATAGTCCATGACTAGTTCATCCTTGAATTGACAAATATTGCATAAATTAGTCATGGTGGCCTTTTTCTTGATGCTAAAGGCAAAGTGTTCTAGGAAAGCATCTACCAATTGTTAAAAAGTAAAAATAATATGGCATGGAAAATGGTTATACCACTCTAAAGCACCTCCAACGAGTATTATAAGGAACACTCATAGCATGAGGGTGTCACTGTCCTAAAGATAAAAGTATTTATTCATGAAGCTTGTCACATGCTCTTGTGCATATTCATCACCCTTGAACTAGTCCAAATTTAGCATTTCAAAGTGCTCAAGATAGGGTGGTGATAGAACTAATGGGTGTAGAGGTTGATTGGTGAGCTATCATAGTGTAGGTTTTTGGTAACCCAAATTTAAGGCTTACTTCTATAAAGAATTTAGGTGCTCTATCAACTATTTATAGGCCTCTGGTGATATCATGACATATACTTGCCTTTAGCCTTGATTAGTTTGAATATTTAATTATGGATGAGGTGGTTTGTGAGTGGTATCAATTGGCATGTCACCATGTATTGCCTCGGGGTATGTATCAAGTGGTTCTTGATACTCAGGTTGTTATTCCTCATAGGCTTCATTATCTTATTTACAGGGGTACGCTTGATAGCATTATGGTGAATGGGGTTGATGATAAGTTTGATTCGGGCATGGGTGAAGTGGAAGATTTTGATTTAGGCATAGTGGAAGGTTGTGATGTTGTGCTTGGAACCTTGGGTGATGTTGTGTTGGTTGCCTTTGTTGCATAGGCATTGGCAGTGTGTGATGCATCACCCATTATAATTGATGGTCCAAGGTTATCGTGGGCATCTAGTTTTGGTTTGCTAGGTTATTTATGTGTGGCCTATTCACACATGTGTGAGTGGCACGAATAGGCATGTGTTGCACTTCAGTACCAGAGAGGTTAATAACTTATTTTCTAGGGTCATGAGAGGCTACATTGACATGATATTCTAATTTAAAAGTGGGTTTCTTATAATTAGGAGGTGTCTAAGCACACTATCCTTGACCATAAGCACCATCCCTAGACCCATGAGTCATCATGAAAAATGCATGAGCTAACATGGTAATATTGTTATCACCTTGAGCATCGTACGTGTTCCAATGATAATGCCTATAGCTCATCCAGGGATGATCAACTAGGATAGCTTGAATGTCCTTGTATGGTTTCTAAGTGTAATCTTGATCTTGATCTAGGGGAATATTAGATCAAACTAGGATACAAATGTGTGGTAGGGGCCTCCTAAATATTTTATCTTGGTTGTGGTTATCCCTATAAAATATGCGTAAGGTATCCTGATCAAGATAGTCCATATCTTGATCATATTCAGTACTTGTGGGTGAATTGTAAGTGTGGATGCCTTGCATATCAAGGTCTATGGTGTGACGAATGATATTTAAGCTAGGATGATCATGTCACCACTAAGGGATGATGAGGTCCTACAAATTAATTAAAAAATGATTCATATTTCTAGGTGATGGCTCAATAGCGTAAGGTCATGAATGGGTCTAGCTACATGTTACGACCATATGCTACACAAATAAAGAGCCACACAAATGCTCTTAAGCACTTCTAAACTATGCACACAAAGAAAACAAAAAAACAAGAAAATACTCTTTTTATTTTGATCTTGACCTTTTTGATTTATTTATTTATTTTTTATTTGATTTTTATTTTTGTTTTTATTTTTGAGTTGGTTTTTGTGTGTGTTTTTTTTGTATTTTTGATCTACTTATAGAAAACTAAGGAAATATAAAATTATTACTATAAAAAGGTATTTTATGTCCAACCTCTATCAAGAAATGTGACAAAAATAGAATAAATGGCTTCCTATAGGTAATATATGGGTTATAGGTGTTGCTATAGGAATAATACCACCCCGAGGAGGGGTCACATTGTCTAAATATTGCTACTTACCTAGATGATATTTTGCTTCACACTTGGGCATGCTCAAATATAAATGATAGTTGCATTCCACATATTATTAAGTCTTGTGGTTAAGGGATGTCTAAACCTAACCTACCTTAGGATGCACCCAAAAGTAGGGGGCCTCTTAGTGATGAAGTCTAAGAAACCACTTGTGGGGGCTACTATGGTATTTAGAGAGGTGAGCTAGCAGAAGGAGGTAAAATCCAATATCACTAGTCTTGATTGGGGGTTGGTGATGAAGGCCAACCTTACCAATGTTTAAAATGATATGTAGTGTGTGGATTCCTTTTATTGCTAAAAATAGAAATAAATAGCACACAAATGATTCTAAATAATACAAATTATAAAGCTAAATGCATCTATTTTTTCTACATGAGTATTCATATTTTTATTAGACATAAAATGTAGTAGAAAGTAGGGAAAATATAGAGACTATCTCGACATGAACAACTCCAAAATAGGGACAGTCTTGCCTTGAGATGGTCACAGACCAGAGATTGTCTCTACCTGAGATGGTCACTGTTTAACAATATTAAAACTAAAAATGATGAACATGCATGCAAATAAATGATGTATATATTTTTTCTTTTTTTTTAAGGTTTTTTTATCAAACATGAAACAAACTATATTAAAGAGTGAAAATGGAACCTCGATTCCTTTCATTTGATGTTGATCCTTGTAGATCAACACTGTTTTATATTTGATTGGAGACTATCTAACCTGAGATGGTTGTAGAATAGGGGTTATCTGATATGGTTAAGAGGCAAAGGGATAATTTGAGATGGTTGTGACTATGTACCTACAAATCACCAAATCAAGCAACAAAAATAAATTATTTTGATTTATCAAAAAATAAATAATGAAAAATGAGGACCCACAAGGGATCCCACTGTGATCACCATTTTAAAGCATGAAAACATGCATCGTAAACAAATAAAATAAGATATATGTAATCACAATGTAGAAAGAGACTAAATGGTAACAAATTTGGCTAAATTAAATTGCATCGATTTCATTTTAAGACATGTTATAATGAATCTCTCTTAGGGATTTTATTGATTATACAACATTACAAAAAGGATCATGATATCCTTTTTCATCAATTATAATTTTCTTAGATGCTTTTTAAAATTTTCTCACGCTAGAAACAATGTTTGGAGAGTAGGTTTTAGCAACCACCACGTGAGATTTGAATCCAAGGGTCTTTCACAATACTTGATCCTATAACCTGCATGCAATGGAACAAAAGAGAGATCAGTAGTATCTATGGGGCCCATCCAAGTTGGATCTATCTCGATCAAGAGATAAAAATGAAAATCTATGCTAATGTAGCAAAATGGCATGTGCAAATGAGATGATCTAGTGATAAAATGAACATGCAAAGTGTAATATAAATTATCATTTAAAAACACTATAAAAATTGATCACCTAAATAGGACTATCTTGAGAGAGATGATATCTATTTATGAATGGTCTTGAAGCAAGATGATCACTGTCATAGACTTACAACTTTTGAAAACCAGGTTTGATGGTATTGGGGGTGATCCAAGGATTGGTTTTGTTGATGAATTTCTCATAAATGGGGATGCGAGCTTGCTGATTCAAACTATCTAGAATAGCAAGGTTAATCAAGCGATATGATGTAAGGTGACTTTAAATCTTGTGTAGCAATCTCATAGCATGGTGGTAGCGAGGAAACTTGGAAAGAAATTTGGGTATCACTTCATTGTGAGAGTTTGAAAATTGAGGATCCTCTAAACAAAGGGGGGAAGCCTCCATTTTATAGCCTCCTTGGCATACAACCAAAGAGGCAAGTGGTAATCAAGGATAGTCTGATTACCACTTTGCAGGTGGTAGGGGTAATTGTAGGTCATCAGGGGCAACAATAAATCTTTTACCATGTAATGTAAAGTCCCCTATATGATTTATTCCTTTTTAAATTAGTGCATGCATGACCATATTGCATCGAGATAGTCCCAACCTGGATATTATCTCAGGCAATATGGTATTGCTTCCCATGGGGGAAAAGTGCCCTTTTGTTGGGGAAATGCACTAAATAGCTCTGAGGCTGCCCTAGGTGGGTTAGATGGGTTATAAGGAGGTCTTTTGGAGAGTATCCTTGTGATTACGTATTTTAGGTGTCTACAAATTCATTGTCTAAGGGGTATTTTTGCAAGTGCATGGATAAATATTTCTAGATGTGGTTCTTCTTGTGTTTCACCCTTATATTTAAGTTGTTCATGGGTCTACTTCATCAAGTTGTTCACTACTTACTGATTCCTCTACGTCCAAAAAAATAACTTATTTTGGGTGCATTTATGCCCTAGTGAATACTTCTCATCACAATTATAACATAATCCTTAAGCTCGATGGGTATCCCTTTCTTCTATAATCAAACACTTGAATGGGGTAGACCTATTGCTAATATTTGGTGTGAACTTGGAAGGAAATGTGGGTTTGGCTTGTGGAAATTTAGATGGTATCCTTTGAGCCAATTGTTTTTCTTTTTCTAATCTCACCAATCCTATGGCTTGCATCATAGACTATGATTTGAGATTTTTTACCTTATCCTTGATATCATCTTTCAATCCATTGATAAGACAATTCTAAAAAAAATCATTCAATCCCTTTGTCTTATTAGCCAGTTTCTCAAATTAGGTCTGATATTCATAGATAGTAGAGGTTTGTTTCAATTTGGTTAGGGCACCTATAAAGTCCTCATACTCACTAGGGTCAAAATGAGTGAGTAATTATGACTCAAAATATTCCTAAGAAGGGTCTAGAGTCATGTTTTGTAACCATTGATACCATTGTAAGGCTTCAGATTCAAAGTTGAAAGATGCCATTATGACACATAAATAGGTACATTATGAAGTTTGAAAAATTGATCTACTCGACATAACCATCCATCAACATCCTTTCCATTGAACTTAGAAAGTCTAATTTAGGTATCTTAAATGAAGTATCTATGTCAAAAATAGAATGATAGCCTTATTTCTTCTTATGGACTCTCTTCTCTTTATTTCCTGAACTACCACCCAATTTTTCAGTGTTAAGATGCTCAAACACCTTTGGGACTTCCTTTAATTGGTCTTCAACCTCTAGGAATTTTTCTTCAAATTCAACTTTGGATCTAAGTTGGTCATTTCTCATAAGTGATACTTGCTCCCTCATCTATTTAAATTCATTTCCAAGGTTAGTGAGTGTGATACTCACTTGCTCCATAAAGTTGCTTTGTTCTAACTCCTTTTGTGCTCCTCTAGTTCCTCCAACCATTTATGTATGATTTGAACCACTCCTACTGACTTGTTAAAATAGAAGTGTTATTGCAAGAGTTACTATTTTTAGTAATGGGCAAAAAAAGTGTTTGGGTGCTACATATCAAAATGATCAGCTCAAAAAGATGAATACAATGGACTAGGTCTTATAATGTCATTTTTTGGCACCCAAGAAAAAGTGCATGGAGGCTATATACAAAAATGATTGAGTTGTTGGAAATATGAGCAGGACTTGTTGTCATTGACGTCAAAAGGTTGATGTCGTCTCTAATGTCATCAAGTGATTTTTTTGGGAGGCAAAAAAGTGGCCCAAAAGAGATTTAAAATATTTAAATTATTTAATAGTAAAAATATTTAAATTAAATTAAATAATTTAAATACTTTAAATAAGATTTTATAAAGTCCTCAAGATTCATTTTTAATAATTTAATTGGGAATTGTGAATATGGTTTTATTTCAAAGGGCCTTGGTATTAAAGCTTATACAAAGTGGCCCTCTAATTACCCCAACGACAATGTTCTTAGTGTATATGGCACCAGCGTCATTAGTAAATACACCACTACCGGCGTGTTAACTCAAGCCACACATTATATATTTATAAGGGAAACAACGAAAGTAATGTGTGTATTTTTTTGATGTCGTGAAATGAAATCGAGTGCCCAGGCAATTAAATATAAGACATAAGGGTTTAAATTTGATTGGATGCAAAATAATCGATGGTGTTAAAACTTTAGAGAGCGCTTGAACGTAAATGAACCAGTGACGTGGTAACATTAATCGCACGCTTATCAAGAATACAAAGGGACACATTCATGTTTGTTATTGAGAAAAGACTATCAACGTCAAGATTTAAATAGAATTGGCAGGTGATGAGCTATGGTTAAAAAGATAGTGAAGGCAATGAAACTCTGAGCGCATGATTTGAAGGTAGAAAGAAAAACCTACAGCACAGACACACGAAAATTGAGAAGGATTTTTTATTAGCACGAGTGATGCGATAGCGAGAAAAGGTCACATCAGTAGAAAGATTTTTTAAAAGGAAATAAATATATTGCTCATTCTTTTCAATCCTATTCGATAACATTGATGATATGGTTGCTGCTTGAGCGAGAAAACTCTGCCAAAGAGCAGATCTGCAGATCGAATCCCGTAGGTAAATCTTTTGATGTAAAAGGTTTGTGTTGATGGTATACATGGTGTTTGAAGTGCGCACTGACTTCCCTATGAATTATTTTTCCCTCGGTCCTATGGTTGAGGTATGCAAAAAAATCCTTTTAATTAATTAACGCTTGAGAACTAAATTTGTAAGATTTGGGAATTTGTGGTTTAAGAAAACGCGAAAACTGATTCTGTTATAAGTAAGGGAGAGATAAGGGGAAAGTAAATATATTTTATTATTTGAGAATAAACATTTTGATTAAGAATATAATTTGGAGTTATAAGGTGAAAAGGCAATTTATGTTCTTATGAGTATTTTAATTCGAGATTATAAATTACTATCAAAGGATTTATTTTTATGTGTTATATATAATTTTGAGAGTGTGGAGATTATAAGGTGTATATAAGAGTTGTTATTTTGTATAGTGGAATAATTTTTGAAAGAAATACTTGTGTGATGCTTTGAGAAGATATTTGTCATTTAATCCTTGTGATTGGCAAAGAAAGTGGTTATGATTAAAATAGGTGTTTGAGGTCAAATCTTCTTCAAACAAGAGGTAAGGGCACATTATCCCTAAAAGTGATTGTTGGATGTTATGAATGTTAATTTGGAGTGAAAAGGGTTGTTTTTATGAGAATTGTTGAGATTGATTATGAAGGATTTTTATGAGTGAAAAGAAACCTTTTTTGATAAGCATTGTTGAGTAATCCTATATACTTGATTGGTGAATGCTTGAGTGAGAACTTGTGAACTATCTTGAAATAGGGTTTATGCAAAGGTCATGAGTATCATTGTTATGTGAATGTTAGAACATCTTGAGTTGAGTTTGAGATTTTTTTAGTGCATTGGACGAAACATTGGCTTAGGGATTTGCAAGCAAGTTGATTTCATTGATTGAGTTGATTGAGCTACAGTGATTGGAAAGTTTTGGAATGATAGTTCAAGTTTTGTGAAACAAATTGTTCTATATTCTAAATTGATTTAAAAAAGAGATTGAAAGTGATTGAGTATACTTGTGAGTGTGAGAAACATATTGAGTCTCTAACAATTCTCTATATGCTTCTATGAGTAAAACAAGATTCTGAGTGAAACTTGTTTGGGAAATTGAAAGAGGTATTTTTTATGAAATATTGAATTGAGTTGTGTGAGCAAGTTTGCATTTGAGAGTGAAACAAGCTTTGGTGAAAGCTTGTGAGCAGATTTGAGTAAGTCCTAGAGGGGACTTAAGGATAGATTGAGAAAGCTTTTGTAAAATCTTAAGGACATATTTGTGTGAGCTTTTGTGGAAGCTTACAATCAGATATTGGAAAAGTTCTAGTGAGAACTTGTTGAGCAGATTGGATAAGTTCTAGTGAGGACTTGTTGAGTAGATTGGACAAGTTCTAGTGAGAACTTGTTGAGCAGATTGGACAAGTTCTAGTGAGGACTTGTTAAGAAGATTTGAGGTAAGTATTTGAGAATACTTGGGAGCAGAGTTGATTGATTGATTTGTTCAAACCCTGAGTTAAGGTTTGGAGCAGATTTAGCACAGTTGATTTGTGATTGAGTCAAGCTTTGTGTTAAGGATTGAGGCTAGAGATTGAGCAGTTTTGTGCTAGACAAAAGGAATATGTTTAGTGCATATTTGAGGATAGAGTTTGGTGTATATTTGAAGATATATTTATGCCAGACCAGAGATAGATATTGAGAAGATTTTTGTTAGACCGAAGGACTGTATTTAGTGCAGATTTGAGATAGAGTTGAGAGCAAGCTTTGGAGGTGACAAATTATAGAGGATGATAGTCTCCAGTGGATAGATATCCATTAGATAGGGCAGTGAAGATAGATATTATAAGTGAGGGTAGGAGCATTCAGTGGATAGATATCCATAAGCCCACATAGTGGAGGCAACAGTTCTTCTAGAAGATCACTAACCAAAGTAGAGGAGAAGGAGTTCTCCTGTGGATAGAGATCCATAAACTAACTGAGGAGATTAGTGTCTCCTATGGATAGAGATCCATGAACTTGATTAGGATATTGGTGTCTCATTTGGATAGAGGTCCATAAATATTGTAATAGGGAAGGATTCCCAAAGATATTTGTTGAGAAAATATTAGTGAAATATTTTTTCCATGGAGTAGCCCATATTGGGTGAACCATATTTAATTGGTGTCTCTATTGTGTGTGATGATTTATGCATTGATTTAGTTACTACTATTGATATTACCATTGATTATATCGGACAATACTATTTGGAAAATAAAAGTAAAAAGTGATATTATATTGTTGATCCCCCCTCTCAGTATAAGCTTGTGTTCTTCAATTGTTATTAGAGTTGGTTCCTTCAAAAAAGGTTTAATAGCTTGAAGGAAGATCTTACAAGAACACAAATGGCAAAGAAAGGCAAAGGTAGAACCATGAGATACAAGAAGAAAAGAACACACATAGTCATGAAAGAAAAAGAATATGAATTTGATGTTGTTTTTTTGGGAGGAAAAATGGAAATAGATTCAAGATATGAATTAAGCAACGGAGAAATAACCATATTGATAAACTTTTGTACCAGATGTAGAAATACAGGTCACCATGCAACTTATTGTCCACAAGAAGGTGAAGAATATTTTGTTTGTGGTCAACTCAATAATGATGCAAGTTATTGAAATAGGTTTAGTAGTAGTGAAGATGAAGATGATACTTTCAGAATTAAATTCCTAAAGGATGGTTCAAAAAAAGGTAATAGGGACAATCAAAATAGGTATGAAGAAGAAACTCTACTTTGGACAATAGAAGAAATTGAAGACCAAAGAAAAGAGAAAAATTCAAAAAAATAAAAGGAGGAATCCACACTTAAGGAACTTGTTGAGTTCAAAAGAAAGAACTCATAATTAAAGACTCAAATACAAGAGGATGACAAATGTAAGACAAAGCTTCTACAAGATCTCTTTGAATTGAAAGATAATATTGAAAAGGCAAGGAGAGCTGAAAAATATATAGTTGAATAGTAAAAGGTAAAAGAGCTAGAATGTGAAAGACTCATTGTTGATCTCAAATAATTAAAAAGGTAGAACTTTGGATTAAGGGATCAAGATAAAAAATATGAGAAAGCAAAAGCAAAATTTCTACAAGAACTCACTAATTTCAAAATTAAGGTTGAAGAGGCAAGAAAAATTGAAGAAAGTATGGCTGAAATATTAAATAAAAAAGATCTAGAGTGTGAAAGATTAGAACAGGAGATAGTTTCACTAAGTATGGAAGTAAAAGACTCTAAGGACAAGCTACACAATTTAGAGAACAATTCAAAGTCCTTGGACAGAAATATCATTGCACAAAGATCATTAGTCGCCAGAATAGGACTTGATTTTGAAGAAGAACAAGGGAAATAGGAAACAAAAAATGGAGAGTCAAGCACCAAAGAAGAAGAAACTTTAGAAGAAGTAATTATAAGAGAGAGTGAGACTTATGAGGATGAGTTGGACAATAGGAAGTTCAAAAAAAAGAGGAACAATACACAAATAAGGAATAGATGGAACAGGAAACAAGATAGTATAGAAGAGACTAAGGGACTAATGATGTCAAGGCAAATTTTCTTCAATAGACGATGCTACTCATATCATAGGTTTGGATACAAGACTTCACAATGCAGGACACAGGGAAGACAGGAATATGTGAACTTTAGAAACAGATAGTTCTTTCAAGGGTATTTCTACTCTTGTAATTAGTTTGGTCATAAGACAATAAATTGTAGGGTTTATGACAAGAATGGATATGGATTCACTAGGAAGAACTAAAATACATTTGCACCATCAAGGAATCACAACATTAAGTGCTACAAGTGAAATAATGTTGGGCATATAACAAGATGATGTAGAATAGAATTTCTATAACTTCCAAGGACAAGAAAGAAAGAGGATTCTAAAAAGGTTCAAAAGGGTTGACTTCAAAGGTATGGAAAAAAAAATGGGCAAAAGTAAAGAGCAGTGCATGCTCGGAGTAGAGATACTCCCACCCCAAAATTAATCACCTCAAGAGAGGAGGTGGGGGAGGGGCTGAGCTAAGATGCTTATACTTAGTCCCAAGCCCCAAAGGTGACCCTTTGCCATTGATGCCAAAGGGGGAGAGATTTGAGTTAGGGGGAGATCATTCAATTAGGGGGAGCAGTTTCTCAGGGGGAGCAGAACAAAAAGAGGGAAATAGTAAAAGGTATTTGGGTTGCTATCAATGACAAAGAGGGATATTTTTGGAAATATGAGCAGGACTTGTTGTCATTGATGTTAAAAGGTTGATGTCGTCTCTAATGTCATCAAGTGATTTTTTTGAGAGGCAATAAAGTGGTCCAAAGGAGATTTAAAATATTTAAAGTATTTAATAGTTAAATTATTTAAATTAAATATTTAAATAATTTAAATTAAATAATTTAAATACTTTAAATAAGTTTTTATAAAGTCCTCAAGATTCATTTTTAATAATATAATCGGGTATTGTGAAGATGGTTTTATTTCAAAGGGCTTTGGTATTAAATATTATACAAAGAGGGCCTCTAATTACCCTGATGATGATGTTCTTGGTGTTTATGGCACCGAAATCATTAGTAAATACACCACTGTCGACGTGTTAACTCAAGCCAAACATTATATATTTATAAGGGAAACAGTGAAAGTAATGTGTGCATTTTTGGATGTTGTGAAATGAAATCGAGAGCGCCCAGATGATTAAATATAAGACAAGGGTTTAAAGTTGATTGGATGTGAAATAATATATGGTGTTAAAACTTTAGAGAGTGCTTGAATGTAAGTGAACCAGTGATGTGGTAACATTAATCACATGCCTATTGATAATATAAAGGGACGTATTCATGTTGGTTATTGAGAAAATATTATCAACGTTAAGGTTTAAATATAATTAGTATGTGATGAGTTATGGTTAAAAATACAGTGAAGGCAATGAAACTCTGAGCATATGATTTTAAGGTAGAAAGAAAAATCTACAGTGTAGACACTTACAAAAAAAATCGAGAAGAGTTTTTTATTAGCACGAGTGACGCAACAATGAGCAAAGGTCGCATTAGTGGAAAGAGTTTTTAAAATGGAATAAATATATTGCTCTTTATTTTCAATCCCATCCGATAGCATGGATGAGATGGTTGTTGCTTGAACGGGAAGACTCTGTCGAAGGGAAAATTTGCGTATCGAATCCTGTAACTAAACCTTTTGAAGTAAAAGGTTTCATTTGATGGTATACGTGGTGTTTGAAGTGCACACAGAATTCCCTGTGAATTATTTCACCCTTGGGCCTATGGTTGAGGTATGCAAAAAATCCTTTTAATTAATTAATGCTTGAGAACTAAATTTGTAAGATTTGGAAATTTGTGGTTTAAGAAAAGGCAAAAATTGATTCTGTTATAAGGGAGAGATAAGGGGAAAGTAAATTGTAACCTTGTAGAAATCATACACCTAACTAATGCATCAATTGATATCAAACATTAAAGCATAAAAGATTGAGAATAATAATTTCAACAAGAAAGATAATGCTTCTTTTATTAAATATTTTGTCAAATCTAATTACAAGTACGTCCCTCTTAGGGATACTCAATGTTGATAAAATTAATACAGTATTGAAGACCCTCTAAATCAGGGGTGGTGTAATTCACAAACTCTCTACAAAGACACAAACTGCTCAAGATCAATGATGACCTTCTTCTCTCATGAAAAGAGGTATTTTCTACCTTGAATGCCTTGAAATGAATGGATACTATAAAACATGCATTCAAGAAATAACAAGAAAGGATTGGAAGCAAATATGGCCTCTCTTGATGAGGCTTTTAATGGAAATTTGCATAAATGATGATAAAGAAAACAAGAAACATGTAAATATATGAATATTAGCATAAAATCATCATATTACAATGAAGCATAAAAATAAAGCATGTGATTTAGATGATAAGCCACCTAATTAGCCATTAGAAACTTGAATTGCATGAAATAACAAAAAACTATACTAAATTGACAAATGCAAGGAAATGGAAGCAAATATACCATTAAATCCTAGAATTGATCAGTCAAATGTCTTCTAGAATGTTAATCTATACTAGACTAAGCTAATTGCAGAACTAAAAATGTAAATCTAATGCTAAAAAAAAAGAAATCAGGGATCAAATCCTCGTCGTGGGTCTAAGGTGCGGTGGGCACTATTAGCCACGATTGAGGTGCAAATAATTTTTTTCTTGTAATAAGGGCTTGAGTCTTTGATTTCCTCCATGGAATTGATGATCAAGGGTCACCTCTGTGTACTCTGATGGATTGGTGGTTGAATTGTATGAGATTCGCATTCGATTGGCTTGATTATGTGATTATGCTTCCTAGTACTTTGGAAGCTTCATTGATGGATTCATGCTTTTCACTCCATAATTGGGTAGCATTTCGACTCTCCTCAAAGGGTTATCAATTTTATATCTATTTTGGTAGAGCTTTGCTATGTTCAAATGCAAAATTTCTCTAGACTTCTCCCCAATTTGGAGGGGGTCTTATAGGACTCCTAATCTCTAATATTGGCTTGCTTGGGAAGCCAAGATCAAGATCCAGGAGGTTGGATAAGTTGGGAGGAAAACTCTCAAAGCTTCCCTACCCAAAACTGCTTGAATATCCATTGCTCAGGTCATTGTAACCAAATTTGTCTCGGCTCAGGATTCAAAATAGTTTTGATGCTAGCCGTGACTCTGAGGTGCGACCAACTCTATTAGCCATGGGTGTCATCCATAGCTAAGGCTAAGTTAGCCAACTCTACCCAAATTGAGTGGTTAAAACCATTGCTTCACCTTGGAGTTGTCCAATATCATTCATATGGTCTATTAGCATGTCCCATATGAGTATTCGCCTCGACATGACACATTTTAGGTGTCTAAAGATGCCCCTTTTGGGATGCGTTGTGAGAAAAAACAACACTGAGAAAAAATAGACCTCCTAAAATGATGTCGTAGGTTGAATGATGATCATTGATTTGATCAACATTAGATGCCTAGTCCTGCCAAAGGGCACACATCTTAGAATCATTGCTTCCAACTAAGGGAAGGCTTAAATTTGCAAAGATTTTGCAAGCTCCAATAGCAATCGAGTAGCTTTAGTGCTACAATAGTACCGATAGGTGGAGAGCTACTAACTTAACTATCATAGTTATTTTTTACCTTAGAAAAGGGTAAGCTTATGATAGTCATTGGCAATGATTCGTAAGATGAACGTATTTGACAAGATCGAGTGATCTCCTGTTGAATTTGATTATGATAATCGATATTATGACTACCCCCTTAAGTGATGCATTGATGAGGGTAGGAAAATTTAATGAGGCGATGAGCCGCTTGACCACAATGAGTGATTTGAATAATTGAATATTTTAGCACTTTAATTACTTGGCAAGGCCTAATTTAGCCATGATTGCAACTATTAATAGTAATTGTACATCTCTATCCCATGGAGCAATCTGGCCACTGTGGCCTTCTTAGAGAATCAAGATGATAGCAATTCCAATTAGTCTTATGTTGAATCATAATGTTTTATGATATGCTAAAAATATCATAGAAGCATTGAGATGAATACCTTGTTCCCATGGAGCAGTCCGATCGTCTAGGCCTTATTAGGGATTGAAGTGAAGCATATCAATTCAACGATGACTAATTTACCCCAAATGACCTTATGGTAACTTACTCATCTTGTCGGATTGCATGGAGTCGCAAGTCGCTACAACCACCAAGTGTATAGGTTAAATAACTGGATACGAGGCACATTTGAATTTTGAATTATATATTTTTTTGTTATTTTGAAAATTTTGAGGGTTTTGGCCCATTAGATATTTTTAATTTTGCATTTTGAAGCCCCTAATGGTTGAATTTTGAGGGAATTTATTGTTGGATTCTATCTGCAACCAATTTCTATAATTTTCCTAGCCATGGCTCTGACCCACGGTCAGAAAACCATAATTCTATGCCCGAGGGTGTTAACCGCGATCGAGGGTAAAATTGAAAATATAAAAGAAATTTTGTCATTTTCAATGTCATTATTTTCAACTTCTAAACTATAAAACTGAGAGCTCTGAGAGGTGAACTTGCACTTTTGACACAAAACATTGCTAAGAGAACCCATGCAAAATACCTCATGGCAGACCAACCAGAGGTGTCTTCTAGTGGCGAAGCCAGTATGACTAAGGTAGCCACACACATCTCTCTTATTTGATTTACCCAAATAAAATGAACCTCATTAATTAATGGATTAATTGAAGCACACTAAACTGCCAGTAAAAAACCTCACCTTAGTTAGGGTTTATCGAAGGCTAGCTTAGAGGGCAAGGTATTTAATTTTTAGGCATTTTCGATATGGGAAAGGATCCTAAAAAGGTCATTTCTTTTAGCCGTGGGTGGTAGCCATGACTCCCAATTGGAAAATTGGGGGCCACAGCTGTTAGAAATGGTGGGATTCAAATCCCAATGATCAGAAATTTGACCATTACCATTGGCTATGGGTCCCAGTTGTGATTGAGGGACTTTAGAAAAAAAATTAAATTTTTTTATTTTTTTGGTTGATTTAATTGATTTTTTTTTGAATTTTTGAAGTGCAATATTGATTTTTTTGAATGTGTTGCATGCATTTGTGAATGTTTTTATATTTTTGAATATTTTTGAATTTTTTTGACTTGTTTAGGTCATTTTTTAATGTTTTTGATTTATTGTATGTATTATTATTTATGTCTCTCTTCAGAATTTGATTGCGAGGGTGAGGGAATTAGATATCCTTCGTACCCTTTGAAATGGCCTCAATAGAACTGAGTGGGCATGATTTGGAGCCATTGGATTTGGATACGTGCTATGACTTCCATATATTAGAGCTGATCAAGCTTACATGACCGTTTTAGCCCATCACTGGGATGCGAGGACCAACACCTTTCACCTACCCATAGGTGAGATTACTTTCACTTTTGAGGACGTATACCACATCTTCTAGATCCTGATCGATGGTGAGGTCATCACATCTTCACCTATAGAGGTGAAGGATGATGTATTTCAATAGATATTTGGCACCCAAAGTGCTGTGGTGTAGGTAGATTCAGACCACGATGGGGTCCACATTGAGGACTGGTACCATGAGAATGTCTTCTCCCGGTGGGCAGCTGTATTTATGCACTTGATAGTCTAGATCATGCTACTAGACACATCAGGAGTGAGGTTCCCTTATAAAATCTTGGTGATGACCCAAGATATGTTAACGAACAACACCAGATAGCCATTGATCCTATCCTAGGGGAGCGCTCTACTTGCATAGCTCTATGATGAGTTGTATAGGATCACATGAAGGAGCCATGTGGGAGTCGGTTGTAGTCTCCTACTATAGATCTAGGTATGGTAGCACATCACAGTTGAGCATCCCATGCCACTACCCCTCTAGATTACTGACATTATTGAGAAGAACCAGTGATATGCTTTATGCTGGCCTCGAGAGTCCGAGGGATTTTAGAGTAGGTCTCAAGTGGGGGATGTGTAGTACTATATTGATCATATTGCATGACTACAACCTGGGTAGGGATTATGGAGGCCCTACATGGATTGTCCAGCATGGATATAGGTAGACAGATACCTGAGGAGAACTCGATGTGACAGACGACTTCTCGGGTGCAAGCCCGAGATATGAGAGTTCTTCTACTTATCTCGTGTGACCAAGCAATTTAGGATTCACCAGGATATTCCTCCCACTCCTACTATCTATCATTGTCTTAAGGTGGAGAAGGACTTGGCATGGCCTCATGTGACTCCACTAGGGGGATGAGGATGATGATTTCCAAGAGTCTATACTAGAGGATGTAGGGAATATAATATATTATGACACCTGGTGGACTACCAAGTTATGGTGGGGTGATGGCCCATTAGGCAGACCTATAGATGGTGTGGCCATATCAGGGGTAGAGGAGGTACACCCAAATGGAGTAGATCCTCATGGGTGCAGAGTTCACTAGTGGATAGAGGGTGAATTGGGTGAGGCTACAGTTGAGGAGGAGCCCCAAGAAAAGGAGGGCAAGGAGGAGCCTAATGATGAGGTGTCCCAGCTTAGGGCCCGGGTTGTGAGCTTATAAACATGGATAGGGACCCTCTAGACATAGGTTCTAGAGAGGGAAACTTCCATGGAAACTCTATAGGCATGGGTGTGGGTAACATAGTCTCATCTGACACAGGGATAGGAGTAGTGGCAGGGATTCAAGAAGGAGAGGACAAATCTTTGAGCATAGATTTATACTACCACCATAGAGTTAGATAAGGTCATTGGACAATGTGATATTCTTCAATATTAGCTTAGTGCTATCACCATAGAGTAAGACTTACTCTAAGATATGAGGGGAGGTCCCTCAAATTCTCAGATTGCTCCTACTTCTCCAATTATACTAGGATTAGTAGGTTTGGATTCAGGCACAGAGATCCATAAATTGCATGTCCTCATTTGGTATGGTCATACAAAGTAGTCAGTAGATGCATCTTACATATCTCTTATTGTAGGAGAGATCATACTTCTAGGCGATGAGTTTCTAGAGAGACCCATAGCTACAGAGTCTCAACAAACTAGGATACAAGAGATAGGGTAGTCCTTAGCTTAGTCCATCCACAAGAATCACCAGACAGAGAGGTCCTTTGGTGCTAGCTCTTGGCAAACTCATAGGGAGGGTGGAGATAATGGAGGAGCCTCATAGATTGGGGGTGTAGGCACTACCTAGCACAAACCTTGTCAAATGTTTGTACCATTTTTTACTTTAAGGTCAAGGACCTACACAGTTGTAGCCTGTAGGCATTTTGGACATATACCTTATGTACTCTATTTTTTTGACACATATATTTATATGATATGACATTTATGAGACTCATTATATGTGTACATTTATTTATTTTATGTTTATGAGATGCATATGGATGCAGTGCTTATATGTGATGTTGATTTGATGCTATATGATGTGATGTATGCATGACATGCACTAGCTAGATGATGGATGTATGATTAGATATTGTAGTGGATGTGTAGATGGACTACTATGATGTATGCATATGTGGATGCACTATTTTATGTTAAATGCATGTCTACTTTAATTTATTTGTATGCATTTAATTTATGATGTTATGATATGATGAATGTAGTGTATGTAATGCATTATTTACATGATGATGATCTAATGTAAATGAACTTGTATGCTTTAATCACTTAAAACATAAGGAATGAATGCAGTATGAGTTAAATAATCTAATGGATGACACCACAAAATGTATAATAATCATGAAATATAATTGATACATCTTATCATAAGAATTAATCAATTAAACATCCATATGTGCTATGAAATGATGTATTGTTTCTATTCATAAGCTTTTGTAAGTTAAGAAATATGCACAACATAGTCAGTGGCCATCTAAATATCATTGTTGATATCCATCCGGTATCTAACCTATATTATGAACACCCCTCAACAAATAAACTCTCATAAAAGGAATTTGATAATTGACTGATTTGAAATGAATTGTTGCTATTTAGGAATTTTTAAGGTTTTCCATGAGACTCAAACACCCTAGTTGACTTATCCCAAGTTGTATAATAACTATACTAGTCTTCTAAAAAATAAAGCTTTCACTATGAGATATCAAGCTATTCATTACCTCTATGTGTGCAAATGAATATATTAGATGAGACATAAGCATGCCCTAATGCCAGACGAGATTCATTTAGCCTATTGTTATATTGGGGATCCTCAATTATTCATCCCATCCTAGGTTTGAACTCAGTTAGACTAGACAACTAGGTGATACAAGCCACCTAAAGCTAGCTCATTTGTAATTTTCTTAGACCTACCTCAATGTTAGGCATGATTCATTCATCCCATTATTGTATTGGGGATCACCCTATGATTTTTGAGCATTGATAATTCTAGGGATTCAAGCTCACCCCCTTATTTTCTTTAATTTATTGGGATACTTGCTCATATATAGTGATAAAAATCACAATTTATTTGTATTTTTTATTTTTATTTTGTTGAGAAAGGGATTTGATTTGATTTCTAGGTTTTTGATCCTTTTTTGTAAGTAAGTGATTTATTAAAGAAGGGGGTAAACTTGTCCTTTGCCAATGACCCCTACTCTAGACCATTGCACCTCACAAAATGAGCAAGTAACAAAACCTTTCACTTAAGGTGACTCGGACCACTTTTGTAGTGTTCATATTTCCTTACCCTAATTAGGATTGTTAATGTGTTTGATTAGTGATGGGATTATGATATGCTAGGTGCTATCAAAACTAGACCTCATCCTCAAAAGCAAAGTAATATTTCTACTAAATTTGAGAAGACCACTAGGTACGATTGAATGACCGAAAAATCCTAGTATATTCTTCATAGCAACAGGAGGGGTTGTGTTGAGAAACACAATTACTCACAAGGGTGATGGATGATGATGATAATGCATAGATGCATGATTGAAATACAAGCGTGGTGTCATTTGTAATATTGCAAACACAACCTATCCTAATGAAAGTGTGATGGATGTAAATGCCTAATGCAATATCATTAAATTAAATGCATGTGCAAAATGAAAAAGCATAATGCTAATGAAATGCAATGTTTTTTAGATTTTATTGCTTTTAAATTTTTATGGATTTTGAAAATTTTCCATATTTTTAGGTTTTTAAATTATTATGTGTGGAATCCTTAAGATGAAGGATGTTGAGAGGTTCAAGCTCTTAAAAACCTTTAAATGATGTCAAGGGATACGTTCCAGGTCCAATCTTATCTGAGATGATGTAAGGACATAACCAATTAGCCATAAATTTATCTCACAAATGCGATGGTAGGTTTGAGTTGTGTTGGTTCTCTTTCAGCACAAGATCACCAACCTTAAAATATCTCAAGTGGACTTTACTATTTTAATCTCCTTTTAAGTGTTGTTGGTAAATGCAGAGATGCTCAAGGGCATTCATGTAATGTTCATCAAGAAACATCAATTGATCAAGGTGAGCTTGTTGCGTAGTGTCATCATCGATGAACTCTTTCAATATGATGCGCAACATTGGAATATCCAATTCTAGGGGCATAATGGCCTCAATGCCATATACTAGTGAAAATGGGGTTGCCCCAGTGGGTGTCCGAATGCTAGTCCTGTAATCCCATAATGCAAGGGGTAGCTGGATGTGCCAATATTTGTGGTTTTCTTGTATCGTATTTTTCAAGATGACTACCATTGTCTTATTTGAAGCCTCAGCTTGCCCATTTGCCTACGGATAGTATGGAGTCACAAAATTATGTTGGATATTATAATTAGATGTTAAAGCCTTCATAGTTTTGTTCTTAAATGATGTTCCATTATTCAAGATTATCTTGGATGGTATCCCAAAATAACTAATGATATTATGAAGTATAAACTCTGCAATACGTGCTCCAGTTGTCGTTGTTAAAGGAATTGCTTCCACCCACTTTATAGAAACTTAGTAGCCATTATGATAAATGTATGTTGGCTTGATGACAGAGGATATATCTTACCTATTAGATACAAAACCCACTGATCAAATGACCAAGTCGCTTGAATGGGATGTAATGCCTGTGTTGGCAAGTGCGTAAGATTAACATGATGCTGATATTTAACAAATTTCTTGACATATGCAATGCAATCCTTCTCCATACTAGGCCAATAATATCCCTTTCAAAAGATGCATCTGACAATGGTCATGCCGCTAAAATGGATACTGCATGTATCATCATGAGCTCATGATATTTCCCAAGCTAATTCTTGGGGCTTAAGACAATGAAGGAGAATTCCATCGTAACTTCTATGGTACAAAACATTTACAAGCAAGACATACTTTATCACTTTCTATATGAATGTGCATTTTGCACACATGATAATCCCTACAGGATTAAACCAAGCTTGAGGAAGTCATGTAATTATGATATCTAATATTGATAAGCTTCTGCCTTGACTAATAAGATGACTTGTTCCCCTAGCATTTCGTTGTGCGTGAATGCAGATTGGGATACAACCTTGTGGTGAATGGTGGTGTTAATTCAACATAGGACCCTGCGAGATCAAAGACCCCTAGGACACCTTCTTGAGAAAGTATCTAGCTTTATATAACCACTCATGGCTTAGTTATATATGAATCATGTTGACTGATTCCTTGTTATTAAAATTTGCATGCTGCATCACAAAATGCAATAGCATATTTACATGAATGGTAGTAAAACTGATTGATGAATTATTAGGGATTAAGGATCGCAAATACACCATAGTGTTTGCAAATCTATTTGACAAACGAGGGATTGCCTCGATTTCATACCACTCTAGTTGGGCTATATAAGTGTTAGCAAGATCCTTGTAAGCTTTCAATATGGGACACCTACATTGAAAAAGTCCCTTCACTTGATTGACTATGAGAAGGGAATCACCAAAGATATTTAATCATTTAATCTTCATGGTGATAGCTATTTGGAGCCCCAATATTAGGGCCTCGTATTTAGCATTGTTTTTGGTACAATGAAAATCTAGCTTAAATGACAAGGGCATTGGAGCACCTTGTGGTATGAAGAAGATAATTCCTACACCACCCCCTTGCTCACACTTCAAACCATAAAAGAACAAAGTCATGTTAGCTTTGTTATCTAGTTCTTCGGGTTCGGGTGCTTCTCATAATGCAAAGACCACATCATTAGGAAGCTCTATGGTGAGATGTCTACTATTCTCGAGTGGTGCCTCTACTAGTTGATCATCTATGACCTATCCCTTGATGGACTTTTGGTTGATGAATTCTAAATTGAATTATGTTAATAGCATGATCTACTTCGCAGTACGTATATTATGATATATCTTGCTCATAATATACTATAAAGGATTTTGTTTGGATATTACATACGTCGTATGAGTTAACATATAATTATGCAATTTCTTCATTGTGAACACCACTCCTAAACATAGCTTCTCCACATATGCATATTGTTGCGGGCCAAACACAGGTGAATTTTACTCCTATTTTTTCACTGCCCGATCATTTAAATTGTTAACCCAGGGACCTTCGTAAACTTCAGAAGTGTCTCATACAAGATCACTTACAATACCCACTTTGAGATTAGTCCGACTAATTCTACTATTAGGGGGTTTAAAGGATTGTCAATCATTCATCCACACCACAATAATTTACATATGAATAATTAAATATTGAGAATGTAAATATTCATACATGCATAATAAAAGTAAACCTACTACGAAAATGGAAATAACAGTGCAGAAAATAAACCTATGAAAGTAGGAAACTAATCTAGCAAAGCATAAATAAAAGGGAAGGAATACTACCTTGGAGTGGACCCAAGCTCCAGCAGCTCCCTTCCAGCTGAACACGTAGTTAGGAACTCTCAAACTTTATTGTATTTGCAAAAGAATTATTACAATGCTTCTACCTCATCATAACGACAAATGTATTCTCAATCTGGATTCTGGATTCTGGATGATTATTAGAGAGGTATGTGTGTGTTTATATAGCACACACAGATATTCTATTACAAAGAAGTTACAGTAGTAGTTTAGTCCAGACTAAACTAGGATAGTATAGTAAATGTAATTGACATCTGCTAAAAATAGGCTTTGTTTCTAATGGTTGTGCATTTTCTGATTGGTGCATGCTTCACTTGGCATAGGTAAGACATTCTCGTCTATTGGTGCAATTCCCATAACTATCCTACGTGATGTGGAACTGGAATGACACCATTCAACTCTGCCCACGTCGCTTTACTTGGTCAAATGGGAAATAATGAAGGCACCTTCTCTTATGAGGAAAGTACCTTCCTCATGTGCTTTTGACAGGTATCTTTCATATGTAGAAGGTGCATACTGATGTTGAGCACCTTCTTCTTGTGGAAGATGCCTACTGATATGAGTACCTTATTTATATAGAAGGCACATTACCTTGTATAGAGTGCCTTCCTTATGAGGAATGTGCCTAAGTATGTCGGGCACATTCTTTATATGGAAGGCGCCTACCTTCTATTGGTGCCTTCCTTGAAGAGGAAGGTGCCTACCTTCTATTGGCACATTCCTTGAAGAGGAAGGCACCTACATTCATACCTTATATTTCAAAATAAATGAAGTGCCAGGTCAATGAAAGACCTTGATTGATCCAAATCTATCAAAACCAACTACATTTCCACAAAAACACACAAATTAGATAACACACATAATTCTATTAAATAATTACATAATAATTCATAAAAGTACACAGTTCCTATTATATTACCGCATAATAATCGATGAAATCCATACAAAATATGAGCATTTTTTAGGCTCATCATCCCCCCATGCCTAACATATGCCATGCCCTCATGGCATCAAAATTGTAGGTAGCTCTTCATATTTCTTCATTGTCACCATTTTCTAGTGTATCTAGTTGTACCTATGGCCTGTGACTGCTTCTTCTATGGTGCAATATTTCTTTTTCTATGTGGAACTTTGGTGTTGGGGCAGCCAACTACTATTATCTACTTCTACTCAGTTCGTTGGCTCCATCTATTCAAGGTTCCCACCCCAGCTGCTCCCAGAGGTGGTTTAGCTAGTGTAGTCCCTGCTTCCTGGAATGCAGCTTCTATGACTTGCCATAGGTCATCATCTAGAGGTCTGACTACTGCAAGAGGAATGTCAGAATTATCCCTCTTGAGTCAGACTACATGGGCCTTATGTAATTGGGCAGCTTCAGGGGTAAGCCCTACATTTCCTCTTACAATGCCAGTGGCTTCTAACTTAGACCCATATACCCCCATATCTTAAAATATCTTCGTATTTTTGAGGGACATCCATGGGATGACTCGTAAATCTCCCAAAATTGATCATCATTCATCGGGTTAACACAAATACCCGGGTGTCCCTAGACCTTGGAGGCTGACTTCCTGGCCTCCTTTGATGCTGCCATCTCTTCACACAGTTGTTCAAACTACTTTTACCTTTCTACAAATGGTTGCATGTCCCATTCATCCTCATCTGGTTCGGTGAAGGTCACCTTTGCCTTCTTTTGAGCTGTCTTAGGCCCTTTTTCTTAGGCCCTGGTGGAAAGTGTAGTGGCTTGAACAAGGGGTTTCTCCTCCTTCTAGATGAGTGTCTCTTCATTGTGAGGGGCTTGCTCTGATGTCCCCAGAGTTGTCCCTCATTTTTTTGGTTGTTCTGGTGCTGACCCCATAGGTCCTTCGGTCCTTCCTTATTTAGGTTCAGGGAATTCTTCCTTCACCCCTAGTTCTATCTGTGGTTGCTGGTCCACACTAGGCTCTGTGTCACTCAGGTCTACAATAGGGGGCTCCTTTGGACTGTTTCCCCCATTAACCTCAAAAATAGAGGAATTCTCCCCTACTTCCAGGCTACTTTACTAGGCATCCGAGTAGAATTCCCCTGAAGAGTATACTCTTTCTAATGAAGTAGGGGAATTCATCGGGACTTCAATCACCCAATCGGTCTAAGTCGATGCATCCCTTTTCTGTATCTCCTTGGCCCAAAATTGTTGATTCTCCTCCTGTAGATGCTAGACCAGCTGCTCGAGCTGAGCTATTCTCCGTGCTTGCTCCTTTAATTCTTCCTTGTGCATTTTCTAGTAATCCTCCAACATTTTTTAGGCCATCCAACACTCGGTTTTCCATTCTAGGGCCTCTTCTAGGGCCGCATCAACCTCTTTATTAATGCTCGTAGAAGTCCCAACATCCTATGGGCTCCGATTGGTTAATTCTTGGAGGGTCTGGGCTACGAGACTAGCCTCCAAGTCATCCTCCTCTTCCTATGATGATAAGAGTAGGCACCGTAGGCATTTCCTCTCGGGAACTGGCTCTAGTTGCCATAATTTGGCTCTGCCACTGGCAAGTCGTACCCCTTCCTCTATGAATTTGGGCAGGGGTGAGTGCCCCCCTTCTACAAAATTAGGAAATGAAAATTGCTCAATTTCTTCCATCTCTTCTACAAGGCTTTCTTCATCTTCGTCTACCCTGGCGATAGAATCTTCTTGCCCTTCTTGGCCACCATCTCTCTCTGGATGGGAGTCTTCCCTTTGTGCATTTGCATGGCAAACCAGTGCTGATATCATCTCATGGTGGTCCAAGGTAGAAAGTGCACCCCTCTGGTATCGATCCGCTTCTTCCTTTAGGGCATTTTCTAGGTAGAAGGGCACGTTCATCTTCCTCCCATGCACCAAGTGATTTAAGAATTGCACATGATTAATGTGCAGGTGGGAATATTTCCCTATGCATGTAAAAAAGCAAGCAATTTTCTCAAACAATTTCCATAGGTTCATGGGAAGTCGGCTTTTTGGCAGCCCATCCTTCTCTACCTACACATTCTCTCTTGGTAGCAATAATTCGATTCATTGTTTCAACATGCCACCTTTGTATGTGCACTCACCTATGAGAGGCAAGTCGATCACCTAGGAGATGTATTCTAGGGTGACTAGGATCTCCCTTCCATGCACCTAAGTTGCATCACCTCTCAAGGAGGTAGCAAATTCTTTGGCTACCTCTATATCCTAGTTCTAATAGACCAGGGTACAATAATCGAGCCATACCTCGGCTTCAAACTAAGTCCTCACCACCCCCTTGATCCCCTCTATGTCACTAGGCTCATTCTTCTTGATGGCATGATTCTTTGATCGCCCTCCCATGGTGCCTTCCCTAATCGCTCTTCTGTTCCTACCTTACGCTCTAAGGAAGGTACCTTATTATAAGAAAGACGCCTAACCCTAGCATTCAATTTTGGGGTTGGCATGGTGTGCCTCTCGAGCCATATCATTGGCATGATGTTTCGATCATGGGGGGTGCATGATTTTTATGGTGGCACTATTTTTTGGTACTGCATAATTCATGAAAGGTTATATAAAAATTTAATTAGAATTATGCACGTACCTGATTGGATGTTCCATGCATCACGAAGAGTAGTGATTCATCGGCCTATGACACGGAGGATGGATATTTTGCATGTGCAGATTACATTGGACTTCATTACTATGTTGTTCAAGGTTTGATGCTGAAGACAGGATCCTGATTGGTCTTTCAAAAACCATCTGTCTATAATTTTTGAGGTGTGTGCGAGGATCTCGTCCCGTAACTCCGCATAATTTTTGATTGGGGTAGATTTTTCATCACATGGGTCTAGTGGTAATCAGGTGCTACCCAATCGTGTGTTGATCTAATTCGAATCAAGGTGCACATGAAACCAAAGTGTTGGCTATACGTGAAAGGCACTTTTGGTGCCTTCCTAAAGTGGAAGGTGCTTTAAATGAATGATGCCTTCCCTCGATGGAAGGCACTTTTGTATGTCGGTGCTTTCCTGCTGCAGAAGGTGCTTTTGAATAAATGGTGCATTCCTACCATGGAAGACACTTCTGCATGTCGGTATATTCCTGCTATGGAAGGCACTTTTGAAGAATGACACCTTCCCGTTGTGGAAGGTGCTTTTGAAGAAGGGTGCATTTCTGCTATGAAAGGAACTTTTGAAGAGTGGTGCCTTCCCACTATGAAAGGTGCTTTTGGATAATGGTGCCTTCCTTCTGTGGAAGGTGCTTTTGAAAAGTAGTGCCTTCCCACTACGGAAGGCACTTTTGAAGAAAGGCGCCTTCCCGCTGCGAAAGGTGCATCTGAATGGTTGCGCCTTACTGGAATGGAAGGCACTTTGATCATCATTTTTTTTTTCATGGCGTCTTCATGATGCGAAAAGTGCCTTCTCAACATTTTTTTTTCTCATATGAGCACCTTATTTATAAGGAAGGTGCCTTATTTCAGTTGGGCACCTTCTATATAAGGAAGGCACCTTATTTCTATGGGGAACCTTCTTTATAAGGAAGGTGCCTTATTTCTATGGGGTGCCTTCTTTATAAGGAAGGTGCCTTATTTTTGTGGGGTGCCTTCTTTATAAGGAAGGCACCTTGTCTCCAGCTTGATACCTTCTTCACGATGGGAATGTCCACCCTCGTTAGAAGCCTTCTTCGAAGAGGAAGGCACCATTCCTCCTGTGAAGAGTTTGCTTTGAATATGAAGGCTTCTACAAGGCATTTTTCTTAGCAACACATCGTGATCATCTGGGCAAGGGTGATCAAGCCTCCTCAAAATTTCTTCATGCTTCCATAGCATCCTCCTGCCAGACCTAATATATGATTTTACCCCGAAGGAGATATTGTTGCCTTCGCCCAAGCTTGGATAGGTGCTACTTCTAAACTACGTGTGCAGGTGTTAGGATGCTGAGCCGGTTCAGGCTTGGTTTCCTAGATACTTGTTTTTCAAGTTGTCAGGTCCTTCACCTGCAAAAGCAAACAAAAATAAAAGAAAACTATAGGCAGTTAGACACATTCCATGCCTGGTATACCCTCTACTAGGATACCTGTAGCTTGCATGCGGGCATTGTCCCTGCAAAACACACCGTAAGAAATAAAAAAAACCTAGTATAACTAATTTTGGTGGACACCTCCATGTCCACCATTTTACTTGCTGAGAGTTTGGTCCAAATTTACAAGGATGGGGTCTCCCCCATGCTTGTTCTAGACTCCACCAGTAAATTTTTGGACGTGTTGTAGGGCTGCAGTCAGTGGCAATTCACTATCAATACAATGTTGCTTTCGTCAATGGTTCTAACATGCACAATACTATTCTTTATGAGATCTACCACCTCATGCGGTCCCATCCATATCTGCATTAATTTGCCCTTCCATTCTTGGAACCTGGAATCATATAACATCACCCATTCTCCCTCCTAGAACTACTTCAGCTTGATGTGTCAATCTTGCCAATTTTTTCTTTGCTTTGGTATGATCTTCGTTCTTTGCAAAGCATCCCTTTGGAATTCATCCAACTGGTTCAGCTATCGAACACTCTTTTTGAGCTTCTTCTAAGCTCAAATTTAATTCTAAAGTAGTTCTCAGTGTATTAATTTCAAACTCAATGGGAATCATCACACTCTTCCTGTAGACCAGATGGAAGGGTGTGAAGCTGATGGTCAATTTCCACGTGGTGTTATATGCCCATACTACCTCTGAAAGCCATGTAGCCCAATATTTTCTATGTTGTTGCACAGTTTTTGTTAGGATGTTCTCAATCTCCCTATTTGTAACCTCTACTTACCCATTTGCATGCAAGTGGTAGGGTGTAGTATTGTTGTGCCAAATTCTATATTGTTCCATCAACTCCTTGATCATCTTGGAGGTAAATTGAGGCCCTTGGTCCATATTTATCTCTATGGGGACCCCGAATCATGTAAAAATATGAGCAAATAAGAAATTTGCTATTGTTATTTCCTTTGAATCCCTCAATGCTTGAACTTCCACCCACTTGGTGACATAGTATGTGCAGACTAAAATAAATCTACTACCTATCAAAGGTGGATTAATTGGCCCCACAAAATCCATGCCCCAGTTATTAAAGGGCTCTAGATGCACTTGCGATTGAAGGGGCATCTCATCCCGATGGGTTGGTCTGCCCATTCTTTGGAAATTTTCACACTTTCTAGCATAGGCAACCGCATCTTTGAATAGAGTGGGCCAAAAATACCCAGCCTATAGGATTTTCTAGGTAGTTCGCTTCCCCACAAAGTGCCCTTCTATACTGATCCAAATTTTTTGTGCCCTTACCTTCAGGCTAAAGGATGCATGCCCAAAAGGGGGATGCGAGAAGGATGGAACAATACCTCGGGCTGAGAGGCCCTTTGAAGGTCACGCCTCTTGGGGGAGGGGTATAAGGGTGAATTTTTGATAGATGGTGGGTTCACCAGGAAACTTTGAGTGGCATTTTCCATGCCTAGGTTGAGAATGGTTTTGATGTGTTCATTTTATACTCGATCATTCATAATCCTAGGTTGGCCAGAATGAATCTAAGCTATTCTATATGAAAATGTTGATTTATATGAATACAAAAAGCATGAATGATTCCTAGATACAAGGAATATTCTTAATGAGAAAGAATGTACCTGATTCTGGATGTCTGATGAAGATTCTAAAGCTTGTAGGAGTCCAGATCATCCTGAATATGACAAGATCATCTGTAATTGTACAAAATCATCTAAGATAACAGGCGATCATCTGAGATCAGACAATATCATCGTCGATCTGACGAATTTGTCAGACAAATTCATCAGAAACCTGCAATCACAAAAACAAACACCAAAAACTGAAAATACTATTGCAAGAATAATATAAAATGATAGAAATGACAGTATAAATGCCTAACTAATAAATCTAGATAGCAGATTAAAGGAAATGCATTGTTTTAATAACTTATTTTAACTTTATCATGCATTTATGTTAAAATGAGGTGAACTCCAGGATGCAGAATGAAAATAATCAAGCTAATGCATAATAAAAATAAGGAAGAAATATGAGAAATGTAAACTCAGGGCTCTGATTGCCCCCAATATGAACTGTAGTCAAGATCACCTCCAATCGTATGAGATCATCGTCGATCTGCAATAGGATCATCCAAAATCATCTGGAATCACCTACGACGATCCGAGCTTCCTCTAGCTGAAGCATAGTGAAAACCTACAATGAAAACTTAGAGCTACGAGTGCAAAGCCTACATGGTAGGGAAAATCAACCAAGGAAAGAGTTAGGAGGAGAGCCAAGCAAGGGATCCAAGGAGTCAGGGGGATAAACTGAGAAAATCCTAGTTTATATAGGATTAGGGGGAGGTTAGGAGGTTGGGGATCATCCCAATCTGGGAGATCTCCAATGGAGGAATCTCCAACTGCATAGACATGCTTTTGCCCAAGTTGGAGAGGCTGTTGAAATAAAAGCTAATTATGAAAATTCAGTTTTGGGACGAAATCGTCTAGACGTTCTATTCCAGATGAATTCATCCAATCTAGGACGATTTCGTCTGGTCAACGACGATATCATCCAACAGTCAAAACAACTCCTAAAAATGGTGCAAAAAATGGGGGGAGCGATTAACGGGCGGTTTTGGGGTTAAAATTCAAATTTTTATCTTTTACTAAGGGTTTAACTACACCAATTTTAGGGTGCTACATTTTTCCCCCTCTTTAGAAATTTTTTTGAAGAAAATGCGTTAAAGACGAGTTCTCCACGCTTTACGAGAAAGCAAAAAATTACTCAATTTTTTAGACAACGATTCTAGGTCGAATCGTATGACTACTTGCTATGGTGCCCCCTTCGTGTTTTACCCAAATCGAATGTTTGAGGTAAAAGCGTGGAAAAACAAAATTTTAAAAGAAAAAATTGTTGTTTTTTAAATATAAAAAAATAGGGTAAAACCCTAATTCATTGTTACTGTTCATTTTTGTTGTTTTAGAGCTCTGCAGGCAAAATGGTGGAACAACACATAGATCGTCAGAGGTCTGACTCAGATTGCAGGTAAGGATCTAAACTTGATGAATTATGTTTTTAATTTTATGTGTGATTTTTAATTTAAATTTTGACTATTTTTGGGGCATCGCAACCGTTTTTAGGCCGTCAACGATGTCGGGATGAAATCGTCCCAATTTTGTTGAAATTGTCCCTAGATCGCCGATTTCGTCTAAGGGCAAAATTGGTGAAATAGGGGCGATCCCTTCCAACAAGGGGTGATCCCCAAGTTGAGAAATCGGAGATGATTTCATCCTACCAAGGACGATTTGACTCAATTTAGTACGATATTGTCCAATAATGGGCGATATCATATTTTTATGAGATGAAATGTATTTCAATTGATTTTAATGATTATGCACTAATGATTCTTGTTGTTTTATTATTTATCTTGCAGAGGCGATTACTAAAAAGTCAAGAGTAGAAATACAGGGGGCTAAGAGACGATGTAGCCGTGCTTGATCAGGTGGAGCGAGATCGACTATCAGAGGTTGGGCTACAGCATGTGGCAGAGATACCATAAATACCTATAGACATGGGGCTACTGATAGCCCTAGCAGAGAGGTGGTATCCGGGGTCATCCTACTTCTAGCTATCAACAAGGGAGATGACTCCCACTCCAAAGGACATATGGATGATTTTGAGGATCCCCATACATGGACGGTTGATGACTCCTATGACCAATCAGGGCCATGCCATGATGCGATTCTGTGGAGACCCTAGCTTCGCCCTAGAGAAGGGCAGAGTGAACATCGATACATTGCAGTAGATGCCTAGGGCATCTTGATTGACTCAAGTTTTAGTAGGGGTAGTGGGTGGCTTACTGCTATGCCACCAGAGCGGATGTAGGTTACCATGGCTGCTATTAGATGTGGTCTATGATATGAGAGACCATAGCTATAGATTTGCTTGGGGCAACTTTGTACTATGTCGCTTGTATAAGATCATATACGAGGTCATATACAAGGGAGGTCGATGTATGATTTTGACATTACTGCTACAGGTTTGGTGCTGGGAGCACATTGCGATGCGGAGGCTGGTAGGGCTTCCACTAATAGGGGTTGATTGGGAGAGACCTCGGGTTTTCTATTGGTGGCTCTAGAGAGGGTCACAATGATGGATAGATCTGTCGATGTCCCGGAGGTTGCTAGATGACCTCATCCCTGACCAGATCACCTGGAGGCCGTGGAGAGAGCACCCAGGGTGGGGAGAGGATGGGTAGGAGTTGGCTCGCATTAGGTGAGTCTTCTAGCTAAGGATGGAGCAGGGAGAGATAGAGCTCCATCGCTATGACCGAGTTTTGAGGTAGTTTGGTCTACAATAGGGGATCCCTTACCTTAGAGACTACGATTACTCCTGGACTATCCAGGATAGTACTACATTGAGCGGGGCTCCAGATATGCAACGATTCTGGAGTCAGGATGCAAACGATACCCCCATTCAGCCAATGGATGGGGATGACATTGGGGTCGCATACGAGTATAATGCCTAGTACACAGGCATTCACCCTCCTTGGATGATGAGGGCATAGGGTTTGATGCATGTTGTTGTGCAACAGATGGAGAGGCGGTGCCACACTGCTATCGATGCAACGAGGGGTCATGGAGGGAGGGAGCAACGACGGTCTCCTTAGGAGAGACGTCAAAGAGCACCATAGGCTTCGAAGAGATGGTGGCAGCCAAAGAGGAGGGAGGAGGGACTCCCTTCTTAGCAGAGGGATAGGTCAAAATCATTCGATAAGGGCAAGGGTGTCAAAGTGGGGGAGAGCAGTGAGATGGTGGCTCTCCGGGCTAAGGTTGCTTGCCTCTGGGCTCAGGTGTAGACACTATAGGATGAGGCTACATGACTCAGGGCTCAGAGCAGAGGGGGAGCACTCAAGATTTGGTGTGGTCTATTGCTCAAACCATGTTCTCCAAGGATTGTACTATCACATGGTTCTAGAGAACTAGAAGATACCGTTGCTAGCCCCCATTGTGAAGTCGATCATGATGGGATCATCGAGGACATCCTCATGATCGACGATGAGGACCCGTAACACAACACAAACCTCTATGGGACCACCTCCTCCATGTCAAGGCAGGGGAAGAGATGAAGCTGAGAGCTCGAGGGCTTCTTGAGACTAGCTGCTACTGACTATAGACTGTATATTTTTGAGAGGATTGAGTATGCCAGGGTATAGATTGTGGCATACCAATCTAGTTTTTATATGATGTACATATATTTTTGATATATATATATATATTATATTTTTGTGATATGACTTGTCCATATGTTTTATGATGCTTTAAGTTTTGAATTGTTGATTGATTATTCATGTAATTATGTCGTTGGAAATAGCATAATGCTGTAAAATTTTAATGAAATAATCTGATGTAAACAAATTGGTTGTTTGTGGTGTGATTTAATGAAAAATAAAGGGACTTCTAACAATAATTTCAAAGGACATTGTTGTTGTTATAGACCATTTCATGGAGTCGTCGCTCACTAGGTCGTCAAGCTAATCCCAGTATAGAAACATTGCTAAAAGTAAAAGAGTGTGAAAGCACGAGGATACGAAAACAAAAAAGGAATATGCCACAAGGAAAGAACAAGAAAGAACATATGCAAATTGACACAAGATAAAAGAAATAGGAAATATGGTAATCTCGTTATTGATACGCTTTTCAAAATGTGTTACAATACGTCTCCTTCCTTTTTAGGGGAAAGGAGCGTCAAATGTGTTTCTTGTCACAAGATCCATGGATAATAATCCTTCTTCTGTGTGCCCACATGTAATATGGGCAGACAAAAATGTTTCCGCCACTGTTGTACGTGATTCTTTGCTCTTTCCTTCCCCTCTATTGTCAGAAACCTGCATTCAAAGAAATAGAAAACATTAATAATACCTGTAGACAAAATGAAACATGTATTTCCCAAAGCCTATTGTTAGTGTATGCATGAAAATAATAAAACGACTATTAGATGACCTCTGATTGACCTAAAACTTTGACAAAAACATAAAAATATCATCAGAAGACCATTGCAAAAAGAACAGTCTAAAAATTCCTCATAGATCTATACTCGCTCCAGGGTGGGATGTGAAGAACACAAGCTTATACTGAGAGGGGGGGTGAATAGTATAAGACCTATTTTTACTTTTTCCTTTATACTTCAAAATAGTAAAGAAATATACCCAAAGCAATGCACAATATCATCCACAAAGTGACACCAATTTTAACGTGGTTCACCCAGAATGGTTGGGCTATGTCCACAAAAATTTTCTCTAAAAATTATCTCAAAGTTCTTTGGGAATCCTTCCCAATTACAATGTTTATGAGCCTCGGCCCAAAGGAGTTACCTTCCCAAAATTAGAATTTATGAGCCTCTTCTCAAAGGAGATATCTTCCCCTCTACTTTGGAAATGATCCCTCAGAAGATCAACTACCTCTACCTCTTTCTAGCATGTGGAACTCCTTTCCACTAGCATGTGGAACTCCTTTCCACCGAAGACCTCCTGTCCTCAATGCTTAGCCTAAGAGACCTCTGCCTTCTATGATCACGTCCACAGTAGCTCAGCAACCTATACCAAATACAGTCAGTCGGTCTAGTACAAGTCTTCCTCTTTCTGTCATATCTATCCAACTCTTGAACAAATCAATCCTCTACATACAAGCCTTCTCAAAGACTTGCCAACTGTCCTCAGGTTCTTCTCATAGAACCAATGCACCTCTGTCCTCAAGTTCTCTTATAGAACTATCAAACTCAGCTCACAAGTCCTCTGCTAGGACCTATCCAAATCTGCTCACAAGTCCCCACCGGAACCTATCCAAAAACTACTCACAAGTCCCCACGGGAACCTGTCCAAAAACTCAGCAAGCTCACCAAGAAAAACTTTCTTAGTAGGAAATCACAAAGTGAATTGTTAGAGACCCAATGTGATTTGTCAAACTCATAGAAGCATAAAGAGAATTTTTAGAGACTCAATATGTTCTATACTCAAATCCCAATCTCAAAACTCAACTCAAATCAACTTAGCTCAATCTCAATCTCAAATATAAAAACTCAACTCAATATCTAAAATGGATAGTATAGAATATTTTCTTTCAAGAACATGAAACCCCAACAATTGCCAACTATGCAAAGAATCACATAACAATGATACTCATGTTATTTTCACCATCAATTAGGGTTTCAACAACAATGCTCATCAAACAAAGTTTAGTCAACCAACACAATTCAACTCAACATCAACCTTGAAGCATTCAACCAATCATCACAAGAAAAGGAAACAAGTAGAAATCATTTTCCCTCCAAAGATATTTGAACAAAACAGCCACCAATACAATATCACCAAATGCAAAGAATAACTTGCTCAAATAAACTCAATGGAGTAAGCCCAATATTATGAATCAAGTAAAGCAATAACTTGATCAAACAACCTCTTTGGAAGCAACTCAACCATCAAACTCAAAACAGCCAACCAAGGGTTCCACCAACTCAATGCAAGTAGTTAGACTCACAAATATAAACCCTAGTGCACAAAGCTTCCACTATCTCAAACTAGAAATTATGCATTCACCAAAACTCTCCTTAAGGATAACAATGCATAAGTAGTCTTCAACAAACCAGAAAATAGGATTTACACCCAACCAAAGGAAACCTAGTTGAAAACCTTTTCACTCCAACCTTATTTCAGAAAAACATACACCAATCATACTTATAAGAAAAATGTGCCCATACCCTTTTTGAAGATGAATAAGACCTTGAAAATCTACCACAATTAATAATTTTGATCTTCCCTAAAAATTATTAACCCAACATTGGCATGACAAAATAACTCAACCACCATGGCAATTATTTCCCCTTTAATTGTCAATCCGACTATAGCAAAAATATTAAGCTTGCATTCCTTATACCTCCCAAAGCTAACTTTATAAAACCTTAGCAAGAAAAATATTAAAATTTAATTGCCACTCTTTCTGCAAAAATTGGAGCGCATACCTTTGGTAAATATCCCATGAATTTCGGAGTGTATACACTACCATCAAAAGTGTCTTCGGCGATTCGAACCGCCGATCACCATGCTACTAAGTCCTTTGGCCACACCGCGTGGGCTAGGAGATCCCACGTGAGGGAGAAGGGAATTCTCCGTTCTTATCACAAAGCTTGTTTTCCTCCTTCGCTGGCACAGGGGCTTCGATGTCGAAAATGAAATGCTCAGGGATTAATGTCGAAATCTTGGCCAAACATAAATGAAATCTTTTGCCTCATTTTATATGCACTTTGATGCATTTCCAAACACGTCGGCTAAATTCGAAAAGTAATTTCAAATTTAATCGAAATTGCTTTCTAAAGGGTTTAAAAACCCTTAAGATAAATTAAAAATAATTTCTCCCTTAATTAATTAAATAATTAAATAATTAAAACCTTGAAGGGTTTTAAATAATAATTAAATAAATAATAAATAGAACCTCCATTGGTTTTAATAAAAACCATTTAACTTGGTTTTAATGAAAAACCCTTGCCAATGGAATCTCTCCGGATTCTCTTGGAATCTTCCACCTTTGAAGCCAACACATCCTCTTAACATTAATGCAATTTCCTTTTGACATCAATGACAACTCATAGACAAGAAGCTAGGATCTCAAACCCAAAATTGCCAACAATCTCCCCCTTTGTCATTGATGGCAAACCATGCTTCTCAACAACACTGAAACTCAAAACTGCTGTATAGAAATCAACTCCCCCTAACTTGAGGCTCTCCCCATTACTCATATCTCTCCCCCTTTGTCATAAATGGCAAAGGGTCACCTTTGGGGCTTGGGACTAAGAATTATCCTCTTAGCTTAGTCCCTCCCCCACCTCTTGTTGAGGTGTTTAATTTCGGGGTGGGAGTAAAACTCCCAACAGACACTGATCATCATCAGTGTCTATAGCTGCCTCTTTCTTGACATCAACCTTCACTTGAGCTCTCAACTCAAATGCTGCAAGTATACTATGGAGCTCATCCTTTTTCAACTTATCCAAATCTTTAGCTTCCTCAATAGCAGAAATATTTTCACTAAATCTATTAGGAAGAGATCTTAAAATCTTATCACAAACATCATTTTCAGCAAGCTCAAGACCTAAGTCTTTCATGGATTTAACAACCTCATCCATACGAAGCATGTAGTCACTAATATTTTCATCATCATTCATCTTGAGTTGTTCAAACATACCTTTGAAATGTCTTAGCTTGGCATTTCTGACATTTGTATCACCTGTATGAACCACCTGCAACTGTTTCCACATTTCACTAGCTGTATTGCAGTGAATCACTTTGGTGAGATCTACTTTCTATAAGCCTTTTAGGATTGCATTCATTGCTTTTGAATTGCTGTGATGTAGGAGCCTTTCTTCTTTAGTAAATGGACCATGTACAGGAATAGTGTACTCATCTTCAATTACTTCCCATACCTCATTACCAAGTGCCATTAGATGAACCTTCATCCTTGCACTCCAAAGACCAAAATCTGACCCATCAAGAATAGGTGCTGCATTGCCACTTGAATAATCCATTGTGTTCTTTATTAGCTTTTCCTTCAAGCTATTAAACTTTCCGAAGGCACCTGCTTTGATACCAATTGAAGAACACAAGCTTATACTGAGAGGGGGGGTGAACAGTATAAGACCTCTTTTTACTTTTTCCTTTATACTTCAAAACAGTAAAGCAATATACCCAAAGCAATATCAAAGCAATGCACAATATCATCCACAAAGTGACACCAATTTTAACGTGGTTCACCTAGAATGGCTGGGCTACGTCCATAAAACTTTTCTCTAAAAGTTATCTCAAAGTTCTTTGGGAATCCTTCCCAATTACAATGTTTATGAACCTCAGCCCAAAGGAGATACCTTCCCCCAATTAGAATTTATGAGCCTCTGCTCAAAGGATATACCTTCCCTCTCGCTCTCGGAAATGATCCCTCAGAAGATCAACTGCCTCTACCTCTTGCCAGCACATGGAAATCCTTTCCATCGAAGACCTCTTGTCCTCAATGCTTAGCCTAAGAGACCTCTGCCTTCTATGATGACGTCCACAGCAGCTTAGCAACCTGTACCAAACATAATCAGTCGGTCTAGTACAAGTCTTCCTCTATCTATAAGATCTATACAACTCTTGAACAAATCAATCCTCTGCATACAAGCTTTCTCAAAGACTTGCCAACTGTCCTCAAGTTCTTCTCATAGAACCAATGCACCTTTGTCCTCAAGTTCTCTTATAGAACTATCAAACTCAGCTCACAAGTCCTCTGCTAGGACCTATCCAAATCTGCTCATAAGTCCCCATTGAAACTTGTCCAAAAATTGCTCACAAGTCCCCACCGGAACCTGTCCAAAAACTCAGCAAGCTCACCAAGAAAAAATTTCTTAGTAGGAAATCACAAAGTGAATTTTTAGAGACCCAATGTGATTTGTCAAACTCATAGAAGCATAAAGAGAATTGTTAGAGACTCAATATGTTCTATACTCAAATCCCAATCTCAAAACTCAACTCAAATCAACTTAGCTCAATCTCAATCTCAAATCTGAAAACTCAACTCAATATCTGAAATGGATAGGATAGAATGTTTTCTTTCAAGAACATGAAACCCCAAAAATTGCCAACTATGCAAAGAATCACATAACAATGATACTCATGTTCTTTTCACCATCAATTAGGGTTTCAACAACAATGCTCATCAAACAAAGTTTAGTCAACCAACATAATTAAACTCAACATCAACCTTGAAGCATTCAACCAATCATCACAAGAAAAGGAAACAAGTAGAAATCCTTTTCCCTCCAAAGATATTTGAACAAAACAGCCACCAATACAATATCACCAAATGCAAAGAATAACTTGCTCAAATAAACTCAATGGAGTAAGCCCAATATTATGAATCAAGTAAAGCAATAACTTGATCAAACAACCTCTTTGGAAGCAACTCAACCATCAAACTCAAAACAGCCAACCAAGGGTTCCACCAACTCAATGCAAGTAGTTAGACTCACAAATATAAACCCTAGTGCACAAAGCTTCCACTATCTCAAACCAGAAATTATGCATTCACCAAAACTCTCCTTACGGATAACAATGCATAAGTAGTCTTCAAAAAACCAAAAAATAGGATTTACACCCAACCAAAGGAAACCTAGTTGAAAACCTTTTCACTCCAACCTTATTTCAGAAAAACATACACCAATCATACTTATAAGAAAAATGTGCCCATACCCTTTTTGAAGATGAATAAGCCCTTGAAAATCTACCACAATTAATAATTTTGATCTTCCCTAAAAATTATTAACCCAACATTGGCATGACAAAATAACTCAACCACCATGGCAATTATTTCCCCTTTAATTTTCAATCCGACTATAGCAAAAATATTAAGCTTGCATTCCTTATACCTCCCAAAGCTAACTTTATAAAACCTTAGCAAGCAAAATATTAAAATTTAATTGCCACTCTTTCTGCAAAAATTGGAGCGCATACCTTTGGTAAATATCCCATGAATTTCAGAGTGTATACACTACCCTCAAAAGGGTCTTCGGCGATTCGAACCGTCGATCACCATGCTACTAAGTCCTTTGTACACAGCGCGTGGGCTAGGAGAGCCCACGTGAGGGAGAAGGGAATTCTCCATTCTTATCACCGCGTGCGCCTCCTCCTTGGTGCCAAGACCAACCCGTCACACCTTTGACCATGCAACGCTTGTCTTCCTCCTTCACTGGTGCAAGGGCTTCGATGTCAAAAACGAAATGCTCAGGGATTAATGTCTAACTCTTGGCCAAACATAAATGAAATCTTTTGCCTCATTTTATATGCACTTTGATGCATTTCCAAACATGTCGGCTGAATTCGAAAAGTAATTTTGAATTTAATCAAAATTGCTTTCTAAAGGGTTTAAAAACCCTTAAGATAAATTAAAAATAATTTCTCCCTTAATTAATTAAATAATTAAAACCTTGAAGGGTTTTAAATAATAATTAAATAAATAATAAAGAGAACCTCCATTGGTTTTAATAAAAACCATTTAACTTGGTTTTAATGAAAAACCCTTGTCAATGGAATCTCACTAGATTCTCTTGGAATCTTCCACCTTTGAAGCCAACACATCCTCTTAACATTAATGCCATTTCCTTTTGACATCAATGACAACTCATAGACAAGAATAGGACTGTGAGAGTTGGCCAGAAAGCACCCTATTCAATGTCCTACTTAGGAAGCTCCAAAAGACCTGCAAACTTGGTATTAGCTAATTGGGGACATTTTGGGAAGACCCAGATGCTCAGATTTCTCCAGTTTTGCCTCTAGAACCCATATTTTGAAGATGGCATCTGCAAGTTAGTGAAAGTGAGAAATAGCAATAACCTGGTAAAAAATGATCAGAATGTAATGAAATTTGAACTGTAACCTATTTAACTTATCTAGAATCAAATGCAAAAGGAAAAAAAAAGAAATATATCACAGATTTCTAATTGTACTGGGGTGGGGCGATTAGCACTGTGATAGTTTGGGGAGCACCCGGGGGCAGGATGCCCACCGTCTTAGGCACTTTTTCAGCACCAATCCACTTGGTATGGGTCCAAAACTGGTTATGGGGGGTTGTCAACAAATTTTGGGAATTTTTGTGGCCAAAAATTGGGTTTTGGGTCCGGATTTGCGCTTCTAATAGTCACCCAATAACCTCCCTTTTGAATGAGAGATTAAGGATGTAAAAGCACAAATCGCAAGTAGGTATGTAAATTGGCAGCACTTCATTGCTCAAATGCTCCTTCTCTGTATATATTTTGGGTGGTAAAACCCACCAATTTATAGACCTAGGGTCTCTTTGTTTGAATTGCGCATGCGAGGGCACCACTTGAGTTTGCATGTCCTATTTTGAGAGAAAAGCTAATTCCTTCATTTAGAATATTTTTGCATGAGCTTTCTAAAATTAATACATTCATGACTAAAGTATCTCTCCCTAATTTGAAGTCCTTCCTCAAAATTGCATGGCCTGAAGCCTCAGTTAATTGGTGGAGTTTTCGAGGTTTGACTTTTTTTTCCAGTCAAACCTGCTATTCACCCCACCCTGGAGCGATTGCGTAATCGTCCCTGGGTGGGATGAATACCAGTCTGAATTCGTCCTTGGGTGGGACGAATAGAGAAAAAGGTGCCAAATTGACTTATGACCTTCCAAAACTACTTTTGGGAGTGGTTAGGACCACTGTTTAACCTCTGGGGGCTGCCCTAGGGGCTGTGTGTGTCAATGCGATCAGCGCTTGTCGTCACATAATCGGATTGGTGTTGTTTTGGTGTCTACAGATGCCCCTTTTTGGGAAGTGTTGTGCAAGGCACAACGTCGAGCAAAAATAGATAACCAAAGCACTAATGATTAGGGTTTCTCAATAACCTAACCAACTCTTGATGCCCCAAGTATGGAAAGGGCACGCATTCTGGAATCCTTGCTTCTGACGAGCTAAGGAACTTAATTCAAGTGTTAACCTTTTTCGGTGAGGTGTTACTTAAGCTTGGACATTGATTAGTCATGAATAGGCAAAGGGCACAACCTTTTGCCTGGGGGAACCTTGAGTTCATGATTCATGAATGCCAAGTGTTTGATCAGTTTATGATTGTTGCTTGTTTGCTACCCCAAGCAAGGGCACGATTGTCTTTGTCAATGATCCTTTGAATGCATGTCATTTCCAAGATTGGGTATGTTGTTGTTGATTGACGACTAAGTGTGACTACCCCCTCAAGCGACGAATTGATGAGGGAATGACCGACATGAGAAAAGCGACGAGTCGCTTGACCCAAGATGACTTAGGTAAGGGTGCCTTCAGTTGTTTACCATTAAATGCGAAAGCAGTTTTTGAACATTCTGGCCTATTTTTGGTGGGTTTGAACCCTTTTTGTGACGCATTTCGGAGCTGAAATTGGCAAAAATCCATCTTCCTGTGGAGCAGTCCGGCTATGGTAGCCTTCTTAGGGAGTAGGATAATGACAATTTGTGACCCCAACATCTATTTTGGATGCCAAGAATTTCAGGCACAAATGCGCCTTCGTTTGGCAATGATATTGCTATTTTTGGGTGGGTTTTGACCCGTTTTGTGACATCGTTTAGGGATGAAATTATTGAAAATCCGTCCTCTCGTGGAGTGGTCCGGCTATGGTAGCCTTCTTAGGAAGTAGGATAGTGAGTATTGGTGACCCTAACATCTGTTTTGCATGCCCATAATGTCAAGTGCAAAAGCACTCTCATTGGACAGTTTTATTGCTCTTTTTTGTGCATTTGTTTGTTGTTTTTTGAAATGTTTGTTTATGATGATGTATGCATGTGGGATTATGATTGCGATGTCGCTAATTATATGATGTATGCATATGTAATGAATGAAATTATTTGTTGATAACTTGTCGATGGCACCATAGATTGTACAAGATTGACTGGCTTGCTGTACTTATGGGATGACTTTGTGGAATGACGTTGCATGTGACAACTGTGTTTGTGTATTTTTTTTTTGTAATTTTTTTTTTGATGGTGATGTATGGAATGAAATAGACCAATTGTTTTTAAAATGTAGTTGAGCTTTGCTGAGATTCTGATATTTTAACTAACTAGCCAAGACTGTACATTTATCTTGCAAGACTTTTGAACAAGGTATAAATTCGACTTGGAAGTTAACCAAGTTATTTCACATCCCTGTGTGTGCAATTGAGTTTGTTTATGTGGTATTTGTTAGGATACCGCCAGTGCCAGATAGGCTATCAACCAAAACTATACTAAGGATCACCTAACTAGCTCCACTAACTCTGTTGTATTTAGCAAGATTAATCCACGAGACAATCTAAGGTACCATAAGCTAGCTCATCCACATGCAAACATTGGTCTGCTCACACACAAAGTTAATGTGACAGACATATCGTCATGCGGGTAGGATACCACCATTGCCAGGTAGGTTGTCCACCAAACCTGTAATGAGGATCACCTAGATGGTTTTTGAATACTGAGAATTCCAGGGATTCAAGTTTAGGCTTTTTATTGGCTCAATGGTTTAGGATATTTGCTCGTATACAAAGTGATGAAAATCACTGTTTATTTTGTTCTTCTTCTTTTTTGTGTTCTTTTGAGCAAGGATTTTGAATAGTGGTGATAACCACTGTTATTTGATTTGGATTTTGAGCTTTGTAATAACATTGATCCTTTTAGGCCTTGGGGATGACTACCCATCCTTGGCAGGGATGTGTAGTATGAATCCTTACGACTTTGGGAACCAAAGGGTAGTATGGAGATTAGGAAGTGAGGGTATTGATCTTTGAGGCCTTGGGGATGACTACCCATCCTTGGCAGGGACGTGTAGTATGAATCCTTATGACTTGAGAGACCAAAGGTGATTGTGATGATGGCTTGTGGAAATGGTTTTTTTTGGAATGGTCATTGATTCTTTTAGGCCTTGGGGATGACTACCCATCCTTGGCAGGGACGTGTAGTACGAATACTTACAACCTTAGGAACCAATGGTGATTTTTTTTTGAATTTTTTTTAGTGATGAAAACCACTGTTGATTAGAAGGAATGGATGGGGAAGAGCTTGTCCTTTTGTCAATTCTTAGCATTCTTGAACCATTCACACAGGGGGATGAACAGGCTAATGTTTCACCGATGGTACCCTAAACTACTTTGTAGGTTTCTATTGCATTCACACAACTTAGGAATTATTTTATGTGTGTAAATTTGTGTAGGGATATTACATAACGAGGCATGACCCAAGTAAAATTTTCCTGTGTAAAATCTATTTAACTTTGTACAATTTTTGACTAGAAAGTTAAAGACAGCCGAATGACGAAAACCCTAAATACAGTAGGAGACAACTGACTTTGCTAAAAATAGGGATTGTGTGATGTGGGATGTATGCATTGATAAAATTGGTTTGATGTGAAAAATGATGGGATTGTCAAGTAAGGACAGTCTATGGTGCTTTTGACTTGTATGACCAACAAATATGCAATGTATGAAGGTGATGCCGAATGCAACCTATATTTTTGTATATTTGATGTTTTATGAGTATGCATCAGATGGAGATGCAATTTTTTTTTTTTGTTATTTGTTTGATGATTTTAATGTTTTTTGTTTATTTTCGAATATTTATTGTGACCAAGCGGTTATGGTAACCCTTGGAGCTTTTGGTGTGACCAAAGGGTTTATGGATACCTTTGGGGTGTTTGTGGGGTTGACCAAGCGAGTATGGGAATCCTTGGAGCTTTTGGTTTGACCAAAGGGTTTAGGGATACCTTTGGGGTGTTTGTGGGGTTGACCAAGCGATTATGGGAATCCTTGGAGCTTTTTGTTTGACCAAAGGGTTTATAGACACCTCTGGGGCATTTTGGGATTGACCAAGCAAGTGTGGAAATCCTTGGAGCTTTTGGGTTGACCAAGAGATTACAAAAATCCTTGGAGATTTTTAGGTTGACCAAGAGATTACGAAAATCCTTGGAGCTTTTTAGGTTGACCAAGAGATTACGGAAATCCTTGGAGCTTTTTAGGTTGACCAAGAGATTACAAAAATCTTTGAACCTTTTTAGGTTGACTAAGAGATTATAGAAATCCTTGGAGCTTTTGGGTTGACCAAAGGGTTTGTGGACCCCTTTGGGGCATTTGAGGGTTGACCAAGCGATTGCGGTAATCCTTGGAGCTTTTTGGTTAATGTAGTTGGCTTGCTCTTTGGGGGATAGAAGTACCCCCAACTAGATAATCTATGGATTCATTAGATCCGAGCTGATGTATACGTCAGTCATTGCCTCGATTGACATGTGGGATCCATCCTCCAACTAGTGTGGAGTTGGAATCAGATGGATATCATTTGCTGAATTAAGATCATAATTAAGAACATCAGGTTCCTCTTCAGCATGGAAGACATCCTGAGTCTGTCCTGGAGTGAAATGAAACATCCCACCACAAGGCCAGTACTCTGATGGGGATGGTGGTGTGTCAGCGCGATCCAAAGATATAGCCTCTATGTCTAGATACAATGACCATGTTGGGTCATATGGATCATGGATGGGGGCGGTCAAGTCAATGGAGATCATGTTGATGAAATGATTGTAACCTCCATTATCACAAGTGTGATAACTATAACATTCTGGATGTTCTTGATGCTTTTGATTTGGCTCCGTAGGCACTAGCACAAAGGGATTAGCCCTATGCACAGACATGCAAACAGGGTCTGCCCTAGGCACTGATGGTTTGATAGGGTCTCCAGGTAGAAGATGCTCTTTGTGTACCTGGAGTGGTAGGTGTAGTAATTGCTATAACTACACCGAGTTGAGGTTCCTCCTATGTCTGGGACCTATGTGTAAGTGTTCAAACATGTCATCTATGCCTAAGGGATACTGTTGTTGCATTTGTCGCATGTGGTTGAGATAGGCCATCTCGGTTTCATCTTTGTAATCACTGTCAAAGATCCAAAGGCCTTCGTTCACTACAATAGTGGTTGGCGACAGATGGGGCTCATCCTATTTAAGCAAATTAATATGGTCCCATCGAAGTTGTTTCGCTCTCTACGGGGGGACCAAATTTTCTTGAGGTGGCCTCTGCTCAATTGGAGCATCCAACGGGAACATGGTGAGGAAGCTTTCTTGATAATTATCCATGGGATGCATGTGGGAATGGTTGTTTCCTAACTCAAGAGGATCCCAAGGTGCTACCTCATCCTCCAACTCATCATTCAAAGACCCTTCTTGGTATTGTTCATACCCTTTGTGGAGGTGAGTCCTTGAATTGTCTACCATTGTGACCGAAGGGAAATGGTTGTTGAGGTCAACAAGGTTGTTTGTGTGTAATGGGAAATAATCCCCCAATGTATAAGTTGTATTTGGATTGGCATATGGATCTGATGCCAACCCATCCTTGTTGCCTATCCCTAGGCTTTGCATGTTTTTGACCAAGATGTCGAGGGGCAAAGGGTGATGAAACCCTACTCCTGACTTGTCATAAGGCATTTGGTATCTTGGCTGGCACAAAACACACACTCCTTGTTCATACCTGCCCAACCCATATCCGTGCCAATTACATTGGCTAAGATATATTAATGTGAAGTCTGGGTTAGACAGATAATTGACATCTTCAACAAAGGGCTCTTCATCTTCCTTTTCTTGCAGGGAAGGTTCAACGCCATTATCCAGGTCCCCAAAAATAAAGTTTATCTGATTAGGTGGATAGCCTAAAGGAACCACAAAGCCTATAGGGAGTCGAGGTCTTCCCATGTATTGCATGGAATCAATTGTAGGCATTGCTATAATGTTTAGCACTAGATACTCCCCCAATCCTGTGTTGGCCATCTCAACTGTGATCGCCACTGAAAGCACGAGGATACGAAAACAAAAAAGGAATATGCCACAAGAAAATAACAAGAAAGAACATATGCAAATTGACATAAGATAAAAGCAATAGGAAATATGGTAATCTCTTTATTGATATGCTTTTCAAAATGTGTTACAATACGTCTCCTTCCTTTTTAGGGGAAAGGAGCGTCAAATGTGTTTCTTGTCACAAGAACCGTGGATAATAATCCTTCTTCCGCATGCCCAAATGTAAGATGGGCAGACCAAAATGTTTCCGCCACTGTTGTACATGATTATTTGATATTTCCTTCCCCTCTGCTATCAGAAACCTGCATTCAAAGAAACATAAAACATTAATCATACCTGCAGACAAAATGAAACATGTATTTCCCAAAGCCTATTGTCAGTGTATGCATGAAAATAATAAAACGACTATCAGATGACCTATGATTGACCAAAAAATTTGACATAAGCATAAAAATATAATCAGAAGACCATTGCAAAAATAACAGTATAACAATTCCTCACAGATCTATACTCGCTCCAGGGTGGGACGAATAGGACTATGAGAATTGACTAGAAAGCACCTTGTTCAATGTCTTTCTTAGGAAGCTCAAAAAGACCTGCAAACTTGGGGTTAGCTAATTGGGGATGTTTTGGGAAGACCCAGATGCTCATATTTCTCCAATTTTACCTCTAGAACCCATATTTTGAAGATGGCATCTGTAAGTTAGTGAAAGCGGGAAATAGCAATAACCTGGTCAAAAATGATCAGAATGTAATGAATTTTGAACTGTAACCTATTTAAATTATCTAGAATCAAATGCAAAAGGAAAAAAAAAAATATATCACAAATTTCTAATCATCCCAGGGTGGGGCGATTACCACTGTGATAGTTTGGGGAGCACTCGGGGGCAGGATGCCCACCGTCTGAGGAACTTTTTCAGCACCAATCCACTTGGGATGGGTCCAAAACTGGTTATGGGGGGTTTTTGACAAATTTTGGGAATTTTTGTGGCCAAAAATTGGGTTTTGGGTCCAGATTTGTGCTTCTAATAGTCACCCAATAACCTCCCTTTCGAATGAGAGATTAAGGATGTAAAAACACAAATTGCAAGTAGGTATGTAAATTGGCAGCACTTCGTTGCTCAAATGTTCCTTCTCTGTATATATTTTGGGTGGTAAAACCCACTAATTTATAGACCTAGGGTCTCTTTGTTTGAATTGCGCATGCGAGGGCGCCACTTGAGTTTGCATGTCCTATTTTGAGAGAAAAGCTAATTCCTTCATTTAGAATCTCTTTGCATGAGCTTTCTAAAATAAATACATGCATGACTAAAGTCTCTCTCCCTGATTTGAAGTCCTTCCTCGCAATTGCATGGCTTGAAGCCTCAGTTAACTGGCGGAGTTGCCGAGGTTTGACTTTTTTTGCCAGTCAAACCTGCTATTCGCCCCACCCTGGAGCGATTACGTAATCGTCCCTAGGTGGGACGAATACTAGTATGAATTCATCCTTGGGTGGGACGAATAGAGAAAAAGGTTCCAAAAAGGTGCCAAATTGACTTCTGACCTTCCAAAACTGCTTTTGGGAGTGGTTAGGACCACTATTTAACCTCTGGGGGCTGCCCTAGGGGCTGTGTGTGTCAATGCGATCAGTGCTTGTCGTCACATAATCGTATTGGTGTTGTTTTGGTGTCCACAGAGTGCTTAAGAGACTGTATCAAGACTTTGTGTTGTGATGATGAAAATGATGATGGTGATGATTTGTTTTCAGATTTTCATGAAAATATTATGCATGAAGTATTAGAAATATGATTTTTGCTAGGCATAAAATTCCTAAGTGTGATAGAATTTTGAACAATTGCCTAGGAATTATACCATCGTCGCAAAACTGAATGTTGACATAATGAAATGAAAATAGAAAAAGTGTTCATTCTTTTTAAAGCACAATTGTGGAACATAATGATTTAAGCCATATGTTTTTATGAATTACAATGAATGGGAAATAAAACTAGAACAATGGTTTGCGCTAGGCATAGAATTATATGTATAGACTTATACCATCATTGCGAAATCCAAAAATAATTTTATTGCATAATTGATTTTTGATTTTGAGATAAATAGAAAAAATATATAAACATGACTTTATTGCTAGATTTTTGAATATGTTGTTGAAAGAAATTTTGGATTTTTTAAAACAATTTTTGTAATTGTTTTTATACGAAACAAATGTTCTTTTAAATAAGAAGATGAAATTATTTCAAAAAGAGTTGCAAAAATATTTTAAATTATTTCAAAGACAAAATGTAGATTTATAAGGAACCCTCATGTGCATATGTGAGTTTGTTGCTGATCTTGATTTATCATAATGATACAAAATCTCTCAAATACAAATGTGTGTGCAATTGTATTGTTCATTTACCAATTTTGAGAAAGATAATTTGATACATGTAATTTTAATTAACCAAATAAGTGTTCGTTGACCATGATTTATATGCATGTAACCATACCAGACTACTATGTAAGTCAGGTCATCAAGAGCTAGCTAATCCATAAGCAGACATAGGTCTATACAAAAGAAGGTTGCTAATGTGGCAGACATATCACCACACTAGGAGTTACCCAAGGCCAAGCGGGTTGGGCACAAACCACCTATTATGGGGCTTACCTCACAGTTTTCGAATAATTGAGAATTCCAGGGATTCAAGCTCATTCACCCTTCTTTTCTTTTCAAGGGGTAGGGAAAGGATTTTATTGCTTTTGCTTTTGCTTTTTCTTTTCGTCTCTTTTTTTTTTTGCTTGGAACTTGAGATAATGCTGAAATATTGCTGCGATGGTACAAAATGATGTTTTTTTCGTTTTTCTCATTTTATTTGACTTTTCTTTTTCTTGCTATACTAGGGATACTTGCTCGGATTTGCTATAGAGCAAGGGAATTTTATTCTGGGCAGGGGTGAGCTTTTCCTTTTGTCAATTCTAAAATATTCTATACCATGTGCATGATAGGATAGTAGGGGAAACTTTTCGCTCAAGAAACCACTTCTACTATGTAGCATCATATTTAATTTGCAATGCAATCATTTTAATGTGAAGAGATATACTTGGTTCAAGTAAATAACAAGATCAATTCTCTATGCTCAAAACTTTGTTTAATTCAACTATGGACTTTTATATAAGAGAGATTAATAATCATACCAAATAAAATCAAGATATTTATTCATGTGAGTGTGAAAGTGCGGGATTCCAAATAAATGCTAATTTATCCAAAATAATTGAAAATATGACTACAATACTTCAAGAATTGACGGGTGCAAAAATGTTTTTTGAATATTTTGATGATTTTGATTTTTTTTTTATATTTTGATTTTAATTTATGACTTGAAAGAAGAAAAAATATTACTGTTTTTGAAATTTTTATATGGATGACTAAAATGAAACAATATGCAAAACAACAATATATACAATGATGAAATGACCAGATTTATGCATAATAGCATTTAAGATGCATAATGTTCATAGGTTCTTTAAGATATTTACCATATAAGGTAGCTAATTTGTATGCTCCCGATCTAAATTTGGCAGTGATAATATATGGTCCAAGTTGGGCTCGAATTTACCTTTAAGATCTTTAGTTGCATTAGTATTTTTTTTATTTTCTTTTAAGACAAGGTCGTCGATCTCAAAGGATTGATGATGAACTTTCTTGAGGTATGCTCGTTTAAGCTTGTTCTGATAGGATTGAATATGTTCCAAAGCATTGATGTGCATCTCATCTAGGAGTTCCAGCTGACTAAATATGCTAGCACAATATTCATCTCCTACTTCAGTATCTTGAAGTAGTAGAGCCAAAGAAGGAACTTCTAATTCAAAGGCAAAAACTATTTCAGCACCATAAACCAAAACAAAAGGTGAAGTGCCCATGGGAGTATGAACACTAGTACAATAAGCCTATAGAGCAGGATATAATTGAATGTGCCAATCACGGCCAGATTTATTGACCAATATTTTGAGGATTTTAATTAATGTTTTATTAGATGCTTCTGCTTGGCCATTACCTTGAGGATAATAGGGAGTGGACCAACGATGTTGAATTTTATATTTTTGACATAATTTCTTGACATATTTATTTTTGAAACAAGTTCCATTATCCGAGATGAGATTTGCAGGAATTCCGAACCTACAAATAATTTGATTAAAAATAAATTTGGAAACTTGGGTTCCAGTGCAAGAAGCTAAGGGCATAACTTCAACCCACTTCATGAAATACTCGGTGGTGGTTAGGATGAATTTGTGTCCATTAGATGATACAGGATTAATTTTTACGATAATGTCTAAGCCCCATTTTGAAAAAGGCCAAGGAAATGAAATAGCCTACAGTTCTTGTGTGGGTGCATGGAAAAGGTCAGCATGTTTCTGGCACTTGTCACAATGGTGCACGTAATCATGTGCATCATTCTCCATAGTAGGCCAAAAATATCCTATCCTAAGGAGCTTCTTAACAATGGCGCTACCACTAAAGTGTCCCCCACAAGATCCATTGTGGGCTTCACTCAAAGCTGATCTAGATTCTTCTAGATTCAAACATCTCAGTAGGATACCTTCAAAAGATCTCCTATATAACGTATTTCCAATTATTACAAAGAGACTTGATCATCTATGTAGTAACCAGCATTGGTTTCTATTAAAACCTTTAGGGAAGGTCCCATTTTGAAGAAAATTGAATACATCAGTGTACCAAAGTTCAGGAGTAGTTTCATTGATTAGAAACACATCCAAAGGTTCTAAACAAGATTTATTTGAAGTGGGTTCCTGGAGTCGATGAATAATGATGGTAGCATATTCGTAATCTAACTCCAAGGGTAAAAGAGATGTAGTTGTAGCCATAGCGTCAGCCACACATTGCTAGTTCGAGGAATAGCTTCCAAGGTAAATTGATCAAATAAAGATATTAATTGTAATACATATGCTTTATATGGATGCAATTTATCATCTCTGGTATGATAAAAATCATTAATTTGATTTATAACAAGTTGAAAATCATCAAAAACTAATAGATTTTTTATTTTTAGTGCCAAGGCAGCTCGTAAGCCAAGGATTAGAGATTCATATTTAGCAGTATTATTAGTACAAGAAAACATTAATTTAAAGAACAGAGGTATAAGATGTTTCTGTGGAGATATTAAAATAATACCAACACCAGCCCCACTCATGCATCGAGCTTTGTCAAAGTATAAGGACCATTGCTCTGGATGGTCTGCCTCTAGTCTAAGGCATTCGTCGGGAAACTCAATGACGAGGGGATGGGTGGATTCTAAGGGTGCAATAGCTAATTGATCTGCTATGATTTGACCCTTAACAGACTTTTGTCCTATAAACCTAAGTTCAAATTTGCTTAGCACAAGAACCCACTTTGTTGTGCGACCAGATAAATAAGGTCGACTCATGAGATACCACAAAGGATCGAATTTAACAATAACATAGGTTTTCTAACTGAGCATATAATGGCGTAATTTTTGTGTAGAAAATATGACTGCTAGACATAACTTCTCTAATGTTGTGTAGTGGGTTTCTTAACTAATTAAGGTTTGGCTGATATAATAATTAGCACGTTCTCTTTTCTCATCATCAAGTTGAGCTAACATAGCTCCTAATGCAAAATCTAAAGCATAAATATACAAGATAAATGGGTGATCAGGTCGATGTGGTGAAAGTATAGGCGGGTTACAAAGATATTATTTGAGGATTTCAAATACTTCCTGACATTCATTGTCCCAATGGAAATAGGAATCCTTCTTAAGAATCTTAAGAAAGGAACCAGTTTTATCTGCCAGCTTATCGATGAAGCGACGGATAGCTTGAAGTTTACCTTGTAAACTTTGTAATTCAGATATATTTGTAGGTGCAGGCATATCAGTGATAGCTGCAATCTTGAGGGTCAATTTTGATGCCACGTAAAGAAACTATAACCCCCAATAATTTACCGGACTTAACTCCGAATATACATTTAGCTAGATTCAATCGGATAAGATATTCCCTTAATCGATTAAATACTTTTCTCAAGTCATCTAAATGGTCATCTTCTTCAGTAGAACGAGCTATAATGTCATCTAAATAATCATGTAGTATATCATGCATCATATCATGAAAGATATAATTCATGGCTCTTTGATATGTGGCACTTGCATTCTTCAAACCGAATGGCATCACTTTCCAACAAAAGGTTCCCCAAGAAGTAATAAAGGCTATTTTAGCCTGATCTTCAGGAGCTATCTTGATCTAATTATAGCCAAAAAATCCATCCATTAAGGATATCATTCCACTCCTAGCAGTAAAATCAATGATCTGATCCATATTGGGAAGAGGGAAATCATCTTTAGGGCATGCAACATTAATATCTCTAAAGTCTATGCAAACCCTAACCTTAGTATCTTCTTTCTTAGTTACTGGAACTACGTTCGAGATCCATTCAGCATAATCAATGGCTTGTATAAAAATAACATTTAAGAGTTTTTCTAACTCCCCTTTGACTAGTAAGGCTACTTTAGGATGCATTTTTCTAAGTTTCTATTTAACAGGTTTAGCATCCGGATGGACTACTAGGTGATGCATAACTACATAAGGGTCTAATCCTGACATATCTTCATATGTCCAAGAAAAGACATCTCCATATTATTTAAGAAATGCGATGTATTTATCCTATTTTTCTTGACTCAATTCTGATCCAATGAGGTCCGAGGTGTAGACCAATTGGTTCATCCAAACCCCATAAGGGGGGCAGAGGTCCAAGGTTAAAATCTCGAGCCTTGTCAGACTGAACGCTTGTTCCTTTCCTGGTGCTTTCAGTGGCATAAAAGGTTTAAAATGATTGTGGCATGGTGGTTATAGGGGAAGACTGTGCGAAGATCTGTGTGGCGTCTTCTAGGGTGGACAATGCAGAATACTATGGCAGCCATAAAAAGCCGGACAACCTACCCGGATTCGTGGTGGCTACCGATTCCACCATGTAAATTCAACAAAAAAAAAAAAATCTGATCCACTATTTATTATGTGTGGATTATCCTCAGTTCTAATGTTAAATTTTATGACATTCTACTTCCATGTGTATATTTTTATCAAAATTAGGTGGGGCGGGTGAAACGTCCAATTCGTGTAACTCTTCCAAGGTTAACTTGGATAATTCATCTTAAGGAGTCGTGGCCTTAATCTGGGCTATACTAGGTATAGAGCCATCAAAATAAAATTCATGATGTAATAATTCCTCAATGGAGACATCATGGAAGATATCTCCCTCCAACTCATCATCGGATTCATCGATCATCTCAGGGTAGGCTATAGATAACATATTACATGTAAATGGCTTATTCATTAAACACAAAGCATCACGTTTATCCAAATAATCTTGGTAACATATGAGATGGTCATCATCCTCAAATGGAAAATGCTGACCCTTATGAGGAAATAGGCCCACACCACATCGGGCAGGCCACGGTTCTACCTCAAAATGTTCTTTCATACCATTTTGGAAAGGTCCCAAACCTTTCCATTTATATCCCAATTTAATCATTATAGATTTAGCTTTAATATACTCATTAGTAAAATAACATTGAGAATATCCATCATAATGAGTCTTGATGTTTCTGGGTATTCTACCTGTTGGTCGAAAATCTGCCACAGGAAAGGATTTTACAAATGCACCCTAGACCTGGCCAACATTGAAAGGCTGGAAGCAAGAAATGGCTCCTAGACCAATCTCTAGAGTGGGCTGGTTCCCTTTACTAATCTAAATTTTTGTTTGAAGATAAGGGTTGCTGGAAAGAAATTAAAAGTTGCAGAAAGAAATGGAAATATGGCCACAGGCCGAAGTTATGGGATCGGAAGAACAACAACAGAAAACTTAAAGTGCAGCAACAACAAGCAACAGAATATAATGACTCAACTCTCACACAATCGTATGCAGAAAATCTCTCCAAGATTACACTCTAGGAATCATATCCTTACAAGCAAGATTCAAATCCAATATGCAGAATTTGAATGTAACAGCACTTAAGGAATATAAATTCGATTAGAAATGCAAAAGGAACAGAAAAGACAATCACCCAAACAACTGCTTGAAAAATCTGAAGCCAATACTTTATTCTTGCAAATGCACTTCCAGTTTTTAGCAAAACTTCCAACCTTTTGAAATGTGAATTACATTGGTTTTTATAGAGGTCCGTCCTCTTTGCAGCATTAAATATTTTAAACCAACCTTCTTGAGATCTACAATTATGTGAAGGAAATGAGGAACATGATCCCCTTAATTGCAGTCTCGAAGAAATAAAAATTAAATGCCATGAAACGTTCGTGACCCTTCATTAAATTCGATTCTTCGAACATGTGCATGAAAACCGTTGAATTAATCCACGAACAACAGCTTTGAACCAATAAATCCTTCAATTTTGGTGGCCTGGGCGCTTCTTCGACCTTGACTGCCTTGGAAATCCGTGAATCATTTAATTCGGGGCAGCATTAAATCATCGGAAACCAAAAATATCTCCTCGGCCGTTCATACTGCACTTGGCGGGAAAACAGTTGCAGGTCGCGAAAACGTGACGGGTCGCGAAATCGTGACATATTTTATGCCGTACACCCTAGCCGCTTTTGACCCACGAAAACGGCACATGTAGCGATTTCGCTACATGTTTCTGTCGTTAGCTCCTCCCTGCGCTCCGCCTCGTGAAACGGAACATGTAGCGATTTTGCTACATGTTTCTGTCGTTGGCTCCTCCCTGCGCTCTGCCCCGCGAAAACGGAACATGTAGCGATTTCGCTACATGTTTCTTCTCTCCGTACCAATCGCCATTTTCCGTCGTGATTCGCTGACATGTCAGCGACGCGCTGCAAGTTTTTGACTTAATGCCTTTGAAGCCGACCGACCCACGATTCCGGAACACGTCGCGATATCGCGACGGTTCCGCCCAACCTGCCTGCGTTGACCGCGATTCTGCAACATGTCAGCACATCGCTGCAGTTTTTTTGACTTAACCATTTTTTGCTCAAATTTTCTCCTTTTTTCGCCCAAGCTGCATCAAAGCTGATATCAAAGGTCAGATTTCCAACAATACACTAAATTAATCAATGAGAATCAATGTGGCAAAAATGCCAACATTCTTGGCGGCTCGTGGGGTATACAGCTCGCTGTATGCAAGAATCCAGGCCTTAGTCCATTGGGCACAGAGTCATATTGGAACTGTAAACTAGCTGCTGCAAAACATGTCAGAGGACTGCTGCAAAACTTCTTCTGCTGCTGAAAACTAGAATCGGAAGAACCTGCATAGAAGCGGTTATAAACTGAAGAAATGGAATGTGATGGTGGAGTGAGCTCCTGCGATTGCGCAAGCGGTGACTGCAATGGAGTGATGTGGAAGTAAGCAAGTGATGAGATAGACATAACAACATCATGTTGATACACTACCAGTGGCAATAGATGGAATGAACGAATGGATGGAACAGAAGTGGAAGTTTTGAAGCGTGAAATGAAAATGAACTAAGCTGGAAAATAAATGCTTTTTAAAACAAAAACAACTGAGAAGAAAGGGATAAGAAGAAATGGGAAAAATAGAAAAGGGGAGAAGAAACAACAGTCGTGGCTTATTTTGTAACTGCAGAAGGAAAAGAAGTAAAAGAAGGAAGATGAAGAAGGGAAAGGAAAGAAAAAGGGAAGGGAAAAGAAGAAAATGCTAGAAATCCACCAACTTCTGGGAAAGGAGGAGACAAATGGGAAACAAACACCTACAGCCCACAAGCAACAAGAACCAAGGTGACAACAAAAGGCAACACATATAGACATACTCTTTTCTTCTTCTTCACTTTCTCTTTTTTTTTTTTTTTATATATATATATTTTTTTTGTTTTTTGTTTTTTATACTATATATATATACAAACTCAAATTGAACTTGCGAAGTCATGAAAAGTAGGCTTTCAAATGAAAGCCATTAACTGAAATTGGAAGTGGGCTACCATCCATATCTTCCAAATAGAAAGAATTAGCTGCACCAGTACTGGAAATACGGAACGGACCCTCCCAGAATGCATCAAACTTCTTATGATTGCCAGGTTTAGCTTTATTCTCATTCCATTTCAGCACCAAATCTCCTATCTTGAATGGACGGGCTGCAAAATGCTTATAAAACCACTTCGAAATCCCTTGTATGTGCTTGTCAAATTCATTATACGCTTTGGAATGCTGCTTCTATAATTCCAACAATTGTGCTATTCGCAGATCCAAGGAACTCAGGTTTGTCTCATCATCTTGAAAAGACTGCAACTGCTGTAATACTGGCAACTCAAGATGAACCGGCAACCTTGCTTCTTTGCCATAGACTAGGGCATATGGTGAGGTTTTAATGGACTTCTTGACGGAAATCCTGTCTGCCCATAACGCCTGATTCAATAACAAGTGCCATGATCTTTTGTTCTCTCCCAATGACCTCTTCAAAATTCTGAGCAAATTTTTGTTTGTTGACTCTGCCAAGCCATTTCCCTGTGGATAGTAATTGGAAGATGTCTTAAGGAAAATACCAAACTTGTTAGCAAACTCAGCCATTTCAGCTCCAATGAATGGAGTTCCATTATCTGTAATGATGGCGTCTGGAACACCAAAACGTGTAATCAAACTCTCAACAAAAGAAATCACTACAGATTGATTGGCCATCTTTGTGGGTATGTCTTCAGACCACCTGGTGAAATAATCTGTAGCTGTTAAGATGTATCTATGACCAGCTGAGGAATTAGGATCAATTATTCCAATAAAATCCAACCCCCATTGCTGAAAGGGTGCTTCAACCCGAACTGGATGCAAAGGCAGAGCTGCATTCCTTACTCTTCCTGCATATCTTTGACACTTATCACAGGCTTGTGCAATCTTGAAAGAATTTGAGAATAGGGTCGGCCAGTAGTAACCAGCTCGGATGATTTTCAAGGCCATCGGTCTTCCTGCAAAATGTCCTCCTGATAGACCGGAATGGAACTCTTCCAAGATCCTATCCTTGTCTGCTTGTTTAACACACTTCAAAAGAACACCATCAATATTTTTAAAAAATAAACCATCTAAAAACAAAATATACCGCAGAGCTTGCAACCGAAATCTCCTCCTCTGAGAAGCGAGTCAATTGTGATGGACATCTTCCAGTTGTGAAGTAATCAATCAGGTCCTCTGTCCAATATTTTTCCAGAATTAAGAAATTCATTAAATTGTCATTACCAGCAAGAGCCTCTCCCTGATCTTCGCATACATAAAATGCTGCCATCTTTGCTAACTGCTGGCACAGAGCTTTACCACGTACTAATTTAGTTGGGTGAATCTCTACATCAAATTCTTGGATCTTGGTGACCCAGCCAGCACGTTTATCACCCAATTCACCTTGAAGAATGAAATTCCTCACATCTGGGTGAAGCACATAAACAAATGTCCTGCTCTGGGAAATAAAATGTTTGAATTTCTTCAAGGATTTCATCATAGCATATACCTGTTTCTCAATAAAATTGTACTTTGCTTCATGAGGTAAAATGACTTGGCTCAGAAAAGCAATGGGCCTTTCATTCCCATCATCTCCCTTTTGCATCAAAACTGCAGCATAACTGTCATCTTCTCCAACTGCATATAATATGAAATCCTTGGAGTAGTCAGGATTAATCAGGACAGGGGCTTGCACTATTCTTTCCTTGATCTCCTGAAATGCTTCCTTTCTTTGAGTCGTCCATTGGAAAACTGCATCTTTCTTCAACAATTCGGTCATTGGTTTAACAACCTGAGCAAAATCAGCAATGAATTTTCTAATGAAATTTATCTGTCCAAAGAAAGATTGAAGTTCCTTCTTGTTTGCAGGGAGTGACAATTTCTTCAAGGCTTCAACACGGGCTGGATCAATTGCTAATCCATATTCAGAAATCACATGACCCAGAAGCTTACCTTCTTTTACAGCAAACACAGACTTCCTTGGATTAATGGAGATTCTGAATTCTCTGCATTTCTCAAAAATCAGCCTCAGGTGAGAACAATGGTCTTCCCTTCTATGTGAAAAGACTGTCATGTCATCAAGGTATATTACAATGATCTTGTTCAACAAATCCTTGAAAGCAATGTCCATAGATCTTTGGAAGGTAGCTCCAGACATTTGACGATCCAAAGGGCATTCGCTGATATGCAAAAGTACCCCACTTCGTGGTGAATGCTGTCTTAAACTGATCTTCATATTTTACCCAGATCTGGTTATACCCAGAAAATCCATCCAGCAAAGAAAAACGTTGTGCACCAGCCACAACATGCAATATTTGATCTATTCTTGGCAAAGGATAATGATCCTTTAATGAAGCACGGTTCAAATTCTTGAAATCAACGCACAATCTAATATATCCATTCTTCTTACGGATGGGGACCAGATTGGCTACCCATGTGGAATGCTTGACCGAATAGATGATATTAGCTTGCAGCATTTTAACAAGCTCAGCCTTCATCAATGCCTCAATTTTTGGGTTTACAGGTCTCTATTTCTTTCGAAAAGGCCTAACTCCTTCTTCCAGTTCAATTGTATGTTGTATAATCTGCTTGTTGTAACCCTTCAAGTCTTTATAGCTCCAAGCTATAATATCAGAAAACTCTTTACTGTAGTGCCTGATTTTTTGTAGTTCTTCTGGGGTTGAGTCAGTGCCAACCTTAATCACTTTGTCAGGCTGAAGCTCTAACTCCATGAATTCCTTTCTATCAATCTCCATTCGAGGCTTTCTGGAATGATCATGTTGATCAAACAAGCTCTCCAGAGTTATTAGACCCTTTGGAATATGGTTATTCCTTAATTGAATAAGACCTCCAGCTTCTTCATCTTCCAAAGTTTTGCCTTCAACAGCTGCAGCTTCATGTATCAGGAAATTAACAATCTGCTCATCGGTTTCAAAGACACGCCAGAAATTTTCCTTATCCGGCACACTCGGGTCCGTATACCATTCTCACCTGTCTTGGGCTTGTTCACAACTTGATCAGCAGGAGAAAAGTTCACTCCAAGAGATGCTAATAAGTCAGCATGTTTATTCATCTCTCTGGAAACAGCTTGAATATTAAGCGCAGTGAAAAGTTCAAACAAATCCCAAACCTGATTACGATATGCTTTCAGATAATGCTGCTTTGAGATGCATCTATTTGTGACCTGATTTACAATAAGCTCAGAATCACCAAAAATATTGAGCCGTTCTATTCCTAACTTCTTTGCTTTCTTCAGACCCAAGCACAATGCTTCATATTCAGCAGCATTATTAGTACAACTCCACGTAAGCCGATATGAATAAGTTCTCTGTACACCAGAAGGAGAAATTAACACAATACCTACTCCGACACCATTCCTGCATCTAGCTCCATCGAAATACAATTGCCATAACTGATCTGTAACCTCAGTCTGATCAACTGGGTTAGACAATTCTTGCTTTGTCTCAGTCTCAGGTTTTCGAATGGCATAGCAGCCAATCTCTGTCTCCATCATGGCATTGAAGTTAAGCATTGAAAACTAGTCTTCCAACTGAAGATTGTTTAAAACTTCAACCATTAACACAACATCTTCAGACTCTTCAGTGAGCATATGGACCGACTGCATGTCTTTTCCAACATCTTCCAACTTCTCAATGTGAAAAGGGGAAGGCTTTTCATTCTGTATTTTGAGATGTCTATTCTTAAAAGGAATTTCCAGATGGGAATAATCCAATGCCAGATAACCCCCTAATTTTGCGGTAAATTCCCTGGATAAACACATGCTAAAATAGGGCTCTAAATCAACCACAACAATTTCTTGGATAACAGTAACTTGGGGCATTGTATGCAGAGTAATTGGAACATCCTTAATCACACCCACTATTTTTACAGGTGTACCATCTAATTGCAAAACTCCAGGACTACTCCGTGTGTACTCCATTCCCATTGCTTCACAGACTCCCTTGGGCATTACAGGTTGTGGCGACTCGGAGTCGATCATACAATTAAGGACAATCCAACCCTCAATGTGCAATGACAAATAAAATGGAGGTGGCCTATTTTTTCCAGTAGCAGAGGTGGTTAAAGTTTGTGCATAAACTGTCTGGGTAGGACCTTTTTCATTATCCTTGACAGATTTTAATGATTCCTGTAATAAGTCTACTTGGCCTGGCAACTGCAAAGCATCATAAAGGCTTACCTTAGCAGGGGTCTTTTTAAGATCATCAACAATGTTGTATGAAACTGCAGCAGAATTTTTCGTCTCAGCAGGTTGCTCAAATCTGGTCCTGTACTGTTGTGTAGCTTCCACTCTTAACCTCTTGGTCAGTGATGGATACTTCAATTTTTCACGTGCCTGCTCCTCTGCTTCTGACCTTACTGGTGTAGCTGCTGCCTTTTCTTGAACTCTGTTAAAAGTTGGATCTTTGGGCAAAGGCTTTGGAGCTAGCACAGGAGCTTTCACTGGCCTTTTCACTTCAACCGGTACTCTTAACGGCTCTAAGTCGGCAAGATCAACATTCATAGGCTTCTTTCCAGTCATTGTTAGAACTGAAACTTGATCTTCCACTGCAGTCATCAAATTATAACCAGCTTCTGAGATCATATTAACATGGTCACCTAAGGAGCTGGCCGCCAAGGTCTACACATAATTTAAGTGAACCATACATGTATCCTCTCCGTGAGGATCATTACAAGTTGAGCACCAATATACTCCATCTGCATGGGCTGCATATTCATTTGCTAGAACAGCTAAGCCTTTTTCAGGTGCTTTGCTTGTGGAGGCAGCTTGATCTCTAGTAATTTGAGGAGGTTGAAATCTCCTTGGCTGGAAATCTCTCTCAGCTTGCTTCCTCTCAATGAGTGTGATCTTATTTCCCATGGCTCTAATGGCAGAATTTGCAGACTTAACCTCTTGCAATAATGTTGTATATGGATCAGGGTTTGCAGGTGCGGGAGGTGCTGGTAAGGGCAAAGGAGCTGGTGGTGCTGGCAAAGCTAGAAATGCGAGTGGAAACGGGAGATGGTTGAATGCTGGGTGCAGGGAGCGGTAAAGGAGTTAAAGCAGGCAATTGAGGAGCTGGAACAGTTGCAACCTGAGGTGCTTTAGAACTCCATGATGGTGTAGGATACATAGCTGGCATGGGGTGTGGTTGTGAACCATATAAATATTGAGGCAAATCCGGAATAAGAGGCATAGTTACCTTTGGAGGCAGTCTTCCTACAACAACCAGATCGACTTCGCTTTAATTGCTTGTTCAAATATTTCCGGAAACGTTACCACATTAGACTGCCGAACCGCCCGACCGATATCCTGAGTGAAATGCTCCGAGGTAGTACATCACAGACTAATTCATCAGCAGGCCGAATACCATCGGGAATCCTTTGCCAAGTTCCGGTAAACCGAACATTAAAATCAGGTATCTCTTCTTGTGGATGTCTCTGTATGATAGTAAACTGATTTAACAATGAGAAAGGGTCAGCCTGTTCATGAAAATGTTTCACCAAAAAATCACCAAACTGATCCCATGATGTTATGGTGCCGGGAGGCAGAGTTCTGTACCAAAACAGCAGTTTACCTCTCAAAGAACACACTAACAATTTGATCATTACATCTTCATCAGTAATGTCATGGATAGCAGCCAGAGAAGCCACATCATTTATGTGCTCATAGGCTGTTTTACCAGTACCATCGTAAGTGGGCAAAGCCTTCAGTGCAGCCTGTGGTACTGGATTCTGAGCCTGCAGATTCAAGGCTCCAGTGCTGTTCCATGCCAAGAATTTTCTGGGTGGAGGAAATTGTGCCATTGGTGGAACTTGTAGGGGTGCAACACTAGCAACAATACTGGGTATTTGTACAGCAGAAGATGGAAGGGACGAGAAAAATAATCTAGAATGCTCACCACTTCTCGAACTATCAAGCTCAAAAAACTGAACAAGATCGCCAAATTTCTTTGACTGTGATCTTGTGATCATGAAGTATTTATGGGTTCAACAGGGTTACCACAAACAACAGAGTCACCAAATGCTCTAATTTACAGTCTGAAGGCGAACATTAAACCTTCAACCTATGGGATCTTTTAGAGACAAATAAAATCTATCCCACCGGGAGTGCCAAAAACTGTTGGTCCAAAATCTGCCACAGGAAAGGATTTTACAAATGCACCCTAGACCTGGCCAACATTGAAAGGCTGGAAGCAAGAAATGGCTCCCAGACCAATCTCCAGAGTGGGCTGGTTCCCTTTACTAATCTAAATTTTTGTTTGAAGATAAGGGTTGCTGGAAAGAAATTAAAAGTTGCAGAAAGAAATGGAAATATGGCCGCAGGCCGGAGTTATGGGATCGGAAGAACAACAACAGAAAACTTAAAGTGCAGCAACAGCAAGCAACAGAATATAATGACTCAACTCTCACACAACTGTATGCAGAAAATCTCTCCAAGATTACACTCCAGGAATCATATCCTTACAAGCAAGATTCAAATCCAATATGCAGAATTTGAATGTAATAGCACTTAAGGAATATAAATTTGATTAGAAATGCAAAAGGAACAGAAAATACAATCACCCAAACAATTGCTTGAAAAATTTGAAGCCAATAATTTATTCTCGCAAATGCACTTCCAGTTTTTAGCAAAACTTCCAACCTTTTGAAATGCGAATTACATTGGTTTTTATAGAGGTCCGTCCTCTTTGCAGCATTAAATATTTTAAACCGACCTTCTTGAGATCTATAATTATGCGAAGGAAACGAGGAACATGATCCCCTTAATTGCAGTCTCGAAGAAATAAAAATTAAATGCCATGAAACGTTCGTGGCCCTTCATTAAATTTGATTCTTCGAACATGTGCATGAAAACCGTTGAATTAATCCACGAACAGCAGCTTTGAACCAATAAATCCTTCAATTTTGGTGGCCTGGGCGCTTCTTCGACCTTGACTACCTTGGAAATCCATGAATCATTTAATTCGGGGCAGCATTAAATCATCGAAAACCAAAAATATCTCCTCGGCCGTTCATACTGCACTTGGCGGGAAAACAGTTGCAGGTCGCGAAAACGCGACGGGTCGCGAAATCGTGACATCTTTTACGCCGTACACCCTGGCCGCTTTTGACCCGCGAAAACGGCACATGTAGCAATTTCACTACATGTTTCTGTCGTTAGCTCCTCCCTGCGCTCTGCCTCGTGAAAACGGAACATGTAGCGATTTCGCTACATGTTTCCGTCGTTGGCTCCTCCCTGCGCTCTGCCCCGCAAAAACGGAACATGTAGCGATTTCGCTACATGTTTCTTCTCTCCTACCAATCGCCATTTTCCGTTGCGATTCGCTGACATGTCGACGATGCGCTGCAAGTTTTCGACTTAATGCCTTTGAAGCCGATCGACCCACGATTCCGGAACACGTCGCGATATCGCGACGGTTCCGCCCAACCTGCCTGCGTTGACTGCGTTGACTGCGATTCTGCAACATGTCAGCACATCGCTACAGTTTTTTTTTGACTTAACCCTTTTTTGCTCAATTTTTCTCCTTTTTTTTCCCAAGCTGCATCAAAGCTGATATCAAAGGTCAGATTTCCAACAATACACTAAATTAATCAATGAGAATCAATGTGGCAAAAATGCCAACACTACCCTAGTCATATCCCTTATAAATAAAAGCACAACTCTCGACTTGGTAAATACTTCCCATAGACTGTGGGAGGCCCAAGGTACGAGGAGATGGTGGAAAATTATTTAGAATAAGGGAATCTTGCATAGCAGCATTCGTTTTCTCTGATATAAGAATTTTAGATAAATTGGGTAAAAGCTCATTCGTAAGAGCATAAGAGGTAGAAGGAACATTTCCTACATCTTCTGGTGCGGAAACTATGCCTTTGGTGGATGTATATGTTGTAGAGATGCCAATGGATGGGCCTATTATAGGTATAAAAGTGATAGAAGTAGAACAAGAGGCATTGGCTGTGGGATTAGGACCTTTCTGAGGTCCTAATGTGGTTTGTTTAGAGGATGGTTGAGTTGTATGTACAGGTGGAACTGATGGGGAAGAAATAGATGGCATTGTGGGTGTGTGTTTCACATGTTTAGACAGATAATGAGAATTAGGGTGTGTGGATGACAGAGCAGGGAAAAATTGAACTCCATGAATGGTAACCAATTGATTCTTAAATTCAAATTTAACACATTGATGTAAAGTTGAGGGAATGGCTCACATTGCGTTGATCCAAGGGTGACCCAAGAGTATATTGTATGATGCAGGGCAATGTACAATAAACACGATCGTATCCAAGGTTCTCGTACCAACCTACAACGAAATGGTAATAAATCCACACGTTTCTTGTGTTTCGTCATTGAAGGCTTTTATGATCATATCAATTCTTTTCATTTCATCACTTCTAAACCCAAATATTTTGTATAAGTCAAAAGTGTAGATGTTTAAATATGAACCATTATCAATCAAGACTCGTTTAACTGCTACATCTCCAATTAAGGTAGTAATATATAAGGGGTTATCCTTATGTAAACTATGTTGAGGTATGTCTCTATCCCGAAAGTCAATACAATCAACTTCATGAGTTATTATAGTATTAGCCATGGCTTCAGGTTGAATGTCTTGTGGTACCATCATCTGGCTTAATGTGAGCATTAATTCATCTCTATGGGTAGGAGAAGATCTTAAAAGGTCCAAAAGAGAAATTCTAGCTGTAATATTTGATAGTTTCTCATTAATATTATAAGGAGTTTTAGGTTGAACATTAGGTGCCTGATTCCCTTTATTAGGAACTTTCAAAATAAATGGAGTTGATCCATCGTTCTGCATTTGATCTTGTTGAGAGTTTTATGCCTGTTGTCTAGTAACAGCTCCGATGGTACCCACAATATTATTTTGTGGATGATGAATGGGTCTTGGTCTAGCATTTATGGCTTGCTCATTAGAAATTAATTGGTGAGACGATGGTCTAGTAGTGACTCTTCTTGGAAATGGTTCTTCTGGAACCATATAACTTGTGATGGGGAGAATAGGATCTGATTCATCTTCAGAGCTATTCAATTGATTTGATGTGATTTCCATATCACTCTTAGTCTCATATTTTGTATCACTGAGATTAGGTGTCTGGATATTATATAGAGGCCTAGTTGTAACCACGAATAAGGTTGTGTCAAATATTTCTGACTCATGAGTAGGTAAATGCCCACTAATAGTTCCTACATATCGGGTAGGAGGGGGAACATTATGATGTTCAATTTGATTAGCCACTTCCTTTCCATGTTTTGGTAAAGGATGTTGAAATATGTCCAATGACTGATTGGCATTCTGATTCTGGTTTTGTGGGATGTTCTTTTGAGCATTATTAGGAGGATTTTTCTTATGTTGAAAGGCTTGCACCTCCATCTCATTGTTATCAATCAGGTCCTGTATTTTATGTTTTAATCTTTTACAAGAGTTGGTAGTGTGTCCAAGTCCTCTGTGGAAGTCACAGTGTAAATCAGCTCTGTATCTGAGTATAGTTGGATCAAGTTACCAGATAGTTGGTAATTGAATCAAACCTTGTTCTAATAATTGTGTTAGAATAGTTGATAAAGGTTGATTTAACTTAGTAAATTCTTGAGGATGTTTATCAGGAGGTTTTAGTATAAACTTCTCCATTGTCTTCACATCATTAATATTAGCGATATTTCTATTATCAGTGACTCCATCACCCACAACTTGTTTATTTTTATATTGATTTCTGGATGTTTTCTCATCATCTTTCTTTTTAAGCTATCCTCTCCTAATGAGAGCGTCTTCCACTCATATGGCTAAGTCTATAGCCTGATCGAAGGTGGTCAGGGTAGCAGTTGATAATTCATAGGATAGTTTGTCTTGTAAATTATTAATAAAGATGTCCAACATCTCCCTATAAGGCAACACAAAGTGCAATTTTCCTATCAATTATCTCCACCTAGCTAGGAAATTAGCAAAACATTCATCTTTGTCTTGTTTTAAGTTATACAAATCTTTAATGGTCACATGTATTTCAACATAGGCACTAAATTGATGCACAAAAGACTCATCATTTTCTTCGAAATTCCTCAAATAATTAGTGGGTAATTGATAATACCACTCTAATGACATTCCTCCTAAACTTTTTGGGAATATTTTTAGTAATAACAAGTCATCATGTGATATATCATGACATGCTATCCTAAACATACGAAGATGTTCTATGGGATCTTTGGTTCCTTTATATATGGGCAAGACAGGCATAGGAAAATGTTTAGGATATGGCTGTGCTACAACTATAGGATCTAAAGGCTGACTACACATCTCTCAATAATTGTACGAGGGATGGTAGGGATCTATCTAGTCCATGCGGGAAACTAACTGTTTCACCATGATTTTGAGATTACTAGTTTGTCCACCATATTGGTTCGGTGGGACATAGGCATGGTATTTATGAGTGTATGACGGTGTGACATAAGGATTAGATGCTATATTGCTATTATGCAAATCGTTGGTAGGAAGAGTATTATGAAGAGAATTTGTAATAGTATTATGTTGTATCCCAGATTTTTGGTAATTGGTGTTTGGTTTTGGTTTGGGTTTTTTCTGATTTGAGGTGTGTTGCTCAATAACTTGGTGAAATAGAGTAGTAAAGGATGGTTTCTTTTGTGCGGGAATAGCCCTAGGCTTGCTAACAGGCACTTTATATGGTTGGGTAACCTGTTTCTATTGCATGTTCTAGATTATAGCTGCCATATCCAAATTGGATGGCCCAGCTTGATCACTCTCTTGATCAATAAAGGACAAGGGATTAGTGTGTGTGTGAAATACATCTTCTAGAGTTGCTTGAGTGTCACTAATTCGATCCTTGTCCATATGGATTGCTCTATTAAGAACACTAATATTAGTATTAATGAACTTCCAGAATTGTTCCATGTTTTCAAAAGTAACAGCTCCTCTCGGAGACATTTTAGGGGATGAGGATACTTCCTCTCTAACATTTTCTTCTTGTTCATTTCTTATAGCAAGCTCTTCTTCTTGCTGGTCTAGGATTTCTTCCTAAACTTGATCTTCAGGAGGGACATCTGGGTTATTTAATGGTTTTCCTAGCCAATCTTCTTCTTCTTCAATTTTTTTTCCATTCCTAAGTCTAGGCATTATGCTTAAAATTAGAATTTAGCAAATATATAAACTTATATATATATATATATATACGATAGGTTTGAGAGGTATATATTTTAATTATATACCTACTATAAAAAAAGGAAATGTTTTGACTTTTTTGTTTTGTTTTTTTTTTGTGTGTTTTATAATATTATTATAAAGATAACAAATAGTATTCTAGTTGCAAAAGGAATAACAACAATAAGAAGAATGACTTAGTTTTCTATAAATAGTTTATGGATATCGTTGATAGGATCAAGTTCATCAGGAGTCATGAAATGCTCCTCCTCAAATTGGAAATGGTTTTTCAAAAATTTGACAAAGTGTGCTATGGTAATATGATCTGTTTCAGATTTTGACTTGTAGAAATAAAGTTCATGGCAATACTCTCGATACAACACAGCTCTAGGAACTCTACTCCATATTTTTCTATCCGTAAGAATGACTTCTTGATCCTCTATACGAGATAGAAACTTATGTACTACAACTACATTCTCAAGGTATTCCTCAAAGGTGTACAATTTTGAAGACACAAGTGCTATTTTATCTACTAACCACCTATGGCAAGATCTCTAAAGTTCATGGTACAAAGTTACCTGATCAGGATCCAGAATTCTATCTAGGACAAACCTCTTAATTTGCCTAAGTTCTATAGATTTGGATTCAATGATGCCCAATCTCCTATCAAGTTCATCCCACAAATGTTGGACCCTATTTTTTTGAGGTACTCTAAGTACATAAGTAATCTCTATGGATGTTAATTGATTTTTAACATTTATGGTGACAGCTCATCTTTTATTATAATCTACCATCTAAATATGATATGCAACTTTTAATTGTTTGTCTAATGATTCTAGATGAATTTTTTTTTTGGATTGTTTTCAAAAGGTTTTTAGTTTCACGTTGGGTTCACCAAAATGTACTAACCCAAATTTTTCGTGCCCTTACCTTCAGGCTAAAGGATATGTGCCCGAAAGGGTATGCGAGAAGGATGGAACAATACCTCGGACTAAGAGGCCCTTTGAAGGTCATGCCTCTCGGGGGAGGGGTATAGGGGTGAATTTTTGACGGATGGTGGGTTCACTAGGAAACTTTGAGTGGCAGTTTCCATGCCTAGGTTGAGAATGGTTTTGATGTGTTCATTTTATACTCGATCATTCATAATCCTAGGTTGGCCAGAATGAATCTAAGCTATTCTATATGAAAATGCTTATTTATATGAATACAAAAAGCATGAATGATTCCTAGATACAAGGAATATGCTAAATGAGAAAGAATGTACTTGATTTTGGATGTCTGATGAAGATTTTGAAGCTTGTAGGAGTCTAGATCATCCCGAATATGATAGGATCATCTACAATTGTACATAATCATCCAAGATAATAGGAGATCATCTGAGATCAGACAAGATCATCGTTGATCTAATGAATTCATCAAATGAATTCGTCAGAAACCTACAATCATAGAAACAGACACCAAAAACTGAAAATGCTACTGTGAGAATAATACAAAATGATAGAAATGACAGTATAAATGCCTAACTAATAAATCTAGATAGCAGATTAAAGGAAATGCATTGTTTTAATAACTTATTTTAACTTTATCATGCATTTATGTTAAAATGAGGTGAACTCCAGGATGTAGAATGAAAATAATCAAGCTAATGCATAATAAAAATAAGGAAGAAAGATGAGAAATGCAAACTCAGGGCTCTGATTGCCCCCAATATGAATTGTAGTCGAGATTACGTCCAATCTTATGAGATCATCGCCGATCTACGATAGGATCGTTCGAAATCATCTGGAATTGCCTGCGACGATCCAAGATTCCTTCAGCTGAAGCACAGTGAAAACCTGCAATGAAAACTTAGAGCTATGAGTGCAAAGCTTACATGGTAGGGAAAATCAACCAGGGAAAGAGTTATGAGGAGAGCCAAGCAGGGGATCCATGGAGTCAGGGGGATAAACTAAGAAAATCCTAGTTTATATAGGATTAGGGGGAGGTTAGGAGGTTGGGGATCATCCCAATATAGGAGATCTCCAATGGAGGAATCTCCAACTATGCAGACACACTTTTGCCCAAGTTGGAGAGGCTATTGAAATGAAAGATAATTATGAAAATTTGGTTTTGGGACGAAATTGTCTGGACGTTCTGTTCCAGACGAATTCGTCCGATCTAGGATGATTTCGTATGATCGACAATGATATCATCCAATGGTCAAAAAAACTTCTAAAAATGGTGCAAAAAATGGGGGAGTGGTTAACGGGCGGTTTCAAGGTTAAAATTAAAATTTTTATCTTTTACTAAGGGTTTAACTGTGCCAATTTTAGGGTGCTACACCTTCGCATGGTTCATCATGGAAAGCTTTGAGTATCTCTGAGAACTCCTACTATGCTACACACCTCCTTATAATTTGATCATGCCCTAATTTAAATAGGAGGTCATAAACCCATAAAAATAAGGCGCTCTTCTCTACTACCGCTTGCTTTTCTCATGAGGAGAGATAAAATGAGGTTCTTCTGGTGGCCAAGTAATTGGCTATGTCTACATACCTCAACGTTTGTTCACTGATGGTGAAAAAATGTTCATCCAAAAACTGGTCTTCCACTACCGCATGGTCTGCTGGTGTCAATCTAGATAGAACATCCACTACAACATTGTCTTTTCTAGGTTTTTCAACTATTGTTATGTCAAACTCATACAATACTAGAATCCATATTATAACTCTTTTGTCAATAGCTGGTTTGCTCATTAAATACCTGATAGTTTTGTGGTATGTATGGACAAACACCTGATATCCAGTGATATAATGGTAGAATTTATTTATGGCATGCACAAGTACAAGGAAATCCTTCTCTGTCACTGTATAGTTGAGCTCAGCCCCTACCAAGTTTTTTTTGACATAGTAGATGGCATAAAATTCCTCAACATCCTTCTGGATGAGGACTACTCCAATCGCATTGTTGGATGCATAACAATAGATATAGAAGGGTATGGCCCAATATGGTCCCCTTAGAATAGGTGCAAATATTAGCTTTTCCTTGAGAAACTGAAACTCTCTTTCACAGTATTTCATCCAGTTGAATTCCACATATTTAGACAATAAAGTGTGCAGTGGTCTCACAATTTTACTAAAGTCGACGATAAATCATCGGTAGTACCTGACAGACCCAAGGAAAATTCTCACCTCTCATCAGTTTTTGGGGCTAGGTAGGTCCTTGATGACCTCTATCTTCCTTTTGTCAACCTTTATTCCTTCCATAGAGAGATGGTGTCCCAATATGATGCCCTCTTGCATCATCATAAAGCATTTTTCATTACTAAGGGACAAATTATTTTCCTCACTTCTTTCGAGCACTCTTTCCAAGTTCTTCATTGCTTTGTCAAAGGTTTCTCCATAAATGGTGAAGTCATCCATGTACACTTCAACCGCAACTCCTATCATGTCTATGCTCAGCACCACCCTTTGGAAGGTGGCAGGTGCATTGCATAGCCCAAAAGGTAATACCCGATAAGCGAACATTCCCTAAGGGCAGGTGAATGTCATTTTATCTTGGTCTTCTTCTCCTATCTGGATCTGGTTGTATCCACTAAATCCATCCAAGAAGGAGAAGTACTTCCACCCTGAAAGTGTATCCAAGACCTTATCAATGAATGAGAGTGGGAAGTGATTATTTTTGGTTGCTTTGTTCAATGCCTTGTAAGTTTTAATGTCATCAAAAGCTTGTTGGTAGTTATCATCCCATTTGAAATTTACTTCCTTTTGTAAAATATGGTTGAATGGTTTATACTTTTCTGATAGTTGTGCTATGAATTTGTGGATAGAAGTGATTTTTCCCTGGAGGTTGTGTAATTGTTTCAGTGTAGTGGGTGGGGGCATCTCGATTATGGATTTTACTTTACTAGGATCAACTTCAATGCCTCGTTGGGAGACAATGAATCCTCAGATTTTTCCTGAAGTAACACTAAAGACACACTTATTTGGGTTAAGGTGGACGTTGTGTTCTAACAAGTTGTCAAAGATCTGACAAAGATCTTCAAGGTGTTCCGATCGTTTCTTGGATTTAGAAATGAGGTCATCTACATAATCTTCCATATTTTTGTGCATGTAAACATGGAAAATATAGGTCATTGCACACTGGTAAGTTTTCCTAGCATTTTTAAGGCCAAAATGGCATGACCTTGTAGCAAAATGTCCCCCAAGGGGTCTTAAATGATGCCTTGTGTTGATCAGTAGGGTTGATCATAATTTGGTTATAATCTAAGAATCCATCCATGAGGGATATCATCTTGTGGATGGTGATAGAATCGATGAGTGAGTCAATGTTAGGTAGGAAAAATTTGTCTTTAGAACAAGCTTTATTTAAGTCATGAAAGTCTATGCAGATGTGAACTTATTCGGATGTATTAGGTATGGGAACCATGTTAGAGACCCATTTAGGATAGTTTATGGTTATTATGAAGTCTACATCTAAGAGCTTTTGGAGCTTAGTTTTTACTAGTAATGCAAAAATAGGGTGCATGCATTGTAAATTCTACCTTACTGGTTTGGTATTTTGATTGAGTGTGAGGTTGTCAACTACTAGGGCAGGATCAAGTCCTAGCATATCCTTGTATGATCGTATACAAACTCAAATATATTTGCGAAGGAAATTTGTGAATAAAATGTGCTCCTCGAGCAAGAGGTTGGTAGCTAATTTAACTATGTGAGGGGTTTCAGGATCATCACCTATATCAATGTCAATGGTTTCCTTGATAAGCATGTGGGAACCATTGTGCAATTGTTCCAGAATTAGAATAATATGGAGGTTTTCGGTGGCCTCGGTAAATTTATATTCATCATCTAGGTAAATGTTCATGTGATGCACCTATGGTATGTGAAATGGTGTAGATGATGAAGGGGTGTTCGTAGTATGCAAGATGTATGGTGAGAGTAGTAAATCTCGAGGTGTCGATATGGGTGAGATGTGCACGAGATTGATGAAGTTGGGGTTTGGTGTATCATCTCATGTTGGTTGGTGTGTGTATTTTAGTGGAGAGAAAAGATCCACCTGGACCATATTAACTGATGTTTTGGGGGATGTGGGTGGTGAAGATTCTGGTGATGATGACTCGACAACTCACAAGCATCCTAAAATGTTTAAAAGAGGGTACAATATGATGGGTGGAGAACATGGTCAAGCAGTAGCTTATTGAAGTTGTTGATATCTAGGCAGGAATGGGGCTGAATATGTTTGTGATGACAATGGAGATGTCATGTACCACCCAAGAGAATGAGAATTCAAGGATAGGGTCACAAATTTGCTTGTTAATTCATCGACACAACATGAAGATGTGTTATCAAAACAGGGGGATTATTTGAATAAATCACATGGAACTATGATGGTATATTGAGGTGATGAAGTATCTTCTAGGATGTCCATGTCAATGTATTCTTACAAAGTGTGTTTTGGAAGAGGATAAGGCCACAGAGAAAGATCTTGAAGTTTGTCCTCTAGCATATGAATGGTGGTTGGGTGATAACCTAAGCCAGATTTATCGGTAGGGTATTGGACATGAGGGTTAATAGGTGTACACACCATTTTATCATAACAACCTAGCCTAAACCCACACCAATGGAAACACCAAAGGTAGTGTAAGGCAAAATATGGATTATCTAGATGATCAATTGTACCACAAAAGCTAGATTGTGGTGGTGGAGGTACTATAGATGGGAGTGAGAAATCAACTCCATCATAGATAAATTTGGTATGATTATCAAGGGATCCTAGTTGTATGACAGTTACAATAGTAAAAAATGAGGATGATGGGTAGCCTAAGCATTACATGGATTGGATGATGGGTGGATGTATGTAGGAATCACACACATTGTAATCCCCTGGACCTTATTTTATCATAAAGATAGATATACATGGTGTTGCATTCCTTGGTGAATGAGGTGGCAAATCTAAATTAGATGACGAAGAAGAGATCTGGTATTCTCTAATAGTAGCAGTAGAAGGGTGTAGTATCTAGTTATCTAAGCGAGATGCTCATTGCTCCCACTTATGGAATTTGGCTTTAGTGGTTGGTATAGGATGATTGGCCTGTGGGAATTGCGAAGGAGGGGACGTAGGTGTTGGTACTGAACTACGCAAGAAAGTGAATGACCTAGGCTATGGATGAAAAGGAAGGGAAGATGTGCATGGTGTAGATAGGATGGGTGATTCCATAGGGGAAGATGATTGAGGTGGAGTGATAGGGCATGATGTGGGTGGTTATGATGATTGTGACATCAGAGGTGGATTTATAGAGGATGAAGCTTGGGATGGTCATGGTGGCTATAATACGAGAGGTGAGAATGGTATGATAATGGGATTAGGTACTACAAATAATGGTGCTAATGGTGTTGACACTAAAGCGTGTGCCCTTGATGAGGATGGGGTAATGAGGTGGATGTAGGGAAGGATTTTGATGCTTCAACTGATTGATGGAACGAAACAAGAAATAGTTGCATGGATGAGAAGGAAGATGCATACAAAATATTTACAATGTTGTATAATTTAAAGGGATCCCCATCAGCAGGGATGCATTGGAAAATTCCATTATGAACATACTTGAGGTAATGGTGTAGCATGTAAGGGACACATTGTATATCCCTAATCCATGGGTGACCAAGGAGGATGTTGTACTGCATCTTCCCTTGGATAATATGGAATAGTATAGAAATAGTATGGACACCTACTTAGATTCGTAGGACTATGGATCCTACCGTAGATCTCATAGAACCATAAAACATGTGTAGGTCAAGTGAAGGCATGGCAAAGTGGGTTGGTGGAATATGTAAATGGTGTAGAGATACTGTAGATATGATACTAATGGATGAGCCCATATCAAAAAGGACCCGCTTGTAGGTGATGTCATTGATAGTGGCTTGTATATGGAGAGGAGGATCCACTCCTTCTCCTACAAGTTCTATTATCTCATGGTCATGGAAATTAATGGATGGTTGGAGGTATCACGGGATGTTCCCTACAAAATTTACAAATACATTTTTATGATGCATTTATAAATCTACAGAACGTAACATGTCATTCAACACCTCACAATGGGGTTGAGATTGTTGTAAGAGGTAAAAAATGGATAATCACATAGGGGCGTTATGTAACTAATGGGTGAGGCTACCATGGATTGTGATCATATTTTAGAGTGGAGGTGGTATGGCACTAGGAGTCTGGGAAACCTATGGTGATGTGAATTGGGCCAACAAGAATATAGTAGGTGTGTCTAACATGACGGGTATCGTTGGTTTCACATGGTAATATTTAACATTTCTACCACACCGTGCAATGTAGGATCACGTTGGATAGTATTCACTTGGCAAGGTGGTTCTGGAGGATTTATTGGAGGTCTTTGGGGATTGGTTCCTTTGTTGTTAGGTAGAGGATTCTGGAAGAACCTTAGGTTTTGGTTTTGTGGTATCAAAGGGTTCGATACCTGAATGGTACCCTTATCAATTAGGTCCTATACTTGTGCATGGAAAGAGTGACATGACTCAATTTTATGGTTGTGTTGTCTATGGTATAGATAATAGGATTTCTCATTGTATCCATGAGGCTTAGGTATTTTAGATATAATGGTAAAATCTTAGGTATAAGGAGATGACCACCCTCGTGTAACCTATGGAATAGGGCTGGTAAGGGTTTAGAAAGTGGTGTAAGGTTATTTTGTGGAACCTGTGAATGCATACCATGAGATTGTTGAGGCCTAGGTAGGGAAGGCACATTGGTTTGGAACACTTATTATCATGGAACGTAAGATGGTGGACTTGGTGCAGGTTCTAGGGTAGCAACTACCACTTGGTTGTCTTGTGGAGGCTGAGGATAGGGTTTTTTGGGTGTGTTTATATTAAAACAAAAGTTTGAACTATAGTTAGGCTTTGATCTTAACTTAATTTTACCATATTGGACTTTGATGTCTTCGATAACCTTTGCCTATGAAATGGCTTCCTCGAAGGTGCGGCTTTGGTGGAGTTGTAGGGAGGTAGAAATGTGTTTGTGGCAACTCTTGGAAAAGGGTGTCACTAGATCAATTGTAGGGAGGCTTGGGTAAGGTCATGGATGATTGCTCTCCATTTGGACATAAACTCGATGATAGGTTCATCGTCAGCCTATCATAGGACGTAGACATCTAAGAAGGTAGTCTTCTTTTTTATATTGATTGAGAAGTGTTCTAAAAAAGTGTTTGCTAATTTCTCAAAGGTATAAAGGCTATGCTATGGTAGCATGTTATACCAATCTAAGGCTTGTCCTAAAAGGGAGAAGGATAAGGTACACAATATAAGGGGATTTCTACTATGAAGCTGGTAGCAGGTTGAGTGGTAATTACTGATATACTCTCTAGGATCTTCTTTACCTTTATACTTATCAAAATTCAATATCTCAAAGTGGTAGGGGTAAGATGGAATGGGGATGGATGGATGAGTTGGCTCATTGTAGAGTTCATTGTAGGATGGTTTTTCTGGCCCGTAGCTGGATGTGCACAAGTTTAACATCTTGACTTCATCTTGTAAGAGTTTAATCTCAGGTGTTAAGGCTATGGAGGATTGGGCTAAGGTCGGTTGAGCTTGGGAGTGCAAAGTATAGTGAGGTTTTTTATGTTCTTCCCTATATTATGGAGGGAATTGTTTTAATTGGTCTTGGTATGATGGATATTGAGTAGCATATGATGTAAGGACTAGTGGGATACTAGGATGCATAATTTTTTTTTGTTAGGGATAGTAATATTGTGATTGGGATGTGTGTTGTTGTGGCAAGGATTATTGCTGAGTAGGAGCCCGTTGCAATGGCTGGGCCATAGGAGATGATGACCATGAAGGAGGAGGTATAAAAAATGTAGCACCGATAGGTGAGAGTGGAGGTATTAATGCTACTGGTGCTAGGGACAATCAAGGTAAGGTTTCAAAGGATGGGACCTATCTCTATCCTAAAGGATGGATGGTGTCAAAGCTAAAATATGTGGAGTAGCCTGGAGAAGTAGGGGTATAAGCTATGGGTCTTGATCTATAGGTAGGAGGGATACTAGTGGTAGGTGCTTGGAAAGGAGGAGGAGGAGGAGGTATCCTAAAGGTCAACGAGGGTGAGGGTATAGTAAAGGATTGGGCATTGTACACTCCAGGCACCTGAGATATAGGAAGGAATGCAGTGGAAAAGAAGGATAAGCTTTCGAAGTAGGATCTTGGGAAGAGGAGGTGGTGCCTATGTCCACTCTTGAATGAATTTGGGCTATTGGTTGTTGTTGTTGACCTTGGATGGTTTGGGTTTGGAGAGTTTTTTGTGATAGGTCCTCAAAAATTGTGAAAAATGGCTGCTAGGATGATGATGGTTGGGACTATTAATAGGAGTATGGGTGTGATGTTTGAGGAGGCATTTGTTATTCCTGTAGAGGAGGTTTTTTTTACATAGTTTGTAATGATGGCTTTTAGGTACCTATGGTAGATGAGGAAGGGTAAAAAATCATTCCCACTATAGGGGAAAATGATGTAACCTCTGGATGAGTGTGGTTTAAGAGGTAGGAGTCATTCTCAAAAAGGGATTGAGATAGACTCTAGAAAAATGGGTATGCAAAATTAGTGGAAGTAGGTGTGATCTCCTCGACTATGGTAATGAATGGATGGGGTTGTCCTAGTGCCATGTAGATCATGTGGTTGCAAAAGGTAGTGGGTGGATTAGGTGAGTATGGGGATGAAATAAGTGGATAATATTTTGCAAGTGAAGTAGCAAGGGCTTCATTCAAAGTGGACATATCATCCTGAGGTATCGTGTATGTATACTATAGATCAAATCCTATGAGTAAATTAGGTGTGTGTATGGCCTTCCTCTTCATGATCGAAGGAGTAGGAGGGGAATGATTATAATAGGTGTTAGGTGCCTCCTCTATAAGACGTGCTTGCTCATGTGCTCTACTATGGGTGACAATAGGCATTGCAGTGTGTGCTGTTTCATGAAGGTTTAGAACTATGCATGAATTAAAATCTACAGTTCTAAGTGTGTTGTGTGAAGGGTTTTAGGAATAACCTTGTATGGTTTGGACTTGACTGTAGCTAATATATAAGTAAACAATGATGTGTTGTATGTAGTTTGAAAATAAAGTGATAAGTGGTGTAATATGCTGAAATTAGTTTGTGATCATGCAAAAAACAATAAATTGGAATTAGTTCTAAATGCTGAAAATAAAAGTGTTTTGTTCATTTAAGTGTGTTTTAATATTGGTACATATTAGGTAATATCATGGGTAGTGGAGTGAATACTCTAGAAAATCAAGAATATCATCGGTACCGAACCTCCTGCAATATCCAAAGATGCACAAAATATAACAGTATTGCAACGTGTGAATGGTGACCTGTATGGAAGGTGTAATAAAATGATAACCTAAAGGGGGGGATCCCACTATGAAAAAGTGAGTTTGCTATATCCTCTAATGAGAAGAGGTGACACTGTCTAAGACCTTATACCAACATACCCATGCTTTTGCTTCACCCTTGAGCAGGCTTAGTCAAGAACCATATTTAGCATATTCATTGATTATGTAAGCCTTGTGAACAAAGGTGTCTAATCATCTTCCACTATAAAACTTCTAGTGATGTATTCCAGAAGCCCAATCTAAAAAGTGAGGGATTTTCCAGTGATGAGGCCCATAAAACCACTCCTATGGGGATACTAGGTGTCTAGGGAGGTGATATGGTGGAGGGTACTCTTGCCACACCAATCTTGAGCGATGGATTGGGGATGAAGTCCAATATCACCACTTATTTAAAATACAATGTGTAGACACCAAAATAGCACCAATCCTATTATGTGACTACAAGCACTGATCGAGTTGGCATACATAGCCCCTAGGGCAGCCCCCAGAGGTTAAACAGTGGTCCTAACCACTCCCAAATCAGTTTTGGAAGGTCAGAGGTCAATTTGGCACCTTTTAAGAACTTTGATCCCTACTCGTCCCACCCCAGGATGATTAGAATCCTATTCATCCCACCTTGGGATGATTAGTAGCAATCGTCGCACTCGGGATGATTAGCAGCAATCGTCCCACCTGGGATGATTAGCAGGTTTGACTGGAAAAAGTCAAACCTCGATAGGTCCACCACTTAACTACACCTTCAGGGCATGCAATTGTGAGGAATGGCTTCAAATAAGAGAGAGGGACTTCATTCAAGCATGCCATGATCATGGAGGCCTCATGCAAGGAGACTCTAAATCAGGGAGGAATCTTCTCTCCCAAAAAAGGCATGGAAAGCCAAGTGGTGCCCTCGCATGGGCATTCAAAGAGAGACCCTAGGTCTATAAAAGGGTGAGCATCCTCACCCCAAAAAGAAACATATTTGGAGCATTTAGAGCAATGGAGTGCTGCCAAATTGTACCCACATTCCCCTTTGTGCTTCTTACATCCATAATTTCTCTTTTGGAAGAGAGGTTATCGGGTGAACACTAGGAATGCAATCTTGACCCAAAACCCAAGAAATAGGCCACAATCCCACACCAAATTCACTTAAACAACCCCCTAGGAGGTTTTGGACCCATCCCAAGTGGATTGGTGTCAAAACCAGACCCCAAACGGTGGGCGTCCTACCCCCGGGTGCCCCCCAAACTACCGCAGTCCTAATTGGCTCACCCCAAAGCGATTAGAAATCCATGAATAATTTCTCTACTATTATTTTTGCATTATGTTCCATTTGGTTTACTTATGCTTCTATTCAAGTTTCATTGCATTCTGACCTGATTTGACTATGTTTTTATCATTTTACGCGTTTACTAACATACAGGGAGCGCTTTCAGATATGGGACAATATGTGCAAAATATTCCAAATATGACCTCTTGGGTCATCCCAAAATTCCCCTTTTAACCTAACCCCAAGTTTGCAGGAGTTTTGGAGGCCTCTGGGTAGGACATTTGGAAGGTTGCCTTTGCATGTTTTGTGACAGTCCTAATTGGCTCACCCCGAAGTGATTAGAAATACATGAATAATTTCCTGACTATTCCTTTTGCAATGTGTCTCTGATGATGTTTTCATGCTTCTATCAAATTTTGGGTTCATTATGACATGTTTTGATCATCATTTTGCTATTTTATACATTAACTAGCTAGAGGCCCTAGGGATTGCATGTTTTCCTTCCATCCGCATATGCTATTAACTATTTGTTATTTCTCTAAGCATAGGATCTCACCACCAGGAACACTAGAGGGGCAGCAAGGAACACACAAACACATGGATGCAAGTGGCGACGACGTTTGGCCCACCCATTTCAAATGTGGGCATGCAGAGGACATTGGAAGCGCACCATCCGTTGATGTAACGAACTGTATCAAATGCTCCAAGCCCTAGAGAGGGGGGAGATGTATTGTAACTATATTGAAAGCAACATTAATAAAAAGAGGCCCTACTTTGTTTTTCTTACATCTAGTTTCATTTATGTGTCTTTCCTTCATGCATTGCTTTTCTCGCATTCGTAGGACTTAGCATTTGTGTATCAATTTTTGTTTGCACCATTGGTCTGGGACGCCATCACCCCGCATTCAGATTTTAGTGGTGATCATGGTGGGACCATTTCCCCTACTATTGGGATCAATTTTTTGATCAAAAATTTTATGTTTTCCTTGTAGGTGTTACTCATTTGGGCATTGGACTGCTACTCGTGCCACCCTATGACGAATACAGACTTGGAATTTGTGCCACCCCGGGATGAATACAAATTCATCTCACCCTAGGATGAATATAGACCTGCTATTCATCCCACCCTAGGATGATTAGCTCTCTGTGCATTTTTTGAGCAGAAACTCAAAGGCATCTGGTTTGGGCAGAGAAGAGGTAGGTTTTCTGAACATCCTCTGTGTTTTTTTGTTTCTTTCTCTACAATTTTTCTATTTTCTTTGCTTGCATAGGGAAGTTGGCTGCATATTTTCTTTCTTTGTGCAAGTAAAAGGAACCACACACACCACGTAATAATATTAACATCAAGGAGTTGGTCGTAAAACCCCAACACTTGATCAAGACCAACGGTGGATTTCATCACCACCTTGGCTTGGATTTTGCATACATAACCCTGATCATGACTGTTGCTAGACGTAAATCCTGATGAAATCTGACCAAGTGTAGTGGGGGTGATTCCCAGCACATGAGGATAAGTCTTCTATGGTAGGTTTCAAAAATAGAGTGATTCCCCTTATGTACTACCTATGTTCCACGTACTGTTATGCTCTCGCATACCAATAGTCTCCCTCACGTAAGGGCGGGTATATTGAGAGGTTTGGTATAATGGCATGGCAATGGTATATTGAAGGGGTGACCATTTTGGAGATATAAGAGCCCTCATCATGCATGAATAACAAAATTTTATTTACATGGTTTGCACAACAAAAATCAAAACACACTAAACCAGATTTAGGACACACTTTTAATCTATAAACGAGATAATCATTTCTTTGTTTGTGTGGTCCCCTTTTGTTTGGTGTAGCATAAAAAATCATAAAGGAGATAAAAACATACATATCTTGTAGAGAACCACCACCATGGTGTATACCCGTAGCCAAGCCCAATCACGAGTAGAAGCTGCGAAAAGTGTACAAGGAGGCACCAGTCGCCTCCGTTATAGCCCCAAGGACTTGGTTATACCACCTTGGTAGCCTGACCCACAAAATAGTCCACACTATGCCACTACAAAAAATGACTATAGAGGCACCCCTTTGGGGGGCACTCCCATTCAACACAGACCCTTTCAGGAGGAGTACATACATGGGAAGGCTCCCTTAGATTCTCATTATGAGTGGCCACTACATGATGAAGTGCTAGAGCAACATAGGGTTCAGAAGGAGGGACCACATGATTATATCATCCCCCATCTACCCCTCATTACTGTTAGAACTAATAGACCAAATCTAGAGTGCAAGGCTCTTCAGACAGGGTGAGCCAAATCCACTCGTCCCTTTCACATGTATGAAAGGGAGCATGAGGAAAACTAGTATATTCCTCAAGAGCAATACACTACGTGGGAGCAATGCGCCTCCACACCTGCTAATTATCAAGATCACCTATTGAGGCCAGAGCCTCAAGTGAATGTTGCTAACCTCAATAGAGGAAAGTGACCCATAGAGATCTTGGATCACCACGACCAAGATAGATATGTAGGGGAGGCATCTAGGCCTCCTAAACATAGGATGGTAGAACAAATTGACTTGGCATTTTCCAAACATGTCGCCCGCCAAGCACAAATCACATAGCTTAGGCAATATCAGCAGTAGTTAGAGCAATTGTATCATCTTAACAAAGAGCGCATTCGATTCCAGACAGATGAATTATTCCAGAACAATATGCATGAGAGGATTCCAACCCCTCACATGCATAGGATAGAGATTTATGAGAGGCGCAACCCCTTGGTGCAAGACAAGGCTCCACGACCTTATCAAGTGTTGCCTCCAAGACCTCTGAGACCTGAGCGGGAGGCCACCCCTAGAACCAATGATGGGCACCTTCCTCGAGCACCCATCCATGTTTATAGGTCATGCCCAAAAACTCCCCAAGAAGCCTATGAGGAATTTGAGCAAGAAGAAGAGCAAGCTGAAACACCCTACCAAGGTAGGGGGGTGCTACCTAACTACCCCTCCATAGGCCTCAAGTTCCTTGCAATGCACAATGGGAACAAACCAAAGAAGAGGAAATAAAATCCTCTTATGCATACAAAGCACTGCTAGAGCACTTAGAGTCTATGGAGACCAAGACTTCGGGGCCCCAAAAGCCCACCTTATGCCAGCTCCGTAGTCACCCTATGCATCCTTCAGTTTCGGCACCCCCATACCTCGACCACTTCAAAATGCCTCAATTGGAAATTTTTAGAGGGGATGAGGATGCCCAAGAGCATGTAACAAGGTTCCTGAGTCAATTCTTTGGCATTCAGGACAATGATGCATTGCTTATGAGAACATTTATAACCACGTTCATAGGCCCTGCCTCGGATTGGTTTACCCAATTGCCAAAGCATAGCATCAACAATCTAGACCAGCTAGTGGACATATTCCTTGAATGTTTTGCCTTCAACACCAAGAAGAAGGCATCCTTAAGTGACCTAGCTAGCCTTAAGTAGTATGATGATGAGACCATAACCACTTATGGGAATCGGTGGAGGACATTACTTTCAAAGCTACCTTACCTCCCTCCCATGGCCAACATGACTCAAATGTTTTCAAAGAGTTGCATAAGGTTGATCTCCATGCTATTGTAGCTACAGCAATATGCCACCCTAGAAGAAGCCCTGGCGCAAGCCAGGATAATTGAGGAGATCAAAATTCAAGATGACAATATTGCCAAGCCATGCAAGAAAGAGTGGACCAAAAATGCCAAAATTGGGCCCATGCAACTGAAACCCGTCGTGGTCAATCAGGTTGCCATAACTATACCACCGCCTGCACAAATGACACAACCCCCAAAGGCTAATTATCAGGCAGTTCCTCTTGCTAACTATGAAAAGGAAAACCATAAGCAAGAGCAAAATCAACAACGTCACCCTAAGCGACAATTCACACAATTCACAGAGTCTAGAGACTCCTTGTTTGATCGCTTGTTCATGGCAAACCTGATAAACTTGCCAAAAAATCGACCCATAGACCCCAATGCACCAAAAACCAAGGGCTATAGGGAAGATTTATATTGTATATTCCATCGACAGAAAGGACATGACATATTCAGTTGTTGGAAATTCAAAAACTTGGTGCAAGACTTGATAGACAACAAAACACTCGTGGTGGATAATCCCATAGCATTGAGCAACCAACAGATGGACATCTTCAAAGACCCCTTGCCTACCCATGATGCGTAGGAAAATACTGTACAAGTGAATGAGGTGACACAAAACTACCCCATGCAAGGGTACATAGGGATGATAAGCATCGTGACATGGAACAAAAGATACCCAAATGCGACTGCACCCACTGCAGCTACAGGAGATGTTCCATCAACGTCACAACCTCCACAACACCCTACGCAACCTCCCCCACCTAGACCAGTGGCCATGATTCAGACTAAGCTTACTCAAATTTTATGGACCACGTTGGCTAGGCTCTCCATCTATGATCTCATCCAACAATCACCGCCCCATCGGGAAGCTCTGATGGAGATACTCAAAGCCATTGAGCTATAGCCCCAAGAACCCAATTATTTCAACAACTTTGTGGGACATGTGAGACAATGCACCGAAATGGTCATAACCTTCAGGGAAGATAAACTAAAATCGATGACTAGTGATATGGTGGATCCACCCCTGCACGTCATCGCATGGGTCAATGGGATTCCATTCAAGAGGGTGTTGGTGGACACTGGCTCGTCCAATAATATAATCATGACTACGACATTAAAACATCTTAAGTTGCCAATATCCCACATCGTGGCATCCACCTACACTCTTTGAGCATTCAATAACGTGTTATGCTCGATGGTTGGCACAATTGTCTTGCCCATCCAAGTAGGACAAAATACCATTCCTACATTGTGTCACATCCTTGAGGGTGAGATGGCCTACAATATCTTGCTAGGCCGGCCTTGGATCAGGGACATGAAGTGTGTCCCTTCGATAGCCCATCAGTGCCTCAAGTACACACATGAAGGGCAAGTACATGTAGTCCTAGTAGACTTAGAGCCCTTCAAGTTTTGCAATGCGGTGTAGTTGATGCCACAATCGACCCTCCCATCGACACATTTGGACTTTCAATTGAATACGTCCACTCAGGGTCCGATTCTACCTACATCCCCGTTGTTGAGTCCCTCAAGTAACCGACCTGGACCATCTTCATTGTCTATCCCTTCACCAAAAATGCCACCTATTGTGGCCACACCAAAGGACAATGGTAAGAAGCCCCTAGAGGAGGTACCACCATTAGTCTCAACCATCTCTATCGAGGAGGTGCCTAGCCGAATGGAAGTCGAGACACCTGGTTCACCCAACATGGAGTGGACTCAGGGAGAACTCCCATTCCCTCCCCCTCAACCGTCGATGATTACCATTGAAATGGCCAATACGGGCCTGGGGGAGTACCTAGTGCAGAACATAGTGGCAACACCCACACTCAAATCCATGCAAGACATGGGGAGACCTTGCCTCCCCATCGACACTATCTTCCCTTTAGGTTACCCACCAAATTAGACAAAATTTGTATATGGGGGCCTCGAGAACGGCATCGAACCCTACCTACAAGAGGAAGAGGATGAAGAGCCATTTGCTAAGAATATTGACTATCTGTCCAACCTAGATTTTTCCTTGAAATACCTTGGCCAATGTAATTGGCATGGATATGGATTGGGCAGATAAGAACAAGGAATGCACGTTCTTTGTCAACCAAGATACCAGATGCCATATGATAAATCAGGAGTAGGGTTCAACCACCCTTTGCCCCTCGACATCTTGGTAGAAAACATGCAAGGCCTAGGGCTAGGCAACAAGGATGGGTTGGCATAAGATCCATATGCCAATCCCAACACAACATACACAATGGGGGACTATCTCCCATGGTTAACAACAAACCTTGTTGACCTCAACAACCCTTCCCCTTTGATCAAGAAAGGGGAAAGTTCAAGGGATAACCTCCAAGAGGGTTATGAACAATATCAAGGAGAGTCTTCTGAAGATGAGTCAACTTATGAGGTAGCACCTTGGGACCCTTTCGAATCCGATAGCAATCACTCGCAAGTGACACCCATTGATGACTATCAGGAGAACTTTGAGGCAATGTTCCCCTTGAATGCTCCAATCGAGCAATTGCCACCTCAAGAAAATCCAGCCCTCCCGTAGAGAGCAAAACAACCTGGATGGGACCAAATCAACTTGCTCAAACAAAACGAGCCTCCCATGCCGACCATTAGGCCAAGTGATCAAGAAACGCCTAGTGGGAGGCTATACCAACAAGAAGAGCACATAGTTATCAGAGCTAATGAAGGCCTATGGATCTATGATAGTAATTATGAGGATGAGACTAAGATGGCATATCTCAACCATATGAGGCAACAAGAATACCCCATAGACATCGAGGGTATGTTTGAACAGATGAATATGGGACCAAGGCATAGGTGGCATTTAAATCAAGAATAGTTAAACCAAGTGCTTCATCCACCACTTTAGGCATACAGAGAGCACCTCCCACCTAGAGACCCTATAGGGCCACCAGTGCCAAGGGCAGACCCTGTCCTTCTATCCACGCATAGGGCCGATCCTTTTGTGCCAGTACCCACAAAGCTAGACTTGGGGTGCAAGGATCACCAAGTATGTCCAAGTCAACACCCGCATGGTAATGGAGACCAAATTCATTCCATCAACATGATCTCCATTGATTTAACTGCCCCCATCCACAACCCAACCGATCCAACATGACCATTGTATCTAGACCTAGATGCCATAGCCTGGGATCATGCTGACTCACCACCATCCCCATAAGAGTACTAGCCTTGCGGTGGGATGTTCCATTTTTCCCTAGGATAGACTCAGGATATCTTCCATGCTGAAGAGGAACCCGACGTTCCCAATGTAGATCTAAATTCAGCAAATGATATCCACCTGATCCCAACTCCACACCAATTGGAAGACGGATCCCACATGTCAGTCAAAGAGATGACTAACATAGACATCAACTCTAATCCAATGAATTCATAAGTCATCAAGCTAGGGGTAAGTCTATCCCCTGAAGAGCAAGCCGATTACATTACCCTTATAAAGAGAAGAAGGAGGTTTTTGCATGGTCCTACAAAGACATGTCGGGGCTAGACCCGTAGCTAGTCACGCATAATTTAACGCTTGATCCGATAGTCAAGCCAGTCAAGCAAAAGCTACGTAAGATGCACCCAACAGTGGCCTTGATGGTCAAAGATGAGCTACAAAAGCTGTTGGATGCATAGTTTGTCATCTATGTGGATTACCCACCATGGTTGTCCAACATGGTACCCATCAAAAAGCTAGACGAGAGGATTCACATATGCACCGATTTTTGAGATATAAATAAAGCAAGTCCCAAGGATGATTTCCCCTTTCCTAGCATCGATGCATTGGTAGACGCTACAACAAGCCATGAAATACTTTCCCTTATGGATGGTTTCTCGGGATACAACCAGATTCGTATCAATCCCGATGATCAACTAAAAACGATGTTCACGATGCCTTGGGGGACATTTTGTTATAAGGTCATGCCCTTTGGCCTTAAAAACATTGGCACCACCTACCAATGCGCTATGACATACATCTTCCATGATCACATGCATAAAACTTTGGAAGATTATATGGATGATTTGTTGGCAAAATCTCTTTTGTGCCAAAATCATCTCGATGACTTACACAAGATCCTTGATCGCCTCATCGAACACAAAGTTAGGCTAAACCCCAAGAAGTGCGTATTTGAAATCACATATGGAAAACTCTTGGGTTTCATAGTCTCAAAATGAGGCATCGAGGTAGATCCAAACAAAGTCAAGGCAATCCTTGAGATGCTTCCCCCAACCACCATCAGGCATCTAAGAAGCTTGTAGGGTAAGGTCGCGTCGATCAAGTGCTTCATAGCATAATTATCTGACAAGTGCCGACCCATGAATAAATTATTACACAAGGGGGTAGCATTTCATTAGGATGACGAGTGCCAATCAGCCTTCGACAACATCAAACAATACTTGCCTTCACCGCCAGTATTGGCACCACCTAGACTAGGATTTTCATTCTACTTATACATCTCAACTACCAAGGTGGCACTGGGCGCCATGCTAGCCCAGAAAAATGAATTACATAAAGAATAGGCTAATTATTATCTTAGCCACACCCTGGTCAGTTATGAACTTAACTATGCATACGTTGAGAATCTATGCTTAGCGGTGGTATTTGCCACCAAAAATCTATGCCATTACATGCTAAGCAATACAATGTATGTTGTGTCTAAGGAGAATCCATTGTGGTACATGATGAGTCATACTTATCATAGTAGTCGCATGGTGAAATGGATCATGTTGTTGATGGAGTTTGACATCGAATTCATTGGACAAAAGTCCATCAAAGTTCAAGTCATCACCGATCAACTAGCAGAGGCTCCGATCGAAGATGATTAGCCTCTGACCGTCAGAGCTACCCGATGATGGGGTCTTCCATGTCTCAGAATCGCCAAATTCTAAAGAGCCTAAGTCATAGGCCGACATAACCTTATTTTTTGATGGTTCTAAATGTGAGCAAGGGGGTGGCACGAGAATCATATTTTTCACACCGCAAGGGGCTCCAATGCCTTTATCATTTAAACTTGATTTCTTGTACACCAATAAAAATGCTGAATACGAAGCCTTACTCATAGGTCTTCAGACATCCATCACCATGAACATCAAACGCTTGAATATATTTGGTGATTCATTGTTAATTGTCAACCAAGTGAAAGGGGTATTCCAATGCAAATGCCCAGTTATGTAGGCCTACAAAGCCCTTGTGGACAAATTCTTGGCAAATCTTGAATGGTACAACATCGAGGCACTCCCTCGATCATCGAATCATTTTGCGAACACTATGGCCTCCTTGGGGTCACTAATCCCGTAAGACCCTTCTAGTGAAATGACAACCATTCAAGTCAAAACATTATCACAATCCATGATGGAGTGTGCAAGCTCTGACCTAACACCAAGAATCCACCTGATCTAGATTGAACCATCTCAGGATAGGTTCTCTCGAATCCATGATAGTCTGAATCACACCAACTGGGGGTCTTTGTTCTCCCCGACCCCTCTTAATAGCAACACAATGCTATTCTTACAAGTTCTTTCCCACTTAGCTTTTGCTAGGGATGAACTTCAAGAGGGATTGGCCATTCATACCATAGAGGTTTTTGATCAACAGGATTGGTACACACCCATAAGAGACTATCTCAAGTTAGGTAGCCTCCCACTTGGATTGTCGCACGCCGTGAAAAGAACATTCAAAAAGAAAGTGGCAAAACATGTCTTTCTAGGAGACATTTTGTACCGTCGAAGCTATGAAGGGATCCTCCTCCGTTTCTTGGACCAATAGGAGTCCACTTGGGAGATCACCAAAGCGCACGATGGTATGTGTGGTGGCCACTTCAGCGGTATGGCCATCGTAAAGTGCATTCTTCACATGGGTTATTATTGGCCATCTTTAGAGTGAGATTGTTGTGCATATGTGCGGAAGTGCGTGAAGTGTCAACACCATGCTAATTTGACACACGTACCTTCTCAGGCCTTGTAGCCAATCCAATCGGCTTGGCCGTTCTTGTAGTGGGGCTTAGATCTAATCAAAAAGATCTCCCCTGTGTCGTCAGGTCATCACACATTTATCATAACGGCCATAGAGTACTTCACCAAGTGGGTGGAAGCAATTCTGCTTACCTCTACGACTGGGCCCCTCATTGCGGAGTTCATTTTACATAACATCATATGTCATTTTGGTATTCCATCCAAGATCATCTCGGATAATGGGACATCATTTAAGAACAAATATGTGTGTGCTTTGACAACACAGTACAAAATTCAGGATAGTTTTTTGACACCTTATTATCCGCAGGCAAATGGGCAAGTAGAGGCATCAAACAAAACGCTAGTCGCCATCCTTAAAAATATGGTCGCATATAATCATAAGGATTGGCACATACAAATACCACTTGCCCTGTGGGCTTATCGCACCAGCATTCGAACGCCCACTAGGGCCACTCCATTTTTGTTGGTGTATGGCTCCGAGGCAGTCATGCCTCTCGAGTTGGAAATACCTTCCCTACGCATATCAATGCAAGAGTTCATCGATGATGACACTGCACGGCAGGCCCGATTAGACCAGCTTACGTTGCTCGATGAACGATGCATCAATGCTCTCGAGCATTTACGTATCTATCAAGAGTGACTTAAGAAAGCATATAACATGAAAGTTCACCTGAGGGACTTTCAGGTTGGTGACCTGGTCTTAAAAGAGAATGCAAGGTTAAAATATCAATGATCTCATCACACCATTGCTTAAAAAAGTGGTGTGACCCTTACAAAATTCTAACTTGCCACCCCATTTAAGGGACAAGTTCATGGCAAATTGGTTAGGTCCTTATGTAATCGATAGTAAAATAGGACCCAAAACATACCGGATCGCCTCTCTTGAAGGAATCAAAGAACTAGAACCCTTGAACATCAGTCATTTGAGGCCATTCCACATTTAGAGAGCCATCGCCCACCCAAAAAGCTCCAAGGATTCCAACAATCGCTTGGTCAACCTAAAAAGCTCCAAGGATTCCAGTAATCACTTGGTCAACCCCAAAATGCCCCAAAGGTATCCCTAATCCCTTTGGTCAAACCAAAAGCTCCAAGGATTCCAACAATCACTTGGTCAACCTAAAAAGCTCCAAGGATTCCAGCTATCGCTTGGTCAACCCCAAAAATGCCCCAAAGGTATCTATAATCCCTTTGGTCAAACCAAAAGCCCCAAGGATTCCCGTAATTTCTTGGTCAACCTAAAAAGCTCCAAGGATTCCAGTAATCACTTGGTCAACCCCAAAAATGCCCCAAAGGTATCTATAATCCCTTTGGTCAAACCAAAAGCCCCAAGGATTCCTATAATCTCTTGGTCAACCTAAAAAGCTCCAAGGATTCCAGCAATCACTTGGTCAACCCCAAAATAGTCAACCCCAAAACACCCCAAAGGTATCCCTAATACCTTTGGTCAAACAAAAAGCTCCAAGGGTTCTCACCACCACTTGGTCACCCAAAAGCCCCAAGGATTCTCGTAATCGCTTGGTCAACCTAAAATGCCCCAAAGGTATCTATAATCCCTTTGGTCAAACCAAAAGCTCCAAGGGTTCTCACCACCGCTTGGTCACCCAAAATCCCCAAGGATTCCTGCAATCGCTTGGTCAACCTAAAATGCCCCAAAGGTATCTATAATCCCTTTGGTCAAACCAAAAGCTCCAAGGATTCCCACAATCACTTGGTCAACCTCAAAAATGCCCCAAAGGTATCTATAAATTCCTTTGGTCAAACCAAAAGCTCCAAGGATTCCCACAATCACTTGGTCAACCTAAAACGCCCCAAAGGTATCCATAAACCCTTTGGTCAAACCAAAAAAAATCCAAGGGTTCCCACAATCGCTTGGTCAAAAACAAATATTCAAAAACAAACAAAAACAATAGATAATAAAAAATAACAAAAAAATTGCATCTCACTTTCATGCATATTCTTAAAAAAAAAAAACAAAACACAAAAAAAAGAGAAGAAAAATTGCATTAGGCATCGCATACATACATTGCATATTTGTTGGTCATACATGTCAAAAGCACCATAGACTGTAATTACTCGACAATTCCATCATTTTTCCAAATTCAGTCCATTTTGTAAAAAGATCCATAAAAAATAAAGCCCTTTGCATTTTCACCATATCATAGTCAGTTTTCTGCTAATGTCTTTAGGGTTTTTCGTCATTCAGCTGTCTTTAGATTTCTGGTCAAATGTTGTATGAAGTCAGACCGATTTTTACAAGGTAGAGTTTTACTTGAATCACACCTTGTTACATAACATCCCGACACAAGCTTAAAACACATAAAAATTCCCAAGTTGTGTGAATGCAAGACGAAACCTACAAAGCAGTCTAGGGTACCATATGTAAAACATTATCCTACTCATCCCCCTATGCGAATGGTTCAAGAATGCTGAGAATTGACAAAAGGACAAGCTCATCCCCATCCAATTCCCCATAATAAATAGTGGTTTTCACCATTGTCAAAAATCCCCAAAATACCTTTGGTCCCCAAAGTCGTAAGGATTCATACTACACGTCCTTGACAAGGATGGGTAGTCATCCCCAAGGCCTAAAAATATCAATGCCATTCCAAAGCAAAATTCCCAACCACCTTTGGTCCCCAAAGCCGTAAGGATTCGTACTACACGTCCCTGAACATGATGGGTAGTCATCCCCAAGGCCAAAAGGATCAATGCCACTCACAAGCCAAAAACCCACGAGCTCAACTTTGAAATCAAAATGCCAAATCTAAATCCTCAAAAGGCAATAATAAAAATAATAACAGTGGTTATCACCACTACTCAAACCCCTTGCTCAAGAAAAAAAAACAAAAAGATAAAAATAAACAGTGATTTTCATCACTATGTATGAGAGCAAGTATCCCAACAAGTTGAGCAACCGAAAGATGCCTGAGCTTGAATCCTTGGAATTCTCAACATTTGAAGAACCATTTAGGTGATCCTCATTATGGTTTTGGTGGATCACCTACCTGGCAATGGCGGTATCCTAAACGTATGATGATATGTCTATCACATTAGCTTTGCATGTGTGTAGACCAATGTTTGCATGTGGATGAGCTAGCTTATGGTATTCTAGATTGCACCATAGATTAATCTTACTAAATATAGCAAAGGAATTAGTGGAGCTAATTAGGTGATCCTCAGTACAGGTTTGGTGGACAGCCTACATGGCACTGGTTGTATCCTTATGAATACCACATAAATGAACTCAATCGCACACACAGGGATGTGAAATAACTTGGTCAAACTCAAGTCTAATTCGTACCTTGTTCAAAAGTCTTATAAGATAATGTATAGTCTTGATTAGTTAGTTAAAGCAGCTAAGTCTCAGAAAAACCTTAACTACATTTTAAAACAATTGTCGTACATTTCATTATCACCATCAAAAAATACAAAACAAAAATTTACAAATGCAAAGTTATTCCATCAAGCAATCACATAGTATAGAAAGCCAGTTAATCCTGTACAGTCTATGGTGCCACCACCTGCATACCAATAAATCATTCCATCCATTCCATATGCATACATCCATATCATATAGCTAACATCATCCACAGTCATAACAACATATGCATACATAAACATAAATAAATGTGCATAAAAAGAACAATAAACCATAACAAAGTAAATAATCCAAAAAGAGATTCATGTATATATTAAGTCACAAATGCCCTCAGGCTACAATAAAACGGTCCTCTAACCTCATAAAAAAATTGAAAACTAAAAATCCCCAAAGCCTAGGGAGTTAGCCACCATGATCACGCAGGATCGGTGCAACTGGAACTACCCCCAATGGTATGGGTCCTATGGGACCTCTTAGGGTGGCTGTTGCCAGCCCTTGCATCATGCCCACTAACGCTACCCTCACCCACCCACCTACGACGAGAGGATGCAGACTACTCAGTATCACTGCCTCTCGTATGGTGCAATGATCCACCTTGAGTGAGCTCAGGTAACTACCCATCGAGGTAGATAATCTTGACCTCCAACTCCACCTAACATTGACCCCACTCCACATCCCATCGACGGTATGCAGCCAATGCGTCATCTTGCTATACCAATTGAGCCTGCAGGCGATCCCTCTCGACATTGTGCTCCTCATATCGTCTCTATAGTAGCTCCTCCAATCATGGTATCTCAGCATGAAACCTAGCCTCCATATCCCCTAGGAATGCCTGAGGCATGGGCATCTCCAGACCGGCATGTTGCTCCGAAACCCACTGCTCTAGGACATCCTGTGTATCTGATCACTCTAAAACCCCTAAATCATCCCTAGTCAAGTCATCTACCTCCACCATATCCGCATCATCGAGCGGAGCACCCCAACCCTCCATAGGTGCCTCCGCACCCCCACCTCCTGCTGTTGCTGCATTCAAACCTCCTAGAGGCCCCTCACCCTGCCATCGTAGCATCGTCCACCACTGGTCATACTCTATAGTCACCCCAACATTGTCCACATCGGGGACATCAATCACTGCATCAAAATCCTCACCCAATGGCTCAATAATTGGCTAGTCTAGATTCCTCTCATCACCTCGATGCCGATAGATCAAGGGCTCACTAGGAAATCCTTGGCACACCCCAAATTGTTGAGTCACCCAAAAATATAGGAAGTACTCCTGCTCTGTCCCATGTTGCTCGATCAACCATCTCCCCTTGCGCACCTTTTGTAGCCACTCTCCAGCCTCAAGATAGGTTGGACAGTCCCGGTATGGCTGCCAGAACACCTCCCCTAGAGTAAGATGAGCGAAGGCATCAATATAGTGCCCTACGGCACTTGCCCACCGTCGACTCTGCCCCTACTCCTCTAACCTCCACCATAGAGTAGCATACCCAATCTCCCTGTCCACCATCTCACCCTGAGTGGTCCAAGGCAACCCCTGCGGCCGCTCCACAACTATGTGCTACCACCCCCAACACTGCAAAAGATAGCTACATCTAATCCCTATCTGCCTCTGATAGCGGATCTTGTACAACTCATTGTAAAGCTATGCCAATAGTGTCTGACCCCACCTCATAATAAGTGGTGCTGCTATCAAACACTCCACTAGTCTAAACACCACCTCAAGTAGGTTCTAAGGGAACCTTACACCTGAGGTGTTGGGAAGCAACATATTAGAGATGAGGGTCATCATAAAAGAATGCCTCACCCCTAACATGCCCTTCTATAGCCACCACTGATGTGTAGTTGTTATACCATCATTAATTCTCAAAGAATCTATCAATCCAGGGCAGTGTACAAGGCTATCTACGGAAGAAGAAGTGAAACAACTATAACTTAGGTCAATCTAGGGCAACAAGTCTTTATTGGTGGAACCGGTTTGGTGGGGGGTTTTGGAACATTCCTATCTCTAAATTGCATGAATTAAATCTTAATCTAAGTTGCAGAATTGGAAACTAATCACTAACTGTAGAAATGAAGTCCTAATTACAATTGCAGAATGAGACCTAATTATACTGCAGAATTAACAGTTGCAGAATTGAAAGTCTGATCCTAATTGCAGAAAGGAAATCTAATTACTTTTGCAGTAATGAAAGTCTAGATCTAATGTGGAAATAAAAACTATCAAAATTTTGTAACATAAGGTTGTCAATCTTCTGGTTCAGATTTTGACAGCAAAACATAAAAATGCAGGAAATTGCTGAAAAACAGTAAATTCTAGAAATAACAGTTCAAAATAAAGTGAAAGCTTGGCTGAAAGTAAGATTGCAACTAAAACATTAAGCACAAGATTTATTTTAACATGAATGAACTAATACTGCAAATATTGTCAACTTATTCACAAGCAATTTACATAACAAGTTCTGCAACTCATTCTCACTGCAAGAAAATCATAATAAAAACTTGTTCTGTTAGTCCTCCTCCTAGGTCTGGAAGTGGCCAGCCTCTTTGTCCAGAAGAAGGTGTAAGTCTCTCTCTCTTTCTAAATCTTAATCACACTCATTTACAAGTAAATTGAAATAGAACTGGTGCACTTTATTGATCAAAAGACATGATTACAAGAATTCTGCTAAAAAACTGTTACAGGACCGTAACAATCAATTTCTAGTTATACTCTGTATTTAGCTTCTTTACTCTATTTTCTATCTTCTTGCTACTTCTCTACCCCCTTACTCTATAGCTCAACCTGAATGGGAGCAATATTTATAGCTATCCTATGATCTGATTACAAACAAAGAATATCTCAAAAGATCTAATCCTAAAATGCTGCAACAAATTCTGGTTTTATCCTAGAAGAGGACTAAAACCTGATCTTTCCCTTAATGATGGATTTGGTCGGCAATGACGGCAAAGATAGATGGAGGATATTTCTCTTTACTTTTTCCAACCTTTATTTCCCTTTTTTCGCCTTCAAAAATCGGTCAAAAAGGTCAAAAACACATTCTGTTCTTCATTCCGAAGATAAGTGGCTTCATTCCGAAGACAGTGCAGTTTTCATTCCGAAGATCGCTCATTCCGAAGATACTGTATTCTCATTCTGAAGATCACTCATTCCGAAGATACTGCATGCTTCATTCCGAAGATCCGCTCATTCTCGAAGACGCTGCTTTCTTCATTCCGAAGATCCGCTCATTCCGAAGATGCTGTGTTTTCTTCATTCCGAAGATATCTGTTCATTCCGAAGATGCTTCGGAATGAACAAATGTATGCTTTCCATTGGTTTCTTCTGCATCTCTCAGGTGGGTTATCTCCTAAGATCAAATTCTAATGGTCTCCATCCCTTTCCTCATGTGAATTCCATGCCTTGCTATTTATGGACAACTGGCTGGAATTTATATGGGAAAGACCAGTTTTTGCCGCACAAACAACAGCTTGCTTGCACTCGCTGCAGATTTAGGTGAAGTAAATGCTTGAAACAAATCAAAATATGATTAGTGAAATGCTGCTATTATTCTAAGCATATCTCATTGTAGCAAATCATAACAAAAAGAACACAAAACTATGCAAAAAGCTATAAAATCAGCATATAATATCTCAAATACATTGATCATGCAAAATGGTTAATATACAACATATTAAATCAACTTAACTAACATATCAGATAAAACATAAGAGTTTATAGGCATTTTTAGTGTACAAAACATGTTATGATTGAGGCATTTCCAGGCCTCATCATTTTCCCCCAACTTATATTGATGCATGCCCTCATGCATTCTGTTGGGCTATGGAATCACAGATGTCCATGTTCAGATTCCATGACCTGTAGAATAACTTCTTGCCTATGTAATATCCTCTATTTTCCTGAATGTTTCTAAGCCAATCTTCAAATTGTTCATCAGGCTGTTCATCTTCTTCAAAGTAAAATGGAACTGGAGTAATGATGGTTGGAGGCCTGAACCTGAGACCTATCCAGTTATGCTGCATGACCTGGATCAGTTGGACTACACCTTCTGCTCTTCTTCTGGACCACTCTAGATTGATGGGGGAGATAGGTTCTCTTTTTCTTAAAGACATGGAAAGTTCATTCCATCTGTCTCTGCATACTGACAATGCTGGAAAGAAATTGTGATCACAGAAATTGTTAAATCTGGTCACATACCCCCCTCAAATTGTTCAAGTACATTCTCTTAATATCACCCCTGTTCATCATTGAAAAGTGTCGCCGAGTGATATTTAGGTGATTTGGCTGGATTGCTCCGACTAACAACTCAGCCCTTGTTTCAATCACTTTATTTCGCCTTTTCTCATGATCCCAATAAAGCTGATTTTGCAAGGTAGACATAAATGCTCTCAACCGAACATCTCCAATGTAGATTTGAGGATGAGAGTCAACTTCCTCTCGGAATGAAGAAACTATGCAAAAACAGTTCACACAGGAGATTTTTCTCGCTCAAAGGGACTCGTCAAAATATGCCTCCAAAAATCTTCAATAGTGTCCAATTTGTATGGAAGGTTTGAAGTAATCCTCATGACCCCGCCATCTAAGGTATTTTTCCTTCAAAATAAGGCTGTAAAATCTGGCTGGCCGTCTAAATTGGACTAAAAACTCAGCAATTTGGCACAGGTCAGATACCTTTTCTTTCAATGCCTGAATTTCTGTGTCCTTGGCTTCTAGCTGTTTTGCTTCCAGTTTGAATTTTTTAGTTTTATTGGCAAGCTGTTCATATCTAATCATCCAGCTAGTTATGTCTGCATTGTACTGTTCTAAGGACATAGTATTAGGTGGTCTTACTACAGGGGGAATCCTAGGCACCAGATTTGTCTGAACTCCTTTTCTCGCCACTTCCACTGGTTGTTCATCTGTCAATATCTCTACTTGCACCCCCTTATTTGCTATTTCTATGGGGTTATCATCAAATAGTATTTCTACTTGTACCCCCTTATCTGCTGTTTCTATTGGAAGTGTAACAAGTTGAAATGCAGGGACCTCAGTAGGAGTACTTACTTGAACTTTTTCTTGCTGTTGGGACTGTTCTTGTGCTGGTGGCTCATTTTCAGCATCCTCTGCAATATTCCTCACCATTTCTGAAGCATCTTCAGAACAAGAAGGCACTGCTTCAGAATGAACAGGCACTTCTTCAGAATGAAGGAGTGCTGTTTCAGGATGAACTTCTATGTCTCCCTCAACAGAATCATCTGCTCTTGATAAACCCAGAAGCAATTGAGCCAAATTATCTTCATCATGGAACACAACTGGTCGCTTTTCGATTGTGCCAACAACTTTTTTAGTTCCGCCACTTCCCGCCGGAGTTCTGCAATTTTTCTTTCTTGCATCTCAATGATGCTTTCTTTCTCTCGTGATCCATCCGGTCCGTGTCTTGACAACACTCCTTGCTGCCCTCACCGCTCGTTGATGTCTTCCACTTCTTTTTCTGCTTCAGAAGCTGATGCAGACAAATCAGTTGCAGTTGGTCGTTCAACCAAATTTTCCTCTTCTGCTGCAACATTCTGTTCTTGTTCAGGAGGCTCTGTGAGACTGTCTACAAGGACATCCACCATATCTATAGCCTGTTGAATTGTAGCCTCTTCCAAACCAACTTGCTCAGTTTCTGCTTCAGCTATCTGTTCAGGGAATTCTAGAAAATTGTCAGATGCTGGTTGTATCTCTGTGACATCTGGGCTACTTGGTCTATCTTCTTCCTCCATGACCTCGTTCTGCAGCCTCTTTCAAATGGATTCTTGTAGACCTCCTAGTTCCGGATGCAAACTTCTTCTTTTTGCTCTATTTTCTGGTGACAGTAGGGGTCATGGGGTCAGTTTTTGATGCCTCTGTTTCCCTTGTTTCACTTCTCTGTTCTGACAAGTCAGTTGCAGCTTCAGCAAACCGAACTCTCTTTTGTTTTTCTGCTCTGCTGCTAGTTCCAGATCCTCTTTTCTTTTGTCTCTTAGCCTGTGAAGTTGAAGGCTCAGGAGCAAGTTCTGTAACAGCTTCAGGGGCATCTTCTGCAGCTTCTTCTGCAGCAACCTCTGCAACATTTTCTGTAGCAACTTCTGCAATATTTTCTGCAGCAACTGTTTCCTCTTCTGCAGCAACATCAGCAGTATTTGACTCCTCTTCTTCTTCACTTTCATCCCCAAAAATGACATCATTTAAATTAGAGTAAAACCTGTCAAAACTCCTAGGGTTTCCTCTGAAATGATGTTGGCAAATTAATTTGATAAGGCCATGATGGCGAAGGCTTCCTTTACCCTCCTGATATCTTTTTGCCATGTTCTTTAACTCTTGGTACAAATACAGGGGAAGATTAACCCTAACTTCTGGTTGTTGTCTACCATGTCTGAGATGGTTTAAAATTCGTAGATGATGCCCTGACAACAGCACATACTGCCCTTCACAGGTCAAAAACTTAATCACCCAGGTGGCTACTTCATCCCAGGGTTCTTGCAGGCTAGCCCTTTTTAACCCCTTGCATGTGTTGTTATGGGTTAAATATTCAGGTTCTCTATCATTCTCTTCTACAAACTGATTAACTACATTTGCCAATGTGTTCTTGCCAGATCTAGTAATTGAAATTCCCTCTAATGGCAGCTCTGTAATTTGACTTAAAATTTTAGGGCTTACCTCAATAGACATGTCGTTGACATGTGCTCGGTTGTTTCTGAACGTGTGGGCAAACATGCCAGCTAAATCTTCTGAAGACCCATTGAATTTGTCCAGAAATGTCATAAACCCTCCGTCTTCAAAAATCTGCACAACTGCCAGATTTTCTCGGAGGAAATTGGTATCTGCAGGTTCTGTTCTGATCTTGCGTCCCATTTTTCTCTGTTTAAAACTTGTACACTGTGGCTGCTGTCCTACTGCAAGATTTTCTGGCTATTTCCTGTTGCTAATTTGCAGAGTTTAGAACCTTCGCTGCCCTGTTTCTCCTTCTTCTTCGTCTTCTTCGGAATGAGCCGTATTCTGTGCACTGTACCTCGCAACACGTCTTCGAAAAGAAGGATGGCACACATATCTACTTCTGCACCGTACACCTGTTCATTGATAATTGCATGGATGTCCTTGCCGTCGATCCACGTCATCGCTTTGCAGATTCTCACGTGCATGTTAATTGACATTAAAAATTGGTGGCATATGGTTGCAGATTCTCCGTATTTCCAATGAGTGCAAAAACAGACCATGTGCCGATTGACACGTGTCCCTTCTTCGCATGCAACTAAGAAAAATCTTAATTTTGTCGTATCTTATTTTCTTGGACGCCACGTGGAAATGCTCTTTCCGAAAATGCAAACGAAATTTCATTCCGAAGATTATGACCTCATTCCGAAGACAAGTCTTCATTCCGAAGACAAATCCTCATTCCGAAGATTATGACCTCATTCCGAAGACAGGTCTTCATTCCGAAGACAAATCCTCTTTGCAGAATTTTCATTCCGAAGATAGATCTTCATTCCGAAGATCAATCCTCATTCCGAAGATTAATCCTCATTCCAGATAGTCTTTTCAAGATCAAGCTGTATTGTGAAAGTAAATCGTCATTCCGAAGACAGACCTTCATTCCGAAGATAGATCTTCATTCCGAAGATGATGCAGCAAATCGTCATTCTGAAGACCAAGTTTCATTCTGAAGACAAATTGTCATTCCGAAGACAAAGTTTCTTTCTGAAGATAAAGTGCAACATTCATTTTGCTGTCATTCTAAAGACAATTTCATTCCGAAGATAATACAACAAGTATTGTTTTTGGCATTCTTGTTCCGAAGATTAGGCAGAAATCAATATTATCATTCTTAAAACATGTTTTTAAGTATGCCAACTCTTATGAATACCTTTTATGCTAATGGTTAATTGTCACATACTATATACCAATCATTTTACAATGAAGAAATGTAAGAAATATATACCTGATAAAAATAGTTAATGCCACTTTGAAGAATGACTCGCTTTTGTTGATATTCTCACTGAGATTTTCTGCAACATTTCAAAACAAGTGCACTAGGTGAATTTGTACAATGATGATTCAAAAATTTCTCAAGGTTATGCATGCCAGAAAACCGGTTTTCATGCATACCAACCCAGTAGTGCCTTAAAAAGGTTTTCACTGCTGAGTTATTCATTTTTCTCTTTTTTTTTTTTTGATTTTCCCCATTTTTTTTATTTTTACCTCTCCTTTTCTCTTTTTTTTTTTTTTCTTGATCCTGACTATGCCCATGAAGGAATTTCATGATTTCCCCTGAAACCATGCCCATGAAGGAATTCATACTCATAATTTATTCATCTTTTTGTTTTCTATTTTTCTGATTTTTTTGTATTTTCTGTTTTCTTGAAATCCACCGATCATGTTGATTGTTTTGAAGTGGAAGAAGGATTCTCTTCCACCCGCTGTGTATCCAAACTATCAAGTTGCCGCAAGAATTCTTCTTTAGTCGAGGTGTATGGTATACCCCGAGGCGATGTCCATTCACTACCAACTTTCTTCGTGACCCATCAATGGGGGATAAACGAGCTGCTCCATTGTTGAATACCTCTTCAATCCATTAAGGTCCCAACCATCTAGTTCTCAGTTTTCCAGGGAAGTCCTCATATTGAGAATCGAATAGTAAAGCCCAATCTCCTTGTTGGAGTTTCCTCTGCTGAATGTGACTGTCATGCCACAGCCTTCCTCTCGCTCCCGAATTACCTCGCTTTGGTGCAGAGCATCCAATCTAAGTTCATCCAATGCATTCAGCTGCGTAATCCCGTCTATCTCGTGCCTCGCGACAAGTCAATTCCAATTTCCAAGGTCTGTGCGCAATGTTAGTAGCTCAAATTCAATAGGTAAGAGAGGCTTTTTACCAAAGACTAGTTCATAAGGTGTGAATCAAGTAGTGGACTTCCAAGTAGTATTGTAGGCCCAAACCGCTTCGGTAGTTTGTCTAGCCAATTTTTCCTATGAAAAGCTACTATTTTTGTCAAGATGCGTTCTAGTTCTCTCGTTTGTTACTTCAACCTCGGCCATTTGCTTGTGGGTGGTAAGGTGATGATTTCCTATGTTTGATTTCATACAATTCTCCGTAAATACTTTTATGACTTTGGATGCAAATTGGGGTCCTTGGTCTGTGGTGATAGACCGGGGAGCTCCAAATTTATAAAAAATCCGAGTATACAAGAAATCAGCAACCTTCTCTTCACGAGCATGTTTGAAAGTAGGCACCTCTACCCACTTTGTCAAGTAATCACTGCATACTAGAATATGCACCTTTCCTTGAGAAGGTGGATCAATAGGTCCTACAAAATCAAGCTCCCCACCTCTCAAATGGTTCTAAAACCATTTGAGGCTGCAAGTGGCATCTCATTTGTATGAGTGGGTTTCCCCATTCTTTGGCATGCATCACAATGCTCGATGTACTTTTTCACATCCTTGTGAAGAGATGGCCAATAATATCCTATCCCTAAGATTTTTCTAACCGTGCTTTTTACAGTAATAGTGTCCACCCGAGGGTTCATCATGACAAGCTCTAAGGATATCATACACTTCATCCTTTCGGATGCACCTACGTAACACATGGTCGGACTCGCACTTAAAAAGCATACCCTTAATCCACTCAAAAGAAGAACTCTGTTTGATCAATTGTTTTTTCTGTTTTGAGGTGAAATGTGGAGGAACTTTCCCCGTGGCCAAATAATTGGCTATATCTCGCAAACCAAGGTGATTGAACCGATATAGCAAATAGTTTTTCATCAGGAAAAGTGTCATCAACTAATTCCCCTTCATCCGTGTTCTCGCAACCCGGACAAAAAATCTGCTACAACATTAGCTTTTCCCGGTTTGTTGATTATGGTAATATCAAATTCTTGCAAAGCAACAACAACCAACGAATAATTCTTGCACTTACCATAGGTTTATTCATCAAATACTTAATGGTTGTATGATCTCGTGTGAATAAATATTTGATAACCCGTGATATAATGCCTGAATTTGTTGATGGCATAAATCACCGCTAGGAATTCTTTCTCGCTTGTTGTATAATTTTTCTCTCGCTCCCGTCAAGTTTTTGCTAATGTTGTAGATGGTATAATGTTCACCATTATCAATTTGTCCTAATGCCGCTCCAATTGCCGTATTGGAGGCATCAGCTTGAATGTGAAATGGTAATGTCCAATTAGGTCCTCTAAGCACAGTGGAGTTATCAATTTCTCTTTCGTAGCTTCAAATGCTTCCCTGACACTTTGCAGTCCAGGAGAATTCAGAATCTTTAGTCAATAAGGCAAACAGAGGACTGGCTATTGTACTAAAGTTGGGAATAAACCTGCGGTAAAAACCAATGTGTCCTAGGAAACTTCTGACATTAGTCTGAGTTTTAGGAGGAAGGAGGTTCTTGATAATTTCAACTTTCTTTGGATCAACTTGGATCCCTTCAGGAGAGATGTGATGACCAAGAACTATCCCTTCCTTCATCATCATGAAGCATTTATCCTGGATTTAAGGATAAGTGGTATGTTTCACAACGAGTTAAGACTTTGTCAAGATTTTCCAATGTAAAATCAAAATTTTGTCCACATACCGTGAAATCATCCATGTAAATTTCAACACTTTTGGTGGTCGATCAGCAAAAATTGCTAGGACTCGCTCACTGAAAATTTGCTGGGGCATTACACAAACCAAAAGGTAAAACCCTATAGGCAAATGTTCCCCATGGACATGTAAAAGTTGTCTTTTCTTGATCTTCAGGTGCAATCTGAATTTGATTATACCCACCGAATCCATCAAGAAAACAAAAGTATCTTTTTCCAAAGAAGAGTATCTAACACTTGATCTATGAAAGGTAATGGAAAATGGTCTTTGTATGTCACCTTATTCAATTCTCTGTAATCTACACATACTCTCATTTTTCCATTTTTCTTAGGAACTATTACCAATGGAGAAACCCATTGACTATCATAAATTGGGTAAATGAATCCTACTTCCAGGAGTTTTTCAATTTCTTCCTTCACAATATCTCTTAAGGCAGGATTCAATCTTCTTTGAAATTGTCTGACTGGCTTGACTTCTTCAGTATAGATCTTATGGGTACATATATCATGATGAACTCCTGACATATCTTTGTAGTTCCAAGCAAAAGCATGAACATGCTTCTGCAAAACAACTATCAATTTTTCTTCCTCTTCCCTAGTAAGCTGGCTATAGATATTCAAAAATTTGCCCGGTCGGACTTCTATTTGTTTTGTATTTAGAAGGACTGAATTCACTCCTTCATACTTGGTGATTAAGGGATTAAGAGGACATTGCCGTGATTGGAGAAACGAAGCAGTTTCTGTTTCATTGCTGCTTGAGGGAAGCATTTCTTGTATGGAATAGTGAGAAGGAAAAATCAGATGATGGTGCCATCCATGTGATAGTGAAACAGAGTTTCCTTGTGATAGCACAGATGATTCATCTTTAGATTTTTGATTCTCCTCATTACTTATCAATTGTTGGGTATTTGTTGCTTCCCCTTCTAAACTTTGTTCATGCAGTAACATTCATCAGATTGTTTCATTTTCTAAGTTTTCTGTGTCACCGAGGTCTTCTGTGTGTTCTCTTACTACTAAGGTAGCTAGTGTAGAAATGACCTCTTTCGGTTCTTCATCTAAGTCAGAAAACCATAACCGGCCTGAAAATTTGCTAGATGGTTTTGCAGGAGGATATAAAGAAATTTGTTTCAGCTCAATACCATTTGAAATGGTCATATTTCCAGATCTCGTAGCCTATGAAGGTCGCTGCAGTTGCAAGCCAAGGTCTTCCCAAAATAATGGGATATCCATGTGCTGAATTTCTTGGCAGTAAAACCAAAAAATCTGTAGGGAATTCCCAAGAAGAAACTTCTATAGGGACATCTTCAATGATTCCTTCAGGTTTTGCAACTGACCTATCACCATTTCTAAAACTCGTAAATGTGGGGCCGAGATGTTTGAGCCGTAATTGTTCCATTGTATCTTTAGTCATGACATTTATTGCAGCTCCTAGATCCACTAAAACATTTGATATTGGTACTCGAACCTATGGTGACCGTGATAATCGGGCTTCCCGGATCACTATACTTTGGAGGTAGTAGTTTTCCGTATAAGAGATCAGCCTATCTTCCCTTCAACCTCGCACAGCCTTGGGGAATGCTTTCTTCTTTCTTCTCGCTCTTTTAATGCACAAATTTTGGATAGTACTGTTGATTTCTGGTATTTCCTTAATGGCTTGCAATAAGGGCAATGAGATAGTCAACTTTTTGAGTTCTTTGACCAATTCTGACTCAGAAATTTCTGGTATTACATTAAGTCTTTCAGGATATGGAACTATCCTTGGTAATTGTTCTGCTTGTGTCTCTTTTTCTATTGTTGGATCCAATTTTTCTGTTTCTTTTGTTGGTTGAATTCTCTCTGATTCTGATGATTCTTGCTCTTCATTATCTTTGGTTTCCATTAAAACCGGTTCAGTGTACAACTTTTCCCGAACGGAGTTGAATATCACTACAATCAAGAACATTAATTTCAATATTTTCTTCAACTTCAGCCACATAGACAGGAGGTGTCTGTCTTACACTATTGGGATTAGTGACTGGCTGAGCTGGCAATTGAGGTTGCTTCACTTGCTGTGTTTGCTATTTTTCTTGAAAATTCTGATTAGGTGCAGGCAACAAATGCTGAGTTTGACCTTGATTCCTTTGCTGCCTTGGATAGGACTGGTATTGCTGATTCCATTGTGGTTGGTTTTGCACCCAATGTGGATTAGTCTGATTTTGATTCCATGAGGGGTTGTTTTGATTCTGATTCCATGAGGGGTTGTTTTGATTCCCGATTCCAGTCGGATTACTCCAATTTGATTGTGGCCATTCTTGGGAATTTGTCCATTGAGGATAATTCCAAGGACGTTGGGGTGGTTCCGATTGTCCCCAAGGCATAGTACCAGGATTATGCCCCCAATTTGTAGGAAAACGAGGGGGATTTTGATATTGAGAGAAATTTCCCCCTGTTTTGGTCCAATATAGTTGAGTTCCTCAGTCCGGTTTTCTAACACAGCTTTGAGTTGTGGTAGCAGGTGGCATTGATCACTTGAATGCCTTTTTGAACAGATACTACAAATGGCCGAGATGGTTGTTTTATTCAAAGGACATTCCTGCAAAGCATGTTTACTTCTACATCTTGGGCAATAAATTGCCAAAGGTTCTGTATTTTTAGCTTTTGCAGAGATTTCCCCTAAAGTAGTGTTTAGATGCACTAGGATATCAGTTTTGAAATTTGCTAGTTCCTCTATCAGGTCCTTTACATCAGTGCCATTTGTGCGGTTTTTTCTTCTTCTCTGCTTAGTGCGAGAGTAATTCCTACAGAGATCCATAATTTCCTCATTACTGAGAGTGGTTACATCCCCTTTTCCCATTAAATCCAGAACTTCTCTGGGATTCATCTTGCAATCCTCTCAAAAAGATAGTTTTACACAATTCTGGTTCTACTAGTCCACATCTCCTTTGAACAAAGGAGAACCTATCAAGGTAATCTTCCAAGGTCTCATCATCTTCCCCGCTTGATTCTAAATAACTCATCTTTTATATTCCTTACACGACAATATTCCTGATATTTGTCTAAAAAGACAAGCTTCCATTTGATCCCGTGTTCTTATGGAATTTGGCTCTAAGCTCATGAACCAGCGTAATGTCGAATCCTTGAGAGTTGAGGGAAAAACCTTAAGTTTTTTATTGTCATTTATATAATCATAAGTCCGACACACTACCTTGAATTCAAACAAAAATCGGTCAGGATCTTCAGATACAACACCTCGAAAGGTGGGAAGTACTGAAGGTGAAATGGTCTTCATGGGAGAGTTTTGTGTTGGATTCAGATGAATAGGATATTCAAATGTTCTGGACGGTTGGAGCACATCCTGATCATCCCCTTCATTATGAACATAGCCATGCTGGCCATCTACATTGCCTGCCATAGTTTCTTGTTTCCTAGGAGAAGTTAAAGCTTCCCAAATTTTTCTCTCAAGAGGTCCAAGCTTTTCTGTTGATGAGTCTGATGAATTATCTTCCTTAAGATATTCTGTTGATACAATTGGTGATTTTCCTTTCTCAAAATGTTCTACTGATGGTGAGACTGGTGATTTTTCTATCAATCTTTCAGGTAGTTCAAACACAGGTGATTCACCCCTTAGGCATGAAGATCTCCTTAATGGGACAAGCCAGGGATCCTTTGGGGTCTCCCTAGACTTACTCATTCATGTTTACTCCTAAATGACATAAATTAAGTCAATAGTTGTTATCTTACTCTATCGTTATATTCAGATTTTAACCTGAATGTTCACAGTTTAGTCTGATTACAGCTATTGGACTATTTGTTTTCTTCTGGCAACACTATATCCCCGACAACGGTGCCAAAATGATGCGTAGTCGTTATACCATCATTAATTCTCAAAGAATCTATCAATCCAGGGCAGTGTACAAGGCTATCTATGGAAGAAGAAGTGAAACAACTATAACTTAGGTCAATCTAGGGCAACAAGTCTTTATTGGTGGAACCAGTTTTGTGGGGGTTTTGGAACATTCCTATCTCTAAATTGCATGAATTAAATCTTAATCTAAGTTGCAGAATTGGAAACTAATCACTAACTGCAGAAATGAAGTCCTAATTACAATTGCATAATAAGACCTAATTATATTGCAGAATTAATAGTTGCAGAATTGAAAGTCTGATCCTAATTGCAAAAAGGAAATCTAATTACTTTTGCAGTAATGAAAGTCTAGATCTAATGTGGAAATAAAAACTATCAAAATTCTGTAACAGAAGGTTGTCAATCCTCTGTTCAGATTTTGACAGCAAAACATAAAAATGCAGGAAATTGCTAAAAAATAGTAAATTCTGGAAATAACAGTTCTAAAAATAAAGTGAAAGCTTGGCTGAAAGTAAGATTGCAACTAAAACATTAAGCACAAGATTTATTTTAACATGAATGAACTAATACTGCAAATATTGTCAACTATTCACAAGCAATTTACATAACAAGTTCTGCAACTCATTCTCGTCGCAAAGAAAATCGTAATAAAAACCTGTTCTGTTAGTCCTCCTCCTAGGTCTGGAAGTGGCCAGCCTCTTTGTCCATAAGAAGGTGTAAGTATCTCTCTTTCTAAATCTTAATCACACTCATTTACAAGTAAATTGAAATAGAACTGGTGCACTTTATTGATCAAAAGACATGATTACAAGAATTTTGCTAAAAAATTGTTATAGGACTGTAACAGTTAATTCCTAGTTATACTCTGTATTTAGCTTCCTTACTCTATTTTCTATCTATCTGCTATTTCTCTACCCCCTTCTCTATAGCTCAACCTGAATGGGAGAAATATTTATAGCTATCCTATGATCTGATTACAAACAAAGAATATCTCAAAAGATCTAATCCTAAAATGCTGCAACAAATTCTGGTTTTATCCTAGAAGAGGACTAAAACCTGATCTTTCCATTAATGATGGATTTGGTCAGCAATGACGACAAAGATAGATGGAGGATATTTCTCTTTACTTTTTCCAACCTTTATTTCCTTTTTTCGGCTTCAAAAATCGGTCAAAAAGGTCAAAAACACATTCTGTTCTTCATTCCGAAGATAAGTGGCTTCATTCCGAAGATAGTGCAGTTTTCATTTCGAAGATCGCTCATTCCGAAGATACTGCATTCTCATTCCGAAGATCGCTCATTCCGAAGATACTGCATGCTTCATTCCGAAGATCCGCTCATTCCGAAGACGCTGCTTTCTTCATTCCGAAGATCCGCTCATTCCGAAGATGCTATGTTTTCTTCATTCCGAAGATATCTGTTCATTCCGAAGATGCTTCGGAATGAACAAATGTATGCTTTCCATTGGTTTCTTCTGCATCTCTCAGGTGGGTTATCTCCTAAGATCAAATTCTAATGGTCTTCATCCCTTTCCTCATGTGAATTCCATGCCTTGCTATTTATGGACAGTTGGCTGGAATTTATATGGGAAAGACCAGCTTTTGCCGCACAACGAACAGCTTGCTTGCACCATTGCTGCGATTTAGGTGAAGTAAATGCTTGAAACAAATCAAAATATGATTAGTGAAATGCTGCTATTATTCTAAGCATATCCCATTGTAGCAAATCATAACAAAAAGAACACAAAACTATGCAAAAATCTGTAAAATCAACATATAATATCTCAAATACATTGATCATGCAAAATGGTTAATATACAGCATATTAAATCAACTTAACTAACATATCAGATAAAACATAAGAGTTTATAGGCATTTTTAGTGTACAAAACATGTTATGATTGAGGCATTTCCAGGCCTCATCAACCACCACACCAAAATCTTGCCAATTAGGCAGTCTACCTTTGCCCTCTCCACAGACCTATCCACCCCCATATCCGTCGCCTACCTAAAGCACCGTGTCAGCACCACCATTCGCTAATCATAGGGAGTCATCTGAATGGGCAGTCTGTCTATTGGAATCTGCAGAATCTGATACACATTCTCCAAAGTAACCATCATCTCCCCTATTGGGAGATGAAATGTGTTGGTGTGGGGATACCACAAATTGATAAAGGTAGTCAGATATGCCCGATCCCCCACCACAATCTCCAACTGTGTCACCTGCTTGATCCCAAGGGCATCAAGCCACTCCCAATCCACAACTGTCAGTGCCTCCCGAGCATCAGAGAACATAGTCGACTGGCGGTGCCGACTCCTAACAACCTACAAAATACAAACACAATAAAACAAAGAAAAAAATTAGGGTTTCAACCTTAATTTAAACAAAAACATTCAAATAAACTGTCCAAATGAAAAACAAAAGTACAAAACTATACAACAAAAGTACAAATAAATCAAATAAACTGTACAGACAAAAAACAAAAGTACATAATTGTACAGCAAAAGTATAGATAAATCAAATAAACTGTGCAATCAAGAACAAAAAATGCAATAAAACAAATTCATACTAGGGTTTTTGACCTTAGCTTGAACAAAAATAAAATAAAACAAATAACTCATACTAGGGTTTTTAACCTTAAGTGTGATAAAAAAAATCAAATAAAACAAAAACAACCATACTAGGGCTTTTGACACTAGATTGAAAAAAAATTAAATAAAACAAAAACAATCATACTAGGGTTTTTAACCTTAAAGTGTGAACAAAAAAATCAAATAAAACAAAAACAATCATACTAAGGTTTTCTAACCTTAAGTGTGAACAAAAAATCAAACAAAAACAAATAATTCATACTAGGGTTTTTACCCTTAAGTGTGAACAAAAACAATCAAATACACACATAAAATTCATACTAGGGTTTTTAACCTTAATATGAACTAAAAAACAAGCAGAATAACGCTAACAGGCATTTTTATCTGTGCGTTTTAAAAATTCATATAAAAACAAAAAAACAAAACAAAAAAAAATAATAAGCAGAAGGGAGGAGCACCTACCGATCTCATCTCGGCTCTTCCACTCGAATATCTAGTCCTTGCACTCATGGTTTCCATAAAATTTTGATAGCACTCTGTTATGCAAACTCGCACTCCTCCTCCCCACAGCTCCAAAACACTAAGAAAAAAAATGTTGCAAATGAGCCCAAAACCTAGTTTTGGCCCTTTTATAGGTTGTTAGGCCTGTAATCATCCCACATTGGGATGAGTTCCCTATTTTGTGCTTGTCCCACCTTGGGAACATTACCAAATTGGTATTCGTCCCACCCTGGGACGATTACAAAAAAAAAAAAATTAAAACAAAAACAAACTGCATCCAAAAATGCACCAAAAACAACAATAAAACTGCCGAATAAAGGTGCCTTTGCACCTGACATTCATGGCATAAATAACTGATGTTAGGGTCACAAATTATCACTATCCTACTCCCTAAGAAGGCTACCATAGCCGGACCGCTCCATGGGAGGACGGATTTTCAAAAATTTCAGCCCCAAGGCATCACAAAAAAGGGTCAAAACCCACTCAAAAATAACAATAAAACTGCTGAATAAAGGTGCCTTTGCACCTGACATTATTGGCATGAAAAACCAACTTCGATGTCACCAATAGTCACTATCCTACTCCCTAATAAGGCTACCATATCCGGACCGCTCCACGGGAGGACGGATTTCCAAAAAATTTAGCCCCAAGGCGTCACAAAAAAGGGTCAAAACCCACCAAAAAACAACAATAACTCTGTCGAATAAAGGTGCCTTTGCACCTGACATTCTTGGCATGCAAAACAAATTTCGAGGTCACAAATTATCACTATCCTACTCCCTAAGAAGGCTACCATATCTGGACCGCTCCATGGGAGGATGGATTTTCAAAAATTTCAGCCCCAAGGCATCACAAAAAAGGGTCAAAACCCACTCAAAAATAGCAATAAAACTGTCAAATAAAGGTGCCTTTGCACCTGACATTATTGGCATGAAAAACTAATGTCGGGGTCACCAATAGTCACTATCCTACTCCCTAATAAGGCTACCATAGCCGGACCGCTCCATGGGAGGACAAATTTTCGACAATTTCAACCCCAATAGGCGTCAACAAAAAGGGTCAAAACCCACCAAAAATAGGTCCAATTGCTAGGAAACTGTACACGTTCAATAGAAAACCATTGAAGGCACCCTTAAAAACATCATCTTGGGTCAAGCGACTCATCGCTTTTCTCATTTTTGTTCATTCCCTCATCGATTTGTCGCTTGAGGGGGTAGTCACACTTAGTCACCAAATCAACAAATACACACCCAATCAAGGAAATGGCATGCATTCAAAGAATCATTGACAAAGACAATCATGCTCCTACTTGGGGCAAAAAACAAGCAATAATCACAAGCTAATCAAACACTTGGCATTCTAGAATCATGAGCTCAAGGTCCCATAGAAAAAAGGTTGCGCCCTTTGCCTACTCATGACTGAACAATGTCCAAGATCAAGTAACACCTCACCAAAAAAGGTTAACACTTGAAGTAAGCTCCTTAGCTCGTTAGAAGTAAGGATTCAAGAATGCGTGCCCTTTCCATACTTGGGGCATCAAAATTTGGTTAGGTTACTAAGAAACCCTAATAATTAAGTGCTTTGGTTATCTATTTTTTCTCAACACTATGCCATGCACAGTGCATCCCAAAAAGGGGCATCTATAGACACCAAAACAACACCAATCTGATTATGCGACTACAAGCACTAATTGAGTTGGCATACATAGCCCCTAGGGCAGCCCCTAGAGGTTAAACAGTGGTCCTAACCACTCCCAAATCAGTTTTGGAAGGTCAAAGGTCAATTTGGCACCTTTTAAGCACTTTTCTCCCTACTCGTCCCACCCTAGGACGATTAGAATCCTATTAGAATCCTATTCGTCCCACCCTGGGATGATTACTAGGTTTGACTGGAAAAAATTCAAACCTCGATAGGTCCACCACTTAACTGTGCCTTCAAGGCATGCAATTGCGAGGAATGGATTCAAATCAGAGAGAGGGACTTCAATCAAGCATGCCCTGATCATGGAGGCCTCATGCAAGGAGACTCTAAATCAAGGAGGAATCTTCTCTCCCAAAAAAGGCATGGCAAGCCAAGTGGCACCCTCGCATGTGCATTCAAAGAGAGAGACCCTAGGTCTATAAAAGGGTGAGCATCCTCACCCCAAAAAGAAACAAAGTTGGAGCATTTAGAGCAACAGAGTGCTGCCAAATTGTACCCACATTCCCCTTTGTGCTTCTTACATCCATAATTTCTCTTTTGGAAGAGAGGTTATCGGGTGAACACTAGGAACGTAATCCCGACCCAAAACCCAAGCAATCAGCCACAATACCACACCAAATTCATTGACACAACCCCCTAGGAGGTTTTGGACCCATCCCAAGTGGATTGGTGTCAAAACCAGACCCCAAACGGTGGGCGTCCTGCCCCCGGGCGCCCCCCAAACTGTCGTAGTCCTAATTGGCTCACCCCGGAGTGATTAGAAATCCATGAAGAATTTATCTACTATTATTTTTGCATTATGTTCCATTTGGTTTACTTATGCTTCTATTCAAGTTTCATTGCATTCTGACCTGATTTGACTGTGTTTTTATCATTTTACGCATTTACTAACATACAGGGAGCACTTTCAGATATGGGACAATCTGGGTAGAATATGCCAAATCTGACCTTCTAGGTCATCCCAAAATTCCCCTTTTAGCCTAACCCCAATTTTTTAGGAGTTTTGGAGGCCTTTGGATAGGACATTTGGAAGGTTGCCTTTGCATGTTTTGTGACAGTCCTAATTGGCTCACCCCAGAGCGATTAGAAATCCATGAAGAATTTCCTAACTGTTCCTTTTGCAATGTGTCTCTGATGATGTTTTTATGCTTCTGTCAAATTTTGGGTTCATTATGACATGTTTTGATCATCGTTTTGCTATTTTATACATTAACTAGCCGGAGGCCCTAGGGATTGCATGTTTTCCTTCCATCTGCATATGCTATTAACTATTTGCTATTTCTATGAGTGCAGGATTTCACCACAAAGAAAATCAAAGGGGAAGAAAGGAACACATGAACACATGGATGCAAGCGGCGACGATGTTTGACCCGCCCATTTCAAATGTGGGCATGCAGAGGACATTGGAAGCACACCATTCGTTGATGTAACGAACTGTATCAAACACTTCAAGCCCTAGAGAGAGGGGGAGACATATTGTAACTGGATTGAAAGCAACATTAATAAAAAGAGCCCCCACTTTGTTTTTCTTACATCTAGTTTCATTTATGCGTATTTCCTTCATGCATTGCTTTTCTCGCATTCATAGGACTTAGTATTTGTGTACCAATTTTCGTTTGCACCATTTGTCTGGGACACCATCACCCCACATTCGGATTTCACAATGTGTGTGTGTGTGGGTTTGCATTTTTCTAACGATGTTATGTAGTATAGGAAATCTAACTAATTGCTTTTTCGTATCAAATTCTAGCCCTAAATGCATTTTTTTGTTAAAGCAAAAGACTAGAATAAAAAGCGTTTTGTAAACAATAATCTAATCCTAGATGCTTTTTAGGAAAATAAATTGACCCTATTTTGTAACACATACAAACAAGTAATGTGAGAGGTGTGTGAGTAGGGGTTTATGGAACCCTAGATTCTAGCACATGGAAAAGATGTAACATGGATTTATATAAGGATAAATAGTCAATATTACATTAAATATGTACAAATAAATGCAACAAGAGTGCTTTACCCAAAGGGTTTGAGAGGAAAATGTGAAAAACCCTAATGCAATATAAATAAGAGAAATCTAAGATTTATATGTACAATAAGAAATTAACAATTTGCTTTGAAGGAATAAAGAAGAGGGGATTTAGGAACCCTGATTTTCAAAAGCATGGAATAGATTCAACTTTGACTTTTGTACAAGAAAATGAAATCTAAAATTTCTTTAAGCAAAGTGTGCAAGGAGCACTTACGAAATCTTAATCCTAAATTTGGGCTTTAGAATTAAGAGTCTAAAACATTTTGTAATGGAAATGTATAATATGGAGCGAAGAAGCAATGGAAAGCTTATGCTACATGTGATTTAGACAAAGAAACTAAAATTTACAAAAAAATTTATAAAATCAGACTTGCTAGTTTTGTGCAGGTTTCTACAACTAAAGTGAATTTCCTAACATGATGGGTATGCAAGAAAAGTGAAATTTACCAACTGTATTGATGCTTTAATTAGTAAATTGTTTTGCACCCATAAATTACAAAATAGAAATAAATTTGTGGAATACCTAGACTCTAATGCTACAAATGGTCTGGTTGACTCCTCTGCTACTCACCCCTACAATTTTGGGGGTTTTTGAGGCTTTTAGGGTTAATTAACAGGTCAAAGGGTGAACTGAATCTGAATTCGTAGGTCAAGGGGCAAATCATATTTAGAGGCCTAAAATCCCTGTTCTAATGGTTTGAGGGGATTTCTAGGGCTTCAATAGTCTCTGTATCACTCAGATTTTGTACCTACAAAACATAGAAATAGTGGATTATGTCAGATTCATTGTAAACTACTCTAGCACAATCCATTGTGGGGGTCCCATCGGGCATGCCAGAATGAAATGGGAAAAAGAGAGCATTTGATCTAATAACAAGTTATAAACACAAGTCATTCAGAAATATGTATTTTATTCATGATAAGATTGCTTATGTGTTACAAATGGGGGAATTCCCCTTTTCTTTCTTTTCATGAATATACAATAGGCCTGATGCCTTCTCTTGGGTTCCTCAGTGTAGATGGGCTTCGTGTATAGCATGTGCCACCGCGGGTTTGTATTTGTTGTTGTTTCCCTCCTTGCTCCTATGCTAGGCCTACAAAAGGGTGTTAGTAGGTTTGGGGGCTTGCCTTAGTCAAGCCCCATAGTAAGAAAGATAAATCAACTCATAAAACATGATAAAAACTGAAATAAATGATGCAAAACCTCATAAAAACACCAAATGAAGCTTACCTCCAAGATTTGGGGTGATTTGGGCCTTGTAGATCCAACTCATAGGCTGGGGGGTGAACTAGTACCGTATTCGTAGGTCGGGGGATGAATTTAGCTATGAGTATTGTTATTCAAATATCCTTTGGTGGATAGATTCCTTAGGCATTGTATTACTATTGTTCAGGGTTAGAATGATATTTTCGTGCTTTTGTACACATTTTGGCAAAGTTTTTGTGCTTTGGACATAAGTGAAGAGAGATCTAGAATAAGGGTTTGGGCCCACTATTTATAATAAAACCCAAGGTGCAGGGGGGGTAGTTAGGAGAACTAGACCCTAAGGTGAGGTTCCATGGAGGTTAGGTTAGGGTTTGTGAGGTGGCTTCCTCACATTCCCTTAGGAAATATCTCATCCTCACACATGTGTGAGGAGATATTAAGGTTAACTAGGATTAGTCAACTCTAGGGTTAGATTAGGGTTAGGTTAGGGTTTCCTGAGAAATATCCTAACTAATCTAGTGCATAGTTAAGACTAATTAGGGTTTAAGGACCTAATTAATCTTTTAAGCCCTAAAAGTGTACTTAAGTGAAGTCACTTTAAAATTAGGTTTAACAATTGACTCAATTAATACTTTTGCCAATTAATAGACCCATGGTGGCCTCAATTAAGCATGAAGAAGTATTTTATTACCTTAGGAGGTTTATTGATGGTTTTTTAATGCATGGAAGGTGTTTATGATGTGATTTAGGTAGTTTATTAGGGTTTTGGACCTAAAAACTAGTGAAGTGGTGTGTGGAAGTCTATGCAATGCTACGATAATCTAGAGTAATCTACGCTAGCTTACACATGTCTATGGTAGTCTACACATGTATACACATATCTATTATATTCTATGCATGTCTAGGAGGATATACAATAGTTTACATTAGTCTACGATAGCCTAGGGGTATCTAGGATCACCTATGTAAACCTACAAGTTTCCAAAAGGATCTACAAGTATGTAGAAGTAGCTATGTGCGAATTTTAGGTATATACAGAAGTATTCCTCAGTATTAACCATTTGTTCTATGGGTAATAAATGACACAAATTTAGAGGGCCTAAATAGGCCAACTCAGTTTCATCCTCATATCATTCATTGTGTGAAGATAGCGCATCATCATCTATTCCAGAATCACAATCTGGTCCATCACTTTCGATAATGGACTCTGCTACACCTAGCTTCTAGATTTTCATGCATGTGTCATTGACAACTTCACAACTTTCATTATCCTAGTCAGCTCTTGGTTTGTCTCCTTGATTTACCTCTACCACAATGTGATTATGATAGACCTTTGGTGGTGCTTCTGAGACATAGGTTACCAACCTATTACCCCTTTGTAGATAAGAAGGATTAGGGTGATATGGATTCCAATCAACATCATCTCCCAAAGAAATATTTATATGATCTAAAGATGCTACTAGGAGCTCGTCCTATCCTTGAATATGATAGCCTAACCCAAACCTATCAGTTGGTAGTTGATACTATGGTTCTATGGGAACTCGGTCCCCTTTCTTGAATAAGCCTAAGTTGTAACCATGCCAATGGTAACATTTGAAATAGTGCAAAGTGAATTTAGGGTTATATAGATAATGGATATTTTCCATGAATGGTTCATCATCATCCTCATATATGGGCATACAAATTTTCAATTGATCTAGCCCTCTATTAATTAAGTTTGTTTGGTTAGGTGGAACCCCCAGTGGTACCACCATTCCCATAGGAAATCAATGGGCTTGAGGTCGGCCCATATCCTATGCAATTTTGATAAATGGTGTAAATGTAACATTCTAAATGATATATTTTTCTAATTTAGGGTTTACCAAATGTATTGTCGCCTGCGATGCAGATGATACTACTGAAGAAGCAGGAGAGGTAGTCTGAGGTGCCTCCTTGACTTTATTTTGAGTGTCTCATTCATCCATGGGACTAGGACCCTCAATAGTGGCTACTTTGGATGATTTATTCATCTCTTTTTCATCCAGTTTTACCTTAAGCTTCTTATAATTCCTCAAAATTATGGATGTCATAGGTTTAGTCGAAGTGATTATTGTGTGCTCTAATTACTGTGATGTAGTTGTGGAAGGTACCGCATACACTCCTTTTAATTTACCTTCTGGATATTTAATTGGTAATGTTGGCCATATATATAAATGCATTGAGGGGAGAATGAAATCCTTTGGAAAATCAGCTAGGTTCACATATTTGAATGGCTCTTCATCATAAGGAACCATGTGAACTTGTCCCTCATGTACATATTTTATACATTGATGTAAGATCGAGGGAATGTAACACATTTCTCTAATACAAGGCCTCCCCAAAAGGATATTATACTCCATGATGCCTTCGATCATGTGACACATCATAGGGATAGTATTAAGTCCAACTTGAATCAAAAGAACTATAGTACCTACCATTGAGCATAGCATATCATTGAATGCTCTCAAGGTGAAAGTAGAAGGTATGATATGTGACTTTGGAAACTTTAGATATGTTAATGCCTTGGTTGTAATTATGTTTATTGATGACCCTGTATCAATAAAAACCCATTTGAATGGTGTGTGATTAACACATGCACTTATATGTAACGGCAGGTTCACTATAGCAGTGGAGACCGTCTTAATCTCATGATCACTAAATTGAATGACCGGTTCACTACACTGCTACACATGTCACACAAAGTTTATAAATGCTTTAGGATCTTGGGACTGAACTTCTATTGATCTTAGAATATCCATAAGAATATCCCTATGCTTAGGAGACTACTAAATTAGTTCATAGATTGACAACTTCGTTGGAGTTTTTTGTAGGCTTTGAACTAGCCTACTACTAATGGTCACCACCAATGTTGTAGGTGGGCCTGTAATATTCTGAGTTAGCCTTTGCTGATGTGTAGTGTGTACTCTAATTAGATATAGAGGTATATTTGGAAACTCATACCTCCCTTGTCTCATGATAACATTAACCATGCCAACGAATCCTTGAGTTGGTGGTTCAACCTGCACTTGATTCATATGACTGGCATTGTTCCTTTGCGGGTCATGATTTGGTAAGAATTTCTTGAAGATCCCCATATTTTGGTTGAAGGGTTGTCCATAGTTAGCTCTCCTCTTTTGATCATATTTTGTACTACATGTTTGAAACTCTAACATCCTTCAATGTTGTGTCATTTTACCCTGTGGAAAGTGTAGTACAAATCATCCCTATATCCCTTTGGCTTGGGCTGATTAAGGTCTATTAACTTGATCTATGGTAAGTTTAGGGTCTTGGCCTCTCATAGTTGATGGAATATCGATGTCATAAATTTTGATAAAGGTGTGAACTAGTGAGGTGGGTACTGTTCTTTATTCTTACCCTTATTTTTATTATTGCGTTGATCGTATCATGCAGGAGAAGGTTGGTATTGATAATTTTGTTGTTGTCCCTTATCCCCTTTCTGTAGGTTTAACACCACTTGGTTTACATGGGTCAGCTTGGCTTGTTCCTTCTAATTATGGGTGTTATTTTTGTTCCATTCCTTCTTGTTTTATAGCCTCAAGTTACCCTCCTGTAACTTGATATCCTTTATTACCTTGGCTTGCACCAAGACCTCCTTGAATGTTGGATACTATTGCAGCTATAGTAGTAACAAGATGTGCTTCACACAACTCTTGGTAAACATCTGAGTTAGCTCTATGGTCAGAATATAAAATGGCAACTTCACCATTATATTTCTCCATATTTTACCATAATTTATGATCAGCTCATCATCATGTTGCATTAAAGCAGCCAGATCAGATAGGTTCACCTTCTTCTTGATGCTGAAGGAAAGGCATTCAAGAAAAAACATTAGCTAGTTGTTCAAAGCTAGTTATGTTGTGCCTCTTAATTTGATTGAACCACTATTAGGTAGGGCTTGAAAGGGTTGTGATGAATGTTCTAAAGAAAAAAGTGTCGTTGCTTTCAATATAAAAGCACATGTCCATAAATCTTGTAACATGTTCCTGAGCATCTTCCTTGCCTTGAAACTTCTCTAGCTTTGAAATCTTGAAGTGCTTAGGATATGCTAGAATGGGCATGGACGAGCATAAAGGTTCATTATGAATCTTATTCAAGGTCATATTTTGATAAACCATCCGTTGCTTCTCTATAGCTCGAACCTTGTCTGCCAAGGCCTGATAGGCCTTCGAAGATAGAATTTCCTCTTATATGAGAAGTCATTATAGAACCTTGGGAGGAAAATTCTTCTTCGTACGAGGTGGAGGAATGAGATCATATTCCACATATACTATAGATATCTCAAGATATTATTTCTCTTGATCATCTCCCACTTCCTCTTTGTACTACGTACACCCATGATGTTCCAATGCTTGTCACTGTATCATGTTTTGGGTCGTGTGATGAGTATGGTTCTCAATATGCTCAAGGCATAGATTGGGCTGTGAAGCAACTCATCTATTAGTGTGCTCCTTGTGCTCACTACGAGGGGGTAAATTGACCCAAGCCAATTGATCCTTTCACTTAGAATGTTTCTTTTGATCAAGGATGCATTGTTCATGCATGTGTTGCTCAAAAAGACATTGCCTTAGCAACTTCTATCTCTGCATATCCTCATTCTTAAGGCACTCATGCTTTGTACGGACATCCTCCAATTGATCTTGGAGAATATACTACTATTGTTCCAATACCAATTTCTGTGATCGATCTATAAGATCGGTTGTGTGCGGTATTTGGTGTACTCATTCAATCCGAGTAGGTTTATTGGTATGACCTCCAATAGACTAGTTTACCATGCTCTTGCCCTTATCTGTGTAGACAAAATTTGCATTCTTGTATTTTTTTTACTCTATTCCCTCATGGGTTAATGCGGTAATTATACTACAAGCACAATTATAGCATTCTCATAGCTCTCTAATGATCCGACGTGTCCTCTCACTATGAGAACTTGTAGAATGAGAATGCGCAACTAAGGTTTTATACCCTAGTTGCCATAAGACTCTATCTATACCATCCAATTTCCTAGTGTTCCATGGCTCATGTGGTGGCGTACCATTGACTCCCACCTTAGACATATCAAATGTGAACTTGCCAGGTTGATTTTTTTTTGGATTCTATGAGGGCCTATGCCTTGAAGCAACCCTCTCTTCCTACTCCTGAATGGGTGGATTTTCTATTTGTCTATTTTGAATTTGTAGGGGCCTTGAGCCTCCCTTGTCTTGATTATGGATGGGTACTAACTTATTTATAGTTCCTTCCTCAATGATGTTATCTTTAGCAAATAAAATTGATCCATGAGGTGTACGATCATGATATATACTCCCATGCTTGAAGGACCCATGTTGGGATCTTCCATCCTCGTATCTATCTCATGAGGCATGTGCATTGCCTCCTCTAAGTGGGGTATTCTTATGAGAACCCTTGCACGTAGAGTTATCCCCTCTAATGCTCATCGAACTTCATTCAAGAGGATATTATGATTGAGGGTTCTTCATTTTGTGTTGTGAATTGGATGGAGCCTCAGATTCAACCTTAGTTCTATGCCGATATCAGCCACTTAATGTGACAACTATGATATGGCATTATCGCATATGTATATTTTAAGGCAAACAAAGCAAACAATGATGATTATCTCTGTTTAAATTTTGTTTGTGAGCCCTAACTAGTTTGATGTGTTTTTAAATTTGTTGAAAACTTAAACTAATCTCATCGAGTTTGAAATTGTTGATGATATACTCAATAGTTTAAGTGTTTTCACCTGTACACTCGTAGCTCAATAACTTAGCAATGAAAGTCCAGACCACATAATCCAACCTATAATGTGTGGTAATGAAGTCCAAACATGATCAAGGAGCACAAGTCCTCCCGGTCCTCACCCAGTTCACTTGTAATTAGTGATATACCTCTTCAAAGAGAGATACGTGCAGATTTTCCATGGGCTATGATGGTTCTTGGAGCTAGTATTTGTCTAGTAATAGGGTTCGAGGGAGTTGGGCCAATGGATGGAAATCACTACCTTCATCATTGAAACTTACCAGTGGTTGGATATGACTTCCAACTCACTAGCGTTTAAGTAGTGCATGGTGTGTGTTTTTTCATTTTAGATTTTGCATGAAAGTAAAAATGCAACACCAAACACTCAATGCTCTTTCCTAAATGCCTAATGATAATAGAATTTAATATTCATAAATATGCATATAAATAATCTAAATGATGTTCAGAGATTACACAGTAAAATGTTCTAACAGGCCTCTTACTGGGCCACAATAGGTAAAATTTATAAATAGACTTTGACTGTTAACCATGGTATAGAGATGCAGGTAATAATGCTAACTGTGGGAAAGAGGTACATACCAAGATATTAGCCACTATTGACAGGCACAAATAACAGTGCTAGCCATGGATGTCAATTGTGGCTAATATAGAACATGATATTTTCATGAATATTTTTCTTTTACTATTTTATATATGCTTTTAATTAGCTAAAAACCAAAAATACAGCAAAAACTAGAAACACAAAGGGTCAAAATTACTTGGAGTTCTCATTCGATGGAGAGGTAGTCTACTTCCTACCTATTTTTTTCTCTGATTCCAACTGCGGCTAACACCTGCAACAACAAAATAGAATAAATCCATTAGTTACTACAAAATTTTTAGGGTTTCTACTGTGAATCACCATTTGTAACCTCATAGAAAGCATACACCTAACTAATACATCAATTGATATCAAACATTTAAGCATAAAATATTGACAATAATAACTTCAACAAGAAAGAGAATGTATCTTTTATTAAATCTTTTATCAAATATTATTACAAGTACATCCCTCTTAGGGATACTCAATGTTGATACAATTAATACAGTATTGAAGACCCTCTAAATGAGGGGTGGTGTAATTCACAGACTCTCTACAAAGACATGAACTGCTCAAGATCAATGACGACCTTCTTCTCTCATGAAAAGAGGTATTTGTTGCCTTGAATGCCTTGAAATGAATGGATCCTGTAAACCCTGCATTCAAGAAACAACAAAAAAGGATTAGAAGCAAAGATGGCTTCTCTTGATGACACTTTTAATGGAAATTTGCATAAACGATGATAAAGGAAAAAAGAAACATGTAAATCTATGAATATTAGCATAAAATAATTATATTACAATGAAGCATAGAAAGAAAGCATGTGATCTAGATGATAAGCCACCTAATTAGCCATTAGAAACTTGAATTGCATGAAATAACAAGAAACTATGCTAAATTGACAAATGTAAGGAAATGGAAGTAAATCTACCACTAAATCCTAGAATTAACTAGTCAAATGTATGCTAAAATGTTAATCTATACTAGACTAAGCTAATTGCAGAACTGAAAATGTAAATATAATCCTAAAATAAAAGAAATTAGGTATCAAATCCTCATCGTGGGTCTAAGGTGCGGTGGGAACTGTTAGCCGTGGCTAAGGTGTAAATACTTTTTCTCTTGTAATCAGGGCTTGAGTATCCGATTTCCTCTATGGAATTGATGATCAAGGGTTACCTCTATGTCCTCTGATGGATTGGTGGTTTAATTTGATGAGATTCATGTTTGATTGGCTTGATTGTGTGATTATGCTTCCTAGTCCTTTGGAAGCTTCATTGACGAATTCATGCTTGTCACTCCATAATTGGGCAACATTTCAACTCTCCTCAAAGGGTTATCAATTTTCTATCTATTTCGATAGAGCTTTGCTATGTTCAAATGCAAGCTTTCTCTAGACTTCTCCTCAATTTGGAGGGGGGGTCTTATAGGACTCCTAATCTCTAATATTGGCTTGCTTCGAAAGAAAAGATCAAGATTTAGGAGGTTGGATCAGTTGGGAGGAAAACTCTCAAAGCTTCTCCACATAAAACCGCTTGAATATCCATTGCCCAGGTCGTTGTAACTAAATTTGGCTCGACTTAGGATTCAAAATAGTTTTGATTCTAGTCGTGGCTTCGAGGTGCAACCAGCTCTATTAGCCATGGGTGTCAATCATAGCTAAGGTTGAGTTATCCAACTCTACCCAAATTGAGTGGTTAAAACCACTACTTCACCTTGGAGTTATCCAAGATCATTCATATGGTCTATTAGCATGTCCCATATGAGTAGTTGCCTCGAAATGACACATTTTAGGTGTCTACATAAATATATTTTATTATTTAATTATAAGCATTTTGATTAAGAATATAATTTGGAGTTATAAGGTGAAAAGGCAATTTATATTCTTATGAGTATTTTAATTGGAGATTGTAAAATACTATCAAAGGATTTATTTTTATGTGTTATATATAATTTTGAGAGTGTGGAAATTATAAGGTGTATGTAAGAGTTGTTATTTTGTATGGTGGAATAATTTTTGAAGGAAATACTTGTGTGATTATTTGAGAATATATTTTCCATATAACCCTTGTGATTGGAAAAGAAAGTGGTTATGATTAAAACAGGTGTTTGAGGTCAAATCTTCTTCAAACAAGAGGTAAGGGCACATTATCCCTAAAAGTGATTGTTGGATGTTATGAATGCTAAGTTGGAGTGAAAAGGGTTGTTTTTATGAGCATTGTTGAGATTGATTGATAAGGGTTTTTATGAGTGAAAAGAAACCTTGTTTGATAAGCATTGTTGAGTAATCCTATATACTTGATTGGTGAATGCTTGAGTGAGAACTTGTGAACTATCTTGAACTAGGGTTTATACAAAGGTCATGAGTATCATTGTTATGTGAATGAGAGAACATATTGAGTTGAGTCTGAGATTTTTTGTGTGCATTGGATGAAATATTGGCTTAGGGTTTTGTAAGCAAGTTGATTTCATTGATTGAGTTTATTGAGCTATAGTGATTGGAAAGTGTTGGAATGATAGTTCAAGTTCTATGAAAAAAATTATTCTATTTTATAAATTGATTTTAAAAAGAGATTGAAAGTGATTGAGTATACATATGAGTGGAAGAAACATATTGAGTCTCTAACAATTCTCTATATGCTTCTATGAGTAAAACAAGATTATGAGTGAAACTTTTTTGGGAAATTGAAAGAGGTTTTTTCTATGAAAGATTGAATTGAGTTGTGTGAGCAAGTTTGCATTTGAAAGTGAAACAAACTTTGGTGAAAGCATGTGAGTAGATTTGAGTAAGCCCTAGAGGGGACTTAAGAACAAATTGAGAAAGCTTTTGTAAAATATTAAGGATTGATTTGTGTGAGATTTTATGGAAGCTTACAATCAGATATTGGACAAGTTCTAGTGAGGACATGTTGAGCATATTGGAAAAGTTATAGTGAGGACTTTTTAAGCATATTTGAGGTAGCTATTTGAGAAGACTTGAGAGTAGAGTTGATTGATTAATTTTTTCAAACCTTGAGTTAAGGTTTGGATCAGATATAGTAGATTTGATTTGTGATTGAGTTAAGCTTTGTGTTAAGGCTTGAGGACAAATATTGAGAAGATTTGTGCTAGATCGAAGGATTGTGTTTAGTGTAGATTTGAGGACAAATTTTGGTGTACATTTGAGGACAAATTTGTGCCAGACTAGAGACAAAGATTGAGTGGATTTGTGCTATACTGAAGGACCGTGTTTAGTTTAGATTTGAGACAGAGCTAAGAGAAAGCTTTAGAGGTGATAGAGTGTAAAGGATGACAATATCTAGTAGATAGAGGTCCATTAGCTAGGGTAGTGAAGATAGGTATTTTGAGTGAGGGTAGGAGTCTTCATTGGATAGATATCCATAAGCCCATGAAGTGGACATAGCAGTTCTTCTAGAAGATCACTAGCCAAAGCATAGGAGGAGTTCTCTTATGGATAGAGATCCACAAACTAGTTGAGGAGATTGGTGTCTCCTATGGATAGAGATTCATGAACTTGATTAAGAGATTGGTGTCTCCTTTGGAAATAGATCCATAAATATTGTAATAGGGAAGGATTTCCAAAGATATTTGTTGAGAAAATATTAATGAAATATTTTCTCCATGGAGTAGCCCACATTGGGTGAACCATGTTAAATTGATGTCTCTATTGTGTGTGATGATTTATGCATTTCTTTGGTTACTGCTATTTATATTTCCATTGATTATATTGGATAATACTATTTGGAAAAGAAAAGTAAAAATAGATTTTATATTTTTCACCCCCCTCTCAGTATAAGCTTGTGTTCTTCATAGGTTGACAAGACAATCACAATGATTTATATCCTAGAACAACATTTTTTGGCACCCTAGAATTTTTTTTCCTAGGAAAGTGTTCTCTTCAAGTGTTGTTTGTTTTTCTCTTGGAGTCTTAGTTTACTCAAAAAATAACTTTTTCCTGACACCCCTTAAGAAAACTATGTATGTTATAGACAACTATTTTTTATGACTTTGGAAATGACAACTGTTATATCTAACTTTGTCTCAACTACAACTAAATTTGTAATTAATAATTGCATGGCCAACTCTATATAATTATTTTGACTAAAACTTGACCATTACTAAAAAATATTATCTATAATGTTATTTATGTATGATTTATACTATGCTACCAAACATATTTTGGACTATTACTGACTGATACCTAACTATTACTATCAGACCATGTTGTGACTAGTCTATTTTTTTCTATTTAGTTTATTGATGGTAGTGTAGGCTCTTAAGTATGCTCAACTTTGTGATGGAAATTTTGGCATTTAGGATAAATAGAAATAGATTATTCTAATCCAAGGTGTGTGTACTACCCATAGACCCTCTGTTATACCACAATGATGAATAATAGTGCTCAGACCAATATTTTAGGCCACTACTTAAGGATGATTCCATGCATACCCTTGAGCATACTACTTGTCTCTTTGATAGTACAAAAGGGTAATATCCTAAGATATTATGTCTGATGCACTATGGATAATACACAATTTAAAGATAAATATTTCTCCTAATCCTAGGGGGTCATTTAATATACCTGAAGATACGTGGGAGCTCAATTCCGTATACTAGTGTTGTCTAAGGCTTGGATATTAGAGCCTAATCACCCCTCACTTTAGTAGATGCTTTATGGGAAATCTAGCATATCCATTAATGAAAAAAATTTCATGATATTTTAAAACCCTCGACACAACTTTTCTAACCTAATGAACTAATGCAAAAATGGGTATATTTTTTTAATAAGGAAATAGGCAAAAAAATGAAAGCACAAAAAATGTATACCTAACATTTGTAATGATAGGGCAAGAACAATCATAGTCACAATGGAACATGACCCTGAAAGGTGCTCTAATACCATTTTTTAGGAACCTTCTAATTAAAATAAGTACATTCACATAAATATTGCAATAAAAGCAAAAGTGCATAAAAAAACATAATATTGCAATACGTATTGTAAATGCAAAAATATATGAATCTCAAAAATCACAACACAAAATTGTGGGTATCTTTGAGAGGGAAATATCCTTCAATACTTTCATTCAATATGTAAAATATACATTCATTTATGGACCTTTGTATTTTAAAGATACACTTTATGCAAACCTAACCTAATGCTCAAGAGTTGCCCTATATGCAAAGTGCCACTCAAGATAGAATATTCTACCAAATAAATAATTACATTCTTGATAACAGTTACATCAAATGGACCCACTTTTCAAGGTGAATCAATTACCACATATCATTTTTTTTATTTTTTATATGTTGGTAAAAATTTATTGAATCAATAAAACCATACAAGAAATAGATAATCCTAAAACAATAACCCTTACAAGGGCCAGAAGAAAGAGACCCTCAAAACCACTGAGCACCCAACCAAAAGACATCCAAAAAGCAATAGCCTTAACCAGGAATATCCGTAGCAAGCAAATTAGCAAGATGCCAAGAACAATCCAATGGGAGCTAATCCCATTCCTTAACATTCCAATCTTCCTAAAACTCAGAAGCCCATTTGTCAAAGCAATTAGCCACACCATTCCATTCCCTGGGAATATGAACAAAGAAAATAAACTCTAGATGCTAAAAAATTTGAATGATCTATTGAGCCAATAACACCAGCTGCCAATGAACATTAGAAATATTATGAGTCTTCAATAAATTAATAATAATTTGAGAGTCTGACTCAGATTATTTTTTTCCATCCCAGAGCATAAATGTTTTCCAAAGAAAAATTAATAACAAGGGCCTCCATATAATTATTAGTTTGCTTCCCCTTATAATAGGAGAAAAGAGTTGCACCACTACTATATCTCCCAACATCACCAATACCTACATACCCATGATTCCCTTTGGAAGAGCCATCAATATTAATATTAAACACCCCCGAGGTAGAGGATGCCATCTGCCATCTCTCTACACTTTTTTATTGAGGCCTCTCCTCTCGATCGATAAATAAGGATGAGGGCCATTATCCACCAAACTTAAGTCTTGCATAGTAAAAATATTAGACTTATTCAAAGTAACACTGATCTAAAATTTAGAAGAAATAGTTTCTTGGATCATACCAATAATCCTCTGCCAAATTTGATAAATAGTTAACTTTCTACCTTGAAAAATTCTTTGATTTCTTTCAAGCCAAATTTACCATATAATACATGAGGGCCCAATACTCCACGCAACTTGAAGAAATAAATCCTTAGCAGGAGGTCTTCCTAAACTCCTCTAGAACTCAACAAGATAAGAGGCATGAGAACAAGACTATTTCCACACCCTCCATCAAAGATGTCAAATTTCCCATGCAAATTAACATTGTAAGAGCAAATGCCCTAATAATTCATCATTATTATTACAAAGGAAACAAAACAAAGGGCCCTAAAAATGTCTCTTTTGGATATTATACCAGGTAAGACATCTATTCCTAGTATCCAACCATAAATGGAAATTGCATTTGGGCTAGGAAAACTTATTTCAAACCTATTTTCACCAAGGAACCTCCTCATCACCAAAATACTATCTATCTAAAACATGATAACCATAAGCCACCGAGAAAACCCCTCTAGAATCTGAAACCTAAGCCAAAACATCATCATCTTGTAAATAAGAGCACTTACTAGTAGCCAAAATATGAGCCAACTCTTCTCTATCCTGAATAGAACCACCTATTGGTCAATATCTAGGATATTTCCACTGAACTACCTCCACCTACCCAACTCTTTTGGTAACTTTATAATCCATCACCCTATACCAAAAAAAAGCCAAGAAACAATTACATAGCTCTTGAATATGAGGAAACATAGATAAAATTGTAGGGAAACCATCCCAAGAATCAAGCCAAAAAAGAACCTTTGAGACAAATCCAGAACAATCCTTGCTTAACAAGAGTAGCGCCCTTCTTAAGGTTGTTCTAGATCAAAGAGCCTTTACTAGACAAAATATATCTAGGTATCTCAGATTCCTCAACCCCATTAATATACTTAAAGGAAATAATTTTAGCCCAAGCATGGTATTGAGAAATGCATCATCTCTAATAAAGCTTGGTCACCAATGCCCGACCATAAAGAGAAGTCAAATAAATATCAAAACCACGTTCCTATTTTGGTCTACAAATAGTCTCCCTCTTAACCAGACTCTATTTTGAAGACTCCAAATTTCTAGACCATAAAAATCTTCTTGATAGAGATTCAAGATCATGAATAAAACTAGTAGGAGTAACCTAAATCATGCATCGATAAATATATGAAGCTTGAACCACCGACTTAAGAAGAAGCACTCTGCTAGAAAAATAAAGCCACTTAACATACCAATGAGATAATTTAGCCCAAAATTTATCTAAAATATTATTCCAGATGCCTCAAGGTAGAGGGCCCATAGAAAGAGGAATTCCCAAATAAGTTAAAGGAAGAGATCCAATATGAAACTAAAAAATTTGAGCAATTATGGCCTGTATAAGAGGATTAGTATTGAAAAAGAATATGGAGGATTTCCCCTTGTTTATATTTTGCCTTGAAGTAGCAAAATAAATGTCTAGATATCTTCTAAAATTAGTTTCTTCCCTAATAGAGGCAAGATCCATCAGAGCAGTATCATCTACAAATTAAAGATGAGAATATGCGATAAACTATTACCCCACTTCCAACCATGAATCAATCCTTGAATAACATGCAATTTGAGAAGTTTACCCGAACCCTTAGCCATAGTAATACATAAATAAGGAGATAAAGTATCCCCCTGATGGAGACCTCTCAAAGCCTCAAACAAATTAGAAGGCTCACCATTGATAAGGACAAAATTATATGGAGACGTAATACAACTCATCACCCAAATAACCCAGTTGCAGTCAAAACCAAAATCAAGGAGAATTTTACTTAAGAAAGACCATTTAACCCTATCATAAGTCTTAGCCATATCCAATTTTATAAACATAAATATTTTCTTTATAAATTCCCATAAAATGAATGGCCTCGATAGTAATAGCCACACCATTAAGGATTTGTCTACCCACCACATAACCTCCCTATTCATTAGAAATAATCTTACTGAGCCAAGGTTTAAGTCTCTTAGAAATCAACTTGGAGATAATTTTGTATACCACATTACATAGTGAAATATATTTGAAAATATATAGAGAATAGGCTCCTTCCCACTTATTAATAAGCACCAAGAAGGTAGAATTCATAGCTCTCAACATCTGTTTAGTTCTAAAAGACTCCTGCACAACAGATAAAAGATCCAGTTTGACAATCTCCCAAAATTCTTGGAAAAATTCCATAGGAAAGCCATTAGGCCCTAGGGCTTTCTCTTTCCTCATATGGAAAACAATACCCTCCAACTCTTCGATTGAAACAAGTCTCATGAGCAACTCATTCATCTCAGTAGTGACAATTGAAGGAATACAATCCAAAATACTATTTTCTTTAGCAACCGCCAAGGGAGAATCCTCAGAATATAAAGAGGAAAAAACCTTACAACCTCCCTTGAAATATACTGATCAACAATAAATTGGACCCCAAGATAAGAAATAAGAGAAGAAAACACATTACCATACCTTCTAGCTTTAACCAAATTGAAAAAGAAAGCAGCATTTATGTCTCCTTCTTGCAACCAATCAATCTGAGTCTTATGTTTCCAATAAATTTCCTCCCTTGATTCCCACTTAGATAACTCCTTAAGAGCATCAAATTCCTCTTTAAGAGTCCTTTCTATGAGGCCATAATCCCTAATCTATCTTGTAATAGCATCTAACTTCTCTTGAGTAGCCAACTTAACCCTAAAAATATTACCAAAACTCTACCTATTCCACTTCTTAAGCCGATATTTCACATACTAGAGACTCTTAATAAAAGAGAAAATAGGAGTTACATGAGCATGTCTACCCTTTAACCATTGAAATCTCATTAAATCATGTAGATAAGTCTCTCGAAGCCACATTAACTAAAATTTAAAGTAGTATTTCCTATAAACTCCATAGAAAATGGCATTTAGTTGTATAGGCCAATGATTAGAACCTCTCAAATCCAAAAATTTTAAGTTGATTTACCAATTATTACTAATATAGAAAGGAGAAAACATAAAATGATCCAATCTCTTGGAAATAGCCTCAGTACCACATCTCCTGTTGCTCCAAGTAAACATACCATTACCAAGTTTAATATCCACAAGGTTTCAAAAAAGGATATTATCATTAGAGGCCAAAGATGCCTATCCAAGAGAACCCACACCACCTCTTTTTTCCTCCAAACCAGTGATAGCATTAAAGTCTCCAGCAACAGTCCAAGGATAGTGAGGAGCCATTAACTGCACCATCTGAATATGATTCCAAAGACAAATTTTCCCAGCAAGATCTAAGGGAGCATAAACATTAGTTAATGTTGACAATTTTGTCACATTGCACAAGGGGTAGAAAAAGAAATCAAAATTTTGTACAGTCTCTCTTTTGTAAAGTATTTCTTTAAATTCATGAATTTATTCCCTTGCTTTTAGAAACAACATTTTCAAGTGTTGCAGCAATTTTGGCTTTCCCTGCCACCCCCCTTGTACATAAAAAAGGAAGAAGAAAGAGCTTCGCTGCCGAATAAGCTAAGGAAGATAGCTTCGCAAAGGAAATCACTAAGGATGGGATCTACTTCGGCCCCGAAGCACTTCAAGAAGCTACTTCGGGTGAAAATCTTGCGAAGTGGCGTTGCCGAAGAAGAATTCAGAAAAAGAGCTTCGCACCCGAAGCATTTCCAGAAGCTACTTCGGGCAAAAGTTTTGCGAAGCGGCATTCAAGCGGCAGCTTCGTCGAAGGAAAATCGCGGTCCGAATTGGCTAAGGCAAGAAAACTACTTCGGCCCCGAAGTCCCTCAAATAGTTACTTCGGGTGAAAGTTTTGCGAAGCGATGTTGCCGAAGCAAAATGCAAAGGTAGAGGGATGAAAACTACTTCGGGTCCGAAGCACTTCAAAATGATACTTCGGGCAAGAAACTTGCGAAGCGGAAATTGAAAAGGGCAAACATTGAAAATACTTCGCCAAAAGGCCGCCGAAGCACTCACTTCGGGCCTTCCCACCAGCGAACCATTTCTACTTCGCCAAAAGTCATTGCGAAGCATCTGCTTCGACAAACCTTCGTGCGAAGTACTTTCACCCGAAGTAGAAGCAGTCGAAACATTTAGAAGGCAAGAATGAGCTTCGGCCAAAATACCCCCAAACCATAGTTTTGAAGAAGGATCACCGTGAAGCATTTTTAAGCTCATCAGCGAAGTATCTACTTCGGGCGAAGGCCTCACCGAAGCAGTTTTGGCACAGCGAAGTAGCGAGAAGTGAAGACCCCATCTTGAGGAAGAAATCTACTTCGGCTCTCACCACCCCTGAAGCTGTTTTGCGAAGCTCCATCATGCGAAGTGCAAATCAAGGAGAATCTGCTTCGGCTCGAGTCCATTGCGAAGCGAAGTGCGAATGAAAATTTAGCGAAGCGCTTCAAAAGGCATGCGCTCCAAGCCAGGTATTTTCCCGAGGTGATCAAGTGCCTCATAAATACATTTTTTCATGCCCGACAAGCCCGCTGTTCATTTTTAGCAATTGGAAATGAAGTATCAGTCCATGATGGAGAGCCCGACGAGCATGGCGGCCACTCGAGCACCGCACCCGGAGACCAAGGACATCCAGGCGGCTCATTAATGCATCTTTCCCTGGCTGACCCGATCGTAGCTGCTAGTTTTGGTAACAGAATTGAGAGCTCAGTCACGAGAGCCGCAAGAGCCGACTTCTCAACTTTCGAGGATGTACTCCTCCATTTTGTGTAATTATGGCTCAGAGGGTCGGGTCCTCTATAAAAACCCAGGCATTGTAATGAAAAAGGGGGGAAATTTCTGCTAGAAAGCTGCTGTAACTTGATGTCCTGCGATTAATACTAAAGAGCTTTGGGCTCAATTTCTCTCTTTTATGCTGCCTTCTGTGTTTATTTCTTTTGTCTTTCTTCATTTGCATACTGTAACTCTGAATCCTGAATTCGGTGTGCGATTGGGGACTTGTACCCTAAAATTTGCCCGAAGGATACATAGGAGAGGAAAAAATGCTATATTGGTTTTCTTTTATGCTTCCTGGTGGGTTGTGGTTTCTGTTATATTCGCTTGTCCTAATCGTCGTTACTCTGAACCCTAAATTTTGATGAAAGGGAGAAGGAGAATCCTGGAGCTCTCCCAGAGGATACATAGGAAGGTTAATGTGGCGTTTCTTTCATTTATTCTTGGTGTTCTTTGTTGCTATTCAAGTTGTTAGTTAGTGATCGTGCTTCCTGTTCTCTCCCACTTTAAATCATTGATCTCTCTTCCCTTACTCCCTTTATTTCTTTCTCTAACCCTTACTCTGTTTATCTCTTTCCTGCATCCCTTATCTCAAAACACCAAAGTAGTTTAGCATAGGAGCCGGCCTTTCTCCGGAGATTGGCACGAGGGGCATCTCTTCCCTTCGGCCTTTCAATGTTGGTCCAGGTCTAGGGCGCATACATTTACCCAAATCCTTTCCTAGGTAGATTTGATGACCAACAGTTTTGGCACGCCCGGTGGGACCAAGGTCCCATATTTTAAGAATGCAATCTCAAACCCGTCTCCACCGGGGCCAATAGTTCTAACCAGTTCCCGGTGTGACCCGGTCAGTCTCACTTGACTAGTGGTAGTGAGAACCGATGCTCTCATTACCGAAAGACTCTTAGCATCTGGCGACTCTGTTTTACCCGAGAATATTTAAGTCGTAAAGACCAGTACCAAAGTCTGTGCCTTCATGCAAACGAGATGGAGAGTTAGGAATAGAGGAGAGGAAACCGAGTTCTTTGAGCTAGATATCGATGCCTTTGGGGAGCGATCAAGGTTGGTCACCCCCGAGTCACCATTACGTGGAACATCCTCGCAAGAGGCTGCTGTTGATGAACAAGGCCTAACTTCCGATAGCACAACATCTAGTTTTCCTCCCAATCCTCCCAACTCACCGAAGCATCCTAGTGCCTCCATTCCTATTAGTCATCCTATTAGCAATCAAGGAGGAGCTTCGAGGATTCCTATTTCTCAAAATCTAGGAGCAAGTATGGCACAACAATAGCAACAACAACAACAACAACAACAAATGCAACAACAACCACCACCTAGGTTGTTCCCAGCATGGGATTCTTTATCACCACTAAATCTAGCGGGACAAGGGCAAGTGCCACCCGTTGCTATAAAGAAGATCCCAACGTTCGATGGAACTAGGAAGACTACTCTGGAGCACATCCAGGACATAATCTCTCTGGCGGTGATCCACGACATCATAGAGGAGCGAGTTATGGTAAAGCTTCTGGTTCTTTCCCTTAGAGGAAAACTCCTCTATTGGTATAGATCTTTACCACCCAGTACTATTATGGGATGGGACCAGTTAGTCGGGCAGTTGATGCGAAGCTTCAATGAGTCCTCCGATCCTACCTCTCTCCTGCATCAGTTCACTTCAATCCAGAGACATCCATAAGAAGAGATCGTAGACTTCAATGTTAGGTTCACTCGAACCTGGCAGAGAGTACCAATTGGACTTCGGCCAACCGACGAAGCTGCAACATACTATTTCCTTCGGGCTTTCAACCCTGATATCAGTATCATGGTAAGATATTCTAACATCAATACTTTTCTCGAGTTGTATGAGTTAGCCAAGAGGGCAAAAATGGATTTGATAGCTATGGGCAAGCTCCCCCAAAGGATGTCGATGCCCATACTTCTTGAATTCCCTCAATCCTAGTATGCGAGCACGACCGCTTCGTAGATCTCTGTAACCCCTACATACCCGATCTCATCTTGGAACCCGAATCCTATTGTGTCTCAAATCACCACTCCACAAATTCATTTTCCCACATTTTCAACTTCGTAGCCCACTATCACTTCGGCATTCCCCGTCTTCCAGCACCACCTCAACACGCCCTACCTCCAATACCGACGATGGCTTCATTGCCACTCGTTCCAAAAGTCGATGATATGCAAGCTAAAATTCTGCAAGAGATGCAGTCTCTGAACTCCATAGTTCAGACGTTGTCCAACGACATGACCATTGTGAAGAAGAAGCAAGCGCAACAAGAATTTCTACCGAGAAGGTCTTATCCTACGCCTGCGCTTACCAAAGACCAAGCAGTCCAACAAGGGAAGGCTTCGACGAGAAATGTTGTGATTGATGAAGCTCCGAGCACTTCCGATTATGTATATTGGTGCTCTACGTGCAATGATCCACATGAAGAGAATACCTGCATGCTGCACCAACACTATGTACAAACGTTGGCGAGCAGTAGTCATGGCGGTCAAGTCAACGTCATCAGGAAAATGAGTCAGAACCTGGTGATTGGCGAAGAAGAGCCGGTTGCAGTGCTTACCAGAGGAGGAAAGAAGGTGATAGAAGTGGATGCTACTCAGATGGCTCCCTTGAAAGTGCACGCTCGACCCGAGAAGGGACAATCATCTTCTTCGGCCCCGAATGAAGCTCCTCCGCCTACATCGATCAAAGAAAAAGCTCAAAAGGCCTCTGTCGAACCACCTCAAGCAGAAACTAAAGAGCAGGCTAGGGAAAAGCTCAAGTTTCCTTCACTGACTAAGCGACAAAGAGTTGAAGCTATGGAGCAATATCACACTAGATATGAGCCGAGAAAGGAACCCGAGGTGCTCAGTTCCCTAGCATACAACATTGTAGAGGAGTTAAAGAGGATTCCAGCCAAGATCAGCTTGTACGATGCACTGCAACTACCTGGACAAGTGGACCTGCTACAAGAATCATTGAAGATGACTAAAGCAAAAAAGGTAGCACCGCTTGCTCTTGTGCAGACCCTATCCACATCTATTATGGGGAAGAATAGACCACCTCCGTTCTACCTGTCTCTATAGATGGAAGGGTATATTGTACATAATTGTATGATCGACTCTAGGGCCACGACAACAGTCATGCCGAGAGCAGTCTACGAAGAAATAGGGATGGAATATACGTGAAGCAGCCAAGGCATACTCCAGTTGGATGGTACCCCAGTGAAGACTATAGGAGTGATCAAAGACATTCCTATTCGACTACATAAGATGCCTCAGATCACGGTCATACAAGAGGTAGTGGTCGTCGACCTGGAGCCATACTTCAGCATGTGCTTGTCAAGGGAATTCATAGCAAAGTTGGGTGGATATCTGTCTATGGATTACTCTCATCTGGAGATTCCATTCAAAGGAAAGAAGGTGAAGATCTACAATGAAAAGCCTTCTTCCTTCCTTGTGCAGAAGATGTCCGAAGAAGAGAGCAGCGATCCAGTGAATGCAATAGTGGAGGAAGTAGAGCAAGTGGACCTGGTCGAGGAGTCTCTTGCACAACTAAGTTATGAAGATGAGTTCTCATTGGCAGAATTTAATGCCATGGTAGAGACCGAGATAGGATGTTATGCGATCACCAAGCCTGAGAAACACACCCAACCAGAGAATAGAACAAGTGCCCAAGAAGGACTATGGAAGTTGTTCTTCGATGGCGCCCGATGTAAAAATGGTGTTGGGGCAGGGATTCTTCTAGTTTCACCATCCGAAGAGCAAAAGGAGTATTGCTACTGGTTGATATGGAGCTGCACCAACAATGCAGTAGAATATGAAGCATTATGCCTAGGACTCAAGAAAGCTGACAAGTTAGGCATAAAGCACCTCCAAATCTTCGGAGATTCTGAACTGGTATGCAACCAGGTCACAAACAGGTGCACTTCAAAGAAGCATTATCTAAAGTCATACCGCAATAGGGTATGGGACCTGTGTGACCAGTTCGAGTCTCTCAATCTATAGTCTATCCCATGAGAAAAGAATCGACATGCTGATGTTCTAGCATCCATCGCAGCCAAGTACTCTCCTGTAGAAGACATGGTGCACAAGCCCAAAGCTGTGAGGATGATCTATAGACCCTCTATCCCGGACAGAGACCTACATTGGCAAGTCTTTGACAATGATGAGCAGATTGTAAATTTCATGATTCAAGAAGCCGCCATAGTCGAAGACAGAAGCCCTGACGAAGAAGAATATGAAGGGCTGGTTCAATTGAAGAATAACCACGTTCCCAAGGGACTGATCACTCTTGAAAGCCTCTTTGATCAGAATGATCGAGCACTCTCTCACAGGATCAAAGTTAATGAAAAGCAGTATCAAGATTTAGAGCTTGAACCTGGAAAAGCAATAAAATTTGGAACCGATTGCACTTTGAAAGAGATAGAACAGATCCAGACTCTGTGCAGGAAGTATCTCGACATAATTGCTTGGTCTTATCAAGACCTCAGGGGATACGATCGACAGCTGATCCAGCATACAATTGAATTACAGGAGGGGGTCAAACCCTTTCGACAAAAGCAAAGGCCGGTTAACCCAAAGATCGAGGTCCTGATGAAGGCCGAACTCCTAAAAATGCTCGAGGCGAAGATAATTTATCCCATCAAGCATTCTTCTTGGGTAGCGAACCTAGTCCCCATCAGAAAAAAGAATGAAGATATACGGTTATGCATGGACTTTCACAACCTGAACCAGGCTTCTCTCAAAGACCACTATCCTCTTCCGCAAATCGATCAGATCTTGCACTCGATGGCTGGGGCTCAACGCTTCTCCCTGCTCGATGGTTTCTCCGGATACAATCAGATCTGGGTCAGGAACGAAGACCAGCATAAAACAACGTTCACCACCAAGTGGGGGACATTTGCTTACCAGCGAATGCCATTTGGCCTTTCGAATGCTGGTGCCACTTTCCAGAGGGTGATGGATCTAGCTTTTGGTGAGCTTCTGAATAAGGTTATCATCATCTATCTAGATGACATGACCATTTTCTCTCGAAGAAGGGAGGATCACCCTGTACACCTACAACAAATTTTTGAAAAATGCCGAGAGTTTGGCATCTCAATCAATCCGAAGAAGTCCATATTTGCAGTCAGCGAAGGAAAGTTGTTGGGACATGCGATATCAGAAAAGGGCCTCACTGTAGATCCCGATAGAGCCGAGGCTCTAACGAAGCTCCCACTCCCAGTAGACAAGAAAGGACTTCAATATTTCTTCGGCCAGATCAACTTCATGAGGAAGTTTGTCCCCGATTTCGCCCAAGTCATCAAGCCGATGTCCAAACTTTTGAAGAAGGGCACCGAATTCATCTAGACGAAAGAAAGAAAGGAGGCATTCGAAGAGATTAAGGCCCGAATCGCTCAGGCGCCGGTCTTGATCAACCCTGACTACAGTCAGGATTTTATCCTGTATGCCATAGGGGAACCCGAGAGCTATGTTGCGGTCCTGACACAAAAGGGAGAAGATGGTGAAGAGCGTCCCATCGCGTTTCTGAGCCAGGTGATCAATCCCCATGAAGAGAAATACAATTTCATAGAACGTCAGGTGCATGCAGTAATGAAGTCTCTCAGGAAGTTCAAGCAGTTCATCTCCCAAAGTCGGGTTACGGTCTTTGTCATTCACCTCGACGTGCACAATTTCATCATCCAAGGAGAATTGGGAAGCAAGAGAGTCGGTTGGGTGAACAAGATACAGGAATTTGACATTGAGATCAAGCCCACAAAACTGGTTCGCGGTCACGCATTGTGTCAAGAATTGGCGAAGAGCGCAACGGCCGAAGTGACATAATCTCAATGGGATGACTCGCCAGCCGAAGGATGCTTCGTAAACTAGGAAGAGGATGAAAATGACTGGGTCAGTGAGATAATCGAGTACTTCAACACCGGCAGATGTCCTTCACATCTAAATGCTTCACAACGAAGGCATTTTAGGATGCGGTCCTCCCGATATACTTTGCGCCCGAAGGCCTATTTTTTAGAAACATTGATGGTGTCCTTCTCAAGTGCATAAAAGATGATGATAAAAGGAGAGTCCTGGGAGAATTCCATTCAGGATTATCTGGAGGTCACTTCATAGGGAGAACAATGACACTAAAGATAATCAAGGCAGGTTATTATTGGCCCACTCTCTTCATCGATGCCTTCGCGGTTTGTCGTCGATGTGAGCAGTGTCAAAAGTTCACCGGCCGAAGCAGAAATGCTTCGATGCCTCTTCGACCGATACAAGTTGAATCACCCTTTCAACAATGGGGGTTGGATTTCATAGGGGTCATATCATCGAACTCCTCCATGGGACATAAGTTCATCCTGACCGCAACTGACTACTTCACCAGGTGGGCCGAAGCGATCCCTACGAAGCATGCGGATCAAGAGACTGTAATCGCCTTCCTAGAGGGTTTGATCACCAGGTTCGACATTCCCGAAGCAATCATTACGGACAATGGTCCTAGTTTTTTAGGCACCAAAATCAATGATTTCTTCTACAAACATGGGATATATCATAAAGTCTCCTCCAATTACTATCCACAGGGCAATGGATTGGTAGAATCCACCAACAAGACTTTGTTGAGGGTGCTTGAGAAAGCTTATAGAGACAAACAAAAGGACTTGGCATCTTCTTCTAGATCGGGCCTTGTGGGCCGATCGAATTTCAGTCAAGAAGTCAATCAAGACTTCACCCTATGCCCTGGTCTATGGTAAGGAGGCCATCTTACCTACCCATATAGAGATCCCTGCATTGCAGCTGTTAGAAGAAGATGGAGTTAGTCCAATGGAAAATAGATTAGCTCAGCTACTGCAGCTGGAGGAAGATCGCGAGGAAGCCTACCAGAACTTCGCTAAGCATGCTCAGGTCACCCAAGATTGGTTCAAGAAAAAATCATCCAATCGCACATTCAAGGTGGGAGATCTGGTATGGAAGTGGGACTCCTGGAAAGCCAAGCCTGGAAATCACGACAAGTTGGATGCCTTCTGGGATGGGCCGTTCGAAATTGTGAAGGTGAACTCGGCCAACTCTTTCATCCTCAAAGATGCAGATGGCCAGGTTTTGCCGATCTCTGTCAATGGTCTTCATCTGAAGACTTTTCATCGCTGAGGTAAAACTCTTGTAAAAAAAAAATAATGTGTATGTACTCTTGTATATAATTTTTCATTTGTGTATATACATCCTGTATTGCAAAAGCTAAGTGGTACAAAATCTCCTTCGGGGACTTTCAATGCGAAGTAGTGGTTGCAAGGAGGTTCGCAGCGAAGCACTTTACCCTCAAAAGGGGCCGAACCAAAATTTAAACAAAGGCACGAAAAGAGCTTCGCACCCGAAGCATTTCAAGAGGCTACTTCGGGCAGAGGTTTTGCGAAGTAGATTTTAAAAGAGCCCTCGCGAAGCAGTTTCCGAAGCAAAGTTTGGCGAAGCTGTTTCCAAAGAAAACAAGCTTCGGTAGGCGATATTCGCAAAGCAAAGTGGCAGCATGGCAAAGGAGAAGTACTTCGGGCCCGAAGTGTTGAAAAGCAGCCCGCACCAAAGGTTCACCGCGAAGCATTTTCATTGCTGATTTCGACTTCGTCGAACCAATAATGCATGAGACGGGAGAATTTAAAATGTGCCTCAAAGAACGTGCAGACAACAACCATGAAAAGAGTTCAAAGCGGGTGAATTTAAGGCAAAAAGTGGCGGAGCACATCCCGAGGCGATTCGGTTAGGAGAAAAGCTCACGCCCAGGTACGAGGTGGCAGCAGGTTGCTTCTCCAATACAAGGCATAATCATCAAAGCATGTGGCCCCGCGTACCACGTCGTTGCAGAGCCAATCAAAGGACACGGCGACCTCCTCCGTTCGAGGTGTAAATTTAATTTTAGTAGGTGCCATAAATTCAGGTGGTTGCCTTTTAAGGCTATAAAACGTGAAGCTCTAGCAAGGAGGAGGTTATTTATCCATCAGTTCATGCTAGACTAAGAGCCTTCGGTTACTCTGCAATTCTCCTACCCTTTGCATCTAAGCCCTTCACATCAAAGCCCTCTGTATCAAGGACTCTGCCGCCATCATTTTCAACATGGGGAAGAAAAACTCCAAAGAGAAGGGGAAAGAGCCCGAAGTTGCAGGCCCTGAAAAAACAAAGAAGGGCAAAGAAGAGAAAAAGCATACTCCAAAGAAGATAAATCTCACCCCTCGCCCTAAAAAGTAGTCGATAGAAGAAGGAGATGACTCTGAGGAGGAGCAGCTTGTAGAACCACCAATCGATGGGTGGGAGAAAATTAGAGACACGGAGCTCTCTAAGGGTGTGTCCGACCTCCGACGCACTATTGAGTTTATGGTGAGCAGACTCACCCCAGAGAATAAGAGGGCTGCTGCCTATTATTCTCAAATTTATTGGTATTTGACCCCGCCTGCTCACCACTGTCCAGAGTTAATCTGTGCTATCATGCAGAACTACCAGCCTGCATCCAGGCAAGTGTTGGATGCTTCAGGTCATAAATTGTTTTCCATTCTAAAGGAAGATGTACAAGCAACCTTCGCGCCACTGCAAGGTCCGCCCAAGGGCTATTCCGTTCGCAACGTCATTCTGAGCGAACAGATGGAGAGGTTCACATCCAACAGCCACATATTGAAATTCCTGTGCGAGAACCTCAAAAGCGGGCTCCCTTCAAACAAGCTGCCCCAGATGCCTTTACCCTTGGCGGCCTTCAAGAACATCGATATTTTCTCCATCATTGCATGGGTGGCGGGCCTGTCGACAGATGCTTCGGTGCAACCCTGGCAGGTGTCTTTGGCCGAATGTATTTCAAGAGGGGAATTCTATGCCCCTGATGCTTCAAGACCAAGTACAAACCCAGTTTTCTTTGATTGGGCAGAATGGGTGGCCCGAACCTTGCATACACGGCTCACCAGTATGAAGAATTCGGCGACAGGCTAGTACTTCGCACCCTGTTCTTTCCTTGTCTGGTTGTTTTTCTACCAAGTACATAAGTGATTCCCCCATATCACCATTTCTCCAAGCGGCGAGGATGGAAATCCTCTGTCGGTGTACCAGTGGACTCCCCTCCTATTGAGGACGGAGTCCTATTATTCTTTTAATCAACAATTTTTGGGACCCGCTATGCATTTGTTGAAGGGTTCTTGCCCTCGGGTGCCCCTCAGTTTGAGAGATAGAGTGGTGCAGGAGAAGAAGGGAGATGTTTTCCAATTGACACAGGGACTGGTGATTCACCTGTTTGGCTTCATAGGGAAACCCTTCCTGCTACCAGTCTACCCCTCCGAGTACCAGTTCACATTGGAGGTCGCTCGACAGAGCGACGCAACCAACGCCATCTATGGCCATGGTCGAAAATGGGCACATACCTATGACTTCCCCTTCAGGATGGGAGTAATCGAAGTCTTTGCCTTAAAATAGAACATTTTCCTGGAGGAAAAGCTTGCCAATTTTGGCTTGCTCCAGATTCCTCAACAATGGCTCTATGATCCCTTGGGAGTAATGAGGGATCACTTAAAATTCAAGAATTTCCACATCTGCCCCCACCCTAAAATTGTGGAACAAAGGAATAATCCCAATGGGAAGGATCTGGAGTGGCATTTGGAGAGAATGAGGACATTGCCTCCCTGGCATGAGTTCTACCCCATGGAGGTCGAGTTTGACCCTGACCAGTACCCCCTCCCAACTCCAAGCTCCACATTTTGGAGAAAGGCAAAGGATGATTTAAAGGAAGAATTGAAGAATTGGGGTGAAGAAAAGCTTCGGGAGTGGTGGATAATGAGAGTCCATCACCAAAAGATGAATTCTTATGGACTCTTGGCAGTAGATAAAGACTTCACAATTCTTTATGAAGCCAATGTTGAAACTTGGAAGTCCATATCCTTCGCTGACTTTGTTCCTCCAGCTACCCTAGGATCGGGCGAAAGCCCAAGAGGAGCTGACGATGCTTCAAAGCAAGAAGAAGAGGAAGAAACCGAAGCTACACCAGCGGCACTACCACAAGGACCATCGAAAAGCCATGACACAAGCATCGAAGAGGCAGAGCAACCATTGGAGAGGAAGAAAAGAAAGAGGCAAGAGCAAATTCAAGTGCCTCCGAGCCACCCAAAGTGACCCCGCACGAAGCTCGCAAGTGCTCCTATCGGACCACCTATATCAAGCCCGACCAAAGCAAATGTTGAAGATGCGGGGCCACCAAGTGCCGAGACGGTCCCAGATATAGACGTCATTGATGTGGAGGAACTCCTCCAACAAGAGGGAGACCCCGAAGTAGAAGTTGTGGAGGTTGGGAGTGCCGAAGCCCAAAAGGAGCAAGAGCCTATCATGCAAGAAGTCACTACGGCCGCTCTACCTGAAGGGCACGCAGGTAAGCATTCTCCACCCTTTGCCTTAGTCTCTCACGTGTCTACCATGGTCTCGACCAAGTCTCCCCATCAGTCTCTCCCTCCCTCACAAAGTCAGTCGCCTCCTCACGCATTGCCTCTTGACACCGATCCCATTAGCCCCACTCCACTCGAGTCACCAGGCCGGGACAAGTCCATTGCCACCACTTCGTCGAACCCTGTTCCTCATTCACCTGCCTCACATGGCATTGTTGCACTCGTTGGGACTCCTAGTACACCTATCGTCGAACCTGCTGGTGAGGCATCCCCCATTCATTCTTTGTATTTGTTTACCCCTTCGGCTGGAGATCCAGCCTTATTTGAGTCAGAAATCTCCATGATAAAGGAACGCCCTCTTGTCGAGAAGCTACTCCTAGCTCGGCAAAATACAAAAAAAATGTTGAAGGAGGCGAGGAAGAAGAGAGGGCGCTCTCTGGCTCAGATTGAAAAATGCGTTGTCTTCGATTTGAAGGCTGGAAAGCTGCATAAGGTGAAGAAGGTCCCTAAGGTCCAGAAGCCTCTGGATGAAATGACTCCAGTAGATTACGACTATCAGGAGAAGACCAAGGACCTGGAGCACCTGAACATAGACAATGAGTCTGCGTCTATGCATGTCGGGATTGAGACTTTTTGAGCGCACGCAAACATCGCTAATCAGCGTAGGTTCGAAGCAGAGAGCGCCAACATCAAGTTGGAAGAGGAGCTAGCTAGAATCTGCTCCAAGCTGGAGGATTCAGAGGAGCAGTGTAAGCTTATGAAAAAGGAAACGCACGCCCTCAAACAACAAATACTACAACTGCAGTGTTCAGCTGAGCACCAAGCACAGAGGCAGGCCGAAAATGAGTTGAAGGCCAAGGAACTTGAAAGCAAAATCTTGCAGACACAGCAGTAGTTGTTCGAAAAGGCAAGCCTGGAGCTGTTTGATAGAGGCAGAATCAAGGAGATTCGCTCGCACTTGCTCAAAAATTTTAGGTCTCGGGCCTCCAGTGCCCTATCAATTTTGATCTACACCATCGAAGCACAGCACGCCACTGCCGAAGGAAGGCCAATCATCGATGAAATTACTCAGAAAGCTAGAGGCCGACTCAAATTAGCTTTCGATGTCCAAAGCGGTAAATATCAGGACTTGCAGGTCCCTGCGATGAGTCGGATAGCTAGAGATTGGTCTACAGCTAAGGCCATAGTTCATGCCTTCTTCTCCAAGGTGAGGAAAGCATAGAAGGCGAAGGTCCTCCTGGATGTGTTCGAGGATGAGCAGCGTGCATCGATGGGCTATTTCCAAGACCTCTCTTCCTTGGGTTTCCCGAGCTTCACGGATGATGATGGGAACCTTCTGACCAAGGAAGAGATTAAGCCGACATGGCTCCATTTTGAAGGTGACGTCTCAGAAATAGATGAATGGGTAGAGCCTATAACAGAAAAATAGGTCACAGATTTCATTCTGAGATACTGCAAGATCGCGGCCTGCCTGAACGATCTGTATACCAGGGCCCAACATGCTGATATCGGGCAGATCGATCGGTTCCGCATTTTAGTCAAGGCACTGCAGGATCAAGAGCCTTTTTTGAAGGGTTCCTGGGCTCATGTCCGCCGAACCATGAGAAAAATCCATGATCGCCTTGCCCCATCGCCGCAACATGAAGCCGCACCAGAGGAAGCCGCACCAGCAGAAGAAGCAGAAGAAGAAGGCGAAGAAGAAGAAGAGGGAGAACAAGCTGTGGAAGCGCCCCCGGAGGTGGAAAAAGGAGAAGGGTCTGGAGGTGACTCTGGCCCAATGGATCAAAGCTGAGGGTTCTCCCACCGAGACGAGCTCGTTGCCCCACGAGCCACCAAGAATGTTGACAATTTTGTCACATTGCACAAGGGGTAGAAAAAGAAATCAAAATTTTGTACAGTCTCTCTTTTGTAAAGTATTTCTTTAAATTCATGAATTTATTCCCTTGCTTTTAGAAACAACATTTTCAAGTGTTGCAGCAATTTTGGCTTTCCCTGCCACCCCCTTGTACATAAAAAAGGAAGAAGAAAGAGCTTCGTTGCCGAATAAGCTAAGGAAGATAGCTTCGCAAAGGAAATCACTAAGGATGGGATCTACTTCGGCCCCGAAGCACTTCAAGAAGCTACTTCGGGAGAAAATCTTGCGAAGTGGCATTGCCAAAGAAGAATTCAGAAAAAGAGCTTCGCACCCGAAGCATTTCCAGAAGCTACTTCGGGCAAAAGTTTTGCGAAGCGGCATTCAAGCGACAGCTTCACCGAAGGAAAATCGCGGTCCGAATTGGCTAAGGCAAGAAAACTACTTCGGCCCCGAAGTCCCTCAAACAGTTACTTCAGGCGAAAGTTTTGCGAAGCGATGTTGCCGAAGCAAAATGCAAAGGTAGAGGGATGAAAACTACTTCGGGTCCGAAGCACTTCAAAATGATACTTCGGGCAAGAAACTTGCGAAGCGGAAATTGAAAAGGGCAAACATTGAAAATACTTCACCAAAAGGCCGTCGAAGCACTCACTTCGGGCCTTCCCACCAGCGAACCATTTCTACTTCACCAAAAGTCATTGCGAAGCATCTGCTTCGGCAAACCTTCGTGCGAAGTACTTTCACCCGAAGTAGAAGCAGTTAAAACATTTAGAAGGCAAGAATGAGCTTCGGCCAAAATACCCCCAAACCGTAGTTTTGAAGAAGGATCACCGCGAAGCATTTTTAAGCTCATCAGTGAAGTATCTACTTCGGGCGAAGGCCTCACCGAAGCAGTTTTGGCACAGCGAAGTAGCGAGAAGTGAAGACCCCATCTTGAGGAAGAAATCTACTTCGGCTCTCACCACCCCTGAAGCTGTTTTGCGAAGCTCCATCATGCGAAGTGCAAATCAAGGAGAATCTGCTTCGGCTCGAGTCCATTGCGAAGCGAAGTGCGAATGAAAATTCAGCGAAGCACTTCAAAAGGCACGCGCTCCAAGCCGGGTATTTTCTCGAGGTGATCAAGTGCCTCATAAATACATTTTTTTGTGCCCGACAAGCCCATTGTTCATTTTTAGCAATTGGAAATGAAGTATCAGTCCATGATGGAGAGCCCGACGAGCATGGCGGCCACTCGAGCACCGCACCCGGAGACCAAGGACATCCAGGTGGCTCATTAATGCATCTTTCCCTGGCTGACCCGATCGTAGCTGCTAGTTTTGGTAACAGAATTGAGAGCTCAGTCACGAGAGCCGCAAGGAGCCGACTTCTCAACTTTCGAGGATGTACTCCTCCATTTTGTGTAATTATGGCTCAGAGGGTCGGGTCCTCTATAAAAACCCAGGCATTGTAATGAAAAAGGGGGGGAAATTTTTGCTAGAAAGCTATTGTAACTTGATGTCCTACGATTAATACTAAAGAGCTTTGGGCTCAATTTCTCTCTTTTATGCTGCCTTCTATGTTTATTTCTTTTGTCTTTCTTCATTTGCATACTGTAACTCTGAATCCTGAATTCGGTGTGCGATTGGGGACTGTACCCTAAAATTTGCCCGAAGGATACATAGGAGAGGAAAAATGCTATATTGGTTTTCTTTTATGCTTCCTGGTGGGTTGTGGTTTCTGTTATATTCGCTTGTCCTAATCGTCGTTACTCTGAACCTTGAATTTCGATGAAAGGGAGAAGGAGAATCCTGGAGCTCTCCCGGAGGATACATAGGAAGGTTAATGTGGCATTTCTTTCATTTATTCTTGGTGTTCTTTGCTGCTATTCAAGTTGTTAGTTAGTGATCGTGCTTCCTGTTCTCTCCCACTTTAAATCATTGATCTCTCTTCCCTTACTCCTTTTATTTCTTTCCTGCACCCTTACTCTTTTTATCTCTTTCCTGCATCCCTTATCTCAAAACACCAAAGTAGTTTAGCATAGGAGCCGGCCTTTCTCCGGATATTGGCACGAGGGGCATCTCTTCCCTTCGGCCTTTCAATGTTGGTCCAGGTCTAGGGCGCATACATTTACCCAAATCCTTTCCTAGGCAGATTTGATGACCAATAATTAATAACACCAGTTCACTAGACTCCTTACAAGAAGAAACCATAGAGAGGGAAAATTTATCAGAAACCCACCATATTGGAGAGAGCTTCTAAGGATTCCAAAAGCTAACAATACCTCCAGTACTGCCCTAGGCACCAGTGCACTGATATTGACCATGAGGCCACAATTTGGAAGCAATACTAAACAAAAAATCAACTTATAATTTTGAATCCTGTAGAAAAACAATATTAGGCTTATGCAAATTAATCAACTTGCGAATAGCTTTTTTTTGGGATGTTATTCAATCCCCTCACATTCCAAGATAAAACAATCATTTATGAAGGGTGTAAAAGTGAGAATAAAGGGGTATAACCAAACCTGACTCAACCAAGGACTCCTCATAAAGTTTAATTTTCTCCACATATTTCTTCCTACCCACCTTAGAATACTTTTTAGCTACCCCCTTTTTAATTTTTTTTTTATGAAATCCCAACATAGAACTCACCTTAGAACCTTTTCCATGATCGGAATCCACCAAATCAACCAGCAGTGAATCATATTCCACCACAAAATCCTCCTAAACAACCATATTTTCCTCATAAGAAATAGAAATTTGATTCCCATCGATAGTATGTGTTATTCAATTCACCAAAATTATAACAATCATATTACCCAAAGAATGATCAGTGTCCATCTAAGCAATAGATAGATACCTTTGTAGTATTACCCCAGCAAACTGGTCCAAGTCATCCAAAGCATCAAATATATTATGTAACCCATAAAATTACCTCTCATTAATGGATCTCTTCAAATCCCTACCTTTATTGCAGGACTTAATAGGAATGAAACCCTCCTTATTAGTCCCACTATCTTGTATTGGAGCTTTCCCCTCAACAGACCCATTATCCTACTTAGGAGCTTTCCCTTTATCTATCCCACTATATTTCTTAGGAGGCTAAGGCTTAGATGAAAATACCTAAGTAATTTTGGGTATTTTATTTGAAGTTGTCCATATGCATGACATAAACAACATCAAAAAATAAGGGTTTCATAGTCCAAATTTTGAATCCAAGAAGAAGATACAAAAAAAATTTACATAGATTATGGAAAAAGCTTATTTGAATCTATTTCAACAAAAACATGGGCATAAGAAACTACATTTTTATCCATTTTTATTGAGAAGGACCCACCAGCTTCCTTAACAACAATGCAATCATGTTAAGAATATCATTTCGCCAGAACCTAGAGGTAACCAAGGGAGCCGAACCCAAACTAGCACCCATGACATAATTTCATCCATAGGGTTAAATCCCACATGCCAAGGCTTAATGAAAAAGCCAACCTAGTTATAAAAATAAGTCCCTCCTTCAAAAACTTTATGCTGATCCTCCATGCAAGAGAAAACAACCATGAAAAAATTATTTACCCCCAACATGATCTCCATATCTCCAATCGGGTTCCATACTTTTTGAGCCCAAGATTCCAACAAAATGAGAGGGACCCGAATTCCTAAAAAATTGCAAATTAAGGTATGATTAGCCAAGTATTCAACATCCTTTGCAATTGAATATGGTTGAATCACTAGGACAGGACTATCTAGAGCTCGTTCAAGACAATCATTCACTTTTGTAGCTTTAAAAATCCCAATCGAAATAGAGCCAACTCAGCTTGGTGATATTTCTCTAAATGCATGACCTAAATAAGATGGTATGGAGCCCATGAGGACCTCTTGGAAGAACAATATTTGCTTATTATTCAAATACCTTGCCATAATATCTCTGTTTATCTCATTCTCTGTAATCTCCATCTCGTATTATTTGTAATCTTCATCTCGTATTCCTAGAGAAGAAATCAATTACCACATACCATTCCAAACTATTACAAAATATCATTATAATGAGGGTCCCATGTTGGAAATGGGTCATTACATAATAATATGAGAATTACATAACAATGTTAGGATGGGGTCCTAACACCTAACAAATTGTTCATCTCCTAGTTTTGCATATGAGATGGTGTGAACTAGATCTGAGTTTGGCTATAAGAATTTTTCCCTCAATTTTATCTTTGCATCTATGCACTTATTTTGATTGCATTCATAGTTTAGGTTGAACTCATTGATGTATAACCATTTTTTCTTCCTAGATTTTTAGTCCATATGACAAGTCTATATTTCTCCCTCACATTCTATTTAATTTATTTGTTGGAAATTGGGATCTCTTGTAATTTAATGCTCCATTCTTCCATCCATTTATTTATTTTTTTTCATCCATATTTTTTTCTTATGTTCAATGTTTCTTTAATTACTTATTTTGACAACATGTTATCCGATCATAACTACTTCTAGTCAAAAAATCCTTATTTTAGAAAGTAAAATCTCATATGGGATTGATTCTTTAATTCTAAAATTATTTGTAATTAGTCATTTGATTCTTTTTATTTATCTCCATTTAAAATTTGATGTATTATTGGCCCACATATCACGCCCACATAGCACCACTAGAATAACTAATAACCCAAAAAGGATCCTAATGGTTTTCCAATTCCACAACTCTAATTTTATGACCCTATTTACCAATGAGTAGAGTGACCTCCATCCTATTTATATTTGTTTTATCCTACATATTCCTAAATTGATTTTTCTTTAAAAATATAACCCAAACTATTTTTTATCTTGTTACTACCTCTAAGAGATTTTATTCAAATATAATATATGATTTTTTTTGCTCTCTTAAATTAGAGAAGACCATAATTTTAGTATTGCTAGTGTTTACCTCCATCTCAACTTATTTACAAAAATACCGTAAAGCTTTTACATATTCTTTTAAAATTTCAAGTGTCTTTCCACACAATATGAGATCATCAACATAGAGAAGAATTTTGACTATGTAATTAACCAATTTTATTCCCTCCTTCCATCCTTTCTATCCATTCTTCCAATTGTCAATCTAAAATCCAAATAAAGTAGGTGACAATAGAAAACCTTATTTCACCTTGATATCAATCCCAAAACACTCTGATGGTTCTTTTGGAGTTTTCCTTGGTTAGTATGTATTTTTATTCTATTATTTTATATAGTTTACCTCTAGGTACTATGTCAAAATCCTTTTTAAAGTCTATAAAACAACAATAAAATTACCTTTTTTCATTCTATGTCCTATCTATTAAGTGCCTTAAATTTATTCAATAATCTATTATTCAGTACATTGGTCTAAATCATGCTTGCCCTATTATCCTATTTCATTTATTTTCTACCCATTAACTAATTTTATTTTCTTCTACTATGCTACCAAACAATTTTTCAAAAAGAGTAATAATCATGATGGTGTAGGGATTTTAAATATTGTTGGTATCTCCAATTTTATGCAATGGTATGACTAGGTTATCCATTCCAGTGGAAATCCTTCTTTAATGATGTCATTAAAAATATTTTGTATGTGTAGTGCTAAGATGTCAACCCCCTAATTGAGATGTTTAGCTTGCAAACCATCTATATCTTAAAATTTACCTAATATTATCTTCTTAATGTTGTTCTTCACATATTTCAATTTTTTTTTTTCATTTGTGTCAAATAAAGGAGAAGTATATTTTTCTTGGTTTCTTTCATATAATTTCTTAGAATATTGCAACCATTATTTGCATGTGATATTGTTTTTTGTGTATTTTTCTTTTTTGTACCTATTTTTAAAATTGTCTTGGGCTATGCTTTATAATACATATCAAATATTTTTTCCTTGCTCTTCTATTTTTTCATTTTTTGTTTTCACTAGCTATTTATGTTAGGTAATTATTTATTACATAGGCAACTCTTCTTATAGTTGAAGTCATATGCCTTCTTGTATTTTTAGCAGTTTCAAAATGTGTTGAGAGAAAATCAAGATATTCTATCAAGACCTTCTGCTCAGATCGAGGGAGGGGAATTTACCTCCAATGATTTATCTAGGTTTCCCAAAAAATATGGGATAAAAATACATCTTACAACCACATACACTCCTCAAAAAATGGAGTTTTTGAAAGGAGGAATTGTTCCATAATGGAAATGGTTCAATGTATGCTCATAGAAGCTCATCTTGGGCAACAATATTGGGTAGAAGCTATCACTACTGCTATGTATCTCCTAAATTAAGCACCAACAAAATATCTTCAAGGAGTCACACATGAAGAAGCCTAGAGTGGAATAAAACCATCAATTTATCATCTAAGAATATTTGGTTGCAAATCCTACATGCACATTCTTACGAAAAAAAGGAGCAAGCTATATGAGAAGTCTTTGTAGTGCATATTTCTTAGTTATGATAAAGAATCAAAATGGTATCGATTGGTTGACCCTATTACCAAGAAACTTCATATTAGTCAAAATGTGATATTCGATGAATCTCGCAAGTCAAATACAATAGATTCTAAATAATCTAGCCAAGACACATCTCCTGATGTACAACTGGAATTTTATGAGCCGAAAGAAGTTGCTCCCCTACAACAACAAAATTCTAAAATAGTACACAAGAACAATGAGATATGCAAAAATTGATGCACCTCATGATCTCAATTCAAATCAACCATATAATCAAAATATGTCATGTCAGGAAGAAGAAGAAGAAGAAAAAGAATATAGGAGTGAAAAAGAAGATAGGGGTTTTATGAAGGACAAGAGTAAAATATTTGAAAATTTATTAAGACCATGTATGGGTTGAAAGAAGCTCTGAGATCTTGGTTCATCAAGATTGATAATCACTTGTTGCAACACAATTTTAAAAGGATTCCCTCATATGCAAATCTCTATTTTAAAAAAGTTAGTTTTAAAATAGTGATACTTGTACTATATGTTGATGATATAATAATCATCAACAGTTCATATGAAATGGTGGACACTTTGAAGAATGACTTGAAGAAGTCATTTGAAATGACGAAACTAGGACTTCGATATTGCTATATTGGATTGGAAGTTTTCCAATAGAAGAATCACATCAGGATCACACAAATGAAATATGCCAAGGCACTAATAGAGAAATATCTGATGATAGAATGTAAATCCAAGGTAACTCCAATGGAACTAGGGTTACAATTATCTAGATATAACAAATATCCTTAGGTATATGTAACTCTCTATCGATAATTGATTGGAAGTCTTATATATTTGACCAACACTAGGCTAGTGTTGGTCAAATATCTACCTAAAATACAAATCTTATGTCTGTGCACCCTAGACACATCCAACATTGAAAGGTCAAAGGAAATAAATGTCCTTCGGGTCAATCTCTAAAGGGGGTTGACTCCCTTACTAATCCTACATCAGTTTAAAGTTTAGAGTTATAAGAAAGAAATTGGAAATAATGGAAAGAAATGGGAAATATGGCCATAGGAAAAAGGATGTAGGATTGGGGATAGACTAGCAGTAGGAATTTAAATCGTGTTATGGTAGCACATAATAGAAGGAAGACAAAGAATCCACTTACAATTTTATGGAGATAACTTCTAGAGTTGCATTCCTGTACTCACTCCCTCACTAGAAGTGTTCAAATCCAGATACAAAATTAAAACTTAGCAGATAACAAACATGAATATAAAGTAAAAATGACTAAATTAGAAACAAATCACACACATAATTCATTCACAAAATCAGAAGCCAAAAATATTTTATTTACGTAGAAAACTTGAAGTGTTTTTCTGCAGAGTGTCCATCCTTTCTTTACAATGAAAAATGTTTAGTATTTATAGAGGTTTTACCTCTATTCATTTAATACACAAAATACAAAATACACCTAGATCAATAACTAGCAATAGGAATCCTCTCCTCAAATATCTTTGAAATTCCTCCTTCTATGACAATGATCCAGCTTTTAATGGAAAGTCTTGGGAAATCAGGAAGTTTGGGCATCGATGCATAGAAAACTGCAAAGATGGTCATTGACTTGGTACCTCCACTATGCCTTGGAAATTCACACTTTGTCAAAAAAGTCTACCATACCTGAGTATCACTTCGAAAAGAGGATAATTAAATAGGGAATATCTTGGAACTCATGAAAATCATTCTGTGATATTAAATCCTATGCCCTTTCAGCAAATTTAGTCACTCTTCACTTCAAAAATTAAATTCTCATTATTTGTTTGATTTGGGTGCCTTTGAAAATTCTTCTTTAATTCTTAAAATGAATTTTGCCCAATGCAAAGTGATAGGCAAAAGCACCCTATTTAAATTTCATCACTTCCTCCTTATTCGTGCTTCCAAGTGGAGAGAGCGCCCACAAAAAAATAACTTTTATAATTTAGCTCAACCTGTGTCTCTAAGATGCGCTTTACACCATTCCATATAATTTTTCCCAAGGGAGAAGCAAAATATTTTATTCACCATTAAATCATAGCTATAGGTTCACATTATTTTACCTAATGCATAGCCCATAGCTTGATTCATTTTAAAACTATTTGTGCCATGTGCACCGCAAAAACATGACAACGATATTTCCTAAACAAATTTGGATGACACACCTTATCATACACCTTTATTTTAATTTTTGTCACTTTTAATCATCTTCATATAGCTTCGCTCTGAGGAGAAGCGATCGGGACTTTCACCTCACACTTGGGGTAAAAATATTGTTGGTTGCTTTCTTTTAGAAATTATTTTACCTTCAGCATATATGTTTACCCCAAGGAAGAGTGAATGGGATTTTCACCCCACTTTAGGTGAAACCATTTTAAAATTCTTTTCAATACATGCCACTATAGGGCCCACAACCTTCTCCATATGATTTCACCTCAAAGAGTAGCAAAAGGTAGTTTCACCCCTCTCTTGGGGCGAAAGAGCCTTGACCTTTTAATGTTGTATCTTGTCACCTTGACACCTTAGTGGGACCCATAGTGCACACTTATGACTTCATTGCTACTAGAATTTTACCCCAAGGAGGGGCGAAAGGGAGTTTCACCCCTTGGGGTGAAAGTCTGATTGACCTTTCTATACACTGAATTGGCAAGACATTCGCTTATGTTGATGATATTCACCCCAAAGTGGGGCAAATTATTATTTCACCCCACCTTTGGGGTGAACGTACTCCATTTTTTTTCCATCATTCCTCAACTTCAGGCCCACCACAAACCTACTTTTTTAGATGTGTTTTTTCCCCAAGGAGGGGTAAAAGGTATTTTTACCCCTCACTTGGGCTGAAAGTGATTTTGCCAAACTTAACATTTTTTTCTCCTTTTAAACCTACGTTCACCCTAAAGTGGGGTGAATGGGTTTTTCACCACACTTTTGGGGTGAACGCAATTTTTTTGCTCTTTCCTTTGCTTGGTGATGAGACTTTCAGGAAAACAAGGACGTCTTCAGGCAATTTCTACTGCCTTCACACACAAATTTCATTATCCCCTTTTACAATAATTTTACCTTATAAAATCCATTATTCCTAGCATACACAAAAAATTAACTACAACATATTATACTGGCTAGAATACTGCAACATATATTCAATATATTTTGTCGCTTTTATAATAAAAATATTGAACAAAATTTCATAGCCCGCAACGTTCTTACTCTACATATGCTTTCACATCAAAGAGGTGTCAAGGAGACAAGATACGGCATTAAAAGGTCAAGGATCTTTCACCTCAAAGAGGGGTGAAAGGTAGTTTCACCCCTCTCTTGGGGTGAAAGATCCTTGACCTTTTAATGTCGTATCTTGTCACCTTGACACCTTAGTGGGACCCACGGTGCATATTTCTGACTTTTTTGCTACTAGAATTTCACCCCAAGGAGGGGTGAAAGGGAGTTTCACCCCTTACTTGGGGATAAAGTCTGATTGACCTTTCTATCCACTGACTTGGAAAGACATTCACTTATTTTTATGACGTTCACCCCAAAGTGAGGTAAATGATGCTTTCACTCCACCTTTGGGGTGAACATACTCTATTTTGTTTCCATCATTCCTCAACTTTAGGCCCACCACAAACCTACTTGTTTAGATGTATTTTTGCCCCAAGGATGGGTGAAAAGGATTTTTGCCATGATTTTGGGGTGAACACATTTTTTTTTGCTCTTTCTTTTGCTTGGTGATGAGGCTTTCAAGAAAACAAGGATGTCTTTGGGCGATTTCTACTGCCTTCACACACAATTCTCATTATCCCATTTTACAATCATTTTACCTTATAACATCCATTATTCCCAAGCATGAAACCCATGAAAATTAGAAATAATATGAACACACAAAAAATGAACTACAACATATTATACTAGCCAGAATACTGCAACATAGATTCAATATATTTTACCACTTTTACAATAAAAAATATTGAACAAAATTTCATCAGAATTTTAATGTGGCATGGTACAAAACTACCAATATTTTTGGTGGCTCTCGAGGTATCTAGCTCACATGGATGTAAGTGATCCCAAGAATTTATCCATTAGGATTTTAATGGTCCTTATTATGGGCTACCTTGGTCGGCACTTCTGGTTTGAACGTCTTTTTTTGTGCTTGTTTTGTTGCTGCCTTCTCTACCGCTGCCTGCTCTGCTACTGCTTGTTCCACTGCTACTTGCTCTTCCTATTCCTTCAAAATTTCATAGGTGACTTTGTAAATAGTAACTACTTTGGCCCAAGAATATATGGTAAAAAAACAAGGAACACTAAGCACTTCATAGATGTACCACATGTTCTGGATATCTTCCAAGCTAATGTGCTTAGATCTCTGAGCTAACTCAAGAAAGGACGACTTCATGCGAGTGAAGCTTTTCATGAGTGAAAACACTTGTTCTTCCATAATTGGCTCCACCCAACCATCAATATCTATTGTATATTGCATAAAATTATTCTAGATTTGCTCTAATTATTCCTTTGATAGTAGCTCACCCCATTCATTTGTAAAACCTAGGAAACCCATGTCAGTGAGAGCATCAAAATAGACCATTAAAACAACATGCTCTCATTCAATCACGTTTAGTATCTTTCTACCTTCTCTCACCAGGTCCAACCTATGAAAATAACTGCGTAACATAATCTTAGAATTAGATCAGGCATGATCCATGTCACTCATGGGGTGAATACACATAGTGGACTAAGCAAGAGTTTGGACCTTTACTGCAAATACCAAATGAGGCTCTAGAAAATTCTCCACATCTTCTATCACCTGCTTACTTAGCTGAATTTAAATTTGGGCCTCATAGAGATACTACAGGATCAAGGTTGCTTTTGGCACCATATTCTCACAAATTTGAGCCAATCTAAGGTAGACCTCCTTAATCATATTTTGGGTGAATCTAGTAGTCCGTGTAGCATTTTATACCAATTGATTCTATATGGAATCAAGTTGTATCTTCATTTCCTGCACTTGCTGCTTCACCACATCCTTTTCCTTCTGGTGAGCCACTGCCTACTGATACCATTATTTATTCTCCTACATCATCTTCTCTTGATGTGCTCTAATTTCTACCAAAGCTTCTTCAAGCTTAGAAATATTTGCCTCAATATCATAGAATATCTGCTTGTTATGCTTACCATGAAAATAAACTGAGCTCATATCACCTTGGATGTTCCCCATCTTCTTAGTAGGATAAATATTTATCAGGTCCTCTATCATAATATCATAAGCGTAATAGCTTGGCGTAATTTCTCCTTATGGTTTTTGAACCAGGGGAATCATCTTAGTAGTGTGATCCTCCATAGCAATTAGATCAAAGGTGACTTTCTTAAGCGACTTAGCTAGGGTAAGAGCCTCTTTTCTCCTGCACCTCTTCAGCCATTGTGATGAAATGAGATGCGTGCAATTGATTTTATCTACAATTGGCTTTTTGAGTAATACCTCAGTTTGGGGTAGCACCTACATCTCCAAAAATGGGGTGAAAGGGAATAGAGCTTGTGCACAATCTAGCTCAAATGAAGAAGAGGAAATCAGAGGGGGGACCGAAATAGTAGAATGTATGGAAGTGATAGGCTCAGCTGCAGTTATGCTCACTTGTGGAGGAGCTTGCATACATACAATTGTAGTGGAAGTGGTGATAGGAATGGAAGGTGAAGGATGAAAAAATGGATTTGGATCTGATGCAAATGAACTAAAATAAAGGGAGGCCAAAGACAAGGGAAAAGGAGTAGTAGTGACTTACGCGTGAGATATAGAGGGTGAAATGGAAATAGAAGGTATACCAAATGAAGGGGTGACATATATAGGAACTGAGGGAAATGAAGTCATAGGCACTACTTGTTCCTAAGTGGAAGAAGAGGGTAAAAGAGATGTACCTTCAGGCATGGGCACTGTGTGTGTTGATGATAGAGGTGGCTACGAAATTGGTTTTTCTTGTTGCTTTTCTACTTCCACCTTGAGGTCTATGATATCCATTTGTTGGTCCAACTGCTACTCTTAAATTAATGGAAGCTTCTAGGCAAAGCTAATTTGAGTAGTTGATGCTAGCGGAGGAGGATTTTCAGCAGCTATAATAACTATAACCATGGAAACTGCAATAGTGGATGAGGAAACAATACCAGTTCTTAGCTTCTTTGTAGCCTTAGGGAAAGGAAATCCATCTTCTACACTTTTATTCACCTGCTATGATATTATTTTAAATACAAACTGATGTTATTCTTCTTCATGTGTCACTTCTTTAGCTATTGAGTGCTCTTCTTCAACCATGCTTTCTTCACTATCATATTTTTGAAAGCTTTGAGGTATGACCTTGGAGAAAGTGATAGGTTGATAGATGTTGATAAACTCATCATATGCCTTTGAAAATACCTCGTCCATCTTCAACCCATAGGTCGATGTAATTTTTCCATGGTGGACCCTCATAATCCACCAATTTATGATTTTTTCCTTAGTCCATGCAAGTAGTTGTTATTTCATCTAACCAAATAGTCCTAGTGGAGGAATATGATCTTTGTGCACTACAGGGTTATATTAAGTCTCTTGTTCATAAAAATCATGCCATGATGGAAGTGACATCATAGCTTCAACATGCCACTCCAAATCACACCCTTTGCAATTATTACAATTTTACTGAATACTTAGCCATGGGAAGCAATGAAAATGTTTGGCCTTAATTATTTACAAAAAATGATCCAATGGGTCATATCTCCATCTTTACAGAAGTTCCACCAGACCCAGGTCTTAGAGAGCCTTTATGAGTAATCTATTATGATCAACCCGGTCCACCTTGATACCACCAAATTTAAAGGGCATCATGCACGTTCTCTTACCATACCCTACTCCATAAACATTGTTCACATAATAATTCTGGCACACCGTCCCCATTGCAAAAACATGCTTGGTGGTGAAATATGGAAGCAAGAATGTCTTGCCCATGAAGCCAAAAATCCGTACAACTACGCCCTAAGTCAACAAAAATATGTCATCCTTATATGCTTTGACAATTGCCTCCCTCATTGCCCATGTTACCCTTTCACTCTTGTTGCAAATCAACTCAATTACGGGACCTCAAAAATAAGTGGTTAAAATTATAGAATGACTCCCTTCTTGACAAAGTGGGAGTCCACATATAAAAAGGTAAGACCTTATTTTCATCATCAACTTGCTTAATCACTATAAATGAAAAATGTTGATGCAAGTGAAAAAAGAAATACCATACAAAGAATGAAGTATGCTTAAATAAATTTGCTTATCCCATATTCATTTTCTCTAATTGGATGTATGTTTTTCGATATATGAAATCAGCCCAATCAAAATAAATTGGACTTGTGCCTGCCCTCATCGTCATTGAAGCATAAAAATCCACCTATGATATGCATTGTGCACATTCTGACTACCATTTGTGAATTGTGGAGTCTGCGAAGAGGCTAGAAACCCATGCCACCATCAAAAAAATATTTTAGCTCTTAAAATCTAAAAGCGACTTCAGTAGATTTGACAACTACCCTAGCTGAAGCTCTTGAATTAACTGCATTTCCATAAATTGATGCATCATAATTGTGGACACATATCTCTCCTCCTATTTGTTGAGGTGTAGCTTTTTCATATCATGTTAGGGGGAGGTTTCAATCCACAAGAAAATGCTTCCCTTACTATGTTGGAAGTGATAGAAAAAATCAATTTTCCATTTGTTCTTTGAACGACCCTGGTAGTTGGATTGTAGAATCTGGCAATCAACTTCACTAACTTCGAGTAATCATGTACGGGTGTGCACAAGTACCATAATAACTACACATAATATGACATCGTTAAAGGGTTCTCCAGTGTCAACCCCTGCTAAATTGTGAATTCCAAATCTTGTCAAAGCTTAACCATGCCCTTATTGGTGATGATGCAATCCTTGACCTCTGCCATGGTGTTAGAGTACGGGTCCAAATCGATGTTTTCATTTTTTCGTGATTTCTTAGATTTTTTATTGCCTTCTACTTTCTTCTTCAAATGCTTTGGTTCTATGACTTCTTTTTCTTCTACAATTTTCTTGCCCATTGCATAAATTTTGGCAACCCTAAAAGCGCTTTGCAACTTTTACAACCAAAAGCTCGAAAATACATCAGCAAAATTTTAAAATTTTAATCTTTGGATAATTTTACCTATTCTATTTATAGAGTGCACCTCCAACTACCATAATAAATGTAGTAAACCTATTTGGTGGATTCAGAAGGATGTGCACCTTGGTATACTCAGTCGACAATTCACAAACATTTTAATGGGTATTCACCTTCATCTGCCATAATATATTTTTTGAAATGTGTGCTTTTGTTGTGTTATGCCCTCAAAAAGTGTGCCCTGCCCCCCTAATAGATGCTTCAAAAAAATAACTCACCACATGTGGACCAATGAATATTCTTGCTTTTGATGTTGTGAGATCTTGGTTCTCGAGAATTCCAAAATGCCTCCCAACGCAAATCTAGGCACACATTTCCCATCAAAAACTTGGAAAATGTGTTTAAATGACCATGAGCATTTTAAAAAATTCACCACATTTTTATGGGTGAAATCACCTTGAGATGATGCTTCCCTTTTTATGCTATGCTCACAAAAATACCTTTCACCTATTTTATTATTTTCATGATGAAAATACTCCTTTTAAAATAGTTCTTGCTTTTCTTTTTCACCTCATATTTTTAGAAAAAGCATTGATTTTATTTTCTTAAAAAAAAAAACTTCTAACTTGGAGCTTTAATTTTGCTTTTTCTATTTATGTTTGTTTTATTTTTGCCTTTGTTCTTCCTTTTTATAAAAATAAGGCACATGGGGAATTAGAACTCATTCTCCTTTTTTTTAATTTTATTATCTATTTTCTCCAATTTAAATTTCATCGAAACTTAGTCATCAAAAAAGTTGGAATGTGCCCCTCATGTTTTAAAATACCTTGATATCACTTTGCCCCTGTGAGAGATGAATGGGAGTTTCACCCCTCTCACAGGGTGAAAGCATCGTTGACCACTCTTATTACTGCATGTCCTTAAAACTGCATACACCCCAAAGTGAAGTGCATGAAGCTTCGCCCCACCTTTAAGAAGATCTTATTTAACTGTGTTCATGTGCGAGGCCCATGATTTTATTTTGAATGCATGTGGTATCACCTCAATGAGGGGTAAAAGGGAATTTTACCCCTCACTTGGGGTGAAAGCACTTCCAATTCCTGCCTTATTATTTCGAACATTTTCTTTCCCCAAGACTTCATGCGAAGTTAATATCTCTTTTTGATCAAATTTTTAATTTTGGAGCCCTCATATACCTGCTAAAAATCTTACAATAAATGATTAATTCTGCTTGAAACTTATAATGTATTCTTGAAAAACCTTCTCAAAAATTTCTTTTTTAAAAAAAATTGGTGGAAAAATAAATCTGTACATATTTACATACTCACACTCCTGATCATGCTACTAAAAATAAGCCTTTAGGTAAAGGCCATTAACTGGAATCGGAATATACCAACCATCCATGTCTTGAAAATGATATGAATTCATTGAATTTACCCCTAAGACTTGAAATGGACCTTTCCAGATCGTGTCAAACTTATGGTGCTTTCTAGTCTTAGCTTTGTTCTCGTTCCGCTTTAGGACTAGATATCCAACCTAAAACTTATGTTCTGACATATTCTTACCAAACCACTTTTGTGTCATTTTAGCATGTTCAGTGAAAGCCTCATATGCTTTTTCTCTCTCCTTTTCTAGCTGCAAAAATTGATCCAACCTTGCACTCATGGGATCATATTCATCATCTTCATCTTTAAACAATTGCAAAGTCTAGAGAACTGAAAGCTTGATATGGGTGGGTAAAACTACCTCTTTTCCATATACCAGGGAGTAAGGAGAAGCTTTGATAGACTTATTAACTGATATACAATCTACCCACAGAGCCTGATTTAACAATAGATGCCAATTTCTTTTGTTGATGCCTAGCATTATTTTCAAGATTCGAAGCAGATTCTTATTTATGGACTTAGCTAGGCCATTTTACTACGGGTAATAATTGAAAGAAATATTCAGATAAATCCCATATTTTCTTGGAAATTCAGTTATCTTTGCCCTGATAAATGGAGTCTTATTGTCTATTACAATGACTTCTAGTACACCAAAATAGATAATCAATCCTTCAAGGAAGGAGATAATTGTAGCCTGGTCAACCTTCTTCGTTGTAATGGCTTCTTCCCATCGAGTAAAGTAATTGGTTGCTATAAAAATGTATTTATGCTTGATGGAGGAATGGGGATCAATTAATCCAATGAAATCTAAGCCTCATTGTTGAAAAGGAGCTTCTATCTGGATCGGGTGTAGAGGTAGATATGCCTTCTGACTCCTGCCCACGTATCATTGACAATTATCATAGCTTTGGCTCACTTTGTGTGTATCTACAAAAAGGGTAGGCCAAAATTATCCATCTCAGATGAACTTCAAGTCCATAGGACTTCCTACATAATACCCACCATATAAGCTAGAGTGGAAGTCCTCCAAGATCTTCTATTTCTCATATTATCGAATGCACTTGAGGAGTACACCATCTATGTTCTTGTGAAACAATCCATTTGGTAGCAAAACATACTTAAGAGCTTGTAGCCTAAACCTTCACCTTTGTGAGGCATCAAGTTGTGATGGACATTTTCTAGATGTGAAGAATTTAAAAAACTCCTCTATCCAATCATGACCTATAGCTTGATTAGCAAGATTACTTTTACTGATGACCTCATCATGTAATGTTGCTAGTGATAGAGAAGCTGCAATTTTAGCCAATTTTTGACAGAGTGCCCGACCACAAACCAACTTAGTCGATCAAATTTCCACATCATATTCCTTAATATTTCAAATCCATACTAATATTTTATCACCCATATCTCATTGAATTATGAAATTCCTGACATCTAGATGGATACTATAGATGACTGTCCTACTCTGTTAAATAAAATGCCAAAATTTCTATAAAGAATTCATGATTGCATATACCTTCTTCTCGATAAAATTATATTTTTCTTGGTGTGGTGCAATAACTTGGCTGAGGAAAATAATCATTTCTCATCCCCATCATCTTGCTTTTGAGTGAGGATAACAACATAACTCTCCTGCTTGCCTACTGCATAAATGATAAAGTCCTTCGAATAATATGGATTAATCAGTACTAGCAATTGGGTGATTCTCTTCTTGATTTCTCAGAATGCCTATATTATTACTTTTATCCACTTGAATTTTGCATTCTTCTTGAGGAGCTCAGTCATTGGCTTTACTACCTGAGCAAAATTAGCAATGAATTTTTGAATAAAGTTAATTTTTCCAACCAATGATTGTAGATCCTTCTTGTTAACTGGTAGCGGTAATTTCAAGAGATCCTCAACTCTCACAAGATCAATCACCAGTCCTTCTTGTGAAATCACATGTCCCAAGAGTTTTTCCTCTTTAACAACAAAAATAGATTTCTTCGAGTTAATGGAAATTCCAAATTCTTAAAACTTTTTGAACACGTCTTAGATGAGAGACATGTTCTTCCTTGCGATGTGAGAAAACAGTCATGTCATCAAGGTAAATTACAATAATTCGATTCAACAACTCATTGAAAGTGATATCCATAGCTCTCTAAAATGTGGCACCAGTATTGGAAATACTGAATGGCATACTTTGATAGGTGAAGGTGTCCCACTTTTTGGTGAATTTCATTTTGTGCTAATATTTTTCTTTCACCCAGATCTAGTTGTAGTTGGAAAAACCATCAAGCAATAAAAATATTTAGGTGCTAGCTAAAACATGAAGGATTTGATCAGTCTACAGTAGGGGGTAATAATATTTCAAATATGCCTGGTTCAGATTGTGAAAGTCCATGCACAAGAAAATATCTCCATTCTTCTTTCAAAATGGAACCAAATTTGCCACCCATGTTGAGTGCTTGAAAGGATAAACTATTTTTACCTCTAGTTTTTTTAGCAACTCTGCTTTCATTAGTATGTCAATTTTTGGATTAACATGCCATTGTTTCTTCTGAAAAGGATTCACTTCCTCTTGCAACTCAATGGTGTGCTAGATTACATTTTTATCGTATCCTTTCATATTGTGATAGCTCCAAGTGATGATGTCTAGAAATTCATAACATAGATTCTTAATATCTTCAAGATCCTTGGGTGTACAGTCTGTTATGATTTTGATAACCTTTTTAGGTTCCAATTGTATTTCCTTGTATTCCCTTACATCCACCTTGATATTGTGTTTATCTGCCCTATCATTTTGATCAAACAAGCTCTCAAGAGAAATAAGTCCTCTAGGAATGTGGTTATTATTCAATTGAATTATCCCTTCCATATCCTCCTCGGTTAGTATTCTTTCTTCTACACTGGAAGCTTCTTTAATAAAAAATTAACTATATTTTTATCACTATCAAATACTTGCCGATAGATATTTTATCGAGGACTGAAGGTCTATAAATTACTCTCACAGTCTTTGGTCTCCTGGCCACTTGCTCTACGGGAGAGAAATTTGCACCAAGGGAAGCTAAGATGTCTGCATGTTTGTTCTATTTTCACAAAATTGCTTGAAATTTTAATGTTGTAAAAGAATCAAACAAGTCCCATACCTTGTTATGGTAGGCCTTCAAATAGTGTTGCTTTGACATGCATTTTTTTGTAGTCTGATTAATGATAAGCTTAGAATCTCCAAATATTTGCAACTTTTTGATTCCCAACTTTTCAGCTTTCTTCAGACCAAGGTACAATGCTTCATATTCAATGATATTATTCATGTAGCTCCAATTTAATAAATATGAATAGGTTTTTTGTAATCCCAAAGGAGAAACAAGAACAATTTTGGCTTTGGTGCCATTCTTGCATCTTGCATCATCAAAATATAACTTCCATAATTGATCAAAGACTAGATTTTGGGAGTCGAAAGCTTATACTTTAGTTTGTTCGGGTTTAGTTATGGTATAACAACCAATACCATTTTCCACCATTGCATTGAAATCCATCAATGAAAAATCATCTTCCAGGTAGAGCTCACCAAGGGCTTCCTCCATCAAGTCCACCTCTTGCACTTCTTCTGTCATCATATTAACTATGCTAATGGGCTTTTCTTCTTCTTCAAGTTTTTCTATATGAAAAGTGGATGGATTTTAATTATAGACATGGATTATTCTTTCCTTAAAAGGAATATCCAAATGTGAATAATCCAGGGAAAGATATCCTCCTGGCTTTGCTTTGAATTCCCTCGAAAGATACATGCTAAAATATGGCTCCAAGTCGACTACCACTACTTCTTGAATAAAAGTGTTCTGCGATATGTTGTGCTAAAAATTGGGAATATATTTGTGAAGTAGGGGAAAAATAATGCACCTAATATTGTTAAAAAATATACATCTAAATTTGGTGTTTAAAAAAGCATTGCAAAAGGAAAAATTTAAGCAACCATATAAGCCAAATAAGTGCAAGAAAAGGTGTTTCTCTTTATTTCATTTGGTAAATCAGAACAATGGTTACATATATGTCCCCTTGAGGTCTCTTAATGTGATACAATTATTTACAAAATTATGGGTTCCCAAGGATCAAGTCCTTTCAAAGAAGCTCGTGTGCACTTCCAATGTTCTTCCTCATATCCATAATTGATGTGGGTGAACCTATGATGTCGCCACTATTTTATATGGTATTATAACCTTGTGCTCCTTCCTCATGCACTATAGGAACCTGCACCTACACACAAGGAAATCAAAATTATTAAATATCAAGTGTGTATGGTGAAAACATGCAATCCCCATAGGCACTAAAAGACTAGAAAATATGAATATGCTAGATGATTATCTCAATCAACTCCAAATAACTTGAAATTGTAGAGGTTTGTAGAATATATGGTTTTGTAAATATATTACTAAAAATAGAAAAAAATTGCATCCGATGGTATGGCGTAATCGTAGTGCACTTTTCCAACCTAAAAAACCCAAAGCAAGCAATTTCTACCCCTAAACATATCCAAAACACATGAAACTTGGAAAGAATACATAAAATGACATTTCAAGACAACCCATGTGGTCATATTTGCAAAATAAATAAAATTTTCATGTGCATCTCCATATGATCTCCGTAGACCTGCATAAGACCCTATAAAACACTAAAAATGTGATATCTCGCTCAATATAGCTCCAAAATGCATGAAATTTGGAAAGAAATTTCATATACTAATATATAATATAAATAAAAAATAACAATAAAGAAATAATACACAGATATGTACTCATACCTTGCAGGGACGGTGGGGACTATCACATAATGGGGACCATCCTAGGGTGGTACGACCACCAATTCTACACATAATTTATCACCAATTCCTATATGAATTGGTCAAAAACCCTCCTACTAGTGTTGTCATAAAATTTTGTGGTGAAATTTACTCAATCGGTTCAGTTTTGTGATCACATTGTGCCTCCCAGATAACTTGTAAACCTCCTTCACTAGGTAGATATTTTGAGAGAAAAAGGCACAAAAGGTGAGGGAAATCTTGGTAGCACTCTGTTGCTATATCTCAAAACTTCTCTCTATCATTTTTTTAGAAAATTAATCCACTTTATATCCAAAGGAAGCATTTGTGCAAGAAGACATGCGAGGGCATGCAAGGCAAGAGGTGCCATTTGGCCAATAGGGTGGCATGCATTGGAGGGGGAAGAGAATATCTCTATTTGGCCTCCCTCATGTAGTATGTCATAAGGATGTTGTGCCCTCTGACTTGCATGCTTGAATAGGTGGGGAAAATGGTAGTTTTTGGGTGCCATTTATCCAAATTTGACTTTTTGGGAGTCAAACCTTGTGGCCGTCCCACCCCAAGATGACCAGTTTGCCACCATCCCTGGGTAGGATGACCATAAATTGTGATTGTTCTAGGGTGGGAAGGTCATGCCTATGTGGCCCAAAAGCTCCCAAAAGTGGGGTAGAGCCTTCCAAGAGTGGTTAGGACCACTGTAAAACCTTTGAGGGTTTCCCAAGGGGCCATATGGTGTCAATTAGACCTTGTATTGGTCGTCTAATTGGATTGACTAGATATTAGTGTTTACAGATGCCCATTTTTGAGATGTGTTGTGTGCAGCACAATGTTGAGCAAAAATAGATGACTAAAAATATTGAATGATTAGGATTATTCAATAACCTAACCAAATTTTGATGTCCCAATCATGGAAAGAACATGTGTTCTTGAATCTTTGCTTCTAACTCGGTAAAGACATTGGTCTTGGTTTCTCTTCAGCTTCCAGGTATGCTCGGGGGACTTATAACCCTAGGCATTAGAGAATGCCAAGTATTTTTGTAACTTTTGAAGTGTACCAATAGGCAGGTTCATATGTACTGTTATGTGCTTAATCTAAATTATTGCTTGTTTATTTCCCCAAGTAGGGGCGTGATTGTATTTTTCAAATATTTGTTGGACAAACGCAATTTGCATGATTGAGTGTGTGCTTGTTGATTTTGATTATGAAATCATTAAGTATGACTACCTCATCAAGAGATGAGTCAATGAGGGAATGACAGTGATAAAAGTGATGAGTCGCTTGACACATATGACTTTGTTGGGGTTTCCTCTAATTTTACTCATTGAAAAATGGAGCATTTTGGAGAGGATTTTGAAGATTTTGTTGATGTTTCATGGAATAAAGGGGTTGAAAACTTTTTTCCCATGGTGGGGTCCAGCCCCAATGGCCTTATTAGGGAGTAAAGTAAGGAATTTTCCATTTCTCCATGAGAACTTGAGGTTCATCTTGTTGCCAATTGAATTTTGACCAAATTTGAGTTATTTTTGGTGGGTTTTTGGACCCTTTTTGGTAGTGTGAAGTCTAAGGACTCACTTTATTGTATCCTACGAGTAGTATGATGTATCTTTTTGTCCCACACACACACACACACACACATACATACATACATACATACATACATATATATATATATACATATATATATATATATATATATATATATACATACATATATATATATATATATCATATTTTATGTGGTTTATAATCATATTTTTATTGCTTTATGAGATGTATGCAATGTATTTATTTGCTTTATGATATGATGATGGATGTCTATCATGTATGCATATGTTGTAATGTGATGATTTTTTGTACATGCATGGATGTATGATGAAATGGATGATGTATTGATCTAGATGATGAAATGTATACTATAGGACATACTATGTTAGCACCATAGACTGTATAAAATTCATCAATTCATGTGTAATGTTGTCATGAGACTATGTAATGGATTTGTGGAAATGGAAACTGACATAAATGTGATAAAATGGAATGAATGATAGGATGTTATAGGATGTCTTCAAGGTTTTCATGAGACTCAAACAATCTAGTCGACTGGTCAAAAATTATATACTAACCATGCCAGAATTTTTGACAAGGTATGAATATGCTTGGATGACCCAGATACTCAATATCCCTGTGTGTGCAAGTGAGTTCATTTTGTGATGCGCATAAGATTACCACAATGCCAAATGATATTAATGCAGCCCCTCTGTACTGAAGATCACCCTATGAGTAACACAATCCTATATTTTGTACTTAGTTGGATTAGACAACTAGGTAGTGTAGGCTACCAAAAGCTATCTCATTCACATGTAAACATTGGTCTGCACACACGCAAAAATCTAATGTGACAGGCATATCATCATGCGTAAGGATACTACCATTTCTAGGAAGGCTTGATGCCACTAAACTTGTAATGAGGATCACCGAATGGTTTATCAAATGCTGATAATTCCAAGGATTCAAGTTCAATACTCCCTTATTTTATTTTATTTTATTTTAGGGATATTTGCTCATATGTAGTGATGAAAATCACTGTTTATTTTGTATTTTGTTTTCTTTTAGCAAGGTATTTGGGGAGTGGTGATAAAAATTATTTATTTTGTTTTTGATTTTTGCTTTTTGGGATTTTTATTTATTGGTAGTGGTGAAAACCACTATTTATTTTGGGGAATTGGGTAAGGAGGAGCTTGTCCTTTTACTAATTCTCAGCATTCTTGAACCATCCACACAAGGGAATGAGCAAGATAAAATTTTCACTTAAGGCAACATAGACCACTTTGTAGGTTCATCTTTACTTGTGGAAAACTTGGATTTAATGTGAAAAATGTGTTGGGATTTTGAAATATACAAGGTACAATCTAAGAAAGAATCTACCTCCTAAAAATTAGGATAGCTTTCTACAAAATTTGAAAAGAAAACTAGAGATGGCTGAGTGACCGAAAATCCTAATGACATTCTAGAACAAAATGGCTAGATGAAGGGAATGGACACAAATATGAAAGTGGGAAATGTAGATGGATATGATAGGTGAAGTATGAAATGATGTGATTGATGACTTGAACAACATAGATTTTTAATGATGGCTAGTATATAGTCTTAGTGCTAGACATGTATGAGCAACTCTAAAATGCAAAGTGCAATGATGAGTATACCTAATGTAAGTGATGACATACTGCAATGGTATGCAACTTGATGAAATTCAATATTTTTGTATTTTTGATATATATCTATATACAATGTGACCAATGGGCTTACTAGATGCCATTGGGGCTTTTTAGGGTGACCAAAGGGCTTATGGATGCCTTTGGGTATTTTGGGGTGACCTAGATGGTCGTAGACCACCTAAGAGCCTTATGGGTTGAGCAAGCGGTATGTAGATACCCTTGGAGAATTTTGGGGTGATCTAGATGGTGATAGACCACCTAGGGGTATTATGGGTTGACCAAGTGATATGTAGATAACCTTGGAGCATTTTAGGGTGACCTAGATGGTCATGAAATACCTAGGGGTATTATGGGTTGACCAAGTGGTATGTAGATACCCTTGGATCATTTTGGGGTGGCCTAGATAGTCATAGACCACCTAGGGGTATTATGGGTTGACCAAGCGGTATGTAGATACCCTTGGAGAATTTTGGGGTGACCTAGATGGTCATAGATTACCTAGGGATATTATGGATTGACCAAGTGGTATGTAGATACCCTTGGAGCATTTTGGGGTGACCTAGATGGTCATAGACTACCTAGGGGTATTTTGGATTGACCAAGCGGTATGTAGATACCCTTGGAGCATTTTGGGGTGACCTAGATGGTCATAGACCGCCTAGGGATATTATGGGTTGACCAAGCGATATGTAGATACCCTTGGAGAATTTTGGGGTGACCTAGATGATAATAGATAACCTAGGGGTATTATGGGTTGACCAAGTGGTATGTAGATACCCTTGGAGCATTTTTAGGTGACCTAGATGGTCATAGACCACCTAGGGGTATTATGGGTTGACCAAGCGGTATGTAGATGCCCTTGGAGCATTTTGTAACTTTACTTACTTTATTTTCTTAGGAGGAAGGTGTAATACTTCGTATACTCCTAGCATTTGTGGTTGTCAAAGGAAGCGAGGGAGGTGTGATACTTTTAGGATCTCTGATTTGATTCATTTCTTGTGATGTAGATAGGAGGGAAGGTGTGACACCTTGGATACCCCTAGTATGTATTGTGATTGATGCAATGTAATTGGCTTGTCTAGGAGGAGCAATAAAAATTGAACCCCCTATTTTGGCAAAGAATTCTAGGTAATGCCAATGTATAAAGGGGATATGATGAGTGATCCATTTGTGGATAAATATTCCTTATCAATAGGATCTTGGACCCTATGTCTAAAAATATGGCAATCGCTAATATCATGTCCTCTCATTTAGTGATAGAGGTAAGAATGATCCTCCCTGTATTGTTTAGATCTGGGTCTATTTGGGTTGAATAGGGGTATGTCTGGAAATACATTTGCATTTGTTGCTTACAAGTTATGAAAAATGGTCATGGATTCAGATAGTGGAGTCCAGTTATAATGTTGACATATTAAACGAGGTGACCATGGTGGACTCATTTTATAATACCATAGGGTTGTATGCATCTCAGTCACCTGTTTAGATTGCTCCTCTTGAATCCCATCCATAGGTAAAAAATCATGAGAAATTTTTGTTGATTATTTATTACAATAAGATTATTAACTTGAGGATCATTCCTATTGATTATATTTTATACTAGGTGTTTTACCTTAAAGCACATATGCATGTCATGCCCATTTTTCCTATGGTACTTGCAGTATAAGTCTTCATGATATGTTTTGGGCTTTGGTGCATTTAGATCGACAGGTTGACTCTCAGGTAGGTTAATTGCATTAGCTTCACAAAGGTGCTCAAATAAAGAGTCCATAGACTCAGCAATGGGCATAAATTGTCTCTTAGGGTGACATTGTTGGTTTTGCCCATGATTTGTTTGAGACTTAGCATTGGACTGCACAGGAGTAGGTTGGTCCTAATAATAAAGGGGTTGATTTTGGATGACTCAACCGTAACTCAATGCTTGTGAGTCGATTCATGATCTATTGTAAATCATTGTGTTGGTGATTCACTTGTAACTCCACATTGGCTAGCCTATTCAAGATATGTTATGGAGCTAGTGGAGGCGATGACTGGATGACTATTGAGGAAGTTGGGTGGAAAATAATAGGTGGTGGAGGTGAATTGGGTGTGGGATCCAAGAGGCAATTGGGCAGAAGTGGATCAAAAGTCCCTAATTTTTGAGCAGATATGGATGCTTCATGATGATTGGTACTAGTGAATATATCCACATGTTCTTGTTATTGATTTAACTCATGCTCATGTTCCAACTCGGAGTGTTCAATTGTGGTAATTGGATTACCCCAAATTAGGTGTAGGGGGTTCATCTATTCTTGATTTTGTGTAGATTTTGAGTGAGATGTAGTATGTGTGACCAAATCCATCAATGGTGTCTCCTGTGGTATGGATGGAATTTTGTATGGAGTCACAAGTGGTATAGATGGATTCAAAGGACTTTGGTTCTATGTCATCACATTGATCATTCCCACAAACTCATGAGAAGATGCATTTGCATTTAGGTAATTCATGGTTGCCTCATAAACTTGTCCAAGGTGATCTGCTTGGCCACCATGTTTGAGAGGTACCTCAAAAATGATATCAATGGGTGACAAATTGGTAGGATGACTACCTAGATCCTTGATCAACTCGATGATAGATGTGAAAGTAACATTAGATACTATGAACTCATCGAGTTCTGGGCAGGTCAATTGAATTGTATCTTCAAGCAAGGCATGATTTGATTCACCCATATCAACAGTGGGCTCTTCCTCATTTTTGTAGGAGTGGGAAGATATTCTACTGATGTATTGATGATAGTTGTGGGATATTCTACAGTTGGCTCTTCTGACTCTTACTCGCTTGAAGAAATAGAGGATAGTACTCATGGTGGTGAAGGTTGCTTCATGAATACCTATGGCATTGAATTTGGACTCTGGATAAGGTCATTGGGTTTAGTGTCCAAGTGCATAGGTGATACAGTAGGCTTATATGGATGATCCATCTATTTATAATACCTTAAGGGCTCTGTATCGACATCAATTACATGTACCTTACCTTCATCAATGTATTTAATGCATTGATGCACTATAGATGGAACACATTTCATGTCTCTTATCCATGGTCTTCCAATAAATATGCTTGTTGTGAGCTAAATACAAGTTAAATTTGATCCTATTTTGTCACTACCTATGCATTTAAACTGTTAGACTAGGGAGTTTCGTAAACTTTAGAAGTGTCTCAAACAATATCGTCTACAATACGCACTTTTGAGATGAGTCTGGCTAATTATATCATTGGGAGATTTAAAGGAAAGACATTCATTCATCCACACCATAATATTTTACGTATTAATAATTAGATCCTTGAAAATGAAATACTCATACGTGCATAATTAAATAGACATGAAAATAATTCCACTAAAGCAATGAAAATAACAATACAAAAAGAAAACCTATTAAAGAAGAAAAATGATCTAGGAAAGCATAAGAAAAAGGGAAGGAGTACTAGCTTGGAGTGGGCCCAAGATCCAGAAATTCCTTTAAGATGAACACGTGATTAGGAACTCTTGAACTTTATTATAATTGTAAGATAATTACAATACTTTTATCTCTTCAAAATAATAAATATATTCTAGATGATCTTTTGGATATCTATCAAAGAGGTCTGTGTGTGTTTATATAGCACACACACATATATTCTATTATAATAAGGTTACAATAGTAGTTCAGTCCAGACTAAACTGGGACAGTCTGGTAACCGCAATTGACATCTGCTAAAAATAGTCATCATTCCTAATGGTGGCACATTCGTTGATTGGTTCGAGCTGCTTGAGCTGGATTATGTTTCGCTTGGCGTAGGTAAGACATTCTCATCCATTGGTACTATTTCTAGAATTGTCTTTTGTGACATGGAACTGGAACTACATCGGTCAAAACTGCCCATGTCAATTTATTTGGTCAACTAGAGAATAATGGAGGTGCCTTCTTTATGAGGAAGGCACGTTCCTCAAGTTCTTTGTTAGGCGCCTTCTTTATGCAGAAGGCACATACTAATGTTGAGTGTCTTCTTCATGTGGAAGATGCCTACTGAGGTTGGGTGCCTTCTTCATGCAAAATGCACCTACTAATGTTGGGTGCCTTATTTATGTGGAAGGTGCCTTGCCTTGTATGGGGTGCCTTCCTTATGTGGAAGGCACCTAAGTATGTTGGGTGCCTTCTTTATACGGAAGGTACCTACCTTATGTTGGTGCCTTCCTTGAAGAGGAAGGTGCCTAACCACCATGCCTTGATACCCAAAGAAACAAAGTGCCAGGTCCATGAAGGACCTCGACTAATCCAAATCTGTCAAAACTAACTACATTTCCACACAAACACACTAAAACACACAAATTATATAACACACACAATTCTATTAAATAATTACATAATAATTCATAAAAGTACATAGTTATTATTATATTACCACATAATAATAAAAACAAACATACAAAATATGAGCATTTTTGGGGCTCATCATCCCCCCATACCTAACATATGCCATGCCCTCGTGGCATAAAAATTGTAGGTACCCTTCATACTCATCATCATCATCATTTTATGGATATACCTACAGCTTATGATTGCTTTTTTTGTGGACTGACATTGGGAGGTGCAGTATTTCTTTTTCAGCATGGAACTATGGTGTTGAGGCAGCTAGCTTCTGATGTCTGCCTTTGCTCAATCCGTTGAATTCACCTATTCAGGTTTCCCACCATGGCTGTTACTAGAGGTGGTATAGCTAATGTAGTCCTTGCTTCCTGGAATGCAGATTCTACATCCTACCATAGGTCAGCATCCGGGGGTCTAAAAATTGCAATAGGGATGTTAGAATTGTCCCTCCTAAGATGAACTACTTGGGCCTTATGTAATTGGACTGATTTAGGGGTAAGAACTACATTTTCTTTTGCAATGGCAACAACTTCTAATTCTAGCCCGTATACCCCCCACCTCTCAAAATATTTTTACATTTTAGAGGGGCATCCTTGTTATTACCCATAAATCTCCCAAAAATGATCATCATCTACCAGATTAACGTAAATACCAGGGTCTCCTTTGACCTTCGAAGTAGACTTCTTGGCCTCCTTTGCTACTGCCATTTCTTCATGCAACTGTTCAAACTAATTTTGCCTCTTTATGAATGACTGCATATCTCATTCATCATCAATTAGTTTAGCCTTCTTTTGAGCCGTCATGGGCCCTTTTATTTTGGCCCCAGTGGAAAGTGTGGTAGCTCGAACAAGGGGTTTCTCCTCCTTACCAGTGGGCGTATTTTCCTCATGAGGGGCTTGCTCTACTGACCCCTGAGCTATCCCTCCTTTCTTTTATTGTTCTAGTGTGGACCTAGAAGGTCCCTCGACACCTCTATCCTCAGGTCTAGGAAATTCTTCCTTAAACCCTAGTTTTGGTTACGGTCGCTAGTCCATACCTAGTTATGTATCACTCAGATTGATAACAAGGAGTTCTATTGGGCTTCCTATCTCATCAATTTTTAAAATAGAGGAATTCTCCTACTTCTGGGCTACCTTGTAGAGCATTCAACTAGAATTTCCCTGAAGAGAATACTCACTCTAATGAAGTGGGGTAATTCGTTGGGACCTCCATCGCCTAGTCAGTTTAGGTGGATGCATCCCTTTTCTCCGTCTCCTTGGCCCAGAACTATCGATTCTCATCTTGTAACTACTAGAATAGTTGCTAAATTTGAGCTTTCATTTGTGCTTTCTTCTCCAATTCTTCCCTATGCGTTGCTTGGCAATCTTCCAAAATTTGTTGGGCCATCCAAAAATTGGTTTGCCATTCTAGGGCTTCCTCTAGGGTTGTGTTAACAAGCTAATTAATACCCTTAGAGGTCCCTACACCCTAAAAAATTTAGCTTTTTAATTCCTGGAGGGTCTAGGATGTGAGACCAACCTCCAAGGCATATTCTTCCTCCTCTGAAGATAGGAGCAAACATCACAGGTGCCTTCTCCTGGGAACTTGTTCAGTTTATCGCAATTCGGTTTTGTCGCTGGTAAGCTGTATCTCTTCCTCTAAAAAATTATGAAATGGTGATTGCCCTACTTCTTCTACAAAATTAGGCAATGGTGATTACCCTCTTTCTTTATCCTCCTCTATGGGGCCTGAAGAACACAAGCTTATACTGAGATGGGGGTGAACAGTATAAGACCGCTTTTTACTTTATTTCCAAATCAATATCAATTAATGTCCTTAATTATAATAACCAAATATAGCAGTGTGTATTAATAACTTAGATAGTAGTAGTAAGCAAGAATGCAAGTCACCACACAATTTATACACAACAATTTACATGGTTCACCCACGAAGAAAATATTTTACTAAAATTTATCAATCAATCTCTTTGGGAATCACTCCCAATTACATTTTTTATGGATCTCTATCCAAAGGATAACTCTTTCACCTTATGCTCTGGGTATGTGATCTTCTATAAGACTCTGTATCTCTATTGCACTTACTGGTCGGCCTCTCTCCACTTGAAGACTCATCACTTAGATCTTTCTTCAACTGTATTGGCTGTTGGATATCTATCCACTGACACTTTGTCCTCTATACTCTATCACCTCCAAATATCTGTTATTAGGCTCACTAATATCCTGATCAATAGGTTCACACATAACCTGCTTAACAAGCTCACACAGAACCTATCCAATGCTGAATAACAAGCTCACACAAAACTTGTCCAATTCTAAATAACAAGCTCACATAGAACCTGTCCAATGCTGAATAACAAGCACACACAAAACTTGTCCAATGCTACTCCAATAAGCACACTAAGAACTTGTCCAAATACACTCTATCAATCTCACAAATAACTTGCCCAAATATGCTCTAGCAAGCTCACCATGAACTTGCCCAAAAAAATCTACAAATTTATCCCAACATTGTCCTCAAATCTATCCCAAAGTTGTCCTCAAATTTGTCCCAAAGGTCTTCTCAAAGGCTTAATAAATCATGCTTAAGTAGTGCTCAAAATGAACTCAAAAATGAATGGCAATCTCAACTCAAATCCACTTCATAGAAGCATAAAGAGAATTTTTAGAGACTCAATATGTTCTAATCTCATTCTCAACCCAAATCAATCTCAACTCAACTCATAGAAGCATAAAGAGAATTTTTAGAGACTCAATATGTTCTAAACTCATTCTCAACTCAGATCAACCTCAACTCAATTAAATTCAACTCATATAACCATAAAGATAATTGTTAGAGACTCAATATGTTCTAATCTCAATCTCAAATCAAATCAGAATAATGGAATAGTTTGTTTCATAGAACTTGAACAATCACTTCACACATCACTTGACTAGGCTCAATCAACTCAACTCAACCAATCATCACAAGGGACAACTCTCTCTTACAAAACCCTAGTCCAAGTATGTATCAACCAACTCAAATGTTTCCAACAATGATCAACCACAAATATCACATAACAATGATATTCATGTTCTTTTCTAGTTCTTTCACAACCAATGGTCTTCAACAACTATGCTTATAAAACAAGGTTTAAACACAAATATCAAACGAGAAAACCTTGAAGCATTCAAATAACCACTTTCGAAAAGAAAACCACAATAAATCCTTTTCACTCCAATAATATTTCAGAAATAAACCACCAAAAACAATCAATAGGAGAATGTGCCCATAACTTTTTAATACCAAGAAGTTGTCCACAAAATCTACCACACTAAACACAAATTTCCTTTTCCAATATTCACAAGGATTAGTAGATCACAAAACAATGAACATTACTCCACTTCTCAATAATAATAACCAAGGGAGAGACGTTTTTCGTAGGACTGCCCAAACTACCGAACTCGTTTCGGCCATATCTCACTCATCCGAACTCGGATTGAGCTGAAATTTTGAGGGTAGATGCCTGAAAAACCCTAGAACATCTCCACCAATTTTCATATCATTTGGAGCAACACAGATCCTAGCACATCCCTATGTGTGAACGATATATTTGGCAAGCGGCTATGCGAGGGTTTCATCTGGGTTGAGTGCAAGCAGCTCCAGAGGTTGGTTTTTAGGGCCTTCGGGCCCTAGCGGCCAATATTTTTGTGGTTTATGCTCAATATTTTAGCAAGAAATGTTGCAGGGGATACAATATGGGTTAGAAATTTGTCTTTCAACAGATCATACTATGAACTTGAGTGACAACGACTTCCAATTTGCTGCACAAAAGAAAAGTGAAAACCATACCTTTCCACGGCGTCTAGGGCAAGGATTAAAGAGACCACGAAATAAGTTTCAAGTAGTTGATCAAAAAATGGCTCATATCTCAAGTGAATCTGGTGCTAAGGTGCACCCACAAAATAATTCTACTATGAAAACCCCTGTCAAGGGTAAGAATTTTGAAGACTCAGTCCCAAAAATGAATTTTAGGGATGCCCTTCATGGTGGACAGCCTCAGCCCAATGCTAATATCAATACTAGGGCTTCTCATAAACCTCTAAGAATGCCTAAGATTGATCCCAGGAAAATGGAGTCAGGATGTCTTAAAGCAGCTGATGGAACTCCTATTGTTAAGCTTGATATGGGTAACATTCAGATTGGCATTGAAGATTTGGAAAAAAGAGGACTAATTTGTCGGTTCGTGGGTTTTCATCCGAGTCTATCTGCTTTCAAAGTCTGGGCTGCAAAAAGCTAGAAAACTAAAGGTGAGTTACAAATCTCTATTTATCCAAATGGTTATTTTCTTGTTTTATTTGCTAATAATGAAGATAGAGAGAAAACTTTTCAAGGGGGTCCTTGGTTTTTTGGAAGGGCAGGGCTTTTCATGAAGCCCCGGCATACTAAATTTAAAGCCGAAGAAGAGATGCCTTCTATAGCTCCCGTGTGGGTTAGACTCTTTGGCCTCCCTATTGAATTTTGGAATCCTACTATTTTTTCTTCAATTGGAAACTCTTTAGGAACTTTTATGATGATCGCTGATTGTACTCAAAATTTTGAACATATTATTTATGCTCGAATTTGTGTTTTAATGGATTTTGACAAACCCCTACCTAAAAAGATCACATTACAATTTGGGGAAGACACTTGGGAGCAAGTAGTGGACTATGAGAACATTCCTTTTCATTGTAGAATTTGCCATGAATATGGTCATTTGGCCAGTGCTTGCCCAAATAAAATTCCTGATCAAAAGAAAGAAGATATAAACTCAGCGAGGTTTCCAAATACCTATGAAGAAGAACACTAAAAAAAAACCGAGTAATGAAGGATCAATCAAAGTCATTTGCTAATATGTTTGAAATCCTTTCCACAAATGATGTCCCAAGTGAGGAAGAGGAAATAATGGAAACTAAAATCTTAGAAACATAGTTTAAATATGAAGGAAAGAACTCGAAGACAAACCAACAAATCAAAGGTTTTCAACGAGAAAAAAAGGAGAAAATTTACACAAGAAAAACAATATTTCAAATGTCAAAACTTCAAATAATGCGAGATCCCAATATAGACTCCATTGAACCATCTAGTAAAATTTTGGCTGTGTATGAGCATTCTTCAAGGTTAGAAGCCATCTCAGATTCAATTGGAATAAGTCAAGAAACGAGGGAAAAAAAAATTGAAGATGGATTCTAATCAAAAAGTAGGTCGCAAGACCAATCAATATCATATGGTAAAAGAAGGTGAAAAGCTTGTAGAGGAAGGTAAGATTAATGCCCTTCCCAACATTTTTAGCCCTGGTATTAATGAAGATCATCACTTGGAATATTAGAGGACTCAAAGGGAGTCTTTCAAAACAAAATGAAATTAGAAGAATGATTCGAGATAAATCATCCACATCTTGTTTTCCTTCAAGAAACAAAAATGTCAATGGAGGATATGGACTTAATTGCCAGAAAAATTTGGCCAGCTGGAAATGTGGTTTCCCTCAGTTCCCAAGGGACTTCGGGTGGCATTGCTTGTCTTTGGGACCCAAAAGAGGTAGTTATTCACCATATGGTTGGCGGTTGGGGTTTGTTGGCTATAGCTATTCAAAGTAGACATTCCAACCAGATTATGCTCTGCATTCTTGTTTATGCCCCGACTTCTTTGGAGGAAAAAAGAAGACAGGTGGAAGGATATTACTCATATTATCTCTCATTTTCCTAAAGCTTGGATCTTGATCGGAGGAGATTTCAATACCATCCTCTCTCTGGATGAGAAAAAGGGGGGAAATAGAAATTTGGACAAAAGTACTGACCTCATGAGCGAATATATTGCAAACCTCCATCTTGTGGATATCCAACCAGATAATGGCCTTATGACTTGGTCTAACAGAAGGCAAGGCTTAGCTTGTATAATGGAGAGATTGGATAGGTTTTTGCTCTCTAAAAATTTCTTAATCCATGGTCACATTCCTAAAGTGAAGACTCTTAATAATGTTGGTTCGGATCATTGGCCGAGTCATGGTGGAAATGTGGAAAACCAATGTGAGTTTCTCTCCTTTTCGTTTTCAATTAATGTGGCTTAGAGACATTTCCTTCGGACCTCGTGTGCAACAATGGTGGAAGGAAGGTAAACCTAGGCATGGGACTAAGATGTTCTATTTTGCCAAAAGATCGCAATACATTAAATCCAAAATCAAGACTTGGAACCGGAAAGAGTTTGGGGATGTTCATAAAAAAAACATGAAGTTATTGCTCATCTTGAAAATTTGAATAAGAAAATCCATTTAGATGGCCTCACGAGAGAAGAGAAGTGCAGATGAAATTAAACTCACAACTCGGTTAGAGGAATGGGAAAAAAGAGAAGAAATCTTATGGAAGCAAAAATCTAGAATTCAATGGCTCAAAGAAGGAGATCGAAACACAAATTTCTTCCACAAATCTCTTCTAGCTCGAAGATCTCACAACTTTATTTCTTCCTTAAAATCAGATTCTGGAGATGTTGTTTATACTTGGGATGGCATGAACTCTATTGTTGTTGATTACTTTTCCAATATTTTTGTTGCTACTCCTCTTGACTCACCTTCTCAACAAAATGTTCTTCAAGCAATCCCTTCTCTTATAACATCTGAGGAGAACTCTATTTTGACTCGCTCTCGTTACTATCAATGAGCTTCAACAAGTAGTTTTTAAAATGCAAAAAGGGAAAACCCCGGGTCCCGATGGTTTTCCTATTGAGTTCTACCAAGAGTTCTGGGATATCCTTCATGTTGATTTATTAGAGGTGGTGGAAGAAGCCAGGAAATCCAAAGAAATTTTGAAGGTTATCAATAAAACTTATATTACTCTTGTTCCAAAAGCTCAAGAGGTTGATCATATCTCAGCTTTTAGACCTATTGCTTTATGTAATGTTCTTCTCAAAATTATTACTAAAATCATGGCGGAAAGGTTGAAGCCTCTTTTACATAAGATTATTTCCCCGGAGCAAGGGGGATATGTGGAAGGACGTCAAATAGTAGATGAGATAGTTCTTGCTCAGGAAGCCATCCATTCCATGGATATGCAAAATTCTCCTTCTATGTTCATCCGGTTAGACTTATCCAAAGCTTATGACAGAGTGGATTGGCACTTCCTTATCAAAGTTTTGAGGCAATTTGGTTTCTCTAAGGATTGGATGGATTGGATTATGGGATGTATCTCTTCGGTTTCCTACTTAGTTCTTATCAATGGCAGGCCTTCTCGGTCTTTCCCAACTTCCGGAGGTATCAGGCAAGGTGACCCGCTATCCCCTTATTTATTCATCATTCTTGTTGAATGCTTGGGTAGGACTATAACCAAAAAGAGGGAAAACAAAACCCTTGAGGGAGTTACCATTGCTCATGGAGCTAGACCTATCTCTCATCTTCAATTTGTGGATGACTCTACCCTTTTAGGTAAAGCTACGGTTAAGGAAGCTTCTAATTTTAAGCAAATCATTAGCTATTTTTCTAAGGCTACTGGGCAGTTGATCAATGAAGACAAATCTAAAGTTATTTTCTTTCACCTGCTCTGCTAGACAGGAAGCCATGGTCTTGGATAAATTAAGATATAAGAAGACCTCTCTTCCAATCACTTATTTAGGTATTCCCATAAATATTCAAAGGCAGAAAAATAAAGATTGGAATTGGTTGTTGGACAAAGTCAAGAAGAAAATTGGAAAGTGGACCAACAAGTGGCTTTCTTCTGGGGGTAGAATCACCTTGGTAAAATCAGTCCTTCAAGCTATTCCTATTTATGTTTCTTCCATTTTGAATATCCCAAAGGTCTGTTCTTCGAGAATTGGATCAAATCGAGTCATCGTTTCCTTTGGAGTGGTACTAAGGAGAAAAGAAAATGGGCCTTGGTGAAATGGGATACTTTATGTCTTCCTAAGAGTGAAGGGGGGTTAGGATTCCGGTCTTCAATTAATAACAACAAAGCTTTAGCTGCTAAATTATATTGGAGGATGTTGCATAACCCCAATGCTCTTTGGGCCAATAATCTCCGTGCTAAATATGTTGAGAACAAAAGTCCCGAAGACCTTGTTCGCTATCAACTTCCTACCAAAGGTTCTCCCATTTTAGCAGTTCTTAAGACTGGTGAGGATTTGATAAAGAAAAAATTATTTTGGATCATTCATAATGGTCAACATGCAAATTTTTGGACAGATTCTTGGGATGGTCACAAGCCTTTGATAACTCAGTTTCTCGATTGGAGGCCTTGGATGGAGGAGCTTCACCGAGCTAATTGGATAAAGGTGGCTAATTACTATCGGTACCATACTGGTAATTCAAAGGTTGGTAGATATTGGATCCCTATTGAGGATCGGCCTATTCAAATCCTAGAAAGGCAAAGACAAGATATCCAAGGCATCCTTCATATGAGATCCCTCTCTTGGTCCCATGAAAAATATTGTTTTGGATGGAACGACACTACTAAGGGTGAGTATTCAGTTGCTCAAGGTTATTTGACCTTATGCCATAATAATCCCAACCATTCTTCTGACATATTTTCTCAATTGTGGGCTCAAAAGCTCTGGCCTAAGGTGAGGTTCTTTAATTGGCTTTTATTGCATCGTAGGGTGCTTACTTGTGAGCAACTTATGAAGCGTGGTTTTCATGGCCCTTTTAGATGTGAAATGTGTGAAGAGAATGTAGAAAATATCAACCATATTTTTATTGAGTGTACTTTAGCCTCCGAGCTATGGAGGAGAATGGCAACTTTACTTGGCTTACAGTGGTCCAATTTTTTCACTTTTGAACAACTTTGGAGGGATTGGCCTAATCAAGAGGGTGTTGATCATTTTATTAGGCAGTTAGTTTGGATGGGTTCTACCATTCTTCTTTGGAATATTTGGAATGAAAGGAACAGACCAAATTTTTAATCAAGATAGGAAGGATATTCACTATATTTGGCAAAAGACCATAGCCAACTTAGTTGAATCAGTCCATCATCTCCTTAATCACCCCCAAAACTCCCACCAAAGATGGGATCAAGTGATGCAAATATTGAAGATTAAACCTTCTAAGGGCAACCAACTTAAAGGGAATGTGAGTATTAGTAAGATGGATAGGACTAGAAATTGGCAACCTCCTCCTAAGGATTTTGGAAAAGTCAATACTGATGGAGCCTCTAGAGGGAACCCTAGAAAAGCCAGTGTGGGAGGAATTGGTAGACTTTCAGATGGCTCCCTGGTTTTTACTTTTTCTGAGAATTTGGGTATTCTTTCCAATAACCTTGTTGAGGGGTATGGTATCCTTAGAGGCCTTCAGGAGGCTACTAAGGTTGGATGGGAAAAGGTGTTAGTTGAGTCTGACTCTCAACTTATGATTAATCTCTTGAAGACTCCTTCTAAGAATCATAAGGTGGATTGGAGAATAAAAAGAATTATTGAGAAGATTCGAGTTAATCCGGATGGGATTTTTGAAAGTTGATTACAATCATGTGGTCGGAGATCAAAACAAGAGTGTTGATGCTTTAGCTAATTGGGCTTTGGACAAAGGTGATCTTACTTGTTATGGCCACCCTCCTATATGGTGGGCTTCTCAAATTAGGGAAGCTCTTCTTTCTATCATTTCTTTGGATGGCTCCAGTTATGAAGGTACCTAGTTTCTTCTTGTTTTTTTTTTTGTTTCTCTTTGGTTCATTCAGTTTTTTTAGTTCCCTAGCTCATTCTATTCTTTATTTTGTTTCCTCTGTTGATTCTTGCATTAATAGTCTTCTGGTCTAGATAGGTCATTGTTTTGTTCATTTTTTTTTCTTTTGTCTTCTTTGTTTTTTTGTTTAGTTTTTTAAGGTGGGTGGGTTCTTTTGTTTTGTTTTGTTTTTTGTGTTCTTTGTGTTGTTTTTTGTTGTTCTTGTGTTTTTGTTGTTTTGGTTTTTTTTTTATGTTTATTGTTATTGTTCTTGTGTTTTTTTCGTTCTTGTTCTTGGGTTTCTCTTTGTTTGTGTTATTTCATTTTTTTATGTGTGAGTGTTTTCTATGTTTTTTGTTTTTGTTTATTGTCTCGTTGTTGGTTGTTTTTATTTTTATTTTATTTATTTTATTTTTTAGGTTTTGGTTGTGTTTATTTTTCATGTTTTTTTGGGTTATGTCTTTGTAGTGTTTTGTTGTTTTTGTCTTGTTTGTGTTTTGTTATGTGGTTCTTGTGTTTTTCTATGTGGTTTGTGTTGTGGTTTCTTTTATCTTATTGTGCGTGTTTGGTTGTGCTTTTGGTTTTGACACACTCAAGGAGTTTGTTTTTTATTTTATTTTATTATTTTTGTTGTTATTTACTTTTTTTAATTTGGTTTTGTGTGTTTGTTTGCTCCTTGAGTATGTCAAAGGTGGTAGGCCAGGTCCGAGTCCTGGGCATTTTTGGCGGAATGGATACCCCTGCCTCCTTGGGTCTTACCCGAAAGTGGCATCCCTTTTGGGATGTTTTCCACAAATAAAAACTAATAATAATAATAATAATAACCAAGGCTTTTAATTTCACAACTTCCTTACTCTCCTAAAACCACTTGTACCATAAAATAAAATAAATCAAAATATTGCATAACCTTATCACTCCCAAAACCACTTATACCTTAAAATAAAATAAATCACAATATTGCATACCTTGTCACCTCATGGAAGAATTAGTCCTCTTGAAAAAGAACAAGGCAAATTTCACTTTTGAAACCTATTTACAAAAACATAAATATCTCTCTACATACACCTTATTTCTCCGTCTATATTATTTAGTCAAATAGTCCTCGAAATAATATTTCCAACAATATATAATATGATATAATTTTATAAAAGGAAAATACCAGAAATATCTTCTTTTCTAAAAGTACTTTTAAAATTTCCTTGCAATAAAAAATAAAATCAACCCTCATCACCTTATTCCTCCAACATTTGGAAATAATAAAAAATTAATTAATAAAAACATTACTTAACTCATAGAGGTAATCGAACCCTCATCTTTGCCCAAACAATCCTCAATCACGGCACCAAAGACTATGCGAGCTATGTGCTCGCATAGGACGAAGAGCACAAAATGTGCTTTTGTCCTTCTCCCCTTGCTCACGTCAAAAAATGTGGACCAATTCTCTTGATCAAAACTCTAACCCATGGGAATCGAACCTCATCTCTTTCACAAGCAAAAACCTTTGCACTCCCCTCGCACACCGTTGGACCACGCTGCAACACGAAGGTTTCGGCACTTTTCGTCTTATCTCCTCTACATTCGATTTTGAGGCTTTTGAATTAAAAGCCTTTGTATTTATATGTAACTTACCTTTAATTTTTGTAGATGTCAGAAGCACTTTTAAATTAATTTCTTTTTGATGATGATGTCAGCACTAAGGTAATTTTAATTTAAAAATAAATTTTAAATATTAAAATTTAAACCAAATATTCAAAATTGAATATCTCCATCTCCGGGGCACCTTTTTTGACGAAACAAAAACCTAAAATGGGTTTTAATAAAAATATATTTCAAATCTATCATCCATGGTTTTAAATAAAACCTTTTATTTTACCTACCTTGGTTTTCACAAAAACCTTATAAATAGCCACCAAAACTAAATGTGATCCATGTGACATCAATAATCCATGTGACATCAATGAAAACATAAAATGCCTCAAATTACCTCAAATGTCCAACAATATCCCCCTTTTTCATTGATGGAAACACCTCTAATGTAAACACCATAAACATTGAAAGAACCATATTTGAGAATAAAAGCTGCTCCCCCTGACTCAATACTTTCTACGGAGGCTGCTCCTCTAACTCAATACTCTCTTTTGAGGTTGCTCCCCTAACTCAAATCTATCCTTGGAGGCTGATCCCCCTAACTCAAATCTCTCCTTGGAGGCTGCTCCCCCTAACTCAATGCTCTCTCCCTTACTCAAATCTCTCCCCCTTTGACATCAATGGCAAAAGGGACACCTATGGGGCTAAAAAATGTGACTCTTAAGTTTAGCCCCCTCACACCCTCCTCTTTTGAGGTGATTAATTTTGGGGTGGGAGTACTTTGACTCCCATATCGCTTTGTTTCTTTCCTCTATAAATTTCCTTCCATGTTTTTTTGATATCCTTCTCTTGATGAATTACTTGATCTTCTTATCTAGAACCTGTTTAACCTTCTTGCTTTGAACTTGTTTGACTTCCTTGCCTTGAACCTGTTTGAAATTTAGTCCTACACCATCTTGAAATATGCCCAAATTTATTGTAATTAAAACACTTGATATTGTAGCCTTTGGATGGTGCCCATATCCTAAAATCTTTCTTGAAATAATTTCTATATCCACTCCTTTCCTGAACCCTGTATTGTGAAGTTATGTTTTCATGACCATTATGACCATGACTTTTAAATTGTATAGCTCTAAAACCAAAGCCATATTGTTCATTTTATTTGCACTGAGAAGCTCTATGACCAATCCGGTTACATGAGAAGCAATATCCATGAAAATCATACCTTCTTCCTTTGAAGTTTCTTGTAGAAAAATCAAACTTATTTGATCCATGGATCCTGCAATGTATAGCCCTGTGTCCAAATCCATTACAAGAAAAAAATGTTCTTGAAAATCCCTTTGTTCATGCCTTGGTTCTTCATACATTTCTTGATCATTATCCTTATGATCATATTCAAATTATGCATTGCATCCTTGAATCTTCTTTGTAGTATCTAAAACCTCTTCCTTAGTTTCTTCCTTGCCTTTCTCTTCAAAAATTTATTTTCCCATTGAGCTTGATTCACCTATCTCTGCTTCATGTTTCCCTTGTTCTTATTTAGAACTAAGTCCTGTTATGATGACTGATGACCTTTGTGCATTGATAGTCCTTTCCAAGGTCTTTGAATCTTCCTCAAACTTGTGTAGATTTTCCTTAAAACCTTTTACTTCCAAACTTAGTGAAACTATCTCATGCTCTAATATTTCACACTCTAGATCTTTTGTTTTTAATTTTTTGGCCATACCTCCTTCATTTTTTCTTGTCTCTTCAACTTTGATTTTGATGTTAGTGAGTTCCTGTAGAAACCTTGATTTTTATTTTTCATCTTCTTGAGCTTGATCCCTTAATCGTGAGTTCTCCCTTTTTAGTTCTTTAAGAGTAATCATAAGCCTTTCACATTCTAAATTATCTCTTTTCAATTCAATAAGCTCTTTAAAAGTGACTTTCCCTTTTTATTTTTTTGAAGCATCTTCTTTTTTTCTATTACTAAAAAATAGAGTTTCTTCTTCATACCTATTTTGATTGTCCCTGTTATAATTTCTCTCTAGGATTTCATTTTTGAGAATATCATCTTCATCTTCACTGCTACTAAATCCATTACAATATCTTGCATCATGACAAAGTTGACCACACACAAAACATTCTTGTGGACAATGAGCTGCATGGTGACCTATGTTCCCACATCCAGTACAAAACTTTATCAGTATGGATACTTCTCTATTACTTGATTAATCTATTGAATCTATTTCCATGTGTTCTCCCAAAACAATAATATTACACTCATATTCCTTTTCTTTCATAACCATAGGTGTTCTCTTCTTCTTGTGTCTCATGCTTCTACTCTTGCATTTCTTTGCCATTTGTGTTCTTGTAGAATCTGCCCTCAAGCTATTAGCCTTTATGAAGGAACCTGATCTAATACCAATTGAAGAACACAAGCTTATACTGAGAGGGGGGTGAATAGTATAAGACCACTTTTTAATTTCTTTCCAAACCAATATAAATTAATGTCCTTAATTACAATAATCAAATATAGCAGTGTGCATTAATAACTCAGATAGCAGTAGTAAGCAAGAGCACAAGTCACCACACAATTGAGACAACAATTTACGTGGTTCACCCATGGAGAAAATATTTTACTAAAACTTTCTCAATCAATATATTTGGGAATAACTCCCAATTACAATTTTTATGGATCTCTATCCAAAGGATAACTCTTTCCCATTCTGCTCTGGCTATGTGATCTTCTAGAAGACTCTGTCTCTCTGTTGCACTTACTGGTGGACCTCTCTCCACTTGAAGAATCCTCAATCAGATTTATCTTCAACTGTGCTGGCTATTAGATATCTATCCATTGAGACTCTATCCTCTGTACTCTGTCACCTCCAAATCTCTATCAATAGTCTCACTAAGAACCTTCTCAATAGGTTCACATAGAACCTACTTAACAAGATCACACAAAACCTTTTCAATGCTAAATAACAAGCTCACACATAACCTGTATAATTCTGAATAACAAGCTCACACAAAATATATCCAATGCTAAATAACAAGCTCATACAGACCTTGTCTAATGCTACTCCAACAAGCTCACTAAGAACTTGTCCAAATATGCTCTAGAAATCTCACCAATAACTTGACCAAATCTACTCTAGCAAGCTCACCAAGAACTTGCCCAAAACTCTCCACAAATCTATCCCAACAATATCCTCAAATCTGTCCCAAAGTTATCCTCAAATCTGTCCCAAAGGCCTTCTCAAAGGCTCAGCCAATCATACTCAAGTAGTGCTCAAAATTAACTCAACAATGAATGGTAATCTCAACTCAAATCCACTTCATAGAAGCATAAATATAATTTTTAAAGACTCAATATGTTCTAATCTCATTCTCAACCCAAATCAATATCAACTCAACTCATAGAAGCATAAAGAGAATTGTTAGAGACTCAATATGTTCTAAACTCATTCTCAACTCAAATCAACCTCAACTCAATTCAAGTCAACTCATAGAACCATAAAGAGAATTGTTAGAGACTCAATATGTTCTAATATCAATCTCAACTCAAATCAGAATAATGGAATAGTTTATTTCATAGGACTTGAACAATAACTTCACACATCACTTGACTAGGCTCAATCAACTCAAATCAACCAATCATCACAAGGGACAACTCTCTCTTACAAAACCCTAGTCCCAAGTATGTATCAACCAACTCAATGTTTCCAACAATACTCAACCAAAAATATCACATAACAATGATACTCATGTTCTTTTCTAGTTATTTCACAACCAATGGGCTTCAACAACTATGCTTATAAAACAAGGTTTAAACACAACTCTCAAGCCAAAAAATCTTGAAGCATTCAACTAACCACTTTTGAAAAGGAAACCACAATCAATCCTTTTAACTCCAATGATATTTCAGAAATCAACCACCATAAACAATCAATAGGATAATGTACCCATACCTTTTTAATGCCAAGAATTTATCTACAAAATTTGCCACACTAAACACAACTTTCCTTTGCCAATCTTTACAACGGTTAGTAGATCACAAAACGATCAACATTACTCCACTTCTCAATAATAATCACCAAGGCTTTTAATTTCACAACTTCCTTATCTCTCCTAAAACCACTTGAACCATAAAATAAAATAAATCAAAATATTGCATAACCTTATCACTCCAAAAACCACTTATACCTTAAAATAAAATAAATCACAATATTGCATACCTTGTCACCTCATAGAAGAATTAGTCCTCTTGAAAAAGAACAAGGCAAACTTAACTTTTGAAACTTCTTTACAAAAACAGAAATATCTATCTACATACATCTTATTTCTCCTTCTAAATGATTTAGTCAAATAGACCTCAAAATAATATTTCCAATGATATATAATATGATATACTTTTATAAAAGGAAAATACCAGAAATATCTTCTTTTCTAAAAGTTCTTTTAAACTTGCCTTCCAATAAAAAATCAAATCAACCCTCATCACCTTATTCCTCAAAAATTTGGCAATAATAAAAAATTTATTAATAAAAACATTACTTGCCTCTTATAGGGAATCAAACCCTCATATCTACCCAAACAATCCTCAACTGTGGCACCAAAGACCATGCGAGCTACGCGCTCACATAGGATGAAGAGCGTAGAATGTGCTTTTGTCCTTATCCCCTTGTTCATGTCAAAAAACATGGGCTATTGCTTGATACTCTAACCCATGGGAATCGAACCTCATATCTTTCGTAAGCAAAAATATTTTTACTCCCCTCGCTTACCATTGGACCATGCTGCCATACGAAGGTTTCGATGCTTTTCGTCTTATCTCCTCTACATTCAATTCTAAGGCTTTTGAATTAAAAGCCTTTATATTTATATGTAAATTCCCTTTAATTTTTATAGACGTCGGCATCACTTTTAAATTAATTTCTTTTTGATGATGATGTCAGCGCTGAGGCAATTTTAATTTTAAAATTTAAAAATAAATTTTAAATATTAAAAGTTAAACCAAATATTCAAAATTGAATATCTCCATTTCTGGGGTACCTTTTTTGACAAAACGAAAATCTAAATCAGGTTTTAAGAAAAACCCATTTCAAATATGCCATCCATGGTTTTAAATAAAACCTTTTATTTTACTTGCCTTGGTTTTCATAAAAACCTTATAAATAGCCACAAAAACCAAATGTGATCCATGTGACATCAATGATCCATGTGATATCAATGACAACATAAAATGCCTCAAATTACCTCAAATGTCTTATAGGGCCTTCACCACCTTGCCTTGACTCAGTGGTGGAATCTATTCATTCTCCATAGCTGCCATATCCCTCTACACTCAAGCCTTCCCTTTGTGCTTCTGCATGATGAACCAATGTTGTTATCAGCCCGTGGTGGGCCAAGACAGAAGGCGCACCCCTCTAGTATCGAGCCGCTTCATCCTTCAAGGTATTTTCCAGGTAGAAGGGTATGTTAATTTTCCTTCCATGCACCAGGTGATCTAAAAATTACACATGATTAGTGTGCAGGTGGGAATATTTCCCTATGCATGTGAAGAATCGAGTAATTTGTTTGAACATCTTCTACAAATTCATTGGAAGTTTGATTTTTGGTAGCCCTTCCTTCTCTATCTGTACATTGTTACCCTCTAGAAGTAGTTCGATGCACTGCTTCAACGTACCTCCCTTGTATGTGCTCTTGCCTGTGAGAGGCAGGCCCGTCACCTGGGAGATGTATTCTGGGGTGATCAAAATCTCTCTTCCATGCACTTGAGCTGCATCACCTCTCAAGAAGGAAAAAAATTCCTTGGCTTCCTCCATATCCTGGCTCTGAATGACCAAGGTGTAGTAATCGAGTCACCCTTCAGCTTCAAATTGGGTCCTGACCACCCCCCTGATTCCTTCCATGTCACGTAGCTCATTCTTCTTGATGACATGGTTCTTCGAACGTCCTCCCATGGCACCTTCCTTAACTGCATCCTCTATTTTTATGCCCTAGCTTATCAAGAAGGTGTCTTCTTATAAGGAAGGCACCTAACTCTAGCATTCAATTTTGGGGTTGGCAAGGTACGCTTCTCGAGCCATAACATCGACATGATGTTTCGGCCATAGAGGGGTACATGATTTTTATGGCGGTTTTATTTTTGGTACTACATCATTCATGAAAAATTATATAAAAATTTAATTGGAATTATGTGCGTACCTTATTGGATGCTTCATGCATCGTGGAAAATGGTGATTTGTCGATCTGTGACATGGAGGATGCACATTTTGCATGTGCTGATTATGTTGGACTCATTGTTGCATTGTTTGAGGTTTGATGTTGAATACAAACTCATGATTGGCTTAAAAACCATCTGTCCATAATCCTTGGGGTGTGTACGAGGATCCCACCCCATAACTCTACAATATTTTTGGTTGGGGTGGATTTTTATCACATGGGATGATGGTGGTAATTTGGTGCTACCCAATCATATGTTGATCTCATTCGAATCAAGGTGCACATGAAAAAAAAGTGTCGGTTGTACATGGAAGATACTTTGAATGACTAGCACCTTCCTGATGTGGAAGGCGCTTTGAATGAATGGTGTCTTCCTGATGTGGAAGGTACTTTGAAAGCACGATGCATTCCTGATGTGGAAGGTGCTTCGAATGGATGGCACCTTCCTACTATGGAAGGTCCTTTGAAAGAATGGTACCTTCCTATTGTGGAAGACACTTTGAATGGATGTGCCTTCCTGGTGTGGAAGACGCCTTCATCATTTTTTTTCATGGCGCCTTCCTGATGCGGAAGGTGCATTCTCTCAAATTGTTTTTTTTAGGAAGAGCAACGGGTGCCTTCTTTATAAGGAAGGCGCCTTATTTCAGTTGGGTGCCTTCTTTATAAGGAAGGCACCTTATTTTAGTTGGGTGCCTTATTTATAAGGAAGGTGCCTTATTTCTGTTGGGTGCCTTCTTTATAAGGAAGACACCTTGCCTCAACTTGGTACCTTCTTCACAGTGGAAAATGTCCACCCTAGTTAGGTGCCTTCTTTGAGGAGGGAGGCACCGTTCCTTAAGTGGAGAGTCTTCTTTAAATATGAAGACATATTGCAAGGCATTTCTCTTAGCAGCCACGTCGCAATCGTCTATATAAGGGTGATCAAGCCTCCTTAGACTTACTTCATTCTACCCTAGCATCTTCTTGCTAGGCCTGACATGTGATTTTTTCCTTGGAGGAGAGTTTTTTGCCTTCGTCCGAGCTTGGATAGATGCTGCTTCTAAACTATGTGTGCATGTGTCGGGATGTTGAGTCATTTTAGGTTTGGTTTTCTAGATACCTAGTTTTCGTGCTATCATGACCTTCACCTGCAAAATCAAACAAAAATAAAAGAAAATATAGGCAGTTAAACACAATTTGTGCCTGTTAGGCCCTAGCCTCAGGATGACTGCAGATTGCATGTGGGCGTCATCCCTACAAAACACATCGTAAGAAATAAACAAACCTAAAATAACTAATTTTGGTAGACACCTCCATTTCTATCATATTATTGCTAAGATTTTTGTCCATATTTACAGGGATGGGGTCTCCCCCATACTTGCTCTGGATTCCACCAGTAAATTCTCGAACGTGTTGTAGGGCCATAATCGGTGGCCATTAACTATCAACATAGTGTTGCTATCGTCAATGGTCCTGACGTGTGCAACACCATTCTTGATAAGCTCTACCATATCATACGGTCCCATCCATCTCTGCATTAATTTTCCCTTCTATTCTTGGAACTTAGAATCGTACAATAGAACCCATTCTCCCTCCTAGAACTGCTTCAGCTTAATGTGATGATCATGCCACTAATTTCTTTGCTTTTGTATGATCTTCATTCTTTGTAAAGCATCAATTTGGATTTCGTCCAGTTGATTCAGTTATCGAAATCTTTCTTTTTGGGCTTCTTCCAAGATCATATTTAATTCTAAAACAGTTCTCAACATCTTGATTTCAAACTTGATGGGCATCATTGCACTCTTCCCATAGACCAACTGGAAGGGTGTGAAGCCTATGGTCAATTTACACATGGTGTTATACACCCATACTACCTTCGATAATCGTGCAACCCAATATTTTCTATGTTGTTGCACAATTTTTGTCAGGATGTTCTCAATATATCTGTTCATCACTTCCACTTGCCCGTTTGCCTACGGGTGGTAGGGTGTAGTCCTATTGTGCCAAATTCTATATTACTTCATTAATTTTTTGATCAACTTGGAGGTGAATAGAGGCCCCTGGTCTATTTTTATCTCTTTAGGGATCCCAAATATTGTAAAAATATGAGCAAATAAGAATTCAATGACTCTTCCCTCCTTCAAATCCCTCAATGCTTGAACTTCAACCCACTTGGTGATGTAGTCTGTACAAACTAAAATGAATCTCCTTCCTATTGAAGGTGGATTGATTTGCCCCATAAAATCCATGCCCCACTTATTGAAGGGCTCTAGGTGCACATGAGGTTGAAGGGGTATTTCGTCCCTATGGGTCGGTCTGCCCATTCTTTGGTATTCATCTCACTTGCTGGTGTAGGCGACTACATATTTAAATAGAGTGGGCCAAAAGTACCCAGCCTGTAGGATTTTATAGATAGTCCTTTTTCCTATAAAGTGTCCTCTGCATGGTTCATTGTGACAAGCTTTGTGTATTTCTAAAAAATCTTGTTCTGCTATGCTTCTCCTTATAATATGATCATATCCTATTTTAAACAGGAGGTCATCAACCCATAGAAAGGAGGCACTCTTCTCTATCACTGTATGCTTTTATTATGAAGAGAGAGCAAGCAAAGTTCTTCCAATGACTAAGTAGTTGGCTATATCTGCGTACCACGATGTTTTTTCACTTATGGTGAATAGATGTTCATATGGAAACTGGTCTTCCACTACCGCATGATCTGTTGGTATTAATATTAATAGAAAATCTACTACTACATTGTCTCTTCCTGGTTTGTCAACTATTGTTATGTCAAACTCCTACAATAGTAGGAGCCATATGATAACTCTTCCACCAATAGCTAGTTTGCTCATTAAATACCTGATGGCTGCATGGTTCATATGGACAAACACCTGGTATCTGGTGATATAATGGTAGAATTTATTAATGGTATGCACAACTGCAAGAAAATATTTCTCCATCACTATATAGTTGACCTTGGCCCCTGCTAAGTTTTTGCTGACGTAGTAGATGGCGTAAAATTCCTCACCATCCTTTTGTCCGAGGACTGCTCCAATCACATTGTTGGATGCATCATAATAGATATGGAATGGTATGGCCCAATTTGGTCCTCTTAAAATAGGTGTAGATATCAGGTTTTATTTGATCGACTGAAATGCTCTTTTGCAGTATTCTATCTAGTTAAACTCCACATCTTTAGATAATAGAGTGTGCAATGGATTTGCAATCTTACTAAAGTCAGTTATAAATAATTAGTAATACCCGATATATCCAGTAAAACTTCTCACCTCTCGCTGCGTTCTAGGGCTAGGTAGGTCCTTGATGACCTCGATATTTCTTTTGTCAACTTTTATTCCTTTCGCAGAGATATGGTGTCCTAATACAATGCCTTCTCACATCATCATAAAGCATTTTTTGTTACTGAGGGATACATTTTTTTCATTGCTTCTTTCGAGCACTCTTTCCAAGTTCATCATTGCTTCATCAAAGGTTTCTCCATAAATGGTGAAGTCGTCCATGTACACTTCGACCGCTTCCCATATCATGTCTGAAAATATGCTAAGCACCGCCCTTTGAAAGGTGGCTGGTGTGTTTCATAACCTGAAAGGCAACACCCAATAAGCAAACGTCCCCCATGGGCAGGTGAACGTTTTTTTATCCTGATCTTCTTCTCCAATTTAGATCTAGTTGTATCCACTGAATCCATCCAGGAAGGAGAAGTACTTTCACCTAGAAAGTGTATCCAAGACCTGATCGATGAATGAGAGTGGGAAGGGATCCTTTTTGGTCACTTTGTTCAATGCCCTATAGTCCACACAAATACACCACTTCTCATTCTTCTTGGGGACCACCACAAGTGATGACACCCATTCACTATCATAAATTGGATAGATGAATATGACAGACAAGAGTTTTTGCAGTTTTGCCTTGACAAAGTCTTTCATTTTTGGGTTCATTCTTCTCTATAGCTTCCTGCTTGGAGTCACCTGATATTCAAGGTATATTCGATGGGTAAAAATTTTTGGGCTGATACCTTTCATATCCGATTAGTCCCATGCAAACACCCATTGGTGTTTTACCAGGAGCTCTTTTACTTTTGTTAGCTGTGTGGGGGTCAACCCACTGCTGACGTTTAACATCTTTCTAGGCCCAACATTTATCTGTTGAATGTGGTGGTCTTGGGCATCGGCCAATGGTGAATCAGACATTGTGATGGAATATTGTCCTTGGAGGAATTCTGCGATAGCACCATCTTCATATTCATCCTCCACCAATTCATCTAATGCCATCACCGAATGGATTATGGACATCTCATTGTCTCCATGCTTGGTCAACGTGGGTTGTCCCAAAGAATCCATGGACTGCGCAAGAGGTGAAATAGTCAATATTTTGATGTTTTATCCATTGGAGATAGTCATCATCCCATCATAGCAGCTGATATAAGCATCGATTGTCACTAGCCATGGTCTTCCCAAGATAAGAGGGTAGCCACCCAACCTTGTTTTGGATTGTAAAACCAAGAAGTTGGCTGGATATTCCCATGCGTCAACCATCAGTATTATATCTTCAAGCATTTCTTCTAGTGCTATGATTGAGTTGATCGATCAACTACAGCATCATTGTGGTGGGTCTCAGATTTGTGAGCTACAAATTTTTCATGGTCTCCTACGACATCACGTTGATGGCTGCACTGATATCGACCAATGTATTGGTCAAGGAATGTCCCCCAATTCTTATAGTCAACACTAGGATTCCTGGGTCTACATATTTAGGATGACATACTTTCCCCATCATTAAATATACCAACTTACCCATGACATTGATAGTCTGGGTTACTTTTCATCCTGTCTTTCTTAAGCACATCTCCTTTATCACCTTGGTATATATTGGAACATCTCAGATAACTTGAAAGAGTGGAATTGTTACTATAAGATTTTTCAAAATGGAAAGAATATCAAACTTTGGATGTGTTAGTTTATTTTGTTCTTGCAACCAGTTAGGAAATGGAGCCTTTGTTCTCTTAGCCTATAATTCTTCCACCTCTTCTATAAGAGGTGTTTCTCCTACATCTGCCTCCTCTTCTATCAGTGGAGGTGCCCCTACTCCTAGTTGTCTACCTGATCTAAGTTGAATATGATTGCAACTAATATGGTACATCTGATACATATCACCTTCTATATTGTATGCCAACTGATTTATTTTATTATTTGGATTTACCTTCGGTTGTGCCAGGAGCTAAGCAGGTATCACAGTAGGCAAGATCGGTAGGTTTTGCTAGGGGTGAGCTAGCACTACATTTTGTGAAGTTGGATTCCATGGAGCATGGCCTCTCCAATGTTGCCCATAATATTGATATGGCATCCAGGGTTGCTGGTTCAAAAATGTTGCTCCTGGGGTGCGTTGGACCAAGGCGATGGCCCCCACCACCCCATGTTAGGTGATTGAGGTTGGCATTGCAGCATGTAAGGTCCTCCCCCATATGATGGCATTCCTATTGGCATACTTCTCATAGGGGATTGTAGTCAACTCCTCCAATTGCCTATAAAATAGACTTCAGTGACATCAACATCCTCCTTGATACTAGAAAATTGTGGGCACAATCGGGTCTTATGATTTAATTTGCAGACTGTGCATACTCTAACTTTGTTATCTGGGTATGCGTTCTTTGCATGCTTCCCTCTGCATTTCGAGCAGACATAGGCAAATTATGCTTTTTTTTCTTACTTATTTTTCTCCAACAGTAACGTTTCAATTTGCAATGCCAAAGATGAAAGCATATCACTTTTCAAATCCTCTAGCATGTTGCCTATCTCTATTTTTGTGATCGAAGAAATTGCCTTCATGGTTATAGAAGTGGTCTTACCACTTCTTATTGAGTAGTTTAGGCATAATTTTTAGATATATTCCTTAATTAGGGATAAAAAGGTGCACCTAATTATGAGAAACAATATATGTATTTATCCCCTATAGCATATGAGCATCAAACAAAAGCATGCATGTGAAATGGAAGCAAAAACCAAACAACAAGATATGAAATAAAGCGAGTATATTTCTTATTAATTTGGTGGATCAGATCCAAGGTTACAAAGAAGTCACTTTTAGGGCTCAAAGGTGATACAATTGTTACAAATTTTGGGTGCCCAAGGATCAAATCCTTCAAGAAATCCGGGTGCACATCTAGTGTCTTTCCTCGTACCCACAATTGAAGTGGGTGGGCCAATGGCACTGCTGCTTATATAACTAATATTTTATGTATGATATTCCTTACCAATGCCTTATAGGAACCTGCACCTGCACACAAGGAATCAAAAAGGGTCAAATAGCAAGTGTGTGTGAAGGAAAACATGCAATCCCCACAGGCACAAAAGGGCATATATATTAAAAATATATCAAATCAACTCATAATGACTTGAAACTTTATGGGAATGTTAAATATGAGGTTTTAAAGTGATATAACCAAAAAAAGATCTAAAATTTCATCCTTAGACCTCTCAATTTTGTACCACCTGTTTACAACCTACGAAGACCAAGACAAGAAATTCCCACCCCTAAACATGTCCAAAACTCACAAAACTTGGACATAATACATAAATAAACATGTTAAGACTACCCATGTGGTTATATTTTAAAAATGAGGCACAAATACACCTACATGAAACTGGGGTGCCCGGATGGGCCCTACAAACCTACAAAAACTTTAAAATGCGATATCACGGCCAATTTAACTCCACATTTCATGAAATTTGAACTGTAGCATCCTATGATAGTCTAGAATAATACTAAAAAAATAGTAAAGAAATTTTACAAGGATTTGTCCTTGTCTCGGGGGACGGTGGTGACTACAACTAATTGGAGGGCACCTTGGGAGGGGATACCCACAAATTCTGCACACTTTTTGCTACCAATCCAACTTGGGAATGATCCTAAATAGTATAATAGGTGTTTTCATAAAATTTGGTGAATAAATTCATCCATATGGAAAATTTATGCTCAAAGGACCCTCTTGAAGTCACCTAGTAACCTCCATCGCTAAGAAGAGATTTCGAGGGCAAGAGAGCACAATAAAGTGAGGGGAAATCTCGATAGATATCCATTGCATATCGTATAACTCCTATCTATATGTTTTGTGTGGACCTCGTATCCATTTTATAGCCCAAAGGGGATTATGTGCAAAAGGGCACACAAGGGCATGCATGGCAGGAGGTGCCATTTGTGAAAAATGGAGGCATGCATTAGATGTGGGAGAGAATATCCATTTTTGGCCTCCATTATGAAGCATATAATAAGGATGCAATGCCCTCTGACCTGCATGCTTCAATTGGTGGGGTAAATGGTAGTTTTTGGGTGCCATTTGTCCTAGATTTGAATTTTTCTTGGTCAAACTTGCTCATCGTCCCACCCTGGGATGATGGCTCACCACCATCTCATGGTGGGATGGTGGGAATCTGCCACCATCCCAGGGTGGGATGGTGGTGAATTTTGGGTCAAAACCTCCCAAAATTGGGCCAAAAGCCTCCAAAACCTCTTTTGGAGTGGCTAGAACCACTATGAGCCTTCTAAGGGCTGCCTAAGGGGCCATATGATGCCAATTTAGTCATTTTTTGTGGATGCCTAATCAGATTGACCATATTTTGGTGACCACCCTTCCATAGCGTGCTAGTAGATGTCACCTCTAGAAATCATATTGAGAGACTCTAATGATTCATTGTTAAGTCCTCTCAAAAAGATGCTTTTAAGAGACTTATCAACTAGCTTCACATGAGGAGATCGTTGAAGATTAAAATTGAATCTCTCCTAGTATTCCTCCAAAGATTAATCCTTATTTTGTGTCATGCTCAGGACCTCTTCTCTGGAGTATCTTGCTCTCTCGAAGTCTTGATATTTCTCTAAAAATAGCTTCTTCATTTGATCCCATGTAGCAATGTGTTTATCTCCCAAGCCGATGAACCATCACAAAGTTGCATCGTCTAATGTATAAAGAAAGAGCTTTAGCTTCTGTGTATTAGATTTGTAATCCACAGACCTACACATAACATCAAACTTAAATAGAAATAGGTCAGGGTCTTCATTTGGGTATCCTCTAAAGGTAGATAGGTGAGCAGGGGATATGTTTTTCATTTTGATTTCTCCTACTCCTTCCTCTATCGAAAAAATAAAATCAGATGAAGTCTCTTCTTTGGCCATTTTTCAAGATATGTGGTTTCTAATGTAGTTTCTATGGTCTCACGGTCGTTCATAAATTTTTGGTTCAGGGCCTTAAATTCGGTTGGTGATATCGCCTAATCCTCTACAAATTTCCACAGTAGGGCTTCCTCTGAGGGTGTCCTCCTAAACAACAGTTTTACAATGGTTCATTCTTCCCCAGGTTGGTGGGATGAGGAAGCATTTTATACAAAGTAAGTATTCTCACTCCAGTGGACTGTTGGCGATGAGTCAGGTCAATCTAATTCAAATTTAGAGTGTTCAACTGACTCATATTTCTATGGAATTTGTTTTATTAAATGACCGTCAGGTCCTCTCTTACTCAAGGGACTCATACAAAGTTAGATGGAATTTTTTTGGGTATTGCAATTAATCTAGTAGAGGTGCTTCCCCGAAAATGGCACCAAAATGTTGTAGGCCAAAAACAGGTTAAATTTGATCCTATTTTGTCACTGCCCATGCATTTAAATTGTTAGACCAGGGAGCTTCATAAACTTTAGAAGTGTCTCAAACAAGATCATCTACAATACCCACTTCTGATATGAGTCTATATAATTCTATCATTGGGGGGTTTAAAGGAATGACATTCATTCATCCACACCACAATAGTTTACGTATGAATAATTAGATCCTTGGAAATTAAATACTCATACATGCATAATTAAAAAGACATGAAAATAATTCTACTACGGCAATGAAAATAAGAGTAAAAAAAGCAAACCTATTAAAGTAGGAAATTGATCTAGGAAAGCACAAGAAAAAGGGAAGGAATACTGGCTTGGAGTGGGCCCAAGCTCCAGTAGCTCCCTTCCAACTGAACACGTGATTAGGAACTCTTGAACTTTATTATAATTGCAAGATAATTACAATACTTCTATCTCCTCAAAATAATAAATAAATTCTAGATGATCTTCTGGATATATATCAGAGATGTCTGTGTGTGTTTATATAGCACACACACAGATCTTCTGTTACAATAGTACTTTAGTCTAGACTAAACTTCGACAGTCTGGTAACTGCAATTGGCATCTGCTAAAAATAGTCATCATTCCTAATGGTGGTACGTTCACTGATTGGTTCGAGTTGCTTGAGCTAGATTATTATTTTCTTGGTGTAGGTAAGATGTTCTCATCTATTGGTGAAATTTCTAGAATTGTCTTGTGTGACATGGAACTGGAATTGCACCGGTCAACACTACCCACGTCGCTTTATTTGGTCAACTAGTGAAGAATGGAGGTGCCTTCTCTATGAGGAAGGCACCTTCCTCAAGTGCTTTGGCAGGTGCCTTATTTATGTGGAAGGTGCATACTAATGTTGAGTGCCTTCTTTATGTGAAAGGCACCTACTAAGGTTGGGCGCCTTCTTCATGCGGAAGGCACCTACTAATGTTGGGCACCTTCTTTATGTGGAAGGTGCCTTGCCTTGTATGGGGTTCCTTCCTTATGTAGAAGGTGCCTAAGTATGTTGAGAGCCTTATTTATATGGAAGGTTCCTACCTTATATTGGTGCCTTCCTTGAAGAGGAAGGCACCTACCTTCTCTTGGTGCCTTCCTTGAAGAGGAAGGTGCCTAACCACCATGCCTTGATCCTGGAAGAAATAGAGTGCCAGGTCCATGAAGGACCTCGAATGATCCAAATCTATCAAAACCAACTACATTTTAACACAATCACACTAAAACACACAAATTAGATAACACACACAATTCTATTAAATAATTACATAATAATTCATAAAAGTACACAGTTCCTATTATATTGCCACATAATAATTAGAAAAACCCATACAAAATATGAGCATTTCCAGGGCTCATCAATGTTGTACTATCTTGCACCCTCCAAGATGTAGAACAATGTAGGTACAATATTTTGTCCAACTTCAATAAATAGGATTATTGTACCCATAATGGAGGATAAATCATTGTTGAATGATTACAAGGTGAGCTTGGATGGTACAATGTACGAGGATGGAATGTTGAGCTATTTCAGTGAAGTTGTGGTAATAATGTTTATTGAGGAACCTGTTTCAACTAATACTTGCTTATAGGGGAACCTATTGATATTTGCAATGATGTGCAAAGCAAGATCTGGTGAATTTTTAGGCATGGGTTTGACATCATGATTCTGAAAGGATATAACAAGATTCTTGTACATTTGTATATATTCCACAAAGTTGGTGAAAGCATAAGAGTCATGAGGTTGTACCTCAATGGAATCCAATATCCTCATGAAAGGTTCCCAATTATTAGAGGACTATATTAGAAGCCTGCTCATGGTCATATTGGCTGATGGTGCATGCAAAATTTGCATAGGCCTACTTTGGGTTGCTGAAACTGGTTGGATGGGAGTTTCGGGTGGTGAAGGCCACGATGTAGAGGGAGTGTAGACCTCCCTGCTAGGCCCTTTGGAAGGCTAATTATATCTAGTTTGGTATTGGAATCGGTGTTGGATAACTAAATAATCCACTTGATCATGTGGATAACACATTTATGTTCTCCTGGTAGAGGTACTTTGGTGGTCGGGTCCTTTGAGTGAGGAGTTTACCTCACGATAACTTTTAGGGTGGTGTAGGAATGATGAGATCCTCAAGATAATAGCGAAGGTGACTAATATCAGGGCATCATGTAAGAGTGAGGATATCCTCACACATATAATGACAATTCTCAAAGCCTCTCCTATAGTTTTATGCTTCGCTAGCTCATGATCGAGCTCGACTATGCATGGTTGTCATAATGTATCGACTAGGCAAAAACCTTAAAGGGAACCCACACTAAAGAAATTTTTGAATTTAAAAAAAGTTTATAAGTGTTATTATCAAAATTATTAGTGCAACAGGATGATCACAATGGGCTAGGGCTCCAAAATTTGACTTTTGGGTCAAAATTTTGTATTTTTAAAATATTTGGCCAACTAGGGCCCATGGGGAAATGCCCACTTTTAGGATTTTTTTGGGAAATTTTGAAGCATGAAGAGTTAGGACTCAAAATTTTTGTGAGAGGTGTAGAAGGAGATAACTAAGACAAAAAAACAAATTTGGCAATTTTTGGAGTTGTCTAGACCATTTTATGACCGTTTTAGTGCAATTTTCCCCTATTTTCGGCTTCGAAAATAGAGTAATCATAAAACAAACAAATTTTTTGTTATAGCTCTGATTTGCATGATTCTTAATCTGTTGGATGTAGAATCAAAAAGTAGATTTTTTTTAAAATTTTTTTGGTCCTATATGGTAGGATCTTAGACAACATGATTATCTTTTTTAAGGATTAAATGTATATGATTATCTCTTTTAAATATTAAGAACACACAATCAAATTATCAAAGAAGCACACAAGAAAACAATGTGATTATATCCTTTAATTTTGAGATGTGAATCCCTAAGATATTTTGTGTGTTTAAATATGTTGTTGCTCTCGATTTATTTTTCATGTTTTGGAATTAGAATGAGGTAACTCAACCAAAGTGGTGACTAGGAACACTACTGCCAAACATAAAAAAAAGTCTAGGGTACATCGCTTAAAATCCACAATGAGCGGAGGGCTCACCTAGATCTTCCACTTTGAATCAACAAGTCATTCCAATAGTGGGAGGGATTTTGAACAATAGTGACCTATTCCATCTTAAGAGAGTGCCCTAAACTATCTAAGGTGTCAAGGGCCTGAATTTGAGGTTGGTGATGAAATGCAACCTTACCAATGTTATTGTGATACGTACGAGTGTGTGTGGTTACTTTTAAACATAAAGAAAGTAAACAATGAAGCACTCAATGATATTTCACTAAATTCAAGAAAATGATGTTTTACTTTCAGAAAAGCTAGATAAAAAGCAACCTACAAGATGCAAACCCTAAATGATGGCCTACCCATTAGGTAGCCTACATGCAAGCAAACCATACAAGGGCATCATAATTTATTTTTTTATTTTTCTTCTTTTTATTCATTGTTTTTGTTATTATAGAAAAGTAAACCTATCTTTCTACCTTTCTATTAAACAAAGCATGCAAGAAAATTCAAACTTCAACAATTTTTTACTGTGTAATAGAAAACCAGAAGTTCATGTACCTACCTTATCACCCAAGGAATCTGCTATTTTTGGAATATAAGTAGAAAATGATCTATTTTGTGGCCATACCAGGGTGGGATAACTGCTAGTTTGATAGCCATCCCAGGGTGGGATGATTGTGTGGCCATCCCAAGGTGGCACGAGGAGCAGTCCAGGGGCCATTTCAGGCCAGAACATCTAGTACCTACAACAGAAACCAAGAAAAAACCAAGGTTAAACCTTTAAAAAATTAATAGGGATAGGGTCCCACCATGATCACCACTAAAGTAGGGAAAAAATGGTGCACCTAAGAGTGTTAAACAATATGCATCTAAATCTAGTGTTTAAACAAGCATTGCAAAAGGACAAATTTAAGCAACCATATAAGCCAAATAAGTGCAAGAAAATGTGTTTATATTTATTTAATTTGGTAAATTAGAAAAATGGTTACATATATGTCCCCTTGAGGGCTCTTAATGTGATACAATTGTTTACAAAATTATGGGTTCCCAAGGATCAAGTCCTTTCAAAGAAGCTCGTGTGCACTTCCAATGTTCTTCCTCATACCCACAATTGAGATGGACGAACCTATGATGTCACCACTTTGTTATATGGTATTCTAACCTTGTGCTCCTTCCTCATGTGCTGTAGGAACTTGCACCTATACACAAGGAAATCAAAATTGTTAAATAGCAAGTGTGTATGGTGAAAACATGTAATCTCCATAGGCACTAAAAGACCACAAAACATGAATATGCTAGACACCTATCTAAATTAACTCTAAATGACTCAAAATTGTAGAGGTATGTAAAATATATGGTTTTGGGAAGATATTACTAAAAAAAACTGAAATTGCATCCAATGGCATGGCGTAATTGCAGTGCACTTTTCCAACCTACAAAACCCAAAGTAAGTAATTTCTACCCCTAAACATATCCAAAATGCATGAAACTTGGAAATAATATATAAAATAACATTTAAAGATAACCCAAGTGGTCATATTTGCAAAAACAATAGCATTTTCATGTGCATCTCTAGATGAGCTCCGTAGACCTGCATAAGACCCTGTAAAACAATAAAAATGTGATATCTTGCTCAATATAGCTCTAAAATACTTAAAATTTGGAAAGCATATTCATATACTAATATATAATATAAATAAAAAATAACAGTAAATAATTCATGCACAAATCTATCCTCATACCTTGTAGGGATGGTAGGGACTGTCAAAGAATGCAGACCGTCCTGGGGTGGTACGACCACCAATTTTACACCTAATTTATCACCAATTCCACTATGAATTGGTAAAAACCATCCTAATAGTGTTATAATAAAATTTTGTGGTGAAATTAACTCAATTGGTTTGGTTTTATGATCAAATTGTGCCTCCCAGATCACTCGCAAACCTCCTTCGCTAGGTAGATATTTTGAGGTAAAAAAGCACAAAAGGTGAGGGGAAATATTTACAACACTCCATTGCTATGTCTAAAAAATCCTCTCTACCATTTATATGGAAAATGAATCCACTTTATAGCCAAAGGAAGCCTTTGGTCAAGATGGCATGAGAGGGCATGTAGGGTAAGAGGCGCCATTTGGCTAACAGGGTGGCATGCATTAGAGGGGGAAGATAGTCTCTCTATTTGGCCTCCCTCATGTAGTATGTCATAAAGATGCTATGCCCTATAACTTGCATGATTGAATAGGAGGGGAAAATGGTAGTTTTTGGGCATCATTTTTCCAAATTTGACTTTTTGGGAGTCAAATATTGTGGCCATCCCACCCCGGGATGACCAATTTGCCACTGTCCCTATGTGGGATAGCCATAAACTATGACTGTCCCAGGGTGGGATGGCCATGCCTATGTGTCCCAAAATCTCCTAAAAGTGAGGTAGAGCCTTCAAAGAGTGGGTAGGACCACTGTAAAACCTCTGAGGGTTGCCCAATGGGGCCATATGGTGTCAATTAGACCTTATATTGGTCACCTAATTAGATTGACCAGATTTTAGTGTATACACTTTGATCACACCCACCATTTTGATTTGGTACCATACAATTGTAAGATGCATGGACTAATCCTTGTGCAATCAATCCTCATGAATTCACATATTGTCTTCAACATGATAGTAGTTGCAGCACCAAAGTCAATCATACAATTATGCACAATCCACCATTCCATTCTGAGGGACAAATAGAATGGATATGGTTTGTTCTTACCAGTGGTAGAGGTGTTCAACATTTGTTCTAACACTATCTAGGTGGGAATTTTTTTTTTTATCCTTCATAGACTTGAGAGACTCCTACAACAGATCAACTTGTCCAGGTAATTGCAATGCATCATACAAACTCACCTTTGTAGGGATTTTCTTCATCTCCTCAACAATGTTATAGTCAGAAGCACTAGAGCCTTTTTATTTACTGGCTGGATTGTATTTGTTTTAGTACTTTTAAGTAGTTTCTACCCTTTATCGCTTGGTCAACAATGGGTACTTGAGGTACTCTTTGGCTTGTTCTTATGCCTTAGTTTGTACTTGAGTGACTGTAGGATGTGAAGTTGATGTCTTTACTTGCAACTTCTCTTGAGCTTGCTTGGGTAATAGATCCTTCAACAAGATAGTTAAGCAACAAGATAGGATCTTGTTGCTTAATTGTTTCACGAGGTACTTTTGCTTGTGATTATATGTTTTCATCTTGTACCTTTTGCTCAATGAAAACCTTCAACAACTCCATTTCTACTGGATCAATAGTCACCAACTTCTTTCCAACCCTCGTAAGAACTGAAACTTACTCCAAGGAAGGGACCATAAAATTATGATAAACTTATATTATCATATTGATTTTTCCACCAGTAGAACTTTTTGCTAATGTATGTACATAGTTCAAATGGACCATGCATGTGTCTTCACCATGAGGATCATTACAGGTGGAACACAAATATGTCCATTCTGATGTTCTAGCTTCTTCATTTGCCAACACTATTGTATTTCTTTTAGGACCTTTGCTATTAGTTGGTTGTTCTACGGTAATCGATGGTGTTTGGAATATTCTTAATTGAAAATCAAGTTCAACCTGTTTCTTCTTAATGGATATAATTTCATTCAATATTGTTCTTACTGTTGATTTGAGTGACTACAACTCCTGTAATATCTTCATGTAGGGATTAATATTTGAAAGCGTAGGAGGTTCTGACAAAGGTAAAGGTACTGGTGGAGTAGGTAATGTTGGGAATGGAACTAAGGTTGGTAACTACAAGATAGCTAGTGCAGGTAATTATGGAATACTTGGAGTAGGGAGTTGTGGAACTGGAACTAGAGTGATTTGAGGTGGACTCAAACTCCATGAAGGAAAATGATACATAGAAGGCATAGGCTATGAAAATGCACCAGAATACAAATATTGTGGAAGATCAGGTAGAATGGGTATTGTTATCTTCAAAGGCACCTTACCTATGGTAATCAGATATACCTCGACCTTTTGCACCTATGTGTACAAATATGGAAATGTATTAACATTGGAATATTGGAAAACCATACCAATGTTGGAATTGAAGGCTCAGAGATAGTAAAATGTGGCTTGCTCATGAGTAGGCCGAAGAACATCAGGAACTCTCTGCCAACTTCAAGTAAAAATAACATTGAAATACACTATCTCCTATGGGTGTCTTTGGATATTTGTAAATTGGTGCAGCAAAGAAAAAGGGTCAGCTTGATCATGAAAGTTCTTGATCAACAATTCTACCAATTGGTCCCAGGTGGTGATAGTAGCAGGTGGCAAGGATTGGTACCAGTACAACAATTTTTCTCTAAGGGACAACACCAACAATCTCACCATAATATCTTCATATGTGATTCCGTGGATTGTTTCCAAAGAAGTGATATATTGGATATGCTCGTAGGTAGTCTTACTCATACCATCATAGGTAGTAAAAGCCTTCAATGTTGATTGAGGGACTAGATTCTATGCTTGCATATTCAAAGCTCCTAAGCTATTCCATGTTGGAAACTACCTAGGTGGCTGTGGTTGTTGTGGTGGTGGATTCTGAGCCATGTGAACTGGTGTGTGAGGTTGATGAGGTGGGATGATAGTAGCAATACTAGATAGGCTTTAAGGAATGGAAAATACACCATATATCTATGAATATGTTGCGATCGATGTATGAGGTAGGGTAATTAATCTAGGGTGTTCTCCTAATTTTTGGGTGTCAAGTTCAAAGAAATCAATGAGGTTTTCAAAAATTTTGGCCTTCGATCTTGTGATCATGAAGTACAAATTTCATTGACTTCACATTTGAAAGATTATGGGTATAGCTGATTCGTCAGATGTTCTAGCTTAACAATACAAATATGAACATAAAAACCTTAATATTGCATATATTGCTCAATATTAGACTTAAATGTCCCATCGATTGTGCCAAAAATTATTGGTCAAATATCTTCCTAAAATAAAAACCTTATGTTTGTGCACCCTAGAATGACTAACATTGAAAGGTTGGAGGAAAGAAATGTCTTTCGGGTCAATATCCAGAGAGGGTTGGCTCCCTTACTAATCCTACACCAGTTTAAAGTTTAGAGTTACAGGATTGAAATTGGAAATAATAGAAAAAATGGTATATATAGCCACAGGCTAAAGGATATAGGATTGGAGATAGACTAGTAGTAGGAATTCAAATCAAGCATTATGGTAGCATATAACAGAAGGAAGACAAAGAATCTACTTACAATTTCATGGAGATAACTTCTAGAGTTGCATTCTAGTACTCACTCTCTCACCAGCAGTGTTCAAATCTAGATGCATAATTCAAATTAGTAGATAACATACATGAATATAAAGTAGAAATGACTAAAGTACAAATAAATCACACACAAAAATCATTCACAAAATCAAAAGCTAAAAAATTTCTATTTATGCAAAAAACTTGAAGTATTTTTCTACAGAGTGTCCATCCTTTTTTTACAATTTTTTTAATAGTATTTATAGATATTTTCACCTCTGTTCATTTAATATACAAAAGATAAAATGTCCTTGGATCAAGAACTAGAAATAGGAATCCTCTCCTCAAAAATCTTTGAAATTCCTCTTTCTGTGATAGCGATCCAACTTTTAAGGAAAATTTCTAGGAAATCAACAAGTTTGGGCATCGATACACAGAAAATTGCAAAGATGGTCATTGACTTGGTACCTCTAGTGTGCCTTGGAAATTCACCCTTTGTCAAAAAATTCTACCATACCTAAGTATCACTTCGAAAAGCGGAGAATTAAATAGGAAATGTATTGGAACTCATGAAAATCATTCTGTGATATTAAATCCTGTGCCCTTTCATCAAATTCAGTCACTCTTCGCTTCAATAATTAAATTCTCATTATTTTTCTGATCTGGGTGCCCTTGAAAAGTCTTCTTTTATGCTTGAAATAAACTTTGCCCAATGTAAAGTGACAGGTAAAAGTGCCCTATTAAAATTTCATCACTTCCTCCTTATTTGTGCTTCCAGGTGGAGAGAGTGCCCACAAAACAACTTTTATAATTTAGCTCAAATTGCACCTCTAAGTTGTGCTTTATGCCATTCCATATAATTTTACCCAAGGGAGAAGCAAAATATTTTATTCACCATTAAATCGTAGCTTTAGGTTCACATTATTTAGCCCAATGCATAGCCCACAACTTGATTCATTTTAAAACTATTTGCACCATGTGCATCCTAAAAACATGACATCGATCTTTCCTAAACAAATTTGGGTGACACACCTTATCATATGCCTTTGTTTTTATTTTTAGTGCTTTTAATCATTTTCATATAGCTTCACCCCAGGGAGAGGCGATCGGGGCTTTCGCCTCACACTTGGGGTGAAAACGTTGTTGGTTGCTTTATTTTAGAAATTATTTTACCTTCGACATATATGTTCGCCCCAAGGAGGGGTGAATGGGATTTTTACCCCTCAATTGGGGTGAAACTATTTTAAAATTATTTTCAATACGTGCCATTGTAGGGCTTGCAACGTTATTACTCTTCATATGATTTCATCTCAAAGAGGGGCAAAAGGTAGTTTCACCCCTCTCTTGGGGTGAAAGAGCCTTGAACTTTTAATGTCATATCTTGTCACCTTGACACCTTAGTGGGACCCACGGTGCACACTCACGACTTCGTTGTTGCTAGAATTTCACCCCAAGGAGGGGTGAAAGGGGGTTTCACCCCTTACTTGGGGTGAAAGTCTGATTGACCTTTCTATGTGCTGAATTGGCAAGATGTTCTCTTATTTTGATGATGTTCACCCCAAAGTGGGGTGAACAATGCTTTCACCCCACCTTTGGGGTGAACGTGCTCCATTTTTTTGCCATCATTCCTCAACTTCGGGCCCACCATGAACTTGATTGTTTATGTGTTTTGGGTGAAAGTGATTTTGACAAAATTAATATTTTTTTCTCCTTTTTTAAATCTATGTTCACCCTAAAGTGGGGCAAATGGGTTTTTTGCCACACTTTTGGGGAAAACACAATTTTTTTGCTCTTTCCTTTGCTTGGTGATGAGGCTTTCAGGAAAACAAGGATGTCTTTGGGCGATTTCTATTGCCTTCACACACAATTTTCATTATCCCCTTTTACAATCATTTTACCTTATAACATCCATTATTCCCAAGCATGAAACCCATGAAAATTAGAAAGAAGATTAACACACAAAAAATACTGGTCAAAATATTGCAACATAGATTCAATATATTTTTTTGTCTTTACAATAAATAATATTGAACAAAATTTCATAGCCCGCAATGTTCTTCCTCTCCATACGCTTTTGCCTCAAATGAGGGTGAAAGGTAGTTTCACTCCTCTCTTGGAGTGAAAGAGCTTTAACCTTTTAATGCCTTGTCTTGTCACCTTAACATCTTAGTGGGACCCATGGTGCACACTTTCGACTTCGTTGTTGCTGGAATTTCGTCCCAAGGAGGGGCGAAAGGGAGTTTCGCCCCTTACTTGGGGTGAAAGTTGGGACGAAAGGGAGTTTCACCCCTTACTTGGGGTGAAAGTTTGATTAACCTTTCTATTCATTGACTTGGAAAGATGTTCACTTATTTTTATGATGTTAACCCCAAAGTGGGATGAATGATGTTTTCACCCCACCTTTGGGGTGAACATACTCCATTTTTTTGCCATCATTCCTCAACTTTGCGCCCACCAAAAACCTACTTGTTTAGATGTGTTTTTGCCCCTCACTTGGGGCAAAAGCAATTTTACTGAACTTAACATTTTTTTCTCCTTTTTTAAATCTATGTTCACCCTGAAGTGGGGCGAATGGGTTTCTCACTACACTTTTGGGGTGAACGCAATTTTTTTTCTCTTTCCTTTGCTTGGTGATGAGGTTTTCAGGAAAACAAGGACGTATTCGGGTAATTTATACTGCCTTCACACACAATTTTCATTATCCCCTTTTACAATCATTTTACCTTATAACATCCATTATTTCCAAGCATGAAACCCATGAAAATTAGAAAGAATATTAACACACAAAAAATGAACTGCAACATATTATATTGGCCAGAATACTACAACATAGATTCAATATATTTTTTCGCTTTTACAATAGAAATATTGAACAAAATTTCATCAGTGGCATGGTACAAAACTGCCAACAACTAGATATCAATTTTACTATGACCTATCTTTCTAGGTCAATGCAGGAGCCAAAGGTCAGTCATTAGAAGGAAATAAAGCATGTTTTACAATATGTTCATGGTGCAATAGAATATGGATTGGAATACAATAAGAATAATAAGTTCTTTCAAGGATATATAGACTTAGATTATATTGGATCTTTAGATGATAGGAAATGTATGTTTGGATACATATTTTATCTAGGTTATGGACCTATCCCTTCGTACAAAAAGAAGTAGCAAGCAGTTGCACTTTCATCCATAGAGGTAGAATATCATGCCACATGAGGAGCTATGTGTAAAATGAGAGGGCTACATCACATTATTTCAAGTATGGGTATATCTTCTAGTACATTTGAAATGCGATAACCAAGGTATTTTAAAACTAGTCAAGCATCTAGTGTTCCATGAATGAATAAAGCACATTGACACTCAATGTCACTTCATTTGAGATGAAGTTCTAAAACACAAGATCCAGCTCTAGTACATTCCCACTAATGAACAAGCTACAAATATTTTCAGTAAGACACTTGCATGTGTCAAATTTGAGTTGTTTCACAACTCTCAATGTATTTCAAATAATGTAATAAGGAAGGGATGTTAGGTTATTATTTATTATATTATTTTAATATAGTTTAGAAATAGGGTTGTAGAAAAATAACGTGCATTATTAGTTGGAAAATTATAAGCCAATGTGCACTAATTATAAATTTAGAGGACAATTTTAATTTGACAATGAGAGTAATTTATATTCCATAGTTAGCTAGGTGGGTAGGATTGAATATCACTCTGTTACAAGCTAAGAATAGCCTCTACACTATGTAAATTCATGCAATTATGGAATAAAATGTATTCTTCTTTCAACAATTTATATATCTTGCTATTTGTTTTCTCTTTACCTAGTTCTTTCAAAGTTCTCCTTATTGCTTTGCATTCTTCATCATACCATGGATTTATAGGAAAGATTTTATGTTTTATTTTCTTGGGTTTTAATTTTTTTCATGATTCCAAGGTTTCTCTAATTATATCCATCAATTACTACTCTAAAAAATATTTGTTATCTTGCTTTCATGTCTTTGCATAATCTACTTGAGTGATGTTTTAATTTTTTTCTAATTTTTTCATCATAGATATATTTCCTATTTTCTTTCCTTCAGTTACTTTAAGTTGTTCTTCTTACTCACTTTCTTGCATTTGGATCTTTATATGCATTTCACTGTGATTAGATTTTAGCTCCATAGGAACTGCTTCAATTTCTAGATCTTTTATTTTTGAAATCAAGTTTCATGAGAAAATAGCGTAATCAACTATATTGTTTCCATTATGTATTTTACAAGTATATTTTTGCAGATTTTTACCATATGTTTATTCCATGATAGATGATCAATACCTCTATGCTATATAGTTGTAACCACCAAAAAGGCTCGCACCTAATGTATCCTATTGCAAGAATTGACAAAAATAATACAAAATGCATACACGAACAAGAAATTGACAACGAAATGATCAATAAAAGATGCTCTATTCCATTATATTTCAATGCCAAACTCAAATTACAAGTACATCCCTATTAGGTATAATCATCTTGATACAATTGTTACAATAGGATGTATTTATTTCCCTATCAAGGGTAGGTGTGATTTCAAAGTGCCCTTCAGGGTGACACGAACTACTGTAGGGTGGAGTAGACCCTCTTCTTTGCATTGAGGAAGAAAATGGATGGTTGTAGCTCCTTTAAAACCTATATTCTACGATAAAGAAACAACTCAAGAATGTCAAAAGCATAGGAAGCCTCTCATAATGAGGCCCTTTAAAGACAAATAGCATGAGAATAACATAATGACATAAAATCAAGAAAGTGCATAAACTATGCTAAACATGTGCAAATCCTATCAAGATTTATGGAAATATATGAACAAGAAATACAACTATCAATCTATGACATACATTATACAAAATGAAGCATTAAAGCATAAAAAGAATCTAATTAGGTTCTACTTGCCAATATGGAAATAAACTAATCAAATATTTAACCCGATCAGTCAAAGTCTTTAATCTACCAAATAAAGCAGTAAAATGATTAATCTATCCTATCTAAATCTACTGGAAAAGAAACAATAAGGAAAATTCACCTCTGTTGCAAACCATAGCTCTGATGAGCGGTCTACACTATAAACCATGATTGAAAGCCACGGTGAGCAACCAAGTGATTTGCCCTCCAAATTCAAGGGTTGTGGGCTTGACCTCCTTGTCCAATTGATGTTCAAGGGTCACCTTCGATGTCCTCTAATAGGTTTGGCAATTGAATCATTGAATAGGGCCTTCGTTTACCCGAATTAGCATTTCTTGGCTCTCCTAGGTCCTTAGGGCATCCATGGCCTAATTAGTCATGATGCTTGATAAATTGACAATGGTGATGACAACAAAGCTCTCTCTATGAACTCAAGTGAGTCTACAATTTGACAAGGCTTCACTGCTATAAACTCCAATGCTTTGTTGATATAATATTTTGATAGCGCTTTGCTATCAAAATGCTCTATATGCTCTATCCCTTTTGAAGGGGTGTTTATAGGATGTACCAGGGATAGGGATGGCTTCATGGAGAAGCCAAGATCAAGAAGGGGTGGTTAGGATAGTTGGATTGGAAGATTTCATCCTCTAACCACATTATTCTAGAACAAATGGTCGTTCAAACCAATTTTGCTCGGATGAAGGCCAACTGAACTTCAGTTAATACTGCAGGTTACAGCTGCGGTCTAGATTGTAAACCGTAGGCCTCAATCACAGTTCAGACTATATATCATAGGTCTGGGCTACATTTCAGACTTATTAGGCCAAGGAGCCCAAATTAAGTGGTTAGAACTACTACTTTATCTTGGAGTCTGTCCAAGATCTTCCATATGGTCTTGTAGCATGTCCATATGAGTAGTCACCATCAACATGACATGTTTTAGGTGTCTAAAAATGCCCCTTTTGAGATGCGTTGTGAGGTTGAACAACATTGAGCAAAAATAGACCTTCTAAAATGATGTCAAAGGTTATATGATGATCATTAGTTAGATCAACATTAGATGCCCCAGGTCCTACAAAAGTATGCATATCCTGGAATCATTGCTTCCAAATATTTGGAGGGTTAAACTTGAAAGAGTTTGCACTCATCATTAGACATTCGAGTAGCTTTTGCGCTACAATAGGATATAGGCCTATATAACCAAAAGGGTGAGAGTTACAAAATAATGATCATATTTGGTATTTTTCCAAAGAAAAGGTGTAAGCTTATGATAGCTGTTGATAATGATTCACAAGGATGAATGCAATTTTGAAAAGATCAAGGGATCTATGATCTCAAGGATCTTCTATTGATTTTGATTATGATTTGATATTATGACTACCCCCTCAAGCGACAAGTTGATGAGGGTAATGAAAATGTATGAAGCAACGAAGTTGCTTGACCACAATGAATGATTTGAAAAAATTTAGATTTGAGCATATTAATGCCTTGGATAGGCCTAGTTCAACTTTGGATTGCAACTGTTAATAGTATTTACATATTTCTATCCCATGGAGTAGTCGGGTTGCAATAGTGATCTTAGAGAATCGAAATGATACAAATCCAATTAGTTTGTGTTGAATCAAGTTATCAATGATTTGCTGAAAAGATGTCATAGGAGAAATGACATGAAACGCCTCGTTCCCATGGAGCAGTCCAGCCTTGAAGGCCTTCTTAGGGATTGAAAAGAAGCATATCAGATCAACGATGATAATTTTTTCCCCAAATGTCCTTATGGTAATTTACTTATCTTGTTGGATTGCATGGATCGCAAGTCACTACAACCACCAAGAATATAGGGTAAATTACTAAATACGAGGTGCATTTGGTTTTTAATTATTTGATTTTTTTGTTAATTTTGATTTATTGATCGATCCTGGTGCTTTGAACATCGTCAAATTTACAATATTGATTGCTATTTTTATAATTTGATCTGTTAGGAGTCACTAATTTGTCATTTTAGACCTTCCTATAGTGGGTTTTAAGTGCATTTAATGCTAGTGGCGAACTGCGAGTATGGTCTATGATTAAAGTTTTCAATTTTTGGGAACCGTAGGTCAGACTCGCAAGTAAAAAACCTTAATTATAGGACCATAGGTGTCAAATGCGGTACACCAAAATTAGGACCTATAAGTAGCCTTTCCCATTTGAATTTTTTATTATTTTATTGAAAGAAACTACATTTGTGAGAGCTATGAGAGGTAGAAGAAATCGTTGATCCGGAATGCTACCTAAAACTCAATAATACCTCACACATATACCCTAATGGCATATCCTAGACAACCATTGACTAGCAAAGGCCACAAAGCAGGCAAGATAACTCAAAATCGAGTCCTCGCAATCAATACCAATTTAAAATGAACCACATTAAGCAATGTGGTAAATCAATTTCATTAAAAAGTTGGTAATGAACCCCACACTAGATTAGGTTAGATTAGTTTTTTAATTTTTTGGTCAACGAGGCTACAAAGTGATACAAAATGGGTATCCTTCCTAGACCGTAGCTGCCAACGACAGTTCCCAATTGTTAGATTTGGGACTGTAGCTATCAACTGTGGTTGGAATTCAAATTTCAATGGTCAAAATTTGATCTCATGCAGACCGTAGGGTTAACCCATGGTTTGCAGACTTTAGAAAAAAATTATCAAATTTTTAAAATTTTCTAAGGTTTAATAGGCAATTAATATCATTTAATATCATTCAAACTTGCATAATTGATTTTGTTAATTTTTCTGAATGCTTTGTGACATGTTTTTATATTTTTATCAGTTTTTAAATATTTCTAACATTTTTAAGGTTGCTTTTTTATCTATTTTTGCATGTGTTTTAGTTAGATTTTCTCTTATACAATGCATTTATTTTAGAGGTTGACCTCTAGAGCTCATGAGTCAGAACTTCTGAATACTCTTTGTAGACAGATCACTCCTAAAGAGCGAACATGGTTTGGAGCTATCGACTTCGGCTACATTCTAGATCTACCCACTATTAGAGTAGATCAGGCCTACTTGACTGCGTTGGCCCAGCACTGGAATGCACGAACCAACACCTTTCACCTGCCCATGGGTGAGATGACTGTCACTCTTGAGGACATCTATCAGATCTTTAGGATCCCTATTGATGGTAATGCCATTATCTCTTCCTCCTCTCAGAGTAAGGGGCCCATGTTTTTTGTGATCTTTGATGACCGAAGCTAGGAGACTCAGGGAATGATTGACCACGAAGGAATCCACATCAAATATTGGCAAGGTCAGTGCATATTCTTTGTGAGAAATTTGATCTTCATGCACTTGGTGGTGCATATTGTTCTTCTAGACTCCTTAGGTGTGAGGATTCCCTAGAACCTCTTGGCTAGTGTTAGGAGAGTTATTCAAATCTCCACTGCTCAGCCACTACTCCTAGCCTAGGGGAGCACTTTACTATGCTATATCTACTGGGAGTTGTACCAGATCACCAGTCAAAGCCATCATGATATTAGTTGTAGCCTATTGCTATAGATCTAGGGCTGGCAGCATATTAGGATAGAGCATCCCGTAGAGCTGACCCTTCATATTTATACTATCGATGATCAACATTAGTGCTATGTCACATGCTAGAATCGAGAGGAGGTATTATAGAGCAAGACCCATGATGGCAATGTTGATCATTACATTGCATTATTTGTAGCACTCAGGCCAGATGACATTGAGTGGTGTTCCTACATGGATTACCCAAACTGGATAGAGGCAGATGAGCGACAATGATAGGCTCACTAGGATAGGTGGATTCTTAGTTGTAAGGTCGAGGTTAGGGAGTACCAATTCTACTCTAACATCCTATGGTAGTTTGACCTGGTGCAGGACATCCCAAATATTCCTTTTATCTACAAGCATCTAGTCTTGGAGATGGACCTATCATGGATTCAGCCTATGACACTTGGAGATGATGCTGATGATTTCCAAGAGTCTAGGGATGACAGGGCTAGGACCACCCCAACATATGACACTTGGTGGTCCCTACTATAGTGGTAGGTATCAGGGCCTCTAGGTAGGGTATATTACCAGGCAGAGGTAGAGGTTGATCCAAATGGGTGCAGGGTGCACCCATGGACTAAATGTAGATGGGGCACAGAGGCCATCATAGAGGAGGCTCCATAGGTAGAGACTAAGAAGGAGGGTGAGGTACCTCTGACAGCAAGGTAGGATAGCTCCTAGCTCATATCACTAACTTGTAGAGTTAGGTTGGGATGTTGTAGACTCAGTAGTTTTAGTGGGATACTTATATCACCCTTCTAGAGTCAAAGATAACTCACAAGGATAGGTAGCTAGCTGAGGCTCAAGAGCAGATCATGGGTCTTATAGCATGGGCTACAATGGTAGAGAATTAGGTCTATGATATCACTAGTGCAACGGGGTGAGGCTATTGCAAAGTGGGATTTTCTTAGGGCATAGAGGGGGGATACTTCATCCTCCTAGGCTATTATGGGACCTCCATATGCACCATCATCATTGTTACTAGGCGGTCATAACCCGATGTCAGAGATTCGATGCTTATAAGACCACCTGGCAGATGCCAATGCTAGGCACACATGTAGGGTAGCTCACCTAGACAAATTGGAGGGTCACATCAAGTTGATATGTGGGGAGGTCCCAGAGGATTCACATGTTGTGGGGTCTCAGTGGACCAGGTCCAAGACTATGGGGTAGCCCACAATGAGCTCTAGTCAATAGACTCACAGGACTTAGAGGACACATAAGTACTCTAGCACACATGGAGGAAACTCCCATACCAGGACCAGAGAGACCGATCAGTATTTTGCAACCTCTAGTCATAGGTCTCACTGCATAGACATACTAGTATCCCATGTGCTAGGCCTCTTTGGACTAGATGGCACACAGGGCCCTCAATAGGGCACATAGCAGGCACCAAAGCTGACTGCGAGTAGGCTCCAGAGCACAAGGTTGAGGGAGGTGGTGAGAGCTCCAGCTCAGGAGGAGTAGGCCAAAGCTAGGGCTCTACTAGATCTAGGCTACATTTTTGTATATGTATCATTTTTGGTGTAAGGTCTAGGACCTACACGATTGTAGCCTGCGAGCATTTTTTACCCCTAATGTACTCTTTTGGACACACACACACATATATATATGATTTGATAATTTTAGCTCATTATGTGTACTGTGTATTTTGTTTTTAATTTATGTTTATGTTATGCATATGGATGCAATGCTTATGTTAATTTGATGCTATATGATGTGATGTATGGATGACATGCACTAGATAGCTATTCAATTTATGATGATGATGATATGTAGTGATATGGATTCTTAGATGTGCGATGTGATGATGGATGCATATGGATGTGATATTTACTTAAATGCATATTTGATTTTGCTTTATTGCATGCATTTAATTTTTATGACACTGTCATGATATGCTAATGCAATGTATGTAATGCATTATTTACATTATGGTAATCTAATGTAAATGAACCTGTATGCTTTAATCACTTAAAACATAAGGAATAAATGCAATATGCGTTTATCAATCTAATGGACGACACCACAAAATATATATAAAAATCATGAATGTAATTGAAAATCCTTAAGATAATAATTTAATCAATTAATCACCCATATATGAAATGCAATGGTATGCAGTTGTATGATGCGAATGATATAATGTGTCATTCTATTTTCTTTTGCAAGTTTGAAAAATATGCACAATATAGTTAGTGGTCATATAAATATTATTTATAATATCCGTCCGGTATCTATTATACATCTTGATTGTGCTCTATATAATGATGTATCATGGATTCGATACTTTGTAGTTTGATGATTTTATATGGTTTGTGATATTTGGTATTTTGTTGCTATTAGAGATATCTTTTAGGTTTTCCATGAGACTCAAACACCCTATTAGACTTATAAAAAGTTGCATACTAACCACACTAGACTTCAAAAGTGCAAGGCGTTCGCTAGGATAGGCCCTAATTGTTCATTATCCTTGTGTGTGCACCTAAGTATATTAAGATAATACACAAGCGTTCCTTGATGTCAGGCATGATTCTTTCAGCCCATTGCTAAGATAGGGGTTCCACAAATGTCTTATCCAATCCCAAGCTTAGATTTTAGTTGGACTAAGCCACTAGGCAATGCAGGACACCTGAAGCTAGCTCTTCCAAATTCAAACATTGGTCTACCCACAAGCAAAATGCAAGTGTATCAAACATATCATCATGTGTAAGGTACAGTAGTGTCAAAAATTCCAAGGATTCAGGCTCCTTCCTTTCTATCCTTCAATTTTTGAGATACTTTCTCATATGTGGTGAAGCAAGGGAGTCGATTCCATATTGAATTTGAACTATCTCTGGATATTCATTTGATACCTCTTTGAACTGGATTTATGATCTTCATTTGATCTCCACTCAAAATTTGATTTATGATCTTCACTTGATCTTCACTTTTGAACTTGATTTTAGCATGTTTTTGGATCTTCATTTGATATTCACTTTTCGGCATTTACATGTGATAATTTTATTTAGAAACTTTCCTTTGGGGGTTTACTTTGGAAAATTATTTTTGGTGTATCAATTGAGGATATCGATCTTATGATATCAATATGGGATATCAATCTGGGAAGTCAATCTATGATATCGCTCTAGGGTATCAATATTGAGGATTGATGTGGGATATAACTTTGGGATATTGCTCATTTTATTGTAAGTAAGAGATTTTGAATAAGGAACTAACCTATCATTTTGTTGACTGCCAACATTTCCCATACTATCCACATAGAGGGATAAGCAAGAATAACTCTTTTCGCCTCAAGATACTTGGTCCTGCTTTGCAAATTTCATCTTCCCCTAGTCTTTGTTAGGATTGTTTAATTTGTTGATTAGTGATAGGATTCTTATATGCTAAGGGCTATACTAACTTAACCTCAGCTACAAAATCAAAGTAAGCTTTCTATCAACTCTTGAGAAGAAATCTAGGTATGGTTGAATGAATGAAAAAACCTAGTATATTCTCCATAGCAACAAAATAGGTTGTGTTGAAAAACATAATTACTCACATGAATGATGGATTATGATAAATGCAGATATGCATGATTTAGACACAAACGTGGTGTCGTTTGTAATACTGACAAACATAATCCCTCCTACTATAAAATGCAATGGATTACGAATACCTATATGCAATGCAATAATGTAGCAGATGCATGTGTGAATGCAAAATGAAAATGCAAAATGAAAATGCAAAATTCAAATGCAATTTTTTTGGATTTTATGCTTTATCAATTTTTTTGGATTTTATTGATTTTATAATTTTTATGAGTTTTGAGCCTCATATCTGACCAAATGGTGAGTACATGCCTCTGGAGCCTTTAGGAGTGACCAAACAGTGAGGAAATACTGTTGGAGCCTTTAAATTAACCAAGCGATTTTTTAGCAAAATTCTTGGAGCTTTTTAGGATGACCGAGCAATTTTAAGCAAAAACATCAGAGCCTTTTGGGTTTGACCAAAGGGATTATGAGCACATTTGGGACTTGTTGGCATTTTTGCCACATTGATTCTCATTGATTAATGCATTAGTGTATTGTTGGAAATCTGATCTTTGACTTCAGCTTTGATGCAGCTTGGGCGAAAAAAGGAGAAAAAATGAGCAAAAAATGACAGTCTGAAAACTGTAGCGACGCGCTGACATGTTGCAGAATCGCGGTCAACGCAGTCAACACAGGTAGGTTGGGCAGAACCGTCGCGATATTGCGACGTGTTCCGGAATCGCGGGTCGGTGGGCAAAAAAATCATTGAGTCGAAAACTTGCAGCGATTCGCTGACATGTCAGCGAATCGCGACCCTGACAGCTTCAGAGGAACAAAGTTAAAATCTTGCAGCGCGTCGCTGACATGTCAGCGAATCGCGATGGAAAATGACGATTGGTACGGCGACGGAAACATGTAGCGAAAGGCAGAGCGCAGGGAGGAGCTAACGATGAAACATGTAGCGAAATCGCTACATGTTTCGTTTTCACGGAGCAAGCTTGCGATGGCGAAGAGGAAGCCGGAGACGTAGCGAAATCGCTACATGTGCCATTTTTGCGGGTCTTCAGCAGCGAAGCGTACGACATTAAAAACATGTCACGATTTCGCGACCCGTCGCGATTTCACGACCCGTCGCGTTTTCGCGACCTGTAACTGTTTTCCCGCCAAGTGCAATATGAACGGCCGAGAGGGTTTTTTCGATTTTCGATGATTTAATGCTGACCCGAATTAAATATTTTGCGGATTTTCGATGCGGTTAAGGTCGAAGAGTGCCCAGGCCACCAAAATTAAAGGATTTATTGGTTCAAAGTTGTTCGTGGATTGGCGTAACGGTTTCATGCATATTGAAAAACGAATTTAATGAAGAACCGCGAACGTTTCATTGCCTTTAATTTTTGCTTCCTCGAGGCCGTGATTAAGGGGATCGTGTTCCTGATTTTCAAGATATTATTGTAGATCACGAGGAAGTTGGTTTTACGTTTTTAATGCTGCAAAGAGGACGGACCTCTATAAAAACCAATGTAATTCTCATTTACAAAGGTTGGAAAAACTTGCTGCTAGAAACTGGAATTGTATCTGCGGGAATAAAAGGATCAATTTCTAATTTTTCAAGCGTTGCATGGATGAATTTCTTTTCTATTTTCTGCATTTCTAATAGCATTCGTACTCTTGCATTGCTATTACATTTAAATTCTGCATACTGGATTTAAATACTGCGATCAGGGTACGATTCTTGGAATGTGGGTTTGGAGGGATTTGCGGCATGTGATTGTGCGAAGATTAAGCTGATTTCTTATGTTACTTGCTGTTGTTGCATTTGTAGTTTCCTGCTGTTGTTTTTCTGATCCCATCACTTCGGCCTGCGGCCATATTTCCCATTTCTTTCTGCAACCTTTTAAATCTCTTTCCAGCAACCCTATCTTAAACCCAATTTTAGAATAGTAGAGGGAACCATCCCACTCTGGAGATTGGTCTGGGAGCCATTTCTTGCTTCCAGCCTTTCAATGTTGGCCGGGTCTAGGGCGCAATTGTAAAAATCCTTTCCTGTGGCAGATTCGTGACCAACAGGACTTTTTGGGATGACCAAGTGATATTTAAGAATCTTTGGAGCTTTTGGGTTGACCAAGTAATTTTTTAGAAACTCTTGGTACCTTTTGATTGACCAAACTATTCATAGACAAGCTTAGAACCTTTTAGAATAATTGAGCAATTTTGAACAAATCCTTGGGGCCTTTGACTAACATGAATAAGTAGTTTTAGGAACCCTTGGATCATTTTGGGATGACTGAGTGGTTTTAAGAAAATCCTTAGAGCTTTTTGGGGTTTGAAAAAAGGGCTTATAGATGCGTTTGGATATTTTTAGGATGACCGAGCAGTTATAAGCAAACCCTTGGAGCCTTTTACTATCCTCTCAAGCATAAAACACCTAAATATGGATGATGTTGAGAGGTTTAGGCTCTTCAACACCTCCTAGCAATGTTAGGCGATAAGTACCTGAACCAATATTTTTAGATATGATATAGGGTCCTAGCCAATTAGCCACGAATTTGTCTCGCATATCGGGTGACAAATTTGAGTTATGTTGGTTCTCTTTCAAGAAAATATCCCCAAATTCAAAGTCTCTCTTGATAAACGCAGAGATGCTCTAAGGCATTCACACAATGTTCATCAAGCAGCATCAATTGATCTAGTTGAGCTTGCCGTGCGGTGTTGTCATCAATGAACTCTTTAAATGCGATGCACAACGTTGGAATTTCCAATTCCAAGGGCATAATGGCCTCAGCACCATATACTAGTGAGAAGAAAATTACCCTAGTGGGTGTCCGAATACTAGTCCTGTAAGCCCATAATGCCAGTATTTATGGTTTTCTTGGACCCTCTATTTCAATATGACCACCACTATCTTATTTGAAGCTTCAACCTACCCATTTTCTTGTGGATAGTATGGAGTCACAAAACTATGTTTGATTCTATATTTAGATGTCAAATCTCTCACAATTTTGTTCTTGAAGGATGTTCCATTATCCGATATTATTTTGGATGGAATCCTAAATGACTTATGATATGCTCCAGTATAAACTCTGCTATACGAGATCCAGTTGTTATTGTTAAGGGTATTACTTCCACCCACTTTATGAAATACTCAGTAGTCATGATTATAAATGTATTTCAGCTTGATGATGGAGGAGAGATCTTGCCTATAAGATCTAGTCCCCATTGAGAAAATGGCCAAGCCACTTGGATGGGCTATAAGGCCTATGATGGCAAGTGCATAAGATTAGCATGATGATGATATTTTATGTATTTCTTGACATATGCATTGCACTCCTTCTCCATAGTGGTCCAATAGTAGCCCATTCGAAGGATGCACTTGATGATGACCATGTTGTTAAAATGGCTATCGCACGTACTGTCATGAGCTTGTGAAATCATCCATGATGCCTCTTAAGGCTCTAAGCAATGAAGGATAACTCCATCATAGCCTCTTCAGTACAAGATGTCTCATATTAAGACATATTTAGCTTCTTTCTATTTAAATATGCATTTCGTGATACGTGGCAATCCCTCTAGGATTGCACCAAGATTCAGAAAGTTGTGTATTTATGACATCCAGTTTTGATAAGCCTCAATTTTGACTGCTAAGATGACTTGCTCTCCCTGCGTATTTACTTTTGCAAATGAAGATAGGGAAACAACCTTATGGTGAATGGTGGTACCACTCCCCATCAGACTGAGAGGTTAATGACCCCTAGGGTGCCTTCTTCAGAAATTCTTTAGCTCTGTAGAACCATTCGACTTTTGGTTCTACACTGATCATGTTGATTGAAATTCTATTATCAAAGGCTTCGCATTTTGCAGCCGGATGTGAAAGCATTTTAACATGAATGGTAGTGAAATCAACAGATGAATTCTGAGGGATTAAGGATCCCAAAGAGGCTATGATGTCTGCAAACCTATTTGACGATTGAGGGATTACCTTGATGTTGTGCCATTCCAACTTAGCTAGATATATAGCAATAATATCCTTGTAAGCTTTCAATATGGGACATATACACTAGAAGATCCCCTTAACTTGATTTACTATGAGCAAGGAGTCACCAAAGATGTTTAATATTTTAATATTCATGGTGACGACTGTGTGGAGGCCCAATAGTAGGGATTCTTACTCAACATTGTTGTTGGTGCACCGAATGTTTAGTTTAAACAACAAGGGCATAGGAGCTCCTTGTGGCATAAAAAATACTATTCCTACACCACCCCCTTGCTCGCACTTCGAACCCTCAAAGAACATAGTCATATCAATATTGTTCTCTAGTTATTTGGGTTTGGGAGCTTTAGATATGATGAAGACTGCATTGTCCAGAAGCTCCATGGTCAGAGGCCTACTATTTTATAGTGGTGCCTTATCTAATTTATTAGCTATGAATTATCCCTTAATGGACTTATGGCTTATGAACTCTAGATCAAATTCTATCAGTAGCATGATCCACTTCATAGCACATGTATTATGATACATCTTACTCATCATGTACTACAAAGGATTTTATTTGGATATAACATATGTCGTATGACTTAACATATAGTGTCACAATTTCTTGGTAGTGAACACTATTGCTAAATATAGTTTTTCCACATATGCATACCCGAGTTCATATATCACCAAGGTTTGACTGATATAATATATGGCCTGTTATTTGCCTTGCACATTATTTTGGGCTAACATGGTTCCCATTACAAAGTCAGTTGCCAATATATATCATAGAAAAGGCACTTCTAGCCTTCGTGGAGCTAGCACTGGCGGCATCACCAGGTATTTCTTTATTTCAATGAAGGTTGTTTGATAGTCTTCGTCCCAGTTGAATGGGACCTCCTTATGTAGCAGTCAATTCATGGGTTGACATTTATCTGATAACTGAGTGATGAATCACTTTATCGATGCTACCTTGCCTTGAAGGCTTCTTAACTCTTTAATATTGGTGGGAGGATGCATTTCCAAGATAGCCTTGACCTTCGTTGGGTCAACTTCGATGCCTCATTTAGAGACGATGAATCCTAGTAGTTTACCAGAAGTTATGTCAAATATGCACTTCTTAGGATTCAGCCTGACATTGTGCTATATCAGGAAATCGAAGACCTTCCTTAAGACGTCTGCATGCTCTTCTCACAACAATGACTTGGCCAACAAGTCATCAATATAATCTTCTAGAATTTTATGCATATAGTCATGAAAAATGTATGTCATGGCCTGTTGATATGTGGCACCAACATTTTTGAGGCCAAATAACATAAATTTATAGCAAAACATTCCCCATGGCATTATAAACATGGTTTTATGTTGGTATTTAGGTTTAATCTGAATTTTATTGTAACAAAAAAAATTGTCCATTAAGGAGAGCATTTCATGACCTATAGTTGCATCTATGAGAGCATCAATATTGGGAAACAAAAATGAATCTTTGGGTGTTGCCTTATTTAGGTCTCTAAAATCCATGCAAATACAGATTCTTCCATCAGGTTTTCCCATAGGTACCATATTGGACACCCATTTTGGATAGTCGATGGAGATTACAAATTATACATCCAAATTTTGTAGCTCATATTTCACCATTAAGGCTACTGTTGGATGCATCTTTCTAAGTTTTTTCTTGACCGACTTCTTCGTCAGATCTAGCGAAAGGTTATGAGTAACCAATTTTGGGTCTAGACCTGGCATATCCTTATACGTCCAATAAAATAGATTTGGTCCCTCTTTCAGCAGAGGGATGAGGGTGGCCCACTCATCTAGAGTGAGGCTTTCTCCAAATTTAACCTTCTTTGAATTGGTGGGATTATTACTGATATCCACATCAAAAGTTTCCTCTATTGACATATGTAATCCCTCCTCGAGCTGATGAGGTGTAGGGATCAAATGGATGTCATCAGTCGGGTTGATAGGTTCCATGTTGGAAGTATTTTTGACATGATAGACATCATATGCATAGCCTAGCACAAAATGAAATGGTTGTAAAATTTCTTCATTAGGGAAGAAATCTTCAGGCTCAATGGGTGAATCAACACGATTCCAATCGATAGCATATTTTTTAAGATACAACGTTTTGGATGGATCTTCTGGATTGCAGAGTTGGGTGGTCAAATCAATGGAGACCATATTGATGGAATGGAATTGATCTCCAGGACCACACAAACCAACTTCTACATAATCGATGTAGTCCTCATACCCATGATCTGGCTCTAATGGCACAGGCACCAAGGGGTCTTCTCTATGAGGAATGTAGATAACTGGATCCTCCCTATGTACTGGATGCAACATAGGATCATTAGCTCATAGAGATCCATGTAGGTTGGCATAAGGGGATTAACCAACTGATATATTTGATCTAGGTTTAATCATCTTGCTCTTAGACGAGGATCGACACGTAACTGATGATAGTCGATGGGTTGATGACGATAACACAAATAAGGAGGACCAAGGTATGTCCTCTAAATCATCTTATTCATCACTATCAAAAAACCAAAACCCATCATTTGCTCCTACTCCTATGGGGCACTATAGAAAGTGCGGCCCCATGAATCTGACTTCTTGATTGATGTCATCACTATCTGGAAAAATTGGATAATTATACTTCAAGTGTGACACTGCCAAGAAATCTAGCTCTGCTTCTTCCCCTAAATAATCAATATTGGGAGGGATCTCCTCGATAACATGTACCAACTCTGTAGGCAGTAGGTGATCGCCTTCTGTAACCACCAAAAAGGCTTGCACATAATGTATCCTATTGCAAGAATTGACAAAAATAATACAAAATGCATACAAGAACAAGAAATTAACAACGAAATGATCAATAAAAGATGCTTTATTCCATTATATTTTGATTCCAAAATCAAACTACAAGTACATCCCTCTTAGGGATAATCATCTTGATACAATTGTTACAATAGGATGTATTTATTTCCCTATCAAGTGTAGGTGCGATTTCAAAGTGCCCTTTAGGGTGATAGGAACTGCTCTAGGGTGGATTAGACCCTCTTCTTCATGTTGAGGAAGGAAATGGATGGTTGTAGCTCCTTTAAAGCCTATATTCTATGATCAAAAAACAACACAAGAATGTCAAAAGGATAGGAAGCCTCTCATGATGAGACCCTTTAAATACAAATGGCATGAGAATAGCATAATGACATAAAATCAAGAAAGTGCATAAACTATGCTAAACATGTGCAAATCCTATCAATATTTATGGAAATATATGAACAAGAAATACAACTATCAATCTATGACATACATTATACAAAATGAAGCATTAAAGCATAAAAAGAATCTAATTAGGTTCTACTTTCCAAGATGGAAATAAACTAATAAAATCTTTAACCTGGTCATTCAAAGTTTTTAATCTACCAAATAAAGAAATAAAATGATTAATCTATTCTATTCAAATCTACTCAAAAATAAACAGTAAGGAAAATTCACCTCTGTTGTAAACCGCAACTTTGATGACCGGTCTGCACTGTAAACCATGGCTGAAAGCCACGATGAGCAACCAAGTGATTTGCCCTCCAAATTCAAGTTTTGTGGGCTTGACCTCCTTATACAATTGATGTTCAAGGTTCACCTTCGATGTACTTTTACAGGTTTGGTGGTTGAATCATTGAATAGGGCCTCCGTTTGCTTGAATTAGCGTTTCTTGTCTCTCTTAGGTACTTAGAGAATCCATGGACTAATTCGTCATGATGCTTAACAAATTGAAAATGATGATGACAACAAATATCTCTATGCACTCAAGTGAGTCCACAATTCGATAGGGCTTCACTGCTCTAAACTCCAATGCTTCATTGATATAATATTTCAACAACACTTCACTATCAAAATTCTCTATATGATCTACCCCTTTTGAAGGGGTACTTATAGGATGTCCTAGGGCTAGGTATGGCTTCATGGAGAAGCCAAGATCAAGAAGAGGTGGTTAGGATAGTTGGATTGAAAGCTTCTATCCTCTAACCACCTTCTAGAACAAATGACTATTCAAACCGATTTGGCTTGGATGAAGGCCAACTAAACTTCAGTTAAGACCATAGGTTATAGCTACGGTCCAGACTGTAAACCATAGGCTCAGCCACAGTTCAGACTATAGACCATAGTTCTGGACTGTGGTTTAGACTGATTAAGCCAAGGAGCCCAAATTGAGTGGTTAGAACCATTGCTCTATCGTGGAGTCTGTCCAAGATCTTCCATATGGTCTTTTAGCATGTCCATATGAGTAGTCGCCATCGACATGACGTGTTTTAGGTGTCTACAATAGTTTAATAAGTTCTCCGTAATGCATAATGGATCCTTGACTATCATTTGAGAACCTTAACAAATAATGATCCACCTCTTCTCCCACCCATAATAGATTATTATATATACCTTCATTGACCTTTAAATAAATTGTTTATCTATTTGTTACCTAACATTATAGGTACCCACTAAAACCACCTCTCCAAGTTCATTATATTTTATGATGTCTTTTTCCAATGCCATATATGAATCTTCATGATCTAAGCAATGTTTCTTATAAAAAAAGTTTGTTGTGGAGCAAAATAACAAGCTACAATGCTAATCAATTTTTTTTTAATATGTGATTCTAATCCATATATACTATTTATTTGGGTCTTCTTTCTCAACCTGTATGAGTCTACCCCAAGACTCTTTTATTAGTATTGTTACTCCTCCATGTCCTTTTTTATTTTTTTGTTACTTCATTTTATACTAATATATTTTTGTATCTTTTACAATTTGCAATCTTAATTACATCATGTTCATGCATTTCTATTAGTATAATAATATCATTTTATTTAGATATGGGCCCTAAATTGGGATCTCTTATCCATGTGTATCCATGATAGTTCTAAATTACTAATGTTAAGTATTCTTGATAGGATTCAATTTCCTATTTATTTTGGTTTTGTTCCATTAATGTATGTTTTTCCAGTTTTCAACCATACCTTTTTAGCCTCAATTCTTGTTGCCTTTACCTTTTCCAATTATACCCTTGTCTCTTCTTGTTGCATGGAAGTAAAATCCTCATACCAGTAAATATGTGACCCCCATAAAAACCATTTATTTTTAAGAACTTGCCTTTTATATCCTATATTGAACATTGTGACTTGGATTGGTCTAGCTCTCATGTCTTCCCTTACTTTTTCTAGTCTACATGCTTGATGAATTTGTCTTATCTAATGAAGATTATAAAAAGGAAAATTTCTCATTAAGTTAGCTATGTTTTATTGTTCTTTATGCTATTTTATTGATGTTTATTGACCTATTTTATCTTTCCTTTTCTTCTAATAATTGCATTCTAATATGTTGCTCTATTAAATCTCTTTGTTATTTTTGCTTTATTTTTAGATCTCTTACCACTTGTGCCTAAAATCTAGTCTCTTGTAAGTTTTTTGTAGTTCTTGTTCTTTTGTCATCATGTTTGTAATTATTGCCTATTTTTTTATTTGTAATATATTATACTTATTTTATTTATTTTTGTTGATATGCAACCAAGTTAATATGAAATTTATTTATATAATCATTACTACTATACAAGCCCATGGTAGTGTAAGATTTCAATCCTACCAATGATGTCTCCAATAGATTGATTTAAAAAATATGTTCTAAAATTAATTTTTGTTGTTCTATAATGAGGCTTTATTGTCCTGTCATGCCTATGATTAATTCCAACATAAAATGTTGTAAAGACCCTATGCATTTTCTAAAACTAGTATTTCATGAGATGGGATAGCCATGGTATTAGTTGATATATTCATGTTAATATTACCTATTTTACCTTTTACTCCTTTTTATTGTGGGTTTTCCATTACCTGACTCAACCTTTCCTAAAAAACATGCACTAGAATTTTTGGGATATTAGTTTTTTAAACCATAGCCTTAGCCTCACCAAATGTATTTATTCATTATTTAGACTTTTGAACCACAAAATAAAAATAATAATAGAAGAAAAATAAGGTATTTAGATTTGAAAGCTTTCCTAGTTTTTTCTTTATCTTTTTAATACATTTGCCTTCATTTGCACTATGATATTTCTAGAAATAACCTTTGTACATGCACCTAAATATATCATCTAAACCTGTGTTTATCAACTCCACTAGAATTTCTAGTAGTAAAGTAAAGTAGTTTTTAACATCTACGAGGCCATAGGCCATATGAGACTACCATTATTTTTATCCAATACTGTACTATAGTTACTGAAACATGGTGTACAACCCTACCCCCCATAATATTTAAATATTAAACCTCTATTAAAATTTTTAAAGTCTCCACTGTTAGGCTAGTATAAAAATTAAAAATTCTATTTGTCTAGTCTTTTGATGTATAATGATAATTTTGTATTAACCAATATAATTTTTAATATTAAGAATGTAAAATTATTTGGGAATGTGTTTATAATAGATAAATATTGATGAATCAAAAGCAAATCCAAGAGTGAGCCTCACCTTTTTCTTGTTTTATAAAGTAAGAAAATGTTATAAGCGCAAGCAAGAAGCAAAGAGTGTGAAAGAAGAGAGCATCACTTCTTGTTATATATCTTAGGAGAAACTCAAAAACTAAAGTATTCATGTGAAAAAAATCCAAGTAACATGGTAGGAAAGTATTTTTCAAAGTCCTTATTAGAAGTAAGGATACTTTAGTTAGAAGTGTGGATTTTATAGATAGTGATAAGAGGAATAAATAATCTATGGAAAACCCTATCTAGGTAGTAGGTACTACACCAAAAGTGATTATCAAGGATGAGATGATCGAGCATCATATAAAGGTTCTTAAAATAAAAGGATTAATATGTAAATTCCATGGATACTGGTCAAGTTTTTTAGATATTCAAATTGGATAAAGTGGAAGTGGGAATTGAATTCAAATTACTCCATGACTTTTCTTTTGAAAGTATTTATCATCATTATCTTCTCCATTTCAAAAATAAGGGATAAAATAATGGATGGTGGCCCTTAGTTTAGGGTAAATGTTGCATTATATTTAATACCATTGAATGAGACTTTTTTGGTGGAGATAGAGACTATTAAAAGGCTTCCAATTTCCTTATCAACTCATCAATAAGGAAGTTTTTGAAGAATATCAACAATACTCTAGGGGAGTTCATCCAAGAGGGACCACCTAATAAGAAGAGAAGGCATGTTGTATACACTCAAATATATGTTAGCATAAATATTTAAAAACATTTATCAAGTCCATTAGGATTAAATTTGAAAATATGATCAACAAGTGGATTATTAAAATATTGTATTTTAATATTGCAAATTTTATGATATCAAACACATGGCAAGATATTGAAAGTAAAATTGATGGAGAAATATATGGAAAATTTTGGTCATATGACAAAATTTAATATGAAATAAGGATATCATATCACAATAGAAGTTGGGTTAGATCAAGGATTTTCCATTCCTAAGAAAGTGGTAAAAAACACCCCTCTGCATCATCAAATGGAGAATTCCATTATATTTCACTCAAAACATTTGTTAGAAGAAAATGACACAAGAGATGAGGAATTACAATGCACAATTTCAAATTCAATAGTTAAATTTGCAAAAGAATATAGATAGGACATTTTTAAAGTGAATGACTTGAAGGAGTTTGAGGTTAATATAAGTAAATCATCTTCATATTTCTCAAGTAGCATAAAACACTCTCCTTGCAATAAAAATAAAAGTAGTACATAGTGTATCCATTGCACTTTCGGTTTTCAAGAGTAAATATATGCATATGGAATATATCCATGAAAAATTAGGGTTTCTAGGGCAACATAAGCAAGTAATTACTATGGAGGATCATCCTTGTACTTTAGTATTTCTAGTGTAACATAAAGAAGAAAGTGTTTATGAGGTAATTCCTTGTATTTTAAATTATTTAGGGTAGCATAAATATTTGGAAGATAAGTCTTATTATGAGAAATATGGAAAAACAAAAGACATTGGTGAATATGAAAGTGTTGGTGGGAATGGAAAAAGGATAGGAAGGTTATAAAAGCATGAATAAAGAGAAAAATAAACTCAAAGGGATATCAATTTGGAATCCAAATAAAAATATCAAAAGTGATAACAAGAATTAGAGCTAATCCCTCTAATAAAAATAAAAAGTGATGATGAAAGTGATATCATGGAATATTAAGTGTATGAATAAGACCCATAGAGAAATTTATTAAGGAATTAATAGGTTTTTATAATCTTGAGTTTATTTGAATACACAAAATAAAATTAAGTAGTGAGGAATATAAGGATATTTTTAAAAATATTTTGAAGATGGTAGATTGTTTGGTAATTTATTCTATAAGAGCTTTAGACGGTATTTTAATAATATAAGAAAAATATAAATGGGATGGAAAATTGTTATAAGCAAAAGGTAATTGGGTTTCTAGACTATTTTATAGAAAATAGGAAAACATCAAATTTAGGGTTACAAACGTATATGCTCTAACTATAGTTACTCATAAAATATGTGGGAAGGACTGTAGCATATTCTTATTAAACATATTGATGATTTATAATTGTGATCTATGAATTTTTGGGGTGATTTGAACATTGTTAAATATCCTTTGGAAAAGAAGAATGGTACTACTTAAAATGACCTTTGTGATGTTAGTGCTTCAAGTTTTCAATATACATGGAATAGTAGGAGCATTAGGCAAACTCATATAATAGAAATATTGGATGGATTTTTAAAACACATGGTTACAAATAGAGTATAGAATCTCTTCAGATATTTTATTGCAAATAGGATCACATCACAAACCCATTCTTTTGACTTGTGATTTATCCAATAATGGTCATCCAAATCTATTTCACTTCTAGACTATGTAGCTCTAAGACCCTAATTTATTCCAATTGGTTATGTTATGGTGGGATGAAGCAAGTTTTAAAGAATCACACATACACACATGATTTTATTTAAAATATGAAATATCTAATGGAACAAATGAATTTTTGAATGCCAATTATTTTGGTAACATTTTTAAAGAAAAGAAAAAAATTGAATACAAGCTCAAAAATTTATGAGAGAGTATAAATCAATGAAATGGATAAGGACTCTTATGTAAAAGAAGAACAATTACTTTATGATTATCATAATACATTGAAAAAAGGAGTCATATTGGTTCCAAATATCTAGGGATAAATGACTCAAGGAAGGATATAGAGATACCAAAAAAATTCATGCTATAATAGAAACCAAATTTTATTTGTATTGCATCAAAAGTATTTTAACTCGAGATAGAAAAAATATTGAGGAAGAAGAAGATATTATGAAGGAAGTAATTAATTATTTCAAAAATATTTTGTCATATATTGGGCAAGCTAAAGAGGCACAAGGTAAGCTTTTGCAAAATATTCCGTCAATTATCACATAGGAACAAAATGAAAGCTTGATGAAGAAGATATTAATGGGGGAGCTACATTAAGCAGTTTTCTTTTTCCATCCTAACAATACACCTGGACATGATGGATTTTTGATGAGAAAATTTAATGCAATTACATTACAAATTCAATTAATTATTAATTATAAATTAATTAAATTTATAAAATTTTATTTGTAAAGGCATATCCCAACTCATGCCTATTCACAATATTATAATATAATTTAAACGTAATGAATGAAAATAATTGGCTTTGAATTTTGAAAATTCATATCTTTAGAATGAAAATAATCATCATTGTAACATTTTAAACCACTCGAATATTCTAAATAATATTCCACTTGGAGGATATATGCTATAGAATATTCCTAAAAAGAGTACCTAAAGGGAATCCTATCCCTTTTCTTTTGCCCAATGAGACATTTGTTTTCTTGCATTTTGAGGCATTATATCAACTATGAGTATAGCCTTATTTATACTTGTTGAAAATATGTTTTCAAGTTAGATCCAATGGAAGCATAATCATTTATTTTTTTGAAGGTCTAATCAAGATAATGGTGCATCAAAGTTCTTGATGAGGATTTGGGTTTCCTTTCCCATCCTCTAGATTTGTATCATGAAGTGCACTATTGGTGGACACTTCTAGAAGCAAACTTCCTCAAGACCATGGACCTTCTTATGTGATCAAAATATATCACATCAAGGGAAATCCTACCATTGAGGTTGTCTTTATCGTAACTTAGTGGATTCCTAGTAGCTCCTAGCATGGATTTGGCCTTTTGTCCATTCAAAACAGTTGATTGTATTTCTAAATTTTTCTTGGATGTCAAGGCTCATCTACTTTGGATCCTATATTCCTAAGTAGAATTGCTAGACTTCTTAGTAAAATACCACATAAATCACATCACACAACATCTGCATTAGCTTCTACTTCAAGCTCATTGGATCCTTCACTTCCTAAGATCCTCATCCTCATAATATTTCCTTCCACCTAATTTGAATGCATTAGGGACCAATGATCCTATTATTGTAAGGAATGATAAGAAAATTTAATGCAATTACATTACAAATTCAATTAATTATTATTTAATAATTAATTGAATTTGTAATATAATTGCATTTAAATTTCTCATCAATTTCCTATAATTTTCTTTCAAAAATGGGGAGTTATTGAAGAGTGATATGTTGGTTGTGGTTGAAGAGACCCAAAAGATGAAGCTAAAATAAATGGGATTAATCCCACTTTTATTAAATTGGTTACCAAGAAAGTTAAGATAAAATATTTTGATAATTTTCATCCAATAGCCTTTGTAATATGATTTATAATATTATTTCAGAAGTTATGGCAAATAGGTTGAAAATAATTCTAGATTATGTTATCTCAGAAGAAGAAGGTGGTTTTGTTCATGGTAAAGAAATTCTTTATGGTGTAATCATTGTATAGGAGGCAATACATTCTCTTTATTCCATGAAATAATGTATTCTTGTGAACTTAGATATGAATAAAGCATATAATAGGGCTTATTGTAATTTTCTACATAATACTCTAAAAAATTATGGTTTTGATCAATGTTGGTGTGAATGGTTAAATGTTATAGCACTCCAAAATATTCTATTTTGATCCATGGTTCTCATGTTGGTTACTTTAATTCATATCATGGACTCTGCCAAGTCCATTATTTCCTTATATATTTTTATTTTTGTAGAAGCATTAGGGAGAGTTTTATTGAAGGTAAAAATATAAGGAAAAATCAAGGATTTCAAATTGCAAAAAATAATCCCTTCAAATATCATCTCTAATTTGTTTATTATACTTTTCTTTTGGACCATACCTTAGTCAATAATTCCATGGATTTTAAAATATGATATCATGCTATATAAAGGCTACTAGACAATGTTGGTATTTTTAGCATTACTACCATAAACTATCACAAGTCCTAATATAAAATAGCCATAATATTATAGGTCAAAATATCTATATAATATGAGTAGAATATATGAGCAAATTAATATGTATATCAAGGCCTATATAATAAAATAAATAACATTCATTTATATACTAAAATATGAATGTAAATGGCCTATGTCATTCATGAACTATGCATGAAGAAAACTTACAATATTAATTGCTCAAAAATTTATATACAAGTTTTATTCCAAACTGGATCTCTTACAACCAGATTACACTTCTCCTTCTTGGATTCTATTGGATTTATTTCTCATGGAGTATTGTATCCATAATATAGCCATAGTAATGTGACTCTTCAAGTACTTGACTATTGCTCTCTATATGACAAGTCTCATGACTCTTGGCTTATCATCTTGCCACTTGCATACAAGAATATTCATGAACATTTGACTCTAAGACACTTACACACATGAATATTACACTTCTACATGCACTCCTAATCTAAGACACTTGTGCACATCCTCACATTACATATTTACAATCTTACATATATGACACTTGTGCACATTATCTCAATCTACTATTGCACTTTAAATTACATGACACTTGTGTATTTCTTGCATATTGACACTTACATAAAATGGAAAACATAAATCACATTCTAAACTATATACTCAACCCTAATCTATTATATATTTACAATTGTACCATGAAGGTACCATGGAGGTACATTAGCATGTACCAAATAATGTAATATTTCTTAACAAACGTTTGGTTGATACTACAAAATTCATAAATATTTTTATCAACATTGCCCTAGATTTACAATGAATTATTATGGATATTTTAGGGCTTAAAATTGAATTTTTTCTATCAACTTACATGGGCATTCCTTTGTCTCATAAAGGAAATAAAAAGGAGCTTTGTGTCTCTTATTTGGATATAATTAAATCTTGTGTGGAAGGTTGGAAAGGTAAGTTCATAACCATGGTGAGAAGACTATAACTCGTAAAGACTACATTGTAATCCATCCCTATTTATATGGTATTAGTTTCAATATTGATAGTAGGTATAATATCAAAAATTGATAAAACTCAAAGTGATTTTATTTGCAAAGGATGTGAAGAAAAATTTAGGTTTCCTCTTTCTCAGTGGGATAAGGTTTCCAAAGGAGAAAAAATATTGAAGCAGGTTTGCAAAATTGTAGATTTACGAGTTTTTACTTAGGGGAAAATTTTGGGTTGAAATTATTCAAATATCAAGGAAAGAGTTGGGCAAAAAAGTTACTTTAAAAATATATAGTTTCTCTTGATGCAATGAAATTATTTAGGAAAATTATCCTACCCAAAGGATCGTCAACATGGAACTTCATATTATATGGTATTCAATTGATCAATAAATATATTAGATGACTATCAATAAGGGGAATTATACAACTATTTTGGTTTTATGCTTGGTTGAATTCTTATCCTCTTATCTTTGATTCAAAACAATAACCATTGGCTCAGGTATACCTAGATTGTAAAGGTTCAAAGATAAAATATTATATTAATGTCAGTAACAATTCCATACCATGGATTTCTATTAGTAACTTGGTCTAAGGAGAGGAGCTTAAACAAATTGTAATCGATCTTCAAAAGATGATTTAAGAGTTTTATTTACCTATCCTTACACAAAAGGACAAATTGGTTTGGAATCTATCAAAACATGGTGGATGCTTGATCAAGTTGAGATATGAGGATTTAGAGAAATTGAAATTATCCACTCCCAAAGATTTCCCTTAGAATAATGTTTGGTCACTAAAGGCTTTCCCTAAGGCCTCAAAATTCCTTTGGTTAGTAGTTCAAAGTAATATTCTTACAAGAGAGAGTCTACAAAGAAGAGGATATTATGGACCTTTCATATGTACCTTGTGTAAGAAGGATTTAGAAATATTAGACCATTTACTTCTTTGTTTTCCCTTTGCTCACACCATTTGGAGTTACTTTTCTAAAAATATGAGAATAATTTGGGTAACTCCATTAACATTTAAGGACTTTATAACATGTTGGATTTATTATTTCAAAACTAAAGAATTATGTATTCTATGGAGGATTGGTCCTTCCATTATTTGTTAGAATTTATGGCATAAAAGGATTAATGGAATTTTTAAAAATAAATCTTAAAATGAAGTCCACTATTGGAACTATATTATTGTCTCTTTTTCAAAAAATTTATAGCTATGGTGCTCATCATGGGAAGTCTCAAGTGTAGAAAAAGAGGCTCTAACAACTCTATAACATGATTTGAATATATAGAAAAGAGTAATTTGTGATAATGGCATTAAAAAAAAGGATTTGCATCAATCTATGATAAAATGGAATGTCTAGAAATTGGATTTCTCAAAATTAATTTTGATGATGCTTCCAAAGGAAATTTAAGAAAGCCTGATGGAGATGGTATTTTTTGAAATTATGAAGGCTAAATTATCCTCAGTTACTTAGAATCAAATGGAACATCACATAACAACTATGTAGAGGTTAGGGCACTTCTTATAGGGATTAAAATTAAAATTGAAAAATGATGGAAATATATTTCAATTGAGGGGGATTCACAAATTATCATCAATGCTATCAACAAAAGTAGATGTAGGGATTGGATAGAAATAATATTAATGCTAATGTTAATCATCTATTATTGGAGGAAATTTCTTGGAAATGAAATGTGATCATAGCTATAAAGAGGAAAATTAAGTAGTAAATAATTTAACCAATTGTAGTGTTGATTTGTCTTGATGAAATCCAAAGTTTTGAAGGTACCAAGTGAGATTTTATATCTTAAATGAAAATAATTTCAAATATCTAATTGAGAAAATATAGCATTTTCAGGAATATGCCAAATACATTTAATAGAAAAGAAAATGAAAGTATCTTTGATAAAAAGTCAAGTTGGATATGGTTTAATTGACATAACAAAAAATATAATATTTTGGTATTTTACGTTAGAGTTGTATACTAATTGGTATGGTGAAAACCTGTAAGGGAGACATATGCATAAGGTTCAAATATCAGGCCTCATTGGACTGAATGCTTGTCCCTTTTTTGGTACTTTCAAGAGTGTAAAAGGTTTAAAATGACTGCAATATGATGGTTATAGGGGTGGAATCCATGAATTATTGTGTGGCGGCTTTAAGGGTGGACATCACAAAATACTATGGTGGCCATAAAATATAAACAACATGCTCGGATCATCATGGTGACTATTGATTCCACCATGTAATATATATATATATATATATATATATATATATATATATAGGTATATATATATATATATAGGTATCTTGATGAGAGTGGCACCCAATTGAAGCTACAAATATATTATTAAAAACATGTCAATAATAAATAAATAAAAATATTATCAAATGGCATGAGCTCAATTAGTTAAATTCTTAACTTTTAGGGAGATCAATGTTCAAATATTATAAAGTGATACATGCATAGTTTCCAAGCTGTTGTAATACCACCATGTGCTCATGACATAATATAACTGGAGCCTACTTCAATCCCATATAACCATATATTAAATAAATAAATTGGATGGAAATACTAAATGATTTAAGTTATCCATAAATTATTTAGGGAGGTATTATTTTGGAAATGACGAAAATTTTTAATTATTGATGGAGGAATTATATTGGAAATGCCAATATAATAAAAAAAAGGAAATATAGTGAGAAAGGTCTTGTCCAATGTTAATATATATTTAATTTATATTAAAATATTACCAAATAAGGTTTTATCTCTTGATAGATGTGATATTAGATATTTGAAGAAGAAAAAATAATGGTTAAAGATATGATAAATATCTATCATACAAGGACAAAGTGTGTACAATTAACCTCTTAATATATAATATTGGTTTAATAAAATAGTCCCAATACAAGCTTATACTTAAAGATGACAACATTATAAAGAAAAAAGAAAAAAAATAACTTTAGATGCACACTTGTAAATTCAAAATATTTTAAAGAAAAGTAATCATTTTTAAGGTGATTGATTAGTAAATTAAAGGTTTCTTTGTGATAAAAAAAAACTTTTATTATCTTTAATTTAAAAAATTTTAAGAGCTAAAATTTTAAATTGTTTGAAGATAAAAATCAATGCTAAAAGTGTGAGCATGAGCTGGGAGTTTGAGCATGAGCTAGAAGTGTGAGCATGAGCTAGAAGTGAGTGTAGTCGAAAGCAAGTGTGAGTGCAAGTTTGGAGTGAGTGCAGTTGAAAGTAAGCACGAGCTAGAAGTGAGTGTAGCAAGAAGCAAGTGTGAGCACGATTCGAGAGTGAGTGCAACCAAAAGTGAGTGTGAGCACTTAATGGGAGTGAGGAGGAAGTGTGAACATGGAAGCATAAAGTAGAAAGAAAAGTGTGATCAAGGAATAAGTGCCACTTCTTATTCCAAGTATTAGGAGAATTTAAAGGATTCATGTGAAAAAATATAGGGAACATGGAAAGAAAGTCATTTATGAAAGTCCTTATGGAAATTAAGAATGGTCAAGTTAAAAGTATGGATGCCCTTGCTAGAAATAAGAGGAAGAACAAATCTATGATAAACCTAGTCCAAGTAGCAGATTCTACACCAAAAGTGATTATCAAGGATGAGATGATTGAGCATGATATAATGGTTCTTAAAACTAGAGGGTTAATATGTAAGTTTCATGGATATTGGCCATTTTTTTTTTATATTCAAATTTGGATCAAGTGGAATTGGGGATTGAATTCAAATTACTCCATGAATTTTCTTTTAAAAGTATTTTTTCTTATTATTTTCTCTAGTTCAGAAATAAAGGATAAACTAATGGATGGAGGCTCGTGGTTTAAGGGTAACGATGCATTATATATAAGACCTTGGAGTGATAATTTTTCTATGGGCACAAAAACTATTAAAAGGCTTCTGATATGGATTAGGTTTTTTGGACATTCCTTATCGACTCATCAATAAGAAGACTTTGAAGAATATTGGTAATACTCTAGGTGAATTCATCTAGAAGGGACCAACTACTAAGGAGAGAAGGCATGTTGTATACACAAATATGTGTTTCCATGGATATTTATAAACCTTTACTGCAATATATTAGGATTAAATTTGAATCAAGATAATGAGATCAACAAGTGGATTATGAAAACATTGCATTTCGATGTTGCAAATATCATGAAACTAGGCACATTGCAAGATACTGCAAAGTTAAACTGGAGGAAGAGATGGATTTTTTTTGGCATGAGGGTAGCTTCAATTTGAAACAAGGAGATCATATCACAAGAGAAGATAGATCAAATCAAAGATTTTCCCTTCCTAATAAAGTGGCAAGAAAAATTTCTCTACATCATCAAATGAATAAGGCCATTACAGTTCACTCGAATTAGCCATTAGAAGAAAAAATGATATTAGGGATGAGGAAGTACAATGCGTAAGTTAAAATATAGAAGGAGCTAAATGTACGAATGAAGAGGGGAAGGAAAATTTTAAAACAAAGGAATATGGGGAGATAAATTTTAAAGCAAATGATGTGAAGGAGGTCAAGCTTAATCTAGGTAATTCATATTTATTATCCTCAAATAGCATAAAATATTCTCCTTACAATAAAAATGAGAATAGTATAGAGTGTAATTTTTGCACTTTAGGATTTAAAGAGCAATATAGTAAAGAAAATATTATGGAAAATATCCAAGGAAATTTACGGTTTCCAGGACAACATAAGAAATTAATGACTATAGAGGATCATCTACGCAATTTAGTTTTTTTAGCACAACCTAAAGAAGAAAATGCTAATGAGGCCATTCCTTGTACTTTCAACTCTTTAGGACAACATAAATATTTAGAAGATAAGTCTCATTATGAATAATATGAAAAAATAGAAGAGGTTGATGAAGATGAGAGTGTTGGTAGGAATGGAAGAAGGAAAGGAAGGCCATCAAAGTAGGAATACTGAGGAAAAGAAACTCAAAAGGATATTTATATGGGAAGCCAAATAAAAATATCAGAGGTGTTAACAAGAGGTGGGGGTAAGTCCACTAATAAAAATAAAAAGTGTTGATGCTGAAATAATATCATGGAATATTAAGGGTATGAACAAAATTTCTAAAAATAGAGTTATTAAGGAATTAACAAGTTGTTATAGTCCCGAGTTTATTTTAATACAAAAAATAAAATTAAGTAGTGAGGAATGTAAGGATGCTTTTAAGAATATTTAGAAGACAAGTGATTGTTTAACAGTTTCTTCTACAGGAGCTTCAAGCGATATTGCAATAATATGGGATAAATACAAATGGGATGGACAACTATTAGAAGAAAAAAATATTTGGATTGCTGGATTATTTTACAAGAAAGAGGAAAACATAAAAGTTGGGGTTATAAATGTATATGCTCCAACTATAGTTACTCCTCATGAAAGATATTGGAAGGACCTTAGCATATTTTTGTCAAATACAATGATGACTCATTATGATCTATGGATTATTGGGAGTGCTTTTAATATTGTTCTATCTCCTTTGGAAAAGAAGGTGGCATTCCAATATGGTCTAAATCAATGTAAGATTTTACTTATTTTGTCAATGCAATTGACCTTTGGGATGCTGGTCCCTCAAGATTTCAATATACATGGGATAATAGAGGCATTGCGAAAAATCATATAGCAAAAAGACTAGATAGATTCTTGTTATCCAATAATTTTTTTCAAAAAAAGTATACAATCTCTTTAAATATTTTATTACGATCAAGATCAGATCACAAATTCATTCTTTTGACTTGCGAGTTACCTAATAATGGTCATCCGAAGCCATTTCGCTTCTAATCTATGTGACTCCAAGACCCTAATTTTTTCTAGATGGTTATGTTATGGTGGGATGAACCAAAATTTGAAGGATCATGTATGTGCATGTTTGTTCAAAAGTTAAAATATTTAAAGGACCAAATGAAGACATGGAATGCCAAATATATTGGTAATATTTTTAAAGAAAATAAATAAATTGAATCTAAGATAAAACATTTATAAGAGATAGTAGAAATCAATGGAATGGATTAGGATTATTATGTGAAATAAAAACAATTACTTTTTTATTATCATAATGCATTGAAAAAGGAGTCATATTGGTTTCAAAAATCTAGAGAGAAATGGCTCAAGGAAGGATATAGAATTACAAAAAAAATCATGCTATAACAAAAATAATTTTTTTTGTTCATCATATCAAAAATATTATAACTCCGCATGGAAGAAATATTGAGGGCGAATACGATACAAGGAAAGAAGCAATTAATTATTTCAAAACTATTTTATCATATTCTAGGAAAGATAAGGAGGCACAAGAAAAACTTTTGCAAAATATTCCATCAGTTATCACTCAAGGAAAAAATGAAAGCTTGATGAAGAAGATATCTATGGAGAAGCTCCATGAAGTAGTTTTCTCTTTTCATCCTAATAAGGCACCTGGCCCTGATGGATTTCCTACAATTTTCTTTCAAAAAAATTAGGATTTATTGAAGAGTGATATGTTAGTCACTGTTGAAGAGGCATGAAAAATGAAGTCTATAATAAGTGAGATTAATGCTAGTTTTATTACCTTTATTCCCAAGAAAGGTGACAAAATATTTTGATAATTTTCATCCAATAAGCCTTTGTAATATGATTTATAAGATCATTTCAAAAATTATGGTAAATAGGTTGAAGGTCATTCTGGGTTGTCTTATTTCAGGGAAACAAGGTGGATTTTTTCATGGTAAACAAATTCTTGATGGTATATTTATTGCATAAGAGACCATACATTTTGTTTATTTTATGAAAAAAATAGGTATGCTTTTGAAATTAGATATGAACAAAGCATATGATAGGATTTATTGTAATTTTCTACATGTTATTATTAGTCAGTTTGGCTTTGATTATAGTTGGTATGAGTGGAGTAAATTTTTCTATAGCACTACAAATTTTCTATTTTGATCAATGGTTCTCTTTCTAGTTACTTCAAGTAATATTGTGGAATTTGTCAAGGCGATCCACTCTCTCCTTATCTATTCATTATTATAGTGAAAGCATTAGGGAGAGTCTTTTCAAAGACAAAAATGGAAGGAAAAATCAAGGGTACTCAAGTTACAAAAAATGGTCCCTCCAAATCTCATTTTCAATTTATTGATGATACTTTTCTTTTGTGCCATCCCTTAGTAAATGATGCCATGGAGATTAAATCAATATTATCATGCTATGAGAAGGCTACTAGATAGTTGAAAGATACTGTAAAATCCAAGATTTTTTCATTAATAATACCCTATATTTACAATAAATTATTGTGAATATTTTAGGAATTAAAATTGAAAAATATCTATCAACTTATTTGAGTATTCGTTTTTCTGATAAAGAAAATAAAAATGATCTTTGGATATATTTTTTGGATAGAATGAAATATTTCTTGGAAGTTTAGGAAGGTAATTTTTTAACCATGGTAGGAAGGCTACAACTCATAAAGACTACATTGCAATCCATTACTATTTATATGATGCCACTTTCAAGACTGCCAATAGGTATTGCATCAAAAATTTATAAAATTCAAAGAGAATTCCTATGGAAAGGTTGTGAGGAAAAATTTAGGTTTTCTATTTGTAATTGGGATATGGTTTGCAAAGGAAAGAATATTGGAGGAGCAGGCTTACGAAATTGTAGACTTATGAATTTGGCATTAGAAGCAAAGCTTGGATGGAGATTATTCAGATATCAAGGAAAGATTTGGGTAAAATAATTACTTCAAAAATATATATGTTCTCTTGATGCAATGAAATTATTTAGGAAAATAACTCTACCCAAAGGATCATCAACATGGAACTTCATATTAGAGAGTTTGTAATTGATAAAAAAACATATTAGATGGTCAGTCAATGAGGGGAGTTATGTAAATTTTTGGTTTGATGCTTGGTTGAATCCTTATCCTCTTATATCTAACTCAAAATGGTAACCATTGGCTCAAGCATGCCTAGTATGTAAAGATCCAAAGGTCAAAAACTATATTTTTATAAGAAACAACTCCAAATCATGAATTTATTTTAGTACCTAGTTGAAGGAGAAGAACTCAAACAAATTATAGATGAACATCAAAAGATGCTTCAAGAGTTTTATTTGATAATTTTCACACAAAAGAATGAGTTGGTTTGAAATTTAGCAAAAATGGTGGATACTCGGCCAAGTTGGGATATGAGGATTTAGAACATTTAATTTTTTATCCTCCCAAATATTTTCCTTAGAAGAATATTTGGACATTAGGGGCTCTCCCTAAGGCCTCAAAATTTCTTTGGTTTGCAGTTCAAAGTAAGATTATTACAAGAAAGTGTCTACAATAAGAGGATATCGTGTACCCTTCAGATGTGCATTGTGTGAGAAGGAATTAGAAACATCTGACCATTTAATTCTTCATTGTTGGTTTACCCACACAATTTAGGATTATTTTTTAAAATATGAAATTATAATGAGTAGCTCCATCAACATTAAAAGAGTTCATAAAATATTGGATAAATTATTTCAAAGTTAAATTATTATGTATTATTTGAAGGAAAGGCCTTGTCATTATTTCTTAGAATTTATGGCTTGAAAGAAATAATAGAATTTTTAAAAATTAATCTCAAAATCATGCCCAAGTTTGGAATCATATTATTGGTTCTCTTGGAGAATGTCTACAAATATGGTGTCATCATGAAGTCTCAATTGTAAAATAAAAAGTGCTAATAACTTGGCTATAGGATTTGAACATACATGGAAGATTCATTTGTGAAAATGGAATCAAAACAAATGATTTATTTTGATCTATGGTAAAATGAAAATGTCCAAAAATTGGGTTTATCAAAATTAATTTTGATGGTGCTTCTAAAGGAAATCCGGGAAAAGTTGGTGAAGGCGGTGTTTTTATAAATTCTCCTCAATTATTTAGAATCATATGGAACTTCAACTAAAAACTATGTAGAGGCTACACCACTTCTTACAATGATTAAAATTGCAAAAGAAAAAATATGGAAATATATTTCAATTGAGGGGGACTCACAAATTATCATTAATTCTATTAAAACATGAACATGGAGACTCAATAAAAAATAATATTATTGTTTATGTTCATCATCTATTACTACAGGCAATCTCCTAACAATGTGAGGATATTTATAGAGAAGGAAATCATGTAGCAAATAAATTACCAAAATATGGTGTTGATCTCCATCCTAGTGAAATTCAAATCTTATAAGGCAACTAAGATTTTATGTTTTAATCAAAATGATGTTAAGGAGCTGATTGTGGAAACACAACACTTTGAGGAAGTTGAAGAATATATTTAAGAGAAAAAATAAATAAACCAAGTGAGATTTTGTCTTAATCAAAATGATGTCAAGGAGCTAATTGTGGAAACATAACACTAAGGAAGTTGAAGAATATATTTAAGAGAAAAAAGAAATGAAAAAACCATGATAAAAAGGTATGCTACAACAAATGTAATATTTTGTTTTTTTTATGGCAATGGCCCCCAATAAAATGTACATATAATTTATTAAAAATAATTAAAAAATAATAAATATTTATAAGTAAAAATTATAATACTCAAAATATAAAATCACAACTTTTTTTTAAGTTAGTTTTTTATTAAAAGTTAATAAAATTTAAAATATAATATATTTTTAGTAGGTTCTATTTGTTTTGCTTCAGTTTTAATTTGTAAAACCCCTTCCTTTCAACATAATTAAAAAACAATAGTGAAGACAAAATTCTCCTCACTTATTCAGAATTATATGGAACTTCAACTAACAACTATGTAGAGGCTATGCCACTTCTTACAAGGATTAAAATTGCAGTAGAAAAAGGATGAAAATATATTTCAATTGAGGGGACTCACAAATTATCATTAATGCTATTGAAAAATGAACATGGAGACTCCATAAAAAATAACGTTATTGTTGATGTTCATCCTCATCTATTACTAGAGGTAATCTCTTAACAATGTGAGCATATTTATTTTGAAGGGAATCACTTAACGAATAAATTAGCAAAATATGGTGTTGATCTTCATCATAGTGAAATTCAGATCTTAAAAGGAAACTCAGATTTTATGTTTTAATCAAAATGATGTCAAAGAGCTGATTGTGGAAACATAGCACTTAGAGGAAGCTGAAGAATGTATTTAAGAGAAAAAAATAAATGAACCAAGTGAGATTTTATGTCTTAATCAGAACCATGTCAAGGAGTTGATTGTGAAAACATAGTACTTTGAGGAAGTTGAAGAATATATTTAAGAGAAAAAAGAAATAAAAAAACTATGATAAAAAGGTATGTTACAAAAAATGTAATATTTTGGTATTTTGATGGAATGACCCCAATAAAATCTACATATAATTTATTAAAAAAAATTAAAAGATAATAAATATTTATAAGTAAAAATTATAATACTCAAAATATAAAAACACAACTTATTTTTTTAAAGTTAATTTTTTATTAAAATTTGAAAGATAATATCTTTTTAGTAGGTTCTGATTATTTTGCTTCTGTTTTAATTACATAATTTAATAATAAAATATTATGAAATCTTGAAAAAATATAAAAAATTTCAAGAACCTTGTAAAACCCCTTCCTTTCAACATAATTATAAAAAAATTAAAATAATAAATATTTATAGATCAAAATTATAATCTAAAAAGTATAGTAACACAATGGGTATAGTTACCCTAATGAAAAATGGTAAGTGGGCTTCATCCTTATTATACTAAGAAACCAATGGGTATTGAATATTAATGAATTCTTTGTTAATGGGATATTTTTATGGGTTAAATTTTAACCCACAAACTATATATATTAATTAAGTTAAATTAGCTTTTAAAACTATATATTAATTAAGTTTAATTTAATTTTAAAATTATATATATATATATATATTTAAATAAAGGGGTAAAATTTTATTGATAAAAATTCTGGATTACAAAGTACAGCTGAGCCCCCACCCAGGACTCAAATAAGCAACAAGACAGGCTAAATCACCAGACAAGGTCAACTCCCAAAGAAAACCAAAAAAAAAAAAAAAACCATATTAAGTCTGAACATCCTTATGGATCAACTCCCATAGGTGTTGAGAATCCCCAGACGGGAGACTCTCCCAGTTATCAATACTCTGTCCTGAATAAAAACCACATCCGAAGAATGAAGACGAATCAAATCACGAATAAATTTTTGTCTGGGGATGTTGTTCAACCCCCTTACATTCCATGAAAGTATAATCATTTTTGGGGGTTATAAAAATGGGAGTCCAATGTTCTCACCAAACCTGACTCTACCAAAGTCTCCCCCATTAACTTAATTTTATCCTGGTCTTTCTTCGACCCACCTTCATATTCTTATCTGAAGCATTTTTTTTAATTATTTTATGCTGCAATCCCAGCACTGTAGGAGTTTTACAGTCCATGGATTACTGCATCAAGGCCTGGGTAGGAGAGGGCACATCTAAATCTGTGCCATTTTCTAAGATAACTTCACTTCCAAGGCTAGGGCCAACCATATCACCTATACTCGGAACCAAAGCCCTTTGTTCTTCATTTAAACCCCCTATATCTAGTTCCCTTGGTTCCACCTCATGAAGAGACAACTGATTTGGTCCTGTTATATCTATAACATGTAGCGATGTTTCAGGTATCTCCATGCACTGATCAAGATTCTCTAGAATTTCAAAATGATTGAGCTAAGCATCTGGCTGGTTATCCTTAATGTCTCTTTTTGCCTTTCTTCTTTTGTTTTGAGGTTTTACCGTAATAAAGCCTTCCTTATCCTGATCCCCCTCCTTTATCGGGGCTTTTCCTTTATCCATATTTTGTACAGCTTGAGAGGGCCTAGGATTTGAAGCCACGAGTAGGACAAACTTAGGGCATTTTCTTTGTAAGTGGCCATATTCATGGCAAATCCGACAACAAAATGGAAGAGCTCCGAACTGTATTTCAAGAGAATCTAGAATAGGATTGTTTAAATCAATTTCAGCACAGATACGAGCAACAGAGATTACCTTTTTATCCAACGTCTGTCCTGATGGCCCAACTGGCTTCCCAAGTAGAAAGGCAATCATATGCAAGATGTCATTTCTCCAAAATTCTAAGGGGAGCCACGGAAGCCGAACCCACATCGGAACCCGTGATGGCTACTCCTCTGATGGGTTGAAACCCACATGCCAAGGTTTAAGAAAGAGTCCCGCTTGGTTACAAAAATAGGGACCTCCTTCAAATGCTTTGTTACGATCCCCAAGATAATAAAAAACCACCATAAAATAGTTGTTTGCACTCAACATCACCTCCACATCACCTTCAGGGTTCCAAGTCTTCCTAACCCAAGCCTCCACAAAGGGAAGAGAAATTCGGATGCCCATAAATTTACCAATAAGTGCATGTTTGGTTAAATACTCCACATCTTCCGCCACCGAGTCCGGTTGAACCACTAGAACCGGCTTGGCTTCACATCGTTCCAAACATCCATTGTTCTTTAACAAGCGATTCCTGGCATGAAATGGGAAATCCTGTTCCTTCCAGTAATTTTTAAAAGAAATACCATCCCTAGGATGCACGCTCTGTGACAGACCTGATGCCATCACTACATTCCTCCAGTTGTTCATACCTCCTCCAGAAACTGCTACCATCCTCGTAGAGCCCACCAGATAGGTCTCAAAAAAATTCCAGCAAAGCAGCTTTCCTCATCAAACCCTAGCTAAAATTATATATATTAATTAAGTATTATACATTGTATTTTGTTTTGGGTCTTGTGCATGTGGTGATGCATTATCTACTTATAGATACATGTTATTTAAATTATCAAATCTTTTAATATCAAGCCTTTATCATTAAATCATTAGGATATATTTTTGACATGAAATAATATTTCATCTAAAATAGATAGATAAGGAAGAAAGTTAGAGTTCAATCTCTACTATTTGAGTGCATTTAACTTATAAAAAAATTTGGATAACTTTTTGTACGATTAGGTTTAGATAAAGTAGTAGTGAATGGTAGGTGTTGGCTACAAAAAGTAACATATTTAATAAGAAGTGGTTATATATTCAATACTTAAAAGTTATATATTTTATAATTAATATATTTAGTGATTAGAATTAGTTAAAAATGATTTTATTTAATACTTAACAATATATTTTGTGATAATATTTGGTTAAACATGTAATGAATTTAACCTATAAGTTAATATAAGTTTAGATAGGTTGCATATCCGATACTCAAAAGGTTATATATTTCATATTTCATATAGTTAAATATGTAGCAAACTATGAGATAAATTTTATTCAACATTTGGTGATTAAAATTGGTTAAACATGTAGCAAATTCAAACTATAAATTAAAAGAGGTTACATATTCAATAATATTGGTTAAACATGAAACAAATTGAACATATAAATTAGGAAAGATTACATATCAATGAATATATATTCCATATTCAATAATATTTTCAACCATTAATTAACAAAAAAATTATTTATAAAATAAATTTTATTTACACTTAACAATATTTTTCAACTAAAAGTTGTTTTATTCAATGCTTAACAATATTTTTAGTGATTGGAATGGATTAAACATATAACAAATTCTAACTTTATAAATTAATTTTTTTTAATTTTAATTATCCAAATTATAATAAATTTTATCAAAAATTTTAATTTAAAAATATTAAAATTGTAATTCAAACAATTATAAGTAAAAAAATTCAAATTTGTATTTAAAAAAACACCTACTCAATAACCTTATAACCTGACACAAAGGTGACGTCTTGTATAGAGTAGCAAATAGATTACTCGGTAATTTAAAAAAAAAAAAAAACTCTTCATTTAAGACACTTATATATTATAAAATATTTTATTTACGATGCTAAATACAACATACTTTATTTATTATAGCAAGATACCAAACCGTCGTGTAAATCTTGCCTCATTTACATATATAAGCTGGCACACTAGCATATAAAAGCTCCATCTGATAGTAGTAGTAATCCTTTTCTCCGCAATCTATGGGAGCGTGTAGCCTGCCACCAAGCAACATTCATACAGTAAGACTCATCAAAACCAGTAACAGATTATTAATATATATATATGAATGATAGGTTTGTTTCGAAGAGTTTAAGGATTCAAATCCCTTCTCTGAAAGTGTGTTATTACTTACTTCCGCACTTGTAGCCGGAGTATTTCAGGTGGAAGTTGCAGCGCTTCGGAATGGTGAGCGCGGCCTCCGGGTTGAAGGCTTTCTGCGACTCAGCGATCTTTATGAGCGCGCACAGGCATGGGGGGTTGCTGGTCACCTCCGCGGCGGCGGCGCAGCATTTGGCGGACACCGCCGCGTTGGGGTCTTGGCTCGCCTCCGCGCAGGGCGCCATCTTGTACGCTGCCTCCTGCGCCGACATGTTCCCGCACTCGCCGCCCGCCGCCACTACAGCGTGCGCCATCAAAGCCGCCGAGCATAGCAGAACAAAGAAGAATTTTCCCAGGGAAGCCATATCGCTGAGTGGCTATGATGGATGGATATTCAATGTTTATATGTCACTCTGAATATGTCGTGAGGGGTTTTATAGCGGGGTGGTTGTGGGGTTTTTCTTCTGTCGTGGGAGCGGAAGTGGGCTGAGTGGAGAAGCATTTTTAACCTCCGACATGATCTTTTGATAATTTGGGATAGTGGAGGTGTTTGGTGCGTTTTACAGGCGTTGTTTAACGGTTGGTTTGGTGGTTTATGGCCTATGTCGGTTGATCTCCATCAACTGTTGGACGGGACGTTATTGTGTTTTGATTGTAGATTTATTGTTTGGGTTTGTAAATGTTGACGTCATATTGACGTAAGGATTCTTAAATTCCACGTTTCATCTCTCCCCGTCTCTGCTTATGTCCACAAAGAGAAAAATAAAAACATGTTTGACAATATAATTTGATTTGGGTAGGTTTAATGATTTCATTGTGAAGATCTTGAAATTTAGAATAGAAAGTTTAAGGTTCAAATCTAATAGTAAAGATTGCAAATCAATACAAATATTTGAAGATGTTTCAAGTTAGATAAATATATTATTGAATTTTAAAATCTATTTTACTTATTTTAATAAAAAATCATGTTTATAAACAAACGTTTTTATTTAATTAAAAATATATTTTAAATTAACACATTGCCCCATATAACTTATAGTTTCATAGACATTAAAATTTGTTCTACTTTAATATTATTTATAATCATGCATTACAAACCTCCTTTATTAAGATATTTGTATTTGCATGTTATAGGGGACTTTTCCCTATAGTCCCACTTCACTCAAAAACCCAATCGGAAGTAAGACAAGTTGAAAAGAAGAGTTAAAAGAGGTAGCCCATCTTTAGTCAAAAAGGTGGGTGCTAGCTCCACAATACAAAAGAAAGGCGATTTCCATTTTAGCATTTTAGCAACATTTACTAATATTTTAGCAACATCTACTAATATTTCTTCTTCGACTTCCAAATTATTGTTTGCATTCTTTATGTCACACTCTGTTGCTCTATATTGGTATATAGATTTATATGATTTTCAATCATATTTATTTTCTTCTTATGGTTACCTTCTTCATAATCATTTTCTTTTCCTTGATTGAGACTATTCTCTTGTTGATTAATGTTATTTCCAAAGCCTCTCAAGTTTTGTTTATCATTATGTTCTTCATTTGCTTGTTGGTTTAGCTCTTTGCATTTACTTGCATACTCCTTTGTCTTATTAGAATTTTATTATTCTTCCTTGTGTTGTATAGAACATCCATTACTAATTTCACATTCCGTCTCTTCATTTACCTCCTGGTGAATTTCTTGGCATTTCTTCTTTTCTTGTACCCTTTCTTGTGGGCTAGAAGTTTCCTTTTCCATGCTTGCAATCCTCTGATTTATTTTATTCTCCTTTTGTTGCCACTTCTTAGTAAATTTGGGTTGTCTTTGCGGATGACATTTCTCCTCCATAATCAAAACTCACTTTAGGGATAAGAAAAATTATGTGAATGATGGGACTTCCAAGCCATAGAAGTTGGGACCATGACAACCCCCTCCTCCAGGTTGGCAAAATATTAATTCTAATGGTGCAACTAAGGATAACCTGGGGGTTGCAGGCATTGGTTTTTTTAGAAGATATTTCAAGGAGAAGATCCTCCATTAGGAGCTAGAGGATCTTGGAAGGGATACTAACAATGAAGCTGAAGGCTTGGTTATCAAACAAGGTTCTATCAATGCTTGGGAGAATGAGGTTAAAAATATCATAGTCAAGTTTGATTCACAAATTATGGTGGGGCTTCTGGATGCTATTAAAAATTTTAGACCAAAAGGCTTGGAGGATAAGAAACATTGTGAGCCAAATTAGATCCATTTGGTAGTAGTTCGAGGATGCCATCCCGATCTATGTGACAAATAAAATAATGCATCAATTTACTTTTTGATTAAACATGGCAGTGAAAGTCCAATTGGATACATGCTAAATTCTAATCAAGATAGGGGCACTTATGAATGATGGGAGGTGAACCAAATGGTTCTTAAATTGGACAAAAAAGACTTAGCTAAGGATGAGGATAGGTCCAGAGTCCACTGAGTCTTGTGGATCAATGGAGGATGAACAATTATTTGTTGGGTTTTTGCTACCTCTTGCATCACTCTTTGGCCCTTTTTGGGATAGCACAAGTAGTGTTTGTAGGACTGTCAAGCCTACTAGGTTTCTTAGGAATAGTGTAAAGCAAAAATAGAAACAGGTTCAAAGTTTCTACTTTGTATATGGTACTCAATTTTTTTTATTTTTGGAGATGTTAATCCAAGTTTTATTCAAATTGTAGGGCTTGCCAAAAGTGGTAGACCTATGACTGTAATTTTATTCTTGTTATATCAATATATTTTTTTACCTTTTAGAAAAAAATATTTCCTCTCCACATGTTCAAACACTTTGCATTGCTTACAGTATACCAAAAGATATTCATTTTGACTTTTTGTTCCCATTCCCCAAGCATCGATTTGATACCCACTTTTTCCACTTTGTCTTGTTCTAGCTCAATGTTAACACAGTTACACATAATATTCTTGTTTTGTTGCGAGTGGGTGGATTCAGGGTTATAAATTATCCAATTTGTGTTGTCAAGTCCTTAATAATTTGATCATCCTAATATTCTATAGGTAGATATGATAACTTAATCTAGACGAAAACTAAAAAAAAATCTTTGTTTTGAGGGTTGAAGCCATGATTCCAACATTTTAGGAAAATCGATCTTGTCCCAAAGAAAAATGGACCTTGTGATAAGGCTACTACCAGATCCTCCTCAATATTCAATCATATTAAGAAGTATCCCTTTGATAGACCAATAACACTCATTGAACCTTTTTTTTGAAATTTAGAATGAAGCCATCTCCTAAGCACATCTAAATCTGGTCTAGGCCCTAGAAAATTTCCTCCCATGCTAAACCCATCATCCCTTAGTATTTTTTGATTAGGGATTCAAAAATACATACCTTTTGATTTTCATGAGATATCTCTGTGTCAACTTATTTAATCTCTTTCTTTCTTCATTTTAGAATCAATGCCCAAGAATAATTTCTCGATACTTCTTGTAGAATAATTTTGCAACTTTCATTCCCTTTTCTACACATCGACCAACATTCCTTAAATCCCTAGCTCTCCCATTAGGATCCTTAATTTTACCATTTTTCCCTGATGGGAAAAAATTTATATCATTCATAGCATCCATCCAATACGCTTAGCATTCATAACACAATATTCATAGCTTGAGCATCCATTAAAAATTATCAGTGTTCACAACTTGAATTTCACAGCTCGACATCCATCCAAAAACATTGGCGTTCATAGCTCAATGTTCACAACTAAGTTTTCATGGCTCGATCATCCATCCAAAACCCTCGATGTTCACCTAAAGGGTTTATAGTAAACCAATATAATTTGAATCATAGTTGTGTGGATCTGCACCATACAGATCACATTCCTTAATTAGCTGTGTCACACCAACTTGGCTATGCACTCACCCTTAACAAGGGTTTATGGTAAACTAGTGTGATTTAAACTAAAGTTGCATAGATTCATACTGTATGGATCACATTCCTCAACTGGTTGACTCACACCAACTCGGTTATGCAATTTAATAAAATAATAGTTTAAAAAGGATATCCAAGATATAGAGGAAAAAATTGAGAGGGAAGGTAAAAAACTAGAGTGGAACGAAAGGGAAAAACAACTCCTCATGGAGTATCATAATACCATTGCTCAATAGGAAATTCATTGGAAACAAGAATCCAAAATATTGCGGCTCAAGGAAGGTGAAAAAATACTAAATTCGTCCATGTTTTGACTATGAAGCATAGGAAGAACAATAAATACTCTACCTTATGGGATAATATGGAATAAAGTATGAGGATTTAAATGATATAAAAATTTTGGCCATTACTTTATTTTAGAACCTTCTTAGCAAAGAAAAACATAGTACAACATGGAAATAGAAAACATCATTAACAATGTTTCCAAAGGAGTTAATGATAGCATGAATGAACATCTATGCAAGGTAATATATAAGTAGGAAATTAAAAGAGTTGTGTTCTCTATGGAAGCATCCAAGGATCTAGGGCCATATGGTTTTCAATCATTTTTTTCAATATCATTGGGATATTGTTGAAGAAGATGTAGTCAATGCAACCCAAGAAGCCCAAGAATCTAGTAAGTTGTTGAAAGAATAGATTAATATCTTCCTTTCTCTGATTCCCAAAAAATATGGAGCAAATAAATTATAGGACTTTAGACCAATTAGCCTATGTAATACAATTTACAAAATTTTTACTAAAGTGTTGGCCAATCGGTTGAAAAAAATTATCCCCTCAATCATTAATGAATATCAAGGAGGTTATGTGGTAGGCAAGAAGATTACTGAAAGCATAATTACCATTTATGAAACAACACACTCTCTTCAAAGGATAAAAGAGTCAAATATGTTCCTTGGTTGGACATGAACAAAGCCTATGATAGGGTTTCTTGGTCTTTCTTAGATAAAATAATGGAGTGAATGGGTTTTAGTGAAAATGGAGGGCATGGGTTGGTATGTGTATTTCTAACCCTCGCTTTTCGATCCTGATCAATGGATAATATACTGGATTCTTTCCTTCTACCCGAGGAATCATACAGGGAGATTCATTGTCTCCATATCTCTTTATAATTACGACATATGCCCTAAGAAAAACTTTAGAAATAAAGTAAAAGGATGGTAATATAAAAGGTCTAAAACATTCATCCATTGGTGAAACTTTGTCCCATCAAAAATTTGTGGGGAAGTTACAAAGGAAGAAGCTTTAGAGTTCAAAATATTCTTGATTCTTATGAAAAAACTACGGGTCAAAAAATAAAATAAGAAAAAAGAAGGATTATCTTTTTAAACACGAAGGAAAGTATAAGAGATCAAATAATTAAAGTGGACCATCTATTTGTAACTTGGGATTTTTTCATGATATCCTAAATATGTTATTGAGAGAAGTTAATGTCGCTTGGGTCATTCCAGATTCTGTAATCAGGATTTGGGAATAGTGGAACTTAGGAAGCAATATTTTTTGGCAAAAATGCATTCCACATATTTATTGGGGGATTTGGTAGGAAAGAAACAAATGAGTGTTCAAAAATAAAAATAGAGGAATAATTGGGGTTTATACCAGGATAAAAACAACCCTCTTAGAGGATTTTATTAAAAACATTATCAGCCAAGAAAATTTTGCAATGATCCTCTCTAGAGAAAAAGATATCTTAAATATGGGAAAAATCAATAAGGTGAGACTAGATACTATATGGGAACGTCCTCATAAATAATAGGTAAATATTTACTTCAATAGGGTTATGAAAGGCAACTTGAGTCATGTTGGTGGTGGAAGCCTCATTAGGAATGACAAAGATCAAGTAGTGGTTGCATATGTTGAGGATCTAAGAATTACCATAAATCACCAAGCTGAAACAAGGGCAATGCTTATAGGCCTATGAATTACAGTGAATTTGGGTTTTAGGAGATTTTTTTTATACTATTAAGAAAAGAGGTTTTTGAAAGGGACCCCACAACCTTTTACAAAACCTCCAAGAAAGGAGTCAAACCAGTAGCAAACCTAACCTGAAAAAAAACCACCCTCCACCCATGGAGAGGGACCAAAAACACCATTACACATAGAAAAGTAAACCAAAAAGGAGAGACAGTGAACTAGAAGGATTTTGGAGAGAACCAAGGAAGTTCTAAACTAATGAATAGACTTCTAGAATACCATTAACCTCCATCCTGAACACTTCATATGAATAATAAATAACAATCTTCAACAAGCTCCAAATTGCATGCTCCTTAATATCCATCAACTTCAGATTATGAATCATATAATTCTTTTGTTCAAAAACAACTTTTGGGATGTAAACGTCTTTTACCAATTTATCTTTATGAAAATATCTAGGAAGGATCTTTGGGTTGGAAGGGAGATATAAGGGATACGAGCCATCCTCCTCTTTCTTCTTATAAAGTAGATGCTTGGATTTTCTAGTACCATTCCCCTTCACCTAGCTCGCAAACAAAACCCCTTACATATTAGTCCTAACCTTAAGATCATTGGATGGAATTTTTAGAAAATCATTGCTTAAAGCATTGCTTCGAGACACTTTACCTTTCAATCCTTTTTCCAAAACCTAAATCTTCAGAGAGATTCTATCAGCCCTAGAACCCATCAAAAATGAGTATAGGTCCTCGCTTCCATTACTCAAGCCCTCAAAAAATTCCTTTGGTAAACATAGCTCAAGGACCAACATATCAATAATAGAATTTAGAAGCTCTTCCACAATCAAATCATTCTCAGAAGTAGCCTATTCAAAGACTAATAATGCCAAGCCCTGATGCAGTAGAAATTGATCACGACCACCTTACACATCTAGCATAGACTTCTTCATGGACTAGAGTAAAAATACGAGGATATTCATCCAAAGCTGCCTCTAGAGGTGATTAAGGAACATAATGTGGAAACTACGAATCACTTCATACGTAGAATCTAAGGTGAAGTAATCCATTATTACTTTGGCCACCCTGTCCCACGAAGGAGATAATGCCTTGGCATTGAAACCATTCTATATTCTGGAGAGGAACTCATCAAAATATAAGAAAATGCTAATCTCCTTAAGAAACAAGTGCTTATCTCTATTATGATAAGGACCATATAGAACCAGTCTCGTGGTTCTACTTATCAGATCTACCAACACCTCAAAGGACTGTGTCAACTCTCACCTAGTCATCACTCCACGTTGTTGCCATCCACTTTGAGAGAACTAGATTATGATCGTAAAAATTTTGAATGCACTCTAGAAGACTGCCATTCTTTAGAATTGCTTTCACCTCATGGTCCATCAACAAGGAAGTTGGTTCCACCAAGAATTTAGACACATGCAACTTGGGGCTATAAATTTTTGCCTTTCCCATTACCAAAATTCTACCAGACACCCCTATCTTCTGTACAACAACACTAGCATAAGAATTTGGACCCAACCTCTCGGAATCCAACAAATAATTTCAATGAAAAGCAAAGGAAATAAAGGCATCTAAGCCCTTATTAGTAAATCTTGGATCGTAAAATCCGCTCTTAAAATTCTTCAATCGAAGAACCCCATGCACACTGAAAAATGCCTTTGTAGGAACTTCACTCATCCTACAATTCATAACATTGACAAAAAACCTAGGAGCAGAAAAAAGACCCTGCCCCTAAAAAAAACCCAATTTTACAAAGCTTGTGAGTGAAGGAATAAAAAAACCAAACCACCTTCCAAATTCCAAACTCTCTCCAAACCCAAAAAACAATGCCAATGGACTTGGACTACAACACCCACCATGACACCCACCAATTCTCGAAGAGGCCACCTTTCAAGAGATTCCCACTTGCCTCATCAAGTCCAAAACAAGGAGCGAAGAAAAGAAAACTATCGAAAACCCTATCTCTCTTCACAAAGCCTAAAAAAAATCACCAAGTATGACATGTGGAACCAGAATAAACAAAAGGGTTTGCCTCATCTGACACCCACTGCACAAATCCACAAACCAAGAGGATATGAATGTGAAAGCCTTCCACCAAAGCTTCGAAAATTCCACAATCATCGAAACAATGAACCATTACCAGGCATAGAAGAATCCACATAGGCACATAACATAGGAAATCAGAACACCAGCTTCCCAAAATGAACTTCAAGGAGATTCTCAAAAAGCTAAGGAATTGATAGAAAGAATTTGATATACGGTGAACAACCCAAAAAGCAATAAACCTCGACCACCCCAAAGACTGGTGAGCATCGAAAACAATAATTGGATCCCCATCCAACCCCCACATGACCAAGAGCCAAGAGGGAGAGACAACCGAGCGGTTGCCACCCATCCAACAAGAATTCATGAAAATAATCGCAAAATTAAAAAAGGAAATTGTATGGGAATCAAACCCTGCCAGTCCAAAATATATCATCGAAACCCTAGCCAAAAAAAATCCAAGACTCTGAATAAATGAATCTTTCAGAAGACACCAGGGAATGATCTAACACAAGAAATTTAAAATTTGAATCTCCCCCTTCTATCCTGGATGGCTCAATAAATTCTTCGTGCCACCCACCATTACCTCAATCTCAACTTCTTTAGGGGGATTCCAAAAATATTATAACTTACCTTCAAAGAGGGGAGCTAAATAATTCTACCATTTTCCAAATAATTACAAATACGAGTGGCAAACCTAGAAGAAAGTCAAATTAAACATATTTATATAGAGAGAAATAAAGCTATCGATAAAATAGTGAATATGGTAGTTAGATCTAAAAATTTCAAGGTCTAGTCATACGCCTCCATGGAATTGAAAGATATTATAAGAATTGATAATGAAGCTAGCAGATAAAGAGGACAAAGCAAAGCATAATACTTATTGAGATCAAATGATGAAGGATTTGAGGACACTAAATTACATTGCTATCAACAATTTCTTTATTAGTTATATAATGCATTGAACACTGCATAAACCTTGTCAAAGGAATATTATTTCAACTTCTCCACTAGCAGGTTTAGTCCAGGTTCATTTGTTTTACTAAGATAGAGCTATCTTACTTTTTTTTTATTTTCTCTTGTTTTTTTCATGTATATCTTTCAAACTTTTTGTAAAGAGTCAAGACCCTTCAACCCTTTTTTTATCAATACCATTTTTTTTTTTAAATTAAAAGTATTTTTATTTATCTCCTTTCTTACATCTTCGAACTTTTTATAAAGGATCAAGGTCCTTCAAATTTTTTTTTATCAATACCATTTTATTTTTAAAATTAAAAGTATTTTTCTTTATCTACTTCCTCACAAAGATTTTTTTTTTTTAATTTAAGGATTTTTTTCTTTGCTCATAGAGCTAGACTAATGAAAATGATAGGTGGGCTTCATGCTTATTATACTAATAAAACAATGGATATTGAATATTAGTGAATCCTTTCTTAATGAAATATTTTCATTGGTTAAATTTTAACCTATAAACTTTTAAATTATATATATTAAGCTAAATTGACTTTTAAAACAAGAATAAGTATTATACCTTGTATTTTTTATATGGTGACGTATTATGTATGTATAGATAATGTATTATGTATATTAAGTTAAATTAACGAGGACGGTGGTTGGTTTAGCGTCCAAAATACTGACCCTAAAACTTAAGATGATTAAAAAGAACTTAAAGGCATGGAATAAGGAGGTTTTTGGCAACATTTTTGAGTCTAAAAGGTCCATCTCTGAGCGCTTGAAGAGTTTAGAGGAAAATATGGAGGTCGAAGGGTATTCTAAAGGCCTCAAAGAGGAGGAACGAAGCCTCTTGGTGGACTATCATTCCATTCTTTCCAGTGAGGAAATGTTTTGGTGTCAGAAGTCCACGGATCTCTGGCTGAAGAACGGTGATTCAAATTCAAATTTTTTCCACATGTCTACCATGAGACATAGGGGGGCCAATAAGATCAGACAGGTGCTATGTAAGGATGGGCGCACTACCAGGGAGATTGAGGAAATTCAAAGCGAAGCAGATGATTTCTTCCAAGATTTGTTGGGTGCTCCTCCTGATAGCGTCCTCCAAGTTCAGAAATCCTTGCTTGCTAATTCCCCTACCAAATTCCCCCATGAGGAAAGTATTAAACTCCTGGAACCTTTTTCCCATTTCGAGATTAAGGATGCTCTTTTTTCCATGCAACCAGATAAGGCCCCCGGGCCTGATGGGTTTCCCCCTCGATTCTTTTGAGTTATGTGGGATGTTGTGGGGCCTGATGTCTGTGAGGCTATCTTAGAAATCCAAGCATCAAGATCCATCCATCCGAAGCTCAACTCTACCTTCCTAGCTCTCATTCCTAAGTCGCCCGCCTGCAAAATTTTTTCTAACTATCGTCCCATAAGCCTCTGCAATGTTTTCTACAAGATTCTTACCAAGACCATTGCCAATCGTCTGAGATCCCTCCTCCCCTCTTTGGTAGGTTCAGCTCAGGGGAGAATCGTTAAGGGTAGAATGCTCCTCCTCCCCTCCTACGACATCATTACTATTCATGAAACCCTCCATACTGCCCAATGTTCTAAGAATGCTACGCTTTTCCTTAAACTAGACATGAATAAAGCTTTTGACAGAGTGGACAGGAGGTTCCTCTGTGCTGTCCTTTGCAAGTTGGGCTTCCATCATCACTGGATTGACATTATGAATAGTTGCAATTCCACTTCATCCTTTTCTGTGCTGATCAACGGGTCCCCCGCTGGATTCTTCCAGAGTGCTCGCGGCCTCAAATAAGGTGATCCTCTGTATCCTATTTTATTCATTCTTTTAGCAGAGGTCCTTAGCTGGTCTTTGAATGAAGCCCTCCACCGAAGTAAGATTTCTGGCATTCTGCCTACTTCCAGAGTTGATCCTATCACTCACCAATAGTTTGTGGATGACATGCTCATATCCACTGGAGCGTCTGTCACTCAGGCCAAATCTATCAAGTGCATTCTATCCTGGTATGAGAAGGCTTCTGGCCAAAAATTTGATTATGTGAAGAGCAAAATTTATTTTGTTAATACCCCTCTGTGTAGGAAAATTCACATTGCCAGAATCCTTGAATGCACTATTGATTCCCTACCTGCAACTTATTTGGGGTTGCCGCTAGTTTGCAATGGGCGAGGCGATGGGAACATCTGGAATTCAATTTTGGAACGGCTTCATAAGAAACTCAGCACTTGGAAAGGCAAATTGCTATCTCAAGCTAGGAAGGCAACCCTCACCAAAGCCTGTCTTCAAGGAATTCCCACCTATTTCATGTCTATTTTCATGCTTCCCTGTGTTTATCCATTCCAAAATCGAAGCGATTCAAAGGAATTTTCTCTGGTTCGACAGCGAAGAAAAATCCAAAATTCCTCTGGTGGCGTGGGATAAGGTTTGCCTTCGAAAGGACCAAGGGGGCATGGGATTGAGAAGATCTAGGCTCATGAACACTGCCTTAATTTCCAAACATGCTTGGAGAATTCTTATTAATGCACCGGCAAAATGGGTCAATATAGTTAAAAGAAAGTATCTTGGGGAAAATTCTCTCCTGGAAGCTGAGTCTCCTCATGAAGCTTCGGCTTTCTGGAAGACGGTGCTTAAGGGCCATTCGGTGATTAACAGGGGTGCTCATTGGATCTTGGGGGATGGATCCACGATCCTTTTTTGGAGATACAGGTGGGCTACATATGAAGCTCTCGCTGTAAATCAGAACTTGGCTAGCTTGAGGGCCTAGATTGATCCAAACAGTCATCTCAAGGTTTCAGATTGCATTGACCAAAGTTCCCTTCCCCCTCGGTGGAAACTTTTGACGGTGGATGGGTTTGATAATGAGGTGAATTTCTTGTACAGTGTCCTCCAATCGATGTTAATTCCTTCGGTCATAAGAGACAATAGAATTATTTGGAGCAACACGTAGGATGGGCAGTTTTCTGTTAAGTCCGCTTATGATCTTTTGTCGTGTGAGGCTATTGTGGACCCTCGGTGGAAAGCAATTTGGAGGAAAGGGATTATTCCTAAGATAAATTACTTTGCTTGGATTGCCTTTTATAACAAAGCCCTTACCATAGACAATCTCCATAGGAGAGGCCTTGCAATTCCCAACAGGTGCTATCTTTGCTTAGCTGACTATGAAACATTCGATCACTTATTTTTGCATTGCCCATTTTCCCATTTAGTCCTAAGATGTGTGTTGTCTTCCTTCCAAGTACTCTAGTGCTCCCCTCGCTCCCTTAAAGATGCATTCCTCCAATGGCCCAATCCCTTTAAGAATTCTAAGCTCCGATTCCTTTGTGAGGCTGCCTTTCACCATTCCATCTAGAAAATTTGGCTAGAGCGTAATGCTAGAGTCTTCGGCAAGATCCCTAGAATGGCTCCCTCTATTGCCCAGTGGACCTTATCCTTTGCTATCAAGAATTCAAAAACTATTCCTAGCTCCCGCCCTCACAATCCTTGGGAGGCAATTATTTTCAAAAGACTGGACCTTGGCTCCTCTTCCAGAGTTGACTCAGTGAATGGCCACAAGGAGGTCACTTGGACCAAACCTCCTTTGGGGTGGATAAAACTTAATTTTGACAAGGCTGCTAAAGGCAACCCGGGGCCCGCTAGTTCCACGGGGCTTGTCAGGGACCATAATGGGAAGCTAATCTTGGCCTACTATGAAAATATGGGCCCTCAGACTAATCATTTTGCCGAAGCCCGTGGTGAAGAACACAAGCTTATACTAAGAGGGGGGTGAACAGTATAAGACCTCTTTTTACTTTTTCTTTTATACTTCAAAATAGTAAAGCAATATACCCAAAGCAATATCAAATCAATGCACAAAATCATCCACAAAGTGACACCAATTTTAACGTGGTTCACCCAAAATGGCTGGGCTACGTACACAAAATGTTTCTCTAAAAACTATCTCAAAGTTCTTTGGGAAACCTTCCCAATTACAATGTTTATGAACCTCGGCTCAAAGGAGATACCTTCCCCCAATCCGAATTTATGAGCCTCTGCTCAAAGGAGATACCTTCCCCCAATCTAAATTTATGAGCCTCTGCCCAAAGGAGAAACCTTCCCCAAATCTAAATTTATGAGCCTTTGCCCAAAGGAGAAACCTTCCCCCAATATGAATTTATGAGCCTTTGCCCAAAGCAGAAACCTTCCCCCAATCTAAATTTATGAGCCTCTGCTCAAAGGAGATACCTTCCCCTCTGCTCTAGATATGATCCCTCAGAAGATCAACTATCTCTACCTCTTTTCAGCATGTGGAACTCCTTTCCACAGAAGACCTCCTGTCCTTAATGCTTAGCCTAAGAGACCTTTGCCTTCTATGATCACGTCCACAGCAGCTCAGCAACCTGTACCAAACATGGTCAGTTGGTCTAGTACAAGTCTTCCTTTGTCTGTTAGATCTGTCCAACTCTTGAACAAATCAATCCTCTGTCCACAAGCCTTCTCAAAGACTTGCCAAATCTGTCCTCAGGTTCTCTGATCGAACCAATGTACCTTTGACCGCAAGTTCTCTGATAGAACTATCAATCTCAGCTCACAATTCCTCTGCTAGGACCTGTCCAAATCTGCTCACAAGTCCCCACCGAAACCTATCCAAAACCTGCTCACAAGTCCCCAACGAAACCTGTTCAAAACCTGCTCACAAGTCCCCAACGAAACCTATCCAAAACATCTCACAAGTTCACCAAGAAAAAACTTGCTTAGCATGAACCCACAAAGAGAATTGTTAGAGACCCAATGTGATTCATCAACCTCATAGAAGCATAAAGAGAATTGTTAGAAACTCAATATGTTCTATACTTAACTCCCAATCTCAATCTCAAATCTCATAGAAACATAAAGAGAATTGTTAGATACTCAATATGATCTATACTTGACTCCCAATATCAATCTCAACTCAATATCAATCTCAAAAGAATAAGATAGATGTAGTATGCTTTTCTCAAGAACATGAAACACAACCCAACAATTGCCAAACATGCAATATCTCATATAACAATGCTACTCATGTTCTTTCCACAACCAATATCTTTTCTCAACCAATTAGGGCTTTAACAAGAATGCTTATAGACAAGGTTTAACCAATATCATTCAACTCAACATTAACCTTGAAGCATTCAACCAATCATCACAAGAAAAGGAAACAAGTAGAAATCCTTTTCCCTCCAAAGATATTTGAACAAAACAACCACCAACACAATATCACCAAATGCAAAGAATAACTTGCTCAAATCAACTCAATGGAGTAAGCCCAATTATCATGAATCAATTAAAGCAATAACTTGATCAAACAACCTCTATGGAAGCAAATCAACCATCAAACTCAAAATAGCCAACCAAGGGTTCCACCAACTCAATGCAAGTAGCTTGACTCACAAATACAAACCCTAGTGCACAAAACTTCCACTATCTCAAACCAAAAATTATGCATTCATCAAAAACTCTCCTTAAGGATAACAATGCATAAGTAGTCTTCAACAAACCAGAAAAAAGGATTTACACCCAATCAAAGAAAACCTAGTTGAAAACCTTTTCACTCCAACCTTATTTCAGAAAACATACACCAATCATACTCATAAGAAGAATGTGCCCATACCTTATTGGAGTAGAAGAAACTTGACCCTTAAAGTTGTCACCACACACAACCCTCAAACTTCCAACCAAGTTAGGGTTAGAACCAAGATAAATGAGCATATATAAAAACTTTCCTTAGTACACCTTTTAGCTTCTCTTATTTTGAAAACAACCACCAAAGAAGCCAAAAACACAACAACCAAAACTTACACCTTATATCTCCATTTTAAACTTTAGCATAGCAAAAGACTAATCTCAAAAATACAACCAAAGAAATATCCCCTTATTTATCCTATGTCTTTTAAACAATGCTAAACAATGCCAAAAATTATATCAAGAAATTAATCACACCTTAGAATGGCTGCCCTTGAAGAATCCAAAAATCGCGGAATGGCTGCCCTTGACGAATCCAAAAATTGCGGAATGGCTGCCTTTGATGAATCTGAAAAACGCTGCACAAAATACGTTTTAACAAAAACGTGACTTAATCCATGCACAACTCCCTCCACGGGAATCGAAATGCAGACCTCCACCTACGTAAAGCCCAAACATAGCCTATGATGCCACTAGCCCACAAGGGGCTAACGAAGTCTAAGACAGGCTTCCTACCACTTCAACGAACAAGCACTTTGTAAGTTTTTCAAATGCGAGCTCTCTTCTTCCGTGGCGTCAACAGAGCATCGATCGCAGCCAAAAATTAATGCATTTGAAAATCTCAAGAGGAGTTAAACCTTAGGATCCTTCCCATCTTTATAGTCCAATCGTGGACTTTAGAACACGTCGGCGACAGAGAAACGTAATTTCGAATTTAATCGAAATTGCTTTCTAAAGGGTTTAAAAAACCCTTAATTAATTTTAATAAATTAATAATAAAAAAGGTTTAAAAACCTTTAAGTATTTTTAATAAATTAAAAATAATTTCTCCCTTAATTAATTAAATAATTAATTAATTAAAACCTTGAAGGGTTTTAAATAATAATTAAATAATAAAGAGAACCTCCATTGGTTTTAATAAAAACCATTTAACTTGGTTTTAATAAAAGCCCTATCCAAAAACTTTATCCAATGGAATCTCTCCGGATTCTCTTAAGAAGATTCTCTTGGAATATTTCACCTTTGAAGCCAACACATCCTCTTAACATTAATGCCATTTCCTTTTGACATCAATGACAACTCATAGACAAGGAGCTAGGATCTCAAACCCAAAAATTGCCAACAATCTCCCCCTTTGTCATTGATGGCAAACCATGCTTCTCAACAACAAAAAAACTCAACATAAACAGCTCCCCCTGTCTTGAGGCTCTCCTCCTTTGTCATCAATGGCAAAGGTTCACCTTTGGGGCTCGGGACTAAGAATGAGCCTCTTGGCTTAGTCACTCCCCCACCACCTGATGAGGTGATTAATTCTGGGGTGGGAGTAAAACTCCCATTAGGTACTGATCATCATCAGCGTCTATAACTTCCTTGCCGGGCCTTCTCTTGAACTCTTTGTCCATATTCCTATTCTTGTCATTGTTCTTTTTCTTGTTCTCATCCCTGTTCTTGTCAATGCCTTGATCCTTGGACCTGATCATGCCATTATTCCAGTTCCTGTATTCTAGAATTTCAGCTCTACACTGTCTAGCTATGTGATCTTTATTGTTGCAATTATAACAAGTAACAATGTTATTTCTCTATGGTAAATGTGATCTTTGAATCCACCAGTTCTGACCAAACCTATTTTGGCCAACCCTGTTCTAACCAAACTTGTTCTGACCAAACCTGTTCTGACCAAACCTTTTCTGGCCAAAATTGTTCTGACCAAATCTATTCTTGTTATTTTTCCTTGCAATAAATTGCCTTGTGCCCAAACTGTTGACAAGAGTAGCAATACCCTTGAAAGTAACTAGCACTTTTGAAACTGTCATTTACCTTCTTCACTTGAGCCATGCAATGTGAAGCCATGTGACCAAACCTATGACAAGCAAAACATCTGCCTTGAGACTTTCCTTTATTTGACCTCTTGGGTCCTAAAAACTTCTTCTTCTCATTTTGAATTTTGTTTTCTGTTTCTGTGCATCTATCATTCAAGGACTCATGATCTGAAATACTTTCCTCATCAGAAGTCTCTTCTTTTTGGAGTCTCTTACTAGACTCTCCAACTTGTTCCTTGTGTGACTTAAAAAAACCAATGCCTGTTTTATCTGTTGTCTTTCTTTGACCTTTGATGAGTGACTTAACATTTTTGGAGCTATCTTGAAACCTGTAAAGCTTATCCTTGTACTCTTTAGTTTCCTCTTTCAAAGAAGCCATTTTCGGTTCTAACTCACTATACTCAAGAACCTTAGACTCTAACTCATCCTTGAGTTCTTGTGTCTTAGCTATAGAGAAATCAAGATTTTCAATAAGATCATCTCTCTCCATACAACATTCATCTAACTTATCCTTGAGTCTAGCATTCTTCTTTCTTTCATTTTTCAAAGCACTACGAGCACTAATAAGTTCACTCTCAAGATCCTTTATTTGATTTCCTTTTGAATCATCAAAGCCATTTTTAGATTTCTTATAACTAGAGGTGCTACCCTTTTCAAAAACCATACATGCATCTTCCTTATAGTTTTTTGAAGCATCCTCATACATACTAGAAACCAAATCATATTTGTGCAATCATCCTCAAGGTGACCAAAATTTCCACATCTAAGACATTTCATGATAATGAATCTATGTTTCGGTTCTTCCTCTTTTTTTGATATGAACAACATCTCATTTTCATTATCACTTGAAGAAATTTCACTATCACTACTAGAACACTTACTTGCTTTGTCTAGGTAGAAACTCTTCTTGTGCTTGTGAGAATACCTCTTTCCTTGATTGCTATGCTCATCTTTGTTTTTCCTATGATGCTTGTGCTTTTCAGAATCCTTGCTCTTACAGTCTTGTTTATCTTCATCACTTTCATCCTTGGCAACAGTACAGTCAGTAGCATAATGATCAAACTTTCCACAATTGAAACATCTTACATTTTTCATATTTTTGTGCTTTCTAAAGAACTTGCCTTTCTTGCTGTAATATGCCTCTTCATCACTAGAAGACTCATCACTCTTTTGAAGCTATTTACCCTTGGATTTCTTGGTAGTCTTGAAAGCTGCCTCTTTATTGACATCAACCTTCACTTGAGTTCTCAACTCAAATGATACAAGTATACTATGGAGCTCATCCTTTTTCAATTTATCCAAATCTTTAGCTTCCTCAATAGCAGAAATATTTTCACTAAATCTATTAGGAAGAGATCTTAAAATCTTATCACAGACATCATTTTCAGCAAGCTCAAGACCTAGGTCTTTCATGGAGTTAACAACCTCATCCATATGAAGCATGTAGTCACTAATATTTTCATCATAATTCATCTTGAGTTGTTCAAACATACCTTTGAAGTGTCTCAACTTGGCCTTTCTAACATTTGTATCACCTCTATGAACCACCTACAACTGTTTCCACATTTCACTAGCTATCTTGCAGTGAATCATTTTGGTGAGATCTGCTTTCTGTAAGCCTTTCAAGATAGTATTCATTACTTTTGAATTGCTATGATGAAGGAGCCTTTCTTCTTTAGTATTAAGACCATGTACAGGAATAGTGTACTCATCTTCAATCACTTCCCATACCTCATTCCCAAGTGCCATTAGATGAACCTTCATCCTTGCACTCTAAAGACCAAAATTTGACCCATCAAGAATAGGTGCTGCATTGCCACTTGAATGATCCATTGTGTTCTTTAGTAGCTTTTCCTTCAATCTGTTAAACTTTCTGAAGGCATCCGCTCTGATACCAATCGAAGAACACAAGCTTATACTGAGATGGGGGGTGAACAGTATAAGACCTCTTTTTACTTTTTCTTTTATACTTCAAAATAGTAAAGCAATATACCCAAAGAAATATCAAAGCAATGCACAAAATCATCCACAAAGTGACACCAATTTTAACGTGGTTCACCCAAAATGCCTGGGCTACGTCCACAAAACTTTTCTCTAAAAGTTATCTCAAAGTTCTTTGGGAAACCTTCCCAATTACAATGTTTATGAGCCTTGGCTCAAAGGAGATACCTTCCCCCAATCTGAATTTATGAGCCTCTGCTCAAAGGAGATACCTTCCCCCAATCTAAATTTATGAGCCTTTGCCCAAAGGAGAAACCTTCTCCCAATTTGAATGTATGAGCCTCTGCCCAAAGGAGAAACCTTCCCCCAATCTAAATTTATGAGCCTCTACCCAAAGGAGAAACCTTCCCCCAATCTAAATTTATGAGCCTCTGCTCAAAGGAGAAACCTTCCCCTCTGCTTTGGATATGATCCCTTAGAAGATCAACTGTCTCTACCTCTTTCCAGCATGTGAAACTCCTTTCCACTAAAGACTTCCTGTCCTCAATGCTTAGCCTAAGAGACCTCTGCCTTCTATGATCACGTCCATAGTAGCTCGTCAACCTGTACCAAACACATTCAGTTGGTCTAGTACAAGTATTCCTATGTCTGTCAGATCTGTCCAACTCTTGAACAAATCAATCCTCTGTCCACAAGCCTTCTCAAAGACTTGCCAAATCCATCCTCGGGTTCTCCGATAGAACCAATGTACCTCTAACCTCAAGTTATTTGATAGAACTATCAATCTCAGCTCACAAGTCCTCTTGCTAGGACCTATCCAAATCTGCTCACAAGTCCCCACCGAAACTCTGTCCAAAACCTGCTCACAAGTCCCCAATGGAACCTATTCAAAACTTGCTCACAAGTCCCCAACAGAACCTGTCTAAAACAGCTCACAAGTTCACCAAGAAAAAACTTGCTTAGCATTAACCCACAAAGAGAATTGTTAGAGACCCAATGTGATTCATCAACCTCATAGAAGCATAAAGAGAATTGTTAGAGACTCAATATGTTCTATACTTAACTCCCAATCTCAATCTCAAATCTTATAGAAACATAAAGAGAATTGTTAGAGACTCAATATGATCTATACTTGACTCCCAATATCAATCTCAACTCAATCTCAATCTCAAAATAATAAGATAGATGTAGTATGCTTTTCTCAAGAACATGAAACACAACCCAACAATTGCCAAACATGCAATATCTCATATAACAATGCTACTCATGTTCTTTCCACAACCAATATCTTTTCTCAACCAATTAGGGCTTTAACAACAATTCTTATAGACAAGGTTTAACCAATATCATTCAACTCAACATTAACCTTGAAGCATTCAACCAATCATCACAAGAAAAGGAAACAAGTAGAAATCCTTTTCCCTCCAAAGATATTTGAACAAAACAGCCACCAACACAATATCACCAAATGCAAAGAATAACTTGCTCAAATCAACTCAATGGAGTAAGCCCAATTATCATGAATCAAGTAAAGCAATAACTTGATCAAACAACCTCTATGGAAGCAACTCAACCATAAAACTCAAAACAGCCAACCAAGGGTTCCACCAACTCAATGCAAGTAGCTTGACTCACAAATACAAACCCTAGTGCACAAAAATTCCACTATCTCAAACCAAAAATTATGCATTCATCAAAATATCTCCTTAAGGATAACAATGCATAAGTAGTCTTCAACAAACCAGAAAAAAGGATTTACACCCAATCAAAGAAAACCTAGTTGAAAACCTTTTCACTCCAACCTTATTTCGAAAACATACACCAATCATACTCATAAGAAGAATGTGCCCATACATTATTGGAGTAGAAGAAACTTGACCCTTTAAGCTGTCACCACACACAACCCTCAAACTCCCAACCAAGTTAGGGTTAGAACCAAGATAAATGAGCATATATAAAAACTTTCCTTAGTACACCTTTTAGCTTCTCTTCTTTTGAAAACAACCACCAAAGAAGCCAAAAACACAACAACCAAAACTTACACCTTATATCTCCATTTTAAACTTTAGCATAGCAAAAGACTAATCTCAAAAATACAACCAAAGAAATATTCCCTTATTTCTCCTATGTCTTTTAAACAATGCTAAACAATGCCAAAAATTATATCAAGAAATTAATCACACCTTAGAATGGTTGCCCTTGAAGAATCTAAAAATCGCGGAATGGCTGCCCTTAAAGAATCCGAAAATCGTGAAATGGCTGCCTTTGACGAATCTGAAAAATGTGGCACAAAATACGTTTTAACAAAAACGTGACTTAATCCATGCACAGCTCCCTCCGCGGGAATCGAAACGCAGACCTCCACCTACGCAAAGCCCAAACGTAGCCTATGCTGCCACTAGCCCATAAGGGGCTAACGAAGTCTAAGACAGACTTCCTACCACTTCAACGAACAAGAACTTCGTAAGTTTTTCAAACGCGAGCTCTCTTCTTCCGTGGCATCAATAGAGCATCGATCGTAGCAAAAAATTAATGCATTCGAAAATCTCAAGAGGAGTTAAACTTTAGGATCCTTCCCATCTTTATATTCCAATCGTGGACTTTAGAACACGTCGACAGTAGAGAAACGTAATTTCGAATTTAATCGAAATTGCTTTCTAAAGGGTTTAAAAAACCCTTAATTAATTTTAATAAATTAAGAATAAAAAAGGTTTAAAAACCTTTAAGTATTTTTAATAAATTAAAAATAATTTCTCCCTTAATTAATTAAATAATTAATTAATTAAAACCTTGAAGGGTTTTAAATAATAATTAAATAATAAAGAGAACCTCCATTGGTTTTAATAAAAACCATTTAACTTGGTTTTAATAAAAACCCTATCCAAAAACTTTATCCAATGGAATCTCTCCGGATTCTCTTAAGAAGATTCTCTTGGAATCTTTCACCTTTGAAGCCAACACATCCTCTTAACATTAATGTCATTTCCTTTTGACATCAATGACAACTCATAGACAAGGAGCTAGGATCTCAAACCCAAAATTGCCAACACGTGGTGTGTTGAAAGGTTTGTAGGTCATATCGAATGATCCTAGGCCTTTATTTATTGAAGGCGATTCTCTAAACATTATCAACTATCAACTATCTTCGTGGCTCCAAAGACCCGTCGTGGCGGGTCCTGAATATCATCCTCGAGGCTAGGATGCTCCTCTCTCGGCGTGCCAGGTGGGAGGCGGGGCACATCTATAGAGAAGGTAACCGGGTGGCGGATCACTTGGCCAACAAAGGACTGATGACCACGTGCCCGGTTGTTTGGCGTTCTCGTTTCCCAACCGAGGTGGACAGTTTGGCCAAGGGAGATATTCCCTCATGATGAAGAATTTGTATCATAGGTCTTCTCCCAAAGTTTGTTGATATATTGTCTTCGGCTATTATTCTGTTTTAATGTATTTCAAGATCAAGATTTTCATGATCTGTCACGTCTTCCGGGGCCCTCGGGCATTTTGTATTTCCCTATCTTTTTTACGAACTGCTCTATTTACCTAGCCATCCGACATGAAATATCTTTTAGCAAGGCTGATTTTGTGCATAAGGTTTTGGGATCCTTTATAAAAACCCACAATTAATCTATTATTATAATTACAAAAAAAAAAAAGTTAAATTAACGAGAATAAGCATATATCTATTATTATTTATACCTTGTATTTTTTTCCCCCTTGTGCATGCGGTGATGTATTATCTAATTATTTAAATTATCAAATCTTTTAACGTCAGACCTTTATCATCAATGGTTAGGATATAGTTTTGCCATGGAATAATATTTCATCTAAAAGGGAGAAAGTTAGAGTTCAATCCCTATTAGTTTAGTGCATTTGAGTTAAATTAGTTAAATTAGATAGCTTGTTGTACTAGCAGGTTTAGACAAAGCACTAGTGAATGATAGGTGTTGGCTAGAAAAGTAATATATTCAGGAGGATACATATTTAATATTTAAAAGGTTATCTGTTTTATATTTAATATTTTTAATTATATAGCAAAACAATGTCTTTCGTGATGAGAATTGGTTAAACATGTAATAAATTTAGCCTAAGAAAGGTTATATAAAAGATTATATATTCCATATTCAACATTTAAGAATATATTTGGTGATTAGAATTGATTAAACATGTAATTAATTTAACTTATAATTAGGAGGGGTTACATATTCAATAGCTATATATTTCATATTCAATAATATTTTTAACAATTAAAATTACTTAACAAAAGTTATTTAATGGTTATATACATATTCAATGGTTATATATTCTATATTCAATAATATTTTTAACTATTAAAATTAGTTAACAAAAATCATAAGTTTTATTCAATACTCAACAATATTTTTTATGATTAAAATTTGTTAAACATGTAATAAATTCAACCTATAAATTATATATTCAAACAGTTTATAAAATCAATCACAGATTAATTTTTTTTAATTTAAATACAACATACTTTATTTTATTTACACCAGATGCTAAATACAACATACTTTATTTTATTTATATGCTGGCACACTAGCATATAAAAACACTAGCATATAAAAGCTCCATCTGATAGTAGTAGTAATCCTTTTCTCCGCAGTCTATGGGAGAGTGTAGCCTACCGCCAAGCAACATTCATACAGTAAGACTGATCAAAATATGTCACTCTGAATATGTGAGGGGTTTTATAGCGGGGTGGAGGTGAGGTTTCTCTTCTGGAAGCGGAAGTGGGCTGAGTGGAGAAGCATTTTTAACCTCCGACATGATCTTTTGATAATTTAGGATTGTGGAGGTGTTTAGTGCGTTTTACAGGCGTTGTTTAACGGTTGGTTTGGTGGTTTATGGCCTATGTCGGTTGATCTCCATCCACTGTTGGACGGGACGTCATTGTGTTCTGATTGTTTATTTATTGTTTGTGTTTGTAAATGTCGGTAGATCTCCATCCACTCTTGGACGATTGTTTATTTACTGTTTGGGTTTGTAAATGTCGGTAGATCTCCATCCACTCTTGGACGATTGTTTATTTACTATTTGGGTTTGTAAATGTTGACGTTATATTGACGTAAGGATTTTTAAATTCCAATTCCATCTCTCACTGTCTCTCCTTATGTCCACAAAAGGAAAAAAATAAAAACATGTTTGAAAGTACAATTAGTAGGTTTAATGATGTAAGGTTTAAATTTAATAGCAAAGATTGTATTTTTATTGAAAGTTTAAGGTTCAAATTTAATAGTAAAGATTGTACATCAAACTTCGTATTTGAAGATGTTTCAAGTTGGATAAATATATTATTGAACCTTAAAATCTGCTTTACTTTTTTTTTAAGTGAAATATCATGTTTATAAAAAAACTTTTTTATTTAATAAATATATACTAAATAAACACATTGTTCCATATCACGATATTCAAAATTGTTCTACTTTAATATTATTTACAATTATGCATTACAAACCTCCTTCGTTAATATATTTGTATTTGCTTGTTATAGGAGACTTTTCTCTATAGTCCCACTTCACTCAAAAGCCCAATCGGAGGTAGGACAAGTTGAAAATAATAGTTAGAAGAGGTAGTCCACCTTTAGTCGGAAAGGGGTGTTAGCTCCACAATACAAAAGAAAGGTGAATGTGTTGGGCCATCGATTTTCCATCCAATAATTTGTGTTGATTTTTCGATGAACGAAAGAAGAAGAAAAATGGTCCCATTGTGGCTTGGGCCAAACACATCGCAGTTAATTGAAATTGGGAGGTGAGCACTAAGAATATTTGGAGAAGACTTGCCATTGGTTGAAAGAAATCTTGTCTTAACTAAAGACATGTGGCAGTTGTTTATACATATAAGAATATAGTCCAAAAGATAGTAAAAGAGACATCTACCATAGGTCACTAAAGTTGATTTTTGTGGCTTGGCCTGTCATGGCCATCTACATAGTAGTTGTGGCAATCACCCATCACATGGGTAAGCCTACCTTGCTATCCTATGCTAGTCAAGGAGGTCATGCTTGCTATGTCAGCAAGTGGGAGATTCCAAAGAGAAACCTGGTGAGATCTTAATGGCACAACCACCCCTAAACTGCAACAATGTGAGATGGTAGTAGTAGTTTGTCATTTGAGCATTCAAAAGCTCTCAACATTGATGACCCCAAATCTAGAGATATCAAAGCTCCCAATAGCAATTATAGGAGGATTTCAGTTATAGATGAGACAAGAATATGCAAGCCTTCTACACAAAGTTTTGAAGGAAAAGAACCATCATCTTGACCTATAAATAGGCCTGTAGTTTCACTATAAAAGCATTAAAAGTTGCCTACCTGTATCTCATAGCTAACCTTATGAGATCTTCCTTTCATTCCTCGTATTGTATGAGCAATTATTAGACCCTAAGCTACTATCTAAAGAGCATTGAGCCTCCTCAGTCCACATGCCTTATAACTATTTTGATACATGAATGGAAGTTGTGATTAATTTTTCTTTGTCCTACTTCTCTAAGTGTATTTTTAGTTCTAGGTTATTTCTATTGAAGTGTAATTAAATTCTAGCTATTAGACTATGGTGAATGTGTTTATTTCTATCTTGTTCATGTAGTTAGAATAAAAATATTGATCTTGGTACATTGCCCTCATAGCTTAGGTTTTATTTTTTTTTGCAAATTTACTTTCTACACGTTACTTTCACATTCTATATGCTTTCTATATTTTAATTTCGTTGCATTTCCCTTCCCTGCACCCCCAAGAAAAAAGTAAGCTTTAGATCACAAGGTTTGAAAGCATGCAAATATCAAACCCAACAAGGAGTTGATTTTGGCTAAAACCCTTGAAGGTTGTCTTGTATGCATTTCCTTCACTTATAGAGCTTCTTACTATGTCTCTATATGTGAGCCATGGGTATCCTAGGTATGTCGGGTTGTTGCCTCGATAGATCAGAACATCCAAAGAAAACAATAGTCTATTTAGAATGTCTAGTGGGATGAGCTTTTATGTTGACCCTATGAAGTTAAAAGAGAAATCTTAACTTTGATCTTGATGAAGGTCATAGTCAATTAAATTGTAGCAGAGCATTGGGTGATTCACCTGACAACTTCATTGAAAAGAAAAAGACTTTAAAAAAGTCACCTAATAAAAGTTAGACTAATATTTTGGTGGGGGTCTCTATCTCTTGGGCTTTATGAAGCATTATTTCCTCACCTAATGACTTTGTTATCAAGGAAAGGGCTAAAAAATATATGATAAAAAGACATATAACCATAGCCTTCACCTAAGCTAATTTGCAAGAGTTGGTATCACCTTTGAATTAAAGAGAGAGAAGGAACTAATGATGAAACATGACGATCTTGTTGAATCAACCTTAAAGATTTTTGGTATGAAAAGACAAAATTTCCTTTGATTGTGTCTACTCTACCTGTTGTGTGGGATCTATTCCTACCTCAACACTCAAGTCCCTACCTTATTTATGGGGAGAAGATGTCATCACCTCGATAGAGAATTTATACCACTTGGTGAGCTTGTGTGTAGTGTATATCATTGAAATTCAAGATATAGCCCAAAGGCTATTGGTAGCCTCTTTCGGAGGGAAATCTCATGAGTAGTATATCAACCTTAGCCCTCAATAATTCAAAATTTGGGACTAGGTAGCAAAACTCCTGATAAGAAAATTCGGAGAGAAGGTAGATGAGGTATCTCCCTTGGAGCAGATCATGACCATAAAAAGAGCACCTAAAGAGACAATGGGCATTTTCAACATCTAGTTCCATAAGACTTGGTAGAGGATCCTTGATAAGATCCAACATCCCTTAGGTATGGCATTTATCTACTACTTAAAAAATTTTAATTCTTAAATTTTCATGATGGTCATTTCTAAGGGAGGCAACTCATTACTAGAAGCCTATGGGATAGCCATCTAGGCTAAAAAAGATCCAATATAGATAGGGAGGCTATACCCTAGACCTTATATACCATTGTTTCTCTCTGGAAAGCCCTTGCATCATCTCTCTTTGACCATTCAACCTATCACTTATACAACTATCCCTTCCATGAGCTTAAGATAAGTCAAAACTTTGATCCTTATGCTACTAAAATTGATAAAATGTGAAACATGATCAGAACATTCTCTAATGATATAAAAATACTAAAATAAAATTCTCAAAGGTTTCCTCAAAGGATTCCCTACCAACACTACCTCCAAATGGATATCAAAAGCCTTTAATTTTTACCAATAGAAATATTAGTCAATTATAGGCTCTAACTCAATAGATAATACCTATGTCAATATCAGTCCAATAGATTTATACAAACCCAATCAGGAACTTAGCCACCATGCAAAATAATTATCAAAGATCCTAGTGGATGGTATTGTCCTCCTTCTGATTGCTACCTTTTCAAAAATAATGTCAAAAATAAATCTCAAGAAATCATAATGGCTTCGACCAATCATAATAATGTACCATTTTCATAGTTGAAATCCTAGATGCTAATTTTAGAACCTGCCTCAAAACATTCAATTGCACCACTAGCTACTAATTTCTTAATTTTTGAGTAAAATTTTGTCACCTAGGATTAAGCAGAAGTACATGCCATGTCAGATGAATCAATTCCCTTAGATTTGAGGAGGTTGTAAGTCTAATCACATTATATCACCAAGGCTTTTTTGAAGGTCATTCAAGAGCAATAGAGGTCTAGACCATCAGACCTCAAATAATAGAGTAGAAAAACAAATAAATAGAGGAATGCTCCAACTCTAGATCCTCTAGAAAGCTAGTCCCAAGAAATTTTGAAAATCATCAACACAGCCAAGGAACCTCCAAAGTAGCCTACTATTGATCCACAAATACCACCTCTGATGATAGAAAGTTCTAGACTTCTTGTAACATCAATCATTATCTCAAAATCTCCTTATATAAAATCCTTCAATGTGGTGGAGCACCTGAGGAAATCAATTGTAGCAATACCTTTCTAGGATGTCCTCTTGATTCCTAAGTAGATGAAGTATGTGGAAGAGGCCCTACAAAAGTAGAAATATTCAGGCATGCAAAAGACATTTCTATGCTACAAGTATCTAGATCAAAGTATAGCTTGCCAAAGCCTATGCTATTTTATCTGACCTTGATCTGAGAAGATAAGCTAATTTATAATTTCTTGGTAGACTCTAGGTTGTCACCTCATTCATTTCTAAAAGAGTACCATATGCACTCAGCTTAATATGTGAGCATGTCAACAATAGGGTTATTCAACTAGATGGCACTCTAGTTACAATCTTTAGATTAGTGCAAGACCTTCCCTTGGATCTCTAAGCATACCTTGACTTGATGATATGAGAGGATATAGATATGATTGATCTGTCGACCACATTTACGATATGCCTCTCAAGAGACTTTCTTACCAAAGTCAAAGGTTATATTTTCTTGGACTAGACTCACATATTGCTCTAAACTAGGTACAAGACCAAATTTAAGATCCTATTGAAACCTCTCCACATGCATCATATAGAGCAAGTAATCTCTAGGTATATCAAAGAAAAGAATCCATATAGTTGAAGAAGAGTCATCAAGATTTGACAACTCTATGAATGAGATGCATTCATACATTATTGATGACCATCTAGAGTAGTGGGCATCTAAAACATGTAGTTTAAGTTCCAACAAGACATTCAATCCAGATGGAATGGGATGATCTATCTCCATAGGTATGATGTAAATATTGTAAATACAAAAAGAGAAAGAGAGAGAGGAAATATTTTCTCCTTATAAATTAGAAGACCCTTCCAATTCACAAGGTAATTCATTCAACATATGGATTAAAGCTCAAAGTGGCCCCATTATTCATATAATAAAAAAGAGGTGTCTCTTTGTGGAGACACATGACTCCATATTGGGTATGAAGCCCTATTGAATAGAAGACCTTCACCAAAGGAATGTCAATCATATGATCAATAAATCAATGGAGGACAAAGGTACTAGATTTTTTTTGGCTTTGTAAAAGTGGCATCAACTCATGAACCAAGCACATAGTAAATCGGTAGTAACCTAAACCTAGGAGTAAAATGTGCTAAGGAAAAAGCAGTGTCCATTATCAAACCAAATATCATCAACAACCTATTTCCTCTTGGATAGAGGGCTTGAGGAAATCATCCTATTATTATTTTGTTGAAAACTTATTGGTTTCTATGTTGACAACCCTCAAAGAGTAGGATCTTGATTGGTACACAATGTACTAAAATGAATTCTTGGAGGATTGGCACCTCAAATATTGGTTCTTTTCTAAAGATCAGACTCTCATCAAGATAAATGACTTTTTTAAATGAGCATATTGGATGCCAAAGCATGTAACTAAACATGTATTTGTGATTAAGGTTATTTGTCAAATTAACTTCATTGACACAATGTACACAAGCATGATAAGCAAGATCAACTTTTTCAAGCTACCTTTTGCTCATGATGAAATCACCCAGTTAAAGCAAAGGACCCACAAACTTCTAGAGAAAAATCATGAAGACCTCAGCTTTTAAGAAGGCACCAAGGGAGTGGAAATAAAATCTAGTAAGATGTTTAGGGAGTGTTTAGCTAAAGTCAAGAAATTGATGAAATTTGTGCATGATTTCAGGCTAGACCTATAAGCTCTATGAAACCCCAATTATGAAGATACCACACCCCTATTGAAGTAACTACTAGAGGAAGTTGTATGACCAATAAATACACCCTTTCATGAAATAAAATGTAATATTATATGTTATTTTAAATACTTTTGAGTTACATACGAACCCTCTTAGAGTTATTACAAATAAATTATCCAAGGTGGAGAACTCTCCTTTTTAGCAAACAATGATTTAGGGTGTCTTCAAGAGTCTTCATTTAGTCATGTTGTTGCCACTATAGAACTTACCCCAATTGGGGACCCATTTGAAGTTTTTGAGGATTTCAATGCTTTCCTCGAATATTTTGATAATTTGAATACACCAAGAGTTTTGAAATGTTGGTAGATTTTGAGATATAAGGGTTAAATATTCAATTTATAATGGTTAATTTTCAAATTTCAAGGTCATTAGAAGGTTAAGTTATTCCAGATGCCTACCATTGGCATATTAGTTTTTAGACCTTAAGGATTTTGTGATCAATCCCTTTGATAGCCTCTTTCAATTTTTCATTCCTATCCATTAAGGAACCATTCAAAAGCACCATTGTAATACCCATATTAGGCATCTTACCAAATATCACCATCTAAACATGTCTAAATATAAAGTTATGAAAGTCAAAACACCCCTTGGAAAAACTTTTGAAAAATCACTAAAATCCATTTTTGAGGCATTAAATGAAGGAATTAGAGCTTGAACAAATCTAGAAAAGACCTAGAAACAACGATCAAGGTCCTAATGACCTAGTCACTTCATTTTCCACCTTTATATTGAGATCCCTATAAAATTTCAAGTTGATCCAACAATTCGATCAAAAGTTATGCCCTTCAAAATATAGGCTCTTGTATAAAAAACATTATAATGATGTGATTCTTATACCATTCCCAAAGTCCTAAGTTGTCCTAAGTTGAACCTCTTTGATTAAAAGGGGCTTTTCATATTTGTTCCTAATAATACGTCAATTTCATGTGATGAAATCATCATCCTATTTGATTACTCCGCAAAACAAGAGTCCCGAGGCCTCCAATGAGTAATTAAACCCCACACGAGTTTTAAATGAAATAAATAAATACATGAATAAAATGATCATACAATAAATGAATAATAATAACAAAGGGTTTAGTTTTCTATTCCTATCACAATAAATAATGTTGGTTTATCATTTAATTTACAGAAAACAAAAGAAACCGAGCATAATACCAGAAGGTGAAAGTTGAATAAATTTTATATGACAGAAAGTCGTAGAAGATCTACAATTGCAAAAAAAATTATAGAAGCAATTGACACAGAAGGGCAACCAAATTAGAATATGATACATCATAATTTACCATTGCAAACAAATAAAATTTGGATAATGTAATTCTATAAATAGCCTTGAACCTCGATTCCTAGGGGCGGATGCAATTTGAAAGATAGAATTTTTAGGTTTTTCATATTTTCTTTGTTAGTTTTTGGAGCATTTGTGCCCTTGTTGTGGTATTTAGAAATATTTAAGGACAATCACCTGTAGCTAGCCATCCTAAAACTTTGTAATTCTTAAATATTTTAATTCAATGCAAAATATGAATATTTTCAATGCAATTTTTGCATGTTGACGGTGTTTGCATTTGAATTTATTTTTGCATTTTGCTTCATTTCGCTTGAAGATGACACCATCTTGGTCTTAGATTGTGTGATAACTGGTCGAGGCTGAGATTGGTTTAAATTATAAATAGAGGCTTCAACAGAACCCTTGCAAAGACATGAATTCACCATGACTTGTTTGCTTTTCTTTCCCTAACCCTTATTTTTTACATTTTATTTGAAAAATAGTTAAAATTAGGAGTAGATTAGCAGAATTTTCATTTTTGAAGCTTGATTTCATAATGTTGTGTTTTATCTCTACAAGTTTTAGATAAATAAATTATTGTAATGCTTTGATAATTCTAAGGCAGCAAGCCCAAAATCTTGTTATTTCACTAATTTCTTGGGTGAATTTTGATGTTAAATGCTCATATATTCATGATTAACAGTACAATTAAGCAAAGACCTAAGCTCTTTATGTCAAGACAATCAATTAATTATAACTAGAACTAATAATCTCCTTGTGAGGGCTACATAAAGACCCTTAATATTGCATATATTTAATTATTTTTCCTTTGAATCAAAAGATCAATAAAATTTACCAGGTTAGACCAACCCCACCCAAACCTTGGGGAGATCATGAATCTCATTTCAAGGAGGACATCCTGTATGATTCCTAGTTGTTAGTATGTATTTGTTATCTGATAAATATATCACTCAACAAGTCACACAATAAATTTTGTAGGAGGGTGTTGAAGCCTAATTGCTTGGCCTCCTGAGCCTTTATGCTAGTCCAAACACCTATATATCAGTCCACAAGAAATAAGTCATAAGTATTAGTTGGGCCTTTTCAAAACTCTAGTAAAAGCTTACAAAAATCACAAAAAGTATGTAAACTATTACAAAAGTATGTAAACCATTATATAAGTGTGAAAGAGGAGTTATTTTTCTACATTTACCTGTTATTCCTAATTTTTCCCTTTGTTTGGTGTAATTTTGGTTTCTTTGTATGACCGATCGGAGTGGTTGGATTTGTGCAACTGTCCTAAATGGTTGGATCTAAGTTGTTCAAGGGCTGAAAATTTTGGTGTGATGTCTTCTAAGATGATTTTTATTCCACTGCTAATTATTTGAAGCTACTAGGTCCTCTAAGTTGAGAGCAATTAATAAATGAAGACTTGTTACTCTTCAAGAAGACTGCATTGCTGTAGTGGGCTTGAGCTCTCTAATGGGATGGTCACACTCATAAGTTCATGCAATCACAAAGGGGTCCAACCAAATTTTGGTATAGTTTTGTTAAGGTATTCTTGTGCTCATCCAAATAGAGGGAAATAAGACAATATTTATAGGATTTTGGGTAAGGTGAGAGGGATGACATGCGAGTGAGATGGAGGCTAGGTGGCACCTAAGTTGCATGTGGGGAACCTAAGGAAAATATAGGGAGGATACATGGAGGAATGTGCACCCTCCATATTTATTAGCCTTGGATGGGGTGAATCCTCACCCACCCATATACCATAAAGTGGCCTAGGGGGATGTGAGATGTGCATGGGGGGAAGTGTGCATTGGGTGATGTGGGCACAATTTAAAATTACTAAAATGCAAGGGTGGAATATGGAGTGTACAAGTGGCTTAGCAAGGGAGGTTGACTTTGGAGTTGAAGGGCAATTTTAAATTCATCCAAAATGGAGGAAAAAGGGTGAGGGGACCAAGCCAATTAAATGGAAGGAATTTAGGTGAGGATTTGGAAAGGGATTAGACTTCCTAGGGATTTGCTTAGGATTTTTAAATTAATGGTGCAATCCCCTAGGGACTTGACCAAGGATCAAGGGGTATGGTTAGGGGTTTAATGAAGGGTTTGGATGAATGTTGGAATTTGTGAGGATTTATTTAGGAATTTAAAATTCAATGTGTACTCCTCTTGGGATTTGGTCATGGATTATGATATTATTAGGGTTTAATGGAGGGGTTGATGGAAGGTTAGGCTAAGAAAATGTATTTTGGGGGATATTTGAGGTGAATTAAAATTATTATGAGTGCTAACAATGGATTATAAAATTTAAATAGAGTAGGGGAAAATTAGAAGATGATTAGGAAGAATTAATGAATTGGGAGAAATTAATGGAATTAATTAAAAACTATAGAAGGTTAAGATATTTTGAATGGAAATTAAAGGAATTTGATGAATTTATCAAAATTAATGGTGGATTTAGGTGGATTTAGTGAATTAGTAATGGTTTTGGGATGAATTTAGAATCTTGGAGAATTTTGGGGTGGATTTGTGACAATTTGATGGCTTTGATGAATAAATGAGAATTGGCTTTGGTAGTGATAAAATTTGTTAATTTTTGGTAAATATAGATGTCCCTTTTTGTATTGTGTTGTGTAAAAAACACAATGCGGTGCAAAAATAAATGACACCTAGTCAATTGGATGAAAACATTTTGCTTGTTGCCCCAACAAAAATGGAAGTAAAAATGCATCTGTGGTTTTTTCAAAATTTTGTAAGTTTTTATCTACCCCCTCAAATGATGAGTGGGTAAAAGCAGAAAGCAAGAACCATGAGCCAATTTTATAAAAATATGGATGCAAAAATAGAACAATGATGGCATGTGGGATGAAAATGATAAAATTGAAGGTAGTGTGAACAAAATTATAAGAAAAATGGGTGAAAAGTTTGACCCAACCATCCTAAGAGGCTGCATGACCATCCTGGTTGGTTGAAAGGCCTTCCCAACCACTCTAGATAGTTGAGAGACCTTCAAAAAAATTTCAAGTAGTTTACAGGACTTCCCAACCACTTCAGATGGTTCAAACGCTTTCTCAACCACTCTAGATGGTTGACTTGTGCCCTGATAACCGATTTGACCTATCGATAACCTGCTAGGGAAGTTACTAATGCAAAAAAATATAAATAGGGTGCTTGGGTCCCATTTTACATATGCACATGATGTGATATAAAATAAGAGAAGTGATATAGGTTGGCAAACGGGATGACCGATGAGAGCATGGCAATGAGTGAAGAAGGGTGTGTAGCAACAGTAAGTAGCATGTGGCCCTATTTTAGGTAGTTTATTTTTTTGTTGTATTTTTGAGTTAGGTGATTGTGGGAGGGGAATTGCATGATGATGGTTGTTTTTGCATTTTTTTGAAAATTTAAGGGGGGAAATTGAAGGAAATTTTGAATGATGGGTATGGGCATGATTTTTTTTTTTAATTTTCAATTAAAAGAAAAAAAATCATAGAAATGATGGATGATGGGAATGGGTGGAATATATATAATTTTTAAAATTGAATGGTAGGGTGGTTAATGATAATGTGGTTTGGATTGTATTTGAGATGGTTGCAGCCATGACACTAGGTTTACAAGGTGTTTTTAAGTGCATGGGCAAAACTAATCAAGGATGAATGGGATTGGTTGAGGGTAATAGGATTGGAGGGGGTGATGTAGATAGAGCTAGTGTAGGTAGATCACGAACATCTATCTTCCCTTGTAGAGCGATGGGATTAAAATTTAGGGACACTCCACCTACCAATAGGGTATGCGATGATCATTCTCTAGGATGTGTACCATATTTTTTGACTATCAGTGGAAGATGTCCCTATTCATGTTGTAGAGGATAGGAAAGATGTGATGCCTTAGATATAAATAGGTACATGGGAGTCAATAGATGTTGGACACAGCGGGGTACCATACCATGATCAGTATTATGTAGAGACCTTGACAGGATGACATGTGGTATTCATATTTTTTATTTTGAATTTCATAGTGCCAAATTGCTTAGGTGCATGATTCCAATGGAACCTATTGGACTTAGTAGTAGACTTGATCAAGGCATAAATTTTGTAAGCATGGGATCTCACTTTATTGGTGTAGATATACTATAAATTGTATAAGGTGTGTTAGTGAAAGAGGGTTAACTTGGGTTGTAGTCTACTATTACAGGTCTAGGGATGAGAGCATTTCAATATACTATGACTAGTGGTATTTCCATATTCATTGTATGGGGAGACAATTATAGAGAAACCATATGTACTACCAAGGTAGAGTGATAGGATGAGATCACAAATTTAGAAACACTAGACAGATGTAGAATATTATTGAAGAGCTTGGGTTGAGCTGAGGCCTGAAGATGTGATATGAAGGCCACGATTGGGAGGGTTTACCTAGCAATACGATGTGATCCATTTGGATCAAGTGAAATGGTAAATTTGGGTGATAGGATTGCATGGTATGGAGCACATTTTTATCTAATTTTCATGAGACTAGAACCATTTTGGACTAATTTAGGGGTTACAGTATTACATGTGATATACAAGAGGTAAAATGATGAGATCACCATAGCATAACTAAGGATAGAGCCCACAATAGAGTAGAGATGAGTTGGTTGGGATCATGAACAAGGATGACATGAGGACAACCCTTGACTATGATGCTTGATAGATTAATCAATGATGTGAGCCTAGGAGGATGACTAGGGAGATAGGTGAGGATGCAACTAGGGGGATGGGACATATGAGGTAAAGGAGCCTCTACGATGATGGTTGCACCCACAAATAGATAGGAAGGTTATACCCTTGATATGGATAAGGCAAGACACACATGCTATGCAAGAGGATGTAGCTTTTTATATTATAGAGGTGGTGGGCCAAGGAGGTGATAGAGGTAAAACGAAGAGGGGGAATGAGCCTAATAGGGGCAATATAGGCAGTAAGGATGAGCGATGGATACTTAGAGTAGAGTGAGATAGCTTACAAGGGTAGATATCAATAGCAGAGGTAGATAGAGATAACCTACAAGGATAGCTAGTGGTGATAAAGAAAAATAAGGATAGGCTAGCATAGTTATTGGAGGAGCTACAAGTACAGAGGATGGTAGTAGTGATAGATTGGGATGGGAGGGGATATGAAAATAAGTGTATGTAGTGAGGACTGAGTTGGTAGCATTTTGGAGTGCAATGGAGGTCTGAAGTGTGTTGGATGTCTAGTTGCGATGAGAGTTAGCTTACATTATAGTCCTTAAGGACACTCTAATAGATCATGGTATACCTATACCATCAATATCATCAACATATTATTCAAGACAACAAAGAAAAGCATCAAGTGTACCATTAGTATGATAGTATGTGTCATAGTTCAGGGAGCCATTAACTTCACAAGTATTGAGATTTGTGTTTTCTTGAGGTGATGAGAAACAAAGACATCAGAGTGATAGCAGGTAAACTAATGGATCTAGGTGAGAGGGCCATGGAGATACGAATGGTGGTCAATAGTGATGGTTGATTTTGTAACATACTTGGTTATAATTTTGTATATGTATGATGATGATAGGCTTAAGGGCCATATGTATGTAGTCTATGGGTGATGGAATGATATATATTATGGTTTTTATTGATGTGGTGTGTGTCATGTGTGATGATGGTGTGATTAATTATAACGGATGAATGCATTAGATGATTTGAGTAGTGATAAATAGATGGATGATAATGCATGTGATGGATATGGTAGCATAGATATATATTTGTGTGTAAGTTTGATGATTTTTTGAGAAGGGTTTATACATATCTTACTACTAATGATTTTTAAATTGATTAATCAAGGGTTTCAACACAATTATAATGATACAACTATGAAATAGGTAGGAACAATGTGACACAAAGTATGCATGGAGTGAGTGGATGGTGGATAGTAGAAGCGAAAGGGGTATGCCATGTCCCTTTGTATGTCTTAAGAAAGGAGGATCAACAAGTGCTTTTAGGCAACTCAAAAACCCTAGTGACATTGATCAAGCTCATCTACTCATCAGTTGGGTGCTCAAATATACTAGGACCAGTCTATTGAGTCAAGTTTCTCAAGGAGTAAAGTTTGTGTAGTGATGTTCATTTCCAATTTTTAATAAGGTTAGATTAACCTTTTATAACTCAAACCAATGTAAGCTAGATCATCCATGAGCAATTAGAGGTCTTTACAAAATAAGGTTGCTAATGTGACAAACATGTCACCACATGAAGAGCTTACTCCACTACCAATAAAGCATCCATAGCCTTGATGGAGATAACCCTATAATCCTTCCATGTTGCTTCACTGCTAGCCAGAAATTTATAGCCCTAGTGGAGATGTCTTAGATGGCCTAGGATCTATGATAAACGATAAAAATTATTTTATGCTATTGCTTGTGCTATTATCTCTTTATTTTTGCAATGCAGATCCATGGGCTCAAATTAAGCATGATAGAATAATCAGGGGAAGATTTTTACTTTATATCTTAAAGTTATGCATGACTTCATCTTTTCAAGATACAAAATTTGATTACTGTGTGAAGCTAATACATAGTGCAAGAGAACACTTGAAGCAACCAAAAATTCCTATAACACTCAAAGACCTAATGATATTAAATGGGAGTTGATTGAAAGACTAGATATGGTTGAGTAACCAAAATAATGTAAATATTCTCCAATCCTAAAACAAGGAGGAGACAAGTGGTTGGGATGTATAAAATAAATGATGGTTGATGAATATTAGAATAATGGGGAAAAGAAACATATGAAGTGGTGATATAAAAATGACAATGAATATGCCCTTGATTAATACAACAAAACCATATTTAATGAAATGTGTGAAACTCAAATCGAACAATGATCAAGGTAGCATTGGTTTCAATTTGAGGATGTCAAACAAATATGATAAAGTGATTATGAGAGAATAAGGTGAAGAATATTGTGGAATTAAAATAGAGAGAATAAAATATAAATAGAAGAAAGCAAAAAACATGGAGAGAGGCAGAGAGAAGAAGGGAATAAAGAAGAATGGAAACACACCAATCCATGGTACATAGTCGCTCGAAGCACGATCGTACAACTAGGAGTGTAGACACCTAAAACACATCATGTTTAGGAGACTATTAATATGGACACCTCTTTAGGTCATATGAATGATTTTGGACCTTTCCAAGACCTAGTATTGGTTCTAACCATTCATTTAAGGTAGTTTAGGCATATGAAGCTTTAGTTGTTGATGTCAATAATGACTAAGATCCCAACCGCTAATGATCAGAGTGGCTAAGAGCTAGTTGTGCGTATTGATAGATACTAAGGGTAGCCTTCAAAAAATTTGCAACGTTTCTTGAGAAGTTTGGGCTACGAAGCTTCCAAAGGTTTCCTCTTAACTACTCCATGCCAATAGATTTTTGATCTTGGCTTCCTTGAGAAGCAAAGATGAGGATTTAGGAAGTCTATTTATAGGCCTTCCAAAGAGATCTATTAATCCTAAATTCATTGTAGCAAAGCCCTATTATATTGGAGAGTGATTTTGTATACCTTGAGGAGTGGAAAAGTGTTGTCCAATTATGGAATGACAATTGTACATGCATCAATGGATCTTACAAATGATTTAGGAGCAACCCTATTGTGTTATCCAGTAATTTATCATGAATCCAAGATAATTCACCCCTAAATTATGTCTTGAGACACAATCGACCTTGTGAGTACTATTTGCATACCTTAATTGATCATTCCTGATCAAATATTCAAAGGGTAGAATCCCTATCCCACGGCCGTTGTTTTTGACAACAACCCATAAGTGTAGCTGTAAATTTTGATAGTAGCTAGTAGAGCCAACTACTCTACTTGATAGTGGCTAGGGTTTGATTAGTCATTTCATGCATTTTAGAGATAGAATTTACATTCCTTGCATTGTAATTGTTTGGACTAACCCATTTTGTTGGTTTTTTACTCATGTTTTCCTATTTTTTTAGGTACATCCGCTCTAAGTGATAGTGGCTAGCAGTCATAGCTACCATAAGATTCAATGACTAGCTCTGCAACTACCCTGATCATCAACAACCAGCATAAAACATAGACAAAAAATAATTTATAGTATATTTCTTCACTATATGAGGATCTACAAGTAAGTAGTCCTATCTATGCTTTTTTGTTTCCTGCCCTTGCTTTATGTGTCTAAATTTTAAATCTAGCAATAATTATAAAACATAGTAAAATTTTAAAGGCAAGTTGTAAAAATATTGTGTCTATTGCTAGTCGCTGCTAGGAACTGTAGCCACTGCTATCAGCTACCCTAGAAGCTAGCGGCTAGTATCTTAGCTACACCTATGTACAATGGCTACGATTGTGGCCCGTTGATCATGGAGGTGGCTACTATTAAATTTATTGGTAGGACTGTGTACTTGGAGCCTGATCAAAGGATATGCCATTTTAGCTACATTTGAATTCTTTGAACTGTAAAGGTCATTTATGTGCATTTATTTCTAAAAATAAAATACAATTTTCATGCATATAGGTGAAAAATCATCGAATTTTGTATGATGAATTATTTATTTTATTCAAATTAAAATTAAAACACCACACACCATGATCCAAAATTAAACATCAGTGGCATTGGGTCTTCACATACAACCCACTGATCAAGACCACCGATGGAAGTCATTACCACCCAGTTGGCTTGTTGACATTGTATCATCGTTACCCGTCTATGGCCAAGGCTGATTCAAGGACTATCCTATCCATATAAAATAGCATGCACTCTTCTTAGAAAGGTATAAAACTTCTTATGGTGTGCTAGGTGAGAATCGGTAGTACCTATGCTCCCTAATCGGATATGGATTTCATCCCCATATCTCGGTGGGTAGACAACTTAGATGTCATTATCGAGTTTATCGCTGCAAGTGTATAGGTGAACGTTTTAAACAATATAATAATTACATAAACTATTGCAAACACGATAAGAGCTATATTGTATTCACAACAAATCAAAACACATGAAACAAGTTTTAGGAAACACAAACAAAACTTAAAAGAGATAATCACCCTATTTACTTTGTTTGTCTTAAAACTTACACAAGAGATAATTTCATATAGTTATGGTCACTACACAGGGCCATCCTTAGTCTATGATCGAGGTGGTTCCCCATTCAAAATAGGTCCCATAATACCCTAGAGGCAACACACTAGCCCATAACATACTTGATCAAACTTTAGGTAGTCTTAGAGGAGACAACACCATTCACAGTGGATCTCATCAAGAAATCCCATAAGAAAGGTTTTATCAAATTAGTTCACATATCTTAACTAGGTGTTAGAAATAGATCATATTACATCATTTGGGTCATGTAAATGTACCTACAAAGGTACATACTTAGGACATTAGATTACTTTAGGGGGAAGTTACCTAGTTTCTTCATGCAATGTAATAAATGCACAAGTGTCAATGTGCAAGTTGTACATGTGCAAGTTATCCCTTGCACAACTAGATAGAGTGTTGGCCAAGGAACCTATCTTCCTATATAATGGCCTTATTATCATCTATAGAATCATCTAGATCATCACATAAAGCATCACATAGAGCATCTTGTAGAGGATAACTTAGATAAAGTCATCCATACTGGATATGGGTGCAATGTAGTCCGATAGAATTATTCATGGAGTGTTTATTTCCTCCATAGCTACATTGTATTCATTTATGTCATTTCTATTTATAGCATATTTCAGTCATCTCATAGATTTACTTTCTTTCATATTATTTTTGCATCTTGTGATTTCTATACTCCCATTGCATACAACATCAAAATATAACAGTGGTATTAGAGCTACGGTAGATCTAGCCATAGGAAAGCCACCATTATCAATGAGCCTAAGTTTATTTGTCAACCTAATGCACCTTTGGACCAGTCATTATCAAAAACTCTCAGAAGAGTCTAGGTGGTAGAATCAGGGAGAGCCACAAGTGAGGACTGAAAGAAATATTAGTTTTAAAAATATTGAGATTGCATTTGGCTAGAGTATTTCCACAGAGTTGCAAGAAAAACTCATGAAGACTAGGACTCAATCATTCAATCCACTAGATTGACAAATCAACTAGTGAAGATAATTCAAGATATCTAGAATTTCTTAACTATTTCCCAAAGTTTCTTTTTGTTGCAAAAATATAATTCTTAGAATATTGGGATTCCTCCTACAACAAAAATCTAGGAGACTTCAACTTTGTTGCCCAAATGTCGACATATCTTCATAGTGCAGAGGTTAGTTTCTTGTCCAAGAAAAGAATACTACGGAAGAAGACTTCTGGAGAAGAGTTGTGGTGAAGTTAGGAGACAAGAGATCTCCATTACTAAATTGAGAACTTCACACAAGAAAAAAAGGCCATAGTAGCCTTGATAAAAAATAAAAGACCATAGAAGCCTTTATCTATAAGAAAAGGCCATAGAAGCCTAAATCTAGAAGAAAAATGCCACAAAATCCTTGATCCTAAAAAAGGCCATAGAAGCCTTGATACTAAAATAAGGCCATAGTAGCCTTGATCCTAAAGAAGACTCCATAAGTGAGTATCTGATTTAGAAGGAGATTAATATTTTAGTACTAATACTTTGTTGCAGGGAAAGGAGATTCAGTGAGTCGGGAAAACTTCCTACAAGAAATCTAGGAAGAGTATCTTCTTCAGAATCAATCCAACACCTACAGGTAAAGAGATTAGGAGAAGATCTCATTGAAGAACTTCCAGTATTGGAAGAAGGACTAGGAGAGTCCTACTAGAATCCAGAAGCAGTAGAAGCGAAGGTCTAGAGGAATATCTCACCACCAATACTTCTAGGAGCTAGAAGGTTGAATAATAAGTCTCAAGGAAGACTAGAAGAAGCTGCAAGATCAAAGACCTTGGGGAGGTCTCAACGAGCATCTAGTAAAAGGCTTGGAGAGCCTTATTGAAGAAATCATCAAAGAAGAACTCATTGGAGAAATCCACTACCAAGGAGAAGCCCCTGATAGTGAAGGACTTGGGATAATTATCACCATCCGACAACAAGCCCAAGAGGAGAAGAATTTGGCAAGGAGTGCCAAATCCTAGAAGAAGAATCTAGTGAAGACCTCAAGACACTCAAAATCTTGAGAAGAAGATCCTGTTTGAAGTCAGAATTCGATAAGAAGCTTGAAGGAAGATTCAGATAGAAGAAGCCTACCAAATCCAGGATATTTGGAGATTGCCTCTCACAAAAAGAAGGCACCACTTCAAATACGAATATCTCTTCAAATATATAACAAAAGGAGGAGACTACAAGAGGAGAACAAGCCACCAGAATCCTAGGCTCATGAAAGAAAGTTCGAGACCATATTTTGGTGAAGACAAAGTTGTTCAAGGCAACCTACAAAGAGCTGCAACATCTTACACAAGGCAACAACTTGGTGATCCCAGACACCAAGATCTACATCCTCTATATAAGATGCAAAAGAGCTTTCAAAAAAAGGTATGCAACTATTGGTGCAAGTAGATTCATTAATTGGATTACTTATCAGATTTGTTTAAGTACCTTAATTTGGATTAAAGTTGCAAAAAGGAGAATTGAATTACAGTCTTCAAAAGTGCAAAAATAGAAAGGTTCCTTTTAGGTTCATTTTCACTTTAGGATTTTATTAGATTTTAGAATTTCAACTATCTATCAACTACCTATCATCTACTTTGGAAAGAAAAATAAGACTAGCTCCTACTACCTTTGCTTATAATGAAATTGTAGAATAATTCTTGAAGATTCATTTCAGATTATTCTTGATTAGTTGCAATAAATTGATTGAGTGCATTAATTTTTGAGAGTTAATTGGAGTGATAAGGTGAAATTGTTAGTGCATTAAAAGTGAAAATTTATTAGATTTATTTGCACTATCCTATTGCTCTCAAAATATTGTTATTTGTGTTCTTGAGAAAGGCACAAAAACAAAATTTGTCAAAGTGTCTAAAGACACTATTAGTGCACAAAGATCTGCAAATTTGAGTGGCCTGAGGAAGCCACAAAATCAGCTCAATCCTCCAAGAATTGGAGAAGAAAGTAACCACCAAAAGAGCAGAAAAGGAAGCCTCGAACGAGACTTGGTGAGTCTCAAGTTCAAAGCACATTAAGTTTTCTACAAAATAAATAGTGCAAAAAAATACAAAAAAGAGAGCTTCTATCAAGTGGTTACAATCTTGGATCCATTCATAAAATATCCAAGCAAAAAGAGGGAGGTGTCTAATCAAAGAGACAACCTCAAAACCCCTCATATTGCATTCAAAATTCTACCACAAAAATAGACCTAAAAAAGAGGTGTAAAAGAAGGTGCAATAAGAGCTATTTTATACATAAATATGTTACATTGCATTGCACTATCCTAATATGGTTTATACAGAAAAAGGAGGTATATTTGAAGGTGTCTCAAGGGCTCAACATTCATTGGAAAAACCATTTGAAGGCAGTTGTTCACTAATGTCCGTCCAAGCACATCAAAGGAGGCAGATTTGAAGGTGTCTCAAGGGCTCAAAATCCACTGGAAAAACAATCCAAATGTGTTCTTTCACTAACATCCCTCCAAGAACATCAAAGGAGTCACTTTAAAGGCTCTTACTCCCTCATATTGGATGAATGAACCTGCAAGAGATAAGACAAAAAATCAAAGGGAGAAAATGATGTTATAATCAAGAGCAATGTTGTCTACAAGGAGGACATATAATAGGTGAGTTAAGAGGAAAATAGAAGCACCATTGGAGCATTCTAGTCTCCACATATTTGAAGCAAAAATTTTGTGCTCAAGCCTCCAGATTGATGCTCCTCAACTCATCCTAAAACAATCTACAAGCAAGTGCAATTGATCGAAAAAGGAGTTATGGATATTATAGGGTTTAAAGAACCTCCAATAAGGATACATTGAAGGAGAGTTATAGAATACACCCATGCACAAGGAGGAAGTGATATTTTTCACTTGAAACAAGACCCTAACACTCCTCACTCGAGTGCTCATCATCAATAGCAAGGGAGTTACAAGCTACAGGTTGGTGTAATTATCATATGAGGAACACTTGTCCAAAGGAAAGCCAAGCATTTCATTAAAATAACGTAACATCCATATGTTACTAAGTGTTCTCAAGCATCTTCAACTCCTCAAGCACTCACGAAGAAATAGATGTGCCACTTGGCACTCATACCAAGATTCAAGTTCTATGAACATAGGGTGAAGTGGCAAAATGGAAGCAAGGAGTGCAGGCGCCTTCAATGCTCTGAATAAGAAAGGTCAAAGGTAAACATAATAGTGCCACATTTGGAACATCTATTCCCACTAAGGTTCCAAGAAAATCATTGGAGGAAGAGCCAAAGAATCAACATCTATATTGCAGCCCATGCACAACGAATACAACGTTGAATATTGAATGATATAAGGTAAGCTTTATTCCCACCATAATATGCTTTCACTTTCTTGGGAGTTATAAGGTTGAACTTAGAGAAATACAACTACATTGAAAGCTATATCTTAAAGGGGAATAATATATCATATCAATATAATATTTGCAATATTAACATAGGAGTAATAAGGACTTCTACTGAATTTATTTATAAAATATTTGCAAATATTATTGTGGTCTAATTTTCCAAAATTTGGGAGTTATAAGGGTTACTACATCAAATTGACTTATTGGAAATTAGATACACTTCAATCAAAAACCTAAAGGGATATTTAAGTTTATTAAAATGCTTTATGCTAAGGTTGGAAATTTATATACTTGTCTAAAACACATCAAAAAAGGGACAAAAGAAATCCAACATCAAAACCTCTTCAAAATTGGAAAAGTGCTTAGTTCAATAGGAGCAATAAGGGATAGATAAAATTTGATTTTTGATATTTACAAAACCTTACAAAATCAACCAAAAATTGAACTATATTTTCAAAAGCACTATATTATATCCCTAGGGAGTCATAAGGGATTCTACAAAACTTGGTAATATCAACATTTATCATAAATTATCAAGTTGCAAATCCATTGGGAAAATATAAGTTTTTTACAAAACCTAAAATTCCATTAGGTGTATACACTCTCATAACTAGGGAGACATAAGGAAGCCTACAAACCTAAGGATCAATAAAGTTTTTATCAAAATCAAGCTTATATACTTCAAATTTGAAAGATAGACTACTAAGATTCTATCAAATTCAATCCTAAGAAATAGCAAGTTCTATCATGGATGAAATTTTGAGAAAAGCTTTCAACAATGAAGAATTTTTCCATGAAGTAGAATTTTATTCTCAAAACTTAATAGATACTTTAGAAGGATATGAGTATCTATCTACTAATGATCAAGAGAAATTATCCTTGTTTCTTAGAGAAGCCAAAGAAGGTAACTTTACAACATTGATTAACTATCTTCATGAAATCCTCTTCACAGCATGGTGGAACTCACAAATATTGGTTATATTTTCACCAGAAGAGTGTATGATGGTTTATCTATCATTAATTGTGTTTGTACTTACTCAAAAAAAGAAACAAGTTAGCAAGAAGAAACAATATTTTTGTGATGATAGACTAACTTGTCATGAAGCAGAAATCCCACTAGCACCAATGCAGAATCACAAGAGAAGGAGGAAAAAGAAGAAGAAACATGCTAGAAAGAAACATGGCATCATGAGGACTGAACTAGTAGATCACACACAAAATATAGAAGAGCTTGCATCTACAACCACAACTTACTTTGCATCACATGAAGATACAAATTACCTATTGAACCTGAACACTGTAAGCAATGAAGGAGAATACATATTCTATCATTCAATGGAAGAAGATCCACATTGAAGACTAAAGTCTTCAATACCCAAATAATGTAATATAGGGGGTGTTAGAAATAGATCATATTACATCATTTAGGTCATGTAAATGTACCTACCAAGGTACATACTTAGGATATTAGATTACTTTAGGGGGAAGTTACCTAGTTTCTTCATGCAATGTAATAAATGCACAAGTGTCAATGTGCAAGCTATACATGTGCAAGTTATCCCTTGCACAACTAGATAGAGTGTTGGCCAAGGAACCTATCTTCCTATATAATGGCCTTATCATCATCATAGAGCATCACATAGAGCATCTCATAGAGGATATATTAGATAAAGTCACCCATATTGGATATGGGTGCAATGTAGTCCGATAGCATTATTCATGGAGTGTTCATTTCCTCCATAGCTACATTGTATTCATTTTTATTATTTCTATTTATAGCATATTTCAATCATCTCGCAGATTTACTTTCTTTCATATTATTTTTGCATCTTGTGATTGCTATCTCCCATTGCATACAACATCAAAAGCTAACACTAGAGAGATATAAGGAATTCTACAAAACCTAAAGCTAAGAAATTTTTTATACCTAGAGAGTCATCATGACCACAAAAAAATCATTCTCATAGAATCTCAACTACTTAAGGGCCCAAATTACTTCTCATGGAAAAACAAAGTGAGAGCTATTCTGATATTTGAAAAACTTTGGGATATTGTCAAAGGAGAAAAAACTAAACCAACTCAGGAAGAAATAAAGATTCAAAAAGTTTGAATAAAGTGATGTTAAGGAATTAATTATAATAACCTTTTCTATCATAGATGAAATAGGGACATATACGAATGCTTGAAAAATATTAGAGAAAATATTTGAAGGAAAAAATAAAGTAACTATCTTTAATATTCAAACTTATTACATTTCCTAAAAATGAACAGTGGTGAAAGCATAGAACTATTATTAAGGAATATAGTAGATATCAAAGGAAAACTACTAACCCTAGGAGAAAATATTGAAGATAAATTCCTTCTTCAAGTAAACTGGAGAGAGAACTTCTAGATAGCTACAAGCATCTAGTTACATCCTTACAGGTTCTAAGAAAATATACAGAGTTTGATGAACTAATCAATATTCTTCAAGAATATGAGATAAAAATATAATAAAATATGAAATGAATAACAATGAATTGGTTTCAAAATATAATCCATAGGGAAAAATTGCGTCATCATCAAAAGTTCAAAGACCATGGAATAATATATATTGTTAGATATGTAGGATAAAAGGGTATAACACCAATTAGTACAAATTCAATCCAAGAAATCAGAATCAAGGAAATCAAATGAACTATGGAAGCCAAATAAATAGGGCATTCCAACAAAGGTAATATCAGAATAATTCCCAACAACAAAAATCTCACCAATAGAACTATTATCCATAGTTGGAATATTAAAAAGAGAATCACCAAGGATATCTAGCTCAAAATATTGAAGAAATTGAAGAACTGGAAGATACAATAGATGATCAAGAAGTCAAAGCTCTTATAAAAAGGATAACATGGTATGAAGACACTAATTTCTCACTTGCATAGGATACAAGAAAAATAGAAGAAGATCCATATTAAATACTAAAGGCTTCAATACCCAAATAATGTAATACAGGAGGGTGTTCAAGTATATTACATCATTTGGATCATGTAAATGTACCACCCTTGGTATATAACTAGAGTAGTATATTACTTTAAGGGGTATTTAGCTAGTTACTTCAAGTAATATAATAAATGTGCAAGTGTCTATGTGCAAGTTGTAAATGTGAAAGGTGTCCCCTTGTATAGCTAGGTAGAGTGTTTGGCCAAGCAATCCATCTTTATATATAAAGGGCCTCATAGTGAGTGATTATATATCGTTGTAGGTAGTAGTAGGTATACTAGGTAGATCACCATATATATTGGTGATGGGATACAATGTAGTTCTTTAGTATTAGTTTTGGAGTGTTTATTTCCTCCATATTACATTGTATCATTTTCATCACTTTCCATTAATAGCATATTTCAGCATCTTACATTTCTACATATTTTGCATCTTGTGATTGCATTATCCCTTAGCATACACCATAAAAATATAAAAACCCCTTGAGGTTTAAAGAACACAACTCCTACATTTACCCTTTTTTCACACTTGGAATCGTCAAAGAAAAGAGTAAGGTCAGCTTCATCTTCAGGTTTGACATTCTCTTCTAGTTCAATAACACTAAATATGGAGTCATCAAGAAGTTGTATAATAAGGGGTTTGTCATATTGAAAAGAGGCTTCAACGAGTTGATAAAAAATGATGTGACCCTTGATGGATTTTTGACTAATGAATTAGAGATAAAATTCTATGAAAAGCACAATCCATTTGGTAGTTTGACTATTAGTGTAAGTGCGACTTGTCATATAGCACATTGGATTTTACCTTGATATGACATATGTGGTATGATTTAGCATGCTATGACAAAGATTTTTGGTTGCAAATATGATAGCTAAGCATACCTTCTCCACATATGTATACTTGGCTTCATAACTCACCAAGGTTTGACTGATATAGTAAATTTCCTACTCTTGGTTGACCTCATTGTTTTGATCCAACATAGTTCCTAAATCAAAATCTATGGCAAAAATGTAAATGTGGAATGGAATGCCTCATCTAGAATATGATAAAATGGGTAAGTATGTGAGGTAGCATGTAATAGAATTAAAATACTCTTGAAATTTTGTGGTCTATTGAAAGGTAACCATTTTTTGCAAAATATGATTGAAGGGCTTGCATCTATCTAATAATTGAGTGCTAAAGAAATGGATCATTTGAATTTTTCCTTGTAAGCTACGAAGATCCTTAAGAGTCATCGAGGCTTGCATTTCAAAAATTACCTTGATCTTATTGGGTTCCACTTCGATGCATACTTTGGAGATAATGAACCCTAAGAGGTTTCCAGAAATGGCACTGAAGACACACTTCTTAGGGTTTAATCTCACATTGTGCTTGAGAAGCCAATTGAAAAACTTTTTGAAGGACATTGATGATGTACTCGTGTCATTTTTTGGACTTGGACAAAATATCATCCACATATTATTCAACAATCTTATGCATATAGTCATGGAATATGTAAGTCATAGCTTGTTGGTAAGTGACACCTACATTTTTGAGTCTAAATGACATGAATTTATAACAAAATGTCCCCTAGGGTGTTATAAAAGATATCTTGTGTTGGTCATTAATATTGACATACATTTGATTGTATTATAATAAATCATCCATAAGGGAGAGCATTTTATGGCCATCAATAGAGTCCACAAGTGTATCAATGTTGGGAAGTAGAAAGTCATTGTGGCATGGTTTGTTAAGGTTTCGAAATTCAATGCAGATGCATATCTCCCTATTGTGTTTACCAATGGGAACCATGTTTGAAACCCATTATGGGTAATCTATGGGTTGAATAAAACCTGCATCTAAAATATTTTGCAATTATTTTTTTATTATGAAAGCAATGATGGGATGAATCTATCTCAATTTTTGTTTGATTGAATTTGCATCAGAATTCAATGTGATATTGTGGAAAACTAGGTTAGGATCGAGGCTAGACATATCCTTATAAGACCAAGGAAAAACTTGCTTATATTATGTCAAGAGGATAGTGAATATTTCATGCTATTTGATTGAGAGACTCTTTGCAAGCTTAAGGATTTTGGGGTTGTCAGGATCAATACTAAGGTTTATTTCAATGGTTTCTTTGATGATCATGTGGGAATCCTCCTTGAGATGACGGGGAGTGGGGATGACGTAGATGCCATCAATAATATTTTTGGAAAAGGGTGGAATAGTATAACTACTTTGGCTTGATAAATGGGATAAGGAGAGGATGAAAGAGAATGAGGAAGGTAAACATTTTATTTGCAAAGTAATTGGTCAAAAATAAGGAAATCATATGATGCAGGGTGGAGGAAGTTTGATCAAATTAAATGAAATTGGAGTTAATGGGTATGGTATGAAAAGGATCATGAGGGTTGTGGAGAGGTCTAAATAAGTTTATGGAGATCATATTAACTTGAGGTAATGAAGAGGATGGATGGTGATAAGATGGGTTTTTGGATGCATGCTCATGAGGGAGAAGCTGGACTAAAATTTGAGGGTGAGGATTAGGTGGGAGGATCAATAGATGAGGTTGAGGTTGGATGGGGTACTGGGGAACTCTAACAAAAGAAGCATGGGAAATATTAGAAGTAGGAATTGACATAGATATCAATTACCATTATCTAGGGGATCCATGATTGGGATGATCAAGGATGACTCATATTATAAGCTATCGAAAGCAATATAAATGTGATCAAAATACTCTTTAAGATCATCATCTGAGGTATCAAAGGAAAAGGTATCAATGGTGGCCACTTGAAAAGATGTTTTTGTCAAATAATAAGGGGATTGAGGATCAATATATTCTTCATCACTATCCTCCTCGAGACCAAGACTGATGCTTTGCAAATCATCTGTGAGGAGGTTGATCGAGGTATGAATATCCTAGCCAAGGATGAATCTAGCTATGGGTAATTGATAATTGGTATCCATAATATTTTGAATGCCTTGCTCATAATGACCAAGACCACCACCTTTCCAGTTGAAGCATTGAAAATATCTCATGGCAAAGGAGGTATTACACAAAAATTTTATGTTTCAATTAAAGGGTGCTTCAGGCTCTTTATCAAGATATTAACTAGAAGTTGAATTAACTCTCCCATATACAAAGTTTTTATGATTTGAGGAGGATCCCACAAGACCCACAACACCAATGGTTAAGGGAGGGTTGTGAGGACAACCAAAATCTCTAACTGACTCTATGATTGAAGGCATAAAGGTGATATTATGCACAATTGTAGACATTAAAAATTGATCCACTTTTCATCAATTTTCATCAATTCATCCTCATGCATCAAACCCCTAACCAACCAATACAATTTCACCTTTTTACTCCTAAATTTTAGCATTTATTGCTATAAAAAGTAAGGTAATATTTGAGATAAATTTCCCCCCATAAAATCTTATCCATTTCTTTGAAAACCTCTACTATTGGATCAAGCTAAAAAAGATAATTATGATAGTATATGTTTTATTCCATTATGACACCATTTGGTCCCTCAAAATGTAGAAACATTGCACATAGGTCTGCATATATCAAATTTATAGTCATCCCATATGGGACGCGGATTTGAAAAATTTAGCTTTGCTAAATTTGTACCCTATAATTTATCGGGCATGAATTTGGCTAAAAAACTTTTCCAAATTTGCATCCTATAATTTACAAGATGTGAATTTGGAAATTTTAGGTTTTTTCTCTTAAAAAGCCCAATTTTTTAGCTGACATATGTGGCATCAACTCTTAGCCAAGTTATTTTTCACTTTCCTACCTAAAAATATTCCAAAACTCTTATAAATAGAGTATTGGATCTCCCTTTTCCATATATTATATCTTCTACAAATCTTATGCTATCTTTCTAATGCTAACAAGTGCTCTGCTACTATGGGATAGTTATTTCAGTATTTTGTGCTTTAGTGTTAGTTGCTTGTGGTGAACAAGTAAAGGAGTATTTATGATTAGATACATCTACCATCTTGGGTTGCTTCTTTCACCTTCTCATTGATCCTTTCTTCTTCCATCAGCTAACTAGGTTCTTTACTTGCATTATTAGTTGTTAGATTTGTTTTTTATTGTTTTACATTACATGTTTAGTTTTTTTGGGACCCAAAAAGTGCTTTGAACCAAATTTGTGTCCCATTCGTGCAAGATGTGAATTTTGCAAGCTATATTTGCACCCATCCTTTATAGAAAATAAATTTGGTCAATTAGGGTTTGGGTGCAAGTTCCTACTTCCCAAAACACTAATTTGCACCTTGCATGTTAGGTTACTATTATATCCATTCTATCTACATTTCATTTTGATGTTGTATGCCTATTTTATATTGCTTTTACTTGTTCCAAATGTCAAATATCATTTTATTTTTGAATGGTCAGCAAAAATGACCAAGGGGGATTGACTATTGTGCCTCCAAGCTTAGTCATATAATGACCTAAGCAAGCCTCGAAACACTGATCAAATTTTCCAGGATTTTGTAAGTTGTTTCACATGTTGAAGTTGCTTGGATATTATAGATGTAATTTAAGGCTAGGATCAACCATTATATTAGGTAAGTGTCCTAGTAGATATTTAGGTTGTTTTTTGTGTGTCTTTGTTTCTTTCTATTTCAAATATTGATCATAAAAGGAAATGAAAGCATTTGATATTTTATTTCTAGGTATTTGAAGAATTAAATCATGTAGTTTTCATCCTAGGGTTAACTTCATTATGCATTATTTTTAAACCTTTATCAAAAGAGAAATATCTATTTTATTGCAAGTTAGGGTTTAGTCAACATTGAAAATCAAGAATTATTCTAGGGTTAGTTTCTTATTTTCTTGTATCTTTGGTTATCTTGCATTGTTCCTTCATTTTCTTAGCTTAGATTTTAAAATGGACAAACATAGGTGTTTGTTTAATATACACATCAAACATTACACTCTTGGACTTGGAGTGAGTCCTTAAATAATTCCTAGTGAACCCTTAGATCCCCAAGCCCCTGAATGTAGAGGAATATAATACACCCCTGTGGTCATCTCAGCTCCTAGTAGATCCAACCAAGAATTGTATGTGATAGGGAAGTTTTTTCCTTCTACAATAAGGTACTCATCTATACTAGGATTTTTCATATGGATATCAACATTCATGGGTTAGGATGAAAATGTCTTAGAGGTGGATGAGGATGAAGGATCAATGTTGTCCTTCAAAGTGAACAACATTGTGTATGATGGTGGCGGAAACATGGTGTGCATAACCTAGATGGTGTCCAAAATGGTTGGGGATGGATTAGATGGTTTGGATGAGGGGGTGGTGCAGGTGTTGTGTAAGGAGAAATGGTTTTTGACTATTGGGTGGAGGTAGGCATATTGGATGTGGGAAGTGGTGTTGTAATAACTAGTTCAAAAATGGAGGGAGGAGGTGTGGAGACAGTAGTTATTGGTTGAGTAGTGGAAGGTAATGGATTATTATTAGGAGGAGGTGGAAGTGTCTAGGAGGTAGTTGGTCTAGGATGATGGATAATGGGGGCTAAAGTGGGATGCATGGGACCATAATATGGCATAGGTAAGAGGGGTGGTTTTAATGATGGATGTGAGAAATATTATGGAATGGGAGGAAACTATGAGATTGATAGGGAGGAAAAAAAAGAGATAATATTGATGAGTGTGAATGGGGTGGATGAAAGGAGGAGGTTATGGCTGTTGATATAGAAATTAATATATAAAATCATGTGAGTAATGTGATGAAGATGGATGGGAAGAGTGTGATGTGGTGGGAGGAGCACAATGAGCTAAATATGAATAAGAATGAGGGTCATATTGGGAGGAATTGGCTAGGTAGGTGGTATATTAGGTGGTATAGAGTGAGGGGGAATTGCATGGGAAGGTGATGCTATAAGAGTAAGAGTTAGGGAAAAATGTGTGGAGGTCAAGGTAGGCTCATGGGGGTTGGAGATCATGTTACAATATTTTAAGGGATCTTCATCAATAAGAATGTAATGAATGTGATCCTTGTAAACATATTTGAGGCAATGGTGCAATATAGATGGTACACATTGCATTTTTTGAATCCATGATTGGCTAAGGAGGATATTGTACTACATCTCACCTTCAAGGATGTGGTATAAAATATGAATAGTCCTTATCTCAACTTGGATGGGTAGAATGATCATTCTGAGTGTTCACCATAAGGTATCATTGAAATCCTACAAGTTGAAGGTTGAGGATGTGATGTGGGAATATGGAAGATTTAGATCTTTAAGGGTAATGGATGTGATGATGTTGATTGAGGAGATTGTGTTTACCAATACACATTTAAACAATTTTCCATCTATGGAAGCCATGATGTGCAAAATGGGACCATGTACTTCTATTAGGATGATTTTTATTTGATCATAATAAGTAATGGTAGATGATGCACAAGTTTGAAAATTACCCATAAAATTAACAAAGGCATTGGGGTCTTAGGTTTGCAAATATATGGATTTAAGGATACCAATTAATGACTCCCTATATGGGGGAGATTGTTGGATGAGTTCATAAATTGAAAGCTTTACTGATTCTATTTTAATACTGTGAGTAAGCTAACTCTTAAGGTGGAGTACTAATTGTTGTTGAGGTGGAATAACTTGCATTTGTGGGGGTAGCAATGTGTATGATGAAGTTGCATTAGGAGAGGTACTTGGTTATGTTTTTCTATCAAGATATATTTGATTTTGAGTGACAACATGGATCATGTCAACAAAACCTTGGTATTATGGGATATTATTAACATGGTTGACCTAATTAGAAGGTGTTATGAAAGTTGAGGCCCCATTATTAGGTTGAGTTGTCCCATTTTGTGGTAAAGTATGTTGATAAATTCTAAGGTTTTGATTGGGAGAGTTGAGAGGATTTTCAATGATAATATTCCCGCTTTCGATCATGTCCTACACTAAATTTTTGAATGGCATGCAATCATTGATATTGTGATCTTTATTTTGATGAAAATACAATAGTGATATTCTCTATATGCTTTAGTTTTGGGTTTATTTAGATCATTAGGCCTTATAGGGGGTAAGAAAATTGTTTGTGCCTCAAGAAGTCTCTAGAAAATTGTTGACAAGGGCTTTGATAGAGGTGTGAAATAATGCAAGGTCAAAGAGGATAAGGCCTAGTAGGGTGAGTGGGTAAATTTTGATATTTAGTGAGGGGAGGCATGTATTGATATGTTGGAGGTCAGGGTGGATATGAAGTTTGTTGTGGTGGGATTTGATTTTTTTGAGGTGGATTACGAGCGGTTGTGCTATTCAACACCACTTGATTGACTTGGTAGGTATTAGATTGATTGTTTTTATTGCCCTTAAAATTCTTGTTTGGCCATTCCTTCTTCTTGAGTTTGATCTCTCCTTCCTGGATTTTGATATCTTCAATTATTTTAGCTTGGGTTAAATCTTCCTTAAGAGTTCAATATTGTTGGAGTTGCAATAATAAATATATAGATTTTGAATAACTTTGGGTCAATATTTGAGTTAACTGAGTGATGGGGATGGAAAATGGTAAATTAATTAGTATATTTCTCCATCGATTACCATAATATAAAATGGATTCATCTTCAAATTGGTGAATTTTGGTGAGATCTATCAATGTGGCTTTATTTTTTAAATTTAAGGTAAATCACTCCAAGAGGAGATTGGTCAATTATTCAAATATGTAAAGATTATACTTGGAAAAGTGATTGAACTAGTCTAAGGCTCCTCTTGCTAGGTATAATGGGAAGGTACAAAGCATTAGAGGGTCATTTTTGTTAATGAGATGACATGGATTAATGAAAGTTCTCACATGATCTTGGGGGTATTCTTTACCCTTGAATTTATCAAATTTGGGTATTTCAAAAAGGGGAGGATATGGTGATGCAAGAACAAAAGAGTGAATGGGATGATTATGGAGTTTTCTAACAAGTCTCGACTTCTTGTATCATCATGCATTATCTTAAAAGCTTCTTCTATCACATCCTTCAATGTGATAGAGAACCTAAGAAATTCAATAACAACAATGATTCTTTGGGATGTCCTCTTGATTCCTAAATAGATGAAGTATTTGGAAGAGGCCTTACAAAATAAAAAAGATTTGGGCACACAAAATACACTGCCATGCTACAAGTCTCTAGCTTAGATTCTAGCCAACCCAAGCTTATGCTAATTTATTTGACCCTGATTTGCAAAGACAAGTTAATTTATAATTTTCTAGTAGACTCTAGGTTGAGAAACTCAATCATGCCTAAAATAATACTATATGCACTTGAATTAATATGTGAGTATACCAACAATAGGGTGGTTCAACTAGATAGCAATTTAGTTCTAATATTTAGATAAGTACACGATCTTCCCCTAGATCTCTAAGCTTACCCTGACTTGACAATACAATAGGATATAGTTATGATTGATCTATTGACCAAATTTGGGATATGCCTCTCAAGAGAATTCCCCATAAAATCAAAGGTTATATTTTCCTGGACTAGACTCACATGTTGCTCTAAACTAGATACAAGAGAAAATTTAATATCCTATTGAAACCTCTCCACATACACCACATGAATAACACAAGGTTATACTAATAGGGGGGTGAATAGTGTAAGATAAAACTTTTACTTTTAGTTTTAAAGCAGTATCATCCAATATTATCAATTGTAATAATGAAATAGTGCATAAATCACCACACACATAAGAGATACATATTTAATGTGGTTCACCCAATTTGGGCTACATCAACGAAGAAATATTTCTTATAAATTTCTTGGGAACCAATTTCCTATTACAATGTTTGTGGACCTCAATCCATAGGAGACACCAATACCCTCTACTCTAGTTTGTGGACCTCTATCCATAGGAGACACCAATCCCCTCTACTATGGTTCATGGAACTCTATCCATAGGAGACACTAATCCTCTCTACTCTGGTTCATGGACCTCTATCCATAGGAGACACCAATACCCTATGCTCTGGTCTTCTACAAAACTTGCTCACAATTCTACTCAAATTTACTTACAAAACCTACTCAACTCTGCTTAAATCTGATCACAAGACCTACTCAAACCTGCTCATAATTTTGCTCAATTTTGCTCATAACTCTGCTCAAATCTACTCACAAAAACCTGCTCAAATCTGATCCAAAATATTGCATACAAAAAATGCTCATATATACCCAAAACCAAATATAACAATCCATAAATTTGTCATGCTCATCTACTCCCAATCATACACAATGCACACCTTTTGCTTTCAAATATGTTCTATAATTCTTGCACATTTACTCCCAATATCAATAAAAATCAATGCACAAGTTTACTCACAAATCTGACCTATAACCTTTGCACATTTACTCCTAATTTCAATCAACACTAATGCACATAAAATCAATCCTTATACCTCCAACCATATGACATCAAAAATATTTTCCTCAAACAAAACCACCCTTGAGAAAGTAATTAAATCACCATACCTCTAAATCTACCTCAATGATGATATTATTTTGCATGTGCTTGTCTTGAAAAAATAATTTTCTTTTCTTTTGCCACTTCAAAATTGGTTAGAAAATATATTTTTCTTGAATAGATATCAAATCATTCTCGTTTAAAAACCATTGTCAAAATGTGCATAGTAGAGCTTAACAAGAATAATACCTTATATATCCTTTTTAATCTCATTAAATAAAGCTTTAATAATAACTAAACCCTTAAATCCCCTTTCTCTAACATGCATATAATACAAATAAATTTAACCACAAAACCCCTTATTTCTCCAATTTCTAATATGCAAGAATACAAGTAAATTTGACCATAATACACCTTATTTCTCATTTTTTCTAATTTCAAAAATACAAATAAATTTTTCCATAGTACACTTCATTTCTCATTTTTCAAATTGCAAAAATTATGAATGAATTTTTCCACCATACACCTTATAACTCCCACTAAAATTAAATTAATAATAAAAAATTTGCTCTTACCTCATACAACAAGCCCCCATGAACGCGAAGAGAATCGAATTTACAACCTCTTCCAACACAATACCCTAGAAAAATCTAGGCATCCAATCGGGATACCCTGGTGGATAGAAAAAAGGGCTCAACACGAATTACCTATGTCCATATTTTCTTTGCCACAAAAAAAAAATTGTGCCACCTAGATTTGACCTCGAGACTTCCTGCCACGTAGTGCCTTAGCGCTGGATCAACGACTGTCTGGGCTAGCCACCCAAATAGGACCAATCATTTCAGTAATACATATTTATTCCTTTTCACTCAATACTCCAAAATGCATGGTATCTACCTCTTATTATTTTTACTTCGAATTTCGCACAAAAGCCATTAGATTGCACATCAAAAACCTCATTAAAAATGAAATATTTTTACCCCATATATATGGTTTACCTTCAATATTCAAGGACGTTGGCACATATATAATTTTTCAAATTTATATTACCTCCATGAACTTTGGCGCCTCTTATTTCAAAACTTTATATTATAATATTTTAAATATTATAATATTAACTCTTAAATTTTGTCCCATGCAACTTTAAACCTGTTTCCTTCTCTTGAAATATTTAATTATTTTTGTCACATGCAACTTTAAACCTTTTTCCTTCTCTTGGAATATTTAATTATTTTTGTCCCATTCAACTTTAAACCTTTTAAACCTTTGTGTCCCAAGATTTTTTCCTTCTTTATAATATTTAAATTTGATATTTAAATATTATAATCCTTCTCTTAAAAATATTTTCCTTTCTTGAAGATATACTTGACCTTGAATAATTGTCCAACCTACAATAATTGTCCATGGCTTGCTATTTACTAAATCCATCCTTGACATCATCCATATAAACACATCACCCTTGGAGAATATTTTTGCCTTGAATACAATGTTCCTTTGACATAAATGACAACTCAATATTTCCAAAAATATCCCCCTTTTTCATTGATGGTAACCCTTCAAAAAAAAATCTTTTACTGCAACTGGATTCTCAATATGCTCCCCCTGACAAGATGCTCCTCCTAACTGAATTCTTCCCCTTTGACATCAATGTCAAAGGGATCCTTGGGGCTAAAATAAGACACTTAGAATAGCCCTCTCACCACCTCTTTTTCTTGAGGTGATCAATTTTAATATGGGAGTGAATTTACTCCAACTTTCTTCTGAGATACTCAAAATTTTCCTCTGGAAGTGGATTGATAAAGATGTCAGCAATTTGTTCCTTTGTAGCGATGTATTCCAATTTGACTTGCTGATCAGTCACTTGTTATCTCAAAAAATAATATTTTATTGAAATGTGTTTGGTCCTTGAATGCATCACAAGATTCTTTGAAATATTAATGACACTTGTATTATCACACAATATGGGGATAGGATGATCATGTTCTATTTTGAAATCACTTAAAGTCTGCTTCATCAATAAAAACTATGTGCAAAAAGCAACTACTACAATGTACTCTGCCTATGTAGTGGATAAGGATACTTACGCTTGTTTCTTGCTTGGCCAAGAGACTAAAAAATCTCCAAGAAATAATGCTCCTCCACTTGTACGTTTTCTATCATCAACATTGTCTGTCCAATCCGCATTTGTATGTGTAGTGAGTGTGAAATTATTACATTTTGGGTGCCACAGTCCAAAAATTATAGTTCCTTTCAAATACTTAAATATTTTATTTACTTCCTGTACATGTGTTTCTTTTAGTGTAGCTTGAAATATTACCACCAATCCAACTGCTTGCATTATATCTGGTCTAGTAGCTGTGAAATATAGTAAAATTCCAATCATGGATCTATACAATATTTGATTTACTTAAAGACACTCATCATATTTACTTAACTTACATCCTGTAACCATGGGGTTACTCATAGGATTGCAAACCTCCATCCTAAACTTTTTCAACATTTCTTTCACATATTTGGTCTAAGATAAATATACCTTTATCTGATTGTGAAATTTGCAACCCAAGAAAGAAATGTAACTCACCAAGCATAGACATCTCAAATTCATTCTGCATACACTTTGCAAATTTTTGACACATCTTGTCATTACTGCCTCCAAAAATTATATCATCCACATATACCACTATAATCAACTAATTATTTTCTTCTTTTTTGATTTATAGATTGATATCAACTATACCTTTTCTAAAACCCTATTCTTGGATATACTTATCCAATCTTGAGTACCAAGCCCTATGGGCTTGCTTTAGTCCAAAGAGAGCCTCATTTAATTTGCATACATAGTCCAACTTATATATCAGGTGAAAATAATCTAGTTTCTCTATGCAGACCTCTTACTCTAAGTAACCATTGAGAAATGGTAATTTTACATCCATTTGATACATCTTGAATTTTTTGAAGCTTGAGAAATCCAGGAATATTCTTATGACTTCAAGACATGCAACGTGAGCAAATGTATCTTCAAATTCAATCCCCTCAAATTATGCACAACCTTTGCACACAAGTATTGCTTTGTTTCTGACAACTTGACCATATTCATTCAACTTATTTTTGTAGATCCATTTGGTGCCAATTACATTCTTATCTTTTGGATGAGGGAAAAGTTCCCAAGTCTCACTCTTTTATATTTGGTCTAAATATTCTTCCATTTCCTTAATCCAATATTTTTCTTCACTTGCTTCATTAAAATCATTGGGCTCAACTTTAAATAGCAAATAAAAGTTTACATTTTCACCCCTTCCTATTATCTTCTTCCTTGTTTGTCTCTCATATGGATTCCCAATAATAATTTCTCTCGGATGGTTATTTTGCACATACCTGGATGGTGTCTTAGGTGGTGCTCTTTGTGTCTCATATTCTTCATCTTCTTCACCTTCTTCTTCTTTGCAACTTTATCCTTATTGATACACAATCTCTTGAGTTGATTTTCTTAGATCTATTTATTCATCAAATATTACATTTGCACTTTCCACAATTGTATGTGATATTTTATTTTAGCATCTATAGGCTTTGATATTAATGGAATAACCAAGGAAGATACCGTCATCACACCTAGAATCAAACTTGCATAATTTTTTCTCTTCTCGCCTAACGTAGCATTTGCTTCCAAAGTTTTGAAGTACTTCACAATAGCTAGTATTCCCTTCCAAAGCTCATAAGGGGTTTTGTGGTGATTTACTCTTACTTTTTTTTTTTGGTACGTAAAAGTAATTTTATTTACTTTACGGGTTGAAGGGTCCCGTCCCTATTACATCATTAGCACAATATTATGTTGTAGCCATCATAGCCCACAGACCCAAGATAAAACAAGTGACAAAAAGATTCACCAACATCCTTTGTTGGCCTTTGAACATGACCAACCAAGGGGCATCCCCATATATTTTCACAATACAGCCAAAAACACAAAGATAAAAGAAACCATTGAATTTAAAAAACCAGGTAGTCGAACTACCAGACCAACAACATCTCAGGTTACTACCCCCCAAGGTTCTCTTCCAGCTTAACATTACCGCCAAGGGACAGGAGGATCTTTATCATAGCTGGGAGGATTTTGAGCTCTTCTATGGCACTGGACATGAGATTACTGCCTTTATGAAGGACGTTTTCCACCGTCTGGAATTGGCCAACTACATCATTAACATGATTGATAATCACTATGTGAAGCATATCCTAAGCTGGATCCACATGTTGGTATTCTTAATCGATAGTGATCTCATGGAACGAGCAATTATCACTCGGGTTCAGAGTTAACAACTGCTTTGATTTTCTTCTTTTTTGAGAGGACCAAACTAATTTTTGCTTAAATCATGACTGCTTGCCTGTGTAGGTTTTTTCAGAAGGTGCTACAGCTAAGGGAACAACTTCCTTGCCCAGGGGGGTGGAAGAGTCAAGAGGGTGAGACTAGAGGGTGAGATGGGGCTAGGGAGGGGGGGAAGTGATGGGGTCGGGGGAAGGAGTTGGAGAAGAGGCTTCTTCATGGGCATAGGCAAAAAGATGATCGAGGGAGGGCATCCTTGAAGAAAGACAACCCAAGGCTTCTTGGGCCAAGGTGAACATGTAAATAATCAGGAAGAGTCCTTGGTGGTGGGGAGGTTTGGGTGATTTGCTTTCCCTATAATTGGATATGGTAATGGATTGGACCGAAAAAGGAATTTTAGGACATCAATGGGTCTCACATCACGTAGGTGGTTAACAAAGGTGATACTATAGGCATGTAGGGGTTTATTGGGATTATCCACAGAGATGTACTGGACTACAGGGATAATAGTAGAGTCCTAGGGGTGAGGCAATGAAGACCGAACCACTCGTTTTTTTTGCCACACAATATATCCTTTATCAGGGAGTTGGTATGTCTCCTTGAAGTTGTGCCTATCTCAATGAACTACTCTGCCATCAAAAGGAATACCCAAAACTTGAGAAATGGTTTGAGGAATTAACACAAAATAGAGACCATGTAATTATATCTCTCCATAATTCTAAGATTCAATGAAATATTTGGTGACTTCCTTGTCATCCCATTCGAAAATCTTAAAGAAATTGAGAAGGTGTTTGGCATCGATAAGGGCCACAGTTCTTGCATCAACCTGTAAAGTCATTAGTTTGGTGATGGCCATGGTGGGAACTATTATTGACCTGATGGAATTGTGATTATTATATTTGCTCTCAGCAGTAGTATAGAGATTGAGCACAACAAAGACAGGGAGGAAAGAGCCAAATTGGATAGGGTTAAAAATCCTGATCACAAAGGTCACGGGGATGAATCTCTGAATGGGAGGACCAAAAACAAAAAATAGAGTGTAAGCGTAGCTCAGGGTGACATGGCCAAGCTGGACGAGAGTGGAGGAGTGAGCATAAATGGCAGCAGTGGGGGCGGTTGGGTGAATTATGGAGAATAACGAGCGAGTGGGAGGGCAGATGGTGGGAAAATCCAAGTTACACGGGTGAAAGGAATTTCAGAAAAGGAAACAGAGGATGTGGGAGTGTGCCATAAATTCAGCATGAAATTTCATGCCTGCACCACTCTGAATACTAGAGTGGGTGATGTGGTACTGCTAGTCTATGGTTTTAGAGAACACTCAAGGTGTTGATAGAACACATTTGGGGTGGCTAGAGCCACCTTTGATGTTGGGGTTACTCCGAGGTGAGGTGCACAGAACCCCATCCTTTGGTATTGATAAAATACTTTTGTGTGAGTAGCCATGGCTACTACTTCATAATATTTTCCACATCATATTTGTCCTTATCAAGCACCTCTTGAGGGAAGTTCTCTTCCCATACGATAATGGAAGACTGATGGAAAACTTTATTGGCTAATGTATTAGCCACTATGTTTGCTTTCTTGAACACGTGATTGATCTAATTTTGGTGATTGTTGCTAAAATATTCTTGAAACTCCTAGATGACATTCTGAATATTTATTCCCCCTGTGCTCCTATTTTGTATGTGGTTTATGATGACCATTGAATCTCCTTCAAAAATTATTAGGTTGGGGAGATTTTTAATGATTTTAATTCTTCTCCATAGTGCTCTAGATTCTGCATGATTGTTGGTTTGTGTTCCTAGGTTCTCGAGTAAAATATTTAATGATACTTCCTTTGTGATCCCTGAAAACTCCTCTTGCACTCACTTTTCCAGGATTGCCTTTGGACGCACCATCAAATTTGGCTTTCAGCTAGGACTACGAAGGAAGTGACCATTTTTCCTTGATCCCAACTCCTTGGGAGTTCTAAGCTTTGTTGCAATCTAAGGGAATCCTAAGAGAGACAAACAAGAAAATTTCAAGCCCGAACGATGGGAATTTTGGATAAGGGATGAGGTTGCTATTTTCAATAGTAAAGGCTAGAGCTCTGTTGGTTATCTCTTTGAGGTTCTTGGTATTCTCATTGAAGATGCGGCTATTGTGTTCCAACCAAATCTTCTAGACTATGTGGTGAATCAAGGAATTCCATAAGTAGTCGAGCCTTGGGTTTTTGAATATGCTGGGCCATTGGATGAATAGTTTCATGATAGTCTTGGGCCTCACCCAAGAAACCTAGAATTTATTGGTCAGGAGAGAAAAAACATTACCAGTGAAGGGGCAATCCATCAAGATGTGCTGAGTAGATTCCTAGGATTGATTACAGAGGTAGCACATATTGGGGACTATGATCCCTCTATGAATCGAGTTATCGATGGTGAGAATATTGTTATGGGTAGTGAGCGTGTAAAATGGGGCAACCTTAGGGGTCAAGGTCTTTAGCCAAACACTTTTTACTACGACCTAACTATCTTTGGTGTGGGCTCCTCTAAGGCTACTCTCCATCATTTGGGAAGTAGATTTAATGATGAAGTTTCTGTCGCTGGTCCCTTTCCAGCATCGCTCATCCCTTTTTTGAGTATGAGGGATGAAATTAGCCCTCATAATCCCCTGGATCATTATCACGACCTTTTTTATTACAACTTTATTTATTCTAAAATGAAGTTGTTTCCACTTTTGTGCTTCCTCACTGGTTGTGATGAAGTCAGCAACGCGAGGCCCGTACTTGTTGTCTGTGAGATGCTTTATTATGATCAGCTTATGGTCAAAAATGAGGGGGTCCTTTCTAGCCCATGCATCCTTCCAAAAGTCAATCTTCTTACCATCTCCAAGTTACCAACATGAACCTTGGCGTAGGAGTAGTTGAGTGTGACATATGGATTTCCAGAAGTGAGAATAGTTTTGTGGGGTTTCCATGTCTAGAAAGGAATGGTGTTGCAAGTATTTTCTCTTGATAATGGAAAACCATTCAAGATCGATATCAAAGACCACCTTCCATGCCTTCTTGGCTAGGAGGGCATGGTTGGTGATGTTGATGCACCGGAGCCCTAGTCCCCCTTGATCTTTGGGAGATTAGACTTTGTCCCAAGCGACCAGGTGGAACTTTATTTTGATTATCATTTCTCGCCCATAGGAACTGTTTCTAAATTTTTTTGATAGCATCTCCCACTGCAGTTGAGATTTTGAAGACCGACAAGAAGAAAGTGGGAATGCTTTTTAGGACTGATTTTACCAGCGTTGCTTTGCCAACACTAGAGAGGAGAGCACCTTTCCAACTTACCAACTTCTTGTGAATCTTCTCAGTGACATTATTCCACATAGCTTTGAGGGGTCTTCCTTTGAATATTGGGAGACCCAAGTAAGTGGTCGGTAACTCAGATATGGAGCACCCCATGATACCTGCAATCTTGCTCTATCTTTTTTGGGGGTGTTTATGAAGTAGAGCTTGCTTTTTCTATAGTTGATTTTATGTTCGATTGCTTCCTCGAAGAGATTGAGGATGTTTTTGATGGATTTGGTGTCATAAATAGAATCTTTGGTTGCCAGTAAGGTATCATCCATGAACTATTGGTGAGTAGAAGGTGTAAGTCCCAATGTTGCTTTGATGCCTGAAATCAACTTTTTGGAGCAAGCATTCTTGATGGCTCTTCCTAGGATTTCTACCAAGATTATGAAGAGGATGGGGCAAGCGGGTCACCCTGCCTAAGCCCCCTGGAGCTGAGGAAGTATCTAGCAGTGGATCCATTCACCAGAACCGAGAACCAGGATGAAGAAACACAACTAAAAATTAGATTTACCCAAGATTCATGGAAACCAAATTTGAGGAGAATTTTGGATAAAAAATCCTGGTTGACTCTATCAAAGGCTTTGCTCATGTCCAGATTTAAGAAGAAGGCTATAGAGTTGGAAAGGTGGGTAGAGTGGATCAATTCATGGGTAGTGATGGTGCCATCAAGGATATTGCATTCTTTAACAGTGCTCCCTTGACATGGGTCAATGATTGAGGGGAGGATACTAGAGACCTTATAAATAACATTGCACAGGCTAATGGGATGATAATCTAAGATGGAATGGGAGTTAACACCTTTGGGGATCAGGGCCAGGAACGTGGAGTTGATGTCTCTGGGGATGACCTTGGATGACTGCATTTTAGAAATAGCAAGGCACAGATCTAGACCAAAAATGTCCTAGTATTTTTGGAAGAATCTAGGGGGAAAGCCATCAGGCCCAGGAGCTTTGTCTGGTTTTATGGAAAATAGGACCTGGTGAATTTCCTTGTGGGTGAGAGGACATAGGAGGAACATATTGGTATCATGAGATATGGTGTTGGGGATGTTATCAAGAAGGGATTCCATGGCAGAGGGAGACTTTACCAGAGGTAGAGAAAGGAGATCTTTGAAATGGCTAACAACTTCATCCCTAATTTGATGAATGTCAGAGGTGAAGGATCCATCTTGTCTAACCAGACTCTTAATTTTGTTGGCTCCCCTATGCCTAAGAGTGGAGATATGGAAAAACTTAGAATTGGAATCCCCTTCCCTAAGCCAGAGCTATCTTGACTTTTAACGCCAAAAGGTTTTCTCCTTACTCAGGATGTTGTGATAATTAGCAAGTAATCCCCTCTCTTCGTATTTGAGACTGTCATCCCCTAACCCTTTCTGAAAACTATCTTCAATTTGGTCAAGTCTGCTCTTGATGTTATGCTTAGAATTAAAGATATTCCTGAAGGTTTCTTTATTCCAGATTTTTAGGTTCTTCGTGACAAACCTCATTTTTTGCATGAATTGGTTGTTGGCTATACCCGAGAACTTTCTTTTCCACCACATGGTAATCTGATTTTTGAGGTTGAGGTGCTGGATCCACATTGATTCAAACTTGAAGGGTGTATTGAACTAGAATTTGGTAGCTATATCTAGTAGGAGAGGGCTATGATTAGACCCAATATTGGGGAGGGCTATCATACTATCATCCCCGAAGAGTGGGAGGGCTTCCTGGGATAAAAGGACACGATTGAGGTGCTCCTAGATGAGGTTGTTTCCCTTCCTTCTGTTACTCTAGGTGAAAAGGGATCCTTGGAGCTAGACATCCATGAGGGCATTGGAGTCTATGAATTATCTTAAATCATCTATGGCCTTGTGGGTTATAGTGTTACCTCCTTTCTTATATGAGAAATGCAAGGGTGAGTTGAAATCTGCTGCCAGGACCCATGGGATATTTTCAAAAGCTTACCTCATCTGGGTGAGGATGTTCCACATAGCCATTTTTCCCTAAGAAGTGTTTAGGGCATAGATTTTAGTCATAACCTAGGTGGCCTGGGAGCTGAGGTCATGGAACAGAACGTTGGAAAGTCTATCATGACAAAAAATGAGTTTACCTTCAATTCTGGTAGGGTTCCATAAGCACAGAAGCCTGCCTGAAGACCCGGAGACGGATATACACAAAGTCATAGTTTTTCTAAATATTTTGTGTGACCTTGGAAGACCACTAATCATTTAGTTTAGTTTCCTGAATGAGGAAAATTGTAGGGTTGTAATCTCTCCTTATGGCTGCAACCAGTCTCTTCTTGGCTGCCCTATTTAGTCCCCTCGCATTCCAAGAGAAGACTTTCATTTAGAACTTTTGGGGCATCCTCGTAGAAGAAATGAGCAAGAATATTTGGGATTCGAACCCAAATTGGGGTAAATTTGATATTCTAGGAATTTGGGTCAAAGTTGGGCTACCAATTTTTCAAGAACAGGCTTCACCTCCCAAAAAACCATAGCCACCCAGATAGGATGCACTCAACAACATCTTGGGTATTGATATGGATCATGAAGAAGCCTCTAGTCATCATAGATAGTTTCAAATTTCCTATTGTCTTCCATTTGGATGCATCCCATCATCGTATTGCATCCATACTTGGGTGTCCTCCCACAAATTTCCCCACCAAGGAGTAGGAGTCACAAGATGCATAGCTATCCATGAGATTTTTAGGGTAGAGAACATCGCAGCCATGAGTAATGAAGTTGTTTGCAGCGTTCGAGGTTGCTCTTTGCTTGTTTTGTAGGAGATCTGTGAACGAGGGTTGGCCATGATTGGTTCCACCATCATTTAATTTATCTAGGGGTTTCTTAACCATGTTGGCTTCGCTTGAGTTGCAGTTAGTGGTGAGTGAATCCTCGACTTCGCCTACCACTGTGTGATGAGTGAGAATGGAATAAGTTTTTGCCACAGTGCTCAATAGGGTCTTTTCCTTGTGTACGACTCGGCTCTCACCTATTTGTTTGTCTGCTTCTACCATGTTGCTTTTTTTCCCCAACACTCATTTGATCAATTCCAAAAATTCATCATCCGTATATCAAGCACACTAATAATTAAGTTCGTTACACCCTTCCTCTATTTTCCCCTGTGGGTGCATTCATTTTGCATGTTGAAGCATCGATTTACTCTTACTTGATCTCTATTGATGATATAGACATCTGTATGAGTTACCTCTTTATCAGAGATCTTAGATTCATTTAACATAGCCCTGGCCATACCCTGAACATTTCTATTTTTCCTTTCAATTACTCCATTTTTTTGTGGAGTTCTTACTATTGAGTATTATCTCTTGATTCCATACTATTCATAGAATTCTATAAATTCACCTGAATTAAATTCTCCTCCTCTATTTTATCTTAGACACTTGATATTTTTTCTTGTTTCGTTTCCTACAAGTACCTTGAATGCCTTGAACTTTTCAAATGCTTCTAATTTTTTCTTTAAAAATGTTACCCAAGTTATTCTAGAGAAATCATCAATAAATAACATGAAATAGTTCTCACCTTGTAAACTCTTTGTCCTAGTAGGACCACATAGATCGATGTGAACTAGTTCCAAAGACTTGGATAAAGAAAAATCCTTTGATTTGAAACTTGATCTTGTTTTCTTACCATGCTGACATTGTGCACAAATCGTACTTGGGGGTTTTATTATCCTGGGAAAATATTTGACTGCTTATTTGTTGCTTATTTTCACTATGTTGTCAAATTTCAAGTGACCCATACCTCTATGCCATAACCAACTCTCATCCTCTTATTTGTTCTATCGGCATCTGCAAGAAGCTTTCTTGTCTTGGATTTTATGATATCACATCCATTTGGGTGAAATGTGAGAGTGTGCCCTTGATCACATAATTGACTTACACTTAGTAGGTTGTGCTTCAATCCTTCAACATATAACACATTTTTTGTCCTTGATCTTCCATTATCCAAACTCAAAGTCCCTTTTCCAACAATTTTAGCAAAAGCATTATCACCAAATTTTATTGTTCCTCCATTTATTTTCTTGAGAGAAAGAAATTTGATTTTGTCACCTATCATATGACTTGAACAACCACTATCAATATACCACTGATTCCCTTCATTTTGCACATGAAGAGCTATTTGTACCAACATGGACTTTTATTTTTCTTGTTCCTTTTTCTTTTTCCAAACTTTTGAGGGCATCTCCTTTTGAATTGTTTGACTTTCCTCTTCCTTGCTTGATTTAGGAAGTTCAAAAAATATTGTTTTACACCATCTAGGTTTGTGCCCAAAATTATTAATTTTATAACACATGACATTGTTATTCATGAAAGGTGTAAAATAATTGTAATTTCTATTGATGATGTCAACATTATTTTTCACATAGACCATGCAATGTACAAATTTATGACCATATTTTTCACATGAAAAACAATAACCATGGAAAAAATATTTAAACCTGTTTGATTACCTTGGATGATATGGTCATCGGGTTCTTTCATTTTTGTTCCTGTGATTGACTTATATCCATGATGATTCTATGTTTTCTTCCTCATTGATATTTTTACCCTTCAATAAATCAACATAGATCATGGACTCTTCTTTACTTACTTTATTTGATGTCTTTATTCCTTTTGAGCTTGAATCCTCTTTCTGTTTCTCTAACCTTATATTTTGTTGCAACTTATCCTTAGACTTTTCTACTTCCTTTCTTAGAGAGACAACTTCATGTTTCAATTTTTCACATTCTAATTATTTTACCTTTAATTTCTCAACCATAACTTCTTCAATTATTTTTGCCTCTTCAACCTTCACTTTTAAGTCTATGAGATCTTGTAGAAGCCCTGTCTTTGTTTTCTCATCCTCTTGAACTTGAGCCTTCAATCATGAATTCTTCTTTCTAACCCTTTTCAATTCTCCAAGAGTAGCAATAAGTTCCTCCTCTATGTTAACCATGGTTTATTCTTCATTTTTAGGATCTCTCTTGTTTATTTCAACCATAGGAGCATCTTCTATCACTTTAGTTGCCATGTGTGTTCTTGTAAGATCTTCCTTCAAGTTGTTAGGCTTTCACAAAGGAACCTGCTCTTATACCAATTGAAGAACACAAGCTTATACTGAGAGGGGGGTGAATAGTATAAGATACAAATTTTACTTTTCTTTACAAACCAATATCATCCAATAATATCAATTTCAATATGAAACAATGCACAAATCACCACACACATAAGAGACAAAAATTTAACATGGTTCACCTAATATGGTCTACATCCATGGAGAAATATTTCTTCTAAATTTCTTAATAAATTTCTTGCAAACCAATTTCCTATTACAATGTTTGTGGACCTCAATCTATAGGAGACACCAATCCCCTCTACTCTACTTCATGGATCTCTATCTATAAGATACACCAATCCCCTCTACTCTGTATCATAGACCTCTATCCACAGGAAACACCAATCCCCTCTACTTTGGTTTGTGGACCTCTATACACAAGAGACACCAATCCCCTTTGATCTGGTTCATGGACCTCTATCCACAAAAATAACATTCCCATATGCTCTGGTCTACTCCAAAGCGTGCTCATATTTCTTCTTAACTCTGCTCATAACTCTACTTAAATATGCTCATAAAACCTGCTCAAACTTGCTCACAATTCTGCTCAATCCTGCTCACAACTCTGCTCAAATTTACTCACAAAAACCTTCTCAAATCTGATCCAAAATCTTACATACAAATAATGCTCATCTATACCCAAAACCAAATATAACAATCCACAAATTTTTCATGCTCATCTACTCCCAATCATACACAATGCACACCTTTTGCTTTCAAATATGTTCTATAACCCTTGCACATTTACTCCCAATATCAATCAAAACCAATGCACAAGTTTACTCATAAATATGACCTATAACCTTTGCACATTTACTCCTAATTTCAATCAACACTAATGCACATCAAATCAATCCTTATACCTCCAACCATATGACATCAAAAATATTTTCCTCAAACAAAACCACCCTTGAGAAAGGAATTAAATTATCATACCTCTAAATTTGCCTCAATCATGATAGTCTTCTTTTGCATATACCTGTCTTGATAAAAATAAATTTCTTTTCTTTGCCACTTCAAAATTGGTTAGCAAATCTTTTTTTCTTGAATAGATATCAAATAATTATCATTTAAAAACCCTTGTCAAAATGTGCATAATAAAGCTTAACAAGAATAATACCTTATATCTCCTTTTTAATCTCAAAAAATAAAGCTTTAATAATAACTAAACCCTTAAATCCCCTTTCTCTAACATGCAAATAATACAAATAAATTTAACCACAATACACCTTATTTCTCCAATTTCTAATATGCAAGAATACAAGTAAATTTGACCACAATACACCTTATTTCTCCTTTTTCTAATATTCAAAAATACAAATAAATTTGTCCATAGTACACTCTATTTCTCCTTTTTCAATATGCAAAAATTACAAATGACTTTGTCCACCATACACCTTATAACTCCCACTAAAATTAAATTAATAATAAAATATTTGCTCTTACCTCACACAACAAGCCCCCATGAATGCGAAGAGAATCAAATTCACAACCTCTACCAATGCAGCACCCTAGCAAAAGCTAGGCAACTAGTTGGGCTACCCCAATGGGTAGAAACAAGGGCTCAACATGAATTAATTCAACACTATCTCCATATTTTCTCTACCACAAAATAAAAACTACACCTCTCGGATTCGACCTCGAGACTTCCTGCCATGCAATGCCTTAGCGCTGGCTCAACGACCATCTGGGCTAGCCACCCAGATAGGACCAATCATTTTAGTAATAAATATTTATTCCTTTTTGCTCAGTACTTCAAAACTTGCGGTATTTACCTCTTATTATATTTAATTAAAATTTCGCACGAAAGCCATCATATAACACATCGAAAACCTCATTAAAAATAAAATATTTTTACCCCATATATATGGTTTACCTTCAATATTCAAGGATGTCGATGCATATATAATTTTTCAAATTTATATTACCTCCATGAACTTTGGTGCCTCCTATTTTCAAAACTTTATATTATAATATTTTAAATATTATAATATTAACTCTTAAATTTTATCCCATGCAACTTTAAACCTGTTTCCTTCTCTTGGAATATTTAATTCTTTTTGTCCCATGCAACTTTAAACCTTTTTCCTTCTCTTGGAATATTTAATTCTTTTTGTCCCATGCAACTTTAAACCTTTGTGTCCCAAGATTTTTCCTTCTTTATAATATTTAAATTTGATATTTAAATATTATAATCCTTCTCTTAAAAATATTTTCCTTGCTTGGAGATATACCTTACCTTGAATAATTGTCCAACCTAGAATAATTATCTATGGTTTTCTATTTACTAAATTCATCCTTGACATAATCCATCCTTATAAACACATCACCCTTGAAGAATATTTTTGCCTTGAATACCATGTTCCTTTGACATCAATGACAATTCAATATTTCCAACACCACCATAGAGGAAATACTCTCTAGCAATATCAAAGAAGAGAAAATCTATATAGTTGAATAAGAGTCTTCAAAATTGGATAACTTTTTGGATGTGATGCATTCATAAATTCTTGATGACCATCTAAAGTAATCGACATCTAAAACATGGGGTCAATTTTTGACAAGACATTTGATCCAAATGGGATGGGGTGACCTATCACTATAGGTATGATGTATATATTGTAAATATAAAGAGAGATAGAGAGAGAGGAAGTCATTTCTCCTTGTAAATTTGAAGATCCCTCCAAAGCACAAGGTGAGTCATTTTTCATATGAAGTAAAGCTAAAGGTGGACCCAATGGGAATTTTTAGCAGCATTATGCATGTGCACTTTGATAAAGGTGCAAGCAAGAAATTTTTAGGCCATGAAAGTAGAATTAGGAGAAATTCGGGCACTTTTAGCATAAGTATGTTAAGGAAAAACCTTTAAAATCTAGGTTCAAAGAGCCAAAATGCAGAATGTGGTTAAGTTCTCAATCCACCTGAACTTCTATACCTAGCCAAAATCTAGAATAGTACCAATGGTCTATCTCCCAACCTTGGGTAATTTTCCTCATACCCACCTGTTCTCACATTTAGGTAAAAGAGCAAGTTAAAATTTTCAAGAAAATGGCTAAGTGTTGAGCTTGGTGGAAAAATAGGACATGCAAAGAACAAGAGCACCTTATTTAGACCTAAACTAGTTAGTCATTGGAGTAGGGTTTTTTCAAGAAGGAAAAGGAGAAAGTGTTGAGTTAGGCCAAAAAGTGAGAAGTTGATGGACTCTATATGGGTACCAAAGACTTACCATGAAGATTTTAAAAAATAGGCTTAGTGTTAAGCTTGGTAAAAAAATGGGCAATTGATGGTCCCAAAAACTCACCATGATGATATGCAAAAATAAGCTAAGTGTTGAGCTTGGTGGAAAAGCGGGCAGCTAAAAAAATTTGAATGGGTCCCAAAAACCTACCATGAAGATATGCAAAAATAGGCTAAGTGTTGAGATTGGTGGAAAAATAGGTAGCTGATAGACTCTAGACGGATCCCAAAAACCTGCCATGGAGATATGTAAAAATAGGATAAGTGTTGATCTTGGTAAAAAAATAGACAGTTGTCGGGCTTTGGAAGGGTCCCAAAAACCCACCATCATTGGAAATTTCATTCTTTGGAAATTTAAAACAAGTAGAGAGCAAAAACTAAAGAAAACATTGATGCTAAAAGAAAAAATTGGAATACAAATACCTAGAATCCTACTAAAGAGAAATTTATTGCATGAAATTGAGTTCACTGCCTACACACTAGTTCATCACCTATGACACGTTTATCACCTATTGACCTATGAATTTAAAACAAAAACCTAAAAAATGGAAGATAAAATATGAATTAGCTTTTAGGGGTTCTTCTTTATGCTTGGGAAGATGTTAAGCTTCTGTGTTTGTAGTCAAGCCCCTTATCCCTTTTCACAATATCAATTTTGACCTTTTGAAAGGAGATTTTCTATACAAAACTAAAATGTAATTACTAAAAAATCAAACTAAACTAGTTGAGAGGGTGCTAGGATATCTCTAGGCTTGACTAATAATTGTTTTGATGATGGAACTAATAAAATAACTAATTGAGAGAGTTTTACACCTTGTAGGGAAAGTTAGTAGCTTACAAGATAGGTTCATAGATTTTAACCTTTGAAATTAATTTTAAAATAGTAGCAAAGTATTTTTAAGCTATGATAATGATATATGGGTTGGAATAAGACCAAAAAAAATTATAGTGAAAGCAACTTTGACAACTCTAATGCAACTATAATTAGAGAGGTACAACTATTTAGATAGGGCAATTATAATCTTGTAAAAGGGGTAATATAAATGAATTGAAAGAAAAGCATAATCAAGAGAAGCATATATATATGTGTGTGTGTGTGTGTGTGTGTGTGTGTGTATGTATGTGTTGGCAATTTTGGGTTTGAGATCCTAGCTCCTTGTCTATGAGTTGTCATTGATGTCAAAAGGAAATGGCATTAATGTTAAGAGGATGTGTTGGCTTCAAAGGTGAAAGATTCCAAGAGAATCTTCTTAAGAGAATCCAGAGAGATTCCATTGGATAAGGTTTTTGGATAGGGTTTTTATTAAAACCAAGTTAAATGGTTTTTATTAAAACCAATGGAGGTTCTCTTTATTATTTAATTATTATTTAAAACCCTTCAAGGTTTTAATTAATTAATTATTTAATTAATTAAGGGAGAAATTATTTTTAATTTATTAAAAATACTTAAAGGTTTTTAAACCTTTTTTATTCTTAATTTATTAAAATTAATTAAGGGTTTTTAAAACCCTTTAGAAAGCAATTTCGATTAAATTCGAAATTACGTTTCTCTGCCGTCGACGTGTTCTAAAGTCCACGATTGGACTATAAATATGGGAAGGATCCTAAGGTTTAACTCCTCTTGAGATTTTCGAATGCATTAATTTTTGGCTGCGATCGATGCTCTGTTGACGCCGTGGAAGAAGAGAGCTCGCGTTTGAAAAACTTACGAAGTGCTTGTTCGTTGAAGTGGTAGGAAGTCTGTCTTAGACTTCGTTAGCCCCTTGTGGGCTAGTGGCAGCATAGGCTGCGTTTGGGCTTTGCGTAGGCGGAGGTCTGCGTTTCGATTCCCACGGAGGGAGTTGTGCATGGATTAAGTCACATTTTTGTTAAAACGTATTTTGTGCCGCGTTTTTCGGATTCATCAAAGGCAGCCATTCCACGATTTTTGAATTCGTCAAGGGCAGCCATTCCGCGATTTTTGGATTCTTCAAGGGCAGCCATTCTAAGGTGTGATTAATTTCTTGATATAATTTTTGGCATTGTTTAGCATTGTTTAAAAGACATAGGAGAAATAAGGGGATATTTCTTTGGTTGTATTTTTGAGATTAGTCTTTTGCTATGCTAAAGTTTAAAATGGAGATATAAGGTGTAAGTTTTGGTTGTTGTGTTTTTGACTTCTTTGGTGGTTGTTTTCAAAAGAAGAGAAGCTAAAAGGTGTACTAAGGAAAGTTTTTATATGCTCATTTATCTTGGTTCTAACCCTAACTTGGTTGGAAGTTTGAGGGTTGTGTGTGGTGACAGCTTTAAGGGTCAAGTTTCTTCTACTCCAATAAGGTATGGGCACATTCTTCTTATGAGTATGATTGGTGTATGTTTTCTGAAATAAGGTTGGAGTGAAAAGGTTTTCAACTAGGTTTTCTTTGATTGGGTGTAAATCCTATTTTCTGGTTTGTTGAAGACTACTTATGCATTGTTATCCTTAAGGAGAGTTTTTTGATGAATGCATAATTTCTGGTTTGAGATAGTGGAAGCTTTGTGCACTAGGGTTTGTATTTGTGAGTCAAGCTACTTGCATTGAGTTGGTGGAACCCTTGGTTGGCTGTTTTGAGTTTGATGGTTGAGTTGCTTCCATAGAGGTTGTTTGATCAAGTTATTGCTTTACTTGATTCATGATATTGGGCTTACTCCATTGAGTTGATTTGAGCAAGTTATTCTTTGCATTTGGTGATATTGTGTTGGTGGTTGTTTTGTTCAAATATCTTTGGAGGGAAAAGGATTTCTACTTGTTTCCTTTTCTTGTGATGATTGGTTGAATGCTTCAAGGTTAATGTTGAGTTGAATGATGTTGGTTAAACCTTGTCTATAAGCATTGTTGTTAAAGCCCTAATTGGTTGAGAAAAGATATTGGTTGTGGAAAGAACATGAGTAGCATTGTTATATGAGATATTGCATGTTTGGCAATTGTTGGGTTGTGTTTCATGTTCTTGAGAAAAGCATACTACATCTATCTTATTCTTTTGAGATTGAGATTGAGTTGAGATTGATATTGGGAGTTAAGTATAGAACATATTGAGTCTCTAACAATTCTCTTTATGTTTCTATGAGATTTGAGATTGAGATTGGGAGTTAAGTATAGAACATATTGAGTCTCTAACAATTCTCTTTATGCTTCTATGAGGTTGATGAATCACATTGGGTCTCTAACAATTCTCTTTGTGGGTTCATGCTAAGCAAGTTTTTCTTGGTGAACTTGTGAGCTGTTTTGGACAGGTTTCGTTGGGGACTTGTGAGCAGGTTTTGAACAGGTTCCGTTGGGGACTTGTGAGCAGGTTTTGGACAGGTTTCGGTGGGGACTTGTGAGCAGATTTGGACAGGTCCTAGCAGAGGACTTGTGAGCTGAGATTGATAGTTCTATCAGAGAACTTGAGGACAGAGGTACATTGGTTCTATCAGAGAACCTGAGGATAGATTTGGCAAGTCTTTGAGAAGGCTTGTGGACAGAGGATTGATTTGTTCAAGAGTTGGACAGATCTGATAGATAGAGGAAGACTTGTACTAGACCGACTGACTGTGTTTGGTATAGGTTGTTGAGCTACTATGGACGTGATCATAGAAGGCAGAGGTCTCTTAGGCTAAGCATTGAGGATAGGAGGTCTTCGGTGGAAAGGAGTTCCACATGCTGGCAAGAGGTAGAGACAGTTGATCTTCTGAGGGATCATATCCAGAGTAGAGGGGAAGGTATCTCCTTTGAGCAGAGGCTCATAAATTTATATTGGGGGAAGGTTTCTCCTTTGGGCAGAGGCTCATAAATTCAGATTGGGGAAGGTTTCTCCTTTGGGCAGAGGCTCATAAATTTAGATTGGGGGAAGGTATCTCCTTTGAGCAGAGGCTCATAAATTTAGATTGGGGGAAGGTATCTCCTTTGAGCCGAGGCTCATAAACATTGTAATTGGGAAGGTTTCCCAAAGAACTTTGAGATAACTTTTAGAGAAAAGTTTTGTGGACGTAGCCCAGGCATTCTGGGTGAACCACGTTAAAATTGGTGTCACTTTGTGGATGATTTTGTGCATTGCTTTGATATTGCTTTGGGTATATTGCTTTACTATTTTGAAGTATAAAGGAAAAAGTAAAAAGAGGTCTTATACTGTTCACCCCCCTCTCAGTATAAGCTTGTGTTCTTCAATTGGTATCAGAGCGGGTGCCTTCGAAAAGTTTAATAGCTTGAAGGAAAAGCTAGTAAAGAACACAATGGATCATTCAAGTGGCAATGCAGCACCTATTCTTGATGGGTCAGATTTTGGTCTTTGGAGTGCAAGGATGAAGGTTCATCTAATGGCACTTGGGAATGAGGTTTGGGAAGTGATTGAAGATGAGTACACTATTCCCGAACATGGTCCTAATACTAAAGAAGAAAGGCTCCTACATCACAACAATTCAAAAGCAATGAATGCAATCCTGAAAGGCTTACAGAAAGCAGATCTCACCAAAGTGATTCACTACAAGACAACTAGTGAAATGTGGAATCAGTTGAAGGTGGTTCATACAGGTGATACAAATGTCAGAAAGGCCAAGTTGAGACACTTCAAAGGTATGTTTGAACAACTCAAGATGAATGATGATGAAAATATTAGTGACTACATGCTTCGTATGGATGAGGTTGTTAACTCCATGAAAGACCTAGGTCTTGAGCTTGCTGAAAATGATGTTTGTGATAAGATTTTAAGATCTCTTCCTAATAGATTTAGTGAAAAGATTTCTGCTATTGAGGAAGCTAAAGATTTGGATAAATTGAAAAAGGATGAGCTCCATAGTATACTTGCAACATTTGAGTTAAGAACTCAAGTGAAGGTTGATGTCAAGAAAGAGGCAGCTTTCAAGGCTACAAAAGAATCCAAGGGTAAACAACTTCAAGATAGTGATGAGTCTTCTAGTGATGAAGAGGCATATTACAGCAAGAAAGGCAAGTTCTCTAGAAAGCACAAAAGTATGAAAAATGTAAGATGTTTCAATTGTGGAAAGTTTGGTCATTATGCTACTGACTGTACTATTTCCAAGAATGAAAGTGATGAAGATAAACAAGATTCTAAGAGCAAGGATTCTGAAAGGTACAAGCATCACAAGAAAAACAAAGATGAGCACAACAATCAAGGAAAGAGGTATTCTCACAAGCACAAGAAGAGTTTCTACCTAGACAAAGCAAGTAAGTGTTCTAGTAGTGATAGTGAAAGTTCTTCAAGTGATAATGAAAATGAGATGTTGTTCATATCGAAAAAGAGGAAGAACCGAAACATAGATTCATTATCATGAAATGTCTTAGATGTGGAAATTTTGGTCACCTTGAGGATGATTGCACAAATAATGATTTGGTTTCTAGTATGTATGAGGATGCTTCAGAAAACTATAAGGAAGATGCATGTATGGTTTTTGAAAAGGGTAGCACCTCTAGTGATAAGAAATCTAAAAAGGCTTTGATGATTCAAAAGGAAATCAAATAAAGGATCTTGAGAGTGAACTTATTAGTGCTCTTAGTGCTTTGAAAAAGGAAAGAAAGAAGAATGCTAGACTCAAGGATAAGTTAGATGAATGTTGTATGGAGAGAGATGATCTTATTGAAAATCTTGATTTCTCTATAGCTAAGACACAAGAACTCAAGGATGAGTTAGAGTCTAAGGTTCTTGAGTATAGTGAGTTAGAACAGAAAATGGCTTCTTTGAAAGAGGAAACTAAAGAGTACAAGGATAAGCTTTACAGGTTTCAAGATAGCTCCAAAAAGGTTAAGTCACTCATCAAAGGTCAAAGAAAGACAACAGATAAAACAGGCCTTGGTTTTGTTAAGTCACACAAGGAACAAGTTGAAGAGTCTAGTAAGAGACTCCAAAAGGAAGAGAGTTCTGATGAGGAAGGTATTTCAGATCATGAGTCCTTGAATGATAGATGCACAGAAACAGAAAACAGAATTCAGAATGAGAAGAAGAAGAAGTTTTCAGGACCCAAGAGGTCAAATAAAGGAAAGTTTCAAGGCAGATGTTTTGCTTGTCACAGGTTTGGTCACATGGCTTCACATTGCATGGCTCAAGTGAAGAAGGTAAATGACAGTTTTAGAAGTGCTAGTTACTTTCAAGGGTATTGCTACTCTTGTCAATAGTTTGGGCACAAGGCAGTTTATTGCAAGGCAAATAACAGGAACATATTTGGTCAGAACAAGTTTGGCCAAACAGGTTTGGTCAGTTTAGGCAATACAGGTTTGGTCAGAACAGGTTGGCCAAAACAGGTTTGGTCAAAACTGGTGGATTCAAAGATCAGGTTTACCGTAGAGAAATAACATTGTTACTTGTTATAAGTGCAACAATAAAGGTCACATAGCTAGACAGTGTAGAGCTGAAATTCTAGAATACAGGAACAGGAACAATGGCATGATCAGGTCCAAGGATCAAGGCATGGACAAGAACAGGGATGAGAACAAGAACAAGAACAGTGATAAGAACAAGAATATGGACAAAGAGTTCAAGAGAAGGCCCGACAAGGAAGTTATAGACGCTGATGATGATCGATGCCTAATGGGAGTTTTACTCCCACCCCAGAATTAATCACCTCATCAGGAGGTGGGGGAGGGACTAAGCTAAGAGGCTCATTCTTAGTCCCGAGCCCCAAAGGTGACCCTTTGCCATTGATGACAAAGGGGGAGAGATTTGAGTAAGGGGGAGAGCCTCAAGACAGGGGGAGTTGTTTATGTTGAGTTTTTTGTTGTTGAGAAGCATGGTTTGCCATCAATGACAAAGGGGGAGATTGTTGGCAATTTTGGGTTTGAGATCCTAGCTCCTTGTCTATGAGTTGTCATTGATGTCAAAAGGAAATGGCATTAATGTTAAGAGGATGTGTTGGCTTCAAAGGTGAAAGATTCCAAGAGAATCTTCTTAAGAGAATCCGGAGAGATTCCATTGGATAAGGTTTTTGGATAGGGTTTTTATTAAAACCAAGTTAAATGGTTTTTATTAAAACCAATGGAGGTTCTCTTTATTATTTAATTATTATTTAAAACCCTTCAAGGTTTTAATTAATTAATTATTTAATTAATTAAGGGAGAAATTATTTTTAATTTATTAAAAATACTTAAAGGTTTTTAAACCTTTTTTATTCTTAATTTATTAAAATTAATTAAGGGTTTTTAAACCCTTTAGAAAGCAATTTCGATTAAATTCAAAATTACGTTTCTCTGTCGTCGACGTGTTCTAAAGTCCACGATTGGACTATAAATATGGGAAGGATCCTAAGGTTTAACTCCTCTTGAGATTTTCGAATGCATTAATTTTTGGCTGCGATCGATGCTCTGTTGACGTCACGGAAGAAGAGAGCTCGCGTTTGAAAAACTTACGAAGTGCTTGTTCGTTGAAGTGGTAGGAAGTCTGTCTTAGACTTCGTTAGCCCCTTGTGGGCTAGTGGCAGCATAGGCTGCGTTTGGGCTTTGCGTAGGTGGAGGTCTGCGTTTCGATTCCCGCGGAGGGAGCTGTGCATGGATTAAGTCACGTTTTTGTTAAAACGTATTTTGTGCCACGTTTTTCGGATTCGTCAAAGGCAGCCATTCCACGATTTTCGGATTTGTCAAGGGCAGCCATTCCGTGATTTTTGGATTCTTCAAGGGCAGCCATTCTAAGGTGTGATTAATTTCTTGATATAATTTTTGGCATTGTTTAGCATTGTTTAAAAGACATAGGAGAAATAAGGGGATATTTCTTTGGTTGTATTTTTGAGATTAGTCTTTTGCTATGCTAAAGTTTAAAATGGAGATATAAGGTGTAAGTTTTGGTTGTTGTGTTTTTGACTTCTTTGGTGGTTGTTTTCAAAAGAAGAGAAGCTAAAAGGTGTACTAAGGAAAGTTTTTATATGCTCATTTATCTTGGTTCTAACCCTAACTTGGTTGGAAGTTTGAGGGTTGTGTGTGGTGACAACTTTAAGGGTCAAGTTTCTTCTACTCCAATAAGGTATGGGCACATTCTTCTTATGAGTATGATTGGTGTATGTTTTCTGAAATAAGGTTGGAGTGAAAAGGTTTTCAACTAGGTTTTCTTTGATTGGGTGTAAATCCTATTTTCTGGTTTGTTGAAGACTACTTATGCATTGTTATCCTTAAGGAGAGTTTTTTGATGAATGCATAATTTTTGGTTTGAGATAGTGGAAGCTTTGTGCACTAGGGTTTGTATTTGTGAGTCAAGCTACTTGCATTGAGTTGGTGGAACCCTTGGTTGGCTGTTTTGAGTTTGATGGTTGAGTTGCTTCCATAGAGGTTGTTTGATCAAGTTATTGCTTTACTTGATTCATGATATTGGGCTTACTCCATTGAGTTGATTTGAGCAAGTTATTCTTTGCATTTGGTGATATTGTGTTGGTGGCTGTTTTGTTCAAATATCTTTGGAGGGAAAAGGATTTCTACTTGTTTCCTTTTCTTGTGATGATTGGTTGAATGCTTCAAGGTTAATGTTGAGTTGAATGATGTTGGTTAAACCTTGTCTATAAGCATTGTTGTTAAAGCCCTAATTGGTTGAGAAAAGATATTGGTTGTGGAAAGAACATGAGTAGCATTGTTATATGAGATATTGCATGTTTGGCAATTGTTGGGTTGTGTTTCATGTTCTTGAGAAAAGCATACTACATCTATCTTATTCTTTTGAGATTGAGATTGAGTTGAGATTGATATTGGGAGTTAAGTATAGAACATATTGAGTCTCTAACAATTCTCTTTATGTTTCTATGAGATTTGAGATTGAGATTGGGAGTTAAGTATAGAACATATTGAGTCTCTAACAATTCTCTTTATGCTTCTATGAGGTTGATGAATCACATTGGGTCTCTAACAATTCTCTTTGTGGGTTCATGCTAAGCAAGTTTTTTCTTGGTGAACTTGTGAGCTATTTTGGACAGGTTCCGTTGGGGACTTGTGAGCAGGTTTTGAACAGGTTTCGTTGGGGACTTGTGAGCAGGTTTTGGATAGGTTTCGGTGGGGACTTGTGAGCAGATTTGGATAGGTCCTAGCAGAGGACTTGTGAGCTCGAGATTGATAGTTCTATCGGAGAACTTGAGGACAGAGGTACATTGGTTCTATCGGAGAACCTGAGGACAGATTTGGCAAGTCTTTGAGAAGGCTTGTGGACAGAGGATTGATTTGTTCAAGAGTTGGACAGATCTGACAGACAGAGGAAGACTTGTACTAGACCGACTGACTGTGTTTGGTACAAGTTGTTGAGCTACTATGGACGTGATCATAGAAGGCAGAGGTCTCTTAGGCTAAGCATTGAGGACAGGAGGTCTTCAGTGGAAAGGAGTTCCACATGCTGGCAAGAGGTAGAGACAGTTGATCTTCTGAGGGATCATATCCAGAGTAGAGGGGAAGGTATCTCCTTTGAGCAGAGGCTCATAAATTTAGATTGGGGGAAGGTTTCTCCTTTGGGCAGAGGCTCATAAATTCAGATTGGGGGAAGGTTTCTCCTTTGGGTAGAGGCTCATAAATTCATATTGGGGGAAGGTATCTCCTTTGAGCAGAGGCTCATAAATTCAGATTGGGGGAAGGTATCTCCTTTGAGCCGAGGCTCATAAACATTGTAATTGGGAAGGTTTCCCAAAGAACTTTGAGATAACTTTTAGAGAAAATTTTTGTGGACGTAGCCCAGCCATTCTGGGTGAACCACGTTAAAATTGGTGTCACTTTGTGGATGATTTTGTGCATTGCTTTGATATTGCTTTGGGTATATTGCTTTACTGTTTTGAAGTATAAAGGAAAAAGTAAAAAGAGGTCTTATACTGTTCACCCCCCCCTCTCAGTATAAGCTTGTGTTCTTCAGTATGTGTGTGTGTGTGTGTGTGTGTGTGTGTGTGAGTGAGTGTGTGTATGTATGTGTGTGTGTGTATGTGTTACACAAGTGGGTTCTCAAAGAAGTCTCAATATTATTTTTCAACATTCTCAAGGCTTCACCACATTTGAATTTAATTTTACTACAGATGACACTCAAGTTGATAGGAGTGTCCCACATCCCATATTTTTGGGTTTCACCTTACTAAACATCACCATTTATAAGGATTCCAAAGTGGTTCCCAACATTTCTTATTCCCTCATTAGTATAGGACCATTTGACCACATTGTTGGGATTATCGTTTAAGGTCATAACACTTAAAGGGGAACACTTATTCTCTAACCCTTACATAAGTCTTTCTATGGGGTTAATTAAGGCATAAAGCCTTGGTTCTTAGTTACCACACCTCTATGGGCTAACTAAGGTCATTACCACTCACCTGAAAATGAACATGGTTACCTAAACCTCATCATTCTAGGTACCACCAATGTTGTTTTATAAATTATTCCATTAATTACATAGTTAAAAAACACTCAATCTTCATTATTCAATGTGTGTCAAATGATGAATATCATAGGGTACCTAGGAATAGATCACTTGGGAGACCTTGTGGTGTTATTCCTTCCTTAAGGATTATTATTGGTGTTTCCCTACCTTAAGGGTATTATCTATCTCTCTCTCATTTGTGGATTGTTATTGTGGATATTGTATTGTGGATGAATGATTTGATATTTCTGCATATTTTTGAATGGTTTATGTAATAATAATAAAGTTATGCAACAAGTGGTATCAGAGCAATAATTTTGGCAAAGTGGGGATTTTTGTGTGAAATTACAAAATTAGGGTAAATTGTTTTTTGGAAAAACATCTCATCTTTCAGAAGCCATATCTTTGCAAAAGTTTATCCAATTCAGGCGATTCTTGGATCAGTTTGTGCAAAATTTTAAGAGCTTTAAAATAAGTGGTCAAATGAAGGAATCTAAGTAGTTTTCAGGGATATACAACCTTTTGAAGTTAGTCATTTGAAATAAGGATAGTGACGAATTTTGCAGATTTTTTCTAGAAAAATATCTCATCTTTCAGAATCCATATCTCTGTGAAAGTTTATCCTATTTAAGTGATTCTTGGATTAGTTTATGCATAGTTTGAAGATATTTAAAATTACTGCTCATATGAATAAATATAAGTAGTATTGAGGGAGATATGACCTTCTAAAGTCATCCGTATGGAACAAGGGTAGTGACGAATTTTCAAGTTGTAAATTTTCGAAAGATGAAATTTGTTTAATTTGGGTAAGCAAATCAGTTCCACTTTATTTTTTGGAAGAAGAATTACTGATCTAGTTGTCTATGTGGATTTTTAGCTTCAAATCAATGGGAATATATTTATTTTCATAAAACCCTAGTTTGCATTAGGGAATGATATCTATTTTCAAAAAACCCTAGTTTGCATTAGGGTATCAACTATGGAACTACAAAAAATTTATGGAGCATATGATATTGATGCTAGGGATTGGTGGAAAAATTTAAATCCTTGTATCATCAACATCCTCTTTGGAAAAGTATGCTTCCTCATTTTCTTGGAGAAGTTGCTCTCTTGTGGTTTTATAGTCTTAGTGGCACCCATAATGAGTTGTCTTGGGAAGAAGTGGAGCATGCATTCTTAAGTAATTGGAACCCCTATAAAAATATAGTTACTTTTATGGAATATGAAGAGGAAATACAGATATATTTTATGAAAATTCTTGAGGAAAGGGATACAAATATAGATAGCTTAATGGATGTCATCATAGACCTTAAAAGAAACTACAGGGATTTCAAAATGAGCGAAATGAAATGAAAGGAGAATGGGAAGTTTTAAAGAAAAAAAATGAAGACTATGAAAAAGAAATAAAATTACTCAAGAAGGATAAAGAGGAAAATGTTAAGGAATATAATGAGAAGAATGAAGTCACATCGTTGGATTTTTTTAAATTCAACTAAAAGTTCTATTTTGCAGGTTCATGGAAGCATTCAAAAGGAATAGGTTATTATTTCCATTGATCCTAGTAGCAAATATAATTTTATTAATATTGCTTTGGCTAAGAAGTTGCAAGTTCAAGCAACACAAATTAAGGATATATAGCTAGAGGGTGAGAATGTTCATATTTTTAAATATTTGAAGATCACCATGGATAAATATGTTTTACATTCATATTTCTATGCTATTGAGATGGATGATGAGGATATTTTTCATGGTTATCATTGGTTATATTCTTTGGGTACTTTTAACATTAATGTGCAAAAGAAGTTTATGAAGTTATGGTACATTAAAAAGAAGATAACATTGCAGGATATTTCTTAGCTTAAGGAGTAGGGATGCAAGGAAAATCAAGAAGTGGTTGTAGAGAAATAAATTGAAGAAACTAAAATAGAATCCAAGAAGGCAGTAGCAACAACAAAATCCATGGAAGAAGTAGCAGCAACGGAGTCCATGGAAATAATAGTAAAAAATTCCAAGGAAGCTTTGATAGAAGAGCACAAGGACACACCAAACAAAGAGAACATGGAGCCAAATGTTGAGAAGTCAAAGAAGGTAGAACATCAAGTTAATGTTGCACCATATCGCCATCCACACCACCATGAGCATCAACAATATGGGAGGTATGGTTAAAGGCAATAATATTGTGGTTCTACATGGAATCAGAAGGGTACCAACTATGGCAGTTTTTTGCATATAAGGCATAGTGATATTGATTTTTAGAGTGTATCATCAACATCAAGGAAAAAGTGGACCCATCATTCAAGTTATGAAAATACAGTAGCAAAAGTGGGGAACCAACGAAGCATATTTGGATACTCAAGTAAAAAAATGGTATACCAGCATCAACCTGTTTCACTTGGATGGATGGATGATCGATATTGGTACCAGTTTCTAACTTTTCTTAGAAAATCATATTATCATGTTTCTTCATATGTTTCGAGGATGAAACATTTGTAAGGAGTGTGGCATGGTAGGGTACCTAGGAATAGATAATTAGGGATATATTATTATATTATATAAGGGTTGGCATGGGCCACCCATAACCCAAGGTTGATTATATTATAATATTATATTATAATATTATATTAGTAGTCGGCTCCCCAAAGTAGAATAAGAATATGGATATATAAAGAAGATATATTTGTCATTGTAATAATCATTGGAGAATAATCTTATGTAATCATCTATGCCCATAAAATGGCCTCTTGATGCATTGTCATTAAGCACATCATTAAATCTCAAAGATCTTATCAATCCGGGTGGTGTCCAAGGCTGTCTACGATAGAAGGCTAGGGTAGAGTACAATTCAGGCATTCATATTTCAAGCATTTATTGGTGAAGCAAATTTTGGTTTAGCCTTTTGGTGTCACACTAAACCTAGTCTGCAGAATGAAAACTAAAATAAATTACAAGAATTGAAAACTAAATCTAAATTGTAGAATTTAACAATTAACTACAATTGCATGAATTGAAATTGCTAAATTGAAATCTAATCTACTTTTGCATAATTGAAATTTAGTTACTCTTGCATAATTGAAATGATGCTTGTAAATGAAACTTATTCTAAAAACACCTGTCAATGCCCTGCCACAAAAGGTCATCAAGCTTCTGCTACAGGAATTGACAGCAAAATGAAATATGCTGAAAATGGAAAGTTGCTAAAATAGAAAGCAGGGAAAACATGGAAAGCAAAGGAAAAATGCTTAATATAATTTTTCAGCTGACATACACACAAATTTTGTACACAAACATAATAGAAAACATAAATCACATAATACAAAATAAAAACAAGAAAATGAAATCTGGCAAGCAATCTATTAATTCTACTGCAGAAAATTATAGATTAAAACCTGCCATAAAATCCCTCCTTCTAGATCTGAAAGTGGGCCCATACTTCCTGATATAGAAGGAGGTGAAAAGCACTCCTTAACTAATTAACACTCATAACAGAAAATGATAAAATAGTTGCACTTTTATTGATGACAAAACATGCTAAAAACTGTTACAAAAAATTGTTGTATAGTCCTAATTGCTGCTATTGAAAACTCTCCTCTATTCTAATTCCTAACTGGCTCAACCAAGGAGGGAGTTGTGTTATTTATATAAATATTTACAACATATCCCATGCTCAAATCAGCCTATGTGCTACTTTACAGTGATTTGCCAATAATTTTGGATCTGAAATAAATGCAAATTTAGACAGTTTGTGTTGCAGTAGTAGTCATTGGCCCTTAGAAAGCATCTTCAGTGGTGGGAGTACGTGGGAGGAGTCTAGAAATATCTCACACATATTTCTCCACTTCATAATATGCCATTTCTATCTTGCAAACAACTTCCTATTATGCTGCAGTTTTTCTAGGTTTATCCTAGAAGAGGATCAAAATTGATCTTTTCCATGAATGGTGGCTTTGGACGCAAGGATGACAAAGTCATATGGGAGATATTTTTCTTTAACCTTTTCAACCTTCTTTTTCATTTTTCCATCATCAAAAATCAGTCAACAAGTCAAAAAGCACTTTCTGTTCTCATTCCGAAGATAAGTGGCTCATTCCGAAGAGACTGCATTTCTCATTCCAAAGATGTCTGTTCATTTCGAAGATCTTCGGAATGAACAACTGTGTGCTCTTCAAGTGATTTTAGCTACATTTCTTAGGTGGATTAGCCCTTAGGATCAGATTGCAATAGCCTTCATTCCTCTCCATGTGTGAATTCCATGCCTTGCCATTCATTTGTAGCTTGCTAGAATTTACATGGTAAATTACTGCATTTTCCAATTCCACTGCACAGTTGTAAAATATTGGCATTTCTTGCAAATTCAAACAAATTAGAACATGGAAAAATTATTCAAATATCAACATGAAGGAGTACATCAAGTTGCTACTGAATTTATACACTTCATTCACCAAGTAACCATGCTGAAATAGTGCAACAATGCTTGCACAATTGTCCCTCGCTCTGTTATACCTGTTGCTACCTATTTAGACCATGTGGGAATGCTTCTAAATAGGTCAGATGTCTTCTGTAGTCCTTCTAAACTCATTCCATCCATATCCTCATGCTTTGCTTGACAACTTCAAGGTGTTCCTATAAAGTGACAACTTGTTGATTTTTATATGGCTATTTTTTTTAGATTTTTAGATTTATGACAGTCCTAAAATTTTGGCTTCAATGTGGATTTGAAACAAGTTGAAGGGCAGGAAAACATTCAAAAACCATTGAGAAGTTAATGGATATCAGCATACCACATTTGGTTAATTGAAATGCATGTTTTTACTTGCTACTTAATCAAGCAAAATCAGTCACAAAATGCTGAAAATAGTCAAAAACAAAGATATAGTATTCCTAACATAAAATCATGCAAACACTTAACAAATAGTATATTTTAGTCAACTATTTGGCAATTAACTTATCATATGGTAGTCAAACATTGTGCAATAATGAGGCATTTTTGGGCCTCATCATCCCCCCAAACTTGAACTGATGCATGCCCTCATGCATCTTAGTAGGCCATAGTAATATGCAGGTTTTATTCTTGTGAACAACATCCTTTGCTACCTGCTAACTGAGAAATTCCTCCTTGCTGCACTATATCAAGTATTTTGCAATTAAGCACATGTATGATTCTTTTTCTATCTTTCTACAAGTTTTAGTGTTGCAAGGTACCTCTTAAAGGCTTGATATCATGTGATTCATCTTGCAATAGTCTTATTGTGGAACCGTATTTGCGTGATGCACTACTACTGATGGAATTTTTTGTTCTTAACAACATTTTAGCCTGAATGCTTATTTTTGTTGTTTGCATCTTTTGAACAAAATTGATAAAATTTTTGGATTTGAAATGCTTGAGGGATGTACTTACTTGTGGTAGAGCCTTATAAACCTCAATATTTGATGTACCCTACTCTTTTTGCTATTCTGTAGCATTTTCAGCAATTCTGGTATAGTTTCTGCTCATTCTGAAGATATCCTGCTCATTTCGAAGAGACTATATTTCTCATTCTGAAGATGTCTGCTCATTTTTAAGAGACTGTATTTCTCATTTCGAAGATGTCCTCTCATTTCGAAGAGACTGTATTTCTCATTCCGAAGATGTTCGCTCATTCCGAAGATCTTCAAAAAAAATGCAGAAATGACCTCCTATGCAAAAGTTAGCTACAAATTCTATTGTGGGCCCATCTCTAGAGTGTATAAGCCTTCCATAACATCAAAAATATCTTCTTCATCCTTTTGTTTAGATGCTATTCTTTGTTTTGTATGTTGCTATTTTATTCCAATAGTACTAAAATAGAACCTTCAGGTGCATTTTGTTGATTATCCTCCTTCAATTTATCAGACAATTGTGAGATATAAACTTGCAGTTCTCCTTCTGAAATTTGCCCTACAAATTGAAATAGAATTGCTGCCATGTCTATCCCAAAATCAGGTTTTTGCACAGTTTTGGAATTTCCATGCAATTAAGGGCATAAGGGGGTGTTTCTTGACATCTTGAACATGTTCCTTTTTCAACTTGTCAATATTGTATGAATAGTTTATGCCAAATACCGACTATCATACACTAAATGCTAAATGTTTACTATGAATTAAATGCAAGAAACACATACCTTACTCGTCTTGAAAATTGGTCATGCACCTTACAAGCTGCTTTTGATGATTGTTAGCAGGCTATCTAAAAACATAAACAAACATAACACATGTGCAATGTGAGATTTGTACAATGGTGGAACAATGATGGGTAGATCAACAAGGCAATGCATGCCAAAAAATTGGTTTTCATGCAAGCCAACTCAGTAGCGCCTCCAAGAAGGTTTTCACTACTGAATTATTCATTTTTTTTTTTTTTCATCTTTTTTCATTTTTTTCATCTCTTTTTTTCATTTTTCATCAGAAGAGGCTGCCATTTCTGGTTTTCAACCAACTTCTGTCCCCTTTTTTTTTTTCAAGTGCTTCAATGAGAGAGAACATCTCTCACTCTTATTTGGATAAGACCAATCCTTATTCTGCAAAAACATGTCAATTGTTGTATGAAAACACCATCTCTTTCTGTTGAAACCTGCAACATTGATGCAACCTTCCTTTCTAGATGAGCAATAAGAATCTTCTTACATCATAATTGCCTCCTTATTGCTGGAAATGAAGTATTGGCTCCATTGTTCCTCTTCCTTGCTGAAATTGATGCTTGTCCTCATGTATCCCCATTTTGTGGGACATGCCTTTGCTGCAAATTTTTTTTCTCTCTCTCTCTTTTTTTTCTTTTTTTTTTCAATTTTTCTTGTCTTGCTTGTACCCAAGAAGGAAGTTCACAAACAAGACTATTCTTCTTTTTGCTTTTCTTGTATTTTTTTTCTTTTTGTCAAACTTTTTATCATCACTCTGAATCTGATATTGAAGAGAAATTCTCTTCCATTATGTGTACATCCAATGGAATCTCCTTCAAGAACTCCTCCTTAGTTAATGGTGCATGGTATACCCGAAGGCAATGTCCATTCACCACTAACATCCTCCATGAATTACCAATGGGAGAAAGAAGCACTGCTCCATATCTAAAAACTTCTTCAATCAAGTGTTGTCAATGCCTCCTAGTCTGCAAAATCTTGTCAATCTGTACTTGAAACAATTAAATACCAATTCCCAAAAGATGTTAAGTTCTTACATCAAGATAAAATCTTGATATACCCTTGTAATTCCATGTAAAGGGATTGAAATATTGTTTCAAAATAGCAACAATTTTACTTTTTGTTTATAAGTCAGCCAACTAATAATGTTCAAGAATTTTCTTGGCTGCACTTCAATTTGTTTCATTCCTAGGAGGACATAATTTACCCCTTTGTAATTTCTTACTAAGGAGTTCAATGGAAGTAAATTTTCTATGTGCAATTTTTCTAGTTTTTCTCCTTTATCCAAGGCTAATTTTTGTGTGTTTGGACTAAAGGTTTTCTGTGTATCTCCATTGATTTTTATCTCTTCAAGCTTAGGTAAGTTCTTGTTTGAGCACAGTTGGATGTTGTTGCAGTCAATAACATTTCCTGTAGTTTTTTTTTTATTTACCAGATTCAGCTACATAGATAGGGGTTGCCTATCCTGTATTATTCAGACTGATCATAGGTTGGGCTAAAAAAAGAAATATTTTTGGTTTGCACAATAAGACAAGAAGTGTACAACTTTAGTAGATCAACTACTTGTCAGGTAGGATCACCTCTAATGAGATCAACTATTGTTTGTGTAGGCTAAGAATTGCTAGGTTGCGGTTTAGCACGGTAAAATCCTAACAATATTTAAGTAATAATGGAAAACTCTAGGATCATCATTAAGTTGTAAACTCCTATTTTGATTGTGCAAAAGTTTTTGTGATTTTTTTTATAGATTCAACTTACATAGACAGGGGTTGCCATGTCCTGTATTATTCATATTGGCCACAGGTTGGGCTGAAGGTGGTGGTTGATTTACTTGCCCTGTTTGTTGTTGTTGGGATCTCTCTTTGAGAAGAATTCAGACTAGGCAATAGATTTTGCATCTCTGAGTTATGGAAGTAAATGGCATTCATCAATGATATGTCCCTATGAACAAATGCTATAGGTAGCTGATATGGCTATTTTTTTCAAGGGATAGTCTTGTATATCTACCATGATATCTTTCCAACACCTAGTACAAATTTGTTTATACTACCCTGATGATATGGATATAAAAAGGGTAGTACTAGCAGATGGCTCTTCTAAATTTTTTAAGAGATCTTATGTTTCTTGATAATGAGGATGATGAATTCTTTCAATTTTTATCAAGAATTTCAAACATAGGCAATTTAACCCCCAAGTGTGAAGATCACCTCCCTATGGTTGCTTGTTTTCTAAATGGACTGAAATGCAACTATCAATAATTATTATTTATACCAGCTATTACATTCATATTTTACTCTGAACTTCATAACTTAGCACAATAATAATTATTTGACTGCTTTTACCCTCTAACAACACCATGATCCCTAGCAACGGTGCCAAAATGATGCGTTGTCGTTAAGCACATCATTAAATCTCAAAGATCTTATCAATCCGGGGTGGTGTCCAAGGCTATCTACGATAGAAGGCTAGGGCAGAGTACAATTTAGGCATTCAAATTTCAAGCATTTATTGGTGAAGCAGATTTTGGTTTAGCCTTTTGGTGTCACACTAAACCTAGTCTGCAGAATGGAAACTAAAATAAATTACAGGAATTGAAAACTAAATCTAAATTGTAGAATTTAACAATTAACTACAATTGCATGAATTGAAATCTAATCTACTTTTGTAGAATTGAAATCTAGTTACTCTTGCATAATTGAAATGATGCTTGTAAATGAAACTTATTCTAAAAACACCTATCAATGCCCTGCCACAAAAGGTCGTCAAGCTTCTGCTATAGGAATTGACAAAGAAAATGAAATATGCTAAAAATGGAAAGTTGCTAAAATAGAAAGCAGGGAAAACATGGAAAGCAAAGGAAAAATGCTTAATATAATTTGTCAGCTGACATACACACAAATTCTGTACACAAACATAATAGAAAACATAAATCACATAATACAAAATAAAAACAAGAAAATGAAATCTGACAAGCAATCTATTAATTCTCACTGTAGCAAAATTACAGATTAAAACCTGCCATAAAATCCCTCCTTCTAGATCTGAAAGTGGGCCCATACTTCCTGATCTAGAAGGAGGTGAAAAGCACTCCTTAACTAATTAACACTTAACAAAAAATGATAAAATAGCTGCACTTTTATTGATGACAGAACATGTTGAAAACTGTTACAAAAAATTATTGTACAAGTCCTAATTGTTGCTATTGAAAACTCTCCTCTATTCTAATTCCTAACTGGCTCAACCAAGGAGGGAGCTGTGTTATTTATATAAATATTTACAACATATCCCATGCTCAAATCAGCCTATGTGCTACTTTACAATGATTTGCCAATAATTCTGGATCTGAAATAAATGCAAATCTGGATAGTTTGTGTTGCAGTAGTAGTCATTGGCCCTTAGAAAGCATCTTCAAGTGGTGGGAGTACATGGGAGGAGTCTAGAAATATCTCACACATATTTCTCCACTTCATAATATGCCATTTCTATCTTGCAAACAACTTCCTATTATGCTACAGTTATTTCTGGGTTTATCCTAGAAGAGGATCAAAATTGATCTTTTCCATGAATGGTGGCTTTGGACGGCAAGGACGGCAAAGTCATATGGGAGATATTTTCCTTTAACATTTTCAACCTTCTTTCCATTTTTCCATCGTCAAAAATCAGTCAACAAGTCAAAAATCACTTTCTGTTCTCATTCTGAAGATAAGTGGCTCATTCTGAAGAGACTGCATTTCTCATTCCGAAGATGTCTGTTCATTCCGAAGATCTTCGGAATGAACAACTGTGTGCTCTTAAAGTGATTTTAGCTACATTTCTCAGGTGTATTAGCCCTCAGTATCATATTGCAATAGCCTTCATTCCTCTCCATGTGTGAATTCCATGCCTTGCCATTCATTTGTAGCTTGCTAGAATTTACATGGTAAATTACTACATTTTCCAATTCTACTGCACAGTTGTAAAATATTGGCATTTCTTGCAAATTCAAACAAATTAGAACATGGAAAAATTATTCAAATATCAACATGAAGGAGTACATCAAGTTGCTACTGAATTTATACACTTCATTCACCAAGTAACCATGTTGAAATAGTGCAACAATGCTCGCACAATTGTCCCCGCTCCGTTATACCTTGTTGCTGCCTATTTAGACCATGTGGGAATGCTTCTAAATAGGTCAGATGTCTTCTGTAGTCCTTCTGAACTCATTCCATCCATATCCTCATGCTTTGCTTGACAACTTCAAGGTGTTCCTATAAAGTGACAACTTGCTGATTTTTATATGGCTATTTTTTCAGATTTTCAGATTTATGACAATCCTAAACTTTTGGCTTCAATGTGGATTTGAAACAAGTTGAAGGGCAGGAAAACATTCAAAAACCATTGAGAAGTTAATGGATATCAGCATACCACATTTGGTTAATTGAAATGCATGTTTTTACTTGCTACTTAATCAAGCAAAATCAGTCACAAAATGCTGAAAATAGTCAAAAACTAGAGATATAGTATTCCTAACATAAAATCATGCAAACACTTAACAAATAGTATATTTTAGTCAACTATTTGGCAATTAACTTATCATATGGTAGTCAAACATTGTGCAATAATGAGGCATTTTTGGGCCTCATCACCTCTCACTTGGGATATCTTGTGGAGTTATTCCTTCCTTAAGTATTATTATTGGTGTTTCCCTACCTTAAGGGTATTATCTATCTCTCTCTAATTTGTGGATTGTTATTGTGTATATTGTATTTTGGATGAACAATTTGATATTTTTGCATACTGGTGAATGTTTTATGTAATAATAAGTAAGTTATGCAACATAATATATGGCTATTGCATCACCACAACTCCTAGATTCATGAGTACCCAACTATTGCATCATTGCAACTCCTTATAGGATCCACACCTACATGTTTATTGCATATCTGCAACTCCTAGGATTGGGTTGTCTCATGACTCTAGGTTCCTAATAGGTTTCTAGATCCATATCTGAGAAATAGAATATATGGCTATTGCATCACCACAACTCCTAGATTCATGAGTACCCAAATATTAAATCATTACAACTCCTTATAGGATCTACACCTACATTTTTATTGCATATCTGCAACTCCTAGGATTGGGTTGTCTCATGACTCTAGATTCCTAACAGATTTCTAGATCCATATCCAAGAAACTTCGTGCAAAGGGGTTACATACCCCCAAAATGAGGTGCTCTTTAGGTTGGGACCTAAATGATTGAATTATTTAATCATGTCCATTTGTAGGGCAAGGGCTCATTTAGTTTAGAATGTTCTGTCAAATCCTCTCGCAACTTGTCAATTTTTATCTGTAAGATAGTGTTTCATTATCGAAGGTGGATAATATTTCGATAGTCGACTCAGGTGTAGGTAAATCAAACTCATGCCCTAGTGTATCCCTTTTATCATGAGTTTTGATAGTCTTTTACTGATGCCTAATTTTTTATTGGGTTGGTTTAATAGTTTTAGTAGGTTTTGCAGTTTGACACCAAGAATAACAAACTGGCTATGAAGTTGTTACAGGCTTAATTATGAACTCCATACATTAAAAAACTCCTCTATTATTTTTAATATTTGATAATATATAATTTTAATAAATTACCCACTCTACAAATAAAATTAACATTTGGCTAGATATTTATCTATTGATTTTATTGTAGAGATAGTCATGTAACCACTCAATTCAAATAAATTTGAATAAAGAATCTAATACTAGAGATGGATGAAAATAGAAGGCTTAGTGAGTTAATACGACTAATTAGAAATTGAGGAAAACTTGTTCATCATCACATGGATATATACCCATAAAGGAGATATAATTGTATGGATGAATAAAGGCACCTAAAATATGAGTCGATGAGGGTAATGACAATAAATGAAGCGACGAGGTCGCATTCATCCATGAAAATAATTTAACGTTCTATAGCAAAAATTTTATGTTTAGTTATACCATAATTCTAGATTCTTGGATTTTAAATAGAGGATTTAAACCGATTAAAACATAAGTTCCAACATAGAACTAGCATTAAAGAACATCTCTCTAAAATGTATCATGATTGAACTAATCATAATGCTAACATCTATACAATAAGCTAGCATGAAACATCAATTTAATTAAAGCTAATTAATCAAGATTAAAATAGAACATAATACTAACTTATAATAATTTTCTCTCTTTTCTTTCACATTGAAAACATCTTAAAAATATATCCCCCCTAACCCATTATTCCATTTGCTAAAAAAATAATATTCCATACATTTACAAAAATAATTCCGAGCCTTATTATTGCAGGAATAAAAGTAACTAAGTGCTACATTTCAAAATTTAAATTTACATAACAACTTTATACATTAGAGCAAGTCCACCCATGTGACTTCTTCACCATATTATTTTCACGATCTTCTTCATAAAAGGAATCTCCCTAGACTTTAGGAAAAATTGGGGATTATGACAACTCTTAATGCAATGCAACTTAACATGCTCTATTTATAAGTGCAAGGAACCATGCAAAATATATTTTAAGCATACAAGTAGAGAATCCAATACTTCTCTCTATAATGGTTTCCCTACCTACTCAAGTCTCAAGAAACCATTATAATTATTTAGCATTCCCAAAGCTTTTTTTTACTAAAATCCATACCCAGATCTTCAATCAAGCCATTCAAACTAAAGAGTCCTATAGCATACTAGAACTTTTATTTCTTTCCAAAGGTCATATAAATAAACCATTCTCTTTTAATTTAAATAAACCATTTTCTTTAAAAAAGGAACATAGCAATAATGTACTCTCTTCATTTAAAGGATTAATAAAATAAATCAATCTCTTCCAATCAAAGGACCATAACAATAAGTCATTATCTCTTTAATAGAACACTTCTCTTTAAATCAAAATATCTCTACACTAAACCTTTATCTTTCAAATAAAAGAGCATAATAATAATAATTCATTCTCTGAAATGAAAATATCACAAAAGTAAATCATTCTCCACTTAACCATAAGATCGTAACAATAAATCATTTATTTTTTAATCAAAAGGAACCATATAAAATAATACCATTTTATTTTAACTAGAAGAATATAATAATAATCAATCTCTTTTAATGTAAATATCACAATTAAGAAATATAATTTAATAACACAATCAACTATCATATATGAAGCTCTCTAAAGTAAAATTAAACCAACTTGAGCTCCTCTAGCTCAAACACAACCAACGACTAGCTCGGAGATACCCATGCTCTACAATGAACAATGAAGGCAATAGGATGGAACACAACCAAACGCCAACAAAATAAAACTCAACTATAGACCATGGCTTCCATACCCACCCACTATCTAAAACATAGGCACTTTGGCTGACCAACACCTCACCTTGGAAAAATACATTAGAGGTACACAAATCTAAGCAAAGCATGGTTGAAAACCTCCAAAATGGACTATGATTTGGGCGTCAACACACAATGCTCTAAAAAATCCCAAATCAACTCTAAAACTAGAGCTTTATTATTGTAAGGAAAGGATTTACCTACACTATCCTCTATAGGATAAATGTAAGACTTAAAATAGTATGATGACGAAAGACCAAAACTATCCATACAACAACACACCCTCCTAAATATTAATGCCTCTAATAACATCACTAAGGAAGTTGGGATAGCTTTTTAGAATGAAAGAAAATGCAGAAAACAAGTAATCAACTATAAAAAATAAGAGTTAAGATCCAAAGCACTTAATTATAAAAGGAAACCCTTAGCAAGAAACACACACATTCTATATGAATGCAAAGTAACAAGGTGAATACCTTTTTTAGGTGCGTCTCATCCTCTCAACAGGTGCTCCTTGCTCTTAGCTTCAATGCTTCCCTTCTTCATCCACACTCTAATCCCTACCAGGCAATTTTTCACCCATATATTACTAGAGAGTCTTCACAAAAGATCAAAGAACCATTGGTTTCTTTCATGCAAAGGTAGCATTCTCTTGCGATGTTACAAAAGATCATCTCACGTTGCCACCTTCTAAAATTACTAATGCAATATTGATTTAATTTAAATCTTATTTAATTAATAGAATTATTTAATTAAATAAGAGAAAGCTTTATTTAAGCAAAATAAAAAAATTATTTTTGAAATAATCACTATCATTTCTTATATTTGTGTTATAAACCAATTATAAAGCAATTGGAATATTTATTAATATCAATGGTTAATATTGATTATTAACATTGATATTAATATTCCAAGTATTAATATTATTTATCTATTAATACTTTATAGAATTTACCAACCAAAACTAAGCTTCCAAAACACAAGTAAATCAAAGATTTTTGCAAATCAATAATGCATCCATTGTTTTTCCTTGAGTAGGTGGCTTTTTAAGATAGACAAAATTTTATCCCCTACCTACTAAGTATAACTCCTTTGCTAATAGAAAACTTACATCCCAATGGTGCTTTTCAAACAACAAGCATATATGCAATGCATCTAAATGTAGGGTATTCTTTTACCCTTGAGTCGTCGATGAACAAGTTATCCATCATTTCATTTTTTCTCTCAACTATGGTGGTTTTCTCATACCAATCCATCGATGAGAATATCTGGTCCTTGTTGACTCCCAAAAATATAGCCATCTTTTGGAAGCCTAACTTACACTTTTTCATGGGGTGCACAAGGTGGTGTGCCATGAGTTAGCCCATGCAATCCACTCTAATGGAGCACACTCGAAGTCACCCAAGCGCACAAGCTATGCACCCCAAACTAAACTTGTGTGCTCTATATCATGGAGCGCAAAGTACCCTGATCGGGTGCACAAGGTTATGCGCCCACCTCCAGCCCGTGCACCCCATTGGGGAATGGGGTGCACAATGTCTCTTAGGGGTGTACAAGGTTATGTTTCCCACCAAACATTTGTGTGCTCCACGTGGATGTGGAGCACACAATAACCCTTTGGGGCACATAGAGTCATGCGCCCCATCATAAACCCATGCACTCCAAAGGGATGAAGTGCACATGAATATGAGAAGGGTGCATAGATTGTGCACCCAAAATAAGCCCATGCGTTCCACTCCTTTGAAGTGCACAAAACTCCCATGAGCACACAACGTTATGCGTCCGTCCCTACCTTTTGCGCTTCATCTCGGTGGAGCGGTCCATAGACTCTAAGGGCATGCACCTCCATGAGTACCCCAAAGCTTGATGTACGCTTCATTTAAATGGAGTGCACATGATCCCTTAGAGCGCACAAGCTATGCATTCCTCCTTCGGCCAATGCGCTCTACTCCCAAAGCAGAGTGCACAATCTCCACTAGGGTGCACAAGGTTGTGTACCCCATCCCGATTCTATGTGCCCCTCCCATAAGGGCGTGCAAGTGTCCAAGCCAGGTGCACAGGTTATGCACTCACCTTAGTTTTGTGCACTCCATTATGGTGGAGTGCACAAAGTTCTTAGAGACACACAGCTTGTACGTGTATCGCTCCAAATTTTTTGCATCCTTACCTTCATGCTATTGGATCCGTGCCCGAAAGGAGGATGGGAAAAGGATGTCGCGGTACCTCGGACTGAGAGGACTTTGCGAAGGTCCCGCCTCTCAAGGGAGGTGTATTTTGATGATTTTTTGACGGATGGTGGGTTCACCAGGAAACATTTAAGGGCAATTTCCACGCCTAGGTTTGGAATGTGTTTTAATGTGTTCGTTTTTAACTTTAAGCATTCATATCCTAGGTTTGGCCAAATGAATCTAGATTAATCTACATGAAAATGCAAATTCAATGAGTACAAAAAATAGATTTAAAGACATAAAACAGAGAATTTACAGAATACAAATGAGGAATACCTGATCCGGATGTCTGGTGATGATTCTGATGTTTGAAGCAATCAGGATTGTCTGGAATTCAACAGAATCATCCGAGATCCGACGAATCGTCCGAGATCCGACGAATTCGTCGCACGAATTCGTCAGACCCGCAAGCGTAAAAATAGATACAAAATACAACAAATACTACTGTGCTAACAGAGGGAAACAACACCAAATGACTCGTATGAATACTGAGTAATAGTTATGAACAGAAATTCAAGCAAATTACGATATTCTAATGACAAATCATGATCTTAGTATGCAATCTAAGCTAAATGGGTGAACTCCAAATGCAAAATAACATAAACACCGAATAAACTATCTAATTTGCAAAATAAAACAAGAGAGAAAAGGTTGAGAAATGCAAACTTCAGTGCACTCGATTGCCTCAATATGGACTGCAATCGAGATCGTCTCGCATCGCACGAAATCGCCTCGGATTCGACAGGTTCGCCTCCGATCCGAACAGAGTTCATCGACGACGATGTGTGCCGGCTCCGATCGAAAAACTAGTGATGTACCCACAACAAAATTGGTATGGGACCAAGTGCAAATGAAAAATTGGGATGGTTCAACGTAGATGGAGTTAAATTGCAGAGAATTTCAGCCATGGGGGTGCTAAGGGAATAGCTTAGGATTAAATAGGCTTAGGGGAGTAGTTAGGAGGTTGGAGATCATCCCAATTTGGGAGATCTCCAACGGGGGAGGGTCCCTAACGGTGCATACACGCTTCTGCCCGGATTGGAGACCCGTTGGAACAGAAGCTAATTTTGCAAAATCAGCTTTGCGACAAGATCGTCTGGACGTCCTAGTCCAGACGAAATCGTCAAATCTGGGGCGATATCGTCTGATCGGCGACGATATCGTCAAACGGTCAAAACAACCTCTAAAAATGGCACGAAAAAGGGGGAAACGGATTACCCGACGGTTAACAGGCGGTTTGGGAGGTTAAATTTGAATTTTAAATTATTTACTAAGGTGAATGTAATTATTATAATTTTACTGCGCCAATTTTAGGGTGCTACATTTTGCCCCCTCTTTAGCGAATTTTCCGAAGAAAATGCGTTAAAGATGAGTTCTTCTCGATCTACGAGAAAGCAAAAATTATTCCCATTTTTAGGCGACGATTCTTGGTCGAATCGTACGACAGCCTTACTATGGTGCCTCCTCCGTGTTTTTACCCAAATCGAACGTTTGAGGTAAAAACGCGAAAAAGCAAAAAATTATTTTTGAATAAAATTAAGAAAAATAGGGTAAAACCCTAATTCATTTTTACCGTTCATTTTCTCGGTTTTTAGAGCTCGAAGCAAAAATGGTGGAGACGACGCACGTATTGACGAGAGGTCCGACGCGGTCTACGGGTAAGAGTCTAGACTTAACTAGGATGCTTTAATTTGAATTTACATGCTTTGTAGGTAATTTTTAGATGATTTTTGAGCATCGCGGCCGTTTTTGGGCCGTCGACGTCGTCGGGACGAAATCGTCCCGATTTCGACGAAATCGTCTCAATTTCGGCAATTTCGCCCAAGGGCGAAATCGACGAAAGGGGGACGATTTCGTCAAATTAGAGACGATTTCGGCTTGCAAAATCGGAGACGATTCTGCTCAAATTTGGGACGATATCGTCCAATAGTGGGCGATATCATCAATTGCAAAAAATTGAATTTTAACTTGCATTATTAATTACTTGAATTGTTTATTAATGATTGTTTGTTGTTTTGTTGTTTATGTTTGCAGAGAGGATTACTAAAGAGCAGGGAATGGAAGTATGGAGGGTTGAGAGATGACTTGGCCGCTCTCACACAGGTAGAGCGAGATCACCGGCACAGGCCGGCTATGCAAGATGTGGCGTAGATGCCACAAGTATCCACAGATATGGGGCTACTAACGACCCTAGCAGAGAGGTGGTATCCGGGCTCTTCATGTTTTCGGCTACCGACAGGGGAGATGACTCCCACACTAGAGGATGTATGGAGGATTCTGAGAATCCCCATACAAGGACGATTGATTACTCCTACGGCCAATCAGGGCCATGCTATGGGACGACTGTGTGGTGACCCGAGCTTCGCCCTGGAGAAGGGCGAAGTTAATATCGAGGCACTGCACCAGATGCCTGGGGCATCTAGGCTCACACGGGTACTAGCTGGAGTGGTTGGTGGACTTCTGCTGTGCCACCAAAGCGGGTGCAGGGTGCCGTGGATGCTCGCAGATGTGATCTACGATATGCGAGACCACGGGTACAGGTTTTCTTGGGGCAGTTTTGTGCTATGCCGGCTGTACAGGATCCTATATGGGGTCGTGTACAAGGGCGGCCGATGTCTGGTCATGACATCGCTCTTACAGGTTTGGTGCTGGGAGCACATTGCAGTGCGGAGGCCGATAGGGCTTCCTCTGACAGGGGTAGATGGGGAGAGGCCCCGAGTCTTCTACTGGTGGCTCCGAAGAGGGTCACAGTGGCGGATCGACCTCCCTATGTCCCGGAGACTACTGGATGACCTAGTCCCAGACCAGATCACCTGGAGACCATGGAGGGAGCATCCAGGGTGGGCCGAGGATGGACAGGAGTTGGCTCACGTCAGACGAGTCTGCTGGCTACGGATGGAGAGAGGAGAGGTGGAGCTCCACCGCTATGACCGAGTTTTGAGGCAGTTCGGTCTATAGCAGGGGATCCCATCTCTGAGGGATTACGAGTTTTCCTAGACTGTCCGGGATAACACCACAGTTAGCAGGGCTCCCGACATGCAACGGTTCTGGAGCCAGGACGCGGATGATGCCCCCATCCAGCTAGTGGATGGGGACGACGTAGGGGTAGCCGATGGCTACGATGCCTGGTACGCAGGCATCCGCCCTCCTCGAATGACGAGGGCATAGGGTCCGATACACGTGGTTGTGCGTCGGATAGGGAGGCAACGCCAGGCAGCGATGGAGGCGGCCCAGGGTCACGACGGGAGAGAGCCGAGGAGGCCACAGGCACAGGAGAGGCCACGATAGAGGGAGAGGAGGGAGGCGAGACCCCCATCTCCACAGAGGGAGAGGCCACCATCGCCCGATAAGGGCAAGGGTGTCGACACAGGAGAGAGTAGCGAGATGGCTACTCTCCGGGCGGAGAGAGATCATCTCCAGGCCCAGGTGCAGACTCTACAGGATGAGGCTGCACGCCACCGAGCTGAGGTGTCACAACTACGGGACGAGATTGCATGCCTCAGGGCACGAGGCGGAGGGGCGAGCTCTGGAGAGCTGACACGGGCTATCGCCCAGCTGACATTCTATCAGACATTGTACTACTAGCTGGTGCCAGAGGCGGATAGACTACCCCTGCCAGCCAACATTGCAGATCCGATCAGGATCGGGTCGTCGAGGACCACGTCCCGATCGAGGACTAGGACTACACAGACTACGATGGGGCCACCTCGTCCACCTCAAGGCGGGGGAGGAGATGAGGCAGAGAGCTCGAGGGGCTCTCGAGGCTAGAGGGCTGGACTGACATTGTATTATATGATTATTTTTTTTTTGATAGAGGATTGAGTATGCCGAGGTACATATTGTGGCATACCAATCCAGTTTTGATGATGTACATATACGGTTGTTGATATATATATGAGGTGATATAGTTTTGATCATATGACTTGTATTGTGTGGTGCTTATGATGCTTTTATGTTTGATTGATTGATTTGATAATTCATGTAATTATGTCGTTGGAAATATTATAATTTTGATGTCATGCTGTAATATTTTAAATGAAATAATCTGATGTAACAAATTGGTTGTTTGTAATGAAATGTGATAAAAAATAAAAAAGAGACTTCTAACAATAATTTCAAAGGACATTGTCGCTATTATAGACCATTTCATGGAGTCGCTGCTCACTCGGTCGTCAAGCTAGTCCCATTTATAGAAATATTGTTAAAAGTAAAAGAGTGCTTAAGAGACTGTCTTAAGACTTTGGTGCAATAGTGCAAATGATGATGATGATGATGGTTTGTTTTCAGATTTTCATGAAAAATAGTATGCATGAAATAATGTTAAAATGATTTTTGCTAGGCATAAATTCCTAAGTGTGATAAAATTTTTGGATAATTCTTTAGGAATTATACCATCATTGCAAAATTGAAGGTTGACATAATGACATGAAATAATGAAAATGGGTTTGCTTTTTAAAAGCATAATTTGTGTAACATAATGAATTAAGTCATATGGTTTTCATGATTTTTAATAAATGGGGAATAAAAATTGTTACAATGGTTTGCGCTAGGCATAGAATATGTAGGTATAGACTTATACCATCATCGCGAAAATCCAAAAAAGATAGTTTTATTGCATGGTTGATTTTTGATGAACAGAAAATATGAAAATGAGGACTTGCGCTAGGCATAAAATTCCAATTTTGGTTTTGGAACTATACCATCGTCGCGAAAGTCAACCAGATATATATGTATATGTTTTGATTGTATAGTTTGAAAGAAATTTTTGATTTTTCTATTATATAGTTGTCTTTGTGGTAGACAACTGTACTTGATTTATTCCAAACAAGTTGCAAAAATAATATTTCAAAGTATTTTGAAGACAAAAGTTAGATTTATAAGGAATCCCATGTGCATATGTGAATTCATTTCCAATCTTGACTTATCATAATGATACACAAAATCTCTCAAATACAAATGTGTGTGCAATTGCATTGTTCATTTACCAGCTTTGAGCAAGATAATATGATACAAGTGATTTGAAGAAACCAAATAAGTGTTCATTAACCATGATGTAGATGCATATAACCATACTAGACTACTATGTAGGTCGGATTATCAAGAGCTAGCTAATCCATAAGCAGACATAGGTCTCTACAAAAGAAGGTCGCTAATGTGACAGACATATCACCACGCTAGGAGTTACCCAAGGCCAAGCAGAGTTGGGCACAAACCACCTGCTATGGGGCTTACCTCACGCTTTTCGAATAATTGAGAATTCCATGGATTCAAGCTCATCAACCCTTCTTTTCTTTTCAAAGGGTAGGGAAAGGGATTTTATTGCTTTCTTTTTCTTTTGACTTTGCTTCTTTTTCTTTTTGTATTTTTTTGCTTGATTTTTGCGATAATGCTTGGAACATTGTCGTAATGATATAAAATAACATTTTTCTTTTTCTTTTTTTCTTGAACTTTTCTTTTCTTTTGCTTTGCTAGGGATACTTACTCGGATTAGCTGTAGAGCAAGGGATTTTTATTCTGGGTAGGGGTGAGCTTGTCCTTTTGCCAATTCTCAAAGATTCTAGACCATGTGCATGATAGGATAGCAGGGGAAACTTTTCGCTCAAGAAATCACTTCTACTATGTAGCAAAACATGGAAATTACAAATATAATCATTTTATTGTGAAAAGATGTGCTTGGTTTAAGTAAATAACAAGATCAATTCTCTATGCTCAAACTTTATTTAATTGAATTTTGTGGACTTTGATATAAGAGAGATTAGTAATCATGCCATATAAAATCAAGATATTTATTGTTGTGAGTGTGCAAGTGAGGGATTCCAAATAAATGCTAATTTATCCAAAATAATTTGAAACATATAACTGCAATAATTGTAAGAAAATATATATAAACACTTTTGAGAAGTTTTGAGAATGTTGACTCTCTCTTTCTTCTTTATTTTGTTTTGGTTTCGAAAGAGTCAAGCATATTGTTGTTTTTATATTTTTATCATTATTTTGATTTTTGGTTTTATTTTTGTTTTTGAGCAAAAAAATTTAACAAGTGCCATAAATAAATGCAATAAATAGTTTTGAAGATTTTTGATGATTATGAATATTTTTGATGTTTTTGGATTTTTATAAATTTGAAAGAAATATAAGATAAAAATTTTTGAAATATTTTAAACAATTATATACAAGGATGAAATGACCAAATTTATGCATAGTAACGTTTAAGATGCAAAATATTCATGGGTTCTTTAAGTTCTTTACCATCTAAGGTAGATAATTTGTATGCTCCCGATTCAAATTTAGCAATAATAATGTATGGTCCAAGCCAGTTGGGCTCAAATTTACCTTTAAGGTCCTTAGTTGCATTTGTATTTTTTTGATTTTCTTTTAAAACAAGGTCGCCGATCTCAAAGGATCGATGACGAACTTTCTTAGCATATGATCTTTTAAGCTTGTTTTGGTAAGCACGGAGATGCTCCAAAGCATTGATGCATTTTTCATCTAGGAGTTCCAATCGACCGAGTCTCGCCAACATGATATTCATCTCCTACTTCGGTATCTTGAAGTAGCAGAGCCAAAGAAGGAACTTCCAATTCAAATGGAAAACCTGCTTCAAGCACCATAAACCAAAACAAATGGTGAAGTTCCCGTGGGGGTTCGAACACTAGTTCGATAGGCCCACAAGGCCGGATATAATTGAATGTGCCGACCACGGCCACTTTTATTGACTAATATTTTGAGAATTTTGATTAAGGTTTTGTTAGATGCTTCTGCTTGACCATTACCCTGAGGATAATAGGGAGTGGACCAACGATGTTGAATCTTATATTTTTGGCATAATTTTTTAACATCTTTATTTTTGAAGCAAGTTCCATTGTCAGAGATGAGATTTGCAGGAATTCCAAACCTGCAAATGATTTGATTAAAAATAAATTTAGAAACTTGTGTGCCAGTGCAGGAAGCTAAAGGCATAGCTTCGACCCACTTCGTGAAATACTCAGTGGCGGTTATGATGAACTTGTGTCCATCAGATGACACAGGATTGATTTTGCCAATAATATCCAAGCCCCATTTAGAAAAGGGCCAAGGAGATGAAATAGCCTGCAGCTCTTGTGCAGGCGCATGGACAAGGTCAGCATGTTTTTGACACTTGTCGCAATGGCGCACATACTCATGTGCATCCGTTTCCATGGTAGGCCAAAAGTATCCTATCCGAAGGAGCTTTTTAGCAATGACACTACCACTAAAGTGTCCTCCACAAGATCCATCGTGGGCTTCACTCAAGGCTGATTTAGACTCTTCTAAGTTTAAACATCTTAATAGGATACCTTCAAAAGATCTCCTATATAAAGTATTGCCAATTATTACAAATCGACTTGCTCGTCGACGTAATAACCGACGCTGGTTTCTATTAGAATTGGCAGGGAAAGTCCCATTTTGGAGAAAATCAAATATGTCCATATACCAAGGTTCAGGAGTAGTTTCATTGATTAGAAACACATCCAAAGGCTCTAAGCATGACTTATTTGAAGCGGGTTCCTCGAGTTGATGAATAATGATAGTGGCATATTCGTCATCTAACTCCAAGGGCAGGAGAGATGCAACTGCGGCCATAGCATCACCGCACGGTTGCTAGTTCGAGGAATAGCTTCCAAGGTAACTTGATCAAATAAAGACATTAATTGTAAAACATAGGCCTTATATGGGCACAGTTTATCATCTCTCGGTCTGATAAACTTCATTAATTTGGTTTATAACTGCGTTGAGAATCACCAAAAACTAAAAGGTGTTTAATTTTTAGCGCTAGGGCAGCTCGTAATCCAAGGATTAGAGCTTCATACTCAACAGTGTTGTTGGTGCAAGAAAATGTCAATTTGAAGGACAGAGGAATAAGATGTTTTTGTGGAGATATTAAAATAATACCCGCACTCAGCCCCACTCATGCATCGGGCTCCATCAAAGTATAAGGACCATTGTTCGGTATGGTCTCGCCTCTAATTGAAGGCATTCATCTGGAAACTCGATGATGAGGGGATGGGTAGACTCTAAGGGTGCAAGCAACTAATTGATCTCGCTATGATTTGACCCTTAACGGACTTCTGTCCTATGAATGTGAGATCAAACTCGCTTAGAGCAAGAACCCACTTGGCCGTGCGACCCGATAAATAAGGTCGACTCATGAGATACCTTAAGGGATCATATTTAGCAATGACATAAGTTTTTTGACTAAGCATATAATGGCATAATTTCTGCGTAGCAAACACGATCGCTAGACATAGTTTTTCCAACGTCGTGTAGCGGGTTTCATAACTGATGAAGGTTCGGCTAATATAATAATTAGCACGTTCTCTCTTTTCATCATCAAGTTGAGCTAACATAGCCCCTAAGGCAGAATCTAAAGCTGAAATATATAGGAGAAATGGGCGATCAGATTTAGGTGGTGAAAGCACAGGTGGATTAAGGAGGTATTGTTTGAGAAGTTCAAAAGCTTCTCTACATTCTGTGTCCCAATTAAAAGGGACATCCTTCTTAAGGAGTTTAAGAAAGGGACCAGCTTTTGTCCGCCAGCTTATCGATGAAGCGACGGATGGCTTGAAGTTTACCTTGTAAACTTCGTAACTCGGATATATTAGTAGGTGCGGGCATATCACTGATGGCCGCAATCTTGAGAGGGTCGATTTCAATACCACGTAAAGAAACTAAAACCCCTAATAGTTTGCCGGATTTAACTCCGAATATGCATTTTGCTGGATTTAATCGAATGAGATATTCTCGTAATCGATTAAAGACTTTCCTCAAATCATCTAAATGATTATCTTCAATAATAGAGCGAGCTATAATATCATCCACATAATCATGTAGGATATCATGCATCATATCATGAAAAATGTAGGTCATAGCTCGTTGATAAGTTGCACCCGCGTTCTTTAAGCCAAATGGCATCACTTTCCAAAGAAAAGGTACCCTAGGGGGTAATAAAGGCTATTTTAGCCTGGTCTTCAGGAGCTATCCGAATTTGATTATAACCGGAGAATCCATCCATTAAGGACATCATCCCACTTCCGACAGTGAAGTCAATGATTTGATCCATGTTTGGAAGAGGAAAGTCATCTTTAGGGCATGCAGCATTAATATCTCTAAAATCTATGCAAACCCTAACTTTGGTAGCTTCTTTCTTGGTGACTCGGAACTACATTTGAGATCCATTCAGAGATAATCAATAGCTTGTATAAAGATAACATTCAGAGTTTTTCTAACTCCCCTTTGACTAGCAGAGCCACTTTGGGATGCATTTTTCTAAGTTTTTGTTTAACAGTGTTTAGCATCCGGATGGACCACTAGATGATGCATGACTACGTAAGGGTCTAGACCCGGCATATCTTCGTATGTCCAAGCGAAGACATCTTCATACTCTTTAAGGAATGCAATGTATTATTCTTGTTTTTCTTGACTTAATTCTGATCCAATATTGATTATGTGAGGATTGTCCTCGGCTCCAATATTAATTTTAATGACGTTTTCTACCTCCATGTGTAGATCTCTTTCAAAATTAGGTGGGGCGGGTGAAACGCCCAATTCTTGTAATTCTTGTAAGGTTAATTTAGATAATTCATCTTGAGGATTAGTGGCCTCAAGTTGGGCTATAGTTGGTATAGAACCATCAAAATAAAATCCATTGTGTAACATCTCTTCAACAGAGACATCATGGAAGATATCTCCTTCCAACTCTTCATCAGGGTCAACAATCATTTCAGGGTAAGCTATGGATAGCATGTTGCATGAAAACGACTGATTTTTAAGAGGCAAATCAACATGCCTATCCAAATAATCTTGATAACATATGAGATGATCATCATCCTCAAAAGGAAAGGGTTGACCCTTACTAGGAAATAGGCCCACACCACAATGCAGTGCCACGGTTCTACCTCGAAAGGTTCTTTCATGCCATTTTGGAAAGGTCCCAAGCCTTTCCCTTTATATCCCATTTTAAGCATCATGGGTTTAGCTTTAATATAATCATTGGTAAAATAACACCGAGCATATCCCTCATGATGAGTTTTGATATTCCGAGGGATTCTTCCCTACTCATATCCTTTATAAATGAAGGCACAACTCCCGACTTGGTAAGTACTTCCCATAGGTTGTGGGAGGCCCAAAGTACGAGGAGATGGCGGCAAGTTATTTAAAAGGTTTGAATCTTGCATGAAAGCATTTGTTTTTTCTGATATTAAGGTTGTGGATAAATCTGGTAAAATTTCATCAGAAAGGGCATAAGATGTAGAAGGCTTATTACCTATGTCTTGAGATGTGGAAGGTATGATAGTTGTTTCTAGAAGATTTGAATTTATAGGGGTAGAACTTGAAGGATTGGTTGTAGATTTAAGATCTTTTTGAGGTTCTAGAGTAATTTGTTTAGAGGGTTGTTGATCTATATAGGAGGATGAAATTAATGGAGGGGAAATAGGTGAAGTTATGGGTGTATGTTTCACAGTTTTAGATGAAAAATAAGAACTAGGATGTGTGGATGACAGAGCATGGCAAAATTGCACTCCAACGGGTTCTCGCCAAAGCACACATATCAAAGGTCTAGGGTCACCATGGATAGTGACCAACTGATTTTTAAACTCAAATTTAACACATTGGTGTAAAGTTGATGGGACCGCTCGCATGGCATTGATCCAAGGGCGACCCAAAAGTATATTGTACGATGTTGGGCAATGTACAATAAACACGGTTGTTTCTAGGGTTCTAGGACCAACTTGCAATGGGAGGGTAATAACTCCACATGTTTCTTGTGTTTCGTCATTAAAAGCTTTGATAATCATATCAGTTTTCTTCATTTCATCACTTCTAAAGCCAAATCGTTGGTAGAAGTCAAAGGTGCAAATGTTTAGAGATGAGCCATTATCAATCAAAACTCTTTTGACAGACTACATCTCCAATTAGAGCAGGAATGTATAAGGGATTATCCTTATGTAAACCGTGTTGTGGGATATCTTTATCCCGAAAGTCAATACAATCAATCTCTCGAGTGATGATAGTATTGGCCATAGCTTCAAGTTGAATGTTTTGAGGTACCATCATTTGGCTCAATGTAAGCATCAACTCATCCCTATGGGTGGGAGAGGATCTTAATAAATCTAAGAGGGAAATTCTGGCCGTAGTATTGGACAATTGCTCATTAATATTGTAAGGGGGTTTAGGTTGAACAAGAGGAGCATGATTCCCTTTATTGGGGTTTTTCAAAACGAATGGAGCCGATCCATCATTCTGGTTTGGTTCTTGTTGGGAATTTTGAGCTTGTTGTCGAGTAACGACTCCAATGGTACCTACAATGTTATAGTGAAGACGCTGAACTGGTCTCGGTTGAGCATTAATGGCTTGTTCATTAGAAAGGAATATATTGGAAGAAGGTCGAGTAGTAACTCTTCTAGGAAATGGTTCTTCTGGAACCATAGCATCTGATTCATTTTTAGAACTATTCGATTGGTTTGAAGTAATTTCTAGTTCACTTTCACTATCCGATTCTATATCACTAGAATTCGAAGTTTGAAAATTATGTAAGGGCCTGGTCGTAACCAGGGATAAGGTCGTGTCAAATATTTGAGGATCTCGAATAGGTAATTGTCCGCTAATGGTTCCTACATATCGGGTAGGAGGGGGAACATTATGATGTTCGATTTGATTGGCTACCTCTTTACCATGTCTTGGTAAAGGGTGTTGAAATATGTCTAGAGTTTGATTGGCATTTTGATTTTGATTTTGAGGAATGGTCTTTTGAGTATTATTAGGAGGGTTTTGTTTAGGTTGGAAGGCTTGCACTTCCATTTCATTATTGTCAATCAAATCTTGTATTTTATGTTTCAACCTTTTACAAGCGTTGGTAGAATGTCCAGGTCCTCTATGGAAATCACAGTGTAAGTCAGCTCTATATCCGGGTATAGTTGGATCAGGTTCCTAGATGGTTGGTAATTGGATCAAACCTCTTTCGAGCAATTGAGGTAAAATAGTTGATAAGGGTTGGTTTAATCTAGTGAATTCTCGAGGAGGCTTATCAAGAGGTTTCAATATGAATTTTTCTGTTGTCTTCGTTGCATTGATATTAGCAACATTTTTGCTGTCAGTGACTCCGTCACCGACAACTTGTTTGTTTTTATATTGATTTCTGGATGTTTTCTCATCATCCTTCTTCCTAAGTTGGCCTCTCCTAATGAGGGCATCTTCTACTCTTCGAGCTAAATCTATAGCTTGATCGAAGGTAGTTAAAGTAGCAGCTGATAGCTCATAAGATATTTGTTCTTGTAAATTGTTGATGAAAATGTCCAACATTTCCCTATAAGGTAGCACAAAGTGCAGTTTTCCTGTCAATTGCCTCCATCTAGCTAAGAAATCGGCAAAACATTCATCCTTGTCTTGTTTTAAATTGTATAGGTCTTTAATAGTTACATGCCTCTCGATGTAGGCACTAAATTGATGGACAAATGATTCATCTGTTTCTTCAAAGTTTCTCAAAGAATGAGTGGGCAATTGATAGTACCACTCTAATGCCATTCCACCTAAACTTTTTGGGAACATTTTTAGTAATAGCAAGTCATCATGCGATATATCATGACATGCTATCCTAAACATGCGAAGATGCTCTATGGGATCTTCGGTTCCTTTATATATAGGTAGGATGGGCATGGGAAAATGCTTAGGGTATGGTTGAGCTACAACTATGGGATCCAAAGGTTGACTACAGATCTCTCGATAATTATACGAGGGACTGTAGGGATCTATCTGGTCCATACGTGAAGCTAATTGTTTCACCATGGCTTCCAGATTACTAGTTTGCCCCCCATATTGGTTCGGTAGGGCATTGACATGGGTTTTATGGGCATATGATGGAGGAACATGCAGATTAGATGCCATGTTACTATTGTGTAAATTATTGGTAGGAAAAGTATTATGAAGGAATTTTGAAGTTGTATTATGTTGTATTCCAGATTGTTGAAAGTTTGTATTTGGCTTTGTTTTAGGTTTTTGTTTACTTGAAGCATATTGCTCAATAGTTTGGCGGAATAAAGTAGTGAAGGAAGGTTTCTTTTGTGTGGGAGTGATTTTAGGTTGAATAACATGTTCCTTAGGAGGTTGGGTAACCTGTTGTTTTGACATGTTTTGAGCCATAGTGACCATATCCGTATTGGATGGCCCAGCCTTGTCACTTTCTTGATCAATGAAAGACAAGGGATTAGTGCGCATATTACACATATATTCCATGGCTGCTTGAGTGTTACTAATTTTCCCTTTATCAATACGAATTGCCACATTAAGGTCATCAATGTTATCAATGAGAAATTTCCGAAAATGCTCTGCATTGTCAAAAGCAATAGTTCCATTTGGAGCTACTCTAGGGGATGAGGATCCATCCTCTTTAACACTCCCTTCTTGTTCCTTATCTTCACCTAAGTCTTCTTCTCGATTGACCTAGAGTTTCTCCTTCCGGATTTGGATCTCCAAGAAGGACATTTGGGTCTCTAGTTGTATCTTGTAACCAATCTTCTTCTTCTCCTAAAGTTTCTTTACCATTCCTAAGTTTAGGCATGGTGCTTTAATTTTGATTTCAGCAAATATATATATATATATATATATATATATATATATATATATGCAACAAATTAAGAGGTATATGTTTACTATATACCTACTACAATATTTGAAATGAAATTTTTAAGTTTTTGCTAAGTTTTTGGTTTTTTTTTTTTTTTTGAAATAATATAGTAAAGACAATCAACACAAATAAATGCAAGAAATAAGACTGAAAGTAATAATCTAGTTTTCTATAAACAATTTATGAATATCATTAATAGGTTCGAGTTGTTCTAGAGTCATGAAGTGTTCTTCTTCAAATTGAAAGTTTTCTTTTAAAAATTTGATGAAAAGAGCTATAGTGATATTATCTGTCTCAGATGTTGGTTGATAAAAGTAAAGCTCGTGGCAATACTCTCGATATAGCACAACTCGCGGAACTCTATTCCATATTTCCCTATCTATAAGAACAACCTCTTGGTCTTCTACACAACCTAGGAACTGGTGCACAATGGCTGCATTCTCGAGGTATTCCTCGAAGGTGAACAATTCTAAAGATACTAGAGCTCTCCTATAAGCTAACCATCTATGGCAGGCTCTTTGAAGTTCATGATAAAAAACTAGTTGATGAGGATCCAGGATTCTATCTAGGACTAGCCTCTTGATTTTCTTAAGTTGTGTGGACCTAGATGAGATGAGACTAAGTCTTCTATCAAGTTTGTTCCACAGGAATTGATTTCTACTTGTTTCAGGCACACTAAGGACATAATTGACTTCTATGGCTGCCAATTGGTTTTCTATGTTTACAGTAACTGCTAACCTTTTCTTAGGAGCTACCTGTTGAGAAGCAACACACCCCCACTGAAAAATGAATTTCCACCCTTTGAAAATTTTGAGCTTTCATTTTGCAGTGAGGACCCTCTTGATGTTTTCCAGGTTTCAAATTCCAAATTTGCTTGCCTCCTTTCTAAGTTGTGCTTTTATTTGCATCTGGTTTTGTTTTATTCCAGAATTCATTTTTCACATGTTAGAATCATTGCTGATCAAAGAAAATCTTTCACCAGTATGAAAAAAAATGCAGAAAATAGACAGATAAATTCATTGAAAATCAAAACTTTCCATTTTTGTCAAAGTCGCGAAATCGCGACACTTCCATTTTTGGAAATGTCGCGAAATCGCGACAGGTTTCAGAAAATCCGCCAAGTCAGAAAAACGTAGCGAAATCACGACACTTTCCATTTTTGGAAATGTCACGAAATCGCTACAGTTTTGGAGAGAGAAATCCAGAGTGTACGGAACGTCGCGAAATCGTGACATGTCGCGAAATCGTGACATGTCGCGAAATCGCGGCTGCAAGAGGAAAAAGGAAGCAAAGGACAAAATAGGTCACGATTTCGCGACATGTCACGAAATCGTGACATGTCGCATTTTCACGGCTGCAAGGAAGAAAAAGCGACTAAGGCATAGAAAGGGCGCGATTTCGTGACATGTAGTGAAATCGTGACATGTCGCAGTTTCATGGTTGGATGGAAAGAAAAGAGCTAAGTCCTAGAAATATCACGAAATCATGACACGTTCGGAATCGAAAGCAAAACAAGGCCGGGTGTCGCGAAATCGTGACACGTTCGGAATCAAAAGCAGAACAAGGTCGGGTGTCGTGAAATCGCAACGTCACGATTTTGCGATGCAAAACTTGCCTTTGGTTTTCTTGCAGTCCTTTGGCTTTGGTTTGGTGGCTCTGGCATGTCGTGATTTCGTGACACCTGGCCTTGCTCTGCTTTTGATTCTGAACGTCACGAAATCGCGACACCAATGCCTCCTTCTGTTTATTTTGCTGGCTTAGCTTGCTTTGCATCTTCTGGCGTGTCACAATTTTGCAACGTCGCGAAATCGTGACACAACAGCTAAAAGGCGCCCAAGCCATAAGACGGGTAGCGATTTCGTGACATGTCACGAAATCGCGACATGTCGCATTTTCGCGACTTGGACAGAAAAATAGCACGAAATGAAAAGATAGCTGAAATGGACACGTGTCACGATTTTGCGACACGTGTCAAGACAAAGCAAGCCACGTATCAGATGATTAGAGCCGACATGCAAGTGAACATTAGAGTTTTAATATTTAATATTTAAAGTTTTGATTTAATAATTTTAAAATACTAATCCATCTTTTGTTCTTTCATGCAGGAAGCCATCTGGCACTTACATGATAACGGAGAAATGGCCATAAAGACAAAGTTAAGTGCAAATTAATCGAAGACAGCCATATTGAAAGGAAAGATGCCGAAAATTGTTGCTTCATCCAAATTTTACAGATCTGGCCGCAAAGAGACTTTACGGTGACTAAGCAGCTGCCCATTTAATGGAGTATGTCGAGAATTGGCCGAAAAATGAAAATATCTACACTCGTTATCGAAATTTGCCGATGGATGCATTTAATGAAAATTTATGGCAGAATTAATAGCTTGCAGACATTTTCAACTCAGGGATGGCTCTACGGAGATGAAATGTCAGAGAAGTGGTGACTCATCCAGATTACCCGAGGGAATTAATGAAGGCATTTACTCACAATTGCAGGTGAATGCAAGTGGCATTCGAATTCTGTCTTCTCCATTTATGGCAAGTGACTGCACTGATTTGCAGAATGGTTAAGTTTTATCCAGACTTTGTTTTAAATGGCTTTATATTGTAAAACCCGGGTCCTAGGGTTTAAGATGATAAGATTTACGGTTTGAGAAGAAGATATTTCTGAAAAGATCAAGGTCTGTCCTGAGTCTATAAATACTTCTTCTCAATGTAATCGTAGGAGGCGAAAACTTAGAAATAAAAGGCTATTGAAGCAATTTCTTGCAAATCTTGTTAAATACTTTATTTCTGGACTTGGAGTTGATGTGCTTTTGTTTTCTGTGATAGCATGGCCAGGAGCCTAATCTTTTTCAGATTGTGATAAGTTCATCTTCTTTTGTTATCCGTTTCTTTAAATTTTATTAAATATATGTTGTGAATCTAGTGTTATCAAGATTAAATATGTTGTTGGGCTTCATTTGTTCTATTGTATGCTAGGGAAAATTATAGATTTAAGGTTCAATTCTATTCTAATTGCTTTGTCCTCACCGTGCGAGCTAGGCTGTCGGTGAAAGATATCAATTTTGAATGACTTCCATTCGGTTTATAATTTTCTATTAGATCTGCTCCATCTCTCGCCTTATGCTCTTAGTAGAAAGTGATCTTAGAAAGCCGGACACTTTCTTCTTTGATTTGTTCTGTTGTGAAGTCGATAGTATAAATAAAATTGGTAGTTTTGTTTTACAGCTAAGTTTGATAAACTTCTCTTTCGCCTTACCCTACTCTCTTTGTTTTACCGTGAAATGATCCATTTTTATTTTCTTTTAAATTTGTCTTTTATTTAAATCTGCTGACCCATAAGAGCTAGATCAAAGAATTAATTTTAAATCTGATTGTCAACAAGTGACAACTTCTGAACATTACTGAACAAGTTCAGTGAGCCCGTTGTAAGGTAACAGATAGTCCATATTGAAAACTATTCCAGAAGCGAAAAAGAGTGAATTGACATTCGACCCGACTCTGTAACTCACACCTTGGATAACCAGCTAGATCCTAAAGTGAGTGGGATTTATCCCGTATAAGTGTTATCATAGTTTTATGCTCATTCTTCATAGGGTGTGTATAAAAGTCGGACCAACATTTAAAAATGGCGCTAGAAGGAGGGCCTCATCGAACTCCGATCAAGTATTGTAAGTTGTCAGGATAATATTTTAAAATTGCCGTAAAAGAAGACCTCAAGTTCAGGACTTGTTAAGGATTGTAAGTTTGTAAGTGCTTGTGAAAAGTCGGATTCTACATACAGTGGTAACAAGGTCCCACCCTGGAGCCGGAGAGCTCCTTGTGCCTCGAATTAGAAACTCCGAGAAGAAGTAGCCTCATAAGGGCCAAGTCTCTGTCTCAAATAGTTTTATCACCACCGATAGTTACTCCAACCACAACTCGTAATATCACCGTCAACCAAGTAGTAATGGCAAATTGGTTGGGTTCCACTCGCTTTGAATATTTCGGGTATAGCCCATGACCTGCCCATAAATCCGAAAAGATATCTCCCCGTATATAAACATGATGGGACAAGAACTGCAGAAGAACATTTGGTTGCATTCAAGAATGCTTTGAAATTATTAAATGTACAACATGAAGATGTTGCCTGTAGACTGTTCCCGTTCACTCTCCAAGAGGGAGCTTATGACTGGTTTCTAAATCTTACTAATGATTCTGTCACCAGCTGGAATGACTTAGAAAAAGTTTTTGTGTCACAGTTCGGTGAAGTGATAGATCCTAGTATATTGTACCAACAATTTTCTGGTATCAAAAGAGAATTAAGTGAATCTATCAGATCTTATAATGTTAGATTTCGTAAAGCTTATGGTAGACTTACTGGGTATTATGTACCGAATGCAGACCTGGCATTAGAGATCTTTAGAAACTCTCCGGATCCAATGACCTCTGTCTTCTTGAAGAGAGATCCCACTGTTACTAATTTAACAGAGGCTTATAAAGAAGCTTTGATTCTGGAAAGACAGCTTGGGACCTCAACCTTTAAATGCTCAAAGAAGTTCCTCTGGTTACACAATCTGCCCCAGTGTTCAATCCCATACTACATCAAATGATGTTGCTAGTTTGTCAGACTCTACCATCAAGAAATCCATTGGTCGTAGCACCTGTTGAGAATGTACATAACCCGTGCAAAGAGGCCGACAATGCAAGAGTTGAAGAAGTCTCAAAGATAGTTCAGAAGCCGGCCAATGATTTTTTGAGTTTTAAAATGCAAGTTTCTACTGGGGACAACTCAAACAGGTATTCATATCAACCGAACATATTCAACCGGCCCCCGTATGAACCTAATAAAGATTACAAGGGTAAAGGCTCATGATGTGAATATTTGCGATTTAGCTCTGCCTAACTGGTGCAGAATACATGCCACTTCTCAACATGGGGAGTTGGATTGTCTGGAATTTTGTAATGCATTTGAAGCTTTGTCTGGGGATTTGATCTCTCCTAAAAATCAAAGAACTGCTGATGGCCCAAGTTCATCCAGCCACAGTGCAGCTATGGTCTTGGATTCTTTCACTTTCCCGGATGAATCTGAGAATGTAGTTGAAATGCCTATGGATGAGGTGCAGGCTTTCCAACAGTACAGAAGGGATAACTACAACCTGAGAAACAGGAATCCGGAGCCTAATACTACATCAACCCCTCCGGACAACTCTCACAATGTTCCTCCAAATCCCTCTCCAAGCAATAATCCATCTCCACCCAAGGGAGGAAATCTGAGAGGACCAGATGCTTTTGTCCCTCCACTTAATAAGGGATATAACATAGTGGAGGATATGAAAAAGATCAAGGCCAACATTACTCTTCATGAGTTGGCCCAAATTTCAGAGCAGAGGGACAACCTGATAAAAACATACTCTGGCCCTACTACTAAACCTGTGGACAAAGGAAAGAAGATGGCAAATGCCAATGTAGCCATGTACAAAGAGAAAACTGAAGTTCCCCCCTTTTTACTGACTGTTCGTATTTTTGGGAAGAACTTACACAATTGTTTGGTAGATTCGGGTGCATCTGCTAATGTTATGCCTTTGGCCATTTGTCAGCAGTTGGGTCTGACCCCAATGAAGTCTGAAAGGAGAGTTGTCCAATTGGACAAATCAGAGGTTAAAGTAGTGGGAGAACTTCAAAATATTCATATCCAATTAGCATCTGAGCCAAGGGCTCAACATAAAATTGAAATTCAGGTTGTGGATATCCCCGTGGGGTACGGGATGCTTTTGAGCAGGGATTGGTCGAGATCTCTGAACGGATACTTGGCAACAGATTTTTCACACATGTGGTTGCCATGGAAAGGAGTGGCAAATCAATTACGGGTTGAAAGAGAACCTAGGTACAAGCATACAATTACGGAATACAATGCAGAGAATGAGACTGTAAATATTGCGGAGGTAGATATTGGAGTTTACAATTTAACAACGGGGCAAAATAAGAAGTTTAATAAAGCCCATCCTGTTCATAGTAATGAAGTCTGGACGCTTCATGTGGATGGGGCTAGATCTAAACAGGGTTCTGGAACAGGGGCAGTCCTTAAAGGGCCTGAAAGTCAAACATATTTTATGTCTTACCGCCTACAGTTCCCTTGTACAAATAATTTAGCAGAGTATGAAGCTCGGTATTAGGTTTGAAATTTGCTTTGGACAAAGGAGCAAGAAATATTCAAGTTTTTACCGATTCAAAATTGGTGGCAAATCAAGTCAAGGGTAAATTCAAGTGTAAAGCATCTTATTTAAAAGGATACAAACATCGGGCTTGGGATCTTGTAGAAGACTTTGATGCTTTTAATCCGACACACATACCCAGAGAGCAGAATTCACATGCAGATGTCTTGGCTTCTTCAGTCGCAAGTTTAAAACCATTGGAAGAATTTAAATGGAACAAGTTTTCAATTGAGTTAGTCCCTTGTCCTTCAATCCCAAATAATATAGATAATTTTCAGGTTTTCTCTGATGATCAACAGATTGTAAACTTTTTGCAGAGTACTAACACATTTGAAAATGCTATAATCGATGAGGGCCAAAGGGATACTCTGCTGGAGCAGCTTAGATGATGACAGGGGAATAATGAGGTTGAAAGACAACAGAATTCCAAAAGGGATGGTGGAGCTGGAGCGGCTCTTTGATGTTGACAAAATCAAGCAAAAGGTGAATTTTGAGGATTATGTGGGTGCCACAGATAGTGAGACTGAAAACCTGAACATAGGGACTGAAGAAGATCCCAGACACATCAATTTGGCTAAGAACTATGATCCAAAAATAAAAAGAAGTATGATTGATTTTCTTCACAGGTCCAAGGATGTTATGGCCTGGTCATACAAAGACTTAAAGGTATTTGATCCTAAAGTTTACACTCATATTATACCTTTAAAAGAATTTTGCAAACCTTTCCGGAAAAAGTAGAGGCATGTCAATGCTCTGTTAGAGCCCCTCATCCAGAAAGAGGTAGAAAAACTATTGAGTGCCGCCATTATTTTTCCCATCAGGCATTCTACTTGGGTGGCCAATCTGGTGCCAGTCATAAAGAAAAATGGAGAGATCCGCCCGTGTGTGGATTTTAGAAATTTGAACAAGGCATCTGAGAAAGATAATTATCCGCCGCCTTCTATGGATGAGGTGTTACAGATTGTCAATGGTTCGGAGATGATGTCTTTCCCCGGATGGTTTCTCAGGGTATAATCAGATATTGGTTGAGAAGGAAGACATAATGAAAACTGCTTTCACAACTAAGTGGGGAACTTTTGCTTACAAGAGGATGCCATTTGGATTAATAAATGTCGGAGCTACATTTCAACGAGCAATGGATCATGCTTTCAAGGGCCTTATGGGTAAATGCATTGTTGTTTACATGGATGATTTAACAGTCTTCTCTAAATCTCGGTTTGACCATGTAAAACACTTGGAGTCTGTGTTTAACAAATGCAGGGAGTTCGACATTTCTTTGAATCCGAAGAAGTGCATTTTTGGTGTAATGAAGGAAAGCTCCTTGGGCACTTGGTCACAAAAGATGGCATTTCCATGGATCCGGACAGAGTTGAAGCCATATCCGGCATACCATTTCCCAACTCCAAGAAAGAGTTGAGGTCCTTCTTTGGAAAAATTAACTTTGTCAGGAAGTTCATCTCTGGTTTTGCGGAGATAGTCAAGCCAATGAATGACATGCTAAAGCAAACTGCTCGCATTGTCTGGACCACAGAAGCTAAAACAACCTTCCAAGAAATCAAGACAGCCATCAAACAAGCACCAGTTCTGTAAGCCCGCATTTCAGTGCAGATTTTTATCTCGTACACCTTTTCTTCTGAACACACACTTGCTGCAGTTCTGACCCAACGGAGAGAAACCGGGGAACATCCAATTGCTTTCAAGAGTACCAATTTAAAAGGGGTTGAGCTGAAATATTCTCGTTTAGACAAACAAGCTTATGCCTTGGTGAGAGCAAGTAAGCGCTCAGTGCACTACATACTAAGAAGCAGAATTCATGCTATAGTTCCAGCACCCAGCTGTTAAATACCTATTAAGTCAGAATGAGTTGGGTGAACTAAGAGGTAATTGGGTTACAAGACTGCAAGAGTATGACTTAGAGATTCGGCCCGCAAAATTGATCAGAGGACTTGGTTTGTCTCGACACATTACCGAAATACCTATACGGGAGGAAGTTAATTAGCTAAATTCTGAATCGATGACCGGTATGGAGATATTATTCATCTCGCTGCAATTTGGAGTTTGCCCGTCTCACTTGAATAGAACCCAAAGGAGAGCATTAAAACTGAAAGCCGCTCATTATCTCCTCAAAGCGTGTAATTTGTACAGAGAGAATTATGCCGGCATTTTCTTGAGATGCATTTCTCGGGTGAAGTCAATGAAGTCATGTCCAGCTTTCATGAAAAGTTAGGGGCGTGGCATTCATCAGGATCTGCCACTCGCGCATAAAATATTGAGAGCAGAGCTATTACTGGCCTACACTATTTAAAGATGCCCATCAACGATGTGAGAACCCGCCATCGTGCCAAACTTTTGCAGCCAAAGAGGCCAACCGGGCTCTACCATTGCAACTTGTTGTAATAAATAAACCTTTCATGCAATGGGGACTTGATTTTGTGGGAGTGATTAATCCAAATTCTTCAACAGGGCATAAGTATGTTCTAACAGCTACTGATTATTGCACAAGATGGGTCGAAGCAACAGCCACCACAAGAAGTACAGCTCATGAAGTGATTGAATTTCTAGAGTCAAATGTCATAACCAGGTTTGGGGTTCCTCTGAATTTGGTGTGTGATAATGGACCAGCCTTCCAATCATTGGAGTTTGCAGAATGGGCATACCAGATGGGGATAGTTATCCAATTTTCATCCAACTATTATCCCCAAGGCAATGGACTGGCTGAGTCCACAAATAAGAATTTAATGAATGCCATTAAGAAATCTGTAGCAGACAAACCCAGGCAGTGGCATACATTATTGAAATATGCACTTTGGGCTGACCGGATAAAATATAAAGTGGCTCTTAAAACTTCCCCTTTTGCTTTGCTGTATGGTACCCAGCCAATTGTTCCCATCTCTCTAAAGTTACCTACTTACCAATTTGTCTTAGACTATTTTGAGGATCAAGCAGATGCAGAAGCCCGTGTTTTAGATCTAACTAATTTGCAGGATGAAAGACTCCAAGCCCCGGAACACTTCAGTCGGCACCAAGAAACCGTCAAGCACTGGTTTGACAAGAGGGCCAAAGTGAAAGCTTTCAGACCGGGCAGACTTGGTGCTTCTATGGGACAAGGCCCATGAAAAGAAGGGTAAGCATACAAAGTTGCAACCACCGTGGATAGGCCCATACCAGATTGCTGAGATTCTGGGTAATAATGCATTCCGTTTACAAGACCTTGATGGTAATTTTTTGGACCTCCCTGTTAATGGTCAATACTTAAAACATTATTTCTCGACTGTTCCGTCCAATGTATCATTTGAATGAGTCACAAAGAAGTTGTAACATGTGTATACATTGTAAATAAGCTTTAAAGTTTCATTCTGTACAGTGTTTTTCAGTTTTATTTTATTTGCTTTTCCAGGTCTGTACAGTTCTGTGTTCTTTCCCTTTCAGGTCTGTACATTTCTGTATTTTATTTCCTTAAATGTCTGTGCAGTGTTATTTTATTTTAGTTTTCCTTTGATGCCTGTACAATTTTATTTTGTTTTATTTGATTTTGTTTTGTTTTAAAGTCTGTGCAGTTTTATTTTATTTTATTTTAAATTTTTGTGTTTTAGTCTGTACAGCTTTATTTTTATTTTGTTCTTAAAGGTCTCGTGTTTATCCTTGGAAGTCTCGTACAAAGTTCTCTAGCTTTTAAGAATTCTGTTCTTTAACCTTTGCCCGAGCATCAATGAAAAAGTCAGCCTTCTAAAAATTGTTTTTATTCTCGAGTCCGTAATCCAAGTTGTTCATTATCATAATTGTGAGATAGTCTGTTTGAATTGAACGATGGAACTATTTTTTTAGTCGTAACAACAATGGAAGGATGATTGGATTTTGTGTCTTGCTTGCCACAGTTGTTTTAATTATAAAGAAACCGCTATGTCTGTTTGGTTGGAGAAACTCCTAGGGAATCCAAGAAAAGTTGGTCATAAGAGGGGACTATGATTCATGTAATTATTTGAGTATCCACAGAGGCTATCGCTGCCTGTGCTGAAGCAGCTCCGCATTGATGAAATATTAAAAGAAAATTGTTATTCTTTCTAAGGCTTTTCAGATGTTGATGTATTTCAAAAGAGAAGATGAAAGTTGAGCAAGACAGCATGAAATTGGCACTGTTATTTCCAATATATATATATAAAAAGATAAAAAAAAAAAAAAAAGAGTTATATAATGAAAGAGGCAGCCAAGACTTCAAAAGATGTTTTTCTTCTACCAAGTTGTAGATTCTACCTTACAGTTGTAAATTTGGGTCGTGTAAATCTAAAGGGTAACTCTGTCGGGTCGTAAAAGGCTAAACTAGTAAACAGAGCTCTACTCGCTCTCCCTTTTTACAATCTAGAAAAGCCGATCAATCCGGAGTTCAACATTCGATCCAGTCATTCTTGAAGAAAGTTTTATACGCTTGTAATTGCACATCAGAAATCTTCCTTAAATGATTCAACCTAGTATGTCCTTGGGAAATTTTAACAACTATCAGTTAGTAGTCAATTTATTTTGAAGAATATCTGTGGCAAGGCTTGATGCATGGTCTATGTTGTTTTGAAACTAGAGTCCTGGGTTCTAAAATAATGCTACTATTTTACCCGCAGATATCGCCATTTGTTGAGAAGCAACACACCCCCACTGAAAAATGAATTTCCACCCTTTGAAAATTTTGAGCTTTCATTTTTGCAAGTAAGGACCCTCTTGATGTTTTTCAGTGTTTCAAATTCCAAATTTGCTTGCCTCCTTTTTTAAGTTGTGCTTTTGTTTGCATCTCGGTTTTTTTTATTCTAGAATTCATTTTTCACATGTTAGAATCATTGCCGGATTAAAGAAAATCTTTCACCGGTATGAAAAAAAATGCAGAAAAACAGATAGATAAATTCATTGAAAATCAAAACTTTCCATTTTTTGCAAAGTCGCGATATCGCGACACTTCCATTTTTTGAAATGTCGCGATATCGCGACAGGTTTTGAAAAATCCGCCAAGTCAGAAAAACGTAGCGAAATCGCGACACTTCCATTTTTGGAAATGTCGCGATATCGCGACACTTTCCATTTTTGGAAATGTCACGAAATCGCTACAGTTTTGGAGAGAGAAAGCAAGATCGTACGAAACGTCGCGAAAATCGTGACATGTCGCTTTCTAGGAGAAAGAGAAGTAAAGGTCGATTTACGTGGAAATCGCGACATGTCGCATTTTGCGGTGAGGAAGAAAAAGGACTAAGGCATGAAAGGGTACGATTTTGTGACATGTCGCAAATCGTGACATGTCGCTTTTTGGATGGAGAGAAAAGAGCAAGTGAAATGTCGTGAAATCGTGACATGTGAAATCGGAGGGGAAATGTGACGTCGCGATTTTGACGTCGTGATGGGCAAGGGGCGTGAATCGGAGTCATGATTTCGTGACATCGCGAAATCGCGACAGGAAGAAGGGCAAGAGAAAGGGTGTGAAATCGTGACATGCATTTGATGTGAACGACGTCTGGGAGTGGAGTGTCACGATTTCGTGACATCCGATGTGGCAAGAAGGAGAAAGGCAGGGCTGAGGTGTGCGAAATCGTGACGTGATTTCGTGACGTCGGTGGAAATCACGACACGCCAAGATGAAAGAGTAGCCAGCATGAAGAACAGAAGGAGGAGGTGTCACGATTTCGACGGGAAAGAGGAAGGAGGTGGTGTCATGATTCGACGTCACATTTTGTGACGTCGTGAAAGTGCACAATGCTAAAATGGAAGAAAGACGAGTAGCGATTTCGCGACATGTCACGAAATCGTGACATGTCGCATTTTCGCGACTTAGACAGAAAAATAGCATAGAATGAAAAGACAACTGAAATGGACACGTGTCACGATTTTGTGACATGTGTCAAGACAAAGCAGGCCACGTATCAGATAAATAGAGCCGACATGCAAGTGAACTTTAGGGTTTCAATCTGATTTAATAATTAAAGTTTTGATTTAATAATTTTAAAATACTAATCCATCTTTTGTCTTTTCATGCAGGAAGCCATCTGGCACTTACGGGATAACGGAGAAATGGCCATAAAGACAAAGTTAAAGTGCAAATTAATCGAAGACAGCCATATTGAAAGGAAAGATGCCGAAAATTGCTGCTTCATCCAAATTTTACAGATCTGGCCGCAAAGAGACTTTACGGTGACTAAGCAGCTGCCCATTTAATGGAGTATGTCGAGAATTGGCCAAAAAATGAAAATATCTACACTCAGTTACCGAAATTTGCCGATGGATGCATTTAATGAAAATTTATGGCAAAATTAATAGCTTGCAGACATTTTCAACTCAGGGATGGCTCTGCGGAGATGAAATGTCAGAGAAGTGGTGACTCATCCAAATTACCCGAGGGAATTAATGAGGGCATTTACTCATAGTTGCGGGTGAATGCAAGTGGCATTCGAATTCTGTCTTCTCCATTTATGGCAAGTGACTGCACTGAGTTGCAGAATGGTTAAGTTTTATCCAGACTTTGTTTTAAAAGGCTTTATATTGTAAAACCCGGGTACTAGGGTTTAAGATGATAAGATTTACGATTTGAGAAGAAGATATTTCTGAAAAGATCAGGGTCTGTCCCGAGTCTATAAATACTTCTTCTCAATGTAATCGCAGGAGGCGAAAACTTAGAAATAAAAGGCTATTGAAGCAATTTCTTGCAAATCTTGTTAAATACTTTATTTCCGGACTTGGAGTTGATGTGCTTTTGTTTTCTGTGATAGCATGGCCAGGAGCCTAATCTTTTGCAGATTGTGATAAGTTCATCTTCTTTTGTTATCCGTTTCTTTAAAGTTTATTAAATATATGCTGTAAATCTATGTTATCAAGATTAAATATGTTGTTGGGCTTCATTTGTTCTATTGTATGCTAGGGAAAATTACAGATTTAAGGTTCAAGCCTGTTCTAATTGCTCTGTCCTCACTGTGCAAGCTAGGCTGCCAGTGAAAGATATCAATTTTAACCGACTTCCCTTTGATTTATAATTTTCTCGTTAGATCTGCTCCATCTCTCGCCTTATGCTCTTAGTAGAAAGTGATCTTAGAAAGCTGGACACTTTCTTCTTTGATTTGTTCTATTGTGAAGCCGATAGTATAAATAAAATTGGTAGTTTTGTTTTACAGCTAAGTTTGATAAACTTCTCTTTTTGCCCTACCCTACTCTCTTTGTTTTACCGTGAAATGATCCATTTTTATTTTCTTTTAAATTTGTCTTTTATTTAAATCTACTAACCCATAAGAGCTAGATCAAAGAATTAATTTTAAATCTGATTGTCAACAAGTGACAACTTCTGAACATTACTGAACAAGTTCAGTGAGCCCGTTGTAAGGTAATAGATAGTCCATATTGAAAACTATTCCAAAAGCGGAAAAGAGTGAATTGACATTCGACCCGACTCTGTAACTCACACCTTGGATAACCAGCTAGATCCTAAAGTGAGTGGGATTTATCCCGTATAAGTGTTATCAGAGTTTTATGCTCATCCTTCACAGGGTGTGTATAAAAGTCAGACCAACACTACCATCTAAACATGATTTTAAACTTTAAATGTTTTAAAATGCATCTATGTTTTAGTTGTTCTATATATGTTTTTTTTTTTGTTTTTTTTTTCAAAAGGTTTTGATGCATTCACGTCAGGTTCACCAAAATGTATCACTCCAAATTTTTCGCATCCTTATCTTCAGGCTATTGGATCTGTGCCCAGAAGGAGGATGGGAAAAGGATGGTGCGGTACCTTGGACTGAGAGGACTTTGCGAAGGTCCCACCTGTCAAGGGAGGTGTATTTTGATAATTTTTCGACGGATGGTGGGTTCACCAGGAAACAGTTAAGGGCAGTTTCCATGCCTAGGTTTGGAATATGTTTTAATGTGTTCGTTTTTAACTTTAAGCATTCATATCCTAGGTTTGGCCAAATGAATCTAGATTAATCTACATGAAAATGCAAATTCAATGAATACAAAAAATAGATTTAAAGACATAAAACAGAGAATTTACAGAGTACAAATGAGGAATACCTGATCCGGATGTCTGGTGATGATTCTGATGTTTGAAGCAGTCAAGATCGTCTGGAATTCGATAGAATCGTCTAAGATCTGACAGAATCGTCTGAGATCTGACGAATTCGTTAGACGAATTTTTCAGAGACCTGTAAGCAGAAAAACAGATACAAAATACAATGAATACTACTCTTCTAATAGAGGGAAACAACACCAAATGACTGTATGAATACTAAATAATAGTTATGAACAGAAATTCAAGCAAATTACGATATTCTAATGACAAATCATGATCTTAGTATGCATTATAAGCTAAATGGGTGAACTCCAAATGCAAAATAACATAAACACTGAATAAACTACATAATTTGCAAAATAAAATAGCAAAGAAAAGGTTGAGAAATGCAAACTTCAGGCACTGATTGCCTCAATATGGACTGCAGTCGAGATCGTCTCGCATCAGTACGAAATCACCTTAGATTTGACAGGTTCACCTTCGATCTGAACAGGTTCATCGACGATGATGTGTGCTAGCTTAGGTTCAAAAACAGTGATGTACCTGCAACAAAATTGGTATGGGACCAGTGCAAATGAAAAATTGGGATGGTTCAACATATATGGAGTTAAATTGTAGAGAATTTTAGCCAGGGGGGTGCTAAGGGAATAGCTTAGGATTAAATAGGCTTAGGGGAGTAGTTAGGAGGTTGGAGATCATCCCAATTTGGGAGATCTCCAACGGGGGAGGGTCCATAATGACGCAGACACGCTTCTGCCCGGATTGGAGACCTGTTGGAACAGAAGCTAATTTTACAAAATCAGTTTTGTGACAAGATTGTCTAGACGTCCTAGCCCAGACGAAATCATCAAATCTGGGGCGATATCGTCTGATCGACGATGATATCATCAAACAGTTAAAACAACCTCTAAAAATGGTGCAAAAAATGGGGAAACGGATTACCCAACGGTTAACGGGCGGTTTGGGAGGTTAAATTTGAATTTTAAATTATTTACTAAGGTGAATGTAATTATTATAATTTTACTACGCCAATTTTAGGGTGCTACAAAGTACGGCCCATAGAGTCTAGTGTGCCCCACTCTCTTAGGGCACATAAAAGCCAAGCGAGTGCACAACTCTATGTTCCCACCTCGGAAGCCATGTGCTCCACTTCCCAATGGAGCATGCACGCAAGAATTTAAAACTAGTGTGCATCATGTGAGCACATACCTACCTACGTACTTCCCTCACTAATATCGAACTATTGCATGTTCGAACTACTACTTGTAGTCGTAATTCACCTTGTCAATACCTTGGGATGAGATAGTAGTGATTGATGTGGCACACCCAACCAATACAAAATATCCTAGAAAGCATAAAAGCGCATGCGTCATATACCAAATTTAATGCACATATTTTAAAAGGAAGGTGTCAGACCTGTTTTGCATCATTTACACATGCCGAATAATCCATCAATGAGGTTGAGTACAGAGTAAAGGGCAAAGAACAGAGAAATAATTATAGTCCTATGCAGAAGGAGAATTATTGTCCTACTGTTTGAATGTGATGGCATCTACCAGTTCTTCAGCTCTTGAGACGTCAATTGTTTGATAGAGGATTGGTAATATTACTAGGGCATGGCCCGTGGTAAGGAAGTCGAGGAGGGCACAAAACCCTAAGATGCTTGAATATTTACCCGATACCAATAAGGATATTACTGAGGATCAACATAAGGAGGTCGAGGGGTTAGGATTTATGCATTCGACCCCATGGAGGAATATAACCAACGTCACCCAATGCTACTAAGGAGCCTTTACACACGGGAATACAGAGACAACACCTCGCTAGCTCCAGTGTGCAATAAATGGAATACCAACATAGGCAGGTTGAATTAATAAAAAGTATACCACTCCTCTGATTTATTAGCATGGCTCATGATATCCTATGATTCCAAAGCTCACACAATCCATGATTTCAAGGGCCAGGTGGTGTCCCGGGTGTCGATCGATAGAATTCGGTAGGTCTTCATCCTAGCCACCACATCCAGGGTGGTAGAATTTAATACATTGGCTCTCCAAGCCACTTATATTATAAATACTATGTTTCGTTAAAACCAGTTGAATAAAGGGAGAAATAGACTGACATATTTCCCCATCAGGAAGTTTTTGCTTCGCCCTTGGGCACAAGACTATGCCGATATGATAAATTTGGCATTGGGAGTGAAATATTTAGAACCAATCACCAAGGAGGTGATGTTTTTAATACTGTAGTGTAATAGAACTAACAAGAATCCTCTCTACCAATGGGAGGACATCATTAGTGATAAACTGGATGAAGAACTGCGGCTATTACAGGAGGCTATATTTGTCGAGAAGAGGGAAATGCCTCCATTTTCTTATTACTCATTTTTCATCCATTTGTAAGTAGCACAATTAGATAAAGCCTTGGTGGCCTAGCTGGGGGGAGTGAATGCACCAACTATACATGACCGATTATTGTGCATCCAAGAGGGATGCTCTAGTTATACAACCTTCTTTGAGAAGGTCCTCATTATGGTGCACTTTTGGTTAGGTGGGAACTTCCTAGATAGAATTGGGACGGAGGTTAGGAATTTCTTGCATGAGGAGAAAGCAGGAGACTATTTATATGTTAAATAATTTTCCTATATTAGAATATACGGGTCAAAATTACCTCCAAAGGCACTACCACTACACTACCCAAATTACATCGCCATTCTAGATATCACTCGGTAGATGGCCGAAGAGGTCAAGATCAGACATTTGAGGAATAAGGGACCGGAAATGGATGTCTATTCCCTGCACAATGGGCCATTACACCTATCTTGGCCACTTTTCCATGTTACGGGCTATTTGAAACATGGATACCTATTGTTTTTGTTAGGATCCTATCCTAACACCATGTTGTAATTCTCATTTACCTATGTAATAACCCACTTCCAACGTGGGGATCCTATTTTAATGTTATTATGCAATACTTAGTAATGTAGGTGGCAATAAAGGTACCTCGCCAAGTGGTACCATCTCATGTAACCATTTTTATCAATATTGTAACCGATGTAGTAAGATACCTCGCCAAGTGGTACCATTTCATGTAACCATTTTTATCAAGATTGTAACCGCCATTTGGTGGGAGATTCTAGCTCGAGTGGCATTTTGCATGTAAGCCACCTCTTGAGCATTTAGGTAGGGTTGCATGTAGTTTTCCTTTAAAAATATATGAAGCCATGTACGAGATTATCCTTTTGCAAGCTAATGAAATATTGAAGGAGGTTGCCCCCTCGAAGAGGCCCATGATTCAGTGTTATTGTGAGATTGTTTCATTTTTGTAATTGATTTTTGCATAGTGATATTGAGTTATTTGATGTATGTGAGTTATTTTTTAGTATTTTGTGTGAGTGTGCTTTATTTTAATAGTAGGTTCCTAACAAGTGGTATCAGAGCGCTTTCCAGGGCCAAGTTCTACTGCAACTAAGATGATTCTTGCCAGTCATTCCGCTTGTTAGGTATAATTTTCCTGTGTGTTTTTTATTTCTATTTTTCCTTTATCAAAAAAAAATCCAAAAAATACAGTCATTTTTTTCTCAGAAAATCAAAAAAGACCAAAAAAAATATAGTAGTTGTGTAGGTTAGAAACCCTGTGTCGAGGGTTTTAAAATATCGTGAAGGAGCTATCATTATTGGCTAAGCTAGATAGCCCATAAAGCATCTAGTGAAGTGAGGGGCGATCAGGCTCCAATACCCAGGCCTCAAGACAACACTCGCGCATGGAATTGAGCTCCCACGTATCTTCGGGTATATCGGGAGACAATCTAGGTTTAAACAAGATTTTATCCATTAGGAAGCTTTTTGGCCTTGTATTATCCATAGTCCATGGGACACAACATCCTAGACGATTACCCTCCCATACTGTTAGAGAGGCAGATAGTGTGCTCAAGGGTATGTGTGGAATCCTCCTTGAGTAGTGGCCTAAAATATTGGTCCGAGCACTATTGTTCGTCACTACGGTATAACAGAGGGCCTATGGGTATTACATACTCCCTTACTTAGCATACCCTGGTTCAAGAAAACAAAACAAAAACAAAGTATCATTCCCCTGCAAATCAACCCATCCCTATTCTGCTAACCTGCATTCACCATCCCCAAAAGTGAGCATACGGAGAAGGCTTTCCCTATCACAAAAAATAACTTGCATGCACCAATAGTCAAGACAAATTTTTGCAAGTGTTTGAACCAGCCTATGGTCAAAATCTGAATAGTCGAGATAGTGATAGAACAGTGGTAGTCGGGTCGACAGTAACAGTCCTCTGTACCAGTCTAGAATTGTAGACTTTTAGTGTCAGAAATAGAGTTGTCAGTGTCAAAAAATTCCCTAAGGTCAGAAGCAAAAACTGTGTCAGTAACCCTAGTACAGGTGATAGGAACAGAGAATAGTGAGTGACACGGTGGTCAGGGTGCAGTATACAGGTCCAAAATAGTTGATCCCAGGTCCCAAATTTTGAACTGTAACTCCAAATCAGAAACCGAAAACACCAACAAAAAAAAATTGAAATTTTATTAAAATAGGGATATCTCTTCACAGAGCTCATATGACTCAAAAATTTAGCAGAAAAATTCTACACTCTATTCCAGACAAAATTGTCCTTGGCAGCTCTTGGTCAAATTTTGCACCAAATTTCTAAAAATAGCAAATTTTGATTTTTCTTGCTAAGGCCATAACTTTTCATCGGTCCATCAAATTGATCCAAATTTTTGGGAATAGAATCTACTTGTTATTCTGCACAAAAGACCCTCAAGGACTCATTGGTGAAATTTTAAGTACAAGTGGAAGAAATTACCTTGACATCGACTTGCAACCAACAGGAGATCACAAAAAGTCAAGAAATTCAGTATATCTCCTCATTGAGCGCTCAGATCAAACAACCACGGAGTGGACCCTATCCTAAAATCAGTGTTGCAACTCATTTCCCAAATTAAATTTTGGACCCTTACTAAAAATAGTAACTCCTAAAAATCTGAGGTCTATTTTTAGTAACTCAGCACAAGAGGGACCGCAATGGCAAGCGACACTCGAGGACAACAACAAAAGGATTTAGACTTGGGCACATTATTGGCCGACCTACAAAAATCCATTGCTGACTTGACCTCTGCAAACAAGAACATAGGCACAAAGATTCGAGAGCTTCGATTGGATCAGGATAACACTAGAATCCATTTAGAAGAACAACTCACAGAGATGGAGACCAAATTGCATGGCAGTACCAAAATTGAACACCATGCTAAAAACTCTGAACGAGGTCGATGAACACCAGATGACAATCACTCTGATCAGGATCCAACCTTCAGAATGCCTAAATTAGACTTCCCTAAGTTTAGTGGAAAGGATGTCGATGGGTGGTTATGTCGGGTTGATCAATTCTTCCGACTCCATAATGTCCCTGTCTATCATCGGGTTCAGATGGCTTCCTTCAACCTAGAATCTGAGGCCTTACATTGGTTCCAATGGCTATGGGTTGCTAACCCTGATCTATCTTGGGAGGACTTTGAGTCCCAACTACTCACCCGATTTGGCCCTAATGATTATGATGACTTTACAGGTGCACTGACAAAGCTGAAACAAACCACCTCAGTTCGTGATTACCAGACCCAATTTGAGAAATTGGCCAATAAAACTAAGGGTTTGAATGAGGGATTTTTTATGAGTTATTTTGTTAGTGGGTTATGAGATGATCTCCAGGCTGAATTCAAGATGTTCAAACCCCACACCATGATGGAGGCTATCAGTTTAGCCTGATTGGCCGAATCTAAACTCTTAGCTCAAAGGCGAACACCATGATTTTTGCATAACCGACCTTCTTTCCCTCCTCGGGTCCAAAACAATACTGATAATAAACCTCCTGCTCCCAAGAGGCTGACTACAGAGGAAATGGATGCACGTCGCGCCCAAGGGTTATGTTATAATTGTGATGAAAAGTTTACGAAGGGGCATAGATGTGCAAATAAGAGATTGTTTTTAATAGATGTGGAGGAACCAAAAAATAGTGACCATAGTGATGAGGAGAGTGATACAACTGAGGCACCAACTCCACAGGAAGAGGAACCATCAGAAACACCAGCAGAAATTTTAGTCCATGCTCTTGTCGGGATTACCACCCCACAAACCATGAAAGTTGTGGGTTATTTCAAAGGCCAACGTCTCACAATTCTTATTGATTCAGGCAGTACGCACAACTTTATTGATCCTCGGGTGGCCAAATGGACCAACTGCTATATACACTCATGCAATTCTTTTGAAGTCATGGTGGCCAATGGAGGCACCTTACCTTGTAAAGGTAAATGTCGAAATGTCAAAATTCAGATAGGGGATTATGAACTCAAGCAAGATATGTTCACCCTCCAATTGGGAGGATGTGACGTTGTGTTAGGATCCCAATGGATGAGCACCTTGGGCACTTTCTCCTGCAACCTTGTAGAACTATGGCTGCAATTTTCACAAAATGGACAAACATATACCCTCAAGGGTATCAAGGCTGGCCCTACACAAATTATTAGTTCCAATCGCATGGAGAAGTTGTTGAAAAAGTCCTCCCATGGGGTCATTGCACAAATATTTTCAATTCAGCCACCCACTTCTACAGCAGATCCAATTCCAGTAGATTTGCAACTTGTTCTAACCAAGCACAATGGCATCTTTTCAGAACCAACTACACTACCACCTCGTCGCTCTCATGACCATGCTATTCCACTACTTTCGAGTAGTGCACCATCGAACATCAGACCGTACCGGTATCCTCATGCTCTCAAGTCAAAAATTGAGAAGATGGTATAGGAATTGCTCAAGGCAGGTGTCATTCGACCCAGTACCAGTCCCTATTCTTCTCCAGTTTTGCTAGTTTATAAGAAATATGGCTCATGGCGATTGTGCATAGACTACCGTGAGCTCAATAAGATCACCATCAAGGATAAATTTCCCATTTTGGTAGTGGATGAATTGTTGGATGAATTACATGGAGCTATGTACTTCTCCAAGTTGGACCTTCGTTCGGGGTACCATCAAATCAGGCTCAAGGATGAGGATATTCCAAAAACTGCTTTTCGTACTCATGAAGGTCACTATGAGTTCTTGGTAATGCCATTTGGTTTGACAAATGCACCATCCACATTTCAAAGCCTTATGAACAACATCTTCCATCCCTTCATGCGGAAGTTCATCCTGGTTTTCTTTGATGATATATTGGTTTATAGCCGCTCGTGGGAAGAACACCTTACCCATGTGGATCAGACATTACAGTTATTGGCCCAACATCAACTTTTTGCTAAGCGGTCTAAGTGCTCCTTTGGTCTGACTGAAGTGGAGTATTTAGGACACATTGTTTCCAAAGATGGTGTCAAGGTCGACCCTAAGAAGATTCAGGCAGTTCAGGACTAGGCAAAACCCCGCACTCTCAAAGGACTTCGAGGATTCTTAGGACTTACAGGTTATTATAGGAAATTTGTTCGTAATTATGGGAAGATAGCAGCTCCCCTCACATCTATGTTAAATAAGGACTCTTTCACTTGGACAGGACCTATTGATCAAGCCTTTCTTGAATTAAAGCATGCCATGACCACCACACCTATTCTAGCCATGCCAAATTTCTCTAAACCATTCATCATTGAAAGTGACGCTTCTGGTCACGGCATTGGGGCAGTATTGATGCAAGAAGGGAGACCCTTGGCCTTCACCAGTAAGGCACTCTCTGAGCGTAATTTGGGAAAATCTACATATGCCAAGGAGATGTTGGCCATCTTACATGTTGTCACCCATTGGAGACCATATCTCATTGGGTACCATTTCTCCATTAAAATAGACCATCAAAGTCTCAAATATTTCTTAGAACAACGGGTTGCTACCCCAGAACAACAAAAATGGGTTTCTAAACTCATGGGCTATGATTATGATATCACCTATAAGAAGGGCAAAGAAAATCTTGTGGTTGATGCTCTCTCTCACCAATTTGAGGCCCTCAGTATGATATGTGCTATCTCCACACCTGTCCCCCAATGGATAGATTCCTTACGATAGGAGGTACTTCAAGATGCAGACCTACAAGCTTTGATGGCTTCACTTCAAGCTGATCCGACTTCATCCCCAGGCTACAATTGGGATGGCCAGGATTTGCGTTATCGCCAATGCCTTGTTATTCCCCGTGCCTCGCCACTCCATGACCTCTTCATGAAGGAACTACACACTGCTCCCTCTGCAGGTCATTCTGGATTTCTCAAAATGTATGAACGCCTCAAGCGCACATTCTTCTAGAAAGGGATGAAACAGGACATCCGTGACTTCGTGGCAGCTTGTGATACCTGCCAATGGATGAAAGGTGAAACAGTTCATTCTCCGGGTACTCTTCAACCCTTGCCCATTCCAGATCAGGTTTGGACTGATATTTCTATGGATTTTATCGAAGGGTTACCTAAATCGGGTGGTAAGTCTATTATTCTCATGGTAGTGGATCACCTTTCGAAGTATGCTCATTTTTGTCCCCTTGCCCATCCTTACACAACCTCCACCATTGCCCAAATCTTCCTTGATTCTATTTTTCACCTTCATGGTATGCCCACCTCCATTGTGTCCGATCGAGACCCAACCTTCACTAGTCATTTTTGGCAAGAGTTGTTTAAGTTGCAGGGAACGAAGCTCAAAATGAGTTCAGCCTATCATCCACAAATGGATGGTCAAACTGAGATTGTCAACAAATGTTTGGAGACCTATCTTCATTGCTTTGCATTAGATCATCCTTCTCAATGGGCGAAGTGGCTTCCTCTGGCCGAATGGTGGTACAACACGTCCTATCATACAACTACCAAACTCACTCCTTTTGAGGTTGTTTATGGGCGCCCTCCACCCACACCTTCTTCATACATTCCAGGCAGCTCCAGGGTCCAGGCAGTCGACATTGCTCTTTGCCAGCAGACCGATGTCCTTCACCAGCTGAAGCATAATTTGGACATGGCCCAGAACCGGATGCGACAATAGGCCGACCAACATCGATCCGAGCATAGCTTTGATGTGGGTGATATGGTTTTCCTTCACTTGCAGCCATACAAACAGTCATCCCTCCAACTCCGTCGGTGCCAAAAACTTGCTACAAAATTCTATGGGCCCTACCAAGTCCTACAACGGATTGGTTCCACTACTTACAAATTGGCTCTTCCGCCCACCTCCAAGCTCCATCCTATTTTCCATGTTTCATCTCTCAAGAAAGTTGTGGGCACACAGGTACAGGTTCAATCAGCATTACCAGAATTGGATGAGGAAGGGTCCATCTTACTCGAACCAGAATAGTTGTTGGATCACCGCACCCACACTCTCCACAATCGTACCATCACAGAAGTCCTTGTCCAGTGGCATGGGCTCCAGCCAGAAGATGCTACATGGGAGTCTCTCCATCAACTCCAACACCAGTTTCCTCAATTTCAGCTTTGAGGACAAAGCTTTTCGAAGGGGAAGGACATGTTAGGATCCTATCCTAACACCATGTTGTAATTCTCATTTACCTATGTAATAACCCACTTCCAACGTGGGGATCCTATTTTAATGTTATTATGCAATACTTAGTAATGTAGGTGGCAATAAAGGTACCTCGCCAAGTGGTACCATCTCATGTAACCATTTTTATCAATATTGTAACCGATGTAGTAAGATACCTCGCCAAGTGGTACCATTTCATGTAACCATTTTTATCAAGATTGTAACCGCCATTTGGTGGGAGATTCTAGCTCGAGTGGCATTTTGCATGTAAGCCACCTCTTGAGCATTTAGGTAGGGTTGCATGTAGTTTTCCTTTAAAAATATATGAAGCCATGTACGAGATTATCCTTTTGCAAGCTAATGAAATATTGAAGGAGGTTGCCCCCTCGAAGAGGCCCGCGATTGAGTGTTACTGTGAGATTGTTTCATTTCTGTAATTGATTTCTGCATAGTGATATTGAGTTATTTGATGTATGTGAGTTATTTTTCAGTATTTTGTGTGAGTGTGCTTTATTTTAATAGTAGGTTCCTAATAGTTTTCCAGAAGTCACTTGGAGGGCCTAAAATCGATATGGCCATCACAAAAATGAGGTTACTAGCAAGCTAGCCCTTCTGAAAGTCACACACAGTGCTGATGATTTTGAAGATGAAATGCATAAGGCTTTCATAAACAATCAAACCTTGGACCTGGTGTGGAGGATGGATAAGTTGCCCTACAAAAAATTAGAGGTTGTTGGTGATTATAGCTCCCAGTTGAGGTTGCATCGAATCTTGCTAGTCGATAAGATGGTTCCACTGGTCCCGACGACCCCTCCTGAAGAATTTGAGGACCCTACCTTTCAAATTTCCCAGCAAGACTCTAACCTCTTCGAGGTCATGATGAAGATAGTTTATGAGGCCCAACAAGAGAAATTCAAACTTCCTTATTCTTCCAGTTCCCTTGTTTCCACTTCATAAGGGAAATATTTGGATATTAGCCCATATCAGCAGAGTGCCATATCATCAACATTGACCTTAATAAGTCCATAGGAGTAAGGCCAGTTGGTAGAAGGCCAAAATTCCTTGTATTCTACCACTTTGGTTATCAATCAAGAAGAACGTCAAGTGCACCCCAAGGTGATAAAAAAATAACTAAAGTCAGGAGATTATCTAATTTCATAAGAGGCTATGAGGTGCAAAGCCCCATGCAGTCTCCTACTGGCAAAAGGGCTAGGACTGAGTCCTTGGGTTAGGGGGTTGAAAGCTTGACAATGGCAAGGGTCACTGAGACCTGCTAATTCATAGCTGATGAAGAGAACCAGATATAGGACATGGAAGAACCCCCTAGCAAGGGGATAGTTAGGTATAGGGAGATAGCTAGGCAAGGGGTCACTGACACACATGCTGCCACCTTTGAGATCCCCTTTCCACCTAGTATGAATGAGGCCACTATTGACATAAGTAAAGGTGTCATCAAGGCATCTGCTACACCTATTGAAATTATTAAGTCCTAGGTGGCCTCCCAGGCACAGGTGGCCGAGGTGGTAAAAAAATAATTGGAGTGGAAGGTGAAGCTTGCATAAGTGGGGCAGTTGCAACTCAAAGTTAAACAACTTCAATGTGATGTTGACAAACTGAAGATGCCCACTCCTTCCACTGTATAGGTTGGTGTCCAAAATGGATCAACAGATCAACTTAAACAAGAAATAAAATAGAATATCCAAGAGAAAATTGGGGACTTGCAATATATCCTCGTAGATATCTATATTGTTTGACATACAGTGGGCCTCATCCAAAATAACTTGCAACAAGGGAAACCAAGAATAGATGTAATTTTTTTTATCTATAAGAGGTTTCAAGAGGACTATGTACCCATATCTAGATTGAAGTCCACCCTTTCGGATGATTCCATATGTTTCTTTGTTGAGGAGTACATAAAATTTTTCTTGTTCTTACAAAATGAAATAACTGGCAGGAATGGGACCAAAAGGTGGTGGATGCCGAATATGAATCCAATAATGAGTTGGTAGACTGAAACCTCCTGATTGAAGACTTTGGGCGGGCCCCGGTAATCAAATATTTTGTTTTTCAAAGGATTCAAGATTTTGACTTGGAATCTGGTGATAAACTCTCCAAGAGGTTCACTGCTTTGGTGGAGATGGTAAACCACCTGTGTGTCTTTACTGAGAATAATGTACAATGGGTAAGGGATAGAATAAACAAAGCCACTCAGGATTTAAATTTACTGATATTCTCCCTATATTTTCATGATGAGGCTTGGGAGTTTATTGACCAAGCTATTCTAAACCTGAGGATAGGAGTGGGACCCACCTCTACGCATGCACCAGGTAGTTCACAGCCGCTATCCCAAGACAATACTGATGGAGATACACAACCTCCACCTAAATGAGAGAAAATGTGGGCTACGTGCCCTTTTTTGAATGCATCATGATTTTGGGTATAGCAAGATTCCTCCAGTTGGAGAAGATGGTTACAACAATCAGAGGACCTCACACTATAAAGGAGAGGAATGCTACATTTGAAGCTTTTTTTCATCGAATATCTGAGAGAGAAAAGCCAGGTATAGCCTTGTTTAGTATTCAGTCGTATTTTCCCTTGTGTTTCCTGTGTATGTTTCTTACCACCCTTCCTTTTGCCATTTTTAGGGATTTTTAAGGAGTGTTGTTCACCGAGATTATTTCTTGTGGACACACCATAGTTGGAGGGCCTTACGTCATTGCAATAAGGATGGAGGGAGATCACCCCTTGTTATGAATATTCAAACCATGGTCTATTGTAACTCAGTGACATTATAGGACTCAAGCATTCTACTGGGCCTGCCTCATGTAATATTTTGAATATAAATATAAGCTACAAATATTCCCTCGGCATCCTTATGTGTTTATGGTTTGTGTAATGCTCGTTCATGTGTTCTTGAAATAAAAACCTATGAATGACGTTTTCTATTTCACTAGTTGAATCATTTTATTTACATTACATTATTTGAATGGAGTAAAATGAACTAGTTCTTCTTTATGTCATCTTTTCTAAAGTCATTTATCAAACTGCTATGACTCTGTAATGGATAAGGCACCGATCTTGTTGTGTTATGTATTGATAGGTTTGGTCACAAAGAAATAGCAAATTAACTTCAAATATTTTGTTTGGCATAGTGGGTGTTTAATAAAAGTATTAAGAGAAGAACCCACTGTTGGGGTTTCCTTACCCAACCTAGTATGTCTAGAGCCCTCAAAGTTATCTATTCCTAGGTTGAAGAGGTGAATTATCCAGAATCCATAGTGCTAGATGTGATCTTCAGATTTTTCTGTGATGTGACAAATAAGATTAAGCAGAAAAACTCCATAATAATTTTTGGCACCATTGTCTGGGAGGGCCTGTTTAGATTACTTTTTTCCATATTACCCCCCCCCCCATTTTTTGACATATATTTTTACTTTTTTTTCCTTGTGAGGTTATAAGTTTTTGGGATGAGCAATCTTAGCTGAAGAAAGTATTCCATTTTGCACCCAGTACTGGAGACTCTAAAAACAAGGAAGCTGATTTGGCGGCCACGAGACACAGCGATGAGGAGCTCTACCCTGAACTGTTAGACCTATAGGTAATTTTTAGAAAAAGTAAAAAAAAAAGTGTGCTTTGATTTTTGTTCATTCTAGTAGTCAAAGTAGTAGTTATAGACACCAAAAAAACACCAATCCGATTATGTGACTACAAACACTGATATCATTGACACACACAACCCCCAGGGCATCCCCCAGAGGTTAAACATTGGTCCTAGCCACTCCCAAAAGTAGTTTGGAAGGTCAGAGGTCAATTTGACACCTTTTTGGCACTTTTCTCCCTACTCATCCCACCCTGGGATGAATGCAAACTGGTATTCGTTCCACCCAAGGACGATTAGCAGCATTCATCCCAGGGTGGGGCGAATAGTAGGTTTGATTGGCAAAAGTCAAATTTTGACAAATGGCAGCTCAGATCCGCCACTTAATTTTTCCTTCATCGCATGGGAGTGTGAGTGAGCGTTTTTGAGCTTTAGAGGTAGTTACAAGGGCAATCATGAAGCCCCTAATTAGGGAGGAATCTTCCCTCCCCTGGAGAGGTATGATTACCAAGTGGCACCTTTGCATGCTCATCCAAAGAGACCGTCAGGTCTATAAAATGGTGAGTCTTCTCACCCCAAAAGATACAAAGAAGGAGCATTTTGGAGCAATGAAGTGCTATCATTTTACTTTCACACCCACACCCTTTCGAGTTGTGCCTTTCACATCCTTGATCTCTTTTGGAAAGGAGGTCATAGGGTGGTTATTGGAAGCACAAATACGGAACCAAAACCTGACATTTGGCCACAATATGCCATCCAATTTTTTTACAATACCCCATAAGAGATTTTGGACCCATCCCAAGTGGATTGGTGCCAAAATCGGGCCCCAAACGATGGGCGTCCTACCCCCGAGCATCCCCCGCACTGCTGCAGGTCTAATCGTCCCGCCCCGAAACAATTAGGAATCTATGGTAGATTTCCTTTCTATTATTTTTACATCTAATTCTATGCTGCTTAGATAGTTTTTCATTAAAATTTCAAATTGATTTGAGAAATTTTTATCATGTTTCTATCATTTCCCGCTTTTACTAACATGCAGGTGGTATCATCAAATTCCTAGTGATAAAGTTTGAATTGGGAAAATATGACCTTTTGGGTCTTCTCAAAATACCCCCAATTAGCTAACCCAAAATTTGTAGGGGATTTGGAGCTTCCTGGATGTGAAATTTGGGACAGTGCTACCTAACATTTTATTACAGGTATATTCGTCCCACCCCGGAGCAAATACAAATTTGTGTCGATTTTACTGATTGTTCTTTTTGTAGTGCCTTCTTGGTGATGTTTTCATGCCTCTATGAAGTTTTTAGCTGATTTGGATCTATTTTGGTCATCATTTTATTTATTCTTTGCATGCACTAATCGTAGGCTTGGGGATTGCATGTTTCATCTCATCCATAGGTTCTACTGACCTTTTTTTGTTTCCTTGAAAGTAGGATCTGGGAATTAGAGGAGCAAAAAGGATCCAATACTCATCAACGCAAGTGGTGGTGACATTTGGTCCGCTCATTTTACATGTGGGCACACGGAAGAAGGAATAGCATCAATGGGGGTAACAAGAACATATTTAACGCTCCTAGCCCTTGGAAGGGGGGGAGAAGGATTGTAACCAAGTTCTAAAACATATTAATAAAAATGTCTATCTTTCGTATTGGCTTTTAATTGGGTTTCAATTCATTTATGCTTCTCCCATATCGTGCACTTTCAATTCATAGGATTTAGTGTTAAGTTTAGTTTCATTTACATCACACTTGGAGTTTCCTTTTTGTTTCCTTTGGATGCTCGTTATGAGTGGCCACCACGCGATGAAGCGCTAGAGCCGTATAGGGGCCATAAAGAGGGGCCACATGATTATGACATTCCCCCTTTACCCCTTCTCACTGTTAGAACCAATAGGCAAAATCCAGAGCATAAGGCTCTTCAAACAGGGCGAGCCAACTCTGCCCGCCCCTTTCATATATATGAAAGGGAGCATGAGGAAGACCCTTACATTCCTCAAGAGCAATATACAGCATGGGAGCAATGCGCTTCCACACCTGCCATCTACCATGATCACCTACTGAGGCCAGAGCCTCGGGTAAATGCCGCCAACCTCGACAGAGGGAAGTGACCTATTGAGATCTCGGATCATCGTGACCGAGGTAAATGCATAGGAGAGGCATCTAGGCCTCCTAGGCTCAATATGGTGGAACAAATTGACCTGGAAGTCACCAGACATGCCACCCACCAAGCGTAGATCACGCAGCTTGAGCAAGACCAACAACATCTAGAGCATCTATATCGCCTTAGCAAAGAGCGCATTCGGTGCCAAACAGATGAGCTGCTCCATAACACGGTGCCTAAGAGGGTTCCAACCCCTCGCACCCAAAGAGCAGAACCATATGAGAGGCACAACCCCTTGGTGTGAGATAGGTCCTCGTGACCTTACCAAATGCTGCCTCCGAGACCTCCTAGACCTGAGCGGGAGGCCACTCCCAGGAACAACGATGGGCACCCTCCGTAGGGACCCACCCATGGTCATAGGTCTCATCCAAAAACTCCTCAAGAAGCCTATGAGGAGTACGAACAAGAAGAAGAGCGGGCCGAAATGCCCTACCAAGGTGGAGGGGGCTGCTATCCAGCCACCCCTCCATAGGCCTCAAGTTTCTCCACAACCCACAATGGGAGCAAACCAAAGAGGAAGAGATTAAATCTTTCGATGCATATAAAGCATTGCTAGAGCATTTGGATTCTATGGAGACCAAGACTTCTGGGCCCCAAAAGCCCACGTTATGCCAACTCCGTAGTCATCCTGTGCATCCATTAGTGCCAACACCCCCTTACCCTGAACACTTTAAGCTGCCTCAGTTGGCAATCTTTAGAGGTGAGGAGGATGCCCAAGAGCATGTGACGAGATTCCTGAGCCAATGCTTTGGAATTCGGGATAATGATGCTTTGTTATTAAGAACATTCATCACCACATTCGTAGGCCCTACCTCGGATTGGTTTACTCAATTACCAAAGCATAGCATTAGCAACTTGGATCAGCTAGTGGATGCGTTCCTCGAACGCTTCACCTTCAACACCAAGAAGAAGGCGTCACTAAGTGACTTAGCCAACCTCAGGCAGTATGAGGAAGAAACCATGGTGGCCTATGGGAATCGATGGAGGACTCTACTTTCTAAGCTACCCTACCTCCCTCCTATGTCCGACCTCACACAAATGTTCTCAAAGAGCTGTTTGAGATCGATCTCTATGCTATTGCAGCTACAACAATATGCCACCTTAGAGGAAGCTCTAGCACAAGCCAGAATCATTGAAGAGATCAAGATTCAGGATGGCGAGATAGCCAAGCCAAAGAAGAAAGAATGGTCTAAGAACACCAAAATAGGGACCATGCAATAGAAACCCACTGCGGTCAATCAGGTTGCTATCAACGTCCCTAAGCCTGCACAAGCAACACAGCCCCAAAAGGCTAACTATCAAGCGGTGCCTCTTAACAGTTATGACCGAGAAAATCAGAGGCAAGAGCAAAATCAGCCATGTCACCCTAGGCGATAATTCACACCTTACACAGAGTCCAGAGACTCCCTATTTGACCGCTTGTCAGTGGCAAACTTGATCAACCTACCCGAGATTCAACCCATAGATCCCAACGCACCAAAACCTAAGGGCTATAGGGAGGATTTGTATTGTAGGTTCCATAGGCGGAAGGGACATGACCTTAATGCCTGTTGGAAGTTTAAGGGCTTGGTGCAAGACCTAATTGATAACAAAACATTAGCGGTGGATAATCCCGTGGCACCAAGAAACCAACAAATGGAGGTCTTTAAGGACCCCTTGCCTGCCCATGATGCACAGGCAAAGACCCTACAAGTCAATGAGGTCACACAAAACTGCCCCATGCAAGGGTATGTAGGGATGATCAGTATAGTGACTCGAAACAGGAGGTATCCGAGTGTAGCTGCCCCCGCGACAACTACAGGTGAGGTGCCAACAATGACACAACCACAACAACACCTTACACAACCTCCTCCGCCTAGACCCATGGCCACAATTCGGACCAAACTCACTCAGAGCTTGCGGACCACGTCGGCTAGGCTCTCCATATACGAGCTCATACAACAATCAACGCCCCATCGGGAGGCTCTAATGGAGATATTGAAAGCCATCGAGTTGCAGCCCCATGAAGCAAATTCTTTCAACAACTTTGTGGGACATGTCAAACGATGCACTGAGCCAGTCATCACTTTTTGAGAAGATGAAGTGAAATCAGTGGCTGATGACATGGCGGATCCACCCCTGCACGTTATCGCATGGGTCAATGGGATTTCGTATAAGAGGGTGTTGGTAGACACTGGCTCGTCCAGTAATATCATCACAATAGTGGCATTGAAACATCTAAAGTTGCCAGCATCTCACATCACGGCTTCCACCTACACTCTACGAGCATTCAATGATGCAATATGCTCGATAGTTGGCACAATTGTCCTACCCATCCAGGTGGGACAAAAGACTATACCTACATTGTGCCATATTTTGGAAGGTGAGATGGCCTATAACATCTTGCTGGGTCGGCCATGGATCGGGGACATGAAGTGTGTCCCTTCGATAGCTCATCAGTGTTTAAAGTATACATTTGAAGGGGAGGTGCATGTAGTCCCGATGGACTTAGAACCCTTCAAGTATTGCAATGCGGTGCAACTGATGCCGCAATCGACCCTTCCATCAACGCATTTGGATTTTTAGTTGAATCCATCTAGACAAGGTCCGATTCCATAGGCATCCCCGTTGACAAGTCCATCAAAACCACAATCGGGTCCATCTTCATCGTTTGGTCCTTCACCAACGATGCCACCTATGGTGGCCACACATAAGGACAAAGGGAAGAAACCCCTGGAAGAGGCACCACCATCAGTATCAACTATCTCTACTGAGGAGATGCCTAGTAGAATGGAAGTCGAGGCTCCTAGTCCACCCGACATGGAGTGGACTCGGAAGGAACTTCCATTCCCTCCCCCTCAATCGCCAACAATCACCGTTGAAATGGCCAATACGGGCCTGGGGGAGTATCTGGTGTGGAATATTGTAGCAACACCCACACTAGAGTCCATGCAGGACATGGGGAGACCTCGCCTCCCCATCGGTACTATTGTTCCTCTAGGCTACCCGCCGAACCAGACAAACTTTGTGTATGGGGGCCTTGATCATGGTACTGAGCCATGCATGCAAGAGGACGAAGATGAAGAGCCCTTTGCGGAAGATGTCAACTATTTGTCTAACCCAGACTTCGCTTTGAGATACCTTGGCCAATGCAATTGGCATGGATATGGGTTAGGCAGATATGAGCAAGGAGTGCGTGTTCTTTGCCAACCAAGATACCAAATGCCATATGACAAGTCAGGAGTAGGGTTCAACCACCCCCTCCCCTTGGACATCTTGGTAGAGAACATGCAAGGCCTAGGGATAGGCAACAAGGGGGGATTGGCATTAGATCCATATGCCAACCCTAACACGACATATACATTGGGAGATTATCTCCCATTGTTGACAACCAACCTTGTTGACCTCAACAACCCTTTCCCTTCGCTCGAGAGAGGAGAAATTTTGAGAGCTCACCTACAAGGAGGGATATAGACAAGGTCAAGAAGGATCTTCAGAAGATGAGTCAGAATATGAGGTAGCACCATGGGATCCCTTCGAATCAGATAGCAATCACTCACAAGTGACCCCCATGGATGATTATCAAGAAAGCCTCTTGGCAATGTTCCCTTTGGCGGCTCCCATCGAGCAAGTGCCACCACAAGACAATCAGGCCCCACCGCAGAGAGCGAAACAACCCCAATGGGGCCAGATCAATTTGCTCGAGCAAGATGAGCCTCTAATGTCGCAAATAGTTGTTGGAGCCAACGAAGGCCTTTGGATCTCCGACAATGATTATGAAGATGAAACTGAGATGGCCTATCTCAATCATATGCGATAACAACAATACCCCTTAGAGATTAACGACATATTTGAACAACTAAACATAGTGCCAGGGCATGAGTGGTACGTAGACCCAATGCGGTGGGAACAAGTGTTGAATCCGCCACTTTGGGCATACGAAGAATACCTTTCGCCCAGAGACCCTATAGCGACATCAGTGTCGAGGGTAGACCCTGTCTTCCTATCCACACATAGGGCCGATCCATTCGTGCCAATACCTCTAGAGCCAGACCCGAAGCACAAAGAACATCTAGAATGTTTGAGTCACCACACCCATGGTAATGGAGACCAAAATCATTTCATCAACATGATCTCCATTGACTTAACCGCCCCCATCCACAACCCAATCGATCCAGCATAGTCATTGTATCTAGACATAGATGCCATAGACTGGGATCGCGTCAATTCACCTCCATCCCCATCAGAGTACTGGCCTTTCGGTGAGATGCTTCATCTCACCCCAGGGCCAACTCAGGATATCTTCCATGCTGAAGAGGAACCCGAGGTTCCCAACGCAGATTTAAACTCAACAAATGATATCCATTTGATCCCAACTCCACACCAGTTGGAGGATGGATCCCACATGTCGATCGAGGAGATGACTGACGTAGACATCGGCTCAGATCCAATGAATCCATAGATTATCAAGTTGGGGGTAAGCTTATCCCCCGAAGAGCAAGCCGACTACATTACCCTTCTCAAAGAGAAGAAGGAGGTTTTTGCATGGTCCTACAGAGACATGCCGGGGCTAGATCCGTAGCTAGTCATGCATAATCTAACGCTTGATCCGACAGTCAAGCCAGTTAAGCAAAAACTACGTAAGATGCACCCAAAAGTGGCCTTAATGGTCAAAGATGAATTGCAAAAGCTATTGGATGCACAGTTTGTCATCTGCATGGATTACCCACCATGGTTGTCCAACATGGTGCCCATCAAAAATCCCGATGGGAGGATTCGCATATGCACCGATTTTTGAGATCTAAACAAAGCGAGTCCTAAGGATGATTTCCCCTTGCCAAGCATCGACGCATTGGTAGATGCTACAGCAGGTCACGAAATGCTTTCCCTCATGGATGGTTTCTCGGGATACAATCAGATTCGTATCAATCCTGAGGACCAACTAAAAATGGCGTTCACAACGCCTTGGGGGACATTTTGCTATAAGGTCATGCCTTTTGGCCTTAAAAATGTTGGCGCCACCTACCAACGTGCCATGACATACATCTTCCATGATTACATGCATAAAACTTTGGAAGATTACATGGATGATTTGTTGGCCAAATCTCTTTTGCGCCTAGATCATCTCGATGACTTAAGCAAGATCCTCGATCGCCTCATGGAACATAAAGTCAGACTGAATCCCAAGAAGTGCGTATTTGGCATCACATCTGGAAAACTCTTGGGTTTCATAGTCTCAAAGTGAGGCATCGAGGTGGACCCAAACAAAGTCAAGGCAATCCTTGAAATGCTTCCCCCAACTACCATCAAGCAACTCAGAAGCCTGCAGGGAAAGGTCGCGTCAATCAAGCGCTTCATAGCGTAGCTATCTGACAAGTGCCGACCCATGAACAAATTATTGCATAAGGGGGTAGCATTTCACTGGGATGACGAGTGCCAGTCAGCCTTTGATGACATTAAACAATACTTGGCTTCGCCGCCAGTATTGGCACCACCTAGACCAGGAGTGTCATTCTACTTATACATCTCAGCTACTGAGGTGGCACTGGGTGCCATGCTAGCCCAGAAAAATGAACTTCACAAAGAACAGGCTACTTACTATCTTAGCCGCACCCTGGTTAGTTATGAACTTAACTATGCATACGTTGAGAAACTCTGCTTGGCAGTGGTGTTTGCTACCAAAAAGCTATGCCACTACATGCTGAGCAACACTACGTATGTTGTGTCTAAGGAGAATCCATTGCGGTACATGATGAGTCATACTTATCATAGTAGCCGCACGGCGAAATGGATCATGTTGTTGATGGAATTTGACATAGAGTTTATTGGACAGAAATCCATCAAAGGTCAAGTCATAGCCGATCAACTAGCAGAGGCTCCTCTCGAAGACGATCAGCCTCTGATCATAGAACTACCCGATGATGGGGTCTTCCATGTCTCAGAATCGCCAGATTCTGATGAGCCTGAGTCACAGGCCGACATAACCCTATTTTTTGATGGTTCTAAATGTGAGCAAGGTGGTGGCATGAGAATCGTATTCTTTACACCACAAGGGGCTCCAATGCCTCTGTCATTTAAATTAAACTTCCCGTGCACCAACAACAATGCCGAATATGAAGCCTTGCTCATAGGTCTTCAGACAACAATCACCATGAACATCAAACGATTGAACATCTTTGGTGATTCGCTGTTAATTGTCAACCAAGTCAAAGGGGTATTCCAATGTAAATGCCCAGTTCTATAGGCCTACAAAGCCCTTGTGGACAAATTCTTGGCAAAGCTTGAATGGTACGACATCGAGGCACTCCCTCGATCATCGAATCATTTTGTGGACACTATGGCCTCCTTGGGGTCATTAATCCCACAAGACATTTCTGGTGATATGACAACCATTCAAGTCAAAACACTATCACAATCCATGATGGAGCGTGCAAGCTCTGACTTGATGCTAGGAATCCACTTGATCCAGATTGAACCATCCTCGGATAAGTTCTCTCGAATCCATGATTGTCTGAATCATGCCAACTAGGGGTCCTTGTTCTCCCCTACTCCCCTTAATAGCAACACAACGCTATTCTTACAAGTTCTTTCCCACTCAACTTTTGCTAGGGGTGAACTTCAAGAGGGATTGGTTGTTCATACCATCGAGGTTTCTGATCAGCAGGATTGGTATTCACCCATAAGGGACTACCTCAAGTTAGGTAACCTCCCACTTGGATTGACGCATGCCACAAAATGAGCATTCAAGTAGAAAGTGGCTAAGCATGTCTTGTTAGGAGACATTTTGTACCATCACAGCTATGAAGGAATCCTCCTTCGTTGCTTGGACCAGCAGGAGTCCACTTGGGCGATCGCCCAAGCGCACGATGGTACGTGCGGTGGCCACTTCAATGGTATGGCCATCGCAAAGCGCATTCTCTGCATGGGCTATTATTGGCCATCTTTAGAGCGAGATTGTTGCGCATATGTAAGGAAGTGCATGAAATGTCAACACCATGCTAATTTGACACATGTACCTTCCCAGGCCTTGCAGCCGATCCAATCGGCTTGGCCATTTTTGTAGTGGGGCTTAGATCTAATCGAAAAGATCTCCCTTGCATCGTCAGGTCATCACACGTTTATCATAACGGCCACAGAGTACTTCACCAAATGGGTGGAAGCAATCCCGCTTACCTCTACGATTGGACCCCGCATTGTGGAGTTCATTTTACATAACATCATATGTCATTTTGGTATTCCATCCAAGATAATCTTGGATAATGGGACGTCATTCAAGAACAAAGACGTGCGTGCTTTGACCACAAAGTACAAAATTCAGCATAGTTTTTTGACACCCTATTATCCACAGGAAAATGGGCAAGCAGAGGCGTCAAACAAAATGCTAGTTGCCATCCTCAAAAATATAGTCGTAGACAGTCATAAGGATTGGCACATTCAAATCCCACTTGCCCTGTGGGCTTATCGCACTAGCATTCGGACGCCCACTGGGGCAACTCCATTTTCGCTCGTGTATGGCTCCGAGGTAGTCATGCCTCTCGAGTTGGAAATTCCTTCCCTACGCATATCAATGCAAGAGTTCATCGATGATGACACTGCATGGTAGGCCCGGTTAGACCAGCTTACGTTGCTCGATGAATGACGCGTTAATGCTCTCGAGCATTTACGTATCTATCAAGAGCGACTAAAGAAAGCATACAACATGAAAGTTCACCTGAGGGACTTTCAGGTTGGTGACTTGGTCTTAAAAGAGAACCAACAGAACTCTAACTTGTCGCCCCATCTAAGGGACAAGTTCATGGAAAACTGGTTAGGTCCCTATGTAATTGATAGTAAAATAGGACCTGGAACATACCGACTAGCCTCTCTTGATGGAATCAAGGAACTAGAACCCTTGAACATCAGTCATTTGCGGCCATTCCATATCTAAAAGAGCCATAGCCCAAACCAAAATGCTCCAAGGATTCCCACAATCGCTTGGTCAATCCCAAAATGCTCCAAGGATTCTCATAATCGCTTGGTCATCCCCAAAATGCCCCAAAGGTGCCCATTATCCCTTTGGTCAAACCAAAATGCTCCAAGGATTCCCACAATCGCTTGGTCATCCCCAAAATGCCCCAAAGGTGCCCATTACCCCTTTGGTCAAACCAAAAAGCTCCAAGGATTCCCACAATCGCTTGGTCAAAAATAAGAAAATTCAAAAACAGTAAAATCATCAAAAATAACAAAAATTTGCATCTCATTTCCATGCATGCTCAAACTCATCACAACAATAAAGAGCTCTTTTGCATCTCATCTTCATACTCACAAAAATCAATCTATCAAAAACACAAAAATATATAGTTGCATTAGGCATCACATCCATACATTGCATATTTGTGGTCATACAGGTCAAAGGCACCATAGACTGTAATTACTCCGCCAATCCATCTTGTTCCACATTTCTCCAATTTTGTAAACAGTCCATCAAAAATAAATGCCATTCACATCATTTCACCATATCATAGTCAGTTGTCTTCTAATGTATCTAGAATTTTTGTCATTCAGCTATCATTAGCTTTCTAGCCAAGTACTGTACAAAGTCAGATAGATTTTACAAAGGTAGAGTTCTACTTGGATCACACCTTGTTACGTAGCATCCCAACACAAATTAAAACACATAAAAATTCCCAAGTTGTGTGAATGAAAGATGAAACCTGCAAAGCAATCCAGGTCACCATAAGCGAAACGGTTATCTTGCTCATCCCCCTATGCGAATGACCCCAAGAATGCTGAGAGTTGGCAAAAGGACAAGCATCTTCCCTACCCAATTCCCCAAGAATCCCAAGTTCTCAAAAAGTTGCAAACATCATAAAATTTTGCAAAAGTCAAAACTCCAAAAAATTTGACATCACCACCAAAGTGCATACATCAAAAGGCACATACAATAGTGATTCTCATCACTCAAAATTCAAATCCCTTGCTCAAAAGAAAAAAATATATATAAAAATAAACAGTGATTTTTATCACTATAAAAGAGCAAGTATCCCAATACAATTGAAGAAAAGAAGGGAGTCAAACTTGAATCCCTAGAACTCTCAGCATTCAGAAGGTCATGAAGTAAACCTCAGTACCGGTTTGGTGGATAGCCTATCGGTCACTGGTGGTAAACCTCCCGCATGACGATATATCTGTCACATTAACTCGTGTACAGATCAATGTTTGCATGTGGATGAGCTAGCTTATGGTATCCTAGATAGCACCGTAGATTAATCTGACTAAATACAACAAAGGAAGTTAGTGGAGCTAATTAGGTGATCCTCAATACGAGTTTGGTTGACAGCCTATCCGGCACTCGGCGGTATCCTGACAAATACCACATAAACGAACTCAATTGCACACACAGGGATGTGAAATAACTTGGTCAAAGACAAGTCCGATTCATACCTTGTTCAAAAGTCTTGTAAGATAAAGTACAGTCATGGCTAGTTAGTTAAAACATCTGAGTCTCAAAAAACCTTAAAATACATTTTAAACCAACTAATATCTTTCATCCTTGCATCGCCATCAAAAAATACAAAAAAACATGTATACATGAAAAGTCATTTACCACAGCAATCGCCTAGGACAAAAAGCCATAAAGTTCTAAACAGTCTATGGTGCCCTCGCCAAACAACACAAATTCAATTCATCCATTACATTTGCATATCCTAAAAATTAGAAACATTTGCATTCATCATAACATATGCATCCATCAACATCAATTAACATGCATACATACACATTCAACAATCATTGAGCATAACATCAAATGCCGACATGTGTATAAACAAAATAAAGTCATCTGTATATATATCATCAAAAATGCCCCCCCCCCGACCCTATCCCCAAAAAAAAAAAAAAAAAAAAAAAAAGCAAAAATTGCACAAAAATGCACCAAAACAAGCAATAAAATTGTCCAATGAGAGTGCTTTTGCACTTGACATTCCGGGCATGCAAAACAGACGTCGGGGTTCCAAATCCTCGCTCTCCTACTCCCTAAGAAGGCTACCATAGCCGGACCGCTCCACGGGAGAACGGATTGCCGAGAATTTCATCCCTCAACGACGTCACCAAAAGGGTTAACACCCACCAAAAATAGGTCTAAATGTCGGGAAACTGCACACACGTTCAACGATAAGCATCTGAAGGCACCCTTACCTAAGTCATCTTGGGTCAAGCGACTCGTCGCTTTTCTCATGCAGGTCATTCCCTCATCGATTCGTCGCTTGAGGGGGTAGTCACACTTAGTCACCAATCAACAAATACACACCCAATCATGGAAATGGCATGCATTCAAAGAATCATTGACAAAGACAATCACGCCCTGCTTGGGGCAGCAAACAAGCAATAATCACAAGCTGATCAAACACTTGGCATTCGTGAATCATGAACTCAAGGTTCCCATAGACAAAAGGTTGCGCCCTTTGCCTATTCATGACTGATCAATGTCCAAGATCAAGTAACACCTCACCGAAAAAGGTTAACACTTGAATTGAGTTCCTTCGCTCATCAAAAGCAAGGATTCAAGAATGCATGCCCTTTCCATACTTGGGGCATCAAAAGTTGGTTAGGTTACTAAGAAACCCTAATCATTAGTGCTTTGGTTATCTATTTTTGCTCAGCACTGCGCCACGCACAACGCATCCCAAAAAGGGGCATCTATAGACACCAAAACAACACCAATCCGATTATGTGACTGCAAACACTGATCGCATTGACACACACAACCCCAAGGGCAGCCCCCAGAGGTTAAACAGTGGTCCTAGCCACTCCCAAAAGTAGTTTGGAAGGTCAGAGGTCAATTTGACACCTTTTTGGCACTTTGCTCCCTACTCGTCCCACCCTGGGACGAATACAAACTGGTATTCGTTCCACCCAGGGACGATTAGCAGCATTCGTCCCAGGGTGGGGCGAATAGCAGGTTTGACTGGAAAAAAGTCAAATTTTGACAAATGGCAGCTCAGATCCGCCACTTAATTCTTCCTTCATCGCATGGGAGCGTGAGTGAGCATTTTCGAGCGTTAGAGGCAGTTACAAGGGCAGTCATGAAGCCCCTAATCAGGGAGGAATCTTCCCTCCCCCTGGAGAGGCATGATTGCCAAGTGGCGCCTCTGCATGCTCATCCAAAGAGACCGTCAGGTCTATAAAATGGTGAGTCTTCTCACCCCAAAAGATATAGAGAAGGAGCATTTTGGAGCAACGAAGTGCTGTCGTTTTACTTTCACACCCACACCCTTTCGAGTTGTGCCTTTCACATCCTTGATCTCTTTTGGAAAGGAGGTCATAGGGTGGTTATTGGAAGCACAAATCCGAAACCAAAACCCAACATTTGGCCACAATATCCCACCCAATTTTTTGAAAATACCCCACAAGAGATTTTGGACCCATCCCAAGTGGATTGGTGCCAAAATCGGGCCCCAAACGACGGGCGTCCTGCCCCTGGGCGCCCCTCACTACTGCAGGTCTAATCGTCCCGCCTCGGAATGATTAGGAATCTATGGCAGATTTCCTTTCTGTTATTTTTGCATCTGATTCTATGCTGCTTAGATAGTTTGTCATTAAAATTTCACATCGTTTTGAGCAATTTTTATCATGTTTCTATCATTTCTCGCTTTTACTAACATGCAGGTGGCATCATCAAATTCCCGGTGATAGAGGCCAAATTGGGAAAATATGACCTTCTGGGTCTTCTCAAAATACCCCCAATTAGCTAACCCCAACTTTGTAGGAGATTTGGAGCTTCCTGGATGTGAAATTTGGGACAGTGCTATCTGACATTTTGTTGCAGGTATATTCGTCCCGCCCCGGAGCGAATACGAATCTGTGTCGAGTTTGCTGACTGTTATTTTTGCAGTGCCTTCCTGGTGATGTTTTCATGCCTCTATGAAGTTTTTAGCTGATTTGGATCTATTTTGGTCATCGTTTTATTTATTCTTTGCATGCACTAATCGTAGGCTTGGGGATTGCATGTTTCATCTCATCCGCAGGTGCTACTGACCTTTTTCTATTTCCTTGAACGTAGGATCTGGGCATTAGAGGAGCAGCAAGGAGTCAAGACTCATCAACGCAAGCGGCGGCGATGTTTGGTCCGCCCATTTTACATGTGGGCACGCGGAAGAAGGAATAGCATCCATGGGTGTAACAAGAACATATTTAACGCTCCTAGCCCTTGGAAGGGGGGGAGAAGGATTGTAACCGAGTTCTGAAACATATTAATAAAAAGGGTTGTCTTCCGTATTGGCTTTTAATTGGGTTTCAATTCGTTTATGCTTCTCCCATTTCATGCACTTTCAATTCATAGGATTTAGCGTTAAGTTTAGTTCCGTTTGCATCACACTTGGAGTTTCCTTTTTGTTTTCGTATCCTCGTGCTTTTAGTAGTAGTTCTCTGCACTCCTCAAAGTTCATGAACTAGTACTCTCTTACCTGTTACTTCCACTTTTCCGAGGGGCCCAACTCCACCAATGGTAAACCGACCTTTGAATAACTAGCGTTTGAATAGGTATAGACCCTTTGTCTTACCTCAAAATCTGAACCTACTACCTCCAAAAGCTCATAAATACCTACCTAAGTTTCTTTAGGATAATACTATGACTGGAGAAGATCACATGAAGGATTTCCTTTATGTAATGGACAGTCTTGAAGTAGAACACGAGGACGTTTTCCTCTGACTATTTTTATAGACCTTAGAAAAGGATGCTAGAGAATGGTTCAATAGTCTATAGGTGGACTCTATTGGAACCTTCCACGAGCTAGAAGCTGCTTTCCTCAAAAAATATGGGGAAAATAAAAATGAACAGTCCCTTTTAACTGAGCGAGCCACCATGAAAAAGAAAGAAAATGAGACAGTGAATGATCTTAACAAGAGGTTCAATACAAATTCCCAAAGGAGCTTATCCCCTTTTATAATGAAATAGGGTGTATTCGCTTCTTCTTCTTGTTACAATCAATGTTGGAGTGGGTTTTTCATGACCACCATGAAAGGTTCAAGCTTGTTGAATATGGAACCTACACACATGCAAATATAAAGAGTTTAATAGCACATGTATATGAATATGATAAAATAACTAATGCAAATTGACAATAAAGGATGAGTATTGCTTACATGAGTCATAATTTGGGTAGCATAACATTAGCATTTCCTTCCTCCCTCTTTCTTGGTGAAGCGATGGTGCCTTTATAGGCATTTGAGGGTTTTGGATGGAAGGATAGGTGGCAAGCCAAGGTTGTTAGGTGGCAAGGACTAGGCATCCACCTATCCTAGGTAGTTGTAGTGAGTCACTAGAAGTGTCATTTAACTGGGAAGATGTGGCAAGTGGGTAGGTGCAAGTGGAGTGAGGTGTGAGATGTGGCAAGTGTGTAGGTGCAAGTGGAGTCAAGTGTGTGAGGTGTGGCAAGGTGAGGGGTAGGTGTGAGATAGGGTATCCTAGGGGATTTTCTAGACTTAATAAAATTTTAAAATAGAATAATGTGTAGGATTTTTATGCCTAAGTTTAGACTTAGGCATATATTATTATGTAGAATTGTGATGTGCAATGTGGGTGAAATGTACAAGAATTGATATGCCTAATTTTAGACCTAGGCATATATTTTATTATGCAAAATTATGTGGTGAAATTCAAATGCCTAGATTTTGGTGTCTACCTTTTGTAAAAATTCCATAGCAATAGAGAGAAATGGACAAGAATGATAGGTGTAAGAGAGAAAGGACATCTGATGGTTGATTTTTTTTTAAGTTTTGAAGGATAAAAAGGGATAAATGATCAAAGAGGAAGACTATGTAGAACAAAAAACTTCCAAAATCCAAAACACTAAAAATGTTCAATGAGAAGGCAAGAGAAAGGACTTCCTCAAAACACTTTTGACAAATAATTTAGCCCAATATCGAAAGTTTTTAAAATCCTAATGCAAAAAGACAAAGAAAAGTGAAACTAGTATCCTGTATCATCTGAAGAGAATAAGAGTGCTCCAAGAATTAAAGCATAGTGCAAAAATCCACCAACTCGAAATAAGGGTTAGATCAAAGCAACAATCCCAAACCTAATAACATTGATTGTAGAGATTGCTTCTAACAAGTTTTTAGGATCCCTATGGTGATGGTTGAATATCCAATAACTTAGAAGTGATCCAAAAACATTGAAGTACTAAAATATAACATAGTAAGAATCAAATCAAGAGGAAAATAGAGATATTTTGTTAGAGGCTTTTATAAAAATTTTGGAGTGAAAAATTCCCCTTTTTTGTAATCTATAAATAGTAGTTGTTTAGGCATTGCAAGGGATCAATAATTTGTATAACTAAACCTTCATTTTATTTTGTATAGCAGCACCTAAATCCTAAGTGGTATTGTGGAAAATATTTTGAGCCCCCAATTATAGCATAATTTATAAAATTCATATTCATATATGTATACTAGAGGCCCCAAGTAACTTCTTTCTATCTCGTTTTATGATTTTCTCTTTTTTTTTTTTTGTCTACACTAAGCAGAATTAAACACACACATTCACAAGACCGTGATTATCTCTTTTAAGGATTCTTGGTGTGCCCTAAACTGGTTTAGTGCATTTTGATGTTTTGTTTTGTTTTTGTAAGTTTTGTAGAACGTTTAAATGCATCATGTAGGCTCTTATAACTCCAAAAAGGTCGCCCCTTCAATATACCTGCCAGGCCGATATACCAACCTCTCTATATACCCGCCCTTACGAGAGGGAGACTATAGGTACGTGAGAGCAGAAGGTACGTGGTACGTAGGCGGTACGGAAGGGGGATTGTCCTGTTAATGGCACCTACCATAGAAAACTTATCCTCGCGCGCATGGGAATCACCCCAGCTACGCTCGGTCTGTCTTCGTCAGGATTTACGCCTAACAACAGTTGACAATTGGGAAATGGATGCAAATCAAGCCAAGGCGATGATTAAATCCACCAATGGTCTTGATCAAGGGCTGGGGTCTTAAGACCAGCTCCTTGGTTTAAATTTGTCTCGTGATGTGTGTGGGATTCGTTTTATCCAATAAAATGAAACTAGCATACATGACTTTTCCTAATGCAATGCAAGATTAAATGAAAACAATTAACGAAGCAGAAACGAAATAGAAACAGAAAATTATAACAGAGATCATGAAAATCCCTACCTCTTCTCTCGCCTTCTCCTGTTATCTCCGAATTTCTGCTCCGAAAATCCGCGAGACGAGAATTCGTCCCTCCGGGAGACGAATTGCGAAACGAGATTCGTCCCACCCGGAGACGAATTTGAATTCGTCTCGGGGGTCGGATGAATTGCGAGAAAGGATTCGTCCTCGTTAGAGATGAATAGCGATCTGCAACAAAAAAAGTGTACCTGTCAAGCACAAACACAAAACTTTGATCAGTTTCTATGATTTCAAAACCAGGGAACAGGGTCCCACCATGATCGCCACTGAAAGCACGAGATTCTGGTCAAAGGAAACACCAAGTGCAATTGCATTCAAAGTTAAGCACGCCTAAGTCCTAGAAATATAAATTACATGAAACGGAAAAGAGACATGTTGTAAGAGACGCAATCAGATAAATAAAAATAGCCCTTTCATTAATTTCTTTCGATCTCTGTTACAATAATGCCTCCTACCTTTTCAGGGGCTAGGAGCGCAAATAAGGTTTGATTACAATCGTTGAATGGTTCCTCCTTCCGCGTGCCCACGATTGCACTGGGCGGGCTAAGATGATGTCGCCGCTGATGTTGATGGGTTCTTTGCCTCTGCTGCTTCTCCTGCAAACAAAGAAATGATCAAGACGTTAGTAGCACCTGTTGCAAATGAAAATCATTCTCTCTCTAAAACTAACAAAATATGCATACGAATATTTTCCTGAAACCATGAAAACAGTGAATCCAAATTGCTTCAAAATCTGACAGAAGGTAAGAACAGTCACCAGAAGGCCACTGCCACTGAGGCAGCTGGCCAATTCACCTTACACTGGAATTCGTCCCTGGGCAGGACGAATTCTGACTGTAATTCGTCCCTGGGTGGGACGAATTCTTCTGAATAGGAGAAATCGACCTGCTGCTGCTCCAATGTCGGATCTCGGGACCTGCAAAACTCCTGTAAACAATGGGATTAGGTAATTGGGGCCATTTTGGGACGACCCAGATGGTCGGATTTTCCCAATTTGACCTCCTCCCTCGGGAATTTAACCTTGACACCTGCAAGTTAGCGAAACGATAAAGCAATACAAAACACCCTAAACTCTGACCAAAAGCTACAAAATTGCAATTATAGACTAATCAGACCTAGTAACATAGAATGCAATCTAAAAATTAATCTAAAGTGCTCAAAAATTGAAATTAGAATTTGGGGGTGCGGGGGTGCCCAAGTGGGCCTCCCACCGTTGGCCCTCGATTTTGGAGCCAATCCACCAAGGATGGGCCCAAAACATTTTAGGATTGGGGGGTCGGCGAATTGGTAGGTTCAGATGTCCATGCGTCGGATTTGAGTAAGGTTCGAGCTTCCAAATGCCACCCAACAACCTCCCTTGCAAAAGAGATTGATGGATGTAGGAAGGTGAACAAAGGGGGATGCAAATGAGTCTTCGATTCGGTAGCACTTCGTTGCTTCAACACTCCTTCCACCTGCATGTTTTGGGTGAGAAAAGTCCCACCTTTTATAGACCCAAGGGGTCTCTTTTGGGAGGGAAGCACAAAATCCAAGTGTTGACCATGGGCGCCATGTGGCGGTCTTGTCTTCCCATGAGGGAGGGGAGTCCTTCACTGACTTGAACTTTGATAAATGCTTCTTGTAACAGTCCTCTAATGGCCCCTCTGTCCACTTACACATGCGTGCAAGGTAGGAGCCCTTAACTGACCGATTGCAGGCTGCCACTTGGCACCATTTGCCCTTTTGCCCGTTAGCTTAGAATTCGTCCCACCCGGGGACGGATTCGAAGTCGATCCTGGGGTGGGACGGATTCTATTTTGAATTCATCCCTGGGTGAGACGAATACTGGGCAAAGTGCCCAAGTGTGCCAAATTGCTCCTTGACCTTACAAAATTGCTATGAAAGTGGTTAATACCACTGTTTGACCTCTGAGGGCTGCCCTGGGGGCTGTGTTTGTCAAAGCGATCAGTGTTTGCAGTCACATAATCGGATTGGTGCTGTTTTGGTGTCTACACAAGGAAGGATCAAAAAATAAGAAAATTGATAGAACATTATGGTGGCATCGAAATACCGCTCTTGAATGATTCATGAGTGCGATAAGACACTTGAGCACACCTAAGTTTCTAAAGGATTTATTCTTTTGACATATTTGTAATGAGTGTATCAATTCAGAGCCCTCAAGAGGATGTTTTATAATCATAAATTTGACAAATCAAATAATATAGAGAGGATCCCTATTTATTTCACTTATTTGTCTCTAATGCTTACTTAAAATGTTACTTTTGTAGTGCTTAAATCAATAGATCAATAGATGCATTTCATTTCCCATTGTTAAGTGTGTTGTTTTTTTTTCTCTATAACTATGATAAGTAATATCAATCCCACTTTTATAATGTTGGTTCCCAAGAAAGGTAAAACAAAATATTTTGATAATTTTCATCTAGTAAACCATTGTAAAATATTTGTAATATCATTTTAAAAATGATAGAAAATAAGTTGACAAACCTTCTATATTATATTTTCTGATAGTAACAAGATGTTTTTGTTCATGGTAAACAAATTCTTGATGGTATAATAATATTTCTACCATACATTATTTTTATTCTACTAAAAAAATGGGTATACTTATGAAATTAGATATGAACAAAGCAACATGAGAGAAACTACTATTTTTTAATTGAATCTAGGTTTTATAAAATCCATAGGCCTCTTGAGGCTTCATTTGTTGCTTTGGCTACATAGTTCACCTTTTTTCAATATTTATTCTTAATTACTAAAGTATCTTTTTTTCAATATTAGTCTCTTGTATAAGAAGAATGGTTGGGTAATTACCCTTCCTAATATTTTAATTACCTACTATTTTGAAGGGTAATTCATACCACTTACATTTCATTTATTACCCTAGGTGAAGGGTTTTCCTCCATTTAGATCTAAAATGCTTTGTGTTGCATTTTTTATATCCTTAGCAAATTTTCTACTTTTAATTTTAGTTGACTTAGGTGTTCCTACTCTAGTCTCCCTTGTTACATTTTTTCTTCTTCTTGAGTTACCATTAGTATTCATAGAAGGTATTTTTCTTATTTTCCCATAGGTTTAACCAAATAATTTGCTAAGGAAAAATGAAAAACATCAAAAGAACAAGGGACCATATCTTCTAATTCAAAAAATGTGTACATACCTTGTTTTGATCAATATGAATCCTTAAAAGGGGAGACTTACATTTGAAAATTCCATCCTAAGTTAACTTTGTCTTAGAACTACTTAGGCATTTTCATACAATCAACCTTATCTTTTTTATCTTTGACTTCGTATTTTTTGTTTTGCTTATAGGATTCAATTTCTACTAGACCATCGGGTTAAAAATATGGTGTTTCTCCATATTTGGTCCCTTATCTAATTCTAGTTATTTATACTTCCTCCTACTCCTTACCTGAATATAAATTCTTAGTACCTTCCATATAATGAGTTTTTCCCACACCCTCCTCATCCTTCTTACATTTATCGCCATTCATATTTTTTTATTTCTACAAACTTTATTCAAGGGTTTATTTGACGAACAATTTTTAGCTAAATGTCTATATTTATTCCATAGTATTCATAGATCTAGCAAGTTTTCATATTCAATCTGTCACTTAGAGAACCTAAATTTAGACATATGCCTTATAGACATTGGTAATGTTTTTCCATGTTGTCATTGACACAAAATATAGCAAACATTAGCTTAGTTTGAGATTTAGTTGTTGAGTTAAAGGCTAAAACCTGAACTATAGATTTCATGATTCTCACAATTATATCTTCATCCTAGAATTTTATAGATAATCTTGGAAGTATTACCTAGACTGGGGAAAGATTTATATTTTTTATTTTTGGATTGAAACCTAGTTTCCACCTTCTTAAAAAAAGACTCATTCTCCCAAAAAACCAAGGGCCTCCAAACAATGTTCTAATAAAATCCTCATATTCAGAGAAAGTGATGAGAAGAAAACCTTTATTTAGAGTTTCTACCCCATGGGCTTTGAGGTTTTCATTTAGTTTTATCACTTTCTCATAGATTTTAGATCTATTTTAGTTCCTATTAATTTTTTGACTGGACTATTAGTGCACTGAGAAATAGGTCTTTCCAACAACTTATCTAGAATCTATAAACAAAACCCCCTTTATCCATCAAAGGGACATATATCGTATCTTTCTAGAGAAATATTTGCTTACCATTTAGTCTTATTATCCCAACAAATAAAAATTTATCCTTGTCATGGGATGTTCTTGATTCAAATTATTGGGTTCCTCCACCATTAGCAACCCCTTCACTATTTGTTATACCAAATCTTGAAGGTATTTCCCCATATATGAAATTCTTTACCTTTGCCACTTTTGAACTAGCCATAATAGAACCCTTTTAGGGTTAAAATGTTAGGGTAAAATGCCTAGTTTAGAAAATATGTTGCCTTCTACCTAACTCTATTAGAAAATATGTTGCCTCCTCCTTGACTCTATATTTGACACCAAGATTTGATATTTAATATTTTCTTTAGAAATTTTATCACCCTATGACTTGTTATTGGTTGTTCTTCATCATCATACTCAGGTTTATTCTCTAAAGTCTGCTTCAAAAAATTTGTCACCCTATTGATAGGTGTTAAAATAACATGTATTTTATGCAGGTTTAATTCATTTTTTATCTGGATATTTATGAAAATTAATGTAGTTTATGATCCTTTTATTTTATTTGTGCAATTTATAAATGAATTTTATCCATAATGATAAAATTATTTAATCTTGTATTTTATGCAAAAGTTTGCAAGTTTTTGTGTGTTTTGGTAGGAGAACATTACAGTAGATTTGTAGAGGAGGATGAAGCAAGGCACAAATCAAATAATAGGCATGGACATACCAACCATGAGGATGACATGTTAAGGAGTTGCATGGATGGGTGCTACAAAAGATGCTATGGAATACAAATAGCAGAAACTATTACAAAGAGCATCTATTGAAAGACATTACAAAAAGAATGCTAGCTAAGACAAATTTTCCAACATGTTTTTGAATCCATGTCTCATTAATATTACAAGTCGCACACATTATAAATAGTTGACTGACATGTTGGCATTATGTACAAGATTGTATATTTATTTAAGTTATTATAAAGTTGTTATTATAAAGTTGTAAAATTATTATCATGTTAAGATGTCTAGATTCTAACGCAAGATAAAAAGCGAAGGTAAATTTTAAATATTAATGAGAAGGCAAAGGTTTAAAAGGGAAGGCCACAATTTTAAAGTTTTAAAGAGAGAAGGTCAAAATTTAAAAATGTTAATATTATAAAATAAGGTTTTAAAATATTACGTTATAATATCTATTTTAAATATTATAACCCAAAGGTGCCAAATTTCATGAGGGTTTTAATAAAGTTTTGAAAATCATTATCGTGATCCAACTTGGACAAAACATTTTTGAAGCATGTAAATACATTGTTGATTTCCACCTTTCAATCAATGCAAACACTTGAAATATAAAATATTTCTCATTGCAATTTATGCGAACGAAAGAGAAAAGGACAAAAAAAGTTTCAAGTTGTGCAAGTTCCAAAAAATGATAAATTTGTATGTGCACCTGATACATCTCATCTGACTAGGGTGGCCCAGTGGTTGTTGTTATGTGTGAGCATTGTTGTAGTGGAATTTTCAAGGTTGAAACCCCCTAACTTCATTTTGTTGTGTGTGCTAAGTTTTGATATTAACACAGAGGATAGGGATAAAATTAATGCACGTCCATTTTATGCTACCTGCTATGAAGCTAGTTAGAGGTGCTTATGGAAGTGTTGAATCTTTGAGGTCACAATTTTAATTCTTAGTGGTGCATGAGGTACTTAAATTATTTATTTCAAATTAATTTAAATTGAGTGGGTTGTGACAGTGCATAAAGATTTTAAATTTTATATTTTAAATTAAATTAGATTTAGGGGGAGTTATAAGGTGTGTTATGTTTATTTGAAAATTGTATTGTGTAATAGTGTGTGAAGGAGTTATTTTTACATATCTAAAAATGGAGATATAAGGTGTAAATATGATTAATTTTTAAATTATAATGTGCATATTAAAAATGATTTCATAAGTGTATGATTTAAAATCTATTCTAGAATGTGAATATTACTAACCAGATTTTTAAAGGAACAAAAGGAATCTATTTTTGTTAAAGAAAATTTTGGGAGGCTCATCATCATTGTGGCATATTTAGAGGTATGGAGATATAATACCTTTCTCAAGGAGGTTTTGGTTGAAAGAATTATTCTTGTTGTCATATAATTGGAGGTATAAGGAATTAATGGATGTGCATTCTTTTGCCTGAAATTGAGGATAAATGTGCAAATATTATAGATCAGATTTATGAGTAAACACATACATTGTTTTGAATGATATTGGAAATTAAAGTACAAAAGTTATAGATCATTTTTGTATTCAAATTTAAGAATTGAGTGTGATTGATTTTGGAATACAATTTGCAAGGGTTATAAGCTATTTTTGTGAATTGAACTTATGCATCATTGTAAAATGAAATTGGAATATATGTGCAAGGGTTTGAAAATAAAGTTTTGCATCATTACTAAATTAAATTAGGAATATATGTGCAAGGATTTGTGAAGAAAATTTTTGCATTGGTTTAGATTGGTTTTTGGAGCACATAATAGGGTCAACCATCAAGTGCTACACTAGAACTATCTTGTGAAAGTAATAAATATGATACATGTGAAAGCGATAGAATTAATGAATGTGAAAGAACATATTGAGTATTTGTAATGCATATCATTCTTTATATGTTCATGAAGAAAATGAATTCTATGTATATATTTCCAAATTACTTTAGCCAAAGAAAGCACTTTTCAAAAATATATAAGCATGGTTTGATGAGTAGATTTAAGTAGAGTTGTGAGCATATTTGAGCAGGTTCTGTGAGCATATTTGAGTAGGTTTTGGTGAGTAGATTTTAGAAAGCCTTGTGTGTGGGCTTGGAGTAAATTTGAGTAGGCTTTGGTGAGAATATTTGAGCAATCCATGTGTGTAGGATTGGAGTAGATTTGAGTAGTTTTGGTGAGAAAATGTGAATAGGTTTTAGTGAGCATATTTGAGCAAGACTTATGTGTAGGTTTGGAGGATATTCAAGCAAGTTTTGGTGAAAATATTTGAGCAAGACTTATGTGTAAGCTTGGAGCATATTTGATCAAATTTAAGAGTAAGTCTTGGAACAGATCAGAGAAAAGATAATTGGTGTCTCATGTGGATAGAGGTTCATGAACCAGAGCAAAGTGGATTGGTGTCTCCTGTGGATAGATGTCCATGAACCAGATAAAATGGGATTGGTGTCTCCTATGGATAGAGATCCATAAACGAGAGCAAAGGGGATCTGTGTCTCTTATGGATAGAATTCCACGAACTAGATCAAAGAGGATTGATGTCTTATATAGATAGAGGTCCACAAGCATTGTAATAGTTAATTTGTTACCAAGAAATTATTGATAGAAGTTACAAGAAATATTTATCCATTGTTATAGCCCACATTGGGTGAACCACTTTAAATCTGTGTCTCTTATGTGTGTGATGATTTTTACATTGTTTCATTATTGCAATTGATAATATTATATGATATTGCTTTGAAAAAAAAAAAAAAAAATTTACCTTGTATTCTTCAATTGGTATCAAAGTGGGTTCCCTTGTGAAAGCCTAACATATTTAAGGAAGATCTTATAGGAACACACATGGCTTATAAGGAAGGGTTTTCATCAAATAAGGTTCCATTATTTTATGGTACTAATTATACTTTTTGGAGTGTGAGTATGAAGACTTATTTAATGACATATGGATATGATACATGGAAATCCATTTAAAATGGACTTACACCATCTAAAACTCCTCCTCCTAATGCAAATGGTAAGAAACCATATGAAGATAATACCAAGGTAGTGAATGTAATTTTGAGTGGATTATGTGAATCAAAGTTTGTGAAATTCATGCAATGCACTTCAGTAAAAGAAATATGGGATAAATTATAGAGAATATATCAAGGATATGACAAGGTAAAAATGGTAAAAATTCAAACACACAGGAGGAAGTTTGAATACTTGAATATGAAATATGAAATATGAAAAATATATTGCTATGTATCTACTTTGTGTTTATGTGTTGCCAACACTATTCTTGGAATTGGAAAAAATATTGAGGAATCTACTATTATTCAAAAAATATTGAGGTCACTCCCTATGAGGTATGATGCAAATGTTTTAGAAATAGAATATATGAAGGATATCAAAACTCTAAGCATGTATGAGCTACATGGAATTCTCACAACCAATGATATGAGAATAGAAAAATAACAAACATCAAAAAGAGAGGCAACATTCAAAACTTCAAAGAATAAAAAAATAAATAAAACAAATCAAGTGATGAATCAAGTAGTGAATAAGAGGCTAACTTTGTGAGAAAAAATAAGAAGGATCTAAGAAAACACAAAAATATGCATACTGTGAAACGTTTTAGCTATGGTAACATTGGTCACTATGCAGCTAATTGCCCACAAAATTGAGATAGTAGTAGTGAATAAGAAAAGAATTACAATAAAAAGAAGGAAAAAATGTTTTATTATGAAAATAAAAATATGCATGGTCATGGAAAGCATGAGAAAAATATATTTCAAAGGTACAAAAAGAGTTTTTATGTTGAAGAAGCAAGCAGTGCTTCAAGTGAAAGTGATGAAAGCCTATTTGATAGTGAAAAGGAAGAAATCCTATTTTTGGCCATAGAAGAGAATGAAGATGCTCCTATTGTCAAAGACCAAGAAGAAGAAAAATAAGATGCTCTTGTGATTAAAGACCTAGAAAAAGATAAAGATTCAAAAAAGGAAGAGGAAGCCACAATTGATATGGAAAAGGAACTTGATTTTGAAGAGTTGAAAAGAAAGAACTTAATATTGAAGGATCAAGTACAAGAGGATGAGAAAACAAAGGCAAAACTTCTACAAGATCTCACCAATTTAAAACTTAAGAATGAAGAGGTAAAGAAAGTTGAATAAGGTATGGCTAAACAGTTAAAGGAAAAAGAACTAGAATGTGAAATACTAGAATATGAAGCTGACATAATAAGGGAGGGACTTGAGAAATTCAATAATAAGATATATAAGTTTAGGAAAAGCTCAAAATATTTGGATGATATTATCAAAATACAGAGATCTACATTTATTAATACTAAACTTGGTTATGAGGAAGGTCAAGAGGTACAAGAAGAGAAGTCAAGCTTAAAATAAATAGAAGCATCAAATAAGGTATTTTAAGAAGAGCCTAATACCTAAATTGATAAATTGAGAAGAGGAAGCATAAAATAGGAAGAAAACAATGCACCATCAAGGAATATGAACTATCATAGGAAAAGCAAATAAAGAACCATGTGATCATATTCTCCAAGGTAAGATGAATATATCTTCCAAGGTTATTGCTACTCATGTAATATTTTTGGTCATAAAGCTATACATTGCAAGGTTCATTGTAAAAATGATTATGGCTTCACCAAGATAAATTTCAAGTCATTTGCACCTTTCAAGAACTACAACATTAGATATTACAATTGTAATCATTTTGGGCATAGAGTAAAGTGGTGTAGAACATATTTTTAGGAACTTCCAAAGACAAGAAAGAATAAGGATGCTCAAAATGTTTAAAAGGACATGACTACAATGGTGTGGAAAAAGAAAATTGAAAGAGAAGAAGAGCATTATAAGTTGGGAGTAGTTTTACTCCCATCCCAAAATTGATCATCTTAAAAAAAGGAGGTGGTGAGGGGGATATACTAAGTATCTTATTTTTATCCCCAATAATCCCTTTGCCATTGATGTCAAAGGGGAGAGGATTTAGTGAGGGAGAGTAGCTTCTCAGGGGGAGCAATTTGGGAATCCAATTGTAGTAAAATGAATCTTTTTTGTAGGGTTGTCATCAATGACAAAGGGAGAGATTTTTGGAAATATTGAGTTATCATTGATGTTAAAGAGAGCATGGAATTGAAGGAAAAAATATTCTCCTCAGGTTGGACAATTATTCAAGACAAGGTATATCTCAAAGCAAGGAAAAGTGTTGTAAATAAAATTATTATAATATTTAATTTAAATATTATAAATAAAGACAAAAAGGTTTAATAGTTACTTGGAACATAGTTGATTGGGCCAAATGTTTAAAACATAAGGTAAGGTCTAAATATTAATGAGAAAGCAAAGGTTTAAATGAGAAAGTAAGGTTTAAATATTAATGAGAAGACAAACGTTTAAAAAGGAAGGCCAAAGGTTTAACTTAGGTGTTGTAGGTGAGTTGGAGAGGAGAGGGCAATCCTCCAAGGGAGGTCCCATGTTCAAATCTCCACCCTACCAAAAAGCTAAATTGGGTATCCAAAATCCAATTGATAATGTTGGTGTGGGCAGGTCGGGTGTGACTCCCGGGTGACTTTGACGATGTAGAATCCCTTGTTCATGGTCTCTCAGACCAAGGTGGCCCCGCAAGGGGTTTTTCACTTAAAAAAAAATGGGGAAGGCCAAAGGTTTAAATTTTAAAAGGGAGAAGTCCAAATATTTAAAAAGGTTAATATTATAATATAAGGTTTTAAAAATATTATGTTATAATATGTATTTTAAATATTATAACCCAAAGGCACCAACGTTCATGAAGGTTTTAATAAAGTTTTGAAAATCATTTTCATGAGCCGACTTGGACAAAACCTTTTTGAAGCATATAAATACATTGTTGATTTCCACCTTTCAATCAATGCAAGCACTCGAAAGATAAAATATTTTTCATTGTGATTTATGTAATGATAGAGAAAAGGACAACAAAAGTTTCAAGGTGTGCAAGTTATAAAAAATGAAAAATATGTCTGTACACCTAATACATCTCATTTTATTATGGTGGCCCAGCGATTGTTGTCTTGTGTGAACATTGTTGTAGTGGAGGTTTTGGGGTCAAAACCCCCTAACGTAGTTTTGCCATGTGTGTTAAGTTTTGATATTAACATAGAGGATAGGGATAAAATTAATGTACACCCCTTCTCTACTACTTTCTATTGTAGTGCAATTAGTTAGATATGCTTGTGGAAGCATTGCATCTTGGAGGTCACAGTTTCAATTTTCAACGGTGCATGAGGTACTTTTTATTTCAAATTAATTTAAGTTGAGTGGGTCGTGGTAGTGCATAAGGAGTTTAAATTTTTTATTTTAAATTAAATTAGATTGAGGGGGAGTTATAAGGTGTGTTATGTTTATTTAAAAATTGTATTTTGTAATAGTGTGTGAAGGATTTATTTTTGCATATATGAACAAGGAGATATAAGGTGTAAATGCGATTGATTTTTAAATTGTATTGTGCATATTAAAAATGAGTTAATAAGTGGATGATTTAAAATATATGCTAGAAAGTGAATATTAATAACCATATTTTTGAAGGAAATAAAGGAATCTATTTTATTAAAGATAGGTTTGGCATGTTCACCATCATTATGGTAAATTTATAGGTATGGAGGTATAATACCTTTCTCAAGGAGGTTTTTATTGAAAGAATTATTATTGTTGTCATATAATTGGTGGTATAAGTAATTAATGGATGTGCATTCTTTTGCTTGAAATTAAAGATAAATATGCAAAGATTATAGATCAGATTTATCAGCAAACATATGCATTATTTTGAATGATATTGGGAATGAAAGTGCAAAATTTATAGATCCGTTTTGTGTGCAAATTTAAACATTGAGTGTGATTGATTTTAGGATAAAAATTTCAAGGTTTATAGACTAGTTTTGTGAAGCAAACTTATGCATCATTGTTGAATGAAATTGGAATATATGTGCAAGGGATTGAGAACAAAGTTATACATCATTGTTTAATGAAATTGGGGATATATGTGCATGGATTTGTGAAGCAAAAGTGTGCATTGGATTAAATTTGTTTTGGAAGTACATAAGAGGGTCAACCATCAAGTGCTAGACTAGAACTATCTTTTGAATACAATAATGTGAGACATGTGAAAGCGATAAACTTTATGAATGTGAAATAATATATTAAGTATTTGTAATGCATATCATTCTTTATATGTTCATGAAGAAAATAAATTATGGGTAGAATATGTTTGAATTAATTTAGCCAAAGAAAACACTTTTGGGAAAGATATAATCATGGTTTGGTGACAAGAATTGAGCAAATTTGTGAGCATATTTGAGCAAGTTCCATGAGTATATTTGAGTAGAGATTTGAGTAGGTTTTGGTGAGAAAATTTGAGCAAACCTTGTGTGTAGGCTTGGAGTAGATTTAAGAAAGTTTTGGTGAGCATATTTAGGCAAGCCTTATATGGAGGATTGGAGTATATTTGAGCAGGTTGTGGTGAGCATATTTTATAAAGCCTTGTGTGTAGGCTTGGAATAGATATGAGCAGAGTTGAGAGCAGGTCTTAGAATATATCAAAGCAAAGGGGATTGGTGTCTCCTATGGATAGAGGTCCACGAACTAGAGCAAACGATATTGGTGTCTCTTATGGATAGATGTCCACTAACCAGAGCAAAGGGGATTGGTATATCCTATGGATAGGGGTCCACAAACTAGAACAAACGAGATTGGTGTCTCTTGTGGATAGAGGTCCATGAACCATAGTAAAGGAGATTGATGTCTCCTGTGGATAGAGGTCCACAAACATTGTAATAGGGAATTGGTTCCCAAGAAATTGTTGAGAAAAATTATAAAAAATATTTCTCTATATATGTAGCCCACATTGGGTGAACCATGTTAAATATATATCTCTTATGTGTGTGATGATTTGTGCATTGTTTTATTATTGCAATTGATAATATTGGATGATATTGCTTTGGAAACAAAAGTAAAAAAATTATCTTATACTATTCACTCCCATCTCAATATAAGTTTGTTTTCTTCAACTCAATCACACCTACTTTCTATTTCCACAAGTCAGAGAACCTAAACCAAATAAAGCAATAACAACCACCCAATGATCAAAAATTGCTGAAATGAAAATAACTAAAATTAAATATTAACTACAAATGCACTAAAATGATCCTAAGAAAAAAGAACCTAGCAACATCGAACTGGGACTTCTTGTGCCACTTTGAATCATATGAATACCAAGGAATCATACCTCTTCCCACATACAAGTAAGCCTCTCTTCTTGCACAACCAGTAATCTTTTGATTAAAAATTATGATACTACTCTCCCTAGCAACGATGCCAAAATATATAGCTATAAACTTATTTATCAATCTAGGGTGAATTATTTAAAGGGTAGTAATCCAATATATATTATACCAAATGATTAGTATTCAAACTTAATTCTATTTCTCTTAGTCTCATGTTTGTAAAAAATAATAAAAGTTGTAGAAAAATAAATTATGCTGAATTGAAATAAGATGCAATGTATGATTTATATTTAATTAAGGACTTTTTATATTTGTTGACATGATGCAACCTATTGATTTAACTATATGTTTTTACCTTATAGTCTATAATTATGCAATTTATTTTAATTGATAAATTAAAGTTAATCTACATAATAATTAATCCTATCCTATTTTAGGGGCGAGAGAATAGGGACTAGATGTAGGAGTAGGCCCTACCTCCTAGAGGATAGTGTAAATATTTCTCCTCTAAACTACTTTAATTCATAAACTAATCTGTATTACGACTACTAACATTATTTTACTTTATGAATGCATGAAATTACAGTAAAGACTACATAAGAAAGTAAATCATAATAAATAAAATGACACAATTACCAAATACATGATGAAAAGTGGTGTTGCTTTATTACTGGAAATTAAAATGTATATCATATTCAAACATCAGGTCTTCATAGTAGAAATTGTATGCAAAATATCAAAGTGTAAATATTAGAAATTAGAATTCCAATATTTCTACATTTCAACATTTTAACATTAGCATTAGACCTTTTAAAAGGTCTCCCTTGTACTTTATAATGTCACTTGCACATTCTTAATGAAATTATTCCTTGTATTTTTCCATGTGGCTCTTGGCTTGATGATTCAAACACTATCCCTTTTACAAAAAAAGGCTAAACTAATAATACTTTGTAAATAACTTGGAATTTGTTACAATCCCTATGGTCCAAGTGGTAAACTAACAAACTATCATAACAAAGATTCTAAATTAAATAATGTAATGATACAACAAATACAACTATTCATCCTTCATTCCAGTAAGAGATAAAGGACGTCTTCCCAAAACTGAGCTTCAACAAAGATATGGGAAACAACATCTACTACGCAATCCTCCTATCGGTTTACATCTCCCCCTGTTCTCCATTGCTATCACTGGTAATACATTTGCTTGATAAGTTTTCTACTGTCATGGAAGTAATGTAACCTCCTTACGGCTTGTCTTCTTGGCATCTGTGTTACCACATGGGCCCTAGGTCCATGTCGATCTAGGCTTCGCCTCTCTAGTAATCTACACGTATGTTATCTTGCCATTCTCATATCCACGCTGAAACTCGTGCCCTTTGTCCATATTCACCATCGCTACGTTTGTGCCATCTTTCTCATCAGACCATTGTATCCAACGTCTACGCTACCATGGTGACACATTGGTATTTTGAAGGCCATGCCCATCTTGAGTTATTCAGCAACCCACCACGCGGGCCTATCTACATCCGCCATCACATCCTCATCAAATCCACAGTCTAAGTCTGCTTGCCATGTTGTACATTTGTGTCTACCTACCATGCTATCCACGTACATGGTCTTATCACTTGGTAGGGTCCACATCCTCATGCTCTTTGGCTATCCACCATGGCATATAAGTACACATCACCACCGATTTATCCCCATCTGGCTAGTCTGCCATGGTATCTTCTAACTCATCATCATCCAGATTATCTGGTTACATCCACATCCCAACCTGAGTCTGCTGCATCATGAGCTTTGTAAATCCTTATCATTTTTGCATCCTAGATGTCAGTGCGAGTTATCCACGTCATGTGTTCTATGTGCTCCATCCCCACTTCTATTTTTGAGTCGTACGTGGGTATGAAAATCCGGTCTATTTGTCTGGATCTCACTATCCCTGCTCATGCCCAGGAGTGTACATCTATTTTTGTGTCTAGGTTATATCAGTAGGGTCCACTGTCTACAACGAGTGTCTTTTGTGAACCCCTCTATGCGATGTCCATGTTAGTAATGTCCTTGACAGTTGGTAGAACCTGCGTCAAAGAGAACGACAAGCATTAAAATGAGCATATATATTGAAATAGATTCTAAGAGACCATAAACAATTAAAAGAAAAAGGTCTTTAACATGACAATACAACCCATATGAAAAATAAAAATAAAACAAAGACTAAAATAAAACAACTACCATTCCAAAACTAAAACAAAACTAATTAAAACTCTAAAACTACAAGAAAATTAAAAGATCAGACCTAGATTAACTTTTCTTTTTTTATTATATATATAAATATATTATTCTTATTTTATTTATTATGTATTTTTATTGTTTATATTATTATTATTTTTGGTATTATTTTATTTTATTTTTTATTTGTTTTACTTTATTTCAAAATGAATCAATTAACTTTAAAAGTTTTAATCATTGAAATTCAAAATAAAAGTAAAACTTTTAAAGCTAACTTCAAAAATCAAAACAAGCAACTAAATCTATTAGTCTAACCAAAATACTAACAAAACAAGGAGACATTAGCCAACACCCATGAACCTTGAAACCTACATTGCAAGACCATAGGTGGGAACCTATCAATTAATCACTCAAAAACAACCAAAACTTCCCAAAACCAAAATTTTAAGGTGGGTCCCTAAATTTGGGGCAAGTTGTGCAATGACCACAACATTACCCAAGTTTCTGGTTTGGTTATTTATGTTGATTTTGATTTTAGGTTGGAAGTGTTGTTTTGATTTTGGATTTGGGTAAGAGAATTTAGAGTGGTCTCATTTTTGGGTGACCTTTTGGTACAGTTTTTTTTTCCTATGAGCTCCATCTCCTGAAAGATTGAGTTTCTAGATATGGATTCTTTTATTTTTTATTAGGAAGTGGGTTCTTGTTTATATCAATGTTGTAGATTTTGGTGATTGGTTAGGTTGCTCAGTTGTGCCTAATCTTGAAAGTGATTTTATTTTTCTAACCTTCTACTATGGTATTTCCAATGAAAAATTAAAAACTATGATTTTTATCACACTGTTTCGTAACAGGTTACTTTTCTATGGTTGACTAAAAAGGAAGATACTTGGAGGTGTGCCTCATTAGGGGTTGGAGTTAGAATATTCAAATTTCAATACGAACTTGGGATGTGGATCCCATTTTTTTTTTATCTGTGCAACAACTATGTAATAATGAAATATTTGAATGACTCTATTATGAGAATTAATAGAATGGTTAGTATAATGGTTGAAGAGGTGGTTGCCCACCTAGAAGATGTTAAAAAGAAAAGGACTAACATTTATCCCAAACAAGAGCTAGACAAGATGGGGAAGAAGCCCAAAGGCAAGAACTAAATCCTTCTTAGGTGTTTGGTCCCTCATCGGATTTGCATCCTTTGTCCAGTTGGTTTCTTTGTCTTTCTCTGTTGTGTCTTACTTTGACCCTTGCTTGATGGTTTAAGGCTTATTTTGATTTGTGTCCTCTTTTGTGCTTCTCTTTGACCTTTTGAGGTCTTTTTTGCTCTTTGTAAAATGTTTGGGGTCCCTTTCAAAACATCTTCTTTAACAATAAAAATAAAAATAAAAATAAAAATAAAAAAGAGGACTTCTATTTAGGAAGGTCAAGATCCCTCACCTGTTTATATGGCTATTTAACCATACCCTTTGAGTTTCTAGTATTTGTACCTAATTTTATATTCAATCTTGAATACACTAGGCAACTAGACTATATGGACTTGAGGTATTTCAAGGGATAAAGAAATAACACCTTCTACTTGCTCAAGCAACCAATTATGAAGATCATTTCTAAGTTGAGGGTTCTACTAAGTGATGGAGGAGAAATTAAGAGATATGTGCCTAGAAAAACTCATGGAAAATTAGTATTATGATCCAGTTGGATACTTTAGGGATAAATCAAAGGCTAAGGGTTTGAATATTTTCTTTATGCATGATAAGAGGTGTCATGTAGAGAAGGAAAACATTAGTGAGGAGTTAGCTCTTACCATTTTCAAGAGCACACATGGGTATGAATATGAGTTATAGATATAGTACAATTATCTACCTAAATAGCACTCCTACACTAAGGCAAAGGAGACTTCAACCCAGATATAAAAATGAACCATTAAAATCTAGGGGCCTTGTGGAAGTTGGGGTATTCAAACTAGAAAATATTAGCATAACAGAAGATGTGATATAAGAGAGGGACTTCAACAAGGCCAACACAAGATGAACCGTTTGATGATCAATTCTCTTCCATCTAGGATTGTAAACACCCAAGGGTTGCCAAGAGGACAAGGACAACAAGAGAAGCATTAGAGATATTGATAAGCCCACCAAGACCACTACATACCCTTGTACCAAAAATTGTTATGTTCATTGTGCCTACTATATTGGTACTTTTCAGATACATAGTATAACATACTATAATCAAAAGGTAAAAATTTTTGAAAGATACAATTCTATGCTCAAGAAGGTAGCAACAACATAAGAACAACAATGATAGACACCTCAACTCAAGGATATAAAATTCCCTAAGGAGGAACTCCTCCCAAGTCAAGAATGACTAGAATCGTAACCACCACTACGTCCATATCCATATTTATTCCACTCTTCATCGCTCTCAATTCTTGTTCTACTTTTTCTTCTTCTATCCCCACTTCCTACTCTTCTTCCACCCCTTCTTTTGTTGTACTTCCTTCACCATCCACTAGTGTAGCTCATGGTTCTCTTGGAGGTATACCTCTTCCAACTATCATCACCACTACTAACATGACTATAACTATATCACACTTATCACCATCTATCTAGGTATCCACCATACAACCATTAGTGCCATATGCATCAATACCTTCACTATTGGTCCCTCCTTCACTAATGATATTTTAGTTGGTCCCTCCTTCACTAATGAAGCTCTCACTGTTGAACAACAACTAACACCTCAAGGTTTTGGGATTAAAACTAACATGACATTAGGACATCCAAACACCTATAATTAGATTCCCTTGATGAACCAGTATACAATGCATAATATCCCAATGATAAATCCTATTCCTATTATGATGCATGTTGGGAATTTACCATGTACAAACAATACACAACCTATGAAAAAAACAAATAATAACAATGTAAATGGAGAAACAGATCAAACCCTAGTCAAGCCCCCATAAGAAAAATAGGAAACAGTGTAATAAACAATAAGAAATCACATAAATTTAAGAGACACAAGATATACATGGTTTGAGCAGTGTACCCTACATCCAAGGAGAAACAATCAGTCCTTTGTATTAGAAACAATACAACAATCTTCTCCACTTGTACAATGTCTCCTCCCATCTCTTCCTCCAAACTAGAAAGAGCATTCACCTATAAGATGACCTTTACACTACAAAATATATAGAGATTCGTGACTTTTCCACTACCCAAAAACACATAGTAGTGTAGGAATACAATGGGCCAAAACCATGGGTTAAAACCGCCCATACGGTTATCACATTCTTTTGACAAGTATTTTCACCGAGAAATATAGTTAAAATTTCACCAAGAAATATAGTTATGTGACGATGGAGGCATGCTAGGGGCGCTTCCCCTTGGAACCCTGTTCACATTCATATTGTTGATCGTTACCCATCAACAATATTTAATGGCCTTGGAACCCCGCCAACAATATTTAATGTCCTTGGAACCTTGTCAACAATATTTAATGGTAATTAATTCCTTTATTATAAATTTGGCTCCATTACCTAACAATTTACCCATACCAAAATCAAGTTTTTAATCCAACACCTCCATATCAAGTGCTTCTCCAAAAAAATCAAAATTACATGTATAATCATTCCATGATGCCATTCATGTTACCCTAAGTGAACCAAACTAGCAACTAAAGTTTATTGAAATACTTAATACTGGTCCAAATGCTCATAACATGCCTACATATCTAGAAAATTAGTCATCAAGTTAATTTCCCCAATCATATACCCAAAAAGCAATGCCTACATACTTAATACCCCAATGAGTGAACACCAACCAAAGGCCAAATCAACAAACTCCATCGATACAGAATCAACCCACAAACACTTTGAATCAAGGGTTGGTAAGCTTGCAAATTATGGTTTAGAAATTTAGTAATGATGTATTAGCCATGCAAAGACACAATAAACATGTCAACATGAACAATAATAATGCTAGTCAGAATAGAAATTTTAATTTTCAAAGGTAAAATCACTAATGGAACTCTCATCCCAATAATTAAGGTGTACAGAATCCTATTGACCAAGAAAGTATATCCTCATGATCAATTGTAAACTTAGCAGATTTGGCCTTACCTAACTAGTGTAGAATACATACAACAACCCAACATGGTGAGACAAACTACCTTAAATTTAAATCAGCCTTAGACATTGTTAAAAAAAATGGAAAACTTGGGGCTTGTGCCCATAAATGATAATCTTGGAGACTTGAATAGGAACAACACTAAATCGGCCAAGTTCTCAAACACTTTCGATCCTTTGCTAGATGAAAATGATAATATTGATGCTGAGTTATAATATAAGGTTCAAGCTTATCAACAATTCCAAAGAGGGAATAACTACATATTAAGAAGAAAAAACAAAGAATATTTTACCACTTCTACCCCACCTAACAATTCATATGTTCCTCTTGATGTCAAAGTAGATAATAACCCTCATCCTAAAGAAAATATTACTACAATTTCTTAATACAAAGGGGCAACCCTAGGTCAAAATAATCAAACCTTGGGAGTTCCAATAATAGGTTATAATATCATAGAGGATCTCAAGAAAACCAAGGCTAATATCTCTCTATTTGAGCTGAACAAAATGGAGAAACAAAGGGACTTTTTAATAGAAGCTTTGAATCCAAATGGAAAATCCAACAACACTTCAAGAATTAATGCACATTTTGTGGTTCACAAGGACAAAATCAATTCTCCTTCCTTTTTGCTAACTATTCATATTGCTGAAAAAAAAATTGCATAATTATTTGGTTGATTCAGATGCATCTGGAAACATCATGCCTTATTCTATATGTCAGAAATTAGAACTGAATTCTACCAAGTCCAATAGAAATGTGGTACAACTAGATAAAATAGAGGTGAATATTTTTGGAGAGCTAACTGAGATGCATATTCAGCTAGCTTCAGACCCAAGGATCCATCAATGTATGGATATTCAGGTGGTGGGCATACCAAAGGCTTATGGTATGTTACTCGGTAGAGATTGGTCTAGAATATTCAATGGTTATATGGTAACTAACTTCTCACATATATGGCTACCATGGAGAGGTGTGGCCAATCAAATAAAATTTGAAAGGGAACCAAGGTTGAAAGAAATGATCACAAAGTATAACAACATAAATGAAATATTGTATGCAGAAGTTGATTTGGGATTATATACCTTAGAAGTAAAAGAAGAAGTTTCTAATGCTCATGTTGAAGATTCCAATGCAGTTGTAAGTCATCACCCTGAATGCAAGAATGATAAGTATGATGACATATGGGTGCTTAAGTTTGATGGGTCCAAATCTAAGTAGGGAAATGGAGCTAGTGTTCGGTTAGTCATAAAGGAAAGTCTTTTCTTAGTGCTTGTGGATTTCATTTGCTTGCACTGAAAATACTACAGAATATGAAGCGTTAATCCATGGTTTACAATTTATCTTACAAAATAAGATAAAGGAGATCCAAGTTTTTGGAGATTCTGAGTTGGTAGTTGAATACGTCAAGAGCCAATATTTGTGTAAGGATAGAAATTTGTATAAGTATAAAATCAAAGTGTGGAACTTAATTAATAACTTTAATGCTTTTAGTATTCAATGCAACCTAAGAGAAGAAAATCATATGGATGATTCTTTAGTTACTATTGGTGCTCTTGAACCCATAGTTGATTCTAAGTTAAAAAAAATTCAATAGAGTTGGTGCCTACTCCATCTGGAAGATGATCAACATATCTTGGATTTCATTGCCAATATTGGTGTCTTTGAGGCACACATTATTGATGAAGAAAGTAGAGATGAAAGGCCTATTGCTTTTGTGATTTCCCCATTGAGGGGAGATGAATTAAAAAATTTGATACTTGACAAGCATGTGTTTGCCTTAACACAGGTTGTCAAGAAATTTAGACACTACATTCTCCATAGAAAAGTCTATGCCATAGTTCTAGATCCTATCATAAAGGTTATGCTAACTTAGAATGAGCTTGATGAATGTATAGTAAAGTGGGCATCGATACTACAAGAATTTGATCTAGAAATCTGACCCATGAAGATTGTTAAATCCCAAGGATTGACTAAAACTCTTGCTAGAATTGACCCTCTGATTTCTTGTCAATAATATGCGGTTGAAGAGATAAGCAATGATGACTAGTGTGTTGATGTGGTTTATTATATGTTGAATCATAACTGCCTTGATAGTATAAATTTGAGTCAAAGAGCCGCTCTTTGTTCTAAGTGCACAAACTACATGATAAAATCTAGATTTTTATTTAGGAAGAATCATGAAGGAATTTATTTGAGATGTTTGGACAAAAAAGAGGCTGCTAAAGTTTTGACTAATTTTTATGGAAAGTATGGTATTGGCTATAGTTCAACAACCCATCAGATTATGAGTCGATTGTTACTAGCCTTGTGTATTTAAAGATGCCTAGTTGCATGTCAAAAATTATCACATCTACCAACTTGTTATGAAAAGATAAAGAAATGAACCGATGCCTTTGTAACCCATGATTCAGAGATGTCCATTTGCACAATGGGATTTAGATTTGATTGGAATGATTAACCCCACACTCTTCATCCAAACATCGATATATCCTCACAACAACTAATTATTGCACATGATGGTCCGAAGCTCAAGCTCTGAAGAATTGCACAATGAGGGTGGTGATTGATTTCCTTGAGGAGAAAATTCTATCCAGGTTTGGTATGTTGAAAATTTTGGTATGTGACAATGGTTCTGCTTTTACTTCAATTCAATTCACTAAATGGGCCTATGAAAAAAAGACAGTGTTAAAATTCTCCTCTAATTACGATCCTTAGGGGAATGAAGTGGTTGAGTCAACTAATAAAAAATTGTGCACTGTTGTTGGGAGATTATTAGAGAAGAATCCTAGGGGATAACATAATAAGTTAAAATATGCATTTTGAGCTAATAGAGCAAGAGTCAAGGAAGCTCTAGGAACCTCTCCCTATCACCTAGTTTATGGGCAAAACCTTTTTTCCCTATGAACCTTAAGATTTCTACCTTACAATTTATTGATGACCTAGATGATGATAACAAAGTTAAAATCAGATTAGCAAATTTGATCCAATTGGAAGAAAAGAGAGATGAAACCTTGTATAAGTTTATCAAACATCAGGTAGTTGTTAAGCATTGGTTTGACAACAAATCCAACACAATATCCTTTAAAGTTTCTTATTTGGTCTTGCTATGGGATAAAGCTCATGAAAAGAAGGGTGACCACCCTAAGTTTAGTGTCCTATGGTTAGGCCCATACCAAATATATGAATTTTTTGGTAAAAATACATTCAAAACCCTGACTTTGCTTGTGATTTTTGTAGTTTAGTTTCCTTTCCTATTTGTCTTGCTTTCAATAAAGGTATCATTTTTGGACCTAGTAGTCTAGTTGTTGTTTTCCCTTACTTTGTTTTATTTTTTGGTTTTGTTCGAGTCTTGTAGTTACTATTTTTGGTCCTTTGTTGGGTGTTTTGGTTTTAAATCATCTTGGAAAATGTAATTCTAAACTGACAATCCAGTAGAGTTATTTTGTTAAAATTGATAGCTAACTTATCAAAGCTTGAACCAGTTTTTTCATTTTCCTTATAATTGTTCAAAATTAGTTTTAGTATTGCTTGACAAGATTTCTTGATTAGACTGGGTTAGTGTTTCTTAATTATCAGCTGAAAAGATGAGTGCTTAACTTGGTATGGATTCACTATTCCACGCTTACATTTAAAGGTATTTCTCAAAAGTACATATGAATGATAAGCACTGGTTTGATTTCTCTTGTTTCCTAATTCTATCTCGTCAAATATTCACTATGGACTGCTTTTTAACCTTTAACTACACTTCATTTTCCAAGAAGAAATTGCATTAAAAAAATCAAAAAATGAGAGAATAGAATATCAAAAGCAAAATTATAAAAAAAAAATTCTTCAAGAAGGTGATCCGGGTAATCTCTATCGAGGCTATGGAGGCCGAGCTAGTAGTAGATCAAGGCCTTGGATGGGACCAGAGACAACTTCGTCAAGGCTATGGATGCCTAGCTGGCAATGGAGCAATGTCCATGCCATTCCATGCTCTTTGTCCCTCTCTTCCAAAAAAAAAAAAAAGATAATAATACATCTCAACTAGGTGATGAGGAGGTTTATGGCTTGTTTCTTTGCATCATACTGTGTATTATGATGAGGAAAGTAATTCATTTCACAAACACACACACTGTGGATCCATATTGGGTTAACTCCATTGTACTAGGTGTGATAATTAAAATGTGTGTGCTTAGTCTTTTCATGAAATAGTTTAAGTTTTTTGTTGTTAAGTGATTGAACAATCTTAATGAGGTACCAATTGATTCAAGTTTTGACCTCTTAACAATAAATTTTAACAAATGTTGGTTTGTTGTTTGTTTGTTTGGGCATTTGTTGTCCCCAAACAACACATCCCTATTTTGCACTCTAAACAGGGCCCCTCTTTTTCTTGCGTGCTAGAGTTAATTTTATATAATTTTTTCGTGGACCTTTAAGGCTGTGAAAATTAGTGAGCTCATGTTTATAAAATTTCAAGTTTTTTTTTTGTTTTCGATGTTTTCAATGGGATTTGGATTTTGCAAATTTTTGGGTTTTAATTTTATGTTCATCTTAAGAAAAAACTAGAGAAAAAAAAACAATTTCTAACAGTTGGGCGTGTTTCAAGTCTTCTTTAGTCTTGGACAAGTTTCTTATTTGTAATTTCAAAATTTTAAAGTTTTTGACGAGATGCATTTTTACCAAATCCCGAAACCTCAAAATCCTAAAATTCCAAAATCCCGTTCAAAGACTATTTGAAACACAGTAATTTATTAAATGATATTTTTGAAATCCTAAAAAACCTCAAAATATCGAAATTCCAAAATCTTGTTCAAAGACTATTTGAAAACATAAGTAATTTATTAAATGATAATTTCTTGCACAAATTGACTTTTTTTTATTTGCTTTTTGATAGGTAATCCTCGAGAGACCATAAATTTTCATCCAAAACTTCGACTGATCTCAAACTAGACACATTGGAAAGCTTACGATGAGCTCTACTCAACTCCAGTTGGATTTAAAATCAAAGATGCACAAATTTTTTTGCAAAATTGTTTGATTGCGCATGACTTTTATCTTCAACCGTGTGAGGACCCAACAACTGAAAAAATATCTAGATATTCCCTTTCCACATAGAATGCATGTAATGAGTCGAACTCATTTATGTCATTGTAATCATGTGAAGACTTGAAAAAAGACTTCAATTTTAAATTATTATTTTGATGGAAGTTTGAACTTTGAAAATTGATGGAAAATTATTTTCCTCAACTTATAAAATAAACTTCCACTCATTTGTAAAAGGTTCAAAAAATTCTATAAAATTTTAGAAATTTAATAGCAACATTAGATTAGCTTTATTTTCTGCATTTTTTTTTTTTTGTTTTTTTTTTAGTTCCCTTGAAGCTCTGCTACAAATATCTGAAATATTTTTCATGAATAAAGATAGTTTTTAAATATCTTGGGGTAATAATAGTTTATGTGTGTATACTATTACTGTAATTACATTTTCTACAATTGTCCCTCTCTGCAATTATGTGAACTGACTTCTTGGAGGTATTTTCATGCTTAATTTTCTCTGTTACATGTTGTAATGATCTTAGGGGAATTAAATTTTCTTCTTAAAATTATCCTTTTTTAATTTTCTTTTCTCCTCCTGATTAGACTAGTGTTAGAGTAAGATTTATCTTTATGTTATAATTAGTTTGCTACTAGAAATTTTTGAGTTTGTGTAGATTTATGGATGCTTTATGAACCTATATCTAATTTGTATTGAATGTTGCTACAACCCCCCACCCCCCCCCCACCCAAAACAAAAAACTTGTGGATCACCAACATAGCCCCCTTTGAGTGAAAACTACGCGTTTTAGACCCAACCTACCTGAACCATGGAGGGAATATCTTTCTTTTCAGGAGGAAACATTTGTAGTGTGTGTGTGTGTGTTCCACCTATTGGAAAGCATATAAAAATATGGGTCAACAAAATCCAAAATGCATTTAATGTCATTGCAATGGAGGAGTATAAGTGATTAAGAGATAAAACCTCCTAGGCTCCAATACTATTGAGGTAGAATTGGCATCTAGGAGGATAACATCATCATTATAAAGGCATCAGAGAGTGACCTGACTAAGGTTGTGTCAAATTAGGGATTGTCTAGTCATATGAAAACTCAACATGAAGTTGATTATTCATTAGTGGTAATAGAATATATAATGCTTACAAAGGAATCATGTGGTTATAGTGGTTGTAACAATTTGCCCTGCAAGACCAACCACTTGTAACTAAAAGATAACAATCTGCCAAACATGGATGCTAAAAACCAACTAACTTCTAGAAGATAAAATACATCTCTAACAATCTAACTAAGCATCCTAATAAATAACAAATCCAATCCAACATGGGCATACTATACCTCACGTATTACAATGTAATAAATAAGAAATATCTAATAATAATAACTTAGGCTTATAATTAAACCTAAGGTACAATAATATCATCAACACTCCTCCCAACCATAGAAGCATTGGACCCCAATGCTCTCAACAAATGTGAAAATTCATAGGCCATCTGATGGTGAGGAATCCAATGAGCCATATATGTAAAGTGACCACGATGGTCGACAAGGTAAGAAGTGGAAGAATCCTATCGAGTGTTATGAGTCTTCATCTCAAAAACTCTATCTGGAATGAGTGAAGGTTGAGGGTTAGGTGTCACTACTATTGTAGGGCTAATGATAGGTTTAGGTGCCAAAGGAGGATCTTGATATGGTGTCTTTAGAAAGCACCACTTATCCAAAGGAAGACAAACTCTGTATCCAACATAAAAAGGATAAGGACTACGATGCTTGCTCATCGCTCTATGTTGATCCTGCTGAGTCTTCTGCAAGTCCTGTGTTATCTTGCACTGAAGGCTCTACCAATGTTGAATAAAGGAAGTGACCTTGGATTTCTCCTTATCTGTATGGACAATGGTGAAAAGGGGAAAATCCAAAGACGACGTATTTGGATCAAGTGGTTGTGTGTTCATAGGTGCACCTGAAATGATGCCAATGGAATGGTTGGTATCTTTCTCATGAGTGAGAGTTATGGGTTCCTTAACCATGAGCTCTTGTGATTGTTTAATTTGTGAAAGTGAATCTTCTTCTTTATCATGAGTCTTTGGATATTCTTTTGTGCTTGAATTAATGGATTACGATATTACCTACAAATTAGCATCAAATTTGATGTGGGTGTAGTGCTTTGTATCAAATATATTTTATCATGCAAGTCCAAAGTGTATGTGTTATTTTTAGCATGATACACTACATTCCTATCAAATTGATAGGGCTTACCAAGCAATAGTCCACAAAAATCCATCTTAGTAACATCACATCTTACTTTTTCCACAAAATTATCACCAAAAACAAAATACAAGGTGTAAGTGTATGTGATGTTAGGTGTAGAGTCTACATCCATCCACCCAAGTGCATAGGGTTGAGGATGTGGCTTTGTGGGAAAATTCAACTTCTCAAAAATGGTCCTCGCAATGAGATTCTTCTACGAATCATTTTCTATGATATAATCCACATAAAAATCATGCGTAAGGTGGGCTCAAGTGACAAAAAAATGGTCATGACCCTCTTGTGCAAAAAAATTCAACATGAGGGTAACTTTGTTTAGTTTACCCTTCAAAGCAAGATATTCTTCTTTTATCCCTGTAGTCACAATGGGACCATCTTGTGGTTCCTCATTTGTAGGATATACAATTAGGGACTTCTTCTTCATTATTTCAAAAGTAAAGCATCTAGATTTTATATGACCATGCTTTTTACAAAAATCACAATACATTGTTGAAGAAGAAGAATATTTAGAGTGAGAAGAAGAATGTGATTTAGGAGAAGTGGGAGGAGAAGAAGAATGAAGGGAAGAATGAGAAGTGTTCTTCACCTTTTGTTGATGTTGATTCGTGCCTTTGGAACTGCTTTCCTGTTAGAATTTGTAAGAGGTACCAAATTTATCCTCTGCTAGAATGGCATGTTTGAATGCCACATCCAAAGTGAGGAAATCATTAAACTTGATTTTCCTAAAAATATGATCTTGCAATCCATGGGTGAAATTGTTAATCAAATCCTCTTCTAAATCTTTCACACCAAGAAGAACCCTTAGCCTATTGAATTGAAAAATGTAATCAGCAACTCACATACTATAATATTACCTCAACCTATACCACTTGGTCATGAGGTCATTTTGATAATTTGGTGGGAAAAAGGTATTCTTCAAAATTTGTATCAATTATTTCCAAGTCATGATAGCATTGTGGCTTTGTATTTCTACAATAAAAACTTTTGCTAAGCCTATGATTTTGACTGTGGTAAAGGCAACTTGGTCATATTCAAGAATTTCAGCATAGGTGAACCAAGTTTGCATATCTAAAATCTAAGTAAACAAGCCATCAGGATCCCTTGATCCATAATACAATTTGATCTCACATTTTGCTTTTTTGGTATTTTTGTGATAAATTTTGATATCACCAGGAGTTAATTAGACAATAATATCTTTATCTACCAAAATATCTACTACAACAATAAGATTTCCCATGTTTGTTTTGAGGTTAGCAGCCATTTGATGACATGTATATGCTAGACTAGGAGGATTCTAAAATGGTTGCAAGAACCATATAGGCAATTTCTTAGAACAAATTGTGACATTCCTAGAGCAAAAATTGACCTAGATTTACAAAAATTTCCTTCCAATTTACAAGATGGTTAAATTTAGTGCTTCAATTTTTTTTTACATAAATTGTGCGATTTACAAAAATGATTTACCCTTCAGATAAACAATGGATAAAATATTAGCACTAAAATTGAGAAAATTAACTTTTGAATTTACAAATTTTAGATTAATGGAGGCAAAAATTCATCAAATTTGCAAAAATTAAGTTGAAATTTTGGGAAAATTTGAAAAAACAAAATTTAATTTTCACCTTCTCTTGGAAACAAAATTCGAATTTGATTGAAAATTTTAGCTCCAAAGACAAAAATTTTGAAATCTGGTACCAAAATTGAATGTTTGAATTTAAAATCAAATTCTGCCTCCAACGATCATGGTTGACGACAAAAAATATTTTGAATTTTACACACAGTCAACTGCACAGGGTCGGTCAACTACTCGATGTCAACTTCTCGAAGGTCAAATCCACGAGGTCAACGTCTGTAATTTCCAATTACGTGCTATCAAAAAGTGCCAAGTGTACCCCCACCAACAAGGTGAGCACCTTCCATTGGTGCTTGCATGCGTGCAAGCATGACTAGAGGTGACCATCGTAAGGTGGTCACTTTTTAATAAGCGTGTTGGCGTTTAAAAAATTTCCTAGGCTTGCAATAGAGTCGATGTGGGACTAAATTCCTGAAAGGAAAATAAAATAATCATTTTATGCTTCTGTGGTATCAAATTTTGATGATCAAAAAACGTAACCCTTTACTGAGAAATGCCAAACGATGTTGAGAAAACACCGTATCTATCGAGAACGGCCAAAAATTATTTTTGCACACCGAAAAAATTCAACTAGTCAAAATTTGTACTTCTACCATTGGTAGATAGATTTTCTAGCTGAAAAGGCTTGTGATCTGCCGCAATCATTTTTGTCTCACTGAAAATGTTAGGAAAACTGTTGATATTGCCCGATAATGGAGAGAAACCAACGGTTGATCATCGAGGATGATATTGTATAGATAACACATCCTCATTCCAACCTTCCAAAAAGTTATTGGAAGGAAATATTTATAGCCTCTTCCAACCTTCGATTTAGGCCATCTCCTTGCTATCCTTGTTAATTCCTAATATAATCTATCTAAATATATTAAAATAAAATACAAAAATTAAAATACATGAGAAGTAAATTTTAAAGCTAAGGGGTGTCAAGATTGAAATAAAAATATAGTCGTAATCATGGAAAGGAAGTGTGCAATCAATCAACATATGAGAATTCAAATAACAACAATGTTCTCATTCAATAAGTATGAAATTGTAGAGCAAATGACAAGATGGGTGTTATATACCCGACACTTGTAATACATTAGGGTATATGTTATTGTAATAAGGTGGACCATGTATTTAGTTAGAAATGGGCTATGTGTTAAGTTAGGAGAGTGTGTTGTCATAGAATCTCTTTGTTGTCATAGAATTATGAATGTAACCACTGATATTATGAATGTAACTGTCAAATATGAATGTAATCGTTAGTATTATAAATGTAACTATCGTAAATTAGGTAAGTTAGGAATATCATCATAGAATATTGTCATAGCACAATGTCATAAAATATTGTCATAAGATGTCACAAAAGAATTCTATAAATGTTATAAAATGAGAAGGATGTAACTCTCATGGGTTGGAGAAGAATTTACATATTTTTAAAGGAGGTTTCCCCTTTTAAGATGCATGAGATAGTAACATTTCTCATTACAAATTTTGTTATGAACCTGTAATTTACTCCCAAAACAATATCACATCCTCCTAATGGTTGTACATACATATCTGCTTTCATGTTATATTCCACCATCGTGAGTTTGATATTCCTACATTTGCCTTTACATGCAATTTTTTCTCCATTGCCAATCATAACTTCGAAGTTATTGGACGGATATATAAAGCAATTAGCTTGTTTGGCCAAATTGGGATCTATAAAATTATGAGTGCTACTAGAGTCTAAGAGCACAATAGGGTTTTGTTTCTTAAAATACCTTTTTACCTTCATTTTTTGTGGAATCGAGTATCCTGCTAATGAGTTAAAGGATATTTTTGTTTTATCTTCTTGGTTTTCTTCTGCAACCTCAGTTATTACTTCCACTTCTATGTCATCCTCCTCTTTGGGAGTGCAATCAACTGTGTCCAAAATATATAATTTCGGTGAGATGCATTTGTGGTTGGGGGTAAACTTTTCGTCATAGTGGAAACATAGGCCCTTTTCTCGTCTTTCTTTTAGCTCTTCTTGGCTAATTCGTTTAATTGGCATGACCTTATTCAATTTTTGGCTGGTGTAGGTATTTGGTGTTTTTCCTAAAAAAACTCTTCCTATTCGTCTTTGGTTATTGTTCTTCTCTTCTATCATTTGTGCTAATGCCACTGCATGAATCATATCGATAGGATTTTGTATTTGTACCTCCATTCTAATATCTTCTTTTAGGCCACTAATGAAACAACTTTGGAAGAATGATGCATCTAGTCCTGTTGTAAGGTTCATCAATTTCTCAAATTGTGCTTGGTATTCCCTTACGGTGGAGGTTTGCTGTAGTTTAGTGAGGGCTCCAGTGAAGTCTTCAAATTTAATGGGCCAAATTGCAACATTAAGTTTTTTGTGAATTCAATCCATGTGGGCGGACCTTTTGTTTTCTCATACCATTGATACCACTGGGTAGCAATTTTTTCCAAGTGAAATGATGCAATACAAAATTTTTGAATCTCCAAAAATTGATATAAGGTAAAATATTGGTTTGCCCTATATATCCAATTTGTGGGGTCACCTCCATCAAATTTTAAAAAATCTAGTTTTGTGGTATGGGGAAGGATTGATGTATGTGGTCTCCATATTAATGTTTGTTGTGATGGCGTAGTATTCTATTGTCCATTTTGCATGAGCAGCAAATTTTGCTGTACTAAGTCCATGGAATGGGTTGTATCATCCAATTTAGTGGATATATCTGTATTCGAGTTGGTGATGTTTATGGTTAGGTCTGCTATTTTGGTAGTGATTTTATCTTCTAAATTGTCCTTCCAAAATGCCATTCCTTGCATCATGTCTCTCATTTCCTTGGAAAACTATGAGAGTTCTTTCGTAATTTCTTTTGAAACCTCCTTTGCAATAGCCTTTGTTGTGTCTTGAGATCGTCTTCCCTCGGCCATTTAGGATGTGGTTGGTTTATAAGTGAGTTGAATATACAGAAATTAGTTTTGTTGAAAAAAATTGTCTGTCTGCAACGCGTTTAATTTTGCATACTTGTTGCTCTTTGTTCACACCGAATGATATTTTCCTCACTTGTACTCATTGTTGGGGTTTTCTAACTCCGGTAATGCATGATGCTATCCAAAAAATTATGTATGCTACCTTTGCTGATGATTGTGGCCTACTGTGTATTAGTTTCGTCAGTAATGGTTAGAATGTGTGCTGAAAAGAAAACGTTGTCGAGTAATGGCTTGTAAGTAACTAGAGTGGGATGGGGAAAAAATTTCAGGTCTTTTTAGCTCTGATCCAGTTGTTATGAACCTACAACTTGAAATATGAATTGAATGCAAAAAAGAATCGTTGTTTGAATAGAATCACAATTTGTATTGAAAGGCAAAAACCCACAATATAATAAATTAATGTTCTTAAATGATCTTTGGAGCATCCTCCTTATCCTATTTACATCTGTCTAAAAGGTGTGAATGGTGAATGGATGTGTCCCTTTATAATACAATATAATATATAATATGATTAAGAGTTACGTTAGGAGGGTCCTAACAAATTCTTACAATTATTGTTTTTATGTTTCATGCATATATGTTTTTGTTATTGAAATAAATGTTGTTTTCATTAATATTCTATGAATCATGGTTATATTATCCTTGGCATAGAATTTCCTACCTCAATTCATCTTTGCATTGAGGATTTGAAGGAAAATATTTGAATGAGTAGAAGAGGTGCATTGTAAGTGGTAATAGATCCCCTTTCAGGGATTCGTAATCTTCTGCTATGAGCAATTGTATTCATGTTTATTCTAGGTCTATAGGTTAGAAATATTTTTTTGACCATTTTAAAATAGTACAGAGGAGACATTGTTATTGGCTAAGCTAGATTACCCTAAAAGCATCTAGTGAAGTGAGGGGAAATTGGGTTCTAATACCCAAGCTTCAAACAACACCCATACACAAATTTGAGCTCTCATGTATCTTTGGTTATATCGAAGATCCCTATAGGGAACCCTAGCCAAAGCCAAACCTTCATATATAAAAAACCAGTCAACAATGTAAAATCCATAGTGCATCAAGCACAACACTTAGCAAGATTACCTCCCATATTGTTAGAGATGCAAGTAGTGTACTCAAGAGTGTGTGTTGTATCCTCCTTGGGTAGTGGTTTAAAATATTGGTCTGAGCACTATCATTCATCGTTGTCGTATAATAGAGGGTTATGGAGATTACACAAACCCTAACCTAGAATCCATCCCTTCCTACTCACAATATTATTAGCAAAGCTTATGAAATAAAAAAATTGAAATTCAGAGTTTAGGAGTAGACACGTAACCTAAAAACCTATGCATAAAAAAGAGTATAGATTATCATTACTATTCACTCATTGAGTTGATCATTTTTATATATAATATCCAAACAAGTTTTTAGACCCTTACTAAAAATAGTAGTCTAGGTTGCCAAAAAAATTATCATTTTGAAAAGTAAATCATTATGATCATCTCTTTGAGCTAATATTATTGGTTTATGGCACCCATACATTTTTTTAAGCCCCTTACTAAAATAAATAACTACTAAAAATAGCATTTATAATATTAGTAAATGCCCTTGGAGACCCGTTATCAAGAAATAGAGTCTATAATGAACAATATGGAGGAAAAAATTTCCAAACAAGATACCATTATGGATCTTAAGGATCAATTATCTTCTTTTGTCATCATGCTAGCAAACTTCTAACATAAGCAGGATCAAATGAGCCAAGACATTGAGGTGCTCAAGATTAGAAATCTAAAATTTAATGGGTCTATTGAGAATAGTCTATATGCTTAGAGGGAAAAATATTTTGATCGTCCTAACTATTCTAAAGTATCTAATGAAGATAATACTCAAAAATATTTAAACAATGGAAGGAATGACTCCATGACTCTCTAAAATGGATTTTTCAAGGTTTGATGGAACAAACCATTAGAGTTGGTTGACTAAGGCTGAGAAATAGTATGAGCTACATGAAACCCCATTTAGCCAAAGGATTTTTATAGTTGCAATTCATTTTTACTTGGAAACACTACATTGGTACCAATGGTTGATAAAATAAATACCCAATATTGGTTAGACACAGTTCAAGGGATAACTCCTTAGTTGGTTTGGACCATCTAAGTTTGAAGACTTTACTGATGCATTCACCAAGTGAGACAAACAAGCATGGTGTCCGAGTATATCATTGCTTTTGAAAAGTTGGCCAATAGAATTGAAGCCCTTATTAATGATTTTTTCAAGAGTTGTTTTATTAGTGGCCTTAAGGAATAAGGATTAAGGTGCAAATGCTTAAGCCAACCACTTATATAGTGGCCACAAGGCTAGACAAACCTGTAGAGAACAAATGAAATGCTCAAAGGAAGGCTTCTAGACCCCTTTACATTTCAAAAAAAAAATGGTCCATGGAACACAAATGCAAAATCCAATGTCTCTACCTCTTGGGTGTGAGTAATCCTTACGATTCTTCTACAAACACAAGGGAAGACTTTATGGATTCAGTGGAAGAACACCTAGACTTAGTGGATGTAGAACCTACAACTGATAGTTAGGAAGAAGAGATTCCAACTATTTCTTTGAATGCCATCACCAAAATATCCACCCCATAATATATGATAGTCTAAAGATTTATCAAAGGGCATACGGTTTTGATCCTATTGGACTTTTGTAACATTGATAATTTTATTGATCTAACTATGACAAAATAGAAAAATTGCTTTATTTATGGTCATGAACAAGTCCAAGTGAAAATTGCCAATGGGAACATCATGACTTGTACTAGGAAGTGTCACAATGCTTACATATCCATTGGTGATTGTCATTGTTAAATTTATCTCTATGTAGTCACATTGAGTGGAGTTGATATAGTATGTGGGTACCCTTGGTTAGAACATTGGGAACAATATCCTAGAATATTTTAAAACTTTGGATGCAATTCATTGTCAACAATAGAACCCATACCATTCAAGGTGTAAAATATGACAATCCCAAGCTTATAACATCCCACCAAATGCAATGACTAACTAAGAAGGGCCATCGACCATATATGTTAGGATCCTCCATCCTAAAATTATTAGCTAGTATTATTAATCATTTAATTATTATATTATTAACTCATAAAGTGAACCGTCATATCTCTTCATAACGTGAACTATCATGTCTCTTCATAACATGAACCATCACGTCTCTTCACCAACGTAGCTTTAGGGTAGACATATATATTAGGTTGGCCATTCACACTGTTGGATGTGTCTCATTCTTTGCAAAAAACGAATTGTACGACAGGCACAACAAAGGCAAAAGACTACGAGTAGGGGGGGTCCGGGGGCCGAAGGCCCCCAAGGACCCCCGACTATGGTAAAGGTGATTACGTAATAGGTGATGGCTCGGGGTGCGTAGGGGGACGCCCTCGAATACGGTGAAAGTGATAGATGCCGACGAAGCTGGCCGAGAGTTGCCTGCAAAGCAGGCGCGGGAAATTTTCACCTACTTTTATCGCTACTTTTCACCTACTTTTATCGCTACTTTTGGAGTGACCCCCGTGATTCCCATGGTTGGTGGGTGGTTAGTGGGTATGGGTGGTTTAGCCCATGGTGTTGTATCCACGGTACCCTAATACCACTTGGTGGTTTAGGGTTGTATGAGTTTCCTTATATAATTATTGTAATATCCCGTTTTAGGGAGGAGAGAGAATAATATATCAAGGAGGATAGACTCTTGTTTGTTGGACTAGCCCAAATTGGGTGAACCAGGGTAAATCTTATGTGTTATATGTGCATTGAATGGTGTCATTATTTCCTTAGTTATCATTTCTGCATTATTTCTAGAATATGTTTCTATAATTTCTCTTCATTTGGTATCAGAGCCAAGTCATTAGCCATAGGGGGACGCCTTTATTGCTAGGGTTTAAATCCGTTTGAAGAAGATCTAGGGTTTCTAGGAGTGAGAGGAAACCTATTCTGGAGTGGGAGTTACGCAGAAGGAGTTTGAAGGAAAAATGTCAAGAAATCATTCAAGGATAGAGATCGAGAAATTTTACGACAAAAGTTTTGAGCTATGGAAGTTAAAGATGGAAGATATGCTCGTGGACAGAGATCAGTGGGCTGCTATTTCAGAAACAACAAAACCTATGGGTACTTCCGATGAATATTAGGAGAAGATGAATCGAAAAGCAAGGAGTCTGATTTGACTGTGTCTTGCAGATTCGGTGCTCATCAATGTTTCGGGAGAAGCTACAAAGAAAGGATCTCTGGGAGAGGTTAGGGGCTTTGTATCAATCGAAGTCCCTAGTGAACAAATTATTCCTCATAAAGAAACTATACAATCTTAGGATGCATGATGGGGATTCGGTTGCAGATCATCCGAATGCATTCAATACAGTGGTAAGTCAACTAACATCTATAGAAATTAAGTTGAGTGAGGAAGATAAATGCATTACTTTGTTATGCTCTTTACCAGATTCATGGGATAGCTTAGTAGTAGCAATTGGTAGTACAACTTCATCCACATTGAAGTTTGAAGATATAGTGGCATCTCTATTATCTGAGGATATGAGGAGAAAAGCCATGGAGGGCACATCTAAGGAAGCCCTAACAATGAGAGGGCGTGCCAAGGAGAAGGAAAAATCTAGATATGGTGATAGGTCTAAGTCTAAAGGTAGATCCAAGTCTCGGGGGAAGTTTGAGAGAAAATGTTGGAATTGTGGCAAGCCCGGTCATATGAAGAAGGATTGCAGATCAAAGAAAGCCGAGTCTGGAAAAAGTCCGATGAATCGACTTCCACAGAGATGAATAAATCCATTGATGAAGCAGGGGATGTATATCTGGCATCCTCGCTCATCGTGCTCCACACGATCGATAAAAATGATTGGTTGATTGATATTGGTGCCTCTTTTCATATGACTCCTCATAGAGGGTGGTTTAGTGAATATGAAAGATATGATGGAGGGGAGGTACTATTGGGAGATGATTCACCACTTAGAATCATGGGTCGTGGAAGAGTGAAAATTTTGCTGCAGGATGGTAGGGTTAAGACCCTACCAGGTGTGATGCATATTCCGGGACTTGCTAGAAATTTGATTTCGATAAGCAAAATGGTCGATGCAGCAGTGAATGTCAGTTTTGGCAAGGATTCATGCAAAATGGTTCGTGGATCAATGGTGTTGGCAAGGGGAGTTCGGATTGGAACATTGTATAAGCTATTGGGAAGCACTATGACAAATGAGTGCAATAGCTCACCTGTTCCTGAGGTTGATTCTGATAAAAGCTCAACACTCTAGCATCAAAGGATGGGACATATTGGAGAAAAGGGATTGCGTACCCTGTACACAAAAGGTATGGTTCATGGTATCCCTAATTACTCAATGTATTTCGAGTTCTATGAACATTGTATTTATGGTAAACATAATCGGGTTAGTTTTCCATCTGGTGCCACAAGATCTAGTGGGGTACTAGATTTGATCCACAGTGATATTTTTGGTCCTGTTCCTATGCCGTCTCTTGGAAAATCACGGTATTATTCTTCCTTTGTTGATGATTTTTCAAGATATGCATGGATTTACTTTCTTAAGAGCAAAGATGAAGTGTTTGAAAAATTTAAGGAATTTAAAGCACTTGTTGAGAATCAAACTGATAAAAGGATTAAGGTGTTGAGGTCTGATAATGGAGGGGAATATTGTTCTAATGTATTTGAGAAATTTTGTAAGCAATGTGGTATTGCAAGACAGAAGACTACTCCATATACACCTCAACAGAATGGAGTTGCAGAGAGGTTGAACATATCACTAATGGAGAAGGCTAGAAGTATGCTCAGTGGTGCAGGTTTGGCACGAGAATTCGGGCAAAAGCGATGAGTGCAGCATGCTACTTGCGAAATCAGTCACCTACATCAGCATTGCCGGATCAAACTCCATTTGAAGCTCTATTTGGTAATAAACCTTTTATTTCACATCTCGTATTTTTTGGTCGTGATGCATACATGCATATTCCAAAGGAGAAAAGAAGTAAGCTAGATAATAAGGTTGTTAAATGTATCTTTATTGGTTATAAAGATTGTGTTAAAGGATATAAGCTTTGGAATCCAAAAACTAAAAGTACAGGGTATAGTAGAGATGTGGTGTTTAGGGAGATTATCGGTGATTCCGGGAAGGTAGTTACGAGAAGAGGAACATGGAACGGTCCAATTTGATCTCATGGAAAACTATCAAACAAAGAGAGGATCTGGAAGAGGAGCATACAGATGAGGATATGGAAGAGGAGCATACAGGTGAGGATCTGGAAGAGGATGAAGAAGAGGTTCATACACCCGTGGTAAGGAGATCAACACAGGAAAGGAAGCAACCTCGAAAGGTACAGTCCATCCGCTTTTCCTACTTCTTTTGCACTATCTCATATCGATGAAGATCCTAGAACAGTTAGAGAAGCTGTTAATTCTAGAGAGGCAAACCATTGGGAAGAGGCCATGGATGAGGAAATGGTGTCCCTGAAAAAGAATAGAACATTGGATTTAGTGAAATTACCAAGTGGTAAGAAAGCAATAGGTTGCAAGTGGATCTTTAAGAAGAAGCAGAATGCTGAAGGTAAAGTGGAGAAATATAAAGCTCACGTAGTTGCTAAAGGTTTTTCCTAGGTTGAAGGAATTGATTATGGTGAAGTTTTTTCTCCCGTTGCAAAGCTAACATCAATTAGATTTATGTTAGCTGTGGCTGCTACATTTGATCTTGAAATAGAACAGATGGATGTGAAAACTGCATTCCTTCATGGAGATTTGGAGGAAGAAATCTATATGAGGCAACCTGAAGGTTTCATCATTGCAGTGAAAGGAGGATCCGGTATGTAAGTTAAAGAAATCATTGTATGGACTGAAACAATCACCTAGGATATGGTACCAAAAATTTGATACTTATATTTTAGGAATTGGTTTTGTTCGTAGCAATGCTGATCACTGTGTGTATTCAAAGAAAATTGGTAATGTAATTGTCATTATAGTTCTTTATGTTGATGACATGTTACTAATTGGAAATAGCAAGAAACCGGTCGTGGAAGTAAAGTCTCAGTTGGCATCACAATTTGACATGAAGGATCTTGGCCCCTGCAAATTTTATATTGGGTATGCAAATAAAAAGAGATCGCTCTAACATAAAGTTGTGGCTAGATCCGAAAAAGTATGTTGAGACAGTGTTGAAAAGGTTCAATATGCAGGATTGCAAACCGATGAAGGTACCTATTTCTTTAGGGGAAAATTGTCTACTGAACAATGTCCAAAGACAGAAGAAGAGGTAGAGGAAATGTCACATATTCCTTATGCAAATGTTGTAGGTAGTTTAATGTATGCCATGGTTTGTACTAGAGCAGACATTGCCCATGCAGTGGGAGTCTTGAGTAGATATATGTCTAAACCTGGTAAAGAGCATTGGACTGCTGTGAAAAGGGTGTTTAGATATTTGCATGGCACCTCTGATTTTACAATCTGCTATGAGGGTATAGGTAAAGAAAACAGACAATTGGATATAGAAGGGTTTGTTGATGCAGATTGGGCTGGAGATCTGGACAGAAGAAGATCTACTAGTGCTTATGTATTCAATTTGTTTGGAGGGGCCATTAGTTGGATGAGCAAGAGGCAGACTGTTGTTGCTCTTTCAACTATTGAAGCTGAGTATATGGCAGCCATTGATGCTAGTAAGGAAGTTGTATGGCTGCAAAGACTATGTGCTGAAATTGGGTTCTTTCAAGGAGTCGTGAAGATAAACTCGTGATGATCGAGTGCCATATTTTTGGCAAAGAACCCTGCTTACCATTCAAGAACGAAGCACATTGATACAAAGTTCCATTTCTACAGGGACATGCTTGAACAAAGGAAAGTGTTGCTAGAAAAGGTAGACACCAAGGAAAATGTTGCAGATGCTTTAACCAAGGCTGTAAGCACTGAAAAGTTTAGATTTTGTTCAATTGAAATGGGTCTGGCAAAGTATTCAACAAGTGGGATAATGTTGGATGTGTCTCATTCTTTTCCGAAAACGAATTGTACGATAGGCACAACAGCGCAAAAGACTACGGGTAGGGGGGGTCCGGGGGGGCCGGAGGCCCCCAAGGACCCCCGACTACGGTAAAGGTGATTACGTAATAGGTGATGGCTCGGGGTGTGTAGGGGGACGCCCTCGGATACGGTGAAAGTGATAGATGCCGACGAAGCTGGCCGAGAGTTGCCTGCAAAGCAGGCGCGGGAAATTTTCACCTACTTTTATCGCTACTTTTCACCTACTTTTATCGCTACTTTTGGAGTGACCCCCGGGATTCCCATGGTTGGTGGGTGGTTAGTGGGTATGGGTGGTTTAGCCCATGGTGTTGTATCCACGATACCCTAATACCACTTGGTGGTTTAGGGTTGTATGAGTTTCCTTATATAATTATTGTAATGTCCCGTTTTAGGGAGGAGAGAGAATAATATATCAAGGAGGATAGACTCTTGTTTGCTAGACTAGCCCAAATTGGGTGAACCAGGGTAAATATTATGTGTTATATGTGCATTGAATGGTGTCATTATTTCCTTAGTTATCATTTCTACATTATTTCTAGAATATATTTCGGTAATTTCTCTTCACACACAAATAATCCATGAAGAAGAATATATAATTGTTTATTGAATGCATTGGAGGGACCTTCCTACCAGTGAAACAATGATTCTTTATAAAAGTGATTCTTTTAATTTAGATGCTATTTTAATTATTTCTTTATTAAAATTATGCTAGAACCTTTAGGGTTCTACCATTTGGTATCAGAGCCATGTGGGACCCAACCATGTCGGATTTGCTCAAGGACCTTCATAAAAACACTTGGGACCTTCATAAAAACACTTTTGTGCATGACTATAAAATTTTATTTAAGGATATCACCAAACAATACACAGGGTTGGATGAAAATTTTTCATATATTGTTTCATCAATGGATTAAAGGAAGAGATTCAGCTAGAGGTACAAATGTTCAACCCTATTACCATGATGCAGACTATTGGATTGGCCAAATTAGCTGAAGATAAAATCAATGCACAACATCAATTAGGAAAACCACCTATGGGGAAATCTCAAACCACTTACATTGCCCCAAAATCTATGCATAATGGAAAGGCACAAAGCACTTACACAACCCCCAAACTTAACCCAACCCTACCAATTAAACATCTCAATTTTGAAGAAATGAAATAATGACAAGCAAAAGGCCTTTGCTATCATTGCAATGAGAAATTTATTTGCAGTCATCAATGTATTACACCTACACTATATATTTCATATGTAACTATTCCTTGTAGTTCTCCCAACGATAAAAATACAATTGAGGTAGACATAGTGAAAGACACCTGAAGATAGCACTAAATATTGAAACTATGAGGAAGGTAAGATGAGGAAGCCATGGAAGATAATAAAGAGGAGGAAGATATGGAAAACAAGGACAATGAGTAAGAAATATCCCAAACACATGATCACAACGATAAAGGCAATACGGTTGATATACCAAAAATTATCGATGCATCAGGCAAGGATGAGGTTGACATTCTCGAAATGACCCATTATGGCTAAAATTACACTCTACAAGAACTATGCTCAAATTTCCCCCCAATTGTGAGTTCTTGCCACATAACCAAACCTATTAAAAAATAACACAAAAAGGTGATTACACACTCATTCTCCATTGGCTCTCCTAGGGAACAACAAAAGGATATGGAAGCGTTACCACCACTTTTGATGCATCATTCTAAAGTGTTTGAGGAACCCCAAGGGTTGCCCTCCCATCATCATCATGATTCTCCTAAGGAATATTCTACTATTGTTCTTGGCAACCCCCCACTAACACTCCGACCTTCAAGATATCCTTGCCTTCAAAAAAGTGACATTAAAATAGTACAAGAACTTGCAAAAATTTTGCTTGTAAAACAAAATACAAAGATCCTCACTATGAGCTTTGAGGACAAAGCTCTTTTTAAGGAGGTTGGCATGTTAGGATCCTCCATCCTAAATTTATTAGTTAGTATTATTAATCATTTAATTATTATATTATTAACTCATAAAGTGAACCATCACATATCTTCATAACATGAACCATCACATCTCTTCACCAATGTAGCTTTAGGGTAGATATATATATTAGGTTAGCCATTTACACAAATCATCCATGAGGAAGAATATATAATTATTTATTGAATTCAATGGAGGGACCTTCCTACCAGTGAAACAGTGGTTCTTTATAAAAGTGATTCTTTTAATTTAGATGCTATTTTAATTATTTCTTTATTAAAAGTATGCTAGAACCTTCAGGGTTCTACCAATATATGGGAAGATGTTTTTAGATGTAGTTGTGTGTTATTCAAGATGAGCATGTGTCCTTAGAATTGTTAGCGGTCCTAAGTAAGAATCAATAGGTCTTCCTTAAAACCAAACAACTACCACCTGATCAGCACGAAGATCACAAAATCAATTTAATTTATGGGATTCGACCTCCAAACATTCAACCATATAGGTAACCATATCACTAGAATAATGATATTGAGCAATTGGTAAAGGAATTAGTATATGTAGGATTCATCTATCCAAGCACAAGCCCATTTTTAGCTATAGTCTTACTGGTCTAGAAGAAGGATGAGTCATGGCGGATGTTTGTAGAAATTCATGAACTCAATCATATCACCATCAAGGATAAGTTTCCCATTACATTGATTGATGACTTATTGGATGAATTGTATGGTGCTCAATTATTTCACCAAGTTGGACCTCAAATTGGGTTATCACCAAAGTTGGGTTCACAAGGATGACATTTCTAAAACAACTTTTAGGATCCATGAGGGGCATTATGAGTTCTTGGTCATGTATTTTGGCCTCACCAATGCACCATCAACTTCATAAGGCTTTATGAATTAGGTTTTAAAACCTTACCTCAAAAATATTGCATTGGTCTTTTTCGATGACATTGATATACAATAAAATATGGGAAGAGCACCTACAACATGTAGATAAGGTTTTCAAGCTTCTATAGTAGAACAAATTGTATATCAAGTAATTTAAATGAAACTTTGGGGCAACTAAAGTAGAATATTTAGGGTTTGTCATAGGCTAATATTGTATCCAAGTAGATTCAAGTAAAATTGAGGCAATGGAGTGGCCCAAGCCCAAAATATTGAAGATCCTCAAGGATTTCTTGGACTTACTAGACATTATTGAAATTTTTTCAAGGACTATGGGAGGATAGCAACTCCTTTAACAACTATGCTTAATAAGGATGCATTCACATGGAATGGTGTAGTTGAGCAAGCTTTTCTAAATTTGAAGGATGCCATATGCCATACACTAGTCCTAACTATATTGAATTTTCCAAAAAAATTATCATTTAAGTGATGCCTCATGATTTGTATTGAGGGTAGGACTTATACAATAAGGTTGACCACTTTATTTCATAATAAAGACCCTCTTAGGGCAAAACCTTGCTAAATAAACTTATACGAAGGATATGATGGCCATAATCTTCATCATCCTCCATTGATGAGCATACTTATTGGGAAAAAACTTCAACATGAAGACTAATCATCACAACCTTAAGTATCTCTTGGAGCAGAGAATTTCTTTCCCTTAGTAAAAATGGGTCACTAAGTTATTGGGATATGACTACGAGATAGTCTATCGTAAAGAGATGAAAAATGTCATTGTTGATGCTCTTTCTAGGTTTTCTGAAATACATGACATCTTATATGTAATATTTATCATTAAGGATAATTGGTTAGATACACTTAAGTCTAAATGGAAGGAAGACACCACACTTGCAAGAATTATTTAGGATTTATAGACAACAACAAGGGACCATCCCAATTATTCTTAGAAATAAGGGAAGCTATACTATAAGCATTGAATTGTTGTTCCACATTCATCCAAATTTAAATCTCAGATTATGTAAGAGCTCCATTGCTCTTTGATTTGGGTACACAAGTTTCTTATGAACCTATGAATCGATAAAGCATAGTTTATATTGGCCAAGATTAGAATCAGATATCAAGTATTTTGTGGATAGTTGTGACACTTCTCAATGTCAAAAGGGGGAAACAATTAGTACACCAGGATTACTTCAACCTTTACCCATTCTAGAGTCCCCATGGATAGATATCTCCATGGAATTCATTGAAGGCCTTCCTCTCTCAAGAGGTAAATCAGTCATAATGGTAATCATGGATCAATTGAACAAATATGTTCATTTTTTGTCTCTTAGTCATCCTTATACTTCCAAGACAATAGCACAAATTTTCATGGATCAAATATCTCAACTCCATGGGAGCCTGTATTCCATCATCAATGACCATGATAAGATATTCACAAGTAAATTTTGGAAGGAGCTACATTGCATTCAAAGGACTCAGTTGAAAAACACACATCATATCACCCCTAGATAAAGGTGGTGAATAAATATCTTGAGACCTATCTTCGTTGTTTTATTTCAAACAATCAATCCAAGTGGAGTCAATGGCTTCTCTTAGCTAAATGGTGGTTTAATACCACTTTTCACACTACCACAAGGATGACACCATATGAAGCTATGTATGGTCAACCACCCTCAATACTCACCTCTTACTTTCCAGGTAGTTCAAAGGTAGACACAATGGACATAGTCTTTAGTCATAGGCAGTAAGTCTTAGCAAATCCTAATCCAAATTTGATCACCACCCAAAATTGCATGAAAAAACAAGCAGACAAACACAAAAATAAGAGGGATTTTGTGAAATATGATATGGTTTTATTTCATCTTCAACCTTATAAACAATTTTCCCTTGATCAAAAATGTCAACATAAGTTGACACCCAAGTTTTATAGGTCCTACAAGATACAACGTCGAATAGGGAAGGTTGCTTACAAGTTGGAATTTTCAACCACATCCAAGATTCACCCAATATTCCATGTATATTGCTTGAAGAAGGTGGTAGACATACATACTCAAGTATAGTCTATCCTTCCTGGATTGGATGAAGAGGGTTCCATTCTTTTGTAGCCTACAACCGTTTTGGATCGTCAAACCTGACATCTCTACTCAAGGGATTCATTGAGGTGTTGGTGTAATTGCAAGGGTTATCACTAGAAGATACCACATGGGAGACATTTTAGGACTTCTAGTGGTATTTTCCCACCTTTCAGTTTTGAGGACAAAGCTTCTTTAATAGGGATGGCATGTTACATACCCGACACTTACAATACATTGGGATATATGTTATTGTCATAACATGGACCATTTATTTAATTATAAATGGACCACACGTTAAGTAAGGAGAGTGTGTTGTCATAGAATATCTTTGTTGTCATAGAATTATGAATGTAATCATTGGTATTATGAATGTAACTATCATAAATTAGGTAAGTTAGGAATATTGTCATAGAATACTATCATAGAAGGATGTCATAGAATATTGTCATAAGATGTCAAGAAATATTCTTGTAAATGTTATAAAATAAGAAGGATGTAACTCTCATGGGTTGGAGAAGAATTTGCATATTTTGTAAGGAGGTTTCCCCATAGAAGAGGCATGTAATAGTAATATTTCTTATTTTGAATTCATGCAATTACTATTCTTATGTTTCATGTATGTATGCTTTTGTTATAAAAATAAATGTTGCTTTCATTTTATGAATCACAATTATATTATCCTTGGTAATGAATTTATTATCTTAGTTCAACTTTGCATTAAGGAATTGAAGAAAAGTATTGGCACAAGTAGAAGAGGTGCATTACAATGGGCAAAGGGGCTATGCCTCAAGTGTCATGCATTTTGCAATCTAGGAGGGTAGTGCCATTGATGGAAAGTAAAACACATGCCATTTTCTCACTAATTTCATGAGACATAAAGTGTAATATGACAAAGTGTAGCTTTGAATTCTTATGGGTAAAATATGTTTACAATGGAGCTCATGGCTCCTATTTACAATAGGAGTTTACCCTTGAGTTTCTTGGGGTGAACAACTATTACTCCTAGTAAAAGTCAAAATTTGGTGGTATCTCTAACAAAATGATGGACCTCATTACATGCCTCTAAAATGATTAAAAGTCTTCTAAAATGAGTTATGGTGCCACTACACACCAAAATGTCACTTTCCAAAGATTCTCCTCAAGATCTATGCCTTTATTTTTACCCATTGCTAGGCCTATGAGTGATTTTCTAAAGGAAGTGAGCAAATCACTCCATTTTTCTAGTGATTCACTAGAATTTTGAATCACTTTTGCAAGCCAATCAATCCACTTTACTAGTAGATCATTCCCGAACCAATCAACACTTCAGGAATGAAATGATACTTGGAACAAATAGACCCACTTTGGAGACAACAAAATTTAATAAATATTTTAAACTTTGTTGTTTTGAAATGATATTCCTAAGTTTGCAAAATTCATTCTTATTTGTCTTTCATGGTTAATTCCTTGGAAATTAGAAGGTAGTAGCCAAGCTACTATAGGCTTCTACATCCCTTGTCGACTTTATTGCTAGGGTATCCTAGCTAGATCTAAGTCAAATAAACCCTTATCAAATGATTCAACTCATAAACTAACTTTCCATCGATGCAATCATGAAGTTTGATTGACTAGGAGTAAGGGTTGAAGCATTACAAAAGAAAAATGAGGAGTTTGAGGTAGAATTGACACAATTCAAAGCTAAAAAGGAGAAACTCCAGTAGGAAAATAAGGATGCCTTTGAGTGAGATCAATTGAAGAAGCAAGTTGAGAACCTCAAATTCTAACTTGATGAGATTAATAAGAAGATAACACATCTAGAAGATTTCACACAACTTGCATAAGAGTAGGACTAGTTGAAGGAATAGAGTGATAAAAATAATCCCAATTAGATCATATAAAAAAATTCAGGAATCCCAACAAGCGAGAGATCAAAATATTGATCAGCTCTAGAAGGAACTAACAACACTAAAGGTAGAGACAAGTGTAGGTCTAAAGAAATCCTTTGACATTCAATGGATCAAGTCCTTATAGGAAAAAATCAAGGCAAACGTGATGAAATCTCGAGAATACTTTCACTTCAGAGCATATGCAAAATACAACCTAGATCAAGTGATAGAAACTATCAAATAAGTTGAGGAACATTTGGCTATAAAAGAGAGGTTTCAATAAGTATTGAATCTTTTGCCCATAATGTTCGTATCATGAGTACAATAGCTAGGGATAGACAAGAAAGAGTTTGTCAAAAAATTCAAAATCTCTCATGCACAAAGAGACCTACAGGTTTGCAAAGACACATTGACCTCTCTAAAAGTCCCAATACAAGAAATGATCGAAGAAATTCAAGGGATCATAACTATTGAAATGCCAAATATCTTTGAATCACAAATGAAACACCTCAATGATAACATCATTGACAATGTTGGAAGAGAAGAATAATTAGGTTGGCTCAGGATCTACAATTGAGCTCTACAAAAAGCTAGAGCAAATCTACACCAATTTGTAAGAGCTAAAGTAAAACGAGATGGCTTATCAAAAAACCCATATGAATACCTTAGAGGAGAAGCTAAGGACCTACCACCATTTAACTACTAGGATATGAGGAATGACAAAATTTGTTAGAGGTGCTACAATAAGGGGCCAAGTAGGAGAACCACAATTTTGATAATTTGTAGCGTAGATTCTAATTTTGAAGACTTAGTGCCTAAGGATAAATGTAAGATCTAGGATCTCTAACCAATTGAGCTTTATGCCTCTTGAGATCACTAGAAATGTAATGTCTAGTCACTACCTTGGAATTTATAATTTTGGAAGGATGCAAAACAATGAAATTAGTCCACTAATGTCTTCCAAAACCCCTCAAAGTTTTGACTACATGCAAGACAAGTGTCGATTTGCTTTACATGTGTCAATTAGTTTACAAGTGGTCTACTAGCATAATAGCTTGATTGGCTCATATGAGTGAAGCACTTAGGATTAGCTAGTGAATAATTAGTAAAGTAGATCAAATTGCTTGCTTCCTAGAGTGAATCTCTCATTGACCTACATAGTGATAAAATTAAAGATGCAAATTTCGAGTAGAATATTTGGAAAATGACATATTGGTAGGGTTATGCATAGCGGTGAATCATCATAAATTAATGAAAATTATGATTTTTGAAATTTGAAATTGGCTAATCTCGAGATCTTTCATTGGGGTCCATTCACCCAAAATTTTTGGGTTGGCTCACCCGATCGTGATAAAAAAAATTATTTTTTATTTTAATTCGCCAACCACTTTCGCCCAAATCGATGGACCTTTTCACCTTCAAATTATAAACAATTTTAATTTTTTTGCCAAATTTGCCACTTATACCACTAGTATATATACCCAACGTTACAACGATACTCATATACTCAAAAAATGACTCGTAGTATCAATAACTCTGAAACGACAAAAAAAATTGAAGCAGCAAAAAACACTACGAACATAAAAGAAAGACCTATGGCACCTATTCAACACAATGATACATCGATAGGCCCTACAGGCTACTGACACCATGATACGATAGTAGCCTACAAAGGCTACCATCCCAATATGGTGAATGTAGCCTTTGTAGGCCACCGTCCTAACATGGTGATCGTAGCCTTTGCAAGATATTGACCTAACATGGTGTCAACAACCTACCGTCCCAATATGGTTCCAACACTATACCCTGAACTTTCTCTAGTTTTTGGTTGGGGCTGTATTGACACCCTTCACGGGGGGGGAACTCCTTATTTTTTAAATCCAAGACATCCAAGGTATGCAACAAAAATTTCCCCTCTTTTTTTTTAGACCTCCTCACAACCTCAACTAAAAATAATAAAAAAACCACTGACTTGATGTTTTCCAACCCATTAAAATCTCCACAATTAAGCATGTTCGATTGGAATAGTACTTGGATGGGTGACCTCCTGGGAAGTCTCAATTTTGCACCCTCCAAAATATTTTTTTTCTAAGCCACACATACGTCAGTAGCCTCTGTTGGCTACCGAAGCCCCATTTATACTCTAGTAGCTTGCAGAGGCTATCGGTGCCACACATACACCAGTAGCCTTCAAAGGTTGTCGACGCCACACAAAAATTATCTTACTAATAGTTTGTTGCTTTTTTTAATATTTTTTCCAAATATTAACAAAAATTCACCCATTATTATAATTTTTGGTGGAAACAAAATGAAATTTGCCATGACTTCTACATGAGTTTGGATCCTATTTGCCTTAGTTTCAAAATTGATTCACCTAATTTTTATAAATACATTTCGAGGCTGAACCCTTATGCATAACCCTTCATATTGGCATATAGTAGTGTCATGACTCATTTGGGAAGCCTTTTAAGCCTTTAAAAAGCATGCAAAATTTGGAGGTGCATCATTTTGTTAGAGATACTCCCAAATTTTTACTTTTACTATGAGTAATAGTTTCTCACCATGAGTAAGTTAGGAGTAAACTTCTTAATATAAATAGGAGTCACAAGTTCTATTGTAACCATCTTTTAACAATGAGAATTCAAAGTTACACTTTGTGAAACCTATAGTGTGCTTTACAACTCATAAAATTGGGAGGAAACTAATAAGACTTTTGCTTTCTATTAGTGGCACTACCCTCCTAGATAAAAGAATGCATGGTGATTGAGGTATAACCCTTTTACTAATATTTTAATTCATCTTACAATTTCATATTACTTGAATGTGAACATGTTTTTATATGGATTATTGTATGTTGATTGATCGCACGCTCTCCCCGCTACATTTATGACCATATATCCTAAAAATTCTTTTCACCCTTACACTTTAAAATTTACTTTTCATGCATTTATTTTTTGTATTTTAATTTTATGTAATTAGATTAGTTTAGATTAGGTATTAGAAATGATAATGGGGATTCAACCTAAATTCAGACATTGGAAGAGGCCACAAATCCTTTCATCCAATAACTTGTTGAAAGATAGAAATTGGAGCATATTATTGATCAAAATTAGAAGTTAGACTATTCCCCAATTCAACAAGTATGTAAATGTTTTGGATTGTCCTACATGGGTCATCATCAATTATGAATGCAACTCTTTTATGAATTAGAGAAGTCCCAATAGATGCCACATCACTTATTTATTAAAAGAACACCTTGGTTGATATAGTTGGACTAACTGACTACTCAATATACAATATTCACAACTTTGTCTCTTTTATTTGTTGTTCATTATAGTTTTTAAGATAAAGATATTAAAATAATAAGTTAATAACATTGAAAATTTTATATATGATGTAGTAAGACATTATAATTACAATATGATATCAAATTCAACTTGACATGTTTTTAATCATTAGATGTCATTAGCTCAACTTATTAAATTCTTTGACTTTCAAGGAGAAGACCAAAGTTTGAATTGTGCCTAGTAATACATGCATAATAGCCAATTTGTTATAATATCACTATCTGGTCCTGACGTAATACAAATGGGATCATTTCAATCCCATATAACTAATTAAAAAAAACAAGTTGACATATTTTTACATATTAAGAATAAAAATAAAACTTCTTGCTTCTCCAATATAAACTAAACCTTAGTATAATTTTTTAAAATATTTTAGTTGACCAATTTTATATTAATTAATTTAAAATCTAGATAAATAATGCAATAAATAATTCATTAATTTTAAATATTTCTCAATTATTTATTTAAATCTATGTAATAAAAGCATTTTCATCCCAATAGTAATGTAGAGGTTATCCCTTGCATTTTAGGATTTTAAAAGCAATCTCACAAAGAAATGGGGATGGAGGAAATCTATGGAGGAACACCCTTGAACTTTAGGGATTTAAGACATTATAAAAAAGAAAGTTATTTTGAAGTTATCCCTTGCACTTTATATCCTTAGAAGCAAAATAAACCTATAAATAATAAGTCTCGTTAGTCTCATTACAAATAACATTGGTAGAAATGAAAAAAAAAAGAGGATGACACAAAAAAGCAAAAAAAAAGAGAAAAAGAAACTTAAGAATATTGATATGGAAAAAGAAAAGCAAATATGACAAGTGTTAACAAGAAGTAAGGCTAAACCCACAAATAAAAACAAAAAGTGAGAATGTAAATAATATCTATTAATATTAGGGGCATGAATAAAACCCCTACAAAATAGGTATTAAAAATTACAAGTTTTTTTTCTTGCCTAACCTGTGTCAATAAGTATTTACTTTAGTGAGGGGGACTTTGAGGGGCTTGGGATTGCAACTGTCGACCTCAAGCTAGAAAACACTCAGTAAAAAACCTGTTAAAATTAATAGGTTGTTATAACTAACATATTTATAAATATGGAGACTAGTCAGAAAATATTTTAGCCATTCCTAGTGTTGATTTTCACCTTGAAAAAAATCAAATTTTAGGAAGCAACTAGATGAGTGAGATTTTCTCTCTTAATAAATGTGATGCCAAGGAATTGATCATGAGAAATAATAGTATGAGAAAGATGACAAATAACGTTGGTAAAAAGACAAATGAAGAATATCTTTGATAAAAAGGTAAGTTCACTATGGTATAATTAAGTTGATAGCAATATAAAGAGAACAACGTAATGTTTTATTATTTAATAAGAGTGGCCCTGATAGAAGTAACACATAACTTAATTTTTTTTTTTGGTACAAAGGAGAGTTGGCAACAACCATTGTTTTTTAGTAATTGGACAGTGCAGGGTTTAAACCATAAGGACTGCACCAACAAACTCATTGTCTTGTTTTTGGATAACCTAGTGTGAGATGAGGATTGTCAGTCACTTAGGGTTCATACCGTCGACGTGAGATGAGGACCGCAAATCATTCGGGATTTGTATCTTCATAATCAGTCCGACGCGCATTTAGAGGATTCAAACCGGACTACTACCTTTGCAAGAATTGGCTTCCCCCAAGGTTTGAACCTAGATCTCTTCTTGGTAAGTATTTTTATCTCCATTAATTATTAAATAATAATATAATAAAATTTAAAAATAATATCTTTTCATGTTTCCTTCCTTAAAAAAAACATAAAATAATATATTTACAAGATTAATACATTATAAGATCTATACTTATAAAATAAATTATCAAACACACTAATACTTACTAATTATTATGTGATATACAGTTTATCAACATTTGTTAAATCAATGTTTAATGATAAAAACTTAGTTAAATAGAATTTATAACTTCACTTTCAACCATATTAAATATGTGATCTCATTGTTAAAACATAGCACTCCTTAAACCATCTTCAATATGTGACATTGTTGTTAAAACATAGCACTCCCTAGAAATTATATTTTTATGATACATTAATTTAAGTACTTTTGTTATTTTTTCAATGAGTTTACACAGGTTTTTACGAGGGATCTCGGTCCCCTCATACTAAGTGAGATTTGAATCTTGGACCTCTCAAAGAGAGGCCAAAGCCCTTACCACTGCAGTAAGCTTGCAACTTATTTATCGTATACATGTTTTTATGAGGGGTCCTGGTCCTATCATACTAAGCAAGATTTGAACTTTGGACCTTTCAAAGAGAGGCCAAAACCCTTACCATTGTAGTAAGCTTTCAACTTAAGTGCTTTTGTTTTTTTTTTATACATAGAGGAATCAGCAACTACCTTTCCTTTTTGAACTAGCCATAGTGTCAAGTCACATTGCCTCTGATCATAGCGTCAAATCATGGTGCTACCACTATAACCCCTACCTTACCTCGATAAACATGACCTGGAGTGAGGGAGACCCCGATGGCTCGAGGTTGGTATCGTCGTCATCAAGCTGACGCACACTCAGCGAACTCAGGTCAGACTACTACCTTTGCCCTAGATTGGGCATACCCGTAAGGTTTGAACCTAGGTCTCCTCCTGGTAAGTGCCCAACTTCCTACCAATCCACCTAGCCCTCGCGAACCTTAAGTGCTTTTGTTATCATGTTGTTTGTGCTCTCTAGTTTTTCTCGTTGCCCTATTTTTGGATTACTTTATTTTTTATAGTTTTATAGTTAACATGACTTTTTATATGTTTTTATACATATATATTTTACATTAAAAATATATACATATGTTTTTTTTCCCTTCAAACTAAGCGATAAGATTTGAATTGTAACAACTCTTTCACTATAAAGAGTTCATTATGAGTATGAATTAATAAGAATCTTTATGAAAGAAGTCTTCAAGGGGGTTGGATGGATTGGTAAGTTATAGTGTTTATAAAGAAGAGATTCAGGTTCAAACCTTTGTGCAAAGGTGGTAGTCTGACCTAACTTAATTGAGTGTGCACCAACCCAATGATGGTGGTACCAATCCTAAGCTATCAATGATCCCCCTCATGTCGGGTCAAAAAAAATGAGGTGGCATACGGGTTATAGGGGCAGTCCCAAGATTTGAATCCTACTTGGTAGTAGAAAAGGAATGTGAATGTAACATATTCTTCTATGTATTAAAAAAACATTATGAAAGATGGTTTTATGAGTTGTAACTAAATGGTTGAAAGGAACCATTACAACGAAAAAAATTGATTATTAGACCTCAACAAGCATAAAGCTTTAGTATGTGGGCTTTGAAACATTGGGAGTTTGAAAAAGGCTACAAGTAACTTCTCAAATGCTTCTATATGGATTGGAATAATTCTATCTATTATGAGCCTGATCAAAAAATTGAAAACCATAGAGGCATATGCTATTTAACTAATAATATAATTAAAACCTTTTCCTTGTTTAGGAATTCCTTACATGTTTTCTAAAAGGAATGAAAACCATGAAGAAACACACACTTATACTGAGAGGGGGGTGAATAGTATAAGATAAAAATTTTCCTACCAAAACAATAACTATAATAATATGAATGCAATAATGAATTAATGCATAGAACACTACACACACAAGAGACAAGGATTTTACGTGGAAAAACCATTTCAAAAGAAACCACAAAAAAATATTGCTTTTATCACTTCAAAATAGTTTGTAGGCCCTCAGATAATGCCCCTACCAAGGTCGAGCTTTCAGATCATACTCAAGATATCATTTACCCGGTTGGCAGATATCTATTCCCACCAACACATAGGAGACACCAATCCCCTTACACAAAAATGTAGTTACCAACCTACAGGAGACACCAATATACTTGAGGCATCAACCTCATATCTGAAGGCACCAACATTCAAATAAAGATATGCAAAATCTTGGAGAAATAGTCCACAAGATTGCTCCACAAATCCCGTATAAAACTTCTTAAACATTTCATACACAACTGATCAAATAAATTACATAGGTCTGCTACCAAAATACTCATAGATCTGATCAAAAACTTGTACAGTTCTGCTGATCAAAAACCTCGCTCAGGTCTGCTCCACAATATGATCATTAATGGCATCAACTTTGTTGGAAGTTAAAATGGTAAAATGGTAAAAAATTTGTTTCAACTGTAAGTTTTGACCTTGCCATTTTACCTCATTGGATGACAACCAAGTCAGCAAGATTGGATGGCATGGACGGCAGGAAGAGTTTGACTCCTACTTATTTTTTCCTTTCCTCCCTATTTCTTCTCTCCCAAATATCTCTCAACAACTATATAGACACTATATAATACTTTGTAATTTCGACTTTGATAGAATGAATAGTGAATTTTCGCATATTGATTTGTGATTACAATATCTAGTATCAGAGCAAAGGGTGTATAGGGTTTCAAGGCAACCTAGGCACAGATCCTGAGGAGGCCCACAGGTGAGGCATGGATCTCGAGGAGGTTGAGGAGGCCCATAGGAGCGAGCCCACATGAGGCATGATTCTCGAGGAGGTCGAGAGGGCCCATAGAGCACTCACCAAGACGAGGTCGAAAGGATGCCCATAGAGAGCACGTAGTTTGAGGTTGACCAGCTTACTAGAGGAAACCAGGCATGATTCCCGAGGTGACTGACAGGTGACTTGGTGGAATGCATACCAGAGCAGGACACGTGGCAAGCGGATGCGATGTGGTGACGTGGCAGAAGGGCATTTTTCCAATGAAGAGCAAAAGGGTAAGGTTTGATTGCTCGAAGGTAATCGAATACCCTTGTGAGCCCTTGTCCTCTTAAACCCCTTTGCATCCCAATTCCTGTTGCATGTGGGTTAAAAAAACTATAAATTTTTTTGTTTAAAATTGTTGTCAGTCGGTTTAAATACTACGCCCATCAGTTTGAAGCCTAAAGAGGCTTGTAGTGCACTTGGTGAGCGCGTTATTCTGTAGAGGGGAAGTCGCAAGTTCGAAACCCAGCACGATTTAATTTTTTATTATGTTGGCATGAGGTCGAGGTCGGACTGACATATTAATCCTTTTTTGCATAAGGTTAAGTTTTAAAAGGTCGAAGATAATTTTTTTTTATATAGTTTTTTAATTTTTTTTATAATTTTCTTTTAAAATTTTTTTATATAGGTTTAATAATAATATTAAAATATATTGTTTTTTTAAGTTTTTAAGAAAATCAATATTTTTTATTATTATTTAACTTATAATTACAACTTTTTTAAAATTATAATAGACTATATAAAAAAAAATTGACATTGCCTAAGAGGCAATTTATTGTAAAAGAAGGGGCTTTTCACTTGATTCGAGGAATAAAAAACTGTAGTGTAAAAGCATACTGTGATAGTCTAGAAGGCTATACAAACTGGAAATTTTATGTAACAAGCCTGAGAGGCTTAGTGTTTTTCCTTGTAAGAAAGACAAAAGATCAAACTAAAATTTGTAAAGAGGCATTGATGATAAGACCAAGTGGTTGTTATCATGCCCTATGTGCACTTTTGGTGAGAGAAAATACCGAAATTTTTGATGAAAAAGTGAGAGCTTATGGGCTACATACTATGTTTAGTCAGTTGTAAAACGTAGTAATAGCACACTAGAGGCATCCAGACTCAGGGTATGAGGCAGACTCTAAAGATAACTCCTTTGGGAGTCAATTTGAGCAATTCAAATTCATAGAAGTTGCACCACAAGAATCTGAATATAATCATTACAGTAATTTAGTATAAATTCTAGAACCAGAATCACCTGAGATAATATTGATCAGTGACAATGAAGAACAAGGAGCAGATAATTTTATGAATCAATAAATAGCAGCACCATAGCAAGAGGAACAAGCACGCATTGAAAGAGTGAATCAAGTCATATTTGACTTAAATTTGTAATCTCTTCTTTCTTCTTCTTTCTTCCTTCTTTTAAAAATCAGAGTGCTTTATTGTAACCAAGAAATAAAGAGAGTGTTTTAGTTTATAACAACTATGGCCTCACATAACAATCTACCTATTCCAAAATTCAACGGATATGATTACGAGTATTGGTCTATCAAAATGAATACCTTACTCATAGAGAAAGGTTTGTAGGACATAGTGGAAGAGGGTTACATCGAACCCACAGAATGGACAACATTAAGTGCCGCAGATAAGAAAATAAAGAAAGAAGCGCAAAATAGCAACTCCTCTACTCTTTATCATCTCCAAGCAACATTGGAGAAGAGTATATCCCCTAGAATAGCCACTTGTATAACTGCACAATATGCGTGGAAAGATTTGAAATATGGATTCCAGGGAAGTGATCAAGTGAAGCAAGTGAGGCTTCAAACACTGAAACGATATTTTGAAAATCTCAAAATGAAAGAAGATGAAAAATTTGGTGACTACTACGTTAGAGTGAAAGCAGTAGTTGATAAAATGGTTACTCTTGGAGAAGAAATTAAGCCTGAAACAATTGTAAATAAAGTGTTACGAACACTTCTTCAAAGATGGAATCACATAGCCATAATCATAGAAGAGTCAAAATATATTTCCACTTTAACATTTGATGCATTAATTGGGTCGTTAATGTCTCATGAAGAGAGATTACAGGAATCTCCTTCAACCAGCTATGGAGGCGATGATAAAGCCTTCACATCCAATGAAAATACTATAAGAGGACATGGAAGAGGTCAAGGCAGAGGCCAGCGAAGAGGTAGAGGCATAGGCAACTACAGAGGAGGCAATCAGAACAAAGGAGCCAACTCCAACAAAGGAGGCAATCAGAACAGAGGTGGAAACCAAAATCAAGGAGGAAATCTAGGACGAAGTGGAAATCAAGGACGAGGAAGTGACAATTTCAAAACAACTTGTTTTAACTGTGGCAATCCAGGTCACTTTGCTCGCAACTGTTGGTCAAAATCTTCTCAAGGCAGTAATATGGAAATTATGGTGAAGAAGATGATACCTCTAATATTTTTCTTTCATATGGACAATCAAAACAAAATCTAAATGACACATGGATTTTGGATACTGGTTGCTCAAACCATATGAGTGGTAAAGAAAATATATTTGCTACTCTAGATTCCATTTATAAATCCCACATCAAGTTAGGGGATGATAAAGCTTTGCAAGTCGAAGGTATTGGAGCCATGGAGGTTCCAACAAAAGAATTTCTAAATAAAGTGAATGACATCTACTACACTCCAAAGCTCCAACACAATCTGCTAAGTGTTGTGCAAATGATGGAGAAAAATTATAAACTTGTTTTTGATGAAGGAAAATGTATCATTCTTGATTAAATAATTGTAATCGTGTCATCACACAGGTCCCAATGACCAAGAATCGGTTATTCCCTCTCAAATTTGGCGAGCTAGGGGGAGATCAACTTGGAAATGTAGCTATAGCTAATCCAAGTGTGCTTTGGCACTTGCGATATGGTCACCTTAATTTCGCTAGCTTGAAACTGTTAACTTCTCAAGCTATGGTGACAAGACTTCCCAAAATCAATGAACAAAAGGTGTGTGAAGGATGTGCTTTGGGAAAGCACTCAAGGTCTAAGTTTCCAAAAGGACAAGCATGGAGAGCTAGCTATCCACTTTAGTTAGTGCATTCGGACATTTGTGGTCCAATGCAGACAAAGAGTATCGAAAAAAATTCCTATTTTCTCACTTTCATAGATGATTTCTCTAGAATGTGCTGGATTTATTTCTTGAAACATAAAGATGAAGCTTTTGATTGCCTCATATATTTCAGAAACAATGTAGAGAAACAAAGTGAGTATTTTATAAAATGTCTTAGGACAGATCAAGGAGGTGAGTACTCCTCAAAATAATTCTTGAAATATTGTAAAGCAAGTGGGATCAAAAGGCAATTCACCATTACCTATACCCCACAACAGAATGGTGTGGCTGAGAGAAAGAACTACACCATAGTTGAGATGGCGAGAACGATGCTTCAGACTAAGCATCTAACTAATATGTATTGGGTTGATGCTGTAAGAACCAATGTATACATTCTAAATAGAAGTCCAACTTCTAGTTTAGATGGCATCACTCCTTATAAGGGGTGGTATGGAAAGAAACCCAATGTAAAGCACTTTAAATTTTTTGTTTCTTTAGCATATGCGCACATTCCTGATGAGAAAAGGAAGAAGCTTGATCCCAAAATTCAAGCTTATATATTTGTAGGGTATTGTGAGTCTACAAAAGCATATAGACTCTACAATCCCAAGACTCATAAAATTGTACTTTCCAAGGATGTAATTTTTGATGAAGGGGGAGAATGGGGTCATCAAAGAATTTTTGTTGATGATGAGTCCCAAGATGTAAATTCTTCACAGGTATAATAAGTACAACAAGTGTCTCCCAAGAAAAGCAAAGGCACACCACCCCCTCCAAACCCAAGCAGGAGTACTACATCAAGTACTTCAACCGCCACTCCAAGTCCTCCATAGAGATCAGTAAATTCTTCATCGATGGACATCGACAGTGACTCTCCATAAAGAGGCAAAAGAGCATTACAACATCATCCATCTTTTCAAATGTTGGATTGAAATTTCTAGAGAATATTCACTAGAAGCCAAGCTAGTGAAATGAATACGCTTTTGCAGCAACTTGAAAATTTGCAATTGTATGGGGATGATAACTCCCAAGATCCTAAGGTAGATGTAGTCAATTATGCTTTATTGGATAGTGCACAGCTAGAACCAGCTAGCTATGAGAATTCTTGTACTCAAAACATATGGCAAGAAGCCATGGAAGAGGAAATAACCTCTATAAAAAATAATGATACATGAGATCTAGTAAAGCTACCCAAAGGAAAAAAGTGTGTTGGATGTAAATGGGTCTACAAGACCAAATACAATGCTTATGGAAGCATTGAGAGGCAAAATGCGAGATTAGTAGCAAAATGTTTTACTCAAAAATTTGGCATTGACTATGAGGAAACTTTTGCTCCTGTTGCACGATAAGAGACAATCAGATAAGTTCTTTCCTTAGCTGCCCATAAAGAATAGAACATTCAACACATGGATGTGAAAAGTGATTTTCTGAATGGATACTTGACTGAGGAGGTTTATTTTCAACAACCTCAAAGCTTTCAAGAACAAGGAAAGGAGAACCTTGTTTACAAATTAAAAAAATCATTTTATGGCCTCAAGCAAGCACCAAGAGCTTGGTACTCATGCATTGATGGCTATTTCAGCGAGTATGGATTCACTAGAAGCAAAAGTGAACCAACTTTGTACTACCTAAATCATGGAGTAGACATTCTCATAGTTTGTTTGTATGTGGATAATCTAATATTTATGGGTAGTAACACTAAAATTAATATGGAGTTCAAAAAATCCATGATGAAGCAGTTTGAGATGAAAGATCTCGGTTTAATGCGATACTTCCTAGGCATGGAAGTACATAAATCAAATAGGAGGATCTTCATATGTCAACACAAGTATGCTTGAGACATGATAAAGAAATTTTCCATGGAGCACCAAAGGTTGACATGACCACTTACAGGAGCATGGTTGGGAGTCTGATGTTTCTCACCAACACAAGACTCGATATTCAATATGTTGTTTCTCTAGTTTTAAGTTTTATGGCAAGTCCATCTGAGATGCATCTACAAGCAACTAAAATAATCTTAAGATATGTAAAAGGTACATTGGATTTTGGAATCCATTACCACAAATTTAATTCTATAAAATTAGTTGGCTTCAGTGATAGTGATTGGTATAGCAATATAGATGATAGGAAATCTACATCAGGCAACTGTTTTAGTCTAGGTTTAGGACTAATCACATGGATTTCCAAGGAACAAACCGTTGTAGTATTGGCATCTATTGAGGCTGAATATATAGCTATCACACATGCTAGTACTCAAGCCCTATGGTTGAGAAAAGTCCTTGAAGAGATTGGAGAAATTCAAAGTGGTCCAACTTGACTGTATTGTGATAACATAAGTTCCATTTAGTTGGTATACAATCCAATCCACCATAGTAGATCAAAGCATTTCGATATGAAGTATCACTTCATCCGAGACATGGTGGAGCAGCAAATAGTTGAGCTTAAATATTACAACACTTTGGACAACATTGCAGATATCTTCACCAAAGGCATGGCTAAAGCTCAATATATAAAGCTAAGAGATAGTATAGTCAGTCCTCTCAACTTTAAGGGGGAGAATATTGGAAGTTAAAATGGTAAAATGGTAAAAATTTTGTTTCAACTGTAAGTTTTGACCTTACCCTTTTACCTCATTTGATGACAACCAAGTCAGCAGGATGGATGACATGGACGGTAGGAAGAGTTTGACTCCTAATTATTTTTTCCTTTCCTCCCTATTTCTTCTATCCCAAATATTTCTCAACAACTATATAGACACTATATAATACTTTGTAATTTCGACTTTGATAGAATGAATAGTGAATTTTCGCATATTGATTTGTGATTACAATAAAATTTTGCTCGTAAATATGATTAAAAAACTTCACTAAGGTCTACTCCAAAATATGATCATTAATGGCATCAAATTCTACTTACAATTTTGGTCTTTAATGGCATACATGACTGTTCACAATTTCAATTTTTAATGGCATACAGGACTACACATAATTCTATCACAATGTCTTCTTGGATCTGCACTCTAATCTATCCTCATCAAGATATTATAATCCCTATTGTACCTTTCTTTTACTCTGCTCATGTATATCGAAGACATTCAGTTATTTAGAAATGAATTTTGGCCTTGTATTTATAGGGGATGATGCAACTCTTCAAATGCAAACCTTTCACCTTCTTGCTTTTGGTGCCCAAGAGGTCGACCCACTCAAGAGACACCTTTTTGAATTTTAAATTCCAAAGAGACCTTTTGTTTCAAACTCCAACGTTTTAATTTAATATTTAAATATTAATATTTAAATCTTTAATTTAAATATGTCAAACTTTGGCTGTGCACCCCTCATGGGTGGGTTTAAATATTTAAATGTTTTAAAATCAAGTAAACCCTTTTATTTCTTATGGGCGGGTTTAAATATTTAAATGTTTTAAAAATCAAGTAAACCCTTTGATTCCTTATGGGTGGGTTTAAATATTTAAATGTTTTAAACTCAAGTAAATCCTTTGAGTCCTCATTGGTGGGTTTAAATATTTAAATGTTTTTAAAAACAAGTAAACCCTTTGATATCACCCAAACTCATAAAAAAACCTACACTTAAATCACCCTTGAAAAATAAATATATCTGCCTTGAATAATTCGCCCAAGCATGCCATCATTTTCCAACAACCAAGTCAACCTTTGACATAAATGATAACTCAATAGTGAATAATTCTAACAATCTCCCCCTTTGTCATTGATGGCAACCTTGCAAAGAAACTGTCGTTTACTACAATAGGATCACAAGCTACTCCCCATTACTGAAATTCTCCCCCTTTGACATCAATGGCAAAGGCTTCTCAGGGCTAAAGGATAAGGTACTTAACTCCCCCTTACTAACTGCTCTAAATAAGACATTCAATGATGAGATGAGAGTGAAACTACTCCCAACTTACCTCTAAGATACTCCAATGTTTCCTTTGGAAGTGGCTTGGTAAAGATGTCAGGAATTTGTTCCTTTATAGCAATGTACTCCAACTTGACTTTCTGATCAGTCACTTGCTCTCTCAAAAAGTGATACTTGATCAGAATGTGCTTGGTCCTTGAATGCATCATCGAATTATTCGAAATATTGATGGCACTTCTATTGTCACAAATTATGGAGATAGGATGATCATGCTCTACTTTGAAATCACTTAAGGTTTGTTTCATCCATAGAACCTATGTGCAACAAGTAGTTGCTGCAATGTACTTCACTTTTGCAGTAGATAAAGACATTGATGCTTGTTTCTTACTTAGCCAAGAGACCAAACAATCTCTAAGAAAAAATGCTCCTCCACTTGTGCTTTTCCTATCATCCACACTACCTACCCAATATATATTTGTATATGTAGTGAGAGTGAAATTATCACATTTGGGATACCATAGTCCAAAATCCATAGTTTCTTTCAAATACTTAAAGATTATTTTTACTGCCTGTACATGTGTTTCCTTTGGTCCAGCTTGAAATCTTACCACTAATTCAACTGCCACCATTATATCTGGCCTTGTAGCTGTGACATACAGTAAACTTCCAATCATGGATCTATACAAAGTTTGATTAGCCTCAGGAGACTCATCATCTTTACTTAACTTACATCTTGTAATCATGGGGGTACTCATAGGATTGCAATCCCCCATCCTGATTTTTTTCAACATTTATTTTACATACTTCGTTTGAGAGAGAAATATACCTTTATTTTACTATGATATTTGCAAACAAAGAAAGAAGGATAGCTCACCAAGAATTGACATCTCAAATTCACTTTGCATGCATTTTGCAAATTCGTGACACATCTTGTCATTATTGTCTCCAAAAATGATGTCATCCACATAGACCACTACAATTAATTGGTCATTTCCTTCATTCTTGATGTACAGGTTGCTATAAACTACACATTTTATGAAACCCTATTCTTGAAGGTATTTATCCAACCTTGAGTACCAAGCCTTAGGAGCTTGCTTTAGTCCATAGAGAGCCTTCTTCAATTTGCATACATAGTTTGGCTTGTCTGTCAGGATGAAACCATCTGGTTGCTCAATGTAGACCTCTTCCTCTATGTAACCATTAAGAAATGTTGATTTTACATCCATTTGGTACACTTTGAAGTTTTTGAAACTTGAAAATGCGACGAACATTCTTATGGCCTAAAGACGAGCAACAGGAGCAAATGTCTCTTCAAAATTAATTTCCTCAACTTGTGCATAGCCTTTGCACACAAGTTTTGCTTTGTTTCTGACAACCTGACCATCTTTGTTCAACTTGTTTCTATAGACCCATTTGGTTCCAATTACGTTCTTGTATTTTGGATGTGGGACAAGTTCCCAAGTATCACTCTTCTCTATTTGATCTAACTCTTATTCCATTGCCTTAATTCAATATTTATCTTCACTTGCTTCATTGAAATTATTTGGATCAACTTTAGATAGTAAAAAGAAGTTGGCATGTTCACTTGTACCGTTGGTCATCAAATCCGCACAGGAAAGGACTTTCGATGGGTTTGCGCGCCCTGGACCTGCGACCAACATTGAAAGGCCGAGGGGAAGAGATGCCCCTCGTGCCAATCTCCGGAGAAAGGCCGGCTCCTATACTAATCTACTTTTGGGGTTTGAGACAAGAGTGCAGGAAAGAGATAAAAAGAGTAAGGGTTAGGAAAAGAAATAAAAAGGGGTAAGGGTTAGAGAAAGAAATAAAAAGAGTAAGGGTTAGAAGATGATGATTTGAGGTGGGAGAGAACAGGAAGCACGATCACTCGCTAACAACTCGAATAGAAGCAAAGAAATACCAAGAATAACATGAAAGAAACGTAATATCGAACTTCCTATGTATCCTCTGGACGAGTTCACAGGGTTCTCCTTTCTCTCACGTTGGAATTCGGGATTCGAGTAACAGCGATTAAGATAAGGGAATAACAGAAACCTCAAGCCACCAGGCAGCATAAAGGAAAGTTAATAAGACACTTTTCCTACTCCTATGTATCCTTTAGGGAGAATTTTAGGGTTCAGTCCCCGATCGCACCCCGGATTCGGGAGTTCGGAGTCTCGGTATGCAAACGAGAAGAGACAGAAGAATTAAGCACGGAAGGCAGCATAAAAGAGAGAAATGGAGCACAAAAGTCTCTTAGTATTAAACGCAGGACATCAAGTTACAGCAACTTTCTAGCAGAAAGTTCCCCCCCCTTTTTACATTACATGCCTAGGTTTTTATAGAGGACCCGGCCCTCTGAGTCATTATTACAAAAAAAGACGGAGTACACCCTCGGGCTCTGAGAAATCGGCTCCTCGCGGTTGCTGCGACTGAGCTTTCAAATCGGTTGCCAAAACTAGCAACTGCGACTGGGTCAACCATGGAAACATTCATTTAATGCACCGCCCGAGTGTCCCTGGCTTCTGGATGCTGTGCTTGAGTGATCGTTACGCCCGTCGGGTTTTACTTCGAGGATTGTTACGTCCCTTTCGTTTGCCAAAAATGGGCAGCGGACTTATCAGGCAAGAAAGGGGGCATTTATAAGGGGCCTTCGATCACCTTGGGAAGCTGCCCGCCTTGGAACGTGGGCCCAAAAAGTGCTTCGCTACATCTCCGCCTCGCCAAAGCCTTGTGCCGAAGTAGATCTTCTCCTCGATTTGGTCTTCGCAAAATAGCGCTTCGCAAAACTACTTCGGGGATGTTGAGTGCCGAGCGGATTCCATCTTTGAAATGGGGCTCTTTGTCCTTTGCTGGCGAAACTGCTTCGGATGGAAAATGTTTCGGCCCGATTCTCTCTCAAAACTACGGTTCGGGGAATATCCTCCCGAAGCACTTCTCTATTTTCGACCCATTGTCATTTTGCTTCGGGCGCCACTACTTCGGGTGAAAACTGGCCGAAGTAGGTGTCAGAAATACTTCGGGCCCGAAGTAGTTTCCTTACCTTAGCTGATTTTGGATTATGCTCTCCTCCTTCGGCGAAGTCGTTTGGATGCTGCTTCGCAAAACTTCCGCCCGAAGCGGCTGCTGAAAATGCTTCGGGTGCGAAGCGTTATCTTTGTATTTTCTTCGGCGATATTACTTCGCAAGGCTTTCGCCCGAAGTGGTAATTTAAAGTGCTTCGGGCCCGAAGCTCTTTCCACATTCTCCTTCTTTCTCTTCGGTGAAGTTATTTTCCTTGGCTTGTTTGGTCGCGAAGCTCTTTCTTCTTCATTTTATAAAAGGGGCGATAAGGAGAGTCAAAATTGCTGTAACTTAAAATAAAAGAAAAACTTTCAACAAGGAAATATTATACAAAATTCTACTATTCTTCTACCCCTTGTATAATGTGACAAAAAGTGTCAACATTCTTGGCGGCTCGCGGGGTGACGAGCTCGTCTCGGCAAAAGAACCCTTTAGTCCTGATCCATTGGGCTGCGGAGTTACTGGTTTTCCCCAGACCCTGCTTTCGTGGTCTGTCCCTCTTCTTGTTCCTCTTCTCCTTCTTCTTCTCCCTCTTCCTCTGGCACGGCTTCTGGCTGAGGCGATGGTTCGAGGCGATCACGGATGTGCTTCATCGTTCTTCGGACATGAGCCCAGGCACCCTTTTGGAATGGTTCTTGATCTTGTAATGCCTTAACCAAAATGCGAAACCGATCAATTTGCCCGATGTCAGCATGTTTGGCCCTGATGAATAAATCGTTTAGGCATGCTACCATCTTGCAGTACCTCAAAATGAAGTCGGTTATCTGCCCTTCCGAGATCGGCTCCGCCCACCCGTCTATCTCCGAGACATCACCCTCGAACTGGAGCCGGATTGGTTTGAGGTCATCTTTAGTCAGAAGGTTCCCGTCATCGTCTGTGAAACTCGGGAAACCCAAGGAGGAGAGGTCCTAAAAATAATTCATCGAGGCGCGCTGCTCGTTGTCAAAAATGTCCTGGAGCCTTCTCGCCTTCTGAGCTTTGCGCACCTTGGAAAAGAAGGCGCGAACTGTGGCCTGGGCCGTGGACCAATCCCTAGCCGTCCGAGTCATCGTAGTGACCTGCAAGTCCTGATATTTCGCATTCTGGACGTCGAAGGCTAACTTGAGCCTACTCCTGGCTTTCTGCGTGACTTCATCAATGATTGGCCCTCCTTCGGCAATAGCGCGCTGGGCTTCGGTGATGAAGGTTAGAATCGTGAGGGCGTTGGAACACCGAGACCTGAAATTCTTGAGCAAATGGGCACGAATCTCCTTAATTCTGCTCCTATCAAACACCGACAGGTCTTCCTTCTCGTACAGCTGGGCTTGCATTTGTGCAACTCTGCCTTCCAGCTCTTTGGCCTTTAGATCATTTTTGGCCTGTCTCCGTGCCTGATTTTCTTTAGTATTCTGGAGCTGTAGAACTTGCAGCTTTAGGGCGCGTGTTTCCTTTTTCATGGCCTTGCATTGCTCCTCGGCCTCTGCCAACTTGGAGCGGACCCTCGCCAAATCTTCTTCTAACTTAACATTGGCGGCCTCGGCCTCGATCCTGCGCTGGTTGGCGATGATTGCATGAGCCCTAAAGGTCTCAATTCGGACATGCATGGATGCCGATTCGTTGTCTACATTTAGATGCACCAGGTCCTTGGGTGTTTCTTGGTAGTCATAGTCTGCTGGAGTCATTTCATCCAGAGGCTTCTGAACCTTAGGGACCTTCTTGATCTTGTGCATCTTCCCAGCTTTCAAATCAAACACGACGCATTTTTCAACTTGAGCCGTCGCTCGCCCTCTTTTCTTTCTCGCCTCCTTCAAGATTTTGTCAGTATTCTGTCGGGCTTGGAGCAGCTTCTCGGTGAGGGGGCATTCCTTGATCAAGGACATCTCAGATTCAAACAAGGCTGGGTCACCAGCCGAAGGAGTGAACAAATACAGGGAGTGGATGGGGGATGTCTCATCAGAAGGTCCGACGGTGAGTGTAGCGGGCATTTTGGCAATGGCGGCCACATCATGCGAGACGGGGGATTGGGTGGTAGGGCTCGGCGTCAAAGTGATACCTCCGCTTCTGCTAAGAATCAAGGGAGTGGCAGCGTGAGTGGGCGAAGTGATATCAATGGACTTATCCCGGCCGGGATCATGGGATGGACCTGGACTAGCTGCGGGCGATGTGTGAGGGGATGAGTGGCCCTACAGGGGAGACTGATGGGATCCTTCGGCCGTGGCCATAGTGGACGTGGGTGAGTCCTGAGCATAGGGTGAAGCATGCATACCTGAGTGCCCTCCTGGCAAAGTGGCTGTAGTGACTTCAGGTGCAGCCGTCTCCTGTTCTTCTTCTGCTTCGGCATCTTCAACCTCCATGGTTTCTGCCTCAGCGTCCCCTTCGGATTGGAGGAGTTCCTCCACATTGATGACATTAATATCTGGGATGGTTTCGGCGCTTGGTGGTGCTACGCCTTCGACGTTTGCTTCGGATGGGCCCGATGTAGGTCGTCCAGTGGAAGGGCTCTGAAAACCTGTGCGAAGCCGCTTTGGATGGCTTGGAGGCACTTGGACTGATTCTGGCCTCTTTCTCTTTGTCCTCACCAGCGGTTGTTCTGACTCCTCGAAACTCATGCCTTGGCCTCCCACAGGTACCTGAGGTGGTTTACGTGGTGTGGCTTTGGCCTTCTTCCCTTTCTTCGGCTTCGAAGTAGTTTCCTTACCTTTTGGGCTTTCGCCCGAACCTGGTATAGCTGGGGGAATGAGGTCGGCAAAGGACAGGGGCTTCCATGTCCCAGCATTGGCCTCATAGACCGCCGCGAAGTCCTTGTCAGTTGCCAAAAGTCCGTAAGAGTTCATATTTTGGTGGTGGACCCTCATTATCCACCATTCTCTTAGCTGGGCCACATCCCAATCTTTCATCGCCTCCTTCAAGTCATCCTTTGCCTTCTTCCAGAAGGTGGAGTTGGGGCTCGGGAGAGGGTGCCAAACTGGGTCATATGCGACCTCCATCGGGTAGAACTCGTGCCAGGGAGGTAGCATTTCCATTTTCTCCAAGTGCCACTCCAGATCCCTCCCGTTGGGATTGTTCCTCTGCTCTACGATTTCTGGATAAGGGCAAGCGTGGAAGTTCTTAAATCGAAGATGGTCCCTCATTACCCCCAAGGGGTCATAGAGCCATTCTTTGAGGAAGCTGGACTAGGCCAAAATTGGCGAGTTTCTCCTCCAAGAAAACATTTTGTTTGAGGGCAAACACCTCGATAACTCCCATTTTGAAAGGGAAATCGTAGGTGTGAGCCCATTTTCGTCCATGGCCATAAATGGCGTTTGTTGCATCGCTCTGTCGAGCGACCTCCAATGCGAACTGGTACTCGGAGGGGTAAACTAGCAGTAAGAAGGGCTTCCCTATGAAGCCGAATATGCGAATTACAAGCCCCTATGTCAGCTGAAAAATGTCTCCCCTTTTCTCTTGTACCACCTTGTCCCTTAGGAGGAGGGGAACCCGAGGGGAAGACCCCGTTAGCATGTGCATTGCGGGTCCCAAAAATTGTTGGTTAAAAGAATAATAGGACTCCATCTTCAATAGGAGAGGGGTCCACTGGTATACAAGCAGAGGATTTCCATCCTCGCCGCTTGTCGTAATAGCAACATAAGGGAAACTCTTATGTACATGAAAGAAAAATAACCAAATAAGAAGAGAATAGGGCGAGAAATACTTATTTGTCCCAGCATTCTTCATGTTGGTGAGCCGCGTATGTAGGGTCCTGGCCACCCATTCTGCCCAATCAAAAAATACTGGGTTGGTGCTCGGCCTCGAAGCATCGAGGGCATAAAATTCCCCTCTGGAAATACACTCAGCCAAAGACACCTGCCACGGGTGTACCGAAGCGTCGGTAGATAGGCCTGCCACCCATGCAATGATGGAGAATATGTCGACATTTTTGAAGGCCTCTAAGGGTAGGGGCATTTGGGGCAAATTGCCCGAAGGGAGCCCGCTTTTGAGGCTCTGCTGCAAAAAATTGATCATGTAATTGGAGGACTTGAACCTCTCCATTTGTTCGCTAAGAATAACGTTGCGAACTATGTACCCCTTAGGAGGGCCCTGCTGTGGTGCAAAGGCTGCCTGGACATCTTCTTTCAGAATGGAGAATAGCTTGTGGCCGGAGGCATCCACCACTTGCCTGGAGGCGGGCTGATAGTTTCGCGCGATGGCATCAATCAGCTCAGGGCAGTGATGTGTGGGGGGCGTCAGATACCAGTATATCTGGGAGTAGTAAGCGACAGCTCTTTTGCTGTCTGTCGAGAGCCTGCTTTTCATGAACTCGATGGTGCTCCTGAGTTCAGCTACGCTCCTCGACAGCTTGGTGTCTCTGATCCTATCCCATGCATCAATCGACGGTTCTTCAGGTTGCTCATCCTCAGAATCCTCTCTTTCTCTTATGACTTGTTTCTCAGGGCGACGGCTAAAATCAACTTTCTTCGGCCCTTTGTCATGGCCCTTTGCCTTTGGCTGTTCGGGGGCCGCCACTTCTGGTTCCTTCCCCTTTTCCTTAGAGTTCTTCTTTCCCATAGTGCTAGGGGTAATGGAGAAAACAATGCGGAGGGCTTCGGGATTGGAGGCTTCGAAGCGCAAGATAGGAGAGCTTGAAGGCTAGCAGTGCAGTTTGCATGAATTATCGAGCAAATAGCTTTCTTGCTGCTGGAGCCTACCTTATATAGCCCTAGAAGGCAACTACCCATATTTAAGGCACTTACCATAATTGAATCTGCGTCGCTTCATCTAATTCGCCGCATGGTGGAGTGGTACATAGGGCTGTGTGTTATGATGATTGCGGCTTGCTTTGGAAGCGTGACCCTCTGCCACTTTGTACCCGAGCATGAACTTTTCTCCTAAATGAATCCCTAAAGGACGTACCCGCCACCTTTTCATTTAACTCGCCCGCTTCGGACGCTTTTGAAGGCGGCTGTCGGCACGTTCCCCTAGGCACATTTTAAATGCCCCTGCCTTTTTCGTTGTCGGGTTGGTGAAGCCGAAGTCAGAGTTGAAGTGCTTCGGGGCGAACCCTTGGTGCGAGCTGTTTCTCTATGCTTCGGGCCCGAAGTAGTTCTCTTTGTCGAAGGTGGCTCGTCGGTCCTCCTTCGAAAACTGTTTCGCTTGAACTCCCCTTGGCGCAGTACTTCTCGGGCCTTGGTCCGAGTCGTTGCTGCGAACCATTTTTCATTGGTTACTTCGGGAAACCTTTTCCCGAAGGAGTTTTTTTTTTTTTTTTTTGGAGTGTTGCCGAGTCAAAACTCAACCTGAGTTTCTGAGCAGCACTTTTATTTAATAGCCGAACTATTTACAATATTCACACAGGCTTGCGGCATAATGGGCATGCCGCCACCATGGATTCACTTCAGGTGATTATCCGGTAAACCTGCAGTGTCCAGACCAGATCTGATTGTACTTTAGCAGACCCTCGAGGTTCGGTTGGACCCTTCCTAAAGTTGTCCATGTTGCGAAGAGGAAACAACGCAGCCGATTTTCGTCCTTGCTAGTGCCCAGATTATTGGCGAAGAAGTTCGCCACTTGAAAGCCTTCTCGGGGCATTGGTCTTAGGGATAGCCGGAACCAATACCAGACCCAATGCCAGAATTCTATAGATTCTTCCAAATGAAGGCCGGGTACAGGTTCTTCCATCCCACTGATATGGTAACAAGGTTCCTCCGACGAAGAGTAGTCCTCCAGGATCTCTTCGGGCTCATCCTCTGAATCGGACAGGCTTGATGAGCTTTGGCTGAACACTTGCATGCCATCTCTTGGGATACAAAAAGGGTGCAAAAATGTGCCCTCTTTGTTCTCGGGTTCTTCCACTCGAGTCTGCTTCTCTTCTCGGTTCACCTCTTGATGGAGATCGTGAGCAGCCATGTTGTTCATTGGGTGGGCCACGCTTGCGTACTTCCATTGTTGAGCTAGTATGAGGTCTGCTTCCTGAGCTCCAAATGACTGCATCTCAGGTCTCGGCTCAGTGTGAGGAATGCCCCATGATGAGTACTGCGTTGGCCGGATAGGAGCAGTAATTATCGGAGGAAGCGACGGAGTTTCTCTCCACTGCCACTTTCTCGATAGGAGCAGAAGTCGTTTCGCTCGTATTGCCTCCTCAAATATTTGAGGGAACCTTCGTTCCCCGGATTGCAGTAGAATGAGGCTTACGTCCGGGTGGAAGGCCCGAACATAGAAGAGATGGGCTTGGGCGGGCGTCGGTTGGATCTCTAGTGGAATTCTCTTCCAACTTCTGCAAAATCGGACATTGAAATCCGTGATACCCTCCGAGGGTGCTCTCTTGATGGTGGAGAGGTATGCGAAGAGATGGAAGGGATCCTGAGAGCCATCGAACATCTCAATCAATGCCCCCGCTAAGTCATCCCATGAGCAGATGCTTTTGGGCTTGAGCAATCTGTACCACCACAGCGCCCTTCCTTCCGAGAGATAGAACAAGAAGTCTGATCATGACATCTTCATGGATAATGTCATGGAGGGTCGCTAAATCGGCAACATCTTCAAGGTGCTCTCGGGCCATTCCCACGGTGCCGCTATATTTCGTCAATGATTTCAAAGCACTTTTGGGAATTTCGTGGTAGCTTTGGATATTCAGGGGGCCTGGATCATTCCAGCTAGGAAAGCTTCTCCCAGCCATTACGACAGCAACCTGTGGAAATCGTGGTTGTCGCCGCTGAGTCGGAGTCGTTAGGTGGACATTCTTTCTCCGCTCATGAGGTCAAGGCTGCTCACCGAACCTTGATTCCTCCGGGATATCTTCTTTCGGATTTGAAAGGCGCCTACGACCAGGAAATCTGGATCTTCAGCTCAACTGAGTCGCCGGGTGATTTTATCAGATGAAGACAAGCCAGAGATTCACCGAACTCGGACCTTCTTAAGACACGGGAAGTCCTGGTTACGAAAACCAGGTTTAGGCACTGGTCTTCACGACTTTAGAGATTCTCGGGTAAAACAGAGTCGCCAGATGCTAAGAGTCTTTTAGTAATGAGAGCATCGATTCTCACCACTACTCAGAAGATGAGACTGATCGGATCTCACCGGGAACTTGTTAGAACTACTGGCTCCGGTGAAGACGGGCTAGAAATTTTCTCAAATATGGGACCTTGAGTCCCATCGGGCGTGCCAGAAACTGTTGGTCATCAAATCCGCATAGGAAAGGACTTTCGGTGGGTTTGCGCGCCCTGGACCTGTGACCAACATTGAAAGGCCGAGGGGAAGAGATGCCCCTCGTGCCAATCTCCGGAGAAAGGCCGGCTCCTATACTAATCTACTTTTGGGGTTTGAGATAAGAGTGCAGGAAAGAGATAAACAGAGTAAGGGTTAGGAAAAGAAATAAAAAAGGATAAGGGTTAGAGAAAGAAATAAAAAGGGTAAGGGTTAGAGGATGATGATTTAAGGTGGGAGAGAACAGGAAGCACGATCACTCGCTAACAACTCGAATAGCAGCAAGAAATACCAAGAATGACACGAAAGAAACGAAATATCGAACTTCCTATGTATCCTCTGGACGGGTTCGCAGGGTTCTCCTTTCTCTCTCGCTGGAATTCAGGGTTTAGAGTAACAACGATTGAGATAAGGGAATAACAGAAACCTCGATCCACCAGGCAGCATAAAGGAAAGCTAATAAGACATTTTTCCTACTCCTATGTATCCTTCAGGGCGAGTTTTAGGGGTTCAGTCCCCGATCGCACACCGGATTCGGGATTCGGAGTCTCGGTATACGAACGAGAAGAGACAGAAGAATTAAGCATAGAAGGCAGCATACAAGAGAGAAATAAAGCTCAAAGTCTTTAGTATTAAACGCAGGACATCAAGTTACAACAGCTTTCTAGCAGAAAGTTCCCCCCCTTTTTACATTACATGCCTGGGTTTTTATAGAGGACCCGGCCCTCTGAGTCATTATTACAAAAAATGGTGGAGTACACCCTCGGGCTCTGAGAAATCGGCTCCTCGCGGTTGCTGCGACTGAGCTTTCAAATCGGTTGCCAAAACTGGCAACTGCGACTGGGTCAACCATGGAAACATTCATTTAATGCGCCGCCCGAGTGTCCCTGGCTTCTGGATGCTGTGCTTGAGTGATCGTTACGCCCGTCGGGTTTTACTTCGAGGATTGTTACGTCCCTTTCGTTTGCCAGAAATGGTCAGCGGGCTTATCGGGCAAGAAAGGGGGTATTTATAAGGGGCCTTCGATCACCTTGGGAAGCTGCCCGCCTTGGAACGTGGGCCCGAAAAGTGCTTCGCTACATCTCCGCCTCGCCAAAGTCTTGGGCCGAAGTGACTTCTCCTCAATTTGGTCTTCACAAAATAATGCTTCACAAAACTACTTCGGGGATGTTGAGTGCCGAGCGGATTCCATCTTTGAAATGGGGCTCTTTGTCCTTTGTCTAGCGAAACCGCTTCGGATGGAAAATGTTTCGGCCCGATTCTCTCTCAAAACTGCGGTTCGGGGAATATCCTCCCGAAGCACTTCTCTGTTTTCGACACATTGTCATTTTGCTTCGGGCGCCACTGCTTCGGGTGAAAACTGGCCGAAGTAGGTGTCAGAAATACTTCGGGCCCGAAGTAGTTTCCTTACCTTAGCTGATTTTGGATTATGCTCTCCTCCTTCGGCGAAGTCGTTTGGATGTTGCTTCGCAAAACTTCCACCCGAAGCGGCTTCTGAAAATGCTTCGGGTGCGAAGCGTTATCTTTGTATTTTCTTCGGCGATATTACTTCGCAAGGCTTTCGCCCGAAGTGGTAATTTAAAGTGCTTCGGGCCCGAAGCTCTTTCCACATTCTCCTTCTTTTCCTTCGGCGAAGTTATTTTCCTTGGCTTGTTTGGTCGCGAAGCTCTTTCTTCTTCATTTTATAAAAGGGGCGATAAGGAGAGTCAAAATTGCTGTAACTTAAAATAAAAGAAAAACTTTCAACAAGGAAATATTATACAAAATTCTACTATTCTTCTACCCCTTGTATAATGTGACAAAAAGTGTCAACAGCTCCTATTATTTTTCTCCTTGTTTGTATCTCATCATCTAGATTCCTGATTATCAAATCTTTCGAATGGTTCTTTTGTACAAATTTGGATGGTGTTTTGGAGGGTGTTCTTGAGGGTGTCCTCTGATTCTCAGCTTCTTCAATTTCTTCATATTTGCAACTTTCTTCTTCTTGATACATGGTCTCTTGAGCTGATTATCTTAGATATATTTCTTCATCAACTCTTACATTTGCGATTTCCACAACTTTATGCAATCTTTTATTGTAGCATCTATAGGATTTGCTCTTTGAAGAGTATCCAAGGAAGATACCCTAATCATACCTGGAATCAAACTTGCCCAAATATTTTTCATTTCGTCTAATATAGCATTTGCTTCCAAATATTTTGAAATACTTCACAATAACTGGTCTTCCCTTTCAAAGCTCATACAGATTTTTGTCGTGATTTACTCTTATTTGAGCTCTATTTATGATATAAATAGTTGTATGGACAACCTCTCTCCAAAAAGCATCAACAAGCTTAGACTCATTTAGCATGGCCCTATACATGCCTTGAACAGTTATGTTCTTCCTTTCAACTATTCCATTCTACTATGGAGTTCTTGCTATTGAGTATTATCTTTTGATACCATGTTGTTCACAAAATTCTTCAAATTCTTTTGAAGCGAATTCACCTCCTCTGTTTGATCTTAGACACTTGATATTTTTGCCTATTTCATTTTATACAAGTGCCTTGAATGCTTTGAACCTTTCAAGGGCTTCTATTTTTTCTCTTAAGAATGTTATCGAAGTCATTCTAGAATAATAATCAATAAGCAACATGAAATAATTCTCACCTTGTAAGATCTTTGTCCTTGTAGGGCCGCATAGATCGGTGTGAGTTAGATCCAAAGGATTGGATGAAGAGAATTCCTTTGATTTGAAACTTGATCTCATTTGCTTACCATGCTAGCACTATGCATAAATCAAGCTTGGGAGTTTGGCTATCTTGGGAAAATCTCTGACTGCCTGTTTGTTACTTATTTTCACCATGATGTCAAATTTCAAGTGGCCCATTCTGCCATAACCAACTCTTATCCTCTTGTGATATAAAGCATTTTCTCCCTTAATTTCGCTTAACATGTAGATATTGTTTGCAGTTCTACAGGCATCTGCAATAATTTTTCCTATCTTGGATTTCCTAAACTCACATCCATTGGGTGAAATGTGAGTATATGCCCTTGATCACATAGTTGGCTCACACTTATAAGGTTGTGCTTCAACCCTTTAACATATAACACATTCTCTATCCTTGATCTTACATTATCCATGCTCAAGGTTCCCTTTTCGACAATTTTGGCAGAAGCATTATCACCAAATTTTACTGTACCTCTATTTTTTCCTTTGAGAGTGAGAAATTTGCTTTTGTCACCTGTCATATGGCTTGAACAAACACTATCAATGTACCACTGATTTCTTTCATTTTTCACATGAAGATATGTTTGTACCAACATAGACCACTCATTTTCTTGTTCCATTTTCCTTTTCCAAACTTTGGAGGACATATCCTTTTGAACAATTTGACCATCCTCCTTCTTACTTGATTTCAGAAGTTCAAGGAACACCATTCTACACCATTTAGTTGTATGCCAAAAATTATTACATTTATGACAAATGATGTTGTAGTCGATGAGAGGTGCAAATGAATTGAAATTCCTCTTTGTGAAGCCAAAATCATTTTTAGCACATAACCTGCAATTTACAAATTTATGACCAAATTGGTTACATGAAAAGCAATAACCCCAAAAGGAATATTGAAACCTGTTTTATTGCCTTGGAGGATATGGTCGCATGGTTATCTCATTGCTATTTTTGTGATGAACCTTGGTCCATGACAATGCTTTGTTTTCTTCCTTCTTGATGCTTTCACTTCTCAACACATCAACATAGGTCTTAGGATCTTCTTTAATTATTTTCTTTGATTCCTATTTTCCTTTTGAGATTGACTCCTCCTTTTGTTTCTTTTGACTTTCTTCAAAACCAAGTCTAGTTTTTATAAACAGAGATCTCTGTTCTTTGATAATATCATCTAATATTTTTGTGTTTTTTTGAAACCAAAAATTTTGATGTAGCTTATCATTATATTTTTCCACTTCCTTCCTCAGAGAGACAATATCATGTTCACATTTTTCACATTCCAACACTTTTGCCTTTAACTGCTCAGTCATAACTTCTTCAATTTGCTTTGCCTCTTCAATTTTAACTTTTAAGTCGATGAGATCTTGTGAAAACTTTGCCTTTGTCTTCTCATCCTCTTGTACTTGAGTCTTCAATATTGAGTTATTATTTCTAAGTCTCTTCACATCTTCAAGAGCAAAAACAAGTTCCTCTTCTATGTCAACTATGGCTTCCTCTTCATTTTTTGGATCTTTCTCCTTTTCTTGGTTTTCGACAACAGGAGCATATTCTTTCACCTCCATAGCCATAAATAGGATTTCTTCTCTTTCACTATCAAAGAGGCTTTCGTCACTGTTTTTGGAAGAACTAATTGCTTCTTCAATATAAATACTCTTCTTGTGCCTTCGATAGATCTTCTTCTCATGCTTCCTTTGATCGTGCCTCTTTTTTTTTCATTATGATATTATCTTTCCTTCTTTTTCTTGTATTCCTCTTCTTCTTCATGCTACAACTTTCGTCTTATGGGCACCTAGTTGCATAGTGACCAATGTTACCACAATTAAAATATTTCAAAGTATACTTACCTTTGTGTTTACTTGATCCCTTCTTATTCCTTCACACAAAGTTGGCTTCTTCTCCACTGCTCAATCCTTCACTTGACTCTAGTTCCTTTGTCTTCTTTGAAACTTTAAACACGGCCTCCCATTTGGATGTTTGATCTTTTTAGTACTCATCTCATAGGCTATAATAATTTTGTATAGTTCATCCATGCTTAAAGTTCTAATATCCTTCATTTCTTCAATCATCGAGACCTTCACATCAAACCTCATGGGAAGTGAACTTAAGACTTTCTGAACAATAATATAGTCATCAATACTTTCTCCAAGTCCACGAATGGTGTTGACAATTCCATCAACACAGAGCAGATATTTGGTAATATTTTCCTCATCCTTCAAATTTAAGTCTTCGAACTCCCTCTTGTGGGTTTGAATTTTTGCCATTTTAACCTTGTCATCTCCTTCATATGTTCTTTGTAACTTGTCCCATATTTCTTTTGTAGAGGTGCAATGCATAACTTTTACAAACTCTGATTCACATAACCCACTTAATATTGCATTCATTGCCTTGGCATTATGTTCAAATGGTTTCTTGCCATCTCAATCCATGGGAGGGGTTGTAGGTGGTGTGAACCCATCCACAATGGATTGCCATATATCGTACCCATGTGCCATCAAATAGGTTTGCATCCTCATGCTCGAGAAGGCATAATTAGTTCCATAAAATAATGGATCCCTACTTGATGAAAAACCTTCTTGGTAAGCCATGTGTGTTGTTGTAACATCTTCCTTCAAGTAGTTATGCTTTCACGAAGGAACTCGCTCTGATACCAATTGAAGAAACACACGCTTATACTGAGGGGGGGTGAACAGTATAAGATAAAAATTTTCCTTCCAAAACAATAACTGCAATAATATGAATGCAATAATGAATTAATGCACAAAACACCACACACACAAGAGAAAAGGATTTTACATGGAAAAACCCTTTTAGGAAAAAAACCATGACAAAATATTTCTTTTATCACTTCAAAAGAGTTCGTAGGCACCAACCCATAGGAGACACCAATCCCCTTATACAAAAACATAGGCACCAACCTACGGGAGACACCAATATCCTTGAGGCACCAACCTCATATCTGAAGGCACCAACCTTTGAATAAAGATATGCAAAAGCTTGGAGAATAATTCCACAATACTGCTCCACAAATCCCATATAAAACTGCTTAAACACTTCATACACAACTGATCAACAAAATTACACAGGTCTGCTGCAAAACTACTCACAGATCTAATAAAAAACTTGTACAGTTCTGCTGATCAAAAACCTCGCTCAGGTCTGCTCCACAATATGATCATTAATGGCATCAAATTATGCTCACAAATCTAATCCAAAAACTTTGCTCAGGTCTGCTCCAAAATCTGATCATTAATGGCATCAACTTATGCTTACAATTTTAGCCTTTAATGGCATACAAGACTATTCACAATTTTGGCCTTTAATGGCATACAGGACTGCACATAATTTTGTCACAATGTCTTCTTGGATATGCACTCTAATCTCTGCTCATCGAGATATTATAATCCCTACTGTACCTTGCTTTTACTATGCTCATGTATATCAAAGACATTCAATAAAATTTGTTATTTAGAAATGAACTCTAGCCTTGTATTTATAGAGGAGGATGCAACTCTTCAAATGCAAACCTTTCACCTTCTTGCTTTTGGTGTCCGAGAGGTCAGCCCACTCAAGAGACACCTTTTTGAATATTAAATTCCAAAGGGATCTTTTGTTTCAAACTCCAACATTTTAATTTAATATTTAAATATTAATATTTAAATCTTTAATTTAAATATGTCAAACTTTGGTTGTGTGCCCCTCATGGGTGGGTTTAAATATTTAAATGTTTTAAAATCAAGTAAACCCTTTGATTCCTTATGGGTGGGTTTAAATATTTAAATGTTTTAAAAATCAAGTAAACCCTTTGATTCCTTATGGGTGGGTTTAAATATTTAAATGTTTTAAAATTAAGTAAACCCTTTGATTCCTTATGGGTGGGTTTAAATATTTAAATATTTTAAAATCAAGTAAACCCTTTGATTCCTCATTGGTGGGTTTAAATATTTAAATGTTTTTAAAAACAAGTAAATCCTTTGATATCGCCCAAAATCATAAGCAAACCTATAATTAAATCACCCTTGAAAAATAAATATATTTGCCTTGAATAATTCGCCCAAGCACGCCACCGTTTTCCAGCAACCAAGTCGGCCTTTGACATCAATGACAACTCAATAGTGAATAATTCTAACAAACCATAGATATCTAATATTAATATAAGGTAAATTAAAAAAATCTTCTTTCTCATACAAGTGGATTGGACATAAAAAATCATCTTTCCCTTTACATTCAACTAACCAAAAATTTACAACTATTATTAAAAATTTGTATTCAACTATTTTTTTTGATTGGTTGGATGAAGGGGATTTGAAAGGGTCCCTGAACCTTTTACAAAGAGATAAAGCCCTCATTGAGGAGTCGCTTAATGAAGCATGAGACTAAAGAGAAACAAGATCCACAACAAATTCAAAATTTAAGTTTCTCGCCTAAACAAGGGTGTCGCTCAGACAATAAATTCAAATTTGAAAAAGTCCCACCTAAGTAGGGGAATCTCGCTCAAACACAATATTTTGAAAATTTTACCCCTCTAAGAGTGAGTCTCCCCAAGATTGATCAACCAAGAAAAAATCATCCAAACCCAAAGGCAAAGAAGCACCCTAATAGTAGAACAGATCCGAAAATACACAACAAGATTCATAAGATCATTTTCGCAAGAATATATGGTGCATGCATCAATAGGATGCTCTCCTAGGAAGGGAAGGCATACGTACACCACCAATGGAATATAGGGGGCCCTCTTGACCCATGTTAAGACAAGATATCTAGGCTTTCACATTTCCACAGGATGTACAAGAAGGGACAACAATTGCACTCCATCAAACGAAAAAAAGACCCCTCCTGGACTTGGTAAGAAGCACTCTTCAAATATGCACACGACCACAAGATACACTCCCAGGATGGGAAAGCAATCGTACTTTCACATGTCCATAGTATGTACATGAAGGGACAACAACCACACACCACTGAACAAAGACATGGGTCCTCTTGGCCCCTAGTAAGAAGTGCTCTCTAAAGATGCACACGACCACCAGATCCTCTCCCAAGACAACACTCTCTGAAGATGCACACAACCACAAGATGCTCTCCCAAGATGGAAAAGCAGAAACACACCATTGAAGGAAGATAGGGGGCCCTGCTAGCCCCTGGTAGGACAATCTCTTTGAAGATGCACGCGACCACAAGATGCTCTCCGAGGATAGGAAAGTAGCCGCACACCAAATTTTTTATTAACTATGGTCAATAGTATTGTATTTTTTTCCCTTTAATTTCTAATGGTTTAAAATCGTTTATCACATTTTACTTTATATGAGTTGGAACATTGGAAGTTTTATTGAAGCCAACACTTACTTTTTATATTTTTAGATGGATTGGTAAGAATCTTGATTTCTTATGAGCTAGAACATTGGAAGTTGGAATATTCTTAGATGGATTGGTAAAACTCTTGATTTCTTACGAGCTGAAACGTTTTATTCAAACTATGGTCAATAGCATTGTCTTTTTATCAAGTGGCATTAGCTCAACCGATTAGATTCCTCAATATTTAAGGAGGACACCAAGGTTTAAACTTGCCAAGTGATATAGGGATAATATCCAAGATTTTTTGTAATACCACTATGTGGTGATGATGTAATACATATGGGGCCATTTCAATCCCATATAACTAATTGAAAAAATAACATTTTGTTTTTTTTCCTTCAATTTGTAATATTTTAAAATCATTTATTACATTTTACTTTTTATAAGTTGGAACATTGGAAGTTTGACCCAAGCCAACACTTAAATTTTTATATTCTTAGATGGATTGATAGGATTATGAACTTGATTAAACAATTGAAAACTATAAAGGTATCCTATAAAACTAATGACAACTAAAATCTTTCCCTTGCTCACACAAAAAAACCTCATATCATGGGCTTACTCAAAGAAGTGAAAGAAGTAAAAACATTCCCTTGCATAACCAAATTGACCTAAGATAACCATCTTTATCTTTTACCTTAACATTCAACAAACCAAATGTTTACAACTATCATTAACTTTTTTTTGTGCAAACAACTATGGTCAATAGCATTATTATTTCCAATTTATAATATTTTAAAATGACTTAGCATAAATATTTAACTATTACACAGTCATTGTCTTTAACTAAATCTATGTATTTTGTTTAAACTTTGTTTTCTCTAATATATCTTCCATAACATTTAACTTTTTTGATATCCACATATATCCAATAATTTATTCATTTTATTATTTATTTTACTTCCATCAAAGGTAGATGATCAACACTAGTCTAAATGCTATCATATATCCATGGCAAAACACTTAACCATAAATAACTAAATCATATTTCCTCCTCCCAAGTATGTCAATTGACATATCTATTTTGAATATATCCATATTTCAATCAATCCTTTCCTTAAGAATCCTAAAGGCATAGTCTTATGATTTAAGAGGTGTACACTTTCATAGAAACCACATATGCCTCCATATATGGCACTCTATTTTAAATTTTAATCACATATTTAAATAATACCTTCCAAACAATCATAGTATATCTCCTCCAATTTGCAGTTCTCATCCTATTAGGGAGGGTTTACATCAATACAAACATAAAATAATGTTATTAATTGCTAAAGCTCTGGTTTGATTAAGTGTGTTCTTGTCGACCTGGTTAGGGTTTTTAGGGTTTATCTATTAGTTTAACTATGGTACCCATCCCTAGCAGGCCAGTGAATATCGTTGGCATTGCATAAGGGATTGCATGTGACAATAACTCCAATCAGGCGTCCAAGGAAGTTTGTTCCAAAGGTGGTCCACGAGGTAATTCTTCCTCCCCTAATATGGTTCTTCCTTTGCCTAATTTCAATAATGCATGTAAATGATTATAGTCATTTACCTGTTGGTCAAAAATATTCCTTAGGTATGAAATGATCTATTCATGCGCCCTAGACTCAATCAACATTGAAAGACCGAGAGGAAGAAATACCTCCCGTGCCAATCTCAAGATATGGGCTAGTTCCCTTTCTATTCTAACTAGGAGGATTTGAGTATAGAGAACAAGAAAGATATTAAATGACTGAAAGGAATGAGAAATATGGCCATAGGTCAGATAGAACAGGGGTGATGAACTAACAACATGATAACTTAACTGTACGTCGAATCAAATAGCACCCAATATAGAAAACTAACAGAAATTAAAACTAGGCATCTAACATGCATAATCTCCAAGGCTATTCCAGGGTTCACGATTTATCAGAAGCTAAATCCAAATATTATAATTCAATCCTACATACAAATCAAATAATTTAATAGAAAATAAGCAATAGAAGACATACACACAAATACAAGTCCAGAGTTAGAGCCATACTTTCTCTGTATTGATAGCAAAATTCAAGTTATAGTAAGCTTCTAGCAAACGTCCATAATTTTACAATAACATAGCAGTCTTATATAGGGAATTTTGCCATTTGAAACATTAAAAGAACACCCATAATACATCATGGTGGCAAAGAAGATAAGAATTAAGGGATAAAAACTCATAAAACAGTAATTAGGCATGGGCCAAAATTGATGACTCCCTGAAATGCAGCTGCACCCCTTCAATGCTCTAATAGTTTTAGCTTGCTGATGCTACCTCCTTACTTGCTAGAACTACCTTCATGAAAGATAGGATCCTGCATTGAGTCTGGAAGGTTCTCAAACCAACTATGTTTAATCAGATAGGGATGCACTGTCTTCTGTTGAGTAGCATTTATGAGGGAGTTCTAACCGAAGTGGGGAGAACTGGACCGAAACGAGCATGCTAGATGCAAGTCCTATCCATGTTTCACTATTTTATAGCCCAAAAAAGGCTTGCGGTCTTCAGCTACAGTGAAACAACTTACCATTTTAGGGCGCAATGCAGGCATTGAAAGGTCAAAGGCTAAAGCACTACCAGTTACTCCCAAAATTGCCTTGCACTTGGAATATGGAGCGAAAGCATCATGCTGCATTGGGAGGGATGCCATAGTTGAATGGTCAAAGGTTAAACTGCCATGACCTGGAGTGAAAGTCCCTTACGCTTGAGAATTGGAGCGAATCTACCTGAAGCTTTGGGAGGTGCGTTGGTATTGAAATTCAATGGGAAGCACTCCTTTCAAGTCCGAATTTACCTTGCACTTGGGGACAGGAGCGAAACACCTTGGTGCTCATCTTCATTATTGCCTTGGGAGCTGTGTTGCATTTTGAAAAGTCAAAGGATGAAACACACCTTTTAGGCCCAAAACAGCCTTGTGCTCCTCAACTGGAGAGAAACAACCTTGCATTATACTTAGCCATTTTTCATTGAAACTTGATGATGCGTTTTGAATAGTCACATGTGTTGTGCTCTTGAGGAAGGGCGCAAAGGCATAGCACTTACTTGGTAGCGCACAAAGGGATTACGCTCACTTGGCAACACGCAAAGGCATTGTGCTCACTATGAATTTTTCCTTGAAGCTGAGCTTCATTGCTTTCTAGCCCAAAATGATCCTGCGCTCTTCTTCTTCTTCAAAACCAACTTGTACCCAGGGACATGGCATGAATCACCCTCACTCTAAAAAGAGAAAGCCCTGCACGATAAGTAAACAGAAACAATTGCACACTGCTTTAGGCATTGCCAAAAGACTTTGATAGTAAAATGTAGGAGAGAGAAAAATGCATCCTGAATAATGAGAACATAGTTTCAAAATGCATAATGTTGCAAAAATGTCAACATCTATGGCGGCTCACAAGGAAATTGAGCTCGCCTCAATGTCGAAATTCTAGGTCTTATCTATTTGGCTTAGAGTGACTATCGTTGCCTCTTTCTGAATGCTCATTGTTGGTAGCATATCCTTCCTCTAACTTCCTTTCTACCTCTTCTTCCTCCTCTAGGTGCTCACCGTCTTGCTCTTCTTCGCCTTGGTGCTCATCTCCCTTACCTTGGGGTTCTTGGTTGTCGCCTTGGTCTTCTTTATGAGCTTGAACTTCCTCCTATGTTTGAACTTCATCCTGTGCCTAAATTTCTTCTTGCAGTTGAGGAGGTTCAGGTGGTACGAGATGTGACTAAATTCAGTCATAAATTATCTAGACCAGGGCCCAGTTGTCTTCGCTGATCGTGTCGCACCTTTGGAGCTCCCTAATAAGGTATTCGAAGGTTTCCAATAGGCGAATGTCAACATAATTAAACCTCTCACTAAGGTCTACCAGAAAAGCTTCCATCCACACGAACATGACCGTATACTGCATCACTTGAAGCTCAGTAATGGGCTCCTCCCAACTGTCAATCTCTGAGGTATCATTTTCAAAGGTTTCATAGATCGATTGTAGCTCTTCTTTTGCCAAAATATGGTCACCCTTGTCAGTGAAGTTGGGAAAACCGATCTATGCCAGAGTTTCAAAGTACATTAGAGAAAGCTTCATTTATCTCGCAAAAATGTCTATTATACTTCGCACATTTTGGGCTACTTTCACATTTTAGAAGAAATATTTTAGCATTACACTCATAGTTTCCCATGATCGAGCAAGCTCGCACATTGGAGCAAGCTCGAGACCCATTTTTTCTAGGGTTTGTGCCTTCATGGCCAGCTCTAGCCATTGGTTAATGCCCCTCTTAACATCCTCTACTATGGAAGTATTGTGGGAGACTAACTATTTGCCTCCCAAATGAACATTAGGAGTGTTGTCGCCTTGCGCGCTCTAATTCTGGAGTTGGTCAGGAAGTGACGACGTACCTCCTTAACATGATCCTTTGATAGGACCTCTGCTTGCACCACTTTTGCTATCAATTTGGTCTGGCTTTGTGGTTCTTCCTAAAACTTGAGGCGGTGTTCAGATTTTTTCTTTTAGCTTTCCACCTATTGTTCCAGACGGACAACCCGCTGCTGCAACTGCTCCGCTTTGGACTGGTCTTCCTCAAGCTGTGCGCTCATGAGTGCCAAGGTCTCTTTAAATTCTATATTCTTGGCCTCAGCCTTATAGCAGCGTGCTTTGAAGTGCTCTGTGTGGAAGTAGAGGGATGTTACCTCAACATGGATGTTTTCGACCTTCTCTGCGGGATCGAGCGTCCTCATATCTTCCACTATATGATGGTAGGAGTAGTCTACTGTCGTCATCTCCCCCAATGGCTTCTGGACCTTGGGCACTTTTTCCATCCTGTGGAGCTGCATATTTTGAGGGTCAAACATGGCCCTTTTTTCCACTTGAGTCGATGCCTATGCATTTTTCCTCTTCTTGCCCTTAAGCCAGGTCGAGGAGTTTTGTTGTTCCTGGCGTATACTCTCTACAATCAGGCCCTCTTTGCAAAACTCCAACTTTGTCTCAATTGAATCCTACATTCTATAGAGCAACGCAAAGGGGAACAGATCCTAATGAGGGCTGGATTCGAGATATGAGTCTAGAGCGATTGAGGCAATGACTGTAGCAACCTTAGGAGACACTGGGGTTTGCACGACAGAAATTGGGATGCTAGGATCAAGGGGTAAAATATCAAGGAAGGTCATCGTTGCGACTACTGTGGAGGGGGGATGGGCAAAGACAATCCAGGACCCTCTACGATAGCGGATGCTGCAACTACATGGACTAAATTTTGGAAGGCAGGGATGGATGTCACTGGGAAAGTGAATGCGTTGGATACCAATGTGAAAGCGTCAAATGACTGAGAAACATGGGGCAGGGAAGAAAGGGGCGGTGACTGAAATAGATGGTTAGGGATGACTGCAGCAGGGATGCCGAATGCAATTTGGGTAGACAATAGGGTTTCGATTACAGAAGGAAAAGTCGCCAAAGGGGCAAAAGAGAGAAAGAAAGGGATAGAGGATGCACCTGCAGGCTTGGATGTTTCCAGAGTTGAAGTGGTGAACTCCTACATTATTAGGCTTGCTCCTCCTTTATCTGACGTCTCTTTCTCTAAATTGATGAACTGGACTTTGCACTGCACCTACTACATCAGAGCGTGGAGTTGTTATAGCTGTTGTGCCAAAGCGAGGACTTATAAAGTGCCTCCTCCCATGGTTGTTGATGCTACCGAAGGGTTTGCACCAAAAGGGCAGGTTGGACCAATCTAAGGCCTCTTCACAATATTTTGGGGCACAGGAGTAGTAGGAGTGCTCCTCTTATTTGGAGTAGCCTCCTCTTCTATGAGTAGTTGCTTGCCCTTATCTTTGACAAGTGGTACTTGACTAGCATGTTGTTCCAGTACTGCCATCGCATCTTCAACCCTATTGGGGCTTTGGGTACTCTTAGGCACAATGTTGGAGAACAAGATGGACTGATAGGTTTCATAATGCTTGTCATACACCTCGAAGAAATTTGGATATAATACCAACATGGGGTCAAATGCTCCCTTCCCATTATGGACCCTCATGATCCACCCATTCACTATTTTCTCATCGACTAGTCCGACACTTTGTTCTTTATCACCTTGAACACTTCATCGTCATGGTCATGTGTTGGGTTCTACGTAGGGTTGTACTCAACCTCCATAATATAAAATTCATGCCACTAGGGGAAGGACATCATTCTTTCTACGTGCCATTCTAGGTCAAGCCCGAAGGGGTTATTACATTGTGCCTCCATGTCCAGGTACAAATAGCAGTAAAAGATCTTTGCCTCGATATTGTCTCTAAAAACATTTAGTGGGTCATACTTCCATCGTTGAGGAAGGTTGATCAGACTAAAATCATACGGTGTTACCGCTAAAATGATGTTCTACCCATTAACTGATACTTCAATGTCACCAAGACGGAGTGGCCAAGGGTAGGTGTGTTTCTTTCTTCATCCCTGGTCGTACGTATAATCAACGAAGTCACATTGACAAGTGACTTTGAGGGCAAATAGGTATTCAATTGTGTAATATGGCAACAAGAAAGGTTTACCAGTAAACTCGAATATTCGCACAACAAGACCTTATGTTAGCTGGAAAACGTCATCGAGCATCCCCTACACCACATAGTCTCTCATAAACCTCATAAATCGCTCGCAAACACCATATATGATTTCCAAGGCCGAGCCGAGTAACTCTATTAAATTTGTAGTATGACTTGCATCTTGATAGACTTTGAGTCCACTGGTAAACATGGAGTGCTTTGCCTTTGTCGTCAACGGGGTTCTTGGTGATGAATGTGAAATGACTATGCATGTGGTAGAATTACCATGCCATGAAAGAGCAGCTTCAAAACGTCATGCCCTACCTGCTGCACACTTTGCACAGCTAGATATGTAGTTGTCGTGACACCCAATCTGCCCAGTCAAAAAATACAGGCTTCACTCCCTGCACCACAACATCGAAAGAATAGAACTCTCCATGAGATATACATTCGACAATTGCTACCTGCCACTTATACACTTGGTTTTTTGTGGAGAGCTCGGTGATCCACGCCAGCATGGAGTAGAGGTCAAGATTTTTGAACCTCCTCGGGGATTTGGGAAGTTCTAGCAAAGTTCCAGGCGTAGGCTTTTCTGTCAGCTGAGCCTCCATAAACTGCCTCATATGCACCAGTGTATCTCTCATTTTGCTCAGTGTTATTTTTTTTTTATGGTAAAATTAGTAGGAGGTCCTCGCCCATAGGTGAAAGCCTCACGAACCTTTTTAGTAGATATGGAGAACAACATTTTCTCCTTTGCATATCGGATTGTCCTGGTCCTAGGGTCATAAAACTTGGTGATTGCACAAATTAGCTCTGAGCTAGGGTGCATAGGTGTGCACAGGTACTAGTATAGGTAGGAGTTGTAGGTGACTGTCTGATTGCTCCCGAAAGACACCTTAGTCATCATGAGTTCAACATTCCCATGGAGCTTATCTATGCTTGTCCTGGTGAGGACGCAATCCCGAATTTTACTCAATCCGTATTTAGGTGGAGGCAGCGGTGATTTTTCCTTATTTTCCTTGTTTTGCTTTTCTCACCTTTCGTTGATTGTGGAACCTTCTTTTTTTTCTTGGTGCTCTTCTTTCCCATCTTCACCGACCAATCATACAAGCGCTTGCTCATAAAATCACAGCACCCTGCTGATGCTAAGCTCTCCACCTCTCACTAGCAATGATCACTCTCTGAACTCTGGCAATTGTGAATACCGCAACAACTTAAGGTTTTCTCTAGGTATGCTTGAGGTATAGCGCTGGCCTCCTTATAGGACCGTGACTTACCCACCGCATTAATGGCGTTGGTGCGGAGTAAATGTAGGGAGTTATTTAGGAGCAAGGGTGAAAGATCTTCTATGCGGTGACCAATGGCGAAGTACACATTCCAATGCCAATTGATAGTGTGGGCCATAATCGTCTTTGAAATATGAGAAGCGTCACTTTCTTGAAAACTTGTTTCATGATCCAATGGACCTCGAGATTGCCAAGCCCTATCTTGTGTTGCGTGCCTGAGCATCAGAGAAATAACCTTGCACTTTGGAGAGTGCGCAAGCCTTTCGCCTTAATGACGCCTTAATTATTCCTTAGGGGCTAAAAAAATGGCTCTCGCCCCAAAGGGAGAGAGCAAAGCCCCTTTGCTCTTGAAAAGCCCAAAATAGAGATGCGCTCCTAGATTGAGGCAAAACAGCTCAAGAACCTTGGGAGGAGCGCCAGTGTTGACAAGTCAATGGGAAATGCACTATTTTTTTCTTCGTAGCTGCCTTGTGCTCTTAAATCTGAGTGAAATGCATTTGGGGTGTGCTTAACCCTTTTTTTTCTTGAAGTTGGTGTTGTGCGTTGAAAAGTCAACAGGCAAAGCGCACCTTCTAGCCTCGAATAGGCCCTGCACGCCCAAACTACAATGAAAATGCCCAACATAGGTAGACGTGCTAGCATTGAAAGGTCAAACACCTAAGTGCTCATTTTTTCTACGAATTGGCCTTGTGCCCCAAAATTTGAGTGAACCACCTTTGGGGCTTGGGGCGATGCACTAGCATTGAAAATTCAAACACCAGAGCGCTACCAACTTGAAGCGAATTGACCTTGCATTGGGAAACTAAGCGAAATGCCTTTGCCAACACTTAGCATTTTTCATTGAAAGAGGCATTGCATGTTGAAAAGTCAACATGAGTTGCGCCTAATGCAGACCTCGAATAGGATTTATGCATCCAAACTATAGCAAAACTGCTTTGCACTGGGTAGTAGAGGCACAACATATTTTGACTTTGACTTTTAGCCTTCTTTGAACTACGATGGCACCGTTCTTCAAAAATTAAAGCATTTTCACTCAATTTACCTTCAAAAAGGCATTGTGCTCATCAGCTAGGATAAAATGACCAGGGCACACTTACATTTTATCCCATGAAGGTGGGTTTTGCTGCTTCTTAGCCAGAATAGGACTACGTGCTACTTCTATCTTTTACCTCTACCTCTTAGAGCTTTGAGACACAACTTTGATCTTATGAGGGAGGGAAACCCCCTCCTTCCAAACTGTGGGGCACTTTGAAACTACAAAATTATTATTGCTTGGGAATGATGAAATGGGGGACCTGATGCCCTTGCAAAATTTTCATTCCTAAGCGCTAGAAACTGCTATTTTGCTTTCTATACTTGGCTTGACATAAGGACACAAACGAAACTGAAATAAAACAATTGGATCCCTCGACACCCCCTTGCCAACCAAAATTTTGGTCCAAAAACTGCGCTACTGATAGCGCGAGAGGGGGCGAAGAGACTTATACTCTGGGGAAAGGAAATGCATAAGCAAACAACAAAAGTAAAAATATATATGCACATAGCTGATTAAGAATCTTCACACTACCCTTCACTGGTAGTATGCCTTCAGATGAAGGCCATTCACTGATAATGGAAGAGAAACCCGTTCAAATCTTGAAGAGTAAAGGAGTTCACCTAATGGACCTCAAAAATGTGAAACGAAACTTCCTAGAATGCGTTAAATTTGTCGTGATTTTCGGGCTTGGAATTTTTCTCATTCCATTTTAACACCAAATCGCCAACCTGGAAGGTCCGATCGGAGGCCTTTTTATTGAACCAATTTTTTGTGGTGATGTCATGCTTCATGAAAGCCTTATAGGCTTTCTCTCTTTCCTCATCCAACTGCAATAGTTGGGCAATCATGACGCTGATCGGGTCAAACTTGTCGTCTCCACCGTCCAACGAACAGAGAGACTACAAACGCGGGAAACTCAATATGCGCAGGGAGCACTAGTTCTTTCCCATACACTAGGGAATATGGGGACATCTTGATGGATTTCTTAATGGAAATTCAGTCAGACCATAATGCAAATTCTTGAAGCAGATGCCAACTCTGCTTATTGTCTTCCAATGTCCTCTTTAGGATCCTAAGCAAGTTTTTATTTGTAGACTCCACCAAACCATTGCCCTGCGGGTAATAATTAGACGAAGTTTTTAGGTAGATAGCATACTTGTGAATGTGCACATTTTGGCACTAGTGAAATGAGTGTCATTGTCCGTTACTATCGCATTCGGTATCCCAAAACGAGTTATCAGCCCTTCCAAGAAGGCATGACAACATCCTGGTTAACCTTCTTGGTGTTTACTACTTCTGCCCATCGAGTAAAATAGTCTATGGCCGTCAAGATATGTGCCCTGTAGAAGAATTGGGCTCTACTATCCCAATGAATTCTAAGCCCTATTGTTGGAATGGAGCCTCGGCCTGGATTAGGTGTAGGAGCAGAGAAGCATTCCTCGTGCGACCAACATACCTTTGATATTTTATCGCACCTCTAGCTAACACTGAAGGCATCAGCAAAAATTGTATTCTAATAATAGAATGGCCCCTAAAAATTCCAAAATGGAACTCGTCTAGGATTTTCTCTTTTTCTATCCCCCTGACACATATCAAGAGGACACCATCAATGTTTCAATGAAACAATCCGCTGGGTAACATATCTGCAGGCTTGAAGTTTGAACCTCCTCCTCTGTGAAGTGTTGAGGTTGAAAGGGCACCATCTGGTAGAGAAGTACTCTACCAAGTCTTCCATCCAATTTTTTTTGGATACAAGGTGATTTGCAAGATTGTTCTCTTGCACCAGATCATCCCATTGGCAAGTTGTCACCTCGGATGTGGCACTCTTGGCTAACTTTTGGCATAAGGCTCGACCATGGACCAATTTAGTGGGCCGAACCTCTATATCAAACTCTTGGATCTTGGAGATCCAACTGGCCCTTTTATTGCCGAGTTTGCCTTGGATGATGAATTTTCTAACGTCTGGGTGTATCACATACACTATCGTCTTACTCTGAGAGACAAAATGATGAAACTTCTTTAGTGATCACATCACCGCATGGACTTGCCTTTCAATAAAATTAAACTTTTCCTCATACGGGAGGATAACTTGAATTAGGAATGCAATTGGCCGCTCATCCTCGTCCTCGTTTTTTTGGTAAGAACATCTGCATAGCTTTTTGGCTCTCCAATAGCATAGAGGATAAAATCCTTGTAGTAGTTGGGGTTCACTAGAATGGGGGTCTGGGCAATTCTCTCTTTTATTTATTTGAAGGGTCGCCTTCTCTCCTCGGTCCATTGGAACTCAACATCCTTCTTGAGGAGTTATGTCATCGGCTTGACTACCTGGGCGAAGCTAGAAATGAATTTTTGAACAAAATTAATTTTCCTGAAGAAGGATTGGATGCCCTTCTTGCTTGCTGGTAGAGGTTGCTTGAGGAGGGATTACACCCTGGTAGGATCTATAGCTAGTCCTCTTTTCGAGATGATGTGGCCTACAAGCTTACCTTCCTTAACAATGAAAATTGACTTCTTTGGGTTTATCGAGATCCTGAATTCCCAACATTTCTCAAATACATGTCGTAAATGTATACTGTGTTCTTCCCTTTTGTGGGAAAAAATAGTCATGTTATCAAGATAAATAACAATGATACAATTGAGCAACTCACCAAAGGCTAAGTACATTGCTCTCTAGAAAGTTGTGTTAGCATTTGAGAGGCCAAACAGAATGTGCTGGTATGTGAAAGTGCCCCACTTGGTGGTGAAGGCAGTCTTGAATTGGTTTTCATCTTTGACCCAGATCTGATTATACCCTAAAAAGTCATCCAGTAGAGAGAATCTCTGCGCTCTTGCCACTACATGAAGTATTTGGTCAATTTGGGGCAATGGATAATGATCCTTCAACAAAGTCTGATTAAGGTTTCGAAAGTCTACGTAGAGGCAGATGTCTCCATTCTTCTTTCGAATTAGGACAAGATTCGCCACATAGGAAGAGTGCTCGATGGGATATATAATTTTTGCCTCGAGAATCTTCAGGAGCTTAGACTTCATCAACATATCTATATTTGGATTGACAGGCCTTTGCTTTTGCCTGACAGGTTTGACTCCCTCATGGAGCTCGATGGTATGTTGGAAGACCTCCTTCTCATACCCCTTCAGGTCACAGTAGCTTCAGGAGACAATGTTCGGATATTATTTACAAAGGGTTCTTATTTTATCTATTTCTAGTGGTGTGCAATCAGTTCCTAATTTAATAATCTTCTTGGGGTCCAATTCAAGCTCTTCATACTCTCTTGCATCCACCTTAATTTTTTGGGGGAGATACCTATCATCCTGGTCGAACAAACTTTCAAATGTGATCAAACCCTTAGGGAGGTGGTTGTTCTTCAGTTGAATTAGGCCCTCATATTCTCCTTCATTTAGGGCTCTTTATTCGATATATCTTGCTTCATCAATCAAAAAATTGATGATCTGCTCATCACTATAAAAACATACCTATGAATGTTATGTTTTTTTCTAGCACCGAGGGCCTATAGATCACCCTCACTGCCTTTGGCTTTTGCATTATATTCTCGACATGGGAGCACCTGTCTCTAATAGACGCTAAAACATCGACATGCTTATTATGCTCTCATAAAATAGACTGAATGCTGAGAGCCAAGGACTCAAGAAGATCCCATACCTTATTACGGTATGTTTTTAAATAGTGTTGCTTGGCAACACACTTATTTGTCACCTAGTTATAGATCAGCTATGAATCATCAAAGATCTGCAACTACTTTATTTCGAGTTTCTCCACATTTTGTAACCCAAAACATAGGACTTCATACTCAGAGGTATTATTTGTACAGCTCCACGCGAGCCTATACAAGTAAGTCTTCTGTTTTCCAAATGGAGAGACAAGGACAAATCTTGCTCCAGTGTCGTTCTTGCATCGAAAATATTCGAAGAAGAGCTTCCATAATTTATCGTCCATGGGGTCTGCGTCACTAGGTACCTTAGCCTTTCCAGGCTTGGTAATCAAGTAACACCCGATTTTCGATTCTATCATAGCGTTAAAATCATGCATAGAGAACTCATCCTTTATGCGAAGCTCATGTAGAGCTTCCTCCATCAGCTCTACATTTTCTTCTACTTTCTCTACTTCGTCAATGATGTTGGCTGAGTCCATGGGTTTTTCCACATCCTGGATCCTTTCAATGTGAGGTAGAGGGCTTTTCATTAAATATTTTTATCCTCCTTCCTCTAAAGGGGATCTCTAGGTGCGAATAATCGAGAGACAAATAGCCTCCAAAATTGGCAGTGAATTCCCTTGATAATCACATGCTAAAATAGGGCTCCAAGTCTACTAACATAACTTCTTGAATCACTGTGATCTGAGACATCTTGTGTAGCACGATAGAGATGTCCTTGATGACCCCTATTGTCTTAACTGGAGTTCTGTCCATTTGAAGCACTCCAGGACTGATCCTGGTGTCCTCCATGCCCATGATTTTGCATACTGCCTTGGACATTATAGTAGTGGCAACGCCAGAATCAACCATGTAATTATGCACGACCCACCCTTCCATTATAAGGGATTGAAAAAAATGGTGATGAACTTTTCTTCCCAATGGTGGAGGTGGTCAATGACTATGTCAAGACGGTCTGAGTTGGCCTCTCCTTGCCCTTAATAGACTTGAGGGATTCCTACAACAAGTCTACCTGACCAGGAAGCTGAAGCACATCGAAGAGGCTTACCTTAGCTGGAGTCTTCCTTAATTCTTCGACGATGTTGTATGCTCCGGCACCAGACTTGCCTCCCTCCTTAGTAGTTTTGTATTGGGTTAAATATTGCTGCATTGCTTCCACTCTCTAATGATTGGTCAGCGAGGGGTATCTTATATTTTCTCTTGCTTGATCTCTCACTTTGGTTTGGGGTTGAGAGGTTGAATCTTGCAGATGAGGGGTTCTCGCTTTTGCCCTTGGAGGGAGGTAGTCTCTTAATAGAGCAGTGTTTGTTGGCTCTAATACTTGAACTAGATCCTTTTCTGGTGGTGGGGGTGCTTTATCACTTGGTAGTTTGGGATGGGCAGGCACCTTGAATGGTTCCATATGAACCAGATCGATCTCAATTGGCTTCTTACCCGTTCTCATCAAAGCGAAGACTTGCTCGATAGGGGGAATCATGAAATTATGATCAATTTCCCTGATCATATTTACCTATCCACTAGGTGCACCATTTGTAGGTGTTTGCACATAGTTCAGATGAACCATGCAAGTTTCTTCGCTATGTGGTTCATTGCAGGTGGATCACTAGTAAGCCCTACCTGATGAATTGGCTTCATCACTTTCCAACATCACGAAGTTTCTCTCATGAGCTCTACCAATGGGAGCAACTTTCTCCCTAGTGATCGGAGGAGGAAATATCCTTTGATGATATCTTTGATAATTTTGCCTCCTCATGACAGTCATATCGTTTGCAATCATTTTCACATTTGCATGCAAATCCTGCAACTCTTTGACCTGATCCGTATTTAAGGCTGCCTAAGGGGCGGTCACGGGTAATGACAATGGAGCCAATGGTGGAGGCAATGTTGGATATTGAGGAGGAGATGGAGGTTGAGGAGTGGTAGGCACTTGATACTGAGGAGTAGGTACCTGAAATTACGGAGTGGGTACTGTTGACAATTTTGTCACATTGCACAAGGGGTAGAAAAAAATTTAAAAAAAATCAAAATTTTGTATAGTGTTTCCTTTTGCAAAAGTATTTCTTTTTGTTGCTTCGAAGGTATTTTTAAGTGTTGCAACAATTTTGGCTTTCAATGCCACCCCCTTGTACATAAAATGAAGAAGAAGAGCTTCACTGCCAAGCAAGCCAAAGAAGATAGCTTCGCCAAGGGAAAAGTGTCGCGATATCGCGACATGTTGCATTTTCGTAGCCGAAAGCAAGGAGGAAGAGCAGAAGGAAAAGGTGTCGCGATATCGCGACATGTTGCATTTTCGCGGCTTAGAGCGAGAAGAAGCACAAGAAAGAAAAAGTGTCACGATATCGCTACATGTTGCATTTTCGCGGCTCAAAGCAAGGAGGAAGTGCAAGAAAAAGAGAGTGTCGCGATATCGCGACATGTTGCATTTTTGCGACCGAAAGCATGAAGAAGAAGCAAGAAAGAAAAAGTGTCGCGATATCGCGACATGTCGCATTTTCGCGGCCGACAGCAAGGAAAAAGCGCAAGAAAGAGAAAGTGTCACGATATCGCGACATGTTGCATTTTCGTGGCCGAAAGCAAGGAAAAAGCGCAGAAGGAAAAATTGTCACGATATCACAACATGTCACATTTTCGCGGCCGACAACAAGGAAAAAGCACAGAAGGAAAAACTGTCGCAATATCGTGACATGTCGCATTTTTGCGGCCGACAACAAAGAAAAAGCGCAAAAGGAAAAACTATCGCGATATCGCGACATGTCGCATTTTCACGACCGAGAGCAAGGAAAAAGTGCAAGAAAGAGAAAGTGTCACGATATCGCAACATGTTGCATTTTCACGACCAAAAGAAAGGAAAAAGCGCAGAAGGAAAAACTATCGCGATATCGTGACATATCGCATTTTCGCGGCCGACAGCAAGGAAAAAGTGCAGAAGGAAAAAGTGTCACGATATCGCGACATGTCGCATTTTTGCGGCCGACAGCAAGGAAAAAGTGCAGAAGGAAAAAGTGTCACGATATCGCGACATGTCGCATTTTCGTGGCCGACAGCAAGGAAAAATAGCAGAAGGAAAAAGTGTCGCGATATCGCGACATGTTGCATTTTCACGGCTCAAAGCGACAAAAGAAGACAAAGACATAGAAATGTCATGATTTCGTGACATGTCATATTTTCGCGATGCAAGAAGAAGAACCAAGCTGAAGGCATAGAAATGTCGTGATATCGCGACATGTTGCTTTTTCGCGACTCAAAATGGGCACGCGCTCCAAGCCGGGTATTTTCTCGAAACGATCAGGTCATAAATGCATTTTTACTTGCCCGGTAAGCTCGCTGCTCATTTTTGGCAATTGGAAGCGAAGTATTAGTCCCTGAAGGAGATCTCAGCAAGCATGGCGGCCACAAGCATTGCACCCAGAAACCAAGGACACTCAGACGGCTCATCAATGCATGTTTCCGCAGTTGATTCAGTCATAGTTGCCAGTTCTGGTAACGGATTTGAAATCTCAGTCACGAAGGCCGCGAGGAGCCGACTTCTCAAATCTCAAGAGTATACTTCATCATCCTGTGTAATAATGACTCAGAGGGTCGGGTCCTCTATAAAAACCCAGGCTTTGTAATGTAAGAAGGGGGGAACTATCTGCTAGAAAGCTGTTGTAACTTGATGTCCTGCGATTAATACTAAAGAGCTTTGGGCTTAATTCCTTTCTTTTATGTTGCCTTCTATGCTTGATTCTTTTGTCTTTCTTTATTTGTATATTGAGACTTTGAGTCCTGAATCTAGTGTGCGATTGGGGACTATACCCTGAAACTCGCCTGAAAGATACATAGGAGAGGAAAAACGCTATATTGATTTTCTTTTATGTTGCCTGGTGGGTTGTGGTTTTTGTTATATTCGCTTGTCCTAATCGTCTTTACTTTGAACCCTGAATTTCGATGAAAGGGAGAAGGAGAATCCTGGAACTCTCTTAGAGGATACATAGGAAGGTTAATGTGGTGTTTCTTTCGTTTATTATTGGTGTTCCTTGCTACTATTCAAGTTGTTAGTTAGTGATTGTGCTTCATGTTCTCTCCCACCTTAAATCACCGATCTCTCTTCCCTTACCCCTTTTTTATTTCTTTCTCTAACCCTACCTCTTTTTATCTCTTTCTTGCATCCTTTATCTCAAAACACCAAAGTAGTTTAGCATAGGATCCGACCTTTCTCCGGATATTGGCACGAGGAGCATCCCTTCTCTTCGGCCTTTCAATGTTGGTCCAGGTCTAGGGCGCATACACTCACCCAAATTCTTTCCTAGGCAGATTTGATGACCAACAGGTACCACTTGATTCTATGGATTGGGGTTCCACGATTGATTGGGGTACATTAGAGATGTAGGTGGAGCAGATGCACTGGGATACATGTTCTATGGGAAATCTAGGTAAATGGGCATGGTCATATTTGGAGGCAACTTTCCAATAGCTACTACGTCAACTTCAGCCTTTTGGGCCTGCTCATATAAAGCAGGGAAAGTTTTGATATTAGCATGTTGGATGCTCATGTTTATATCCGAATGAAAATATCTTAAGTAGTAAAAGATTGCTTGCTCTGGGATAGGCCGAAGGTTGGGAGTGACTCTGCTAGGTTTGAGCGAACCTGACGTTGAATTCAGCTATCTCCTCTTGAGGGTGTCTCTGGATTGTTGTGAACTGATGCAACAATGAGAATGGATCTGCTACTTCGTTGAACCCTTTAATCATATGCTCTACTACCTGGTCCCAAGAATTGATGGTATCGGTCAAAAGTGACCGGTACCAATAGAGGAGCTTACCTCTAAGTGAGAGCACTAGCAGCTTCACCATGACATCCTCCACCATGATTTTATGGATGGTCGCCAACACAGCGACATCTTGGACATGCTCGTAGGCGGCATTTCTTATGTCATCGAATGTGGGTAGAGCTTTCAACACTACATGCGACACTTGATTTTGAGCCTATTGGGCAAGCGATCTCAAATGATTCTAGGTCAAAAATTACCTGGGTGGAGCTTGCACCATTGGAACGTTAGGTTGAACGGTTGGCTGAACCAAAACGTTCGATTGAATCGATGGATTTGGTTGAATGGGATGGACCGGAATAGTCAGAACAACCGAAACACTGGGAACACTTGGTTGGACCAAAGAGTTCAACTGAACCGGAGAATTCGACGGATTTAGGAGTAAGATAGTCATTGTACTCTCAGGAGTTGGAGTCCATGAAGCAACAATGACTACTTGCGAAGATGTCCCGTCTAACAGGATATTCGACCTGACCACCCTAGGATGTTCTCCCAGAGCGTTGATGTCAAGCTCGAAGAAATCGATTTATTCTTCTATATTTTTAGCTTTCCATCTCGTGTGCATGAAGGCGGGCTTTTAAACTGGTCTTCGATATTTGGAGGTATCTGAGTTCAGCTGAGTCACCAGATGTTTGGATTTATCAGCAATAAGATGAACATCAACTTCTTAATACTACTTTTGAAGCGGAACATTCGAGTCCCATCGGGCGTGCCAAAAACTGTTGGTCAAAAATCTACCTTAGGTATGAAATGATCTATTCAAGCACCCTAGATCAGGCTAAAATTGAAAGGCCGAGAGGAAGAAATGCCTCCCGTGCCAATCTCCAGATATGGGTTGGTTCCCTTGCTATTCTAACTAGGGTAATTTGAGGATTTAGAACAGGAAAGAGATTAAATGCCTAAAAGGAATAGGAAATATGACCACAGGTCGGATAGAACAGGGGTGATGAACTAACATGATAACTTAACTGTACATCAAATCAAATAGCACTCAATACAAAAAACTAATAGAAATTAAAACTAGGCATATAACATGCATAATCTCCAGGGCTATTCCAGGGTTCATGATTTATCAAAAGGTAAATCCAGATATTAGAACTCAAGCCTATAAAAAATCAAAGAATTTAATAGAAATTAAGCAATAGAAGATATACACACAAATAGAAGTCCAGAGTTAGAGCCAGACATTCTTTGTATTGATAGCAAAATTCAAGTTATAGCAAGCTTCTAGCAAATGTCCATCATTTTACAATAAGAGAGTAGGCTTATATAGGGGATTCTACCACTTGAAACATTAAAATAACACCCATAATACATTGTGGTAGCAAAGAAGATAATAATTGAGGGATAAACGCTCATCAAACAATAATCAAGCATGGGCAAAAATTGATGACTCCCCAAAATGCAGCTTCACCCCTTCAATGCTTTGCCAGTTTTAGCTTGTTGGCACTGCCTCCTTACTTGCTGGAACCGAAAGATAAGATCCTGAAATCCTAGAAGAATTGAGTTTGGAAGGTTCCCAAACCAACTGCATTTAATCGGATAGGGATACGTCGTGTCTACTATTGAGGAGCATTTATGAGGGAGTTCTGACCGAAGTGAGGAGAGCTAGACTGAAACAGGTGTGCTAGATGCAAGTCCTATCCATGTTTCACTATTTTTTGGCCCAAAACGGGCTTGCACTCCTTAGCTACAACAAAACAACTTGCCATTTTAGGGTGCAATGCAGGCGTTGAAAGGTCAAAGGGTAAAGTGCTGCCAGTTACTCCGAAAACTACCTTGTGCTTGTAATATGGAGCAAAAGCATCATGCTGCATTGGGAGGGACGCCGGAGTTGAATGGTCAAAGTTTAAAGTGTCACGACCTAGAATGAAAGTGCCTTGCACTTGAGAAGTTGAGCGAAGCTACCCAGAGCTTTGGGAGGTGCGTTGGTGTTGAAAGTCAACGGGAGAAGCGCTCCTTTCAAGTCCAAATTTACCTTTTTCTTGGGGACAAGAGTGAAACACCTTGGCACTCATCTTAATTATTTCCTTGGGAGTTGTGTTGCGCTTTGAAAAGTTAAGGGACGAAGAGCACCTTTTAGGCCCGAAATGGCCTTGCGCTCCTCAACTAGAGTGAAATAGCCTTGCACTATACTTAGCCATTTTTTCATTGAAACTTGATGTTGCACTTTGACCAGTCAACATGCGCTGCGCTCCTGAGGAAGGGCGCAAAGGCATAGCGCTTACTTGGCAAAGCACAAAGGCATTGCGCTCACTTGGCAGCGCACAAAGGCATTGCGCTCACCAGGAATTTTTCCTTGAAGCTGAGCTTCATTGCTTTTTGGCCCAAAATGAGCCTGTGCTCTTCTTCTTCTTCAAAACCAACTTGTACTTGAGGACATGGCGCGAATCACCCTCACTCTGAAAAGAGAAAGCCATGCACAATAAGTAAAAAGAAACAGTTACATACTACTTTAGGCGTTGCCAAAATACTTTGACAGTAAAATGCAGGAGAGAGAAAAATGCATCTTGAATAATGAGAACAGAGTTTCTGAGAAGCAGAAATTACTAGACATCAAAATGCACAATGTTGCAAAAATGTCAAAATTACCCCGTTGGGTATTTTGTGGGTTGTGTCCCCAATGAATCTTCCTTGTGGGCTTGAGTAAATGCAACTTGGAATTCTCATGGAGTTAAGTTGGAGATGATATAGAACCTTAAGAAGGGTTTTTTTTTTTTGCTTTGCAAAATCTACTCACGCCAAGGCAGTATACGAGCATGGCCCGTGTGGAGATCATTGCTTGTTTTCTCATCATGAACCAGTACACTTTCTACATGGTGTTTGGATCTAGGATTAGATGGTAAAATACCTAGTGCTATGCAATCATATTTACCAAAATACTTTTGGTTCAACCATTATGGTTGGAAGTGGATTCAACATAGCGAGATGTTCTCATTTCTTGGCATCCCTTTTGCATTTTGGTCTTCTTCCTCTTACCAAGGTGAAAAAGAAACTTCAAAATGGCTTCTTAAACCACTCTATCTATTAGGGAAATTCTAAATGTGCTCCAATATTCTAGTTGCCATCCCTGTCTACTATTCGTCATGTTGGGCACCCTCTAAGGCCTTATACCAAAAATTGGATAAACTTCTCAAAGATTTTATGTGGGCCTCGATGGAAGAGAGAAAAGGTTTTCACAGAGTAGCTTGGGAATTTTGCAGCCTCCTAAGAGAGTTCGATGGATTAGGTCTTCTGGAAACCCTTAGGTTTTCTGCTTTTCTCTTATTTTGTTGAACTGTTAAATGTCTTGTAGTTATCCTAGAACTGATTGGTTTTGGAAGGATCTTATCGCATAGGCTTTATGGGGTGTGCTTCCATACCACCCACTTTTTGTGAATAGTGTACTCTTATTATTTGATTTAATAATATCAAGTCACTTTCAACAAAAAATGATACAAAAATAGTCCACATTCACCAAAAGAGCCTTCGTATGTCCTAGAGGCAATGGTAACAAACATGTTATTTGATGGATTTGTTGAAGGGATCTTACAAGTAATCAAGGCATATGTAATATTGTATTATTCAGACCACTTCATCCCCGGTCACTTTGTTTTAAGAACTAATAAGGGGTTATTGATGGGATAACACCTTGTGCATTTAGGAATAACCTTTCCCAAATGTCCTTTTTGTCAGCGCAAGGAGTCCATTAAGCATTTGTTTTGGTATTGTTCCACAGCGCATACGACCTAGACATGGATACACAACTTTTTCAAAACTTTTAGGCGTAAAAAATTTTAATGGCAAATGATTTTTTTGGGGATAAGACTAGTATGCCAACAAGAATTGAGCAAATATGGCATATTTTTGAAGCAGAAATTCTCGTTGATATTTGGAAAAATCACAATTCTGCTATTTTTTCTACATAATAGATCTTTGTTGATTTTTTGGTTTCTTCCAAAGCTCTAATCTGCTCTAGTGTTCTACTTCAGATCCAAGCTCAGGCTAATAATGTTTCCCTTGAAGTCCAACACTTGCTCACTCTTCTGGATCATTGGGCGAATGATCCTTGCATAGTGGCTTGTGTTCCACCTTCTCCCCATGAAGGCAATTCTCATCTCATAAGAGGATGCTCTTGAATAACAGGGCGATGGATTCAGTTGGAAGCGTATGACAGTAAAAAATACTAAATCTCATACTGTTTGGGGCAATCCCTCGAATAAGGACCCTATCTGTGTTGGAGCCACCCCTATGGCAATCTAAGTGTTAGCATATTTCCAATTTTATCTTCTTTTATTGAACTATTAAATGTCTTGTAGTTTTCCCAGAATTGATTGGTTCTGGAAGGATCTTATCGCATTGACTTTATGGGGTGTGCTTCCATGCCACCCACTTTTTGTGAATAGTGTACTCGTATTATTTTATTTAATAATATCAAGTCACTTTCAACAAAAAAACAATACAAAAATAGTCCAAATTCACCAAAATATCCTTTGTATGTCCTAGAGGCAATGGTAACCAACATGTTATCTGATGGAGATGTTGAAGGGATATTACAAGTAATCAAGGCATATGTAAGTATTATTCACACTTCATCCCCAAAATAATAAGGGGTTACTGATGGGAGAACACCTTGTGCATTTAGGAATAACCTTTCCCGAGTGTCCATTTTGTCAGCGCAAGTAGTCCATTAAGCATTTGTTTTGGTATTGTTCCACAACACAGGCGACCTAGACATGGAAACACAACTTTTTCAAACCTTTGAGGCCTGAAAAATTTTCATGGCAGATGATTTTTTTGGGGGATAAGACCAATATGCCAGCAAGGATTGAGCAAATATGGCATATTTTTAGAGCACAAACTCTCATTGATATTTGGAAAAATCACAATTCTTCTATTTTTCTACACAACAAATCTTTGTTGATTTTTTGGTTTCTTCCAAAGCTCTAATATATTCTAGTGTTCTACTTCAAATCCAATCTCAGGCTAATAAGGTTTCCCTTGAAATCCAACACTTGCTCACTCTTCTAGATCATTGGGCGAATGATCCTTGCATAGTGGATCATGTTCCACCTTCTCCCCCATGAAGGCAGTCCATATCTCAATAGAGCATGTTATTGAACAACAAAGCGATGGATCCGGTTGGAAGCCTGTGACAACAACAAAACCTGAATCTCATACTGGTTGGGGCAATACCTCATAAGGACCCCCCTCTCTTTGTTGAAGCCACCCCTATGGCAATCTAAGTGTTAGCACATTTTTGCTTTTCTCTTCTTTTGTTGAATTGTTAAATGCCTTGTAGTTTTCCCAGAAGTGATTGGTTCTAGAAGTATATTATCGCATAGGCTTTATGGGGTGTGCTTCCATACCACCCATTTTTTGTGAATAGTGTACTCTTATTATTTTATTTAACAATATCAAGTCACTTTCAACAAAAAAACAGTACAAATAAGTTCAAATTCACCAAAAGAGCCTTTATATGTCCTAGAGGCAATGGTAACCAACATGTTATCTAATGGGCATGTTGAAGGGATCTTACAAGTAATCAAGGCTTATGTAATGTTTTATTATTCACACTTCATCCCCAATCTCTTTTTTTTAAGAACTTAAAATGGGTTATTGATGGGAGAACGCCTTGTGCATTTAGGAATAACCTTTCCCAAGTGTCCTTGTCAATGCAAGTAGTCCATTAAGCAATTATTTTGGTATTGTTCCACAACACAGGCGACCTAGACATGGATACACAACTTTTTCAAACCTTTTAGGCCTGAAACATTGTAATGGCAGATGATTTTTTTGGGTATAAGACAAGTATGCCAGCAAGCATTGAGAAAATATGGCATATTTTGAGAACAAAAATTCTTGTTGATATTTGGAAAAATCACAATTCTGCTATTTTTTCTACACAACAAATCTATGTTGATTTTTTGGTTTCTTCCAAAGCTCTAATCTGCTCTAGTGTTCTACTTCAGATCTAAGCTCAGGCTAATAAGGTTTCCCTTGAATTCCAACACTTGATCACTCTTTTGGATCATTGGGCGAATGATCCCTGCATAGTGGCTTGTGTTTCACCTTCTCCCCTATGAACGCAATCCCCATTGCAACAGAGGATGCTCTTGAACAACGGAGCGATGGATACGGTTGGAAGCCTGTGACAACAAAAAAACCTAAATATCATACTGTTTTGTGAAATCCCTCAGATAAGGACCCCCCACTCTTTGTTGGAGCCACCCCTATGGCAATCTAAGTGTTAGCACATTTCCACTTTTCTTTTCTTTTGTTGAACTGTTAAATGTCTTGTAGTTTTCCTAGAACTGATTGGTTCTAGAAGGATCTTATTGTATAGTCTTTATGGGATGTGCTTCTGTAGCACCCACGTTTTATGACTAGTGTACTCTTATTATTTTATTTAATAATATCAAGTCACTTTCAACAAAAAAAAAATACAAAAATAGTCCACATTCACCAAAAGAGCCTTCGTATGTCCTAGAGGCAATGGTAACCAACATGTTATCTGATGGAAATGTTGAAGGGATCTTACAAGTAATCAAGGTATATGTAATCTTGTATTATTCACACCACGTCATCCTCAGTCACTTTGTTTTAAGAACTAATAATGGGTTACTGATGGGAGAATGCCTTGTGCATTTAGGAATAACCTTTCCCAATTGTCCTTTTTGTTAGTGTAAGGAGTCCATTAAGCATTTGTTTTGGTATTGTTCCACAACACAGGCGACCTAGACATGGATACACGACTTTTTCAAACCTTTTAGGCCTGCAACATTTTCATGGCAAATGATTTTTTTGGGGGATAATACCAGTATGCCAACAAGCATTGAGCAAATATGGCATATTTTTAGTGCAAAAATTCTCGTTGATATTTGGAAAAATCATGATTCTGCTATTTTTTCTACACAATTGATCTCTGTTGATTTTTTGGTTTCTTCCAAAGCTCTAATCTGCTCTAGTGTTATACTTCAGATCCAAGCTTAGGCTAATAAGGTTTCCCTTGAAGTCCAACACTTGCTCACTCTTCTGGATCATTGGGTGAATGATCCCTGCATAGTGGTTCGTGTTCCACCTTCTCCCCCATGAAGGAAGTCCTCATCTTAGTAGAGGATGCTCTTGTACTCTTATTAATAGTGTACTCTTATTATTTTATTTAATAATATCAAGTCAATTTCAACAAAAAAAGAATAAAAAACTAGTCCACATTCACCAAAAGAGCCTTCTTATGTCCTAAAGGCAATGGTAACCAACATGTTATTTGAAGGAGATGTTGAAGGGATCTTACAAGTAATCAAGGCATATGTAATATTATATTATTCACACCACTTCATCCCTGGTATCTTTGTTTTAAGGACTAATAAGGGGTTATTGATGGGAGAACGCCTTGTGCATTTAGGAATAACCTTTTCCAAGTGTTCTTTTTGTCAGTGCAAGGAGTCCATTAAGCATTTGTTTTGGTATTGTTCCACAACATAGATGACCTAGACATGGATACACGACTTTTAAAACCTTTTATGCCTAGAGCATTTTCATGGAAAACAATTTTTTGGGGGGATAAGACCAGTATGCCAACAAGCATTGAGCAAATATGGCATATTTTTAGAGAAAAAATTCTCGTTGATATTTGGAAAAATCACATTTTTGCTATTTTTTCAACACAACAATTCTTTGTTGATTTTTTGGTTTCTTCCAAAGTTCTAATCTGCTCTAGTGTTCTACTTCAAATCCAAGCTCAGGCTAATAAAGTTTCCCTTGAAGTCCAATACTTGCTCACTCTTCTGGATCATTAGGCAAATGATCCGTGCATAGTGGCTCGTGTTCCACCTTCTTCCCCATGAAGGCAGTCCTCATCTTAGCAAAGGATGCTCTTGTACTTGTTGGAAATCGAATCGGCCTAGATGCAGATTTTATAAGTCTGTAGTGCCCTAGACCCGCTTCCAAGCATTGAATGTCCGAAGGATAGGAATGTCCTTCGTGATAATATCTAGTAGTGCTAGTTCCAAAAGTAAAATGGGTCTTTTGAGATAAGGGTTAGGAATATGTTGAAAGGGATGAAATGACTGAAAGGAATGGGAAAAGGCTAAAAGCCTGAAATACGGGGTGATGGACAACCTAACACTTGAACCAACAACAATCAAAACAATAGACCTTTAACAGAAACCAACGTTAAATCTTCAGAACTGCATAAACTCCAAGGGTATTCCAAGGATTCGTCCTTTACTAACAACTAAATCTAGATAACAAAATTCAAGCTATATGATAAAGAGGCTAATTTAACATAAATAACATGATAGAAGTCATACACAAAGATAGAAGATTCAAATCCGAAGCCAGAAGTCTATATTTCAGAAGTAGATTTCAAAGCGTACAACTGCTTTTCTAGCAGAGATTGTCCATCTTTAATTACAAAGAAAAGAGTAGTTTTTATAGAGAATTCAAATTCCTAAAATTTTAATGCCCAACCACTTCCTCAATGGTGACAGGTATATTTGATGCATAACCGACTCACAACATTTAATTTGTAGATAACTCATAATTGAAGGGAAAAGGTTCCAGCGATCTACCATGATCAGACAACTCAGAGCGTAGCTTGGATTCAGTTTAATCAGTCAATGGCGGATCACGGTAGCCCCTGATAATTCTGGGCATTTCATGGTGGTTCTGGGCAGTTTGCACTGTGCGTGGGGCCCGCCAGGAGTTGCATCCAAAAATTGGAGTGACAACAGTCCTTTCTATGCCTTAAAAAATTTTAGGGCTTTTGCTTTGGGTGTTTCTCCCTGGGTGAAGCGACAAAGCCTTTCGCTCCACAAGTGGAGCGACTGGAAGGTTTGCTCCACTGGTGGAGTGATAGCCAGTTTGATTGCCTTATTGACCTCTCTTCTAAGCTTGTCGCTTCTTGGGTGGAGTGACATAGGCCTTCGATCCACTGGTGGAGCGAATGAGACTTTGAATATTTTGACTTTCCCTTTTTGCACTTAGTTCTAACAAACGATTGACTTTGCAGCTTTCGGGACCTTCGCTCCACTGGTGGAGCGACAGGGCCTTTCGCTCCACTGGTGGAGCGACAAGTCCTTTGACCCAAAAGTTGACTTTCTTTTAATCCTTGCCTTACCTTGCGCCTTTTCGGAGTGTCGCTCCACTAGTGGAGCGATAGGGAGTTTCGCTCCACTAGTGGAGCGATTGCAGCTTTGACCACTTTGACTTCTTTGCACTTAGTTTCTTACTTGCCTTTGCTTGGTTTTTGCTCCACTGGTGGAGCGACTGGAAGATTCGCTCCACTGGTGGAGCGCTTGCTGCTTTGACCGGGTTTTGACATTGACAAGTGCCTAACTTCATGCCCTTCTAGATCTTCGCTCCACTAGTGGAGTGACAGGGCCCTCGACTGCCAAGACTTAAACCATTTGCTCTGTACTACATTTCAATAGGAAAACATGCTCTAAAAATGCCTAAGTGCTGGAAATCATTACCATATGCGCATATTTGAAAAGAACTTGCAGAAAAACAGATTTTAAGCAAAAGGTTTGTCCACAACATCGCCCACGCTAAAACGTTTCACAATTTTGCATGCAATGATATAAAAAAGTGCAGAAAAACAGAGAAACCAAACCACAGAATCCGAAAGAAGATTATTTGAGTAGAGAGAGACTGGTGAAAACACAACAACGTAACAACATCTTAACCATTTTTTATGGAAAAAGAGGAGTTTTACAATGATTAACTCTCAAAAACTACACCCAACATGAAATTTAACAAAATGTGCCTAGAAGGGCAACATCTCTGGCGGCTCGCGAGGTATTGAGCCTGCCTCAATGCAAAGATCCCAAGCCCTATCCTTGGGCTACAGAGTCATATCCGCTCTTAGAATCCTTGCACTATTCCTGCTCATTGCTGTTGTATAAAATCTCATGAAGTCGGTCATCTTATTCTTTCTCTAATTCACCCTCTACTTTTTCCTTTTCTTGCTCGCTTCCATTCTCTTCTTCGGGTTTAACCTCGCGCGGATAGGAGAGAAACCTCTCTAGAGAGCTCTTGAAGAAATGCTCATACACTGCGGAAGCCTCGGTCCAGTCTTCAAGGGAAAAGGTTGGTTGCTTCCGAAGCTCCTGGATTAGATAACGAAAGGTTTCAATGTGCTCAATGTCAACCAGGTCTAGCCTTCGGTCAAACACCTGCAAGGAAGACTCAAGAGTGGCGTATTTAGCCATGAAAGGGATTACTTGCTCTTCTGGAATCGGGCCTTCCCAAGCATCAATATCCGAAGCGTTGTCAACAAATGCCGCCCATATTGGCTTCAACTCCTCAATAGGGGGAATGGGCTCGTCGCTATCTGTAAAACTGGGGATGCCAATCTGCGCTAGGGTTTTAGAGAACTGCAACAAATATTCCCTTTCTTGCTCAAGGGCGCTTGAGAGCCTACGAGCCTTTATGGTCAGCTCGAGCTTCGTGGAGTAAGAGCACAAGGTCATCTTTGCCTTCGCCTAGGATCACACCAAGGTGCTCATTGGAGTGAATTGCACATACATATCTTCAATTTTTCGGAGCTGTGTGACTAAATCTAGCTAAGGACAGACGTTTGTCTGAGCAGCCTCCAAAATGGAGCGGCCCTCTATGATTGCCTATTGCGCTTCCTTGAAAAACATAAACATTATGTTTGTCTGCGCAACTCTCTTCGGGAAATCTGCTAGGAACTGCAGGCACATCTCCTTGAGGTGCTCCTTAGAGAAAATGACAGGCTACGATGTCTTCTCAGCCAACTCAACCTGCAACTGCTGGACCTGGATAGTGAGTGCTTGAATCTACTGGCTATCCTGGACACGTGCTTTGATCTACTAATTGCATGCCTTGGAGTGTTCCTCGTTCTCCATCTCTAGCGAAAGCACCTGTATTACATAGGCTTTATGGGGTGTGCTTCCATACCACCCACTTTTTGTGAATAGCAGTGAAACAAGGTTCACGCACCTGGTTGGCTGGGTGCGCGAACCCCCAGCCGCATTCGCTCTCGCACCGGGTGCTTGCGGGAACGGGTGCGGCTGGGCTAAACCCTAGTCGAACCCTGGGACGAACCTTGTCAGACAGGGTTCGGCTCAGCCAAACCCTGCTCTATTTGGCCAATAAAATGCATAATTTTTTTTTTTGTATGGACCCAACCTCACCTCGCCCATACGGGCAAAAAATTGAAAAAAAAAAAAATTAAAAAGTTAATATTTTAAATTTTAAAGTTTTTTACTTTTTTTAATTAAATGAACTTTATATTTTAAGTTTTTAGTGTTTACATAGGCCCAGCCATGGGTCCACCCAGCCCATACGGGCTTTAAAAGAAAATAAACTAGCTTAGATATAAAGCATATATATCTAAAAACGTCGAGAGTTATCAATCTCGAGGCACTTTTCTCATTTCTTGGGGGTGTGATCTCCAAGATAGGCACCTTGGGATTGATATCTCTCGACGTTTTTAAATATATATCCTTTATATCTAAGCTAGTTTAAATGTTTTTGTTAATGTCGGCTTTTTTAATTAAAAAAAAAATTGTTTACGACGTGACATGTATGACCTCTTTGCCTCCCACCCCCCTGTCTGCCATTGTAGGAACGCCTCTCGACGTAAAAATAAAACTTTAAAGTTTAAACATTAAATTTTTTTTTTTTTTTTTAAGTTTATAGTTCTAAGTTTATTCGTTAAACTTTTTAAGTTTAGTTTTTTATAATAAATATTAAATTATGCAGCGCACTCCAATTTAGTATAAAGTAATTTAGTATAAAGTGAACTGGAGTCCACTTCTATATAAACCCTTTTATAAGGGTTTCTATTTCATTTTAACCATTTCTATTTTATGATGCCAATGTGTACGATTTATTTATTTATTTTGTAATGTGTATGATTTATAAAATTATAAATTATAATTTATTTTATTATTTTAGATAAAAAATACATAAATATATATATTTTAAAAACTAGTTGCACCCGCACTCGACGAACCCTATTTTTGGCGGGGGCCGCACCCGCACCCACACCCGCGATTCCCGTCGCACCCGCACCCCCGCACCTGGTAACCTTGGTGAATAGTGTACTCTTATTATTTTATTTAATAATATCAAATCACTTTCAACAAAAAAACAATACAAAAATAGTCCACATTCACCAAAAGAGCCTTTGTATTTCTTAGAGGCAATGGTAACCAACATGTTATCTGATGTAATGTCCCCTTTCTAGACAGTCAGTGTTTAGTGGTGATTTAGTCTATTCATGGGTTCCCATGGGCTAAATAGGGATGTTTGGGAACCCTAAGTGGGTTGTTCCCTGGCGATCAGTGCTTCACCAACTCTCCTCTGCGTCTTTCTAGAGGCGATGCAGAGTTTTCTTCCACCACTTACTATTTTTAGTAAGTCAGAGTTGAGACGTTCAGTGGTGATGAATTTTATGGGTTTTTGTTTAGAGTAGTGCTGAGGAGTTCTGAGTCCTTCCGAGGGCTCTATGGGGTGATTCTGATGGAGTTACTATTTATAGTAACTGCTAATTTTGGCAATGTCAGCTTTGGTTTGCTTCATTCCACATTTGCAGTGTTCAGGTTGCCTTATTTGATGAATTTATTCAGTTGCTATGGTTGGGCGAAATATTTGAAAGTTATTAAAGTTACTTTTTAATTAAAAAGGGCCAAATGATATAAAAAAAAAGTAACTTTATGTTTTTTTTTTTTAAAACGTTGTCCTACTAGGCCAAAGGGGTGGATGCACATCCCAAGAGGGGACGTAGGAGTTCTTAAGGCAATAAAATAATATTATTTTGAAATGTGTTTGGAGCCCAAATAACCTAAAGATGCGGCATGGGGTTTATATTGGAGTTTTAGAGCTCATTTGCATCATCTTCTTTCTGGCAACATAACAGAACATTGTCAAATTTGCTTCAGAAATTGCAGACTTTGGCTTTTGGAGACGAAAACCTCCATTGGTATCACTAGTTTCAAGGGTTAAAGGTCCTCCCTAGTCAGTTCTGGGTGTTTCTACTTCCAGGGACACATATTTGAGCTTGATTTGCAACAGTAGGGTTTGTGATTTCGACAACTTTAGTGGGTGTTTGAGGAGATCTTCTGGGTCTTTTAGTTTTTGGTCATTTTCATCTGGGTGTGCTTCAATTTAGTGTTTTGTGGTGTGATTTGAGGGTTCTTGGAGCTGTCCATACTATTTAGGAGTGCATTAGAGAACGTGTAAAGCATTTATCTCTTAATCCGAGAAGTTTCTCATTTTGGTTTCCCTAGCATATGTTTTTCAAGTTTGGGCGATGAGAATGGAGGCATTTTGATGAGGGTTTGGAGCTATAGTGAATTTTTTTTGCTAGCCATACCCTTTCCAGCAGGCTATAACATTACCTTGGGAAGTATGCAATAAATTCAGTCAATTTTCGGGTGTGTTTGCTGTCTAGACATTGGCACCTAGCTTGTACAAGATTGTTGCATTTTACGACATGTCATTCAGAGCCTGTTTGATGAAGTTATGAGCACTTTGGTGTGTTCAACTGTGTATGGTTTATTTCCAAAATTTTGTATCAGACCTGCACTTGCATTTCCAGGTCAAAAATTTGAATAATATAATGTTGTTTGGTGTTGGGTTTTAGTTTGTTTCATTCTAGTTTATGTTTATGCAATTTAGAGTTTTTCTTTATGCATATGTTCACACATTATAAAGCACAAAAACCCCAAAATAATTGCATATAATACATATCAGCAAAACGTTAGAAAAAACACAAAAAAAAATCAGACATTACAAAAACGAAAACAAAGAAAAAACCCTCAGTTATTTCAAAGCAGCAAACATGGGTGTCTATTACAGTGGTATCAGAGCGCGGTCATTTCTTGCCAGCCTGTGGTTAAGTTTGAACTCATGATGACATCGTCAGTTGATTATAAGTTTTGGGGTGAAGTTCAACATGATATGTAAAAGATCTTTGACATTATGAAGGATTCAAACTTCAAAAGGTATTTGTTTCCAAACTTTGCAAGGGAAGAGTCTGAAAGGTTGAACGTAGCATCATGACACCATGATAATGAAGCTAAAAAAACAAAGGTATTTGCAAAAGAAAAAATCAGATAAAAAATGTAATGAAGGAAGTGACATATCACATGAGGTATGTATGATCGAATGCCAAAATGAGTCCTTAGTCATGAATGCAACTTTTTATGATGAAATTGTGCACGAGGAAAATACCAAATAGTAGACATGGTTTCATATTTGAACCTACCAAATGAAATTTCTAAGTCTGCCAGTTGCTTAGATGAGACCAAAGAAGTTGATGCATATGATAACAAATTAGTTTAGTTTACTAACGCCATTACAGAGAAAGGACATGACGACAAAGTTACAGGTTTCATAACAGCTCTTTTCGATGAGTACACATGATATTTCGAAGCATGACAAAGATTTGGAAAGCCATGATGATTCAGTGTATGATTGGTTTATTGTTGATTATGATGCAATTTCAGATTTAGTGCATGTTGGCAGTTGTGGGTTTAGTTGCCAAACTGAACCTATTAAGGTGAATATGCCGAATAGTTTCATTTTATTTGTTGACTTGCAGAGTGAATTACGTACAAAGACAGTCACACATGAGGAGCCAAAAGAGCACGTTGGGACAAAATTAAGTGATCAGCTCTTAGTACCATGGGATCCGGGTGTGTTGAAACCTGAATACAAAGAACCTGTGCGGTATGAATTTATTTTTGACTGCAATAATGTTCCAACTTATCAGGATTCGTGCAAAAAGGATGGCAATGAGGTAGCTAATATCGAGAAGGCGAATCTCGAAAATAAATCAGATTTATTTTTGTATGAGGTTGATTATGATTACAGGCATAGTGAGCTACACAATTTGCAGAGCCATATGAGAGTCACTGAAGACCAAGTTGTGGCAGCCTTATCACGTCTTATTAGCACGCACAATTACATTGAGGATCTTTATTGGAAGGTTCAAAGGGAAGAGCGACAACAGGGAGTTCAAGGAGGTGTCACTCTTTTCGATCTACACACCATCAGAGAGGCTCTACAAGTAATTGTTGGTTACGAATCTGCCATGAGGAAAGGATTTGTTGTTATTGCGCCCAGATTCGCCCACCAGATTGAAAGGCCGGAAGGAAGGAATGCCTTCCGTGCCAATCTCCGGAGAAGGCCGGCTTCTTGTGGGGTTTTTAGTGTAAGATAAGAGTGCAGGGAAAGAAATAAAAGTGCGGAAAGAGAATCCAAATGTGATTGGAGTTGGGTGGGGGGAATAAGCAGCACGACAACGAATCAATCACTGCTACTAACAACATTCCTTTACAAAGCACACATTGAAACTACAACTATCATTAATCCTATGTATCCTCTATCTATGCATTCCAGGAATACTTGATCATCAAATACCAGAGTCCAGAGTTCAGTACAACAGTAAGCAATGATACAAGAAACATGAGGCAGAAATGACAAGGAGAGGCAGCATACAAGATAAAAGACAGTAAGCAGAGCCAAGTATATGCTTGTATTAGAGGCAAACGCACAGCTACAATAGTTCCCTAGCAATATATTCCCCTTCCACCACCTTACAATGAATTACATGGCTATTTATAGCCTCAAGTTCCCCCCGATTACATTCGCGGGCACAAAGTCCCAGACCAAACATTAGCTGACACAAGCGGCTGAGGAGCTGCTGATGCTGACTTCTGTCGGGCAGGACTGTACTTGCGGCATGGTCTCCCTGAAAGATGTACAGCCATGTGGCGGTGTGTCGGGTCAAACCCTTGGTCAGCAGGAGTGCGGGTAGTTGTGGCGGATGGAACTTCTTATCAGCTTTAAATGATGGCAGCTGGCGTAGATAGTGCAGCCCATGCTTTGTCCTTTTCCCGGTCATGTCTCGGCTCGAATCTCGAAGTGGACACTTGTCAGATGTTGATGAGTGACACATGCTGCCTTGAAAGGCAGTTTATCCAACTTCGCCCGGGATCAGAGCGCTGTCGGATTGCGCAGGTGGAAAACAGCGCAGTTGGGGAGGCCTCTCTAGTGCGCCCAGGAAGAAGGGCGCACCCCGACTTCGCTGCGAAGTCGGGTTGCGCCCCAGCACTTAGTCAATTTTGCTCATTTCCTGTTTTGTCACACTTCGCACTGTCCCTACTGCGCTCCAACTGGAGGGCGCACTCCGACTTCGCTGCGAAGTCGGGGTGCGCCCTGACACTTAACCATTTTCAGGGAACACTTCTGGAAACTTTGCTGGGGGAATTTTAAGGGGAAGAGGGAGGAATAAGACTGCAAAGAAGAGGGAGAAAGAGAGAAATGAAGAAAGGGAAAGAGAGGAAGGAAGGAAAAGAGCAGGCTACTTACAAAAACTGAAAACATGGCACCCCGTGCCAAATGTGGCAACATTCCTGGCGGCTCGCGGGGTGTCGAGCTCGCCTCGACGCAAAGAACCATGCCTTCATCCATTGGGTGCAGAGGAACTTCCTTCCCCTGCCTTCTGCTGCTCTGACCGCTTCATTCCGGGCAACTGTTCTTCTTCAGGATCACTTCCGGCAGTTGCCTCCTCAGTCTCTCCTTCTGAACCTGAATGTTCTCCACTGTCAGCCTCCCACTCGCTGATGCGTTGGTATGCAGCCTTGGCTTGGTCCCAGACTGCTGCTTGGAAGGGCGCGAGGTCGCTGATCTCTCTTAGTGCTGCGTGGAATGCAGCGACCGCGTGCAGGTCGATGGTGTTATATCTTTTTCCCAACTCCTTTAGGGAGGAGTTGATTTTACAGTATTTCGACACCATCTGGGTGACCTGAGCTTCTTGAATTGGCTCTGTCCAGCTATCAATTTCTGTTGTATCTGTCTCGAAGGACAGCCAATTCTGCTTAACCCGCTCAAGGGTCAGAAACTCGCCATCTTTGACGTAGCTCGGGCACCCGTGCTCAGACAGAGTGTGAAAGGGGGCCAGGAGAATGTTCCTTTCATGTTCTAGGGCGTCCAGCGATTTCCTGGCAGTTCTAATCCTCTCTGTCTTATCAAAATAAATATGCAAGGTTACCCTTGCATCTGCCCACTCTGAGGCAAGTTGGGACATAGGGGCAATTTGGAAGCCTTTGCGCTCAAACTCCTCAAGTTTTATAGCCAGGTCCAGCCATTGCCTCGCCTGGTGTTCGGCCTCCTCTACCACAGGCTTTCCCTGGGCAGATACTTCTTCAATCCTGGACACGAAGTCCAGAACTGATAAGGACTTAACAAGGTTGGGCTTGCAACCTTGTAGCAGACTAGCCCGCATCTCCTTGGCCTTGCTCTTTGAAAAGACCGCCGCTTGTGATGCTTTCTCTGCAAGCTGCGACTGCGTCTGTTTCAGCGAGTCTTGAAGCTGCGAAACCTGCTCCAGCGCTGCTCTTTTCTCTTCTGACAGCTGTTCGGCTGTCTGTTTCTGCGCTGTGGCCTCCTGCTGAGAGGCGGCCAGCTGGGCCTTAAGCTCCTCTATCTCTTGCTGCGCTGATCCCAGCTGCGCAGTAGCCCTAGCTAGGTCCTCCTCAAGCTGCCTTGTGTTATTCTGCATCTGGAACAGCGCTTCCTGGGTCTCAAGATGCTTGACGAGGAGATTGTCTGTCCTACGACGAATACCACGAATTTCGTATTCCTCGTTGATGTCGTCAAAGCTTTTCTCCTTCCTTTGAAGTTCGTAGTCTGCCTCGGTCATCTCCCGGAGAGGCTTCTTTACTTTCGGGATCAATTTCTCGGTTGTCAGCACTCTCCTGTCTAGGTCGAACTTTGTGCGTTTTACCGGGGCAGCTATCTCTTCGGCTCTTCTTCGTCTTACGCCCTGGAGAAAGGAGGCAGAACCTCCTGAAGCGCTTACTGCCAAAGGCATGTCATCGGCGCTCTGTAGTTCGCCCATGAAGTCCAGATCCTCCAGCATTGGATTTTGCCGCGGCATTTTTCCCGCAAACAGTGACGCGGGGGGGATTACAGAAGGAGTGGCCGCTTTTAAGGGCGACCGGGTCCTAGGGGAAACGGGCGGCTGAGTGGGTGGTGCTGGTAGGGTTTTGGACGGCTGGGGTGAAGAGCGCAGCGGCGAAGGAGCAGCTTCAGCACTGGCTGTGAGGGAGGGTTCTAGGGTTTGGCTCAGTGACTGGAAGGCGTTGGGATCCTGAGCAAACTGGTCAAAAGAATGGGGGCTGCTGGATGGTTGGGCTATTTGGGAAGAAGAGGATGCAGCTACAGCTTGCCCTGATGATATGGGGAGTGGTGTTGCGGCAGGGCTGATGGAGACTGGGGGAAGCGGGGAAGTAGACGTACCTGCGGGCTCCGCCTGAGCCGTCGTTCGAGGAACGCCTTCAGCCCGGGTTTCAGCTTCTGCTACGGGGCTGTCCAGTGAGACAACTTCTGGCGCAGCCTGCTCGGTCGGCGCTGTGGCTGTCTGCGGCACTGGTTCCTTAGGCCGTGTGGCCCTTTCACTTCTTCTCTTTTTCTCTTCTGGCGCAGCAGCTGGTTCGCGAGAAGGAGATGAGATTGGGGCGGCAGACAGCGATGTCCCCACGGTAAATTTGTACCGGGGTCTAGCTGGAAGAATGCCTGCCGCGACCGATTTGCTAACTGGCAGAGCGGGCGCTTTTTCTGCTTGGGAGACCACCTCAGGAGTTGACCTCCCTGAATTTTGCGCCTTTTCGGGCACTGTCTCAGAAGCTGTCGGCTGCATTGGGCCCACTTGACTACTTGCCGGAGTTGCGCTGGAAGTCGCCGGAGTTGACGGTTGCTGGGACGAAGACCTTCTTATATACCTTTTTCTTGCGCCTAGGGGAACGCAATTTCGAAATTCGAAGGGTTGCCACGTGTCAGCGTGCTGGTCATATAGGGCCGAAAATTCATCATCGACGGCCAGATTCCTCCGGTTGGATTTATCGTGCTGTGTGCGACACCTCATCTTCCAGCACTCGATGACTTTGTCCTGTGGCCAGCTGAGCGGCGCCACCTTGGCTAGGAATCTTTTGAAACCCGCGGATTCCAACCGGTGATCCGGGTTCCGCTCTGGATCGTACGCTATCTCCTCGCAGTAGAATTCATGCCATGGAGGCCATGATTGCATCTGCTCGATATGCCACTCTAGGTCTGCGCCAGTTCTGTTTCTCCTTTCCTGCATGATCTCCGCTCGGGGGCAGATGTGCGTGAACTTGCCCCTGACCCCATCTGGGTCATATTTCCATCGCTGTGGCAGCATTATCAGGCCCATGTCAATGAGCTCCCGCTCGAGGTAGACGTGCTGCCCGATTTCATATACTTCAGTATTCGCCCAGGTGAAGGGATACTGAAAGATGTGGCCTTTCTTCTTGCCCTGGCCGAATTCTTCTTCAACGTAGTCCATCTGCCGCGCGATTTCCATCCCGAACTGGTGATCTGTGCAGAAGTAAGGCAGCAGGAACGGCTTCCCTTTGAATCCGTAGATTCTCACTATGATGCCCTGAGTCAGCCGGAAGGTGTCCCCGTACTCTTTCTTCCACAGGTATTTTGTCATGACCTCCGACGGGCGAGATGCCTTGCGGTTGAACAACCCCATGACCTGGCACAGAAATTTGAGGTTAAACTCATAGAACGAGCCTTTTCTGTACAGAACGTCAGTCCACTCGTACACGGGCAGCGGCTCTCCTTTTTCGTTTGTTTTCTTCAAGTCAGGGACGTTCATCCGGTAGTGCATGTAATATAGGCACAGCCATGCGAGGAAGGAACAGAACCGGAAATCCGTTGACTGCTTCTGTTGCAGTCTGACCAGACTTGAGTGTATAGCGTACGCCAACCAGTCCGCCCAGTCGAAGAAAATTGGGCGCTTTCCACTCTTCTGCGCTGTAGAGTCATAAAATTCTCCGTGCAGGAGACATTCTGCCAGCGCCAGCTGGTACGGCCGTACTATTTTGTCAGAGTCGCAGCCCAGGACCCACGCCAGGATGACGTAAATGTATTTATTCTCAAATCTGTCCAGGGGTATGGGGCCAGTTGGCCACTGTCCGGGCGCCAGCGGAGTCTTCAACTCCGAGTCGAGGAATTCCCTCATCCTCTTCGTCTGCGTAAATCGCCCCGTCTGCTCATCTAGATTTATTCTTCTGACAATTGTGCTGGGGTCGTACTGCAACCCTGGGGCGAACGCTGGCTGGACGCTTTCCCGGAAAAGTGTGAACAACACCTTTCCTTTGTTGTCGCAGACTTGCCGGGCAGCTGGTTTGTAATATTGTACAATCGCCTCAACCAGCTCTGGGCACCGATGAACAGGAGGGCACAAGAACCAGTACAGGTTCGATTTGTATGCAGCTCCGAGGTGGTGTGAGGGTGAAACCCGGTCTACCCATTTGGCAATGTTCAGCCGCAGTTTGGAGAGGCTGATGGAGAAGGAGCCATCTTTGTATCCAGCCAGGTGGTTAACGGGTGGCGGCGGAATTTGCCCAACCACGCGTCTCTTCGTACGGCTCTTCTTTTTCTGGTCCGGCGGCGCTTCACTCTCATGAGCGCTCGACTCTGGTGATTCCTCAGCTTCGCGCCGTTCTTCACTGGATTGCGCCTGTACGGGCGCTTTCCCCTTGTCCATCCTTTTCGAAACAGCAGAGGAAGGAATTACGACTTCTGAGTTTGTCAGCTTTATTCCTTGCAGTCAGAGAATCAGCTTGAACGTTTTGAATTTTCTGGTTGCGCCAGGGCCCCTTTTGTAGACAACGACCGCAACATTAATGGCGCGAGGGAGGGCGTTAGGGCAGTTAACTTGGAGTTGGTGGAGGCGTTATTATTTTTGGCGGCTGCGTGTGGGTTTATTTTTGAAAAGCGCACCCCATTAGCCGTTGGTCCAAACGCACCTTACCTTTTTAATGCATCATCCTTGAAAGATGTGCAATCATTAAACCACCTTGGGCGTCGTGCCATTGCTGACGTCATCGCCACCATTTGGGCACACTTTACTAGGAAGAATTTTCTGGCCTATGACCCAACTTCGCCCTGTGCCGTACTTCGCCCTGGGCCAACACTTAGAATTTTTTTATATATTTGCCGTGGTGGACCATTCGAACTTCGCCCGAAATTCGGGGCGCACTCGGACTTCGCCCGAAAAATGGGCGCAATCCGACTTCGCCCGGCAACAGGGGCGCAATCTGATTTGACACTTAGACGCTTTCAGCTTCCCGCGTCGGATCACTCAGACTTCACCCAAAAAAAGGGCGCAATCCGACTTCGCCCAGTTTCGCTTGCGCAGTCTGACACTTGGCATTTTCTTGCTGTCTGCTACCCAACTGCGCCCTTTGGAGGGGGCGCAGCCCGACTTCGCTGCGAAGTAGGGTTGAGCAGCCATACTTAGTCATTTTAGCTCCCCTTTTCAGCTGCCTTCTTCCGAACTTCGCACCGTTCGAGGAGCGCTACCCGACTTCGCTGCGAAGTCGGGCTCTTGCCTTGGTTTTACTTGGGCTTTTGAAAAATTAAAAACTGAAAAACTAAATGCCGAAATATATACATTCTGAAAACTAAAATGCAGAAGGGAAATCTGTACAAGGAAGGACCCATCTGGGCGCCTTCAGTGGCGGTAAATTTTGAGGTGGAACCCGTTGACGGGAATGGGGAGAAGCTGTCCCTCCATGTCCCGGAGCACAAATGCATTGAACTGATTTACCCGGGCAATCTGATAAGGGCCCTCCCAGAGGGCGTCAAACTTGCCGTGGTTGCCCGGTTTCGCCTTTAGCGAGTCCCACTTCAGCACCAGGTCCCCGATTTTGAAAACTCGGGCAGTGGTACCTTTTGCGAACCAGCCTTGTGTCGCTTCAGCGTGTTTGGTGAAGGCCTGGTACGCTTTTTCTCTGTCTTCCTCCAACTGCAGCAGTTGGCAAAGTCTGTCATCTACCGGATCCCCGCTGCCTCTCTCTTCATCAAGCATCCAGAGAGCGGGAATTTCGATGTGGGTTGGCAAGACTGCTTCTTTGCCGTATACGAGCGCATAGGGGGACGTTTTAATGGACTTCTTGAAGGATATCCTATCCGCCCACAGCGCCCGATCCAGGAGTAGGTGCCAAGTCCTCTTGTTTTTCTCTACTGTCCTCCTGATGATTTTCAGCAGATTCTTGTTGGTGGACTCGGCAAGACCGTTCCCTTGTGGGTAGTAATTGGAAGACATTTTGTGATAAATGTCGTATTTGCTGGTGTACTCCGTGAGTACAGCACCTGCGAACCCCGGACCATTGTCCGTTACTATTGACTCAGGGACCCCGAAACGGGTAATGAGGCTCTCGAGGAACCTGATGACCGTCTCCTGGTCCGCATTCTTTGTGGGGATCGCCTCTGCCCACCGCGTGAAGTAGTCGGTGGCGGTAAGAATGAACTTGTGCCCTGGTTGCAGAGTTCGGTGTAATCACCCCGATAAAGTCCAGACCCCATTGCTGAAACGGAGTCTCGGCTTGGATCGGCTGAAGGGGCAGGGGTGCTTTTCTATTTCTGCCAGCAAATCTCTGGCATTGATCACATTTTGTACAGACCGCATGCGCGTCTGTAAAGAGAGTGGGCCAGTAGTACCCAGCTCTGATTATTTTCAAGGCCGTAGGCCTTGCAGAATGGTGACCCCCAGGCATCCCGGAGTGGAATTCTCCGAGGACCCTGAGTTGGTCTGGTTTCCTGACGCACCGCAACAGGATGCCGTCAATGTTCTTAAAGTACAGCCCCTCGGGGCGAAGAGTGTATTTCAGTGCACCTAGCCGAAACCTCCTTCTTTGTGAGGCATTCAAGTGGTCTGGACATCTTCCGGTGCAGAAATATTTTACCAGGTCATCTGTCCAGTCGCACTCCTCGGGTAAAGAGTTGGCTAGGTTGGTGTTTGTTGCTGGATCCTCCCACTTACAGGCGGATATCTGGGCTGCTGCGCTTCGGGCCAGCTCCTGGCACAAGGCTCGGCCTCTGATGAGCTTGGTTGGCCGCACTTCGATGTCGAACTCCTGGATTTTAGCAATCCATCCTGCTCTCTTGTGACCCGGCTCTCCTTGTATGATGAAGCTTCGAACGTCCGGGTGTATCACAAAGACAGTGGTTCGGCTCTGGGAGACAAAGTGCCTGAACTTCCGGAGAGATTTCATAACTGCGTGAACCTGCCGCTCTATAAAGTTGTACTTTTCTTCATGCGGCTGAATCACTTGGCTCAGGAACGCTATGGGGCGCTCTTCGCCATCGTCTCCCTTCTGTGTCAGGACTGCAGCGTAACTCTCGGGTTCTCCCACCGCGTACAGGATGAAATCCTTGGAGTAGTCCGGGTTTATCAACACCGGAGCTTGTGCAATGCGGGCCTTGATTTCCTCGAAGGCTTGCCTCCTCTCATCAGTCCATAAGAATTCTGTATCCTTTTTCAGCAATTCGGCCATGGGCTTGATTACCTGTGCGAAGTCCGGTACGAACTTCCGCACGAAGTTGATTTGGCCGAAGAAGGACTGCAGCCCCTTCTTGTCAACTAGGGCGGGTAAGCGGAGGAGGGCTTCTGCTCTATCAGGGTCCACGGCTAGGCCTTTCTCGGAGATGACATGCCCCAGCAGCTTACCTTCTTTTACCGCGAAGACAGATTTCTTCGGGTTTATGGAGATGCCGAATTCACGACACCTTTCAAATATTTGCCGCAGGTGGGGAACATGATCCTCTCTCTTGTGAGAGAATACAGTCATGTCATCCAAGTAGATGACAATAACTTTGTTGAGCAGCTCTCGGAAGGCCAGGTCCATGGCTCTCTGGAATGTGGCGCCAGCATTGGATAAGCCGAAAGGCATGCGCTGATAGGCGAACGTTCCCCATTTGGTGGTGAACGCCGTCTTATGCTGGTCCTCATCCTTGACCCAGATCTGGTTGTAGCCGGAAAAGCCGTCTAAGAGGGAAAATCTCTGGGCTCCAGCAACTATATGGAGGATCTGATCGATTTGGGGAAGCGGATAATGGTCCTTGAGGGAGGCCTGATTCAGATTTCTAAAGTCCACACAGAGACGAATGTCTCCGTTCTTCTTCCTCACGGGAACCAAGTTCGCAACCCAAGATGAATGCTTGATGGGGTAGATGATCTTGGCTTCCAACATCTTCAAGAGCTCGGCCTTCATCATGGCCTCGATCTTTGGATTGACAGCCCTCTGCTTCTGTCGGAATGGCTTGGCGCCATCTTCTAGCTCAATGGTATGCTGGATGATATTTCTGTCATACCCCTTCAAGTCCTGGTAGCACCAGGCTACTATGTCAGGGAACTCTCGACACAATGTTCTGATCTGCTCGAGTTCCTCTGTGGTGCAGTCTGTCCCGACCTTAATTGTTTTTCCAGGTTCGAGCTCCAGGTCGGCGTACTGCTTCGGGTCTACTTTGATCCGGTGTGATATTGCTCTGTCATTTTGATCAAATAGACTCTCAAGTGTAATCAGTCCTTTTGGGACATGATTATTTTTCAGCTGTATCAACCCCTCATATTGCTCGTCATCAGGGTCTCTACCTTCGATTGAACACGCTTCGTTAACCAAAAATGTGACGATCTCCTCGTCACAACCAAACACCTGCTAGCGGGTGTCTTTATCAGGCACAGAAGGCCTGTAAATGGTACGGACCGGCTTCGGCTTCTGGACAGTGTCATCAGCCGGAACGTACCTGGCTCCAACAGACGCCAGAATGTCAGCATGCTTGTTTTTCTCACGTGATATAGCCTTGACATTCAATGAGTCGAAAGACTCCATCAGGTCCCACACCCGATTACGGTACGCCTTGAGATAGTGCTTCTTGGAGGCGCACTTGTTCGTAATCTGGTGGCACACCAGCTCTGAATCGCCAAAGATCTGCAGATGCTTAATCCCCAGCCTCTCCGCTTTTCGCAAACCCAAGCACAAGGCTTCGTACTCCGCCGCGTTGTTGGTACAGCTCCAGGCCAGCCTGTAGGTGTAGTCCTTCTGGATCCCGGTTGGGGAAACCAAAAGTACACCAGCACCGGCGCCATTTTTGCATCGTGCGCCGTCAAAGAAAAGCTTCCACAGCTTTTCAGGTGCAGGTCCCACTTCTTTCTTGGCCGACTTGTCAAGCCTCTCAGGCTGAACAACAGTGTAGCAGCCTTGCTCAGTTTCAATCACGGCGTTGAAGTCCCGCAAGGAGAATTCATCTTCTACTTGCAGCAGCTCAAGAGCTTGCTCTGTCATGTCTACTACCACCAGTTCTTCCTCCGTCATCTGAACCATGCAGTCCTGCGACTCTTCTCCGGTTATCTTCTCTACTAGGAAAGTGGAAGGCTTCTCGTTGTAGATCTTCAGTCTCCTTCCTTTAAAGGGCACTTCCATGTGTGAGTAGTCTAGAGACAGATACCCTCCTAACTTCGCAGTGAACTCCCTGGAGAGACACATGCCGAAGTAGGGTTCCAAGTCGACGACCACGACCTCTTGGATGACCACGATGTCGAGAGCTTTGTGCAGCCGAATAGGGATGTCTTTAATGACACCAACCGTCTTGACAGGGGTGCCGTCCAGTTGCAGCACGCCTTGGCTGCTCCTTGTGTACTCCATCCCGATCTCGTCGCAGACGGCTCTCGGCATAACAGTCGTGGAAGCGCCAGAGTCCACCATACAGTTGTGTACTATGTACCCTTGCATCCGTAATGACAGATAGAAGGGAGGTGGTCTGTTCTTCCCAGTGGCCGAGACCGTCAGAGGTTGCACCAGAACAACGGGCTGTATCTGCTTGCCATTCTTCATGATCTTCAGAGATTCCTGCAGCAGATCAACCTGGCCTGGGAGTTGAAGAGCATCATACATGCTGATTCTTGCGGGGGTCCTCTTTAATTCGTCTACTATGCTGTAGCCCAAGGTGCTAGCTCCTTCCGCTTCTTTTGTCGGCTCATACTTCGTCCGGTACTGCTGAGTGGCCTCAACTCTCTGTCTCTTGGTCAGAGACGGATATCTCAGCTTCTCCCGAGCTTGTTCTTTGGTTTCAATTGGAGGCTGAGCAGCGGGAGCTTTAGGCACGGGAGCTTTGGCTACGGGAGGCTTGACTGCGAGAGTCTTCTCTTTGGCCGTGTAGGGCCACAACCTCTTATCAAGTGGTAGCCCAGCAGGTTGCCCTTTATCTCTTCGGGCGTATACCTTTAAGGGCTTTGCAGTGGCTTCAACAGACTTTCTGTCTTCCTTGGCAAGAGGCGGTAACGGATCTTCCTCTGGGACGGCGAAGTTACTTTCATCGCCCAGGATCATGTAGAGTTCTTCATCCTCTATGGCGCTGCCGGCCAAGGTCTGGAGGTAGTGTTGATGCAGAGTGCAGTCATCCTCCGCATGCGGGTCATTGCACGTGGTGCACCAGTTGACCTGGTCAGAAGTACCAGGTTGGTCTTCAATGGCAGCATTTCTTGGAGGGGGCCGCCTTTGCAGTTGTTTCTCGGGGGTCCTGTCTTTTGTCAATGTCGGGGGCGGATATGGCCTCCTTGGAACAAGGTCCATCTGGGCCTGTTTCTTCTTTAGGATGGTCATGTCGTTGGACATGGTGTGATACCCAGAGGCCAGAGCCCGTACCTCCTGGAGGATTTTATTCTGAATATCATTGTCAGGAGGCGGCGGCAACTGAGCTGGGGGAGGTAATGCAGCCAATGGAGGAGGTGTAGAATATTGTGCATACTGCGGAGGAGCAGGGAGCGCCGGAAAATGCGGAGGAGGAGGGTTAGGATAATGTATCTGTGGTGGACCATAAGGATTCACGACTGGCGCCGGATTCCATTGCTGCTGGGGTTGCTGTCCTGAAGTAGACGACACTGAATCGGAAGCTGATGGATACTGAGATCGGGGGAAATCAGGGTAAATAGGCGGCTGTACCCTGTGCGGAAGTCTGCCGATGGAAATGATATCCATTTCAGCTTGTTGGGCAGCCTCGTACAGAGCGGGGAATGTGTCGATTCTGGCTACCTTCAGCAGCAGGCAAATGTCTGAATTGAAGGACCTCAGGTAGTAGTAGGCGGCCTGACCTGCTGAAGGTCTGAGTTCGCGAGGCACTCGTTTCCAAGACCTCGCAAACCTGATGTTGAAGTCTGACACCTCCTCTTGGGGGTGTCGCTGTATGCTTTGGAATTGATGCAGCAAAGAAGAGGGATCAGCAGACTCGTTGCATCCTTTCACGAGCCTGCCGGCTAGTCGACGCCACCCTGTGATGGATCCCTCTGGCAGTGATCTCCACCGAGAGAGAAGCTTTCCCCCGAGGGAAAGGGCCGACGAGACGGGTCTTCACACCTTCGTCAGTGATGGAGTGTAGCGCAGCCAGGGCTAGAATGTCCGATGAGGCCTGGAAATGCCTCAATCATAACATGTTTTGAACACTAAAATTGCCTATAAACTCTTATGTTTTATCTGATATGTTAGTTAAGTTGATTCAATATGTTGTATATTAACCATTTTGCATGATCAATGTATTTGGAATATTATATGCTGATTTTTACAGCTTTTTGCATAGTTTTGTGTTCTTTTTGCTATGACTTGCTAAAATGGGATATGCTTAGAATAATAGCAGCATTTCACTAATCATGTTTTGATTTGTCTTAAGCATTTATTTCACCTAAATCTGGCAACGAGTGCAAGCGGCTATTCTTTGTGCAGCAAAAAACTGGTCTTTCCCATGTAAATTCCAGCCAACTGTCCATAAATAGCAAGGCATGGAATTCACATGTGGAAAGAGATGAAGACCATTGGAATTTGATCTTAAGAGATAACCCACCTGAGAGATGCAGAAGAAATCATTGGAAAAGCACACATTTGTTCATTTCGAAGTATCTTCGGAATGAACAGATATCTTTGAAATGAGAGAAAACAATGTCTTCGGAATGAGCGGATCTTCGGAATGAAGAATGCAGTGTCTTCGGAATGAGCGGATCTTCGGAATGAAGAATGCAGTATCTTCGGAATGAGCGATCTTCGGAATGAAGAATGCAGTATCTTCGGAATGAGCGATCTTCGGAATGAGAATTGCATTGTCTTCGGAATGAAGCCACTTATCTCCGGAATGAAAATAGAATGCATTTTTTTGACTTGTTGACCGATTTTTGAAGCTGGAAAAAGGGAAATAAAGGTCGAAAAAGGTAAAGGAAAAGATCTTCCATCTGTCTTTGCCGTCATTGCCGACCAAAGCCATCATTAATGGAAAGATCAAAGAATAAACCCAGAATTTGTTGCAGCATAGTAGGATTAGATCTTTTGAGATATTCTTTGTTTGTAATCAGATCATAGGACAACTATAAATATTGCTCCCATTCAGGTTGAGCCTAGTAGGTAGTAAGTAGTAAGAAAAGAGTAAGGAAGCTAGGAGAAAGCAAAAAATACAGAGAATAGGTAGAAATTGACTGTTACAGTCCTGTAACAATTTTTCAGTAGAATTCTTGTAATCATGTTCTTTCATCAATAAAGTGCACCAGTTCTATTTCATATTGCTTGTAAATGAGTGTGATTAAGATCTAGAGAGAGAGAGAGACTCATACCTTCTTCTGGACAAGGAGGCTGGCCACTTCCAGACCTAGGAGGAGGACTAACAAGCAGAATGAGTTGTAGAACTTGTTATTTCAATTGCTTGTAAACAGCTGACAATATCTGTAGTCTTAGTTTATTTATGCTTAGATTAATCTTGTGCTTAATGTTTTAGTTGTAATATTTACTTTCAGCAAAGCTTCCATTTTATTTCAGACTGTTATTTCCAGAATTTGTTGTTTTCTGCAATTTCTTGCATTCTGTGTTTTGTTGTCAACCCCTGCACAAAATATTGACAACCTTCTATTACAGAGTCTTGACAGGGTTTTATTTTCCATGCTATAATTAGATTTCCATTGCTGCAAAAGTAAATAGATTTCCTTTATGCAATTAGAATCAGACTTTCAATTCTGCAACTGTTATTTCTGCAACATAATTAGGTCTCATTCTGCAATTGTAAATCAGGATTTCATTTCTGCAATTAGATTAAGGTTTAATTTATGCAATTAGAGATAGGAATGTCCTAAAACCCCCCACACAACCGGTTCCACCAATAAGACCTGTTGCTCTAGATTGACCTAAGTTATAGTTGTTTCACTTCTTCTTTCATAGATAGCCTTGTACACAGCCCTGGATTGACAAATTCATTGAGAATTAATGATGGTATAATGACTACGCATCATTTTGGCACCGTTTCCAAGGAATAGTGTTGCCAAAAAAAAAACAAACAGTCCAATAGCTGTAATCAGACTAAGCTGTGAAAATTCAAGTTAAAATCTGAATACAACAGCTGAGTAAGGTAACAACTATTGATTTAATTTATGTCACTCAAGAGTAAACATGAATGAATAAGTCTAGGGATGAATGAGTAAGTCTAGAACTACCCCAAAGGATCCCTGGCTTGTTCCATTAAGGAGATCTTCACGCCTAAGGGGTGAATCACCTGTGTTTGAACTACCAGAAAGATTGATAGAAAAATCACCAGTCTCACCATCATTAGAACATTTTGAGAAAGGAAAATCACCAATTTTATCATCATCAGAATATCCTAAGAAAGACAATTCATCGGACTCATCATCAACGAGAGAGGCTTGGACCTCTTGAGAGAACAATTTGGGAAGCTTTAACTTCTCCCAACAAACAGGAAACTATGGCGAGAAGGAGGCAATATAGATGGCCAACATGGCTATGTCCATAATGAAGGAGATGATCGGGATATGCCCCAACCTTCCAGAACATTTGAATATCCTATTAGTCTGAATCCAACACAAAACTCTCCCATGAAGACCATTTCACCTTCGGTACTTCCAACCTTTCGAGGTGTTGTATCTGAAGATCCTGATAGATTTTTGTTTGAATTCAAGGTAGTGTGTGAGACCTATGATTATATAAATGACAATCAAAAACTTAAGGTTTTTCCCTCAACACTCAAGGACTCGACATTACGCTGGTTCATGAGTTTAGAGCCAAATTCCATAAGAACCTGGGATCAAATGGAAACTGTGTTTTTAGACAAATATCAAGAGTATTGCCGTGTAAGGAATAGAAAAGATGAGTTATTCAGAATTAAGCAAGAAGATGATGAAACATTGGAAGATTATCTTGATAGGTTCTCCTTTGTTCAAAGGAGATGTGGACTTGTAGAACCGAAATTATGTAAAACCATCTTTTTAAGAGGATTGCAAGATGAATCCAGAGAATTTCTGGATTTGATGGGAAAAGGAGATGTAACCACTCTCAGTAATGATGAAATTGTGGATATCTGTAGGAATTACTCTCGCACTAAGCGAGAGAAGAAGAAAAATCCGTACAAATGGCACTAATGTGAAGGACTTGATAGAGGAACTTGCAAATTTCAAAACTGATATTCTAGTGCACCTAAACACTACTTTGGGGGAAATGTCTGCAAAAGCAAAAAACACAGAACCCTTGGCAATTTATTGCCCAAGATGTAGAAATAAACATGCTTTGCGGGAATGTCCTTTGAATAAAACATCTATCTCGGCCATTTGTAGTATCCGTTCAAAAAGGCATTCAACTGATCAATGCCACCTGCTACCACAACTCAAAGCTGTGTTAGAAAATCTGACTGAGGAACTCAACTACATTGGACCAAAACAAGGGGGAAATTTCTCTCAATACCAAAATCCCCCTCGTTTTCCTACAAATTGGGGGCATAATCCTGGTACTATGCCTTGGGGACAACTAGAACCACCCCAACGTCCTTGGAATAATCCTCAATGGACAAATTCCCAAGAATGGCCACAAGCAAATTGGAGTAACTCGACCTGGAATCGGAATCAAAACAACCCCTCATGGAATCAAAACAACCCATCTTGGAATCAAAACAATCCAGACTTGGAATCAAAATCAGACTAATCCACATTGGATGCAAAACCAACCACAGTGGAGTCGGCAATACCAGTCCTATCCAAGGCAGCAAAGGAATCAAGGTCAAACTCGGCATTTGTTGCCCGCACCTAATCAAAATTTCCAAGAAAAATAGCGTAGCAAACACAAGCAAGTGAAACAACCTCAAATTCCAGCTCAACCAGTCACTAATCCAAATAGCATAAGACAGACACCTCCTGTCTATGTGGCTGAAGTTGAAGAAAATGTTGAAATTAATGTTCTTGATTGTAGTAACATCCAACTTTGTTCAGGAAAAGTTGTACACGAACCAATTTCAAATGAAATTAAAGAAAATGAAGAGCAAGAATCATTGGAACCGAGAGAAAGTACAACCAACAATAGAGACGAGAAGAAAAATTGGAACCGGAGAAAATCCAACCAACAATAGAGAAATAGACAAAACCACGAGCGAGAACAGTTACCAAGGATAATTCCATATCCTAAAATATTCAATGCAATACCAGAAAATTATGAGTCGGAAGCTGGTCAAAGAACTCAAAAAGTTAACTATATCATTGCCCTTATTGCAAGCCATTAAGGAAATACCGAGAGATTAACGAGTACTATCCAAAATTTGTGCATTAAAAGAGCGAGGAAGAAAAAAGAAAGCATTTCCTAAAGCTGTGCGGGGTTGAAGGGAAGATAGCTGATCTCTTATACTGGAAAACTAGTACCTCCAAAGTATAGTGATCCGGGAAGCCCGGTTATCACGAGTCACCATAGGTTCGAGTACCAATATCAAATGTCTTAGTAGATCTAGGAGCTGCAATAAATGTCATGACCAAGGATACAATGAAACAATTACAGCTCAAACATCTCAGCCCCACATTTACGGTTTTAGAAATGGTTGATAGGTCGGTTGCAAAACCTGAAGGTATCATTGAAGATGTCCCTATAGAAGTTTCTTCTTGGGAATTCCCTGCAGATTTTTTGGTTTTACAGACCAAGAAATTCAGCACATGGATATCCCATTATTTTGGGAAGACCTTGGCTTGCAACTGCAGCAGCCTTCATAGACTGTAGATCTGGAAATATGACTATTTCAAATGGTATTGATCTGAAACAGATTTCTTTATATCCTCCTGCAAAACCATCTAGCAAATTTTTAGGTCAGTTATGGTTTTCGAGCTCGGATGAAGAACCGAGAAGAGGTCATTTCTACACTAGCTACCTTAGTAGTAAGAGAACACACAGAAGACCTCGGTGACACAGAAAATTTAGAAAATGAAACAATCCTGATGAATGTTCTGCATGAACAAGGTTTAGAAGGGGAAGCAACAAATATCCAACAGTTGTTAAGTAATGAGGAGAATCAAAAATCTGAAGATGAACCATTTGTACTATCACAAGGAAACTCTGTTTCACTACCACATGGATGGCACCATCATCTGATTTTTCCTTCTCATTGTTCCATACATGATATGCTTCCATCAAGCAGCAATAAAATAGAAACTGCTTCTCTTCTCCCAACTCAGCAATGTCCTCTTAATCCCCTAATCACCAGGTATGAAGGAGTGAATTCGGTCCTTCTAAATACAAAACAAATAGAAGTCCAACCGGGCAAATTTTTGAACATTTACGACCGACTTACTAGGGAAGAGGAAGAAAAATTGATAGTTGTCTTGCGAAGCATGTTCATGCTTTTGCTTGGAACTACAAAGATATGTCGGGAGTTCATCCTGATATATGTACCCACAGAATCTATCTTGAAGAAGTCAAGCCGGTTAGACAACCCCGAGAGAAGATTGAATCCTGCCTTAAGAGATATTGTGAAAGAAGAAATTGAAAAACTTATGGAAGTAGGATTCATTTACCCAATTTCTGATAGCCAATGGGTTTCTCCATTGGTAATAGTTCCTAAGAAAAATGGAAAAATGAGAGTATGTGTAGACTATAGAGAGTTGAATAAGGTGACATACAAAGACCATTTTCCATTACCTTTCATAGATCGGGTGTTAGATACTCTTCTTTGGAAAAAGATACTTTTGTTTTCTTGATGGATTTAGTGGATATAATCAAATTCAGATTGCACCTGAAGATCAAGAGAAAACAACTTTTACATGTCCTTGGGGAACATTTGCCTATAGGGTTTTACCTTTTGGTTTGTGTAATGCCCCAACAACTTTTCAGTGAGCAGTCCTAGCAATTTTTGTTGATCTGACCACCAAAAGTGTTGAAATATACATGGATGATTTCATAGTATGTGGACGAGACTTTTGATTTTACATTGGAAAATCTTGACAAAGTCTTAACTCGTTGTGAAACATACCGGTTATCCTTGAATCCAGAAAAATGCTTCATGATGATGAAGGAAGGGATAGTTCTTGGTCATCACATCTCTCTTGAAGGGATCCAAGTTGATCCAAAGAAGGTGGAAATTATCAAGAATCTCCTTCCTCCTAAAACTTAGACTAATGTCGAAGCTTCCTAGGACACATTGGTTTTTATCGCAGGTTTATTCCCAACTTTAGTACAATAGCCAGTCCTATGTTTGCCCTATTGACTAAAGATTCTGAATTCTCCTGGACTGCAAAGTGTCGGGAAGCATTTGAAGCTACGAAAGAGAAATTGATAACTCCACCTGTGCTCGAGAGGACCTAATTGGACATTACCATTTCACATACGGATTGATGCCTCCAATACAACAATTGGAGCGAGCATTAGGACAAATTGACAATGGTGAACACTATACCATCTACAACATTAGCAAGAACTTGACAGGAGCCGAGAAAAATTATACAACTGAGAAGGAATTTCTAGCAGTAATTTATGCCATCAACAAATTCGGGCATTATATCACAGGTTATCAAATATTTATTCACACGAGATCATACAACCATTAAGTATTTGATGAATAAACCTATGGTAAGTGCAAGAATTATTCGTTGGTTGTTGTTGCTTGCAAGAATTTGATATCACTATAATCAACAAACCGGGGAAAGCTAATGTTGTGGCAGATTTCTTGTCCGAGGTTGCGAGAACACGGATGAAGGGGAATTAGTTGATGACACTTTTCTTGATGAAAAACTATTTGCTATATCGGTCCAATCACCTTGGTTTGCGGATATAGCCAATTATTTGGTCACGGGGAAAGTTCCTCCACATTTCACTTCAAAACAAAAAAAACAATTGATCAAACAGAGTTCTTCTTTTGAATGGATTAAGGGTATGCTTTTTAAGTGCAGTCCTGACCATGTGTTACGTAGGTGCATCCGAAAGGATGAAGTGTATGATATCCTTAGAGCTTGTCATGATGAACCCTCAGGTGGACACTATTCCGTAAAAAGCACTGTTAGGAAAATCTTAGGGACGAGGATATTATTGGCCATCTCTTCACAAGGATGTGAAAAAGTACACGAGGCATTGTGATGCATGCCAAAGAATGGGGAAACCCACTCATACAAATGAGATGCCATTGCAGCCTCAAATGGTTTTAGAACCATTTGAGAGGTGGGGAGCTTGATTTTGTAGGACCTATTGATCCACCTTCTCAAGGAAAGGTGCATATTCTAGTATGCACTGATTACCCGACAAAGTGGGTAGAGGTGCGTGCTTTCAAACATGCTCGTGAAGAGAAGGTCATTGATTTCTTGTATACTCGGATTTTTTAGAGATTTGGAGCCCCACGGTCTATCACCACGGGACCAAGGACCCCAATTTGCATCCAAAGTCATAAAGGCATTTACAGAATTGTATGAAATCAAACATAGGAAATCATCACCTTACCACCCACAAGCAAATGGCCAGAGTTGAGGTAACAAACGAGGGAACTAGAACGCATCTTGACAAAAATAGTAGCTTTTCATAGGAGGAATTGGCTAGATAAATTACACGAAGCGGTTTGGGCCTACAATACTACTTGGAAGTCCACTACTTTGGATTCACACCTTATGAACTAGTCTTTGGTAAAAAGCCCCTCTTACCTATTGAATTTGAGCTACTAACATTGCGCACAACATTGGAAATTGGAATTGAATTGTCGCGAGGCACAAGACAGGACAGGATTCTACAGCTGAATGCATTGGATGAACTTAGATTGGATGCTCTGCACCAAAGCGAGGTAATTCAGGAGCGAGAGGAAGTTGTGGCATGACAGTCACATTCGGCGAGAGGAAACTTCAACAAGGAGATTGGGCTTTACTGTTTGATTCTTGCTATGAAGACTTCTTTGGAAAACTGAGAACTAGATGGTTGGGACCTTACTGGATTGAAGAGGTATTTGACAACGGAGCAGCTCGTCTATCTCCTATTGATGGATCACAAAGGAAGTTGGTAGTAAATGGACATCGCCTCAGAGTGTACCATACACCTCCGACTAAAGAAGAATTCTTGCAGCAACTTGATAGTTTGGATACACAACAGGTGGAAGAGATTCCCTCTTCCACTTCAAAACAATCAGCATGATCATGGATTTCAAGAAAAAACAGAAAATACAAAAAAATCAAAAAAATAGAAAACAAAAAGATGAATAAATTCTGATTATGAATTCCTTCACGGGCATGATTTCGGGGGAAATCATGAAATTCCTTCATGGGCATAGTCAGGATAAAAAAAAAAAAGAAAAGAGAGAGGTAAAAAAAAAAAAAAAAAAAAAAAGAGAGAAAAATGAATAACTCAGCAGTGAAAACCTTTTTAAGGCACTACTGGGTTGGTATGCATGAAAACCAGTTTTTTGGCATGTATAACCTTGAGAAATTTCTGAACCATCATTGTACAAATTCACCAAGTGCACTTGTTTTGAAATGTTGTAGAAAATCTCAGCAGAACATCAACAAAGGCGAGTCATTCTTCAAAACTGGCATTAACTGTTTTTATCAGGTATATATTTCTTACATTTCTTCATTGTAAAATGATTGGTATATAGTATATGACGATTAACCATTAGCATAAAAGGTATTCATAAGAGTTGGCATACTTAAAACATGTTTTGAAAATGAAAATATTGATTTCTGCCTAATCTTCGGAACAAGAATGCCAAACACAGTGCCTGTTGTATTATCTTCGGATTGAAATTGTCTTCGGAATGACAATAGAATGAATGTTGCACTTTGTCTTCGAGAAAGAAGCTTTGTCTTCGAAATGACAATTTGTCTTCGGAATGAAACTTTGTCTTCGGAATGACGACTTGCTGCATCATCTTCGGAATGAAGATCTGTCTTTCGAATGACGATTTACCTTCGCAATACAGCCTGATCTTTGGAATAAGGATTGATCTTCGGAATGAGGATTAATCTTCGGAATGAAGATTTAAATTTGCAAAGAAGACTTGTCTTCGGAATGAAGGCCTGTCTTCGGAATGAAATTATAATCTTCGGAATGAAGTTTTTTGCAATGAAACTATAATCTTCGGAAAGAGCATTTCCACGTGGCATCCAAGAACGACAAGGTACGATAAAATCAAATTCTTTTAGCTGCATACGATAAAAAGGGACACGTGTCAGCAAGGATATGGTTTATTTTGCATGGTACTAGAATCAAGGAAGACATGGTTTATTTTGCACGTGAGAATCTGCGGACTAAACAGAAAAATTAAAACCAAATGAGGTGGATTTGATGGCAAGGACGTCCATGCAATCATTGACGGATAGGTGTTCGGTGCAATAGTAGAAATGCGTGCCACCTTTCTTTTCGAAGACGTGTTTGCGAAGTACAGTGCTCAGGTTACGGTTCATTCCGAAGAAGCAAACGAGAAACAGGGCAAGCGAAGACTTAGAACTAAACCCTGCAAATCTGCAACATAAAAACTAGAGATCCAACAAAGGAATAGCAGCAGCAGTGAACGGTTTTTAAATAGAAAATATGGGGCGAAAGATCAGAACGGAACCAGCAGATACCACCTACCTCCGAGAAAATCTGGCAGTCCTGCAGATTTTTGAAGATGGAGGGCTTATGCCATTTCTGGATAAGTTTAATGGGTCCTCTGAAGATTTGGCTGGCATGTTCGCCCATACATTCAGAAACAACCGAGCACATGTTAACGACATGACTATTGAGGTAACCCCTGAAATTTTAAGTCAGATTCTTGAGCTGCCATTAGAAGGGATTTCAATTTCTAGATCCGGCAAGAATACATTGGCAAGTGTAGTTAATCAATTTGTAGAAGAAAATGATAGAGAGCCAGAGTATTTAACCCATAACAACGCATGCAAAGGGTTAAAAAGGGCCGACCTATAGGAACCCTGGGATGAAGTAGCCACCTAGGTAATTAAATTCCTAACCTGTGAAGGGCAGTATGTGTTGTTGTCGGGGCATCATCTACGAATTTTAAACCATCTCAGACATGGTGAGCAGCAACCGAAAGTTAGGGTAAACCTTCCCCTGTATCTGTATCAAGAATTAAAAAACATGGCAAAGAGATATCAGGAGGGCAAAGGAAGCCTTCGCCACCATGGCCTCATCAAACTAGTTTGCCAACACCATTTTCGAGGAAACCCTAGGAGTTTTGATAGGTTTTACTCTACCTTAAATGATGTCATTTTTAGGGATGAAGATGAGGAAGAAGAAGAACCAGATGCTGCTGACATTGTTGTAGAAGAAGAAACAGCTACTGCAGAAGCTGTTGCAGAAGATGAAACAGAAATTGCCACAGAAGTTGTTACAGAACCACACCCAGCAACAGCAACAAAAAACCTTGCTCCTGAACCCTCAACTTCACGAACCAAGAAACAAAGAAAAAGAGGATGCTGTGCCTGGCAGCGAGAACAGAAAAACAAAAGAAGGTTCATTTTTTTGGAGTGACTACTGATTTGATAGAGCAAGAAATAACAAGGGAAACAGAGGCATCTGAAACTCTCCCCACAACCCCTGCTGACACCAGGAAACAGAGCAAAAAGAAGAAGTTTGCATCTGGAACTAGGAGGTCCACTAGAATCCATTTGAAAGAAACAACAGAACAGGTTATGGAGGAAGAAGAAGGACAAAGCAGCCCAGATGTCACAGAAATACAACCGACCTCTAAAAATTTTCTAGAATTCCATGAACAGATAGTTGAGGCAGAAACTGGGCAGGATAATTTAGAGGCTACAGTTCAACAGGCTACAGATATGGTAGATGCCCTTATAGACAGTTTTATAGAGCCTCCTGAACAAGAACAAATTGTTGTAGAAGAAGAGATATTGGTTGAACAACCAACTACAGCTGACTTGTCTGCATCAGCTTCTGAAGCAGAAACAGAAGTGGAAGACATCACAGAGCGGTTGAAAGCGGCAAGAAGTGTTGTAGAACACAAACCAAGTGGATTGAGGAGAAAGAAAGCATCATTGAGATACAGGAAAGAAAAATTGCAGAGCTTCAACAGGAAGTGGCAAAATTGAGAAAAATGTTGTCATAGCCAACTGTATCCATTGATGAAGACAATTTGGCTCAATTGCTTTTGGGTCTATCAAAGGCAGATGACTCTGTTGAAACAGACATGGGTGTTCATTTTGAAGTGGCACCCCTTCATTATGAAGAAATGCCTGTTCATTTTGAAGCAGCACCATCTCATTCTAAAGCATTGCCTTCTTGTTCTGAAGATGCTTCAGAAATGGTAAAAAGCATAGCAGAGGATGTTGAAGATGAGCCACCAACACAGGAACAGTCCCAACAGCAAGAAAATGTTCAAGTAAGTACTCCTATTGAGGTCCTTGTATTTCAAACTGTTATACTTTCAACAGATAAGGGGTACAAGTAGAATTACTATCTGATGACAACCCAATAGAAATAGCAAATAAGGGGGTACAGGTAGAATTATTGGTAAATAGTCAACTAGTGGAAGTGGAAGAAAAAGGAGTTCAGGTAGATCTGCTGCCTAGGATCCCCCCTGTAGTCAGACCACCTAATACTTGTGTCTCTAGAGCGAGTATAATGCGGACATAGCCAATTGGATGATTAGATATGAGCAGCTTGCCACTAAGACCGAGAAATTCAAATTGGAAAGGAAACAACTAGAGGCAAAAGAAAAAGAAAACCAAGCATTAAAAGAAAAAGTGTCTGACTTATGCCAAATTGCTGAATTTTTAGTTCAATTTAGACGACCGACCAGATTTTATAGCCTTATTTTGAAGGAGAAATACCTCAGATGGCAGGTCATGAGGATTAGTTCAAACCTCCCATATAAATTGGACACAACTGCAGATTTCTTGGAGGCATATTTTGACAGCCCCATAGAACAGAAAAATCTCCTATGTGAACTATTTTTGCATAGTTTCTTCATTCCAGAGGAAGTAGAGTTTCATCCTCAAATCTACATTGGAGATGTTCAGCTGAGAGCATTTATGTCTACTTTGCAGAATCAGCTTTACTGGGATCAAGAGAAAAAGCAGAATAAAGAGATTGAAACAAGGGCTGAATTGTTAGTCGAGCAATCCGGCCAAACCACCCGGTTATCACCGGACAACACTTCTCAATGATGAACAGGGGATGATGTAAAGAGGATGTACTTGAACAACTTAAGGGACTTGTGTGGCCGGATTCAAAAATTTTAGTGATCATAATTTTTTCCCGGCTTTGTCGGTGTGCGAGAAACAGATGGGATGAACTTTCCATGTCTTTGCGGAAAAGAGAACCCATCTCCCCCATCAACTTAGAATGGTCCGGAAGAAGAGCAGAAGGTGTAGTCCAGCTGATTGAAATCATGCAGCATAACTGGATAGGTCTTAGGTTTAGACCTCCAACCATCATTACTCCGAGTTCCATTCTATTTTGAGGACGATGCCCAACTTTGATGAACGGTTTGAAGACCGGCTCGAAACATTCGAGAAAAAAGGGGGTATTATATAGGCAAGAAATTATTCTACGGGTCATGGAATCTAAACATGGACATATGTGATTCCATAGCCCAAAGAATGCATGAGGGCATGCATTAATATAAGTTGGGGGGAAAATGATGAGGCCTGGAAATGCCTCAATCATAACATGTTTTGAACACTAAAATTGCCTATAAACTCTTATGTTTTATCTGATATGTTAGTTAAGTTGATTCAATATGCTTGTATATTAACCATTTTGCATGATCAATGTATTTGGAATATTATATGCTGATTTTTACAGCTTTTTGCATAGTTTTGTGTTCTTTTTGCTATGACTTGCTAAAATGGGATATGCTTAGAATAATAGCAGCATTTCACTAATCATGTTTTGATTTGTCTTAAGCATTTATTTCACCTAAATCCGGCAACGAGTGCAAGCGATCATTGCTGTGCAGCAAAAACTGGTCTTTCCCATGTAAATTCCAGCTAGCTTGTCCATAAATAGCAAGGCATGGAATTCACATGTGGAAAGAGATGAAGACCATTGGAATTTGATCTTAAGAGATAACCCACCTGAGAGATGCAGAAGAAATCACTGGAAAAGCACACATTTGTTCATTTCGAAGTATCTTCGGAATGAACAGATATCTTCGAAATGAGAGAAAACAGTGTCTTCGAAATGAGCGGATCTTCGGAATGAAGAATGCAGTGTCTTCGAAATGAGCGGATCTTCGAAATGAAGAATGCAGTATCTTCGGAATGAGCGATCTTCGGAATGAAGAATGCAGTATCTTCGGAATGAGCGATCTTCGGAATGAGAATTGCATTGTCTTCGGAATGAAGCCACTTATCTCCGAAATGAAAACAGAATGCATTTTTTTGACTTGTTGACCGATTTTTGAAGCTGGAAAAAGGGAAATAAAGGTCGAAAAAGGTAAAGGAAAATATCTTCCATCTGTCTTTGCCGTCATTGCCGACCAAAGCCATCATTAATGGAAAGATCAAAGAATAAACCCAGAATTTGTTGCAGCATAGTAGGATTAGATCTTTTGAGATATTCTTTGTTTGTAATCAGATCATAGGACAGCTATAAATATTGCTCCCGTTCAGGTTGAGCCTAGTAGGTAGTAAGTAGTGAGAAAAGAGTAAGGAAGCTAGAAGAAAGCAAAAAATACAGAGAATAGGTAGAAATTGACTGTTACAGTCCTGTAACAGTTTTTTAGTAGAATTCTTGTAATCATGTTCTTTCATCAATAAAGTGCACCAGTTCTATTTCATATTGCTTGTAAATGAGTGTGATTAAGATCTAGAGAGAGAGAGAGAGACTCATACCTTCTTCTGGACAAGGAGGATGGCCACTTCCAGACCTAGGAGGAGGACTAATAGCAGAATGAGTTGTAGAACTTGTTATTTCAATTGCTTGTAAACAGTTGACAATATCTGCAGTCTTAGTTTATTTATGCTTAGATTAATCTTGTGCTTAATGTTTTAGTTGTAATATTTACTTTCAAGCAAAGCTTCCATTTTATTTAGATTGTTATTTCTAGAATTTGTTGTTTTAAGCAATTTCTTGCATTACGTGTTTTCTTGTCAACCCTGCACAGAAGATTGACAACCTTACGTTACGAGTCTTGACAGGGTTTTATTTTCCATGCTATAATTAGATTTCCATTGCTTGCAAAAGTAAATAGATTTCCTTTACGCAATTAGAATCGGACTTTCAATTCATAAACTGTTATTTCTGCAACATAATTAGGTCTCATTCTGCAATTGTAAATCAGGATTTCATTTCTGCAGTTAATGATTAGTTTCCATTTCTGCAATCAGAGTAAGGTTTAATTTATGCAATTAGAGATAGGAATGTCCTAAAAACCCCCCACACAACCGGTTCCACCAATAAGACCTATTGCTCTAGATTGACCTAAGTTATAGTTGTTTCACTTCTTCTTCTGCAGATAGCCTTGTACACAGCCCTGGATTGACAAATTCATTGAGAATTAATGATGATATAACGACTATGCATCAATGTCCTGGATGTGTTCATACGTCGTCTTGTCGTATCCGTCATACGTAGGGATAGACTTTAAGGCAGCAGGGGGCACAGCTTGTTGTCCGACTAGGGCCAAGGGACCCATAGAGTCCACCTTCGAGAAGAGGTCATCATCGTTATGTTGAGCAGCCATGTCTTCTTCTGACCCGGTAGTGTACTCGGTGTCGGAACTGTCCGAAGATGTAGATTCTTCTTCGGCCTCAACTTCTTGAATTTCAGCCTCGGATTCTTGAATTTCAGCCTCGGCCTCTTGAATTTCTTTAACGCGAGCTTGGTAATCAGCCAGCCTGACGCGCTCGCCTAGAGCGTCAATGTCAATCTCGTAAAAGTCAGGCGGGTTTCCTAGATTCCTTGCTCGCCACCTTCTCGTTTACATGAAGGCGTTAGGACCGGTCTTTACGGACTCAGAGAGTATTCAGGTACGTGCAGAGTCGCCAGGTGCTCTGATTTCTAACAACAATGAAGCGAGCACTCATGCTTCGATTCTGTTTGGGGGTGGGAAACTACCATGTCCCACCGGACGTGCCAGAGAAACTGTTGGTTACAAATCTGCCATGAGGAAAGGATTTGTTGTTATTGCGCCCAGATTCGCCCACCAGATTGAAAGGCCGGAAGGAAGGAATGCCTTCCGTGCCAATCTCCGGAGAAGGTTGGCTTCCTGTGGGGTTTTTAGTGTAAGATAAGAGTGCAGGGAAAGAAATAAAAGAGCGGAAAGAGAATCCAAATGTGATTGGAGTTGGGTGGGGGGAATAAGCAGCACGACAACGAATCAATCACTACTACTAACAACATTCCTTTACAAAGCACACATTGAAACTACAACTATCATTAATCCTATGTATCCTTTATCTATGCATTCCAGGGAATACTTGATCATCAAATACCGAGTCCGGAGTTCAGTACAACAGTAAGCAATGATACAAGAAACATGAAGCAGAAATGACAAGGAGAGGCAGCATACAAGATAAAAGACAGTAAGCAGAGCCAAGTATATGCTTGTATTAGAGGCAAACACATAGCTACAATAGTTCCCTAGCAATATATTCCCCTTCCACCACTTTACAATGAATTACATGGCTATTTATAGCCTCAAGTTCCCCTCGATTACATTCGCGGGCATAAAGTCCTAGACCAAACATTAGCTGACACAAGCGGCTAAGGAGCTGCTGATGCTGACTTCTATTGGTCAGGACTGTACTTGTGGCATGGTCTCCCTGAAAGATGTACAGCCATGTGGTGGTGTGTTGGGTCAAACCCTTGGTCAGCAAGAGTGCGGGTAGTTGTTGCAGATGGAACTTCTTATCGGCTTTAAATGATGGCAACTGACGTAGATAGTGCAGCCCATGCTTTGTACTTTTCCCGGTCATGTCTCGGCTTGAACCTCGAAGTGGACACTTGTCAGATGTTTATGAGTGACACATGCTGCCTTGAAAGGCAGTTTATCCAACTTGCCCGGGATCAGAGCGCTGCCGGATTGCGTAGGTTGAAAACAACGCAGTTGGGGAGGCCTTCGTGCCCTAGTCAATTTCTGGACTGGTTTACCCAACTGCGCACCAGTCGGAGGGCGCACCCCAAATTCGCTGCAAAGTCGGGTTGCGCACCGATACTTTGCTGTCATCGTTGCTGTTCGAACTGCGCACCAAAAAGGGGTCGCACCCCGACTTCGCTGCGAAGTCGGGTTGCGCCCCAACACAGCTGACTTTTTGCTGCACTACTTCCCTAGTGCGCCCAAGAAGAAGGGCGCACCCCGACTTCGCTGCGAAGTCGGGTTGCGCCAAGCACTTAGTCAAATTTCGCTCATTTTCCTATCTGTCACACTTCGCACTGTCCCTACTGCGCTCCAACTGGAGGGCGCACTCCGACTTCGCTGCGAAGTCGGGGTGCGCCCTGACACTTAACCATTTTCAGGGAACACTTCTGGAAACTTTGCTGGGGGAAGTTTTTAAGGGGAAGAGGGAGGAATAAGACTGCAAAGAAGAGGGAGAAAGGGAGAGATGAAGAAAGGGAAAGAGAGGAAGGATGGAAAAGAGCAGGTTACTTACAAAAGCTAAAAACATGGCACCCCGTGCAAATGTGGCAACAGTAATCAAATCAGATTTTTTACTCTTGCTTGCTAATAGAAATATGGCTGTTAAGTTTGCAGAAGACACCTTGAACACATACCAAGAGAAGGAGAAATAAATTGATGAGCTATGCCTTGAGCTTAGCCTAACTCACCACTCTCTTTTGCAAGCTGAAAATCAATCAACTATGGCAGCCATGAATAAGAAACAAGAATCAGATGCAAGATACATGGAGATCAAGCAATTGATTGAAGGCATTGAGGAGCTCCATAAGGATTTTCATTTGGAGCTTAGTTGCCCACATCCGCATGAGCTTGAGGATGGATGTGTAGGCAGTGAGCTTCATAACATAGATACAGAGCTTTCATATCATAACATTCCTTTTGAGATGATGGATGAAAACCCTTGTGTTGATTCACCTTCTGTCAATTTATGATCCTACAGAGCTCTTTGGCATGGAGTTTGGTATTGGTGGTACACCTCAAGTAGAGGAGTTCTATGGTTCTATGGGAGTTGTTGAGGTGGAGGAACCTAGCGTTGGGTCTTTGGTTATCACTAGATCCACTTTTGGTGAGGTCCCTTTGATGATTAGTACAAAGCTACCTCAACATAATAGAGCCACATGGGAGTTGAGTTTCCACACCCAGGATCGAATGTTTGTGTTTTTGGGCATCGAGGACGATGGTTGGTGCATGCCTTGGGAGTTGGTTGACCAAAATAATGAAAGGTATGCTGCTGTTCACTCCTTGAACAGCCATGTTATGAATCTATTTGTGTTCATACAAGTGGATTGGAGAGAGATCCTAAGCCAAGATTGGAGAATTGCAGATTTGTTGATTAATTGGGAGGTAATTTCAGCTTGGGATGTGTTTAGTATTTGTATTTTGGTTGTCATGCTTCAGATTTTTGGTAAATTTACTCTGTGGTATGCTGATTTATCAAAAATCAGTTTATGAGATGATGATTTCAATCATGGACAGCGGTATATTACTTCATTTTCAGACCATTCAACTTATTGGAGGGGTTAATTTTTGGTATAACATGAGGTCAACAAGCATTACAACTAATATGATCCATTATTAGATGGGTTTATGGGCATCCCGAGTAGGTGTTGGCTATCATTTCATGCTAATGATTGATGTATTTCTTGATGATACTCTCATGATTATTGCTGAGTGGGAGTACTGGTACTTTTGGGATGATCATTTTGACTCATGGAGATGGAGTATTAATGTAGATTTCTTTGATTCTGATGGCAGATGCATTCCCCGGATGATTATTTACAGATCTACCTTTGTTGTCCACAACCTTGCCAGTTACTTGATAGAGATTGATCTGCATTTTGGTTGGGCCTCTATGGTGATATTTACTGGGTATCCTGCTTCTTTGTTGAGTGTAATGCTTTCTCAAGTGCTCAGTTTCATTTTAATCAGTAGGAGTGCAGGAGTAGACCATGCTGAGTTACTTCTGCATGAGTTGTCTCATGACACAGAGCTTAGTTCTTATAAGCATACCAGTTTAGATTTTGAGGATGAGCTTATTATTGAGTTGCGGAAGTATGTGCGATCCGAGCACAGTGGATTTACTGTTGTGATCAGAGTGGCGCAACGTCAGCGTGATGGTTTCTTTCTGAGGCTGTTATGGGATCTAGGTATTTTATGTGACCTCAGCCAGGAGTAGACAGTTGACTAAGGTATATTTGCTTGAGGACAAACAATCTTTGGGAAGGGCGGATTGTAATGTCCCCTTTCTAGACAATCAGTGTTCAGTGGTGATTTAGCCTATTCTTAGGTTCCCATAGGTTAAATAGGGATGTTTAGGAACCCTAAGTGGGTTGTTCCTTGGCGATCAGTGCTTCACCAACTCTCCTCTGCCTCTTTCTAGAGGCGATTCAGAGTTTTCTTCCACCACTTACTATTTTTAGGAAGTCGGAGCTGAGACGTTCAGTGGTGATGAATTTTATGGGTTTTTGTTCAAAGTAGTGCTAAGGAGTTCTGAGTCCTTCCGAGGGCTCTATTGGGTGATTCTGATGGAGTTATTATTTATAGTAACCGCTAATTTTGGCAGTGTCAGCTTTGGTTTGCTTCATTCCACATTTGGAGTGTTCAGGTTGCCTTATTTGATGAATTTATTCAGTTGCTAAGGTTGGGCAAAATATTTGGAAGTTATTAAAGTTATTTTTTAATTAAAAAGGGCCAAATGATATAAAAAAAAAAAAAGTAACTATGTTTTTTTGTAAAAAAACGTTGTCCTACTAGGCCAAGGGGGTGGATGCACATCCCAAGGGGGGACGTAGGAATTCTTAAGGCAATACAATAATATTGTTTTGAAATGTGTTTGGAGCCCAAAAAACCTAAAAATAAGGTATGGGGTTTATATTGGAGTTTTGGAGCTCATTTGCATCATCTTCTTTCTGGCAACATAACATAACTCTGTCAAATTTGCTTCAGCAATTGCAGACTTTGGCTTTTGGAGACGAAAAACTCCATTGGTATCACTGGTTTCGGGGGTTAAAGGTCCTACCTAGTCAGTTGTGGGTGTTTCTACTTTCGGGGACATATTTGAGCTTGATTTGCAACAGTAGGGTTTGTGATTTCGACAACTTTAGTGGGTGTTTGAGGAGATCTTCTGGGTCTTCTAGTTTTTGGTCATTTTCATCTGGGTGTGCTTCAATTTAGTGTTTTGTGGTGTGATTTGAGACTTCTTGGAGCTGGCCATACCATTTAGGAGTGCATTGGAGAATGTGTAAAGCATTTATCTCTTAATCCGAAAAGTTTCTCATTTTGATTTTCCTAGCATATGTTTTCCAAGTTTGGGCGATGAGAATGGAGGCATTTTGATGAGGGTTTGGAGCTGGAGTGAATTTATTTTGCTGGCCATACCCTTTCCAACAAACTATACCATTACCTTGGGAAGTATGCAATAAATTCAATCAATTTTCGGGTGTGTTTGCTGTCCAAACATTGGCGCCTAGCTTGTACAAGATTGTTGCATTATATGGCATGTCATTCGGAGCCCGTTTGATGAAGTTATGAGCATTTTGGTGTGTGCAGTTGTGTATGGTTTATTTCCATAATTTTGTATCAAACCTGTACTTACATTTCCAGGTCAGAAATTTGAATAATATAATGTTGTTTGGTGTTGGGTTTCAGTTTGTTTCATTCTAGTTTATGTTTATGCAATTTAGAGTTTTTCTTTATGCATATGTTCACACATTATAAAGCACAAAACCCCAAAACAATTGCATATAATACATATCAGCAAAACATTAGAAAAAACATAAAAACAAATTAGACATTACAAAAACGGAAACAAAGAAAAAACCCTCAGTTATTTCAGAGCAGCAAACAGGGGTGTCTATTACATCTGATGGAGATGTTGAAGGGATCGTACAAGTAATCAAGGCACATGTAATCTTGTATTATTCACACCACTTCAACCCCGGTCACTTTGTTTTAAGAACTAATAAGAATCACAAAGTCAAAAGAAGTGTCTAATATAGTCTATCATGAATCTAAACACACTTGTCAGAAGATTCAAATATGCTAAAGCTACTCACTTTTGTGATCAAAATCAACAACATTGCAACACCATCTATACTACAATAATTAATTAACCATCATAGAAGTGCAAACATGGAGGAGGAAAAATATTTCTTGGGGTCAATTGCCTTTGTGTCTTATAGGTGTATGAAAGCTAACCGTGCGATTAATCTTCCATGCCCTCTTTAGGGCTTGAATGGTGAATATGTAATAGATGTCTGTGATTGTTTTGTCTTACACTAAACTAGGAGTTAATGTGTGCTTGCATACAAACAAAAAGATTGTTCATAATAAGAGATGCTGGAAATTCAAGCAAGAAACTTCAGCAATGACACTATTACTTATGCACATTTTCAAGATAAAAATTAAACATGATAAACACATGTTGAGTAATATGGTTGAGTGTTTCATGAAAGTATTGAATACTTGAAGCAAGAACAGAACTCTTATAAATAAAATTCAATATGAATATCATTTTGCTACATAAAAACTAGGTTAAATAGGGGTCTACATGCTGCATCTTATTTGTGGCTATACTCAAATTTTCATACTACTTCAAAACAATCTTAAACAAGTCCGGGCTTGGCTCCATGGATAACATGTTGTAGGTATCGAATATGACTATTACAAATACATAAAAAAAAATTGGACTAGTCACCAATGTAATGGCTGAACATTGGAGCCCTGGATTCCCAAACTAGCAATAAATATAAATTATTTCAGTAAAAGGTATTAGACCCTATACATTTGTTTCCTCTACAAAATAAATTGTACTTGAGATCAAAGTTTTGAATTAGGCTGCTTTTTCCCTCGAATTACTCCTTCCTGTGTCAATGACATTGCAAGTTGCCCTTCGATATATCTTGGTTAGTAAACTATAAAGTTAGAAAGAAAGCAAAGTTTTGAACAGTTCTTGTTGCCACATTTTGCACGGGGTGCAATGTTTTCAGTTTTGTAGCAGTGCTGCTCTTTCTTTCCCCTCTTCCTCTCTTTCCCTTTCTTCCTCTCTCCTTTTCTCTCTCTTTCCTACATTCTCTTTCTTCCCCCCTTTCTTGGAGCCCCTCAGTTGGATTTCAAAGTTGACAGCAGTTGCCCTGGAAAATGGCTAAGTGTTGGTGCGAAGTTCGCACTTCGCCCAGTTTTAGTTTTGGTGCGAAGTTCGCACTTCGCCCAGTTTTAGTTTTGGTGCGAAGTCCGACTTCGCCCCTCTTTCTAGGCGCACCTTGTAGCAGGCTGGCAGGCTGGCAGAAAAATGACTAAGTGCTGGAGCGAAGTCCGTATGGCGACAGAGATCAGCTTTCACCTGTGCACAGTCCGACTTCGCAGCGAAGTCGGAATGCGCCCTTGACAGGTGCGCAGTAGGGAAACAAACTCGAAAATGCACCCAAGGCATGAAGGCCTTCCCGATCACGCTGTTTTCGCCTGCGCAACTTTGATGGCGCTCTGACCCCAGGCGAAGTTGGATAAACTGCCTTTCAAGGCAGACACGTGTCAAACAACATCATCCATCATCTGACAAGTGTTCAGCTTCGGGATTTGAGCCAAGACGTGCCAAGCAAAAGGACGAGCATGAGCTGCACTACCTATGCCAGTGGCCTCATTTAAAGCCGATTGGAGGTTCTACCCGCTCCAGCTACCCGCATTCCTGCCAAGAAGAAGTTCCGCCAACACACCGCCACCTAGCTGTCCAGCTTCCAGGAAGACCATGCTGCGGGTACAATCCGGTCCGACAAAAGGTCAGCATTTGCAGCTCTTTCGTCGCTTTTGTCAGCTATTGTTTGACTGGGGCTTTGTGCCTATTAATGTAACGGGAGGGACTCGGGCTATAAAAACCCACCATGTTTTCATTGTAAAGGGTGGAAGGGGAATGTCTGTTAGGGAACCATTGTAACCGTGCTAATGCTTATAAATATAATTTGTATGCCTGGTTTTGTTATGCTGCTTTTATTCTTTATGCTTTACGTTTCCCTGTGTCACTGCTCGTTGATTCGTTTCAACATTTGGTGGTCAGATATACCTAAAGCATTGCTTGTGTCATGGCTTGTTGATTTATTTCGGCATTTGGTGGCCAAGCACTTTTTAACTTCATAATAGATGTGGTAGCAGTTCCATCAGTTGTGTGTTACGTTGCTGTCCGTAGTGGTGATTGATGTGTTGTACTGCTGTTAGTTCTCCTTGTAGGGAGAATGTTTGCTAGGGGACCATTGTAGCTGTGCGTATAAATTCTCTGCATAACACATATACCTGGCTCTGATATCTCTTGGTTGCTTTCTGATTATGTTGTTGTCCGTAGTGGTGATTGATGCATTGCCGTGCTGTTAGTTCTCCTTGTAGGGAGAATGTTTTCTAGGGGACCATTGTAGCTATGCGTACACCGCTTAATACAGAAAGTATACTTAGGTTTTGCAGTTCCTGGTCATGCTTTGTATTTATGATGTAGTAAGCAATGGTGATTGATGTGTTGTCGTACTGTTAGTTCCCCCCCCACCAAACTCCAATCACATTTGTAAATTCTTTCTGTTTCTTTATCTCTTTCCTGCACTCTTAGCTTAAACTATAAAATCCCCCAAAGGAGCCGACCTTCTTCGGAGATTGGCACGGAAGGCATCTCTTCCTTCCGACCTTTCATGCTGGTGGGCGAATCTGGGCGCATTAACCCAAAATCCTTTCCTCATGGCAGATTCGTAACCAACAGTTTCTCTGGCACGCCCGGTGGGACCAGGGTCCCACATTTGAAGAGATATTTTCTAATCAGTCTCCACCTGGCGCTGACAGTGGTTTCTGAGCACTTGGTGAGACAAGGAAGTTTCTCACCCCCAACAGAATCGAAGCACCGGTGTTTGCTTCATTGCTGTTTGAAATCTGAGCACCTGGCGACTCTGCACGAACAAATCCTCTAAGTCCGAAAGACCGTCCCAGCACCTTCATGCAAACAAGAAGGTGGCGAGCAAGGGATCCGAGAAGCCCGCCTGACTTTTACGAACTGGACATCAACGCTCGAGGCAAAATTGCCAGGCTGGCTGATCCGCAAGCTCGTGTCGACGAAGCCGAGGCTGAAATTCAAGAAGAAGCCGAAGCCGAGGTCGGCGGAGCTGAGTACGAAATAGAAGAGGCCGAAGAAGAAGAAGCATCTGCATCCTCGGAAAGTACCGACACTGAGTACACAACCGACGGAGGAGAAGAAGAAGAAATGGCTGCCTAGCAGCAAATGATGATGATCTCTTCTCGACGGTGGACTCTATAGGGCCCTTGGCCCTGGTCGGACAGCAAGCTGTGCCCCCTGCTGCTTTAAAGTCTATCCCTACATACGACGGATACGGCAAGACGGCATACGAGCACATCCAGGACATCCTTGCCCTGGCCGCATTGCATAACATTACCGATGAGAGTGTGAAGACCCGTCTGCTGGCCCTTTCCCTGAGGGGAAAGCTTCTCTACTGGTGGAGATCGCTGCCAGAGGGATCCATCACAGGGTGGCCCCAGCTTGCCAGAAGGCTCGTGAAAGGATGCAACAAGTCTGCTGACCCTACTTCTTTGCTGCATCAGTTCCAAGCTATCCAAAGACATCCTCAAGAGGAGGTGTCTGACTTTAACATCAGGTTTGCGAGATCCTGGAAACGGGTACCTCGTGAACTGCGGCCTTCAGCTGGCATGGCTACTCACTACTACCTGAGATCCTTCAACTCAGACATATGCCTGTTGTTGAAGATTGCCAGCATAGACGAGTTTCTGCTTCCGTACGAGGCTCGCCCGACAAGTCGAAGGCGACATTATTTCTATCGGCAGACTCCTGTCCAGGGTGTAGGAACCCATTCATCCTGACTTCCCCAGATCCCAGTATCCTCCTACTTCTGGTGGTGCGCCGTCCACATCAGGGCAGCAACCCCAGCAGCAGTGGAATCCGGTGCCGGTCGTAACTCCTTACGGCCCGCCTCAATTGCATTATCCTCACCCGCCTCCTCCCGCTCTCGCATTTTCCAAGCACTTCCTGCTCCCCCTCAGTATGCACCTTATTCCAACCCTCCTCCATTAGCCGCATTGCCTCCACCGGCACGTTGCCGCCTCCTGACAGTAGCATTCAGAACACAATCCTCCAGGAGGTGCGGGCTTTGGCCTCGGGATATCATGCCATGTCCAATGACATGACCGCTCTGAAGAAGAAGCAGGCCCAGATGGACCTTGCTCCTAGGAGGCCATATGCGCCCCCGGCGCTAACAAAAGACAAGCCCCCGAGCACCAGTTCAGAGGCGTCCGCCTCCGAGAAATGTTGCTATAGAAGACCCGCCTGGTCCTTCCGATCAGGTTAACTGGTGCACTACGTGCAATGACCCGCATTCGGAGGAAGACTGCACATTGCACCAGCACTACATCCAGACTTTGGCCGACAGCGCCATAGAGGACGATGAAATCTACATGATCCTGGATGGCGAAGCCAACTTTGCCCTCCCAGAGGAGAATTTAGTGCCGCCTGCCAAGAAAGAAAAGAAAACCGCAGATGCTGCCAAGCCTTTGCAAGTTTATGCCAGAAGAGAAAAACCGCAGCCCGGTGGGCTGCCACCGTACAAACGGCTGTGGCCCTACACAGCCCAGGAGAAGGCATCCAAAGATAAAGCTCCAGCCAAGCCTTCTCCGGAAAAGGCTGCCCCTATTCCAGCCAAGCCTCCTATAGCAAAAGCTCCAGTTCCGGCTAAAGCTCCCGTACCTCAGCCTCTAGCCGAAACCAAAGAACAAGCCCAGGAGAAGCTGAAGTACCCGTCTCTGACCAAGAGACAGCGAGTTGAGGCTACCCAGCAGTACTGGACAAAGCATGAGCCGACAAAAGAAGCAGAAGGAGCTAGTACCTCGAGCTACAGCACAGTAGACAAGTTGAAAAGAACACCTGCTAGAATTAGCATGTACGATGCTCTTCTGCTCCCAGGCCAAGTGGATCTGCTGCAAGAATCTCTGAAGAATATGAAGAGCGGCAAACAGATACAGCCCGCTGTCTTGGTTCAACCTCTGACAGTCTCAGCCACTAGGAAGAACAGACCGCCTCCCTTTTATCTTTCTTTACGGATGCAAGGGCACATAGTACACAACTGCATGGTGGACTCTGGCACTTCCACGACTGTGATGTCGAAGGCCGTCTGCGATGAGATCGGGATGGAATACACATGTACCATCCAAGGCGTGCTGCAATTAGACGACACCCCTGTCAAGACAGTTGGTGTCATAAAGGACATCCCTATCCGGCTGCACAAGGCTCTCGACATCGTGGTCATCCAAGAGGTCGTGGTTGTCGACTTGGCTACCTACTTCGGCATGTGTCTCTCTCGGGAGTTCACTGCGAAGCTGGGCGGGTACCTATCTCTAGACTACTCACACATGGAAGTGCCCTTCAAAGGAAGGAGACTGAAAATTTTCAATGAGAAGCCTTCCACCTTCCTAGTAGAGAAGATACCCGAAGGAGAGTTGGACTGCATGGTCCAGCTGTCGGAAGAAGAACTGGTGACAGTAGAGCTAACTGAGCAAGCCTTCGAAGTGCTACAGCTTGAAGATGAGTTCTCTTTGCGGGACTTCAACGCCGTAATTGAGACAGAGCAGGGCTGTTACTCTATTGTATAGCCCGAGAGGCTTGACATGTCAGCTGCGAAAGAAGTGGGACCTGCACCTGAGAAGCTGTGGAAGCTTTTCTTTGATGGCGCGCGATGCAAAAATGGCGCCGGTGCAGGGGTGCTTCTGGTTTCCCCGACCGGGATCCAGAAAGACTATACCTACGAAGTTGGCCCGGAGCCGCACTAACAACTCGGCGGAGTACGAAGCCCCGTGCTTGGGTTTGCGAAAGGCGGAGAGGTCGGGGATTAAACACCGCAGATCTTTGGAGATTCGGAGTCGGTGTGTCACCGGGTTACGAACAAGTGCGCCTCCAAACAAGCACTATCTTAGGGCGTACCGCAACCGGGTGTGGGACCCGATGGAGTCGTTCGACTCGTTGAATGTCAAGGCGATATCGCGTGAGAAAAACAAACACGCCGACATTCCGGCGTTTGTTGGAGCCGGTACGTTCCGGCCGATGACGTTGTCCAGAAACAGAAGCCGATTCGTACTATTTACAGGCCTTCTGTGCCTGATAAGGACACCCACTGGCAGGTGTTCAGTTGTGACGAGGAGATCGTCAAATTTTTGGTTAACAAAGTTGGCTTAATCGAAGATAGAGACCCTGATGACGAGCAATATGAGGGGTTGATACAGTTAAAAAATAATCATGTCCCAAAAGGACTGATTACGTTAGAGAGTCTGTTTGATCAAAATGACAGAGCTATATCTCACAGGATCAAAGTAGACCCGAAGCAGTATGCCGACCTGGAACTCGAACCTGGTAAAACTATCAAGGTCGGAACAGACTGCACGTGGGAGGAACTTGAGCAGATCAGATCACTGTGCCAGGAGTTCCTCGACATCGTGGCCTGGTGCTACGAGGATTTGAGGGGGTATGACAGAAATGTCATCCAAAGATACCATTGAGCTAGCGGATGGCGCCAAGCCATTTCGACAGAAGCAGAGGGCCGTAAATCCAAAGATTAAGGCCATGATGAAAGCCGAGCTTTTGAAGATGCTGGAAGCCAAGATCATCTTCCCCATCAAACATTCATCCTGGGTCGCGAATTTGGTGCTCGTGAGGAAAAAGAATGGTGACATTCATCTTTGTGTCGACTTCAGAAACCTAAATCAGGCTTTCCTCAGGGACCACTATCCGCTTCCCCAAATTGACCAGATTCTACACATCGTTGCTGGAGCCCAGAGATTCTCACTTTTAGATGGATTTTTAGGCTACAACCAGATTTGGGTCAAATATGAGGACCGGCATAAGACGACGTTCACCACCAAGTGGGGGACGTTCGCCTATCAGCGCATGCCTTTTGGCTTATCCAATGTCGGTGCCACATTCCAAAGGGCCATGGACCTGGCCTTCCGAGAGCTGCTCAATAAGATCATTGTTATCTACCTTGATGACATGACCGTTTTCTCTCACCAAAGAGGGGATCATGTTTCCCACCTGCGGCAAATATTTGAGAGGTGTCGAGAATTCAGTATTTCTATAAACCCGAAGAAGTCCGTCTTCGCGGTAAAAGAAGGAAAGTCGTTGGGACATGTCATCTTCGAGGAAGGCCTCGCCATTGACCCCGACGGAGCGAAGCCCTCCTTCGCTTGCCAGCCCCCATCGATAAAAAAGGGCTGCAGTCCTTCTTCGGTCAGATTAACTTCGTGCAAAAGTTCATTCCGGACTTCGCACAGGTGATCAAGCCTATGGCCGAACTGCTGAAAAAAGATACAATTTACGAATGGACTGATGAGAGAGAGCAAGCCTTCAAGGAAATCAAGGCTTGAATTGCGCAAGCTCCGGTGTTGACAAACCCGGACTACTCCAAGGACTTCATCCTTTATGCAGTGGGAGAACCCGAAAGTTACGCTGCAGTCCTAACTCAAAAGGGAGACGATGGCGAGGAGCGCCCCATAGCGTTCCTGAGCCAAGTGATTCAGCCGCATGAGGAAAAGTACAACTTTATAGAGCGGCAGGTTCATGCTGTTATGAAATCCCTCTGAAAGTTCAGGCACTTTGTCTCTCAGAGCAAAACGACTGTCTTTGTGATTCACCCGGACGTTCGAAGCTTCATCATACAAGGAGAACCGGGTCACAAGAGAGCAGGATGGATTGCAAAAATCCAGGAGTTCGACATCAAAGTGCGGCCCACCAAGCTTATCAGGGGCCGAGCCTTGTGTCAGGAATTGGCCCAAAGCGCTGTAGCCGGCATCTCCGCCTGTAATTGGGAGGACACAACGACACGCATCTACCTAGCCAACTCCTTATCGGAGGGGAGTGATTGGACAGATGAACTGGTGAGATATTTTTGCACCGGAAAATGTCCAGATCACCTGAACGCCTCACAACGAAGGAGATTTCGGCTAGGTGCACTTAAGTACACTCTTCGCCCCGAGGGGCTTTACTTCAAAAACATCGATGACATCCTGTTGTGGTGCGTCATAAAATCCGACCAGCCCAGGGTCCTCGGAGAATTTCATTCCGGGATGCCTGGGGGTCATCATTCTGCAAGGCCTACGACCTTAAAAATAATTAGAGTCGGGTACTATTGGCCCACTCTATTTATAGACGCTTATGCGGTCTGTTCCAAGTGTGATCAATGCCAGAGGTTTGTTGGCAAAAACAGAAAAGCACCCCTGCCCCTTCAACCGATTCAGGCCGAGACTCTGTTCCAAAGAATGGGGTCTAGACTTCATTGGGGTGATTTCGCCTAATTCCTCTACCAAACACAAGTTTATTCTTACAGCCACCGATTACTTCACACGGTGGGCAGAGGCAATCCCGACCAAGAACGCAGACCAAGAAACGGTCATCAGGTTCATTGAGAGTCTGATTACTCGCTTCGGGGTTCCAGAGTCAATTGTGACAGACAATGGTCCGGGATTCACAGGCGTTGTACTCACGGAGTACACTGGCAAACTTGGCATCTATCACAAGATGTCTTTTAATTACTACCCGCAGGGGAATGGCCTTGCCGAGTCTACTAACAAGAACCTCCTGAAAATCATCCAGAGGACCATTGACAAGAACAAACGGACTTGGCATTTACTCCTGAACCGGGCGCTGTGGGCGAACAGAGTTTCATTCAAGAAATCCATCAGAACGTCCCCCTATGCACTCGTCTATGGCAAAGAGGCTGTCATGCCATCCCACATTGAAATCCCTGCCCTATGGATGTTGGACGAAGACAGGAGCAGTGGAGACCCGGTGGACGACAGACTGTGCCAACTCCTGCAGTTGGAAGAAGATAGAGAAAAAGCATACCAGGCCTTCACTGATCATATTGCAGCCACTCAAGGCTAGTTTGCAAAAGGCACCACTGCCCGAATTTTTAAAATCGGGGACCTGGTGTTGAAGTGGGACTCATATAAGGCAAAGTCGGGCAATCACGGGAAGTTTGATGCTCTTTGGGAGGGCCTTTATCAGATTGCCCGGGTGAACCAGTTCAATGCCTATGTACTTTGGGATATGGAGGGTCAGCTCCTACCTATCCCTGTTAACGGGTTCCACTTAAAAATTTACCGCTGCTGAAGGTGCCCGAGTGGCCCTTCTTTGTAAAAATTTCCCTTATGCATTTTTGTTTTCCAGCATGTACAGTTTCCAGCTTTCAGTTTTTTATTTTTTATTGAGCTGAACTACGACATGGGAGAGAATATAGACTTTGCAGCGAAGTCTGTTGTCGCCCCTCAGAAGGGGCAAAGTTCATGAAGGGGCTGCTTGAGTGAAGAGGAAAGCAAAAAAACGTCTAAGTGTTGGCCGCTGCCCGACTTCGCAGCGAAGTCGGGCTGCGCGCCAGCCAAAGAGCGAAGCTCGAAGGGAGAAAAACTGCAAGGGCGCAAGTGATCGGACTGCGCTCAGTTTTGAGCGAAGTCCGACTTCGGTCGGCTTGCGCGCAAAGTGCGAACTACGCGCAGCTCGTGCGCGAAGTGCAAACTTCGCGGGAAGTTCGAACTTCGCCCGAACTTCGGGCGAAGTCCGAACGCGCTCCATTATTTAAGCGCAGCTCGTTCACCTGATCCAAAGGGGCAGTAAAGTTCTAAGTGTTTGCCTCTCTTTCGAAGTTGTAAAGGGCCGAACTGCGCTCAACCCTCGGGTGCGGAAGGAAAACGAAAAGAAAGTCTCAATGTAGTCGCAGTTCGGACTGCGCTCATTTTTGGGCGAAGTCCGACTGCGCTGGCGAAGTCGGATCTCGCCCAACTTTGGGCGAAGTCCGATTGCGCCTTGTTTTCTGGGCCAGCTTGGACAGTTGTTTAAAAAAAATAAAAAGAATAAAATATTCTAAAAGCTCCAAGCTGGGCCCAAGGCGCATTGTGACCGTTTTGAGATGGGTTTCCGCACCAAGGGGTTTTTTCTTGAGCAGTGTGCCTAGATTGCGGCAGTGACGTCAGCCATGGCACGACATTCAAGATAAATTTAATGATTGCACAGTCCTCAATGAAAAGTGCAATAAAAAAAGCATGGCACAGCAGCCGGAATACCTTTTTGAAAACATTCTCCTGCGCAGCCACCCAAGAAACATAACTCCTTCACTTGCCAGCCGACCTACCCCCTCCTGCGCGACATTAATGACGCTGTCATTATCTAGAAAAGGGGGTCAGATGCATCCAGAAATGCCAAACTGAGCAGATTATTCCTGTGACTGCAAAATCTGCTACAGACGCCCTGAATTCGTAATTATTGTTGTTTAGGAGAGATGGACAGAGGAAAGATGCCAATGCCAGCGCAATCCAACGAAGGGTGCGAACCCGAAGATTTACCGTGGCCAGGTGTTTTCAGAAGTGAAACACCGCCGGAGCGAAAATTAAAGTCCCGACCAAAGAAAGTACAGCGTGGGCAAGCCCCACCACCTCCGGTAAATTACCTGGCGGGATACAAGGATGGCTCGTTTTCTATGAGCCTGACTAAGCTGCGGACAAATGTGGAGAGTTGGGCTGACAAGGTTTCACCCTCTCACCATTTCGGAGCGACGTACAAGTCAAACCTTTTCCGGTTCTTGTGCCCTCTCGTCCATCAATGCTCGGAGTCGGTAGACCCGATTGTCGGACATTACGGACCGGTTACCGGCAAATTTGCAGCTCCAACGGTAAACCCTTGTTCGCGCTGCGCAAGGAGACTGTTCAGCTAGCTTTCGCCCCAGGGTTGGAGTATGACTCCAGCACAATCGTCAGAAAGATAAATCTGGGCGAGCAAGCGGGACGCTTCACGCATACAAAACGGATGAGGGATTTCCTCAATTCATAGCTAAACGCCTTGCTTGCAGCTGGACAGTGGCCAACCGGCCCCATGCCCTTGGCGAGGTTTCAAAGCAAATATTTATACACCATTCTGGCATGGATCCTCGGCTGTGACTTTGATGAGCTGGTATAGTCGTACTAGCTAGCGCTGGCAGAATGTCTCCTGTGTGGAGAATCCTATGAACCAACAGTGCAGAGAAGTGGAAAGCGCCCCATCTTTTTCGATCGAGCGGATTGGTGGCATACGCCATCCACTCCCGACCGGTGAAGCTCCAGAAGAAGCAGTCCACTGAATTTCGGTTCAGTTCTGTCCTAGCTTGGCTATGTTTGTACCATTTGCACTCCCGGATGTCGATCCCGAACCTGAAGAAGGTCAACGAAAGGGAGAGCCATAGCCCATCTACGACTGGACGGATGACCTATACCGGAAAGGGTCTTACTACAAGTTTAACTTCAACTTTTCTGGGTTGGTCATGTCAGTCTTCAGCAATGGCGAGATCCCTCGCCCCCCGCGAGAAATGACGAACTCTTTGCTGAGTCAGAAGCTCGGGGACGTCTTTAGACTGACGCAGGGGATTGTGGTCAGAATCTACGAATTCAAGGGCAAACCTCATCTGCTGCCCTGCTGGTGCACGGATCATCAGTTTGGGATGGAGGTTGCCCGTCAGATGGACTATGTTGAGGAGTAGTTCGGCCTGGGAAAGAAAAGGGGTCAGATTTTTCAATATCCTCTTTCTTGGGCAAACGTTGAGATTTCCAAGGTAGGACAGCATGTCTACCTCGAGCGGGAGCTTTTTGACATTGGTCTGATTCTGCTGCCGCAGCGCTGGAAGTACGACCCGTCCGGGATAAGGCGAAAGTTCACGCATCTCTGCCCCCGGGCAGATATAATCGAAGACAGATGCGATGTGGTCCATGTTGACCTTGACTGGGAAATTGACTTGATGGAAGCTTCACCTCCGTGGCAGGATTTTGACTGCGAGGTAGCATATGACCCCAAGCGAAACCCGGACCACAAGTTTTCATCTCCAGGGTTTAAAAAATTCATCTCCAAGATAGCAGGCCTTAACTGGTCAAAAGAAAATATTATTGAATGCTGGAAGATGAGGCGCCGCACGCAGCACGACAAATCCACCAGGAGAAATCTGGCCGTTGATGACGACTTTTCAGTTCTATATGACCAGCACCATGACAGCTGGCGGTCGTTCGCATATCAAGATTACGTTCCCCGAGGTCCCTTTGAGGGTTATAAAGGAGGGTCTTCCTCCCAACAGTTGTACACTTTAGCAACTGCCAGCGCGGGCCTAGCAGACATCCAAGTGGACCCAATGCAGCCTGTTGCTTCCAAGGTGGTGCCTGAAAAGGCGCAGAAACCAGTCAAGTCAACGCTTGAGGTGACCCTTCAGGCACAAAAGGCGCCAGCACCACCAGAGAGCAGACCGGTTGCGGCAGACCTTCTGCAAGTCAAACCCCGATACAAGTTCACCGTGGGAACATCAGCGCCTGCTGCACCTGCTTCATCTCCTTCCCCCGATCCGGCCATTGTTCCAGAAGAGAAGAGGAAGAGAGTTGAAAAGATCAGGCGAACTAGCCTGATGGTGCAGCAATTAGTCGCAGAGCCGCAGCCGCGTCTAGCCGCTCCAGAGCGTGTTTCTCTGGGCAGTCCCGAGCCAGCCGCCGGAACTAGAATCGCAGACATCCATCCAGCATCGGCTCAGGCGGAGCTCGCAGGTACGTTTGCTGCCCCACTCTCTCTAGTCTCATCTAGCCCTACTCCTACTCCATCTCCCGCTCAATCCGAGTAAGCCATGGCCGCATCTTCCTCCCCGTCTCCACATCCTTCTAGCGGCCCCCATTCTTTTGACCAGTTTGCTCAGAACCCCAACGTTTCCCTATCTCTGAGTCAAACCCCAAACCCTTCACCTGTGGTTAGTGCTGAAGCCGTGCATTCACCGTTACATCCACCGCCTCAGCCGCTTGAAACCCTTTCAGCATCAGCCGCTCCCATCTCCACTTCCCAATCGCCCTCAGAAGCGGCCGATCCTTCCAAAGTCCGTCCGGTTCCTCCTGATTCCATTCCCGCAGGAGAGACGTCTCAACAGAACCCTAGGCTGGGGGAACCAGACTTCATGGACGACCTCCAGAATACGGATGACTTGCCTCTGGCAACGAGAGCTGTAGAGTACCCTGTCTCTTTCCTCCAAAACCTGAAGCGGAGGAGACCTGAAGTGATAGCCGCCCCGGTAAAGCGCACCAAGTTTAATTTCAAGAGGAGAGTGCTTACAACAGAGAAGATAATCCCGAAAGTGAAGAAGCCTCTCCGGGAAATGACCAGGGCGGACTACGAGCTCCAGACAAAGGAGAAGAGCTTTGACGATATCGACAAGCAATACGAGATTCAGGGAATCATTCGTAAAGCGGATAATCTCCTTGTCAAGAGTCTGGAGGAACAGGAAGAGCTTTTCGGGTTGCAGGATAAGACAAGACAGCTTGAAGAGGACCTGTCCAGGTCCACTGAGCAGCTGGAAGCGGCACAGCGAGAAATAGATGAACTAAAAGCCCAGCTAGCCGCTTCTCAGCAACAAGCCACAACGGAAAAGCAGGCAACCTTGGAGCAGATTTCTCAGCTCCAGGAGTCTTTGAAACAGGCGCAGTCGCAATTTGCCGAGAGAGCATCTCAAGTGACGGTCTTTTCGAAGAGCAAAGTTAAGGGGATGCGGGCTAATCTGCTGCGGGGATGCAAACCCCACACGTATAAGGCTATGTCAGTTCTGGATTTCGCATCCAAAAGTCAAGAAGTTTCTGCCCAGGGAAAGCCTGTGGTAGAGGAGGTCGAATGCCAGGCGAAGCAATGGCTGGACCTGGCAATAAATCTTTAGGAGCGCGAGCGCGATGGCCTCCAATTCTCCCCCATGTCCTCATTCGCTGCAGAATGGGCAGATGCAAGGGTAACCTTGCATAAATATTTTAAAAAAGTAGAAGAGGTGAGGGTTGCCAGATGAATGTTGGACGCATTCGAACATGAAAGAGACATTTGTATGGCTCCCTTTCACGCTCTTTCGGAACTTGGCTGCCCGGGCTTTGTTGAGAATGGTGAGTTTCTCACCCATGAGCAGGTGAAAAAGAATTGGCGGTCCTTTGAGGCCGATACAATTGAGATTGATAGCTGGACTAAGCCAATTCAAGAAAGTCAGGTCACCCAGATGGTGTCCAAATGCTGCAAGATCAGCTCCTACTTCCAGGAGCTAGGAAAAATATACCTCACCATCGACCTGCACGCGGTCGTTGCTTTCCACGCAGCATTAGAAGAAGTTGCTGACCACCGGCCATTCGAAGCAGAAGCCTGGGGCCAAGCCCAGGCCGCATACAACCGCATCTGCGAGGCAGAAGCCAAAGCTGGAGAGCCTTCGGAAGATGGTTCTGAGGAGGCAACTGACGAAGGTGAATCTGAAGAACAGTTGCCACGAGGAGAACAACTAGAGCAGCAAAAGGTAGGGGAAGCAAGTTCCTCTGCACCCAATGGATGAAGGCATGGATTCTTTGTGCCGAGGCGAGCTCGACACCCTGCGAGCCGCCAGAAATGTTGCCACATTTTGCACGGGGTGCAATGTTTTCAGTTTTGTAGCAGTGCTGCTCTTTCTTTCCCCTCTTCCTCTCTTTCCCTTTCTTCCTCTCTCCTTTTCTCTCTCTTTCCTACATTCTCTTTCTTCCCCCCTTTCTTGGAGCCCCTCAGTTGGATTTCAAAGTTGACAGCAGTTGCCCTGGAAAATGGCTAAGTGTTGGTGCGAAGTTCGCACTTCGCCCAGTTTTGGTGCGAAGTCCGACTTCGCCCCTCTTTCTAGGTGCACCTTGTAGCAGGCTGGCAGGCTGGCAGAAAAATGACTAAGTGCTGGAGCGAAGTCCGTACGACGGCAGAGATCAGCTTTCACCTGTGCGCAATCCGACTTCGCAACGAAGTCGAAATGCGCCCTTGACAGGTGCGCAGTAGGGAAAAAAACTCGGAAATGCACCCAAGGCATGAAGGCCTTCTCGACTGCGTTGTTTTCTGCCTGCGCAACCCGATGGCGCTCTGACCCCAGGCGAAGTTGGATAAACTGCCTTTCAAGGCAGACACGTGTCAAACAGCTTCATCCATCATCTGACAAATGTCCAGCTTCGGGATTTTAGCCAAGACGTGCCGAGCAAAAGGACGAGCATGGGCTGCACTACCTATGCCAGTGGCCTCATTTAAAGCCGATTGGAGGTTCTACCTGCTCCAGCTACCCGCATTCCTGCCGAGAAGAAGTTCTACCCAACACACCGCCACCTAGCTGTCCAGCTTCTAGGAAGACCATGCTGCGGGTACAGTCCGGTCCGACAAAAGGTCAGCATTTGCAGCTCTTTCGCCGCTTTTGTCAGCTATTGTTTGACTGGGGCTTTGTGCCCATTAATGTAACGGGAGGGACTCGGGCTATAAAAACCCACCATGTTTTCATTGTAAAGGGTGGAAGGGGAATGTCTGTTAGGGAACCATTGTAACCGTGCTTCTGCTTATAAATATAATTTGTATGCCTGGTTCTGTTTTGCTGCTTTTATTCTTTATGCTTTACGTTTCCCTGTGTCACTGCTCGTTGATTCGTTTCAGCATTTGGTGGTCAGATATACCTAAAGCATTGCTTGTGTCATGGCTTGTTGATTCATTTCGGCATTTGGTGGCCAAGCACTTTTTAACTTCATAATAGATGTGGTAGCAGTTCCATCAGTTGTGTGTTACATTGCTGTCCGTAGTGGTGATTGATGCGTTGTCGTGCTGTTAGTTCTCCTTGTAGGGAGAATGTTTGCTAGGGGACCATTGTAGCTGTGCGTATAAATTCTCTGCATAACACATATACCTGGCTCTGATATCTCTTGGTTGCTTTCTGATTATGTTGTTGTCCGTAGTGGTGATTGATGCATTGCCGTGCTGTTAGTTCTCCTTGTAGGGAGAATGTTTGCTAGGGGACCATTGTAGCTGTGCGTACACCGCTTAATACAGAAAGTATACTTAGGTTTTGCAGTTCCTGGTCATGCTTTGTATTTATGATGTAGTAAGCAATGGTGATTGATGTGTTGCCGTACTGTTAGTTCCCCCCCACCAAACTCCAATCACATTTGTAAATTCTTTCCGTTTCTTTATCTCTTTCTTGCACTCTTAGCTTAAACTATAAAATCCCCCAAAGGAGCCGGCCTTCTCCGGAGATTGGCACGGAAGGCATCTCTTCCTTCCGGCCTTTCATGCTGGTGGGCGAATCTGGGCGCATTAACCCAAAATCCTTTCCTCATGGCAGATTCGTAACCAACAGTTACATTACTTAAAGTAGTCAAACTGCAAGTTTAATCCAACCTTACCTCTCCAGATCTTGTGTACATGTGACCAATGTTGAAACCTCGCCCACCACTTGCAATCGGGCTTTCTTGCTGTATAAGAAACCACATATGAAGGGGTTTATGCAGCTTTAAAATATTGCCAGGGCAATAGACTGACACAATAAGAATTCCAACAGGAAAAATAATTATAAAATAAAAATCAGTTCCAAACCAAGTCTTACCACATACAGTAACCATTCATCAGCTTTGAAAGGTTTGTGGAACCACTTTTTGTAAGCAAAAGAATGTTCCGTCATTATGAAGCATTTCTGTTCTTATCTCTCTAATTTATATTTTCAAGCTTGTTTTGTTGTTTGTTTGCTTGTTTTGGTCGTACATGTAAAATTTAATAACCATCATATTCTACCCTAGGGAAGAGCAGAAATGAATATACAGCTCCAATTCCTTGGAAGAAAAGAATGTGCAGAAGCAGATCCTTTCTTCCATTTCTTTCTTTCTTTTTCTGTTCTTAACCTACCTCATTTTTCCCCCTCCCCTCAAAAACATGCATTACCAGTCAACTCCTTCTTTCTTCTAGTGTATATACTTTTCACTTACATTTCTTTAAGATGTTATATGCATTCAGAAACCTCATTTCCTTAAGCATCTCAAATGTTTATTTGCAGTATACTCATTAGAAAAAAACAGGATCCTTGACATTACGAGTGATCCAGACTGAGTGCATATATCTTTCCACCCTCTCTGCGATGTGGTTGCATACTTGTCGCCAAAAAGATGAGATCTGAGGCATACGCAGCTACACATCTGAAACAAATAAAACTTACATTCAGTAAAGACATCTTCTACTAAAATCTGGGGGAAAAACATTAATCTGTCCATTTCATCAAATTTAACAGTTTATGTATCCCAACAACCAATAAAGAATGCATTTTTGAAGACAAAGTCGAAGTTTGTCAACAAAGGCCAATGCTCAGGTTATGCTGGCTAGGTATGTGCATGCATGCTGTTTGAGCCTATACAGTGTTGCGTGCCAATCTGATATAAACAGAGAGTAATTCAAGTTCAACTAGCACCATCTAGTCGCAACAGTACTTGGAACTACTAAACTGGTCAGCCTTTTAGTTCAAGCCTTGACATACAACACAACCACCCTATTGATCATGTAGCTGTACGTGATACAGTCTATATTTCAGAAGAAAATTTTCATTATTCAGAAGCAAAAAGGTCCCTAGAAATTTTGAGCACACAATTCATCCAGTTACTCATTCATCAAGCCAAGATACACTTGCATGGAGAAATAGCAGAAAAGGAACACATCTAATAAGATACTGAAGCATATATTTCTAAAGAAGATATTAAAATGGTTGCAAATCATAACGCATCTTTGCAGGGAATCTCTCTGAGCATTACAAGTTTGAAAAGTCCTAGGTATCAGTGGCCAATACAAAGTTACGAACTATACCAACTTGGCTATGTATTAAAATGAAAAAAAAAAGCAGAATTCTTTCTGCCATTCACTTAAGCTATAATACTCATAACTTAGTAGAATTAGGAGAGAGTGAATTTCTCTTCAATCTGACGTGAACCAAATCCAAAATTTTGTAGGTCATCAAAGTCACAAGTCTTAATGTCATAATATGTTGTTTTACTATTGTACTTGAATGAATGATGAAATAAATAGGCATAATGTATATAGTTTCTTAGAGTTGCCAGAAGGGGCTACAAACATTGTATGTATGCAGGAGGTTGGAGCTCATATGGCTGTTGGCTTCCGCCACTTTCCCTCCAAGAGTATATGTACCTTGGACGATGTTGTCTTGGTACCAATCAATCACAATCGGATGCTCTCTGAGTTGTATTGCATATTGGATTGGAGAATATGACGAGATTCATGCCTTGAAATATTTCTAGTTGTGTTCAGCATATTGAATATATTAAATTTTGTCAGTTGGTGTTTCCACTATCTCCCATTGTTTTATATTTCATCATGTTATTACTTGTGATTTGTATAGTAATGGATGATTGGAAATACTCCACATCATACAATATTGGAATCGCTGTTTATGCAAATTTGGGTCGGCATTTTGAGGACTTGATGAGCAGAAGCCCAAATGAGCATCTTGCGCAGATAGGTAGGCAATGGCAAGAGCGAGAAGGTAAAACCATCCAAAGAAGAGAGCACTCCATTAAAATATGGATGACAGAAGTTATCTGACCCACCCTCAATACAAAGGAAGAGTAGAAGGTGATCCTCCTAAAATGGCCCCTCGAAATAAAGTCAGTCAAAAATCACATATAGAGAGAAGTTGCTAATCTTTGACAAAGAACAAAATAGTGTGGAAGAATTGGAAGAAAATGCAACGAGGATCACTGGGGTACTGAAAGTGAGAATGAGGACAGTGTGTTTTGAGGAGGATCAATTTGGAAGAGCAAGCGGGCAGGTTCGGCCATGGCAAAAGGATGAGAGAATTTCTTAATTCGTAGCTGAAGTATCCACTACTGGCTACAAGATGGTCGTCTGGTCCTATACCCCTGGCAAATTTCACCAGCAAGTATATCTATACTATTCTTGCCTGGGTTCTGGGCTGTGGCACAGATGCAGAAGTGCACCCATACCAGCTGGCGCTCGCAGAGTGTATTTTACATGGGGAGTTGTATGACCCCAATGTCCTAAAAAGCGGAAGGCGTCCAATCTATTTCGATTGGGCAGACTAGGTGGCGTACGCCATTCATTAGAGTCTGGTGAAGATACAGCAGAAGCAGACGACAGAATTCAGGCACTGCTCATTTCTTGTATGGCTGTGCCTATATCACATGCATTACCGGATGAAGATCCCCGGGCTTAAGAAAGTGGATGAGCAGGGCGCACCGCTGCCAGTTTATGAGTGGACAGAACTCTTGTATAGGAGAGGGTCATACTATGACTTTAATTTCAAATTTTTGGGTATGACCCTGGCACTTTTCAATGGCAAGGCCAGTCGCCCTCCCCATGTTATGACGAGGTACCTGTCAAAAAGCAAATTCGGGGACACTTTCCGGTTGACCCAGGGCATCGTCATCAGAATCTACGGGTTCAAAGGGAAGCCATTCCTGCTGCCCTATTTTTGTACTGAATATCATTTTGGCCTAGAGGCAGCGCGGCAGATGGACTGTGTTGAAGAAGAATTTGGCCAGGGAAAGAAGAGGGGCCACATTTTCAAAAATCCTTTTACTTGGGGAGACATTGAAGTCCACGAAATTGGGCAGCATGTCTACTTGGAGCAGACCCTCCTCAACTTGGGCCTGGTACAGTTGCCACAGCGCTGGAAATACGACCTAATCGGGGTAAGAGGAAAATTCGTGCACGTCTGCCCGCGGGCGAAAATCATGGAAGAAAGGTGCAATAAGACAGGGGCAGACCTAGAATGGCACATTGAACAGATGCAGTCGTGGCCACCATGGCATGACTTTTATTGTGTCGAAGTAGACTATGATCCCGACCACAACGATGATCACAAACCGGGATCAGCTGGTTTTCGAAGATTGCTCGCAAAGGTGGCGTAGCTGGGCTGGAGTAAAGACAAAATCATTGAATGCTGGAAGATGAGGTGTCCCAGGCGACACGATAAGTCAAAAAAAAGATGCTAGCCATAGATGATGAGTTTTCCACCTTGTATGATAAATACACTGGAAAATGGGAGCCGTTCGCATTTTGAGATTACGTTCCCCTAGGTGCCAGGAAAAGATATAAAAGGAAGCCCCCTCAACATTTGCCCATTCGAAATTTGTCCAGCAGCAAAGCGCCAAAAGGCAAAGAGGTGGGCCCAATGTTGTCCTCAACACTTGAAAAGTCACCGCAGATAAAGAGAGAGCCTGAAAGGTCAGCTAGCGAGGCAGCAGTAGAGGCCACAGATCCGACGAGGCCCAAGTACAAATTCACTATGGGCACCCCAGCCCCTGACGTATCAACCGTTTCTGCTCCTCCCGAGCAAACAACTGCTCCAAAACAGAAAACTAAAGAAATGCGGCCCAAGGAGGCTGCGCAACAAACAGTGGGGGCCCCATGAACCAGAGCAACTGCAAGTGAAATAATTTCAATCGAGGATAGTCCTCAGGGAGAAGCAGAGGCCTGGGCCGCGGGACTCATTCAAGCACCAGCTCAGGTGGAGCACGCTACGTCCTCTTCCCCTGTGCAACAAACCCCGGCTCGCCCTGTTGTTATGCCCTCCTCTTCCGCATCCGGGCACCTTTTGGCTGCCTCATCCTCTTCACCCATCACGCAGTCCCAGCATAACCCTCGCTCCTTTAGCCACTTCACCCAAGACCCCAATATTTTCCAAACCCTGGGTCAAACCCTAGGTCTCTCTCCCACGGCTAGCAGTGAGGCAGTCTCCCCGTCCCCACGCCGACCCACAAGAGCGGCCTTGTATTCTGGTGTACCACCCACCTCATTGTTTTCAGGGAGGATGCCGTAGCAGGATTTTGCCTCTGCGTACCCCATGTTGGCAGAGTTGGAGCTGATGGATAAGTAGATGCAAGTCATGGATGATTAGCCCTTAGCTGCAAAGGCTGCAGGGAGTTTTGTCTCTTTCCTCCAGGGCGTAAAGAAGAGAAGAGCCGAGGAGATTGCCATACCTGTGAAGCGCACCAAGTATGACTTGGACAGAAGGATGCTCCGAATGGAGAAGTTGGTGCCTAAAGTCAAGAAGCCCCTCTAGGAGATGATCGAGGCAGACTATGAGCACTGGATCAAGGAGAAAAGCTTCAATGATATAACCGAGGAGTACGAAATTAATGGGATCCCTCGAAGAACTGATGACCTCGTCAAGCGGCTCGAAGTCCAGGAGAAGCTATTTCACCTTCAAAATGATTCAAGACAGCTGGAGGAGAATTTGGCCAAGGCGACTACGTAGCTGGAGAGCGCCCAGGAGGAAGTTAACAAGTTGAAAGATCAGCTCGCGACATCCCAGCAGGAGTCGGTAGACCAGAAAAAAGCAGCTGATCAGTTGGCAGAGGATAAGAAAGCAATGCTGGTGCATGTTGCCCAGTTGCAGAATCAGCTCCAGCAAACTCAGGCGCTGCTGGAAGAGAAGGCATCTCAGGCTACTGTTTTTTCAAAGGGCAAGATCAAGGAAATGAGGGCTGGCCTGCTAACAGGTTGCAGGGCCAATATTGTCTGGTCCCTATTCGTCCTGGATTTCGTCTCTAGAATTCAAGAAATTTCTACCGAGGGTAAGCCTACGGTAGAGGAGGCCAAACGTCAAGCGCGGCGATGGCTAGACTTGGCAATAAAACTTGAGTATGAGCGCAAAGGCCTCCGATTCCCACCCATGTCACGTATTGCCCTAGACTGGGCAGATGCAAGGGTTACCTTGCAAAATTACTTTGAAAAATCTGAGAGAATTAGGGCCGCCAGAAAGATGCTGGATGTGTTGAACCATGAAATGAACATCTGCCTAGCCCCCTTTAACACATTGTCTACGCTCGGATTCCCGAGCTTTGTCAAAGATGGAGAGTTTCTGCCTTTGGATCAAGTAAAGCAGGACTGGTAGGTTTTCGAGGCAGACACGTCCGAGATTGATGGTTGGACTGACCCAGTCCAAGAGGCATAGGTGACCCAGATGGTGTCTAAATTTTGTAAAATAAATACTTGCCTCCAGGAACTAGGAGAGAGATATGACACCATTGACGTGCATATGGTCGCGGCATTTAAAAGGGTGCTGAAAGAGATCAGCGACTTAGAGCCCTTCCAGGAAGCAACTTGGGATCAAGCTAAGACTGCTTATCAGCACGTCCGTGAACGGGTAGGGGACAGTGGCGCTGAGCAATCAGGCTCAAAGAAAGAGTAAGAGGAAGGTACAAAAGAAGAGACTGCTGAGAGCGAATAAGGAGGAAGAACAATTGCCCAAGCAGGAGGTTCAACAGTAGCGTCAACAGCAGCAGGATGTAGGGGTAGGGAGTGCCTCTGTGCCCAAGGGATAAAGGCTTGGTTCGTTGCATCGAGGCGAGCTCGACACCCCGCGAGCCGCCAGGAATGTTGCCACATTTTGCACGAGGTGCCATGTCTTGAAAATTTTGTAAGGATGCTGCTTTGCCTTACCTCTTTCTTCTTTCCCTTTCTTCTTCATGCCCCTTCTGCTCTCCAGCCATCAGATTTTTGATTCTCCATCTTCCATTCTATGTTTCTGGTTGTTTCTGTAAGTGGGCAAATTTGCCCAAAAAATCTTCTAAGTATTGTAACCCGCCCGACTGCGCTTCTAAGTATTGTAACCCGCCCGACTGCGAAGCACAGTCGGGCTACGCCTGCCTACTGCTGCGCACCTGGGCAACATTGCTAAAACTTTTCCCAAAAATTCAAAGTGTTGAGCCGCCCGACTTCGCAGCGAAGTCGGGCTGCGCTCATAATCCGGTGCGCAACTGGGCGGCCTCATTGGAAAAACAGCAAAAAATCGGCTAAGTGTTGAGCCCGCCCGACTTCGCAGCGAAGTCGGACGGCGCCCTGAAGATGGTGCGCACTCGGACGATGGCGTTGGACAGAAAGAATTTAAGTGTTGAGCCGCCCGACTTCGTTGCGAAGTCGGGCTACGCTCGTCAGGCGATGCGCACTCGGGCGGAAGGACAGGGAAATGCCGTCAGAATATTCTAAGTATCCATTCCCGTCCGATTGCGCTGCCCCGCCCAACTGCGCTCCTATTTTGCTGCGCCATCGGACGAGAAGGAAAGAGTTGCTGCAAAGATGCCAAGGCACGAAGATCGCCCAACTACGCTACTTTCACGTTGCGCCGTCCGGCTGCGCTCCAGTTTTGTGCGCAGTCGGGCGGAATAGAAAATATAAAAGATGAGCTTCTTAGCTCGGTTTTTTTGCCCTCCATCAGATGCTGACAAGTGTTCTGTTTCGAGATTCGAGTCAAGATGTGACACAAGTTGTGCCACCAGGGTACATGACAGATGAGCATGAACTGACAGATTGTACCGCATCTGCCCCATTCAGACTGACCCGAGTTCTTACCTACCGGATCGCCACGTGGCCGCCATATTTTCAGGTGAACCTTGCTGCAAGTACATTCCTTGTCCACAGAGGTCAAACATCAGTCGCTTTTGTCAGCTTTTCCAGCTTTTGTTAGGTCTGGGATTCCGTGCCCACATTGTAATCGGGGGGAAAATTGCGCTATAAATAGCAGCCTCATTTCATTGTACAAGGGTGGAAGGGGGATATACTGCTAAGGAACATCTGTAGCTGTGCATTTGCTCTTGAATATAAAGTATATTTGGCTCTATTAGTTGTGTTTATCTTGTATGCTGCCTTTATTAAGTATTTCTGCCTCGTGTTGCTTATATTGTTGATTACTGTTATTCTGCTTTCTGGATATCGGTATTGGTGATTAAGTATATCTGGAATGCTGACGTAGAGGATACATAGGATATAATTGCTCTAATAGTTTCTGCTACATACTTTGTTTTGATTGTTGTTAGTAGTAGTGATTGGTTGGTTGTTGTGCTGCTTATCTTCCCCACCCGAAACAAGCATATTCATGTTTCTTTCTGTACTTTGTAATTTCTTTCCTGCACTCTGAGCTAAACCCCCAATTGAGAAAACATAGGAAGCCGGCCTTCTCCGGAGATTGGCACGGAAGGCATTCCTTCCTTTCGGCCTTTCAATCTACTGGGCGAATCTAGGGCGCAAATAGATTAAAATCCTATCCTAGTGGCAGATTCGTAACCAACAGTAACCAACAATACTTTTTTGGCATGCCCGGTGAGACCAGTCCCACCGCATAAGCAGCATTGAAGGTGTCGATGTTCACTTCATTGCTGATGGTTTTTTGAACATCTGGCGGCTCTGACTTTGTCGAACTCAGACACCCTCCAAGTCTCGCAGACCGGTCCAAGCATATCCTGTCTTCATGCAAACGAGATGGAGAGTAAGAAATTCTGAAGAAGAACCCGGGTATTACGAGCTCGACATCGACGCTTTTGGAGAGCGTCCCCGGCTAGTAAGAACACACATTTATCGAGACGGATCATCATCACGGGAAGCTGAAGTTGCCGAGCAAGGTCCAACTCCAGATAGCGCTACAACGGGCTGCCCTCCAGGTCCTCCCAACTCTCCAGATCATCCGGTTCAACCGGACCCACTACAGCCTCCGCGATTACTGCAAAATCAAAACGCTAATATGGCGGGTCAAGATCAAAATCAGCAGAATGACCTGTTTCCCGCTTGGGATTCTGCTTCTCCGCTGAAACTATTGGGAGATGATCCAATTCCACAAGCGACCATGAAGGCCTTGCCCACATTCGTTGGAAACGAAAAGACGGCCTATGAACACATGCAAAACATCGTAGCTTTGGCCACATTTCATCACATCATAGACGAGAGCGTCATGGTTCGATTGCTCGCTCTTTCACTAAGAGGAAAGCTCCTGTACTGGTACCGGTCCTTACAGCCCGGGTCCATCACCAGCTGGGCCGAGTTGGCCGAACGTTTGGCTAGGAGTTTAAATGAATCATCCAACGTCCCTCCTGCATCAATTTTAGTCAATCCAAAGACACCCGCAAGAGGAGATAGCGGACTTTAACGTGAGGTTTGCTAGATCATGGAAAAGGGTGCCCAAGGAGTTGCGGCCAAGTGACGGTCAAGCGGCGCATTACTATCTTAGATCTTTTAATGCCGATGTGGCCATGCAGATCAAGGCCGCTCGCGTTAATACCTTTCCTGCGCTGTATGAGCTAGCTCAGTTAGCGGAACAGGACTTAATCTCAGTCGGCAAGCTTCCACATAGAATGCCGACACCAATTTATCCTGATTTCCAACAATCCACTCAATATCCTAGCGCATTCGCTCAGCCATATTCAGCACCTTCTTCCTCTTCGCATCCTGCTGTGCCATGGAATCCCGCGCTTGCAATTACTCACTTTCCCCCTCAAATCCATCAGTCTACTCCACCTCCACCGCCGTAGTATCCCTCACTGCCTCCTCCTCCTCCCGCTGCTCCGCTATACCCTCCATCGCTTCGGCCCCGCCGTTGGTTCCATTGCCACCACCCTCTTCAGCGCCTCCTCTAACCGTTGATATCCAAGCAAAGTTGTTACAAGGAATGAAAAATCTCAGTTTTGTCTGCCGGACGCTATCCAACGACATGGCAATCATGAGGAAAAAGCAATCTCAGATGGAGTTTGCTCCCAGAAGGTCCTACCCTCGTTTGACACTCACAAGAGATCAAGCGACAGCCCAAGATAACAGAACTCCTGCAAGGAACGCAGCCATTAACGAGGGACCGAACACTTCTGACCCTATGCACTGGTGTTCGACCTGTAATGATCCTCACGACAAAAGTACCAGCATGTTTTATCAGCATTATGTGCAGACCCTGGCGGGTACTCGGCCGAGCAGTGACCTAGAGGACCAAGTGAATATGCTTTGAGAAGAGAATCACGACTTAGTCGTCCCATAGGAGAAAGTGTCCTTCCTGACCAAAGATGGCAAAAGGCCAATTGAGGCAGATGCGGCTCAAATGCAACCGTTAAAAGTGTATGATAACGCCCAATTCTTCGGCGGGACATAAGTTCATCCTAACAGCCACAGATTACTTTACCCGATGGGTCGAGGCAACGTCTACAAAGCATGCTGACCAAGAGACAGTCATTGGTTTCCTAGAGAGCCTCATCACCCGTTTTGGGATTCCAGAGGCAATTGTCACAGAGAATGGTCCAGGGTTTGCAGGGGTTGTACTCACTGAGTTTACCAGCAAGTATGGCATATACCACAAGATGTCTTCAAACTACTATATGCAAGGAAACGGCCTGGCCAAGTCCACCAACAAAAATATTTTGAAAACTATAAAGAAGACTGTGGAAAGAAACAAGAGGTCGTGGCACCTACTTTTGGACCGAGTGTTATGGGCAGACAATATCTCTTTCAAGAAGTCCATCAAGACGTCCCCTTATGCTCTCGTATACGACAAAGAGGCTGTCATGCCTACCCATATAGAGATGCCCGCACTTTGGTTGTTAGAAGATGAGAAAGGTGACAGGGACCCCGTGGATGCCCGATTGGCTCAGCTGTTGCAATTGGAAGAGGAAAGGGAAAAGGCGTATCAGGCTTTTACCAAGCACGCCGAGAACACCCAGAGCTGGTTTGCGAAGGGAACCACCGCCCGAGTCTTCAAGATTGGAGACTTAATATTGAAATGGGACTCACTTAAGGCGAAACCAGGCAACCATGACAAGTTTGATGCCTTTTGGGAGGGCCCCTACCAAATCGCCCGAGTAAACCAGTTCAATGCATTTGTGTTAAGAGATATGGAGGGTCAAATCCTCCCGATCCCCGTTAATGGCTTTCATATGAAAGCCTACTACCACTGAAGGTTACCAGAGGATTTTCCCTGGTACATATTTTCATTTCCTGCAGTTCAGTTTTATTTCTGAATGTAAATATTGCTTTTTGTTAGTTAGTTTCCTGCTTTTATTCAAAAAAGAGAGCTGAACGTCTTTAAAAGAAAGGTGCATGACAGCCCCAAAAAATTGCTAAGACAGGAAAAGATGCTCGACTTCGCAACGAAGTCGGGCGCACACTTAAGTTTGTGCGACGATGGGAGGTTTCAAGACGCAAGCAAGTGGGAAAGGGCTCAAAATTTTTTCCAAGTGTTGGGGAGGCCGCCCTACTTCGTAGCGAAGTCGGACGGCGCACCCTATCTTGAGTGCAGCCGGACGGGAGCAAAACAAGAAAATGAAAAAATGGCAGTGTCCTGCCCGACTGCGCACGCAAAATTTTGCACACTCCAACGGGCGCGTCCTAGATGCAGGATGTATTATGGAAAAATTTCTAAGTGTCGGCCTCCCAAGGGCGCATCTTCCACAGTGCGAAGTCAGACTGCGCTCGTTTTTTGAGCGCACTTGGTCAAGGAGTCTAAGAAAATTGCTAACTTGCCTAAGGTTTCACAACACACTCCCCCAATTAAACGCCTCGAAGCGTGTGCCCAATTGGCACCCTTGACGTCATAATGAGCACGAGTTTTGAAGAATTTAAGGAATGATTGCGCGATGTTCGAAGCGGATGTCATAAATAAAAAAGCGCACAAGGGTCCAACGATGTACAAGTCGCGCTTTCCAACAGGAGATCCCACGTGCGGCCGTCGAGGAATAACGACGCTTCTCACCCACTTTGGGAAAAGAACTTTAAATTCCCCTAGCGCCATTAATGTTGCTTTCCCCATTTTTAGAAAAAGGCTTCTTACTTACTCAGAGCATCAGAGTTACCAAAGTGAATTCGAGCTGCGCTGTGAAAGAGGAGTAAGTGCGAAATTTTGCCAAGTACCAGCTATAATTTTTTGTTGACTCCCAGAGCCATGAGTGAGGGGCCGAGTACAGACAAAGGGAAAGCGCCCATGCAGGCGGACCTGAGTGATTCAGAGCAAGAACTTGAAGGGCAGAGTGACTCGGGCGCTCATGAAAGTGAGGCGCCGAAGGAGAAAAAAGGAAAATCTAGGGTGAGACGCTCCAAAAAGCAAGGTCCTCCCCCACAGCCCATAAACCGCCTGGCCGAGTACAGAGGGCGACTACTCCACTAGTATCACGAAGCTGCGCCCCAATGTCAAAGAATGGGCAGACAAGGTCTCGCCCTCACACGATCTAGTGGGTAATGCGCTGTCGAACGAGGAAAGAAAAATCAAGCAAGGACCTAGACAACGACAAACAGTTCTCCACGCTTTACGAGGCACACCATGCCACGTGGCGGCCCATCGTTTTTCGGGACATCGTGCCCAAAGCTATTCAACGACTATATAAGGGCCAAGACCCACCTCAATGACCACTTGCATTAGGAGAAGGGTCAAGGAGTGGCGTGGAAAAAGGTCAGGAAAAAGAGAAAAGTCAATCGACAGCGCCAATGGTACGGCCAACTCCCGAAAAGCGACCGGCTGAAAGGACTCCACCACAGAAAGGCCCATCTAAAAGTGCAACAGCTGTCGCTGTCTTGCAAGCTCCTACTCAAGAGCCCCCAAAGAAAAAGCCAAAGATATCTTTCGTTCAGAAGGGGGCCCCTTCAAGTGCCACTCGAGAGGAGGAAGTTCCTCTTCAAAGAAAGAAGAGAACGGAGAAGCCTAAGGAGGCAAGTGCTACGCCTGCAAAGGAAGCCACACCGCAGAGGGTTCCGCCCCCTGAAATTATCAACTTGCAGGAAAACACCCCTTCGCACGGTGAGGACGCAGAACAGTGGGCGACCCAGATCATTTCCTCTCCAGCCTCCATCGGGCTCGCAGGTACGCATTCTTCTATCCTAGAGACTATTAAGTCCCGAGCTGCTGCACCCTCATCCTCTGTTGCTGGACCTGTCCCCGCGACCATTTCTTTGGCTAACGGAACAACAGCCGCCCCTTCCAGTGTCGCTGCAGCTCTCCTCCCAGAAGATCAGCCCTCCGCCGAAGTCCAGTCTCGCCACCCAGCCTTTGTCCGTTCCCCTGAAACCCTAACCCAGGACCGGCCAGTCGCCGCTGCCCCCGAATCCGCGCAATCCCCGCAACCCTCACCCGCAGCCGACCACCTGGTCGAAACCCTAGTCCAAACTCCAGAGTGCCCGCCCCTAGAAGAGCCCGCGTCCCAACGACCCATTTCTCCTCGCCCGTCTGCCGAGAGGCATACGTCCTGGGGTTATAGCGGCATGGACCTAATCAGAATCATGGACGAGCAGCCCCTGATGACTCAGGGCGGTCATGGCTGCAACAAGTGGATGAAGAGCCTGAAGAAGAGGAAGGGTGAAGAGCTCGCTCAGGTCGAGAAGCGCTTCAGGATTGACCCGGATAAAATGATTACCTATAAGGAAAAACGGATCCCGAAGGTGCAGAAGCCGAAGGACATGACCGATGATGACTACGAGTATATCCCGAAGGAGGACATCAGTAACCTCAACTGGGAGAACACGACAGTTGGAATCCGGGAAAAAACTGACTCAATGCTTGCAAGTCATTACCAACTGCAGGGCCAATACTACGAGCTTGAAAATGAAAAATCTGGCCAACCCACCCTCGCTGGTTCTGGTGTTGTCGTCCAGTTCTCAATGATGGGCTCTTCCTCAGCTATTTGTTCTTCCTCGTTTTCTGCAGTCACCAAAAATGTTTCAATGCTGGATTATCCTCGTCTTCTAGGTTCCAGACTCTCTCCACTTCCGGGTGAGAGACTTCTGTTGCCTCTTGTGTCTTAAATTCGCCAGTCGTGCGCTTCTTCTTCCAGGTATTTGATTTTTGCTTTGTGACCTGAAATCAGTCATTCACCTTTTTACACTTATCACTTATGTCGCTAGACTCTGAGTTCACTTAGGAAACGGCGCCAAATGTAGACAAGGGTGAGTACATTCCTGGGATAGGGTGATGACAATCGGAACAGTAAGTTTTCAGGCTTAGGCAATAGGCACTCCAATGGACTGGTTATAGGTTACACAGATCAACTATCCAACTGTCAAGGGTAGACGTCTAAGACCAGACGTCACAGGTCTAGACGTCAAGGTGGCAGGTCTAGACGTCACAGGTCTAGACGTCAAGGTGACAGGTCTAGACGTCACAGGTCTAGACATCAAGGTGGCAGGCCTAGACGTCACAGGTCTAGACGTCAAGGTGGCAGGTTTGGATGTCACAGTTCTGGAGGTATACGACTAGTCGTCTAACAGCTGCCCAGACGTCAAGGGCTAGACGTCTACAGCCCTCTGTACCTGCAATCAATCATTCTCGCCTGTACTATGACAACCGATCTGCAATGCGTGTTAGTATGGAAAACCTGCAACTCACACATCAATGTAATGCAACCTGCAATATCATAAACTCACAACAACACCATACACAGAATAGAACATCCGCACAAGAGCATTGGCATTTGTATTCAGATGGATAATGACGTTGTACAATGTTTGAAAAGGGGGTATTAATAGGGAGGCGAAGTAGTTCCTCCAACTACTTCGCCCAACCACCCCAACCGTTCAGCCCTTAACCATTTCTAACTAAACCAAAACTGACGTCTAACAAAATGGACGTCTAACTAGACGTCTAAATACTAGTTAGCAAATGGCGGCTAGTTTTGTCATCTAGTGCTTTGTGCGTCTACAATCAAGCCTTCTTTCTTATTGGCTGATTTTACAATCAAATGCAAACACAAACATTACCAAAATTGTTATGTACAATCAAAATTGGTGGACAACATTATTCCAGCCAGTTCTATGGTTTGTCATGCTTAGAACTATTGTCTACAGGTGTTACTCGGTTACCAAGCCTGAAAAGGCTAAGGTACCGAGTGATGCAGACCCCGTGGACGATCAACTATGGAAGCTCTTCTTCGATGGCGCCCGATGCAATAACGGCGCTGGAGCAGGAGTTGTCCTCGTCTCTCCTGGAAATCAGAAGACTTACTCGTACAGGCTCGCGTGGAGCTGTACAAATAATGCCGCTGAGTATGAAGCCCTGTGTTTGGGGTTACGAAAGGCAGAGAAACTCGGAATAAAGCAGTTGTAGATCTTCGACGATTCGGAGTTGATCTATAACCAAGTAACGAATAAGTGTGTTGCCAAACAACACTATTTAAAAGCATACCGTAATAAGGTATGGGAGCTGCTCGAGTCCTTCTCGGCTCTCAACATTAAGTCTATTTTGCGGTAACGGAATACGCATGCCGACGTTTTAGCGTCTATTGGAGCCAGGTGCTCCCCTGCCGAGAGTATAATGCAAAAGCCAAAGGCAGTGAGGGTGATCTATAGACCCTCAATGCCTGACAAGAACATCCATTGGCAGGTTTTTGACAGTGACGAGCAGATCGTCAATGTTTTGATAGACAAAGCAGGAAATATCAAATACAGAGCGCTCAACGAAGAAGAATATGAGGGCCTAATTCAGTTGAAGAATAACCACCTCCCTAAGGGTTTGATCACCCTCGAAAATTTGTTCAACCAAGACGACCGGTATCTCCCCCACAAGATTAAGGTAGACGCGAGAGAGTATGAAGAGCTTGAACTAGAGTCCAGAAAAACGATTAAAGTGGGAACTGATTGCACACCACTAGAAATACAACAAATCAAAACCCTTTGTAAAGAATATCCGGACATTGTTGCCTGGAGTTACCGCTACCTGAAGGGGTACGACAAGGATGTCTTCTAGCATACAATCGAGCTCCAGGAAGGAGTCGAACCTGTTAGGCAAAAGCAAAGGCATGTCAATCCAAAGATAGAGATGCTGATGAAAGCTGAGCTCCTGAATATGCTCGAATAAAAAATTATATATCCCATTAAGCACTCTTCTTGGGTGGCGAATCTTGTCCCAATTCGGAAAAAGAATTGAGACATCTGCCTCTACGTAGACTTCTGGAACCTTAATCAGGCTTTGTTGAAGGACCATTAACCACTGCCCCAAATTGACCATATACTTCATGTAGTGGCAGGAGCGCAGAGATTCTCTTTGTTGGACGACTTTTCAGGGTATAATCAGATCTGGGTCAAATATTAAGACCAGTTCAAAACTGCCTTCACCACCAAGTGGGGCAGCTTTGCTTACCAGCACATGTCGTTCGACCTCTCAAACGTTGGCGCAACTTTCCAGAGAGCAATGGACTTAGCCTTTGGTGAGTTGCTCAATCGCATTATTGTTATTTATCTTGATGACATGACTGTTTTTTCCCACAAAAGGGAAGAACACGGTCTACATTTACGACAGGTGTTTGAGAAATACCGAGAATTCGGGATCTCGATAAACCCGAAGAAGTCAAATTTTGCGGTTAAGGAAGGTAAGTTCCTGGGCCACGTCATCTCGGAAAGAGGACTAGCTATAGATCCTGCCAGGGCAGAGGCCCTCCTCAAGCTACCCCTGCCAGCAAGCAACCCCTGCCAGCGAGCAAGAAGGGTCTCCAATCCTTCTTTGGGCAGATTAATTTTGTTCGGAAATTCATTTCCGACCTTGCCCAGGTAGTCAAGCCGATGACGGAACTCCTCAAGAAGGATGTTGAGTTCCAATGAACCAAGGAGAGAAGGCGTGCATTCAAAGAGAAAAAGGAAAGAATCGCCCAGGCCCCCGTTCTGGTGAACCCCGACTACTCCAAGGATTTTATCCTCTACGCCATCGGAGATCCAGAGAGCTACGCAGCTGTCCTTACCCAGAAAAACGAGGACGGGGACGAGTGGCCAATTGAGTTCCTGTCGGTAATCAAATCTGCCCAGGAAAGGATTTGGGTAAGTATATGTGCCCTGGACCTGGACCAACATTGAAAGGCCGAAGGGAAGAGATGCCCCTCGTGCCAATCTCCGGAGAAAGGCCGGCTCCTGTTCTAAACTACTTTGGTGTTTTAAGATAAGGGTGCAGGAAAGAAATAAAGGAGTAAGGGAAGAGATTTCAGTATTTTAATGGTGGGAAAGAACCAGAAGCACGATTGCTAGCCAATAGCTTGAAACAGCAGCAAGAAACACCAAGAATATAACAAAATGAACACAATATTGACTTTCCTATGTATCCTTTGGACGAGTTCTAGGATTCCCCTTCCCCTTTCGCCGAAATTCAGAGTTCAGAGTAACGGTGATTAGGAAAAGTGAATATAACAGAAACACTATCCACAGGCAGCATAAAAGAAAGCCTCTACAACGTTTTCCTCCCCTATGTATCCTTCGGGAAAATTTCAGGGTTCAGTCCCCAATCGCATACCTAAATCCAGGATTTAGAATTACAGTATACAAATGAAGAAAGATGAAAGAAATAAACGCAGAAGGCAGCATATAAGAGAGAAATAGAGTCCAAAGCTCTTTAGTATTAATCGCAGAAATGCAAGTTTCAGCAGCTTTCTAGCAGAAAGTTCCCCCCTTTTACATTACAATGCCTGGGTTTTTATAGAGGACCCGACCCTCTGAGCCATAATTGCACAAAATGGAAGAGTACACCCTCAAAACCTGAGAAGTCGGCTCCTCTCGGCCCTCGTGACTGAGCTCTCAATTCAGTTACCAAAACTGGAAACTGCGACCGGGTCAGCCGTGGAAACTTGCATTAATGAGCCATCTGAGCGTCCTTGGCTTCTGGGTGCAATACTCGAGTGGTCGCCATGCTTGTCGGGCTCTTCCTCAGAGACTGATACTTCGTTTCCAATTGCCAAAAATACGCAGCTAGTTTTCAAGGCACGTAAAAATGCATTTATGAGGCACTTGATCGCCTCGGGGAAATACCCGGCTTGGAGTGCGTGCCCTTGAAGTGCTTCTCTAGTTCTTCGTTCGCAACTTCGCTTCGCAATGGACTTGTGCCGAAGCAGATTCTCCTTGATTTGCACTTCGCATGGTGGAGCTTCGCAAAACAGCTTCGGGGGTGATGAGGGCCGAAGCAGATCTCCTTCGCAAGTTACTGCTTCGCTGGAAGATGTGCCGAAACTACTTTGCCAATGAACTATTAAAATGCTTCGCCGCAATCTTCCTTCAAAATTGTGGTTCGGGAGGATATTGGCCGAAGCGCATTCTTACCTTCAAAAAATGCTTCGACCGCTTCCACTTCGGGGGAAAGTACTTCGCACGAAGGTTTGCCGAAGCAGATGCTTCGCAACAACTTTTAGCGAAGTAGAAATGGTTCGCTGGCTGGGAGGCCCGAAGTGGGTGCTTCGGCGGTTTTCAGCGAAGTGTTTTCAACGTTGCGCTCCTTCAAATCCTGCTTCGCAAGTTTCTTGCCCGAAGTAGTTTTTTGAAGTGCTTCGGGCCCGAAGTAGTTTTCATTCTTCTTCCTTTGTATTTTGCTTCGGCAACACTGATTTGCAAAACTTTCGCCTGAAGTAACTGCTTGAGGGACTTCGGGCCCAAAGTAGAAATGATTCGCTGGAGGGAAGGCCCGAAGTAGGCACTTCGGTGATTTCTTGGCGAAGTATTTTTCAATGCTGCGCTCCTTCGAATTCCACTTCGCAAGTTTTCTGGCGGAAGTAGCTTTTGAAATACTTCGGATGCGAAGTAGTTTTTCTTGCCTTAGCAAATTCGGACCGCGATTTTCTTCGGCGAAGCTGTTCTTTTGAAATGCCGTTTGAACGCCGCTTCGCAAGGTTTTCGCCCAAAGTAGTTTTTTGAGGGACTTCGGGCCCAAAGTAGTTTTCATCCTTAGCGATTTCTTTCGACGAAGCTATCTTCCTTAGCTTGTTCGGCAATGAAGCTCTTTCTTTTTCTTTTTATGTACAAGGGGGTGGCAAGAAAAGCCAAAATTGCTGCAATGCTTGAAAATGGTGTTTCTAAAAAAGCAAGCGAACAAATTCATGAAATTAAAAAATACTTTACAAAAAATTCAATTTTTCTACCCCATTATGCAATGTGACAAAATTGTCAACATTCTTGGTGGCTCGCGGGGCAACGAGCTCGTCTCGGTGGGAGAACCCTCAGCCTTGATCCATTGGGCTAGAGTTACCTCCAGACCCTTCTCCTTTTTCTATCTCTTGGGGTGCTTCCACGACTTGTTCTTCTTCTTCTTCTCCTTCTCCTTCTTCTGGCGCGGCTTCCTGCGGCGGCGATGGGGCAAGGCGATCGCGGATGCGCTTCATGGTTCGGCGGACATGAGCCCAGGCACCCTTCGAGAAAGGCTCTTGATCTTGCAATGCTTTAACCAAAACGCGGAACCGATCAATTTGCCCGATATTAGCATGTTTGGCCCTGGTGTACAGGTCATTTAGGCAGGCTGCAATCTTGCAGTGTCTCAGAATGAAATCTGTGACCTGCCCCTCTGTTACAGGCTCTGCCCATTCGTCTATCTCCGAGACGTCGCCTTCAAACTGAAGCCATGCCGGCTTAAGCTCTTCCTTCGTCAAAAGGTTCCCGTCATCATCCGTGAAGCTCGGGAAACCTAAGGAAGAGAGATCCTGGAAATAGCCTAGCGATGCGCGCTGCTCATTCTCAAACATGTCCAGGAGGTCTTTCGCCTTTTGTGCCTTCCTCACCTTGGAAAAGAAGGCGCGAACTGTGGCTTGGGCCGTGGACCAATCCCTAGCCGTCCGACTCATTGCAGCAACCTGCAAGTTCTAATATTTCGTGCTTTGGACATCAAAGGCTAATTTGAGTTGGCCTCTAGCTTTCTGAGTGACTTCATCTATGATTGGCCCTCCTTCGGCAGCGGCACACTGTGCTTCAGTAATATAGGTCAAAATTGATAAGGAACTGGAGGCCCGGGATCTGAAATTTTTTAGCAAGTGTGAGCGGATTTCTTTGATCCTGCCTCTGTCAAACAGCTCCAAGCTTTCTTTTTCGTGCAACTGCTGTTGCAACTGCAAGATATTGCTTTCAACTTCCTTGGCCTTCAAATCATTTTCGGCCTGTCTCTGTGCTTGGTGCTCAGCTGTGCTCTGCGACTGACTTTGTGAGGGAGGGAGAGACTGATGAGAATCTTTGGTCGGGACCACAGTGGACATGTGAGAGACCAAGGCAAAGGGTGGAGAGTGCGTACCTGCGTGCCCTTCTGGCAGAGCGGCCGTGGTGACTTCTTGTGTGATAGGCTCCTGCTCCTTTTGGGCTTCGGCACTCTCGACCCCCACGACTTCTACTTCGGGGTCTCCCTCTTGTTGGAGGAGTTCCTCCACATCAATGACGTCTATATCTGGGACTGTCTCTGCACTTGGTGGCACCGCATCTTCAACATTTGCTTCGATCGGGCCTGATGCAGGTTGTTCGACATGAGCACTTGGGAGCTTCGTGCGGGGTCGCTTTGGGTGGCTCGGAGGCACTTGAATTTGCTCTTGCCTCTTTCTTTTCTTCCTCTCCAATGGTTGCTCCAACTCTTCGACACTTGTGTCATGGATTTTCGACGGTCCCTGTGGTAGTGCCTCTGGTGTAGCTTCGGCTTCTTCCTCTTCTTCTTGCTCCGAAGCATCGTCAGCTCCTCTTGGGCTTTCGCCCGATCCTGGGGTAGCTGGAGGAACAAAGTCGGCGAAGGATATGGACTTCCAAGTTTGAACGTTGGCTTCATAGACAATTGCGAAGTCTTTATCCGATGTCAAGAGTCCATAGGAATTCATTTTTTGGTGATGGACTCTCATTATCCACCACTCCCAAAGTTTTTCCTCGCCCCAATTCTTCAATTCTTCTTTCAAATCATCCTTCGCCTTTCTCCAAAATGTGGAGTCTAGAGTTGGGAAGGGATGCTGGTCAGGGTCAAACTCGACCTCCATAGGGTAAAATTCATGCCAGGGAGGCAATGTCCTCATCCTCTCTAAATGCCACTCCAGATCTTTCCCATTAGGATTATTTCTTTGCTCCATAATTTTAGGGTGGGGGCAGACATGAAAGTTCTTGAATTTTAAGTGATCCCTCATCACTCCCAAGGGATCATAGAGCCATTGTTGAGGAATCTGGAGTAGGCCAAACTTGGCAAGCTTTTCTTCCAGGAATACGTTCTGCTTCAAGGCAAATACTTCAATTACCCCCATATTGAAGGGGAAGTCACAGGTATGTGCCCATTTTTGATCGTGGCCATAGACGGCGTTTGTTACATCGCTCTGCCGAGCGACCTCCAATGCAAATTGGTACTCGGAGGGGAAAACAGGGAGCAGGAAGGGCTTTCCTATAAAGCCGAACAGGCGAATCACCAGTCCCTACGTTAATTGAAAGACATCTCCCTTCTTCTCCATTACTATTCTATCCCTCAAACTGAGGGGCACCCGAGGGCAAGAACCTTTCAAAAAATGCATGGTGGGTCCCAAAAACTGTTGGTTAAAAGAATAATAAGACTCTGTCCTCAATAGGAGGGGAGTCCACTGGTACACAGGCAGAGGATTTCCATCCTTGCCGCTCGGAGAAATGGCAATGTGGGGGAATTGTTTATGTACATGGTAGAAAAACAACCAGACAAGGAAAGAACAGGGTGCGAAGTACTGGCCCGTCGCCGAATTCTTCATGCTGGTGAGCCGTGTGTGCAAGGTTCGGGCCACCCATTCTGCCCAATCGAAGAAAACTGGGTTGGTGTTTGGTCTTGAAGCATCAGGGGCGTAGAATTCCCCTCTCGAAATACATTCGGCCAAAGACACCTGCCAGGGTTGCACCGAAGCATCTGTAGATAGGCCTGCCACCCATGCAATGATAGAGAAAATATCGATGTTCTTGAAGGCCGCCAAGGGTAGAGGCATTTGGGGCAGCTTGCCTGAAGGGAGCCCACTTTTGAGGTTCTCGCGCAAAAATTTCAATATGTAGTTGTTGGAGGTGAACCTCTCCATCTGTTCGCTCAGAATGACATTGCGAACTGAATAACCCTTGGGTGGCCCTTGTTGTGGTGCAAATGCTGCTTGCACATCTTCTTTCAAAATGGAAAACAATTTATGACCCGAAGCGTCCAACACTTGCCTGGATGCAGGCTGGTAGTTCTGCGTGATAGCACAGATTAACTCTGGACAGTGGTGAGCAGGCGGGGTCAAATACTAGTAAATCTGAGAATAATATGTAGCAGCCCTCTTATTCTCTGGGGTGAGTCTGCTCGTCATAAACTCAATAGTGCGTCGGAGGTCGGACACACCCTTAGAGAGCTCTGTGTCTCTAATTTTCTCCCACCCATCAATTGGTGGTTCTTCAAGTTGTTCCTCTTCAGAGTCGTCTCCTTCTTCCATCGGCTGCTTTTCTGGGCGAGGGGTGAGATTGATCTTCTTAGGTGTATGCTTTTTCTCTTCCTTGCCCTTCTTTGTTTTTTTGGGGCCTGCTACTTCTGGTTCCTTTCCTTTCTCCTTAGAGTTTTTCTTTCCCATTGTGAAAATGGCGGTGGCAGAGTCCTTGATACAGAGGGCTTCGACGCAAAGGTCTTTGATGCAAAGGGCAGGAGAATTGCAGAGTAACCGAAGGCTCTTAGTCTTGCATGAACTGATGGATGAATAACCTTCTCTCTACTAGGGCCTCACGTTTTATAGCCTTAAAAGGCAACCACCTAAATTTATGGCACCTACCAAAATTAAATTTACACCTCGGACGGAGGAAGTTACCGTGTCTTTTGATTGGCTCTGCGGCAGCGTAGTACGCGGGGCCACATGCTTCGATGATTATGCCCTGCATTGGAAACGCAACCTGCTGCCACTTCGTACCTGGGCATGAGCTTTTCTCTTAACCGAATCCTCTCGGGATGCACTCCACCACCTTTGCATTAAATTCATCCGCTTCGAACTCCCCTAGGTTTCCGTCGGCGTGTCCCCCAAGACACGTTTTAAATGCTCTCGATTCGGTGAAGTTGAAATCAACATTGAAAATGCTTCGCGGTGAACTTTTGGTGTGGGCTGTTTTTCAACGCTTCGGGCCCGAAGTAGTTCTTTCTCGCCGCGTCACTTTTTTGCTTCGTGGAATACTGAACCCCCCGAAGCTCGTCTTCTTGGAAAATACTTCGCAAAATTTTTGCCCGAAGTAGCTGCTTGAAACGCTTCGGGTGCGAAGCTCTTTTCATTCCTTCCTTTGGTAACGCCTTCGGTCTTCCGAGGATCTTTTGAAAGCCAAAGTGCTTCGTTGCGAAGCATCTTGCGTCAGTTGCTTCGCACTAAAATTTTCCGAAGTTTGTTCCTCTTGGAAAACGGTTCGCTGGATTTTCTTTGAAAACTGCTTTGCTCATACTCCTTTTGCGAAGCATTTTTCACGCTTTAGTTTCGGTTTTTGTTTAACCTTTTGAGGGTAAAGTGCTTCGTTGCGAACCTCCTTGCAACCGCTACTTCGCATCAAAAGTCCCCGAAGGAGGTTCTGGAGTATAACACTTAGCTTTTGCAATCTCGAAACAGGATGTATATACACAAATGAAAAATTATATACAAAAGTACATACACATTTTTTTTTTTTTGTGTTTCACCTCAGCGATGAAAAGTCTTCAGATGAAGACCATTAACAAAAATTGGTAATACCTGGCCATCTGCATCTTTGAGGATGAAAGAGTTGGCCGAATTCACCTTCATGATTTTGAACGGTCCATCCCAGAAAGCATCCAACTTGTCGTGATTTCCAGGCTTGGCCTTCCAGGAGTCCCACTTCCATACCAGATCTCCCACTTTGAATGTGCGATCGGATGATTTTTTCTTGAACCAATCTCGGGTGACCTGAGCATGTTTAGCGAAGCTCTGGTAAGCCTTCTCGCGGTCTTCCTCCAACTGTAGCAGCTGAGCCAACCGGTTTTCCATTGAATTAACTCCTTCTTCTAACAGCTGCAACGCAGGGATCTCTACGTGGGTAGGTAAGATGGCCTCCTTACCGTAGACCAGGGCGTAAGGTGAAGTCTTGATCGACTTCTTGACAGAAATCCGATCGGCCCACAAGGCCCGATCTAGAAGAAGATGCCAAGTTCTTTTGTTCGTCTCTATGAGCTTTCTTAGCACCTTTAACAAGGTCTTGTTGGTGGATTCCGCCAATCCGTTGCCCTGTGGATAGTAATTGGAGGATACTTTATGATATATCCCATATCGGTAGAAGAACTCATTGATTTTGGCACCTGCGAAGCCAGGACCATTGTCCGTGATGATTGCTTCTGGAATGCCGAACCGGGTGATCAATCCCTCTAGGAAAGCGATGACGGTCTCTTGATCTGCATTCTTCGTGGGAACTGCTTCGGCCCATCTGGTAAAGTAATCGGTTGCGGTCAAGATGAACTTATGCCCAACGGAGGAGTTCGGCGATATGACCCCTATGAAATCCAACCCCCATTGTTGAAAGGGAGTTTCTACTTGTATCGGTCGGAGAGGCATCGAAGCATTTCTACTTTGGCCGATGAACTTCTGACATTGCTCACATTTGCGACAGACTGCGAAGGCATCAGCGAAGAGTGTAGGCCAATAATAACCGGCTTTGATTATCTTTAATGCCGTTGTTCTCCCTACGAAGTGACCTCCAGATAATCCTGAATGGAATTCTCCCAGGATTCTCCTTTTATCATCATCTTTTATGCACCTAAGAAGGATGCCATCAATGTTTCTGAAAAATAGGCCTTCGGGGCGCAAGGTATATCGGGAGGACCGCATCCTGAAATGCCTTCGTCGTGAAGCATTTAGATGTGAAGGACATCTGCCGGTGTTGAAGTATTCGACCATTTCACTGACCCAGTCTTTCTCGTCCTCTTCCTGGTTTGCGAAGCATTCTTCTGCTGGTGAGTCATCCCACTGAGATTCTGTAGCTTCGGCCGCCACACTCTTCGCCAGTTCTTGACACAGTGCACGACCGCGAACCAGTTTTGTAGGTTTGATCTCGATGTCGAATTCTTGAATCTTGCTGACCCAACCGGCCCTTTTACTACCCAATTCTCCTTGGATGATGAAATTGCGCACATCAGGGTGAATGACAAAGACTGTAACCCGACTTTGGGAGATGAACTGCTTGAATTTCCTAAGAGACTTCATTACTGCATGCACCCGCCTTTCTATGAAATTATATTTTTCTTCATGAGGGTTTATCACTTGGCTTAGAAATGTGATGGGGCGCTCTTCGCCATCTTCCCTCTTTTGTGTTAGGACTGCAGCATAGCTCTCAGGTTCTCCTATAGCATATAGGATGAAGTCCCGATTGTAGTCAGGGTTGGTCAGGACCGGTGCTTGAGCAATTCGGGCTTTTATTTCTTCGAATGCTTCTTTTCTCTCCTTCGTCCAGATGAATTCTGCACCCTTCTTCAAAAGTTCGGACATCGGCTTGATGACCTGGGCAAAATCTGGAACAAACTTCCTCACGAAGTTGATCTGGCCGAAGAAATATTGAAGACCTTTCTTGTCTACTGGGAGTGGGAGCTTCATTAGAGCCTCAGCTCTGTCAGGATCTACAATGAGACCCTTCTCTGATATCGCATGTCCCAACAACTTCCCTTCGCTGACTGCGAATATGGACTTCTTCGGATTGATTGAAATGCCAAATTCTTGGCATTTTTCAAAAATCTATTGTAAGTGTAAGGGGTGATCCTCCCTTCTTCGGGAGAAGACGGTCATGTCATCTAGATAGATAACAATAACCTTATTCAAGAGCTCACCAAAAGCTAAATCCATTGCCCTCTGAAAAGTGGCTCCCGCATTCGAAAGGCCGAATGGCATTCGTTGGTAAGCAAATGTGCCCCACTTGGTCGTGAATGCGGTTTTATGCTGGTCTTCGTCCCTGACCCAGATTTGATTGTATCCGGAGAAACCATCGAGTAGGGAGAAGCGTTGAGCCCCAGCCACCGAATGCAAGATCTGATCGATCTGCGGGAGAGGGTAGTGATCTCTGAGAGAAGCCTGGTTCAGGTTGCAAAAATCCATGCACAATCGTATATCTCCATTCTTCTTTCTAACTGGGACTAGATTCGCTACCCAAGAAGAATGTTTGATGGGATAAATTATCTTCGCCTCGAGCATTTTTAGGAGTTTGGCCTTCATCAAGACTTCGATCTTTGGATTGACAGGCCTTTGCTTCTGTCGAAAGGGTTTGATCCCTTCCTGCAACTCAATTGTATGTTGGATCAGTTGCCGATCATATCCCTTTAGATCTTGATAAGACCAAGCCACTGTGTCGGGATACTTTCTGCACAGAGATCGGATCTGCTCTAGTTCCTCCGAAGTGCAATCTGTTCCAACTTTTATTGCTTTTCCAGGTTCAAGTTCTAAATCTTGATATTGCTTTGCATTAACTTTGATCCTGTGAGAAACTGCTCGATCATTCTGATCAAAGAGGCTTTCAAGAGTAATTAATCCCTTGGGAACGTGATTATTCTTCAATTGAACTAGCCCTTCATATTCTTCTTCGTCAGGGCTTCTGCTCTCAACTGTGGCTACTTCTTGAATCATGAAATTCACAATCTGCTCATCACTGTCAAAAACTTGCCAATGCAGATCTCTGTCTGGGACAGAGGGCCTGTAAATCATCCTCACAGCTTTGGGCTTATGTACCATGTCTTCAGCTGGAGAATATTTGGCTGCGATGGATGCTAGAACATCGGCATGTCGGTTCTTTTCTCTTGGAATAGACTGCAGATTGAGAGATTCGAACTGGTCGAGCAAGTCCCATACCCTATTTCGGTATGACTTGAGATAGTGCTTCTTTGAAGTGCACTTGTTTGTGACTTGATTGCATACCAATTCGGAATCTCCAAAGATTTGGAGATGCTTTATGCCTAACTTTTTTGCTTTCTTGAGTCCTAGGCATAATGCTTCATATTCTGCTGCATTGTTGGTGCAACTCCACACCAACCGGTAACAATACTCCTTCTGCTCTCCAGAAGGTGATACTAAAAGAATCCCCGCCCCGACACCATTTTTGCATCGGGCGCCATCGAAGAATAATTTCCATAATCCTTGGGCGAAGACCTTATCTTCTGACTTGATGTGTTTCTCAGGCTTGGCGATGGCATAACATCCCATCTCGGTTTCTATCATGGCATTAAAGTCTGCCAATGAAAACTCATCTTCACAACTTAACTGTGCGAGGGACTCCTCGACCAGATCCACCTGCTCTATCCCTTCCACTATCGCATGCACAGGATCACTGCTCTCTCCTTCGGACATCTTCTCTACGAGGAAGGTAGAAGGCTTCTCATTGTAAATTTTAATCTTCTTCCCTTTGAATGGAATCTCCAAGTGCGAGTAATCCATAGATAGATATCCACCCAGCTTCATCGTAAATTCTCTCGACAAGCACATGCTGAAGTAGGGCTCAAGGTCAACGACTACCACCTCTTGTATAACTGTGATCTGAGGCATTTTGTGTAGTCGAATAGGGATATCCTTGATCACCCCTATAGTCTTCATGGGGGTACCATCCAACTGGAGTACACCATGACTGCTTCACGTATATTCCATCCCTATCTCTTCGCACACTGCCTTGGGCATGACTGTTGTCGCGGCCCCGAAGTCAATCATACAGTTATGTACAACATACCCCTCCATCTGTAGAGACATGTAGAATGGTGGTGGCCTATTCTTCCCCGTAATGGATGTGGACAGGGTCTGCACTAGGGCAAGCGGTGCTGCCTTTCTTGCTTTGGTTATCTTCAATGATTCTTGCAACAGGTCCACTTGTCCAGGTAGTTGCAGTGCATCGTACAGACTGATTTTGGTTGGAATCCTCTTCAGCTCATCTACAATGTTGTACGCCAGGGAATTGGGTACCTCAGGTTCCTTTCTCGGCTCATATCTGGTGCGATACTATTTCGTAGCTTCGACCCTTTGTCGCTTGGTCAGCGAAGGAAGCTTGAGCTTCTCTCTAGCCTGTTCCTTAGTTTCCACCTACGGTGGATTTGCAGGGCCTAGTTGGGCCTTCTCTTTGACTGGTGTAGGCTGTCGAGCTTTGTTCGAGGCCGGAGGAGGTTGTTGTCCTTTCTCATGGCGAGCATGCACCTTTAAAGGAGCCATTTGAGTAGCATCCACCTCTATTGACTTCTTTCCTCCTCTGGTAAGGACTGCAACTGGCTCTTCTTCACCAATTACCAGGTTCTGATCCAATTGCCTGATGACATTGACTTGACCGCCATGACTACTGCTCGCCAGCGTTTGTACATAGTGTTGGTGCAGCATGCAGGTATTCTCTTCATGAGGGTCATTACACGTGGAGCACCAATGTATATAATCGAAAGTGCTCGGGGCTTCGTCTATTGCAGCATTTCTTGCCGAAGCTCTTCCTTGCTGGGCCGCTTGATCTTTAGTAAGTGCAGGTGTAGGATAAGATCTTCTTGGTAGAAACTCTTGTTGCGCTTGCTTCTTCTTCATAATGGTCATGTCGTTGGACAGGGTCTGCACTGTGGAGTTCAGGGACTGAACTTCTTGCAGTATTTTGGCTTGCATGTCTTCGACTTTGGGAATCGGTGGCAATGGAGCCATTGTTGGTATTGGAGGAAGGGCAGGGTGTTGAAGTGGTGTTGGCAGTATAGGGAATGCCGAAGTGACCATGGGCTACGGAGTCAAAAAAGTGGGAAAATGAATTTGTGGAGCAGTGATTTGAGATACAATGGGATTCGGGTTCCAAGATGAGATCGGGTATGCAGGGGTTGCAGAGATCTACGAAGCGGCCACGCTCGCATACTGGGATTGATGGAAATCAGGAAGTATAGGCATCGACATCCTTTGGGGAAGCTTACCCACAACTATTAGATCCATCTCCGCTTTCTGGGCTAACTCATATAACTCTGGGAAGGTATTGATATTTGAATACCTCACCATGACGTTGATATCAGGATTGAAAGCCCGAAGGAAATAGTATGTTGCAGCTTCATCGGTTGGCCGAAGTCCAACTGGTATTCTTTGCCAGGTTCGAGTGAACCTAACATTGAAGTCTGCGATCTCTTCTTGTGGATGTCTCTGGATCGTTGTGAACTGATGTAGGAGAGAGGTCGGATCGGCGGACTCATTGAAGCTTCGCATCAACTGTCCAGCTAACTGGTCCCATCCCGTAATGGTACCGGGTGGTAAAGATCTATACCAGTAGAGGAGCTTTCCTCTAAGAGACAGAACCAGAAGCTTTACCATAACCCGCTCTTCTGTGATGTCATGGATCGCCGCCAGAGAAACTATGTCCTGGATGTGCTCCAGAGCAGTCTTCCCAGTTCCATCGAACGTTGGGATCTTCTTTATAGCAGCAGCGGCACTTGCCCTTGTCCCGCTAGATTTAGCGGTCCTAAAGAATTCCATGCTGGGAATAATCTGGGTGGCGGTTGCTGCTGCATTTGTTGTTGTTGTTGTTGTGCCATATTTACTCTTGGATTTTGAGAAATAGGAATTCCCGAAGCTCCTCCTTGATTGCTAACAGGACGACCAATAGAAATGGAGGCTCTAGGATGCTTCGGTGAGTTGGGAGGATTAGGAGGAAAGCTAGTCACTGTGCTATCAGAAGTTAGGCCTTGTTCGTCAACAACGGCCTCTTGCGAGGATATTCCATGTAACAGAGACTCGGGGGTGACCAACCTAGATCGTTCCCCAAAGGCTTCAATATCAAGCTCAAAGAACTCAGTTTCCTCTCCTCTATTCCTAACTCTCCATCTTGTTTGCATGAAGGCACAGACTTTGGTACCGGTCTTTACGACTTAAATATTCTTGGGTAAGACAGAGTCGCCAGATGCTAAGAGTCTTTTGGTAGTGAGAGCATCGGTTCTCACTACTACTCACAAGGTGAGACTGATCGGGTCCCACCGGCGTGCCAAAAACTGTTGGTCATCAAATCTGCCCAGGAAAGGATTTGGGTAAGTGTATGCGCCCTAGACCTGGACCAACATTGAAAGGCCGAAGGGAAGAGATGCCCCTCGTGCCAATCTTCGGAGAAAGGTCGGCTCCTATTCTAAACTACTTTGGTGTTTTAAGATAAGGGTGCAGGAAAGAAATAAAGGAGTAAGGGAAGATATTTCAGTAGTTTAATGGTGGGAAAGAACCAGAAGCACGATTGCTAGCCAATAGCTTGAAACAGCAGCAAGAAACACCAAGAATATAACAAAATGAACACAATATTGACTTTCCTATGTATCCTCTGGACGAGTTCCAGGATTCCCCTTCCCCTTTCGCCGAAATTCAGAGTTCAGAGTAACGACGATTAGGAAAAGTGAATATAATAGAAACACTATCCACAGGCAGCATAAAAGAAAGCCTCTACAGCGTTTTCCTCCCCTATGTATCCTTCGAGAAAATTTTAGGGTTCAGTCCCCAATCACATACCTAAATCCAGGATTCAGAATTACAGTATACAAATGAAGAAAGATGAAAGAAATAAACGTAGAAGGCAGCATATAAGAGAGAAATAGAGTCCAAAGCTCTTTAGTATTAATCACAGAAATGCAAGTTACAACAACTTTCTAGCAAAAAGTTCCCCCCCTTTTACATTACAATGCCTGGGTTTTTATAGAGGACCCGACCCTCTGAGCCATAATTGCACAAAATGGAAGAGTACACCCTCGAAACCTGAGAAGTCGGCTCCTCTCGGCCCTCGTGACTGAGCTCTCAAATCTGTTACCAAAACTGGAAACTGCGACCGGGTCAGCCGTGGAAACTTGCATTAATGAGCCATCTGAGCATCCTTGGCTTCTGGGTGCAATACTCGAGTGGCCGCCATGCTTGTCGGGCTCTTCTTCAGAGACTGATACTTCGTTTCCAATTGCCAAAAATGCGCAGCTAGTTTTCCAGGCACGTAAAAATGCATTTATGAGGCACTTGATCGCCTCGAGAAAATACCCGGCTTGGAGCGCGTGCCCTTGAAGTGCTTCGCTAGTTCTTCGTTCGCAACTTCGCTTCGCAATGGACTTGTGCCGAAGCAGATTCTCCTTGATTTGCACTTCGCATGGTGGAGCTTCGCAAAACAGCTTCGGGGGTGATGAGGGCCGAAGCAGATCTCCTTCGCAAGATGGGCTCTTCATTACTGCTTCACTGGAAGATGTGCCAAAACTACTTCGTCGATGAACTGTTAAAATGCTTCGCCGCGATCTTCCTTCAAAATTGTGGTTCGGGAGGATTTTGGCCGAAGCGCATTCTTACCTTCAAAAATGCTTTGACTGCTTCCACTTCGGGGGAAAGTACTTCGCACGAAGGTTTGCCGAAGCAGATGCTTCGCAACGACTTTCAGCGAAGTAGAAATGGTTCGCTGGCTGGGAGGCCCGAAGTGGGTGCTTCGGCGGTTTTTCGGCGAAGTGTTTTCAACGTTGCGCTCCTTCAAATCCCGCTTCGCAAGTTTCTTGCCCGAAGTAGCCTTTTGAAGTGCTTCGGGCCCGAAGTAGTTTTCATTCTTCTTCCTTTGCATTTTGCTTCGGCAACACCGCTTCGCAAAACTTTCGCCCGAAGTAATTGTTTGAGGGACTTCGGGCCCGAAGTAGTTTTCTTGCCTTAGCCAATTCGAACCTCGATTTTCCTTTGGCGAAGCTTTTCTTTTGAAATGTCGTTTGAATGCCGCTTCGCAAAATTTTTGCCCGAAGTAGCTGTTGGAAATGCTTCGGGTGCGAAGCTCTTTTTTACGCCTTCTTTGAATTCCTTCTTCGACAACGCCGCTTCGCAAGGTTTTCGCCCGAAGTAGTTGTTTGAGGGACTTCGGGCCCGAAGTAGTTTTCATCCTTAGCGATTTCTTTCGGCGAAGCTATCTTCCTTAGCTTGTTCGGCAGCGAAGCTCTTTCTTCTTCATTTTATGTACAAGGGGGTGGCAGGGAAAGCCAAAATTGCTGCAATGCTTGAAAATGTTGTTTCTAAAAAAAGCAAGGGAACAAATTCATGAAATTAAAAGAAATACTTTACAAAAAAATTCAATTTTTCTACCCCATTGTGCAATGTGACAAAATTGTCAACAGTTCCTAAGTCAAGTTATCCTCCCGCATGAGGAAAAGTTCAATTTCATTGAAAGACAAGTCCATGTGGTGATGCGGTCGCTTAATAAGTTTCGTCACTTCGTCTCTCAGAGTAAGACGATATTTTACGTGATACACCCGAACGTTAGAAACTTCATCATCCAAGGCGAACTCGGCAATAAGAGGGCAGGTTGGATTTCCAAGATCCAAGAGTTTGATAGAGAGGTTCAACCCACTAAACTGGTCCGCGGCGGAGCCTTATGCCACGAGTTGGGCAGGAGTGCCGCATCCGAGGTGACAGCTTGCCAATGGGATGATCCGGCGCAAGAGAGCGATCTTGCAAATCGCCTTGTATCTGACAAATATTGGACGGAAGACTTGGTAAAGTACTTTAGCATTGGGCGATGCCCTTCTAGCCTCAACTCTTCGCAGAGAAGAAGATTCAGGCTTCAGGCCTGTAGATATGTGTTGTTACCCAGCGGATTGTTTCATCGAAACATTGACGGGGTCCTCCTGAGATGTGTTAGGGGGTCAGAAAAAGAGAAAATCCTAGAAGAATTCCATTATGGAATGTTCGGGGGCCATTTTTCGGGAAGGCCTATGGCCTTGAAAATAATAAAAGCAGGCTATTATTGGCCTACCATTTTTTCCGATGCATTCGAAGTTAGCCGGAAGTGCGATAAATGTCAAAGGTACGTCGGCCGCACCAAGAATGCTTCTCTACCCTTCCACCCGATTCAGGTCGAAACCCCGTTTCAGCAATGGGGTTTGGACTTTATTGGGATAATAGAGCCCAATTCTTCCGCAAGGCACAAGTATATCTTGACGGCTACGGACTACTTTACTCGATGGGCAAAGGCAATGCCCACCAAGCAGGCTAATTAGGATGTTGTCATCGCCTTCTTGGAAGGACTGATAAATCGCTTTGGGATCCCGGATGCGATAGTAACTGATAATGGCATTCATTTCTCCGGTGCCAAAATATGCGCATTCGCAAGTATGGTATTTACCTGAAAACTTCGTCTAATTATTACCCACAGGGCAATGGTTTGGCGGAGTCCACGAATAAGAACTTACTTAGGATCCTGAAAAGGACATTTAAAGATAACAAGCGGAGCTGGCATCTGCTTCTGTGTAATGTCCCCTTTCTGAGTAGTCAGTCAGTTGTGGTAATTTAGCCTATTCCTAGGTTCCCATAGGCTAAACTGAGGTGATTGGGAACCCTATTGGAGTTGTTCCCTGGTGATCAGTGCTTTTGCGAGGGGATTCATCCGTTCATGGGGGTTACTATTTATAGATATTGCTATTTTTAGTAGTGTGGGCCCGATGCAGTTCTTCCAATTTCGCAGAGTCATTTATTTTGTGGATGGAATATTTGCCCAAGTCTAAGTTGGCGTTCCCTTGGTGAGTAAATAAATTAATAAATTCAAGTTATATTATTAAGTCATAAAGTGACTTTTAAAAGCGACATAAAAGGGCCCTCTTTTAAAAACAACGTTATATTTGGGGTACAAGTTGGGCCCTCCACTCCAAGGAGAGATAAGGAAATAAAACAATATTAAATTTTATGCTTTTTGGTTCCAAATCCAAGATGGGCGTAGCTTTCATAAAAAAGAGGAGTTTTTGGGGTTTTTGAATTTATTCACATCTTTGCTATCTTGGAGAAACTCTGCCAGTTTTCATGGAGGAAATTGCAGCTTGAGGCTTGTGGAGATGACAACCTTCATGAGTAGCTCTGATTTTGTGGGTGGAAGATCTCACCTAGTCAGATTATTGGAGTTCTTACACAGAGGGCTCATTTGGGCATCACAGATTCAGCAGTAGGGTTTGAGGATTTTCGAAGTTTGGGTTCCAGGCAAAGTGATCATCTGGGTATTTCAGTTTTTGGCCATCTTCATCTGGGTAGAAGTTAGTTTTGCATCCTAAAGAGTAAATTTGCATTTCTGGGTCAGATCGAACTGCTGCTTGGAGGGCTTTGGAAAGTGTGTTTGGTTCATAACTCATTATTCAGCAAGGGTTTCAATCTGGGTTTTTTATCACACCTTCCTCATGCTTGGGCGACCCCTTTAGGGGTGATTTCAGGGTTTGTAAGTGCAGCCATTAATTTCTTTTGCTGACCGTACCATCCAGGGAGACCGTACAGCTGCCCAGGGAAGCATGCAGCAAGAAAACAGTCATAAAATTCTGATGTTACTGCCCAGATCTGATCAGAAAGTAAATACGACCTCATTGCACTTTACGGGAGGTGATTCGGAGTCCGATTGAAGAAGTTACAAGCATTTTAATGATTTCCAGCTGTGCAATGTACAATTTCAGTCTTTAATACCAGATCTGTGCTTGCAATTTCAGGTCAGAAATTTTAATAAAATATTGTTATTTAGTGTGCAGTTTCATTTGGGTTCCTTTTCAGTTCGAGTGTGGCGTTTTCGAAGTTATTTCAAGCATAGCATTTTCCTTTCAAAGCATAAAAAAAAATAATAATAAAAAAAATCAGGAAAAACACAAATCAGAAAAAAAAAAAAGAGTAAAATAGAGTACATTCGGAACAGCAGTTAAGGGGTGTACATTGCATTCTGGACTTTGTGTTATGGGCTGACCAAATTTCCATCAAGAAATCAATCAAAACGTCCCCATATTCCCTGGTATACGGGAAGGAAGCAATGCTCCCCATGCACATCGAATTGCTCGCGTTGCAGTCTCTATGATCGTTGGTTGGTGGAGACGAAGAGTTTGACCCCATCAACGTCAGAATATCCCAGCTATTACAGTTGAAAGAGGAAAGAGAAAAGGCCTACAAGGCTTTTATGAAGCGTACCGAGACCACGAAAAAATGGTTTGGCAAAAGGACCTCTGATCGGACTTTCCAGGTTAGCGACTTAGTGCTGAAATGGAATGAGAAAAAATCCAAGCCCGAGAATCATGACAAATTCGACGCCTTCTGGGAAGGCCCATTTCGAGTCTTTGGCGTCAATCAGATCAACTCCTTCATTCTGCAAAACATGAGGGGTTTCACTCTCCCGATTTCGGTGAATGGTTTTCTTCTGAAAGCTTATCACCCGTCGAGTTCTGAGAAAAGTCAGTAATTTGCCAGACCGTCCCTTCGGAAAGCGCCAAGTCTCAAGCAGGGATAAATTCGAAAAATGTTTTCTAACCCTAGCGCGACGTTATAAAGTGGGCTATCTATCCCTATCCAATCAAATGTTTTTTACTCCAAAACGTCCGAAGCATGCGCCCCGTGGCAGATCCAAGAAAGCGCTCCTCTCAAGGAGCATGCGCCCCAAAGTGGATTTTCTTGTCTTGAGCCGTTATTCATCATTTCCAAGGGCGAGCTACCAACCTGAGGGCAAATGAGAGGCGCACGATTGCATACACGATCTCCACCTGCATTAACTTCTGGCATTGTCATTTAAGGTGGTAGATTTGAAGTGAGCACTATAAGGAGAAGGGTTTCCTGGACTCATTTCATGCCCTCAGTTGCAGTTGCAGTTGCAGTTGTGTTTCCCTACTGCCCTTGCGCCTGCAGTTTTCGAAGCGATTATCTAGAAGAGTTTGATTCAGAGCAGTCTGTCAATAGACATGGGCAAGAAGGGTGGGGAACAAAAGGAGAAAGTGCCCAAAGGAGAAGGCGACGCCCACGAAGGAGAGCGGCTCGAAGAAGAGGCGAAAGCGTGAGAAGAAGCCAGTAAAGTTGACGCCGCCTGAAGATAACCTCTTCCGGCTTCGGGATTGCATGATGACGTACAAGGACCTGGAGCAGCTGTGCCACGACGTAGAAGCACATAAAGAAAACCCGACTGGGAACCTACTGGCTGCAGTTTATCATTCCCAATTGCTCTTTTACATGTGTACGCTTGTACACCATTGCCTAGAATTTGTGCACGCAGTGTCGCGGTTTTACGACGCCCAAACAAGAACAGTGCGGAATGCCAAGGGAAAAACGTTGTTCGCCATCACAGCTGACACTGTTCGAGAGGCCTTCGCCTGCGGAAAGACGCCCTCGTCTGATTTCACCCCCAAAAAAATCAACAGTTCCGAGCAGGGCGCCAGGTATCAGCCCACGCCTGAGATGCGCTAGTTTATGAGGGAGTAGTTGGGAGGAGCGTCATCCTCCGAGGAGCTTCCCCAGCTACCCATGCGCCTGACAGAATTCATACATCGCGACATATATTTGATTCTGGCTTGGGTGATGGGGCTCTCTACTAACGTCGTAGTCTACGACCGGCAGGTGTGCATAGCGGAGTCCATCTTCAAAAATGAAATTTATTTCCCATCCAAGATGAAGCCAGGTGCCATACCAGTTTTCTTTGACTGGGCAGAATGGGTGGCGCGGCAGTTGCACCTGTCGTTATCCTACCTGCAAATCCACAAGGATGATCAGTTCAGGCTTTGCTCCTCCCTAGCATGGTATTTCTTTTACCACTTGCATGATAAGTTTCCCTACATCCCCAAGAACCAGACGGACGAGGAAGGCAAGGCGTTGTCGGTTTATCTCTGGACGCAGAGCTTGTCCAGAGATGAATCATACTACGTTTTTAACCAAGTTTTCTTGGGGCCGGCACTGGAGCTGCTCTACGGCCGCTGCGAACTAGTTCCCGTGGAGATGAGGGACAAAGTAGTGGACGATGAGATGGGAGACGTTTTTCTACTCACCCAGGGTTTGGTTATCAAGATTTTCGGGTTCACAGAGAAGCTCGTTTTGTTGCCCTTCTATACGACGCCCTACCTGTTTGCCCTAGAGGTCGCCCGACAGTGCGACTATGCCAACGAAGTGTACGGGAAAGGCAGGGGGAAGAAGCACACGTGTCCTATACCCTTCGAGTTCGGGGACATCAAGGTGATGTAGTGTGGTCAGAACACTGTGCTTATTGTGACGTTGTTCGACTACGGATTGATTGAGCTCCCCCAACGCTGGAAATACGATCCGCATAACATCTTCCAGGACCACATTGGGGTGAAGTCTTTTCACAGCTGTCCTCGCCCGAAAATGCTTGCTCAGCGGAATAACCCTAAGGGGCGCGAGTTGGAGTGGCACATCGATGATATGGTGCCCTTGCTCCCCTGGCATGACTTTGACACCGTGGAGAGTAAGTATGACCCGACTGTCAAACTGGAACAAAAGCTGCTCAGGAATGTTTTTGAGGCGATGAAAGCAAAGTTGAAGCATTGGTCAAACCACAAAATCAAAGAGTGGTGGATCATGAGGGTCCATAATGACAAGACGTCTTCGGACTACCCAATGGAGTTGGATGATAGGTTCTCCAAGTTCTACGACGAAAACATAGACACCTATCGGGCCCTCTCGTTTTTCGAGATTGTGCCCCGAAGCACGCGAAGCCTCGACGAGGTGGACGACCTGGCAACTAAGAGGCACGTGGTAGAAGGCAAGGGCAAGGCAGTCCTGAGTGATTCACCATTGGCTGGAGAGAGTGGGCCATTGTCCCATAAAAAGGACAGCCTCTCGAAAAGAAAAGCTAAGGAGGCGCCTCTCTTGCAGCAAGCGACAAAGAGGCCGCGGACCATCCCTCAAAGGCCCTTTAGGGTGAGCTCTCAAGCGGCGCCTGAAAACCCCCCATCAAGCGTTCCCGAAGTTCCTATGGCGACACAGTCGGAAGAACAGAAAATTGAAAATGTGGAGGTAATCAACGTAGATGCAATTGGTGAGTGCGAGGATGAAGAAGACCCACACACGCAGCGTCCATCTTCCCCGGCTCCTTTGATCACGGAGCCCAAAGGTACGCACTCATCTTTGCCTTTTTCTTCTTCCCTCTCTGCAGCAGCCGTTTCCTCGACGCATGAAATTCCTATTGCGGTTTTTGTTTCCTTAGTCACTGCTTCCGTTTCTCTCCCGTTATCCCACTCCACAGTTCCCAGCATTTCAGTTTCCACACCCCTTTTGCCACCCTCAGCTGCATTCGCGTCTTTTGCCACAAACCCTAACGCTTTTGCCATCTCAGTGTCGGTCAGCCTTCTTTTTTCTGTCGCGGAAGACCCTATCGTTGATCTTTCCTCCGTGGCAAAGATAGCTCTTTTTTCTCTTTCACCGCCCTCCGCTGTCATGACGTCGATTGCATCTGATGTTTCAATGCCCAAACCCACCATCTCCTTAGTCGCAGTCCAAACCCAAGCGCCATTGAGGGTTAGCGCGGTCGTTTCCCCTCCTGCTTCCCGTATGTTGTTCGAACTTGAGCCGCAGCTTCCCTTCCTTCCATTCACACCGATCTTCGGAGTAGGTGTTTAGGAGCCGCTTGAGTCAGAGCTAGAAATGACACACCAGCTTGCTGCTGCGGAGAGCATCCGCAAAGCGTGCCATAGCTCATCGCGCTGGCTGAGGGATCGGCGGAAGGAGGCGCAGGCTCTGGCGCAAACTGAGAAAGCATCCATCATCGAACCGAAGAAGATGGAGCTTCACACGGTGGAGAAAATACCAGTTGTCTAGAAGCCCTTGGGGGAGATGACCCCGGTTTATTATGCCTATTGCCATACTATGGAAGATGTGACCAAAATGAATACGGCGCGGAAGATGGGCAACATTCAAGTTGACATGGGCTCCATCTATGTTCATGGCGAGTACTACAAGGAGCGCTTCTTTGAAGTGCAGGCCAAGAATTTCGAACTTGAGGAGGCCTTGGCAGGAGCAAAGAGGCAGATTGAGGCGCTTGAGTCTGAAGCTACGCAGCTAAGATAGCAAGTGCTTTCGCTAGAGGCGGAGAACGATGAGCATTCCAAGGCGCGCGATCAGCAGATCAAGGCGCGCGCCCAAGCAAATCAGCAGATACAGGCACTCACCGTTCAAGTCCAGCAGTTGCAGGCTGAGTTAGAGAAGAAGATGTCGTAGCCTATCGCGTTCTCTAAGGAACGCATAAAGGAGATGCGCCAGCAGTTCCTGACAGATTTCCCGGAGAGAACTGTGCGGGGGGTCATAGTTTTAACATTTTTCAGGGAGGCACAGGAGGCAGTTGCCGAGGGCCGCTCCTTTCTGGAAGCCGCTCAGACAGACGTTAATCTTTGGCTAGACCTATTCTCGCAGCTTCGAAAAATTGAAGATATACATGTGCACTTTACTCCCATGAGCTCCTTGGTGCGATCTTGGGCGACAACAAAGAGGACCCTGTGCTCTTTTATTACGAAGCTCGAGCTAACCAAAAAGGCTCGTAAGCTCTCAGACGCCCTCGAGCAAGAGAGGGAAGTTTCACTGCAGTACTCTAATGTCTTAGCAAAAATTGGCATCCCCGGATTTGCAGACAGTAAAGAACCCATTCCCCCACTTGAGGAGTTGAAGCTGATATGGGTGGCATTTGTTAACAGCTCTTCAGACGTTGAAGCGTGGGAGGACCCAATTTCAGAAGCACAGGTGATGCCTTTCATGGCCAAATATGCCACTATCGAGTCTTCCTTGCAAGAGTTTGACCGGAGGTTGGACCTTGCTGACATTGAGCGCATTGAGACCTTCTGTTATCTGATCTAGGAGCTCCCAAAACAGCCAAATGTTTCCCTTGACCACTGGATCGATGCTTCCGCGGTATATACAAGCATGTGTTTAAGAGCTCTCTGGGCAGATTTCTCCCCCATACGCGCGAAGAAGAAGAAGAAGAAGAGGAGACAGAAGGCGAGCAAGAAAAGGAAGAGGAGACAGAAGGCGAACCAGAGAAAGAAGAGGAAGAGGACCGACTTCAAGAGCTTCCAGGCAGTAGCGATGAGCAGGAGCAATCAGAAGATGCTGAGAGTGAAGATGACTCTGCAACCCAAGGATAGGGCCTGGGATCTTTGGATTGAGGCAGGCTCAATACCCCGCGAGCCACCAGAGATGTTGCCATTCTTACCACATTTTGCAGAACCTTAAGTTGTATGCATTGTTTTAGAGTTAATCATTGTAAAACTTCTCTTTTTCCATGAAAAATGGTTAAGATGTTATGTTGTTGTGTTTTCACCAGCTCTCTCTCTCTCTCTCTCTCTCTCTCTCTCTCTCTTTACTCAAAATCGTCTTCTTTCAGATTCTGTGGTTTCTTTGCTTTTCTGCACTTTTCCTGTCGTTTCGCATGCAAAATTGTAGATGTTTTAGCATGGGCGATGTTGTGAATGTGTTTGTTGCCTTAAGGCTGTTTTCTGTAGCTTCATTTCATTCTCTGCGCACCTGATAATGGTTTCCAGCACTTAGGCAATTTTTAGGGCATGTTTCCTTGAAGTACAATGCAGGGACGCTTTCGCTCCCAGTTGTGGAGCGAAAGTTCCTAGAGAGGCAGGGGGAAGCAAATGGTCAAATGATTGTTTGGTTAAGGCACGAAACGTTTTCGCTCCAAGTGGAGCGAAAGCCTCCCAAAAGAATTAAGTGTGCACTAGCCAGACTTTCGCTCCACTTGTGGAGCGAAAGCCTCTGTCGCTCCACCCAGGGAGCGACAAGCTACAAAGGAAGTCAAACTTATGGTCAAATTTCCTGTCGCTCCACCAGTGGAGCGAAAGTCCGAAAGGGCTCAAAGATAAGCAAATATGACTAAGGGTGCAAAAGAGGTCAAAATCTGGTCAAAGGTGCTTTCACTCCACTAGTGGAGCGAAAGCCTCCGTCGCTCTACCCAGGGAGCGACAAGCTCAAAAGGAAGTCAAGGCGTAGTCAAACCTAATGTCGCTCCACCAGTGGAGCGAATCTTCCAGTCACTCCACTTGTGAAGCGAAAGTCTCCGTCGCTCCACCCAAGAAGCGACATCCAAAACGAAGGCAAGGAAAGTTTCTAAGGCATGGCAGAGGACACTTTCGCTCCACTTCTGGAGTGAGTGTTGTCGCTCTAGTTATGGAGTGAAACTCCAGGTGGGTCCCAAACACAGCAAAAGTTGTCTAGAACCATCATGGACTGCCCGGAATCGTCATGAACTGCCTAGAACTGCCATTGATTGCTCAATCGACCCCAAAGTTGCGCTGCTAGCCGTCCGATAGAGGTGGATCACCGGAACCTTCTGCATTCAATGCTAAGTTATCTGTCGAATCAAATTTGTGTTGTTGAGTCGGTTCCGAATCAAATCTGCCTATCACCGTCATAGAAGTGGTTGGGCATTAATGTTTTAGGAGGCGGCATCCTCTATAAAAGCCAGTTTCTTTTCTGTAACTAAGGATGGACGTTTGCTAGAAGCTTGTTGTAACTCGAATTCTGCTATTAATACAAAGAATGTTTGGCTCTAACTCTAGGCTTCTATTTGTGTGTATGTCTTCTATATTACATTTCTATTAATTCTTTGTTTTGTTCGTAGGCTTGAATTCTAATATCTGGATTTAGCTTATGATAAAACGTTAACCTTGGAATGATTCTGGAGATTGCACATATTAGGGACCTGGTTTTAATTTCTGTTAGTTTTCTGTATTGATTGCTATTTGATTCGACGTATAGTTAAGTTATCGTGCTGTTAGTCCATCACCCCTGTTCTATCTGGCCTGTGAACATATTTCCCATCCCTTTCGGTCATTCGTTAATTTCTTTCCTGTTCTCTAATCTAAATCCCCCCAGTTAGAATAGCAAGGGAACCAACCCATCTCTGGAGATTGGCACGGGAGGCATTTCTTCCTCTCGGCCTTTCAATGTTGGCCGGGTCTAGGGCGCATGAATAGATCATTTCATACTTAAGGCAGATTTTTGACCAACAATAACCCTTCTGTCCTGTTTGCCAATTTTTCTAAATCCTTTTGGTATTCTTGAATCAAGTAGGTTTGCCTAAGCTTAGTCAAAGCTCCTGTAAAATCCTCTTATGCACTGAGTCTAAAACGAACGAGTGAGTTTGTGCAAAATTCGTCCCACAAAGGTGTTCTTCCCTTGGATTTTTAGAACCATTGATACCATTGGACTGCTTCCCCAGGGTTAAGGAGGCTATAGATACTTTAAGAGTATCTGAATTTTGATGAAGATCAAAATATTTATTCACGCGTTATATCCAACTAGTGGGATCTTCGCCATCAAACTTGGGAAAATTCAATTTTTCGGTAGTCGATGGATTGGCTAAGCTATGTTGTCCTCCCAAAATATTTTCTGGATTGCCTGTGGATTTAGTGGGGTTGCGCTGGAATGCACCTTGTTGCACTATTTGTATGTCATTGATAGAGGTGTAGAGTTTGGAGGTGACCACTTTAAGTTTGTGTGTTTTGTTCCAATTTACCCATTACTTTGAGCTTTTTCATTCTTTTATTCAAGGCTTCCCAATCAAATTGATCAAATTGAACCTTCCATTGTTGTTCTTCCTTCACTTCATCACTCACTTTTTCTAAGGTAATTTCATGTGATCTACACTGTGCTGCCATTGTAGGGGAACCAGGTGTCTAGAAAGTGCTTTGGGTGCTATATATGAAATTGATCAGCCCAAAGAGGTGATCGTAATGCATCAAGCCGAAAATTGACCTTTTCAGGCAATAATGTTTATATGTTTCTTTCTTAAAATGAAAATAAACAATAGCAGCTTCATGGAATAAGTATATGATACTTGAGGAGAAGCAAGCAAGCTAGCAGAATAATTAGTTTCCTAGAATTAGATTTACCAAGAGAGAGTAATTTAAATTGCACTTGAAAGTAGGTTCCAGAAGAAAAATTATACCGATGCAAAGCTGGGTCATCTGAAAGCTTTCCTCTTGCCCTGAACCAATATTTTTGTCTGCAGCAATGTTTTCTTATTCAGGAAAGCATAACATGTCTTAAGGTGCAGAAAGCCTTTAAAATAACATGCTATTTTGAATAGCATGTTGATACAAGTAGACAATTTTCCATCAACTTCTATATTTCTCATGAATGTAAGTTTCTAACCTTGGTTCTTGTGGAACAGAAAGGATGTCATCATGAGGTTTAAAAAGTCGAATCTCTATAGGCCACAGAAGAAGCTTGCTGTTTGCTAACCTTTTCCTGTTGGACCTGTCAATCAACCAGGAATAGTAAGAACATCAACAAATAAGAAGCTGTTGAACAGCCAATCCGAGACAAGAGATCAAGAGAATCCTCAGCCATCTAAGTCCAAGATAATGTCTTACACAGGGATCCGAGGATCAGTGAAGTAGCCCTCCAGCATTTTCTCCCTTGATACAAGCTGCAATCATTCTTCTTTTAAGGCCTCAATTTTGACAGTCTTAAAAAGGATCTTACAATTAACTTACACCCAACAACGAAATTCCAGTCTAATACCGTATCTGGATCAGGTGCACTTGGCATAGGTTGTTGGTGCTCAAACCCATTTTCATGCTTCTGCAAAGAAGGTCATTAATGGAACTCTAATTGAAGATGGTCAACAAATTTGACAGAGCACACAATATTAAGTTGCTATCTTTAAATGAAATTCCTTATTTACTTCGATTATCTACAGAAATAAACTAGCCACATGTGAATCATGGAGTATATATATATTTTTTTCAAATTGGTTATATGACATTCAAATGGGCCTCACCTGTATATTATATCATGACCATGTTACCACAGTATTTCAACCAACCACATAATGGTATTATATTTTGGCACTTTGCATTTACTGCCTGTGAAGATTTAAGCGTTGTTTTTGGCCTTGGAAGTCCACATTTTTAACAACTTGAGGTTATGACATTTGATATGAATCATGGAATATTACATAGATTGAGACAAACAATTACCTGTAACATTGCTAGAAATTCATGAATTCTGTCTTGTTTCCATAGAAATAAAATTACAAAAGAAGTGCACATTGTCAGTTTCATTCTTTTACACAGACTTTGCAGACTTAGCAGACAATATTGCATCTATATTTGAGCCTTTCAAAAACAATGCCAAGTCTTATCCAGTTGATACATTATTTGTTTTTTTATATAGGGTTTTGAAAGGGTTGCTCTTTCCCTTTTACATCAACTTAGTCACATCGAGCTATATAGCCTATTTGGTGCCATCAGGATTTGAACCTTGGTGTGAGCTACGTCACCCATATGTCTCAACCATTGAACCATGGCCCCTTTGGCGAAATTTTGAGTTAAAAACATAGGTTTTTATGAGGGGTCTCGGTCCCCTCGTACCAAGGTTTGAACTTGGGTCTCCTATATGAAAACCCAAAGACATACCACTATGGTATCCCTCAAGGGACTATTAAAATTTTGAGTTAAAAGTGCAGGTTTTTATAAGGGGTCCTCGTTCCCTCGTATTGGGGTTTGAACTTGGGTCTCCGGAATGAAAACCCAAATACATACCTGTTGGCCACGAATCCACCACCTGGAAAGGATTTGTCGTTATTGCGCCCTGGACCCGCAAACCAACATTGAAAGGCCGGAAGGAAGAGATGCCTTCCGTGCCAATCTCCGGAGAAGGCCGGCTCCTTTTGGGGGGTTTTATGGTTTAAGCTAAGAGTGCAGGAAAGAGATAAAGGAACGGAAAGAATTTACAAATGAGATTGAAGTTTGGTGTGGGGAACTAACAGTACGGAAACACATTAATCACCATTGCTTACTGCATCATAAATACAAAGCATGACTGAGAACTGCAAAATCTAAGTGTACTTTCTGTACTAAGCAATATACGCACAGCTACAATGGTCCCCTAGCAAACATTCTCCCTACAAGGAGAACTAACAGCACGGCAATGCATCAATCACCACTACGTACGGAAACTCAAAACAGAAAGTAACTAAGAGATGTCAGAACCAGGTATATGTGTCATGCAGAGAATTTAACCGCACAGCTACAATGGTCCCCTAGCAAACATTCTCCCTACAAGGAGAACTAACAGCACGGCAACGCATCAATCACCACTACGGACAGCAACGTAACACACAACTGATGGAACTGCTACCACATCTAGTCTATGAAGTTCAAAAGTGCTTGACCACCAAATGCTAAAATGAATTAACAAGCCATGGCACAAACAATGCTAAAGGCGCCTGGTCACCAAATGCTGAAACGAATCAACGAGCCGTGACACAGGGAAGCGTAAAGCATAAAGCATAAAGAAATAAAAGCAGCAGAACAGAACCAGACATACAAATTATATTTATAAGCAGAAGCACAGTTACAATGGTTCCCTAACAGACATTCCCCTTCCACCCCTTTACAATGAAAACGTGGTGGCTATTTATAGCCCAGAGTCCCCCCCGTTACATTAATGGGCACAAAGTCTCAGTCAAACATTAGCTGACAAAAGCAGCCGCGGAACTGTTGGTGCTGACTTTTGTCGGGCTGGACTGTACTCTCGGCATGGTCCCCCTGAAGGTTGAACAGCCACGTGGCAGCGCGTTGGGTAGAACTTTATATTGACAAGAATGCGGGTAGCTGAGGTAGGTGGAAACTCACATCAGCATTAAATGAGGCAGCTGGCATAAGTAGTGCGGCCCATGCTTGTCCTTTTTCTCGGCATGTCTTGGCTCAGATCCCGAAGCTGGACACTTGTCGGATGATGCTGCTTGACACGTGTCTGCCTTGAAAGGCAGTCTATCCAACTTCGCCCGGGATCCGAGCGCAATCGGGTAGCACAGGTGAAAAACAGCGCAGTCGGGTAGCACTATTTCCCTACTGCGCACCGGTCAAAGGGCGCAGTCCGACTTCGCTGCGAAGTCGGGTTACGCACCGGCACTTGCTGATTCTCACCGCCGTTCGGACTTCGCACGGACAAGGGAGAGCAGTTCGGACTTCGCGCGAAGTACGAACTTCGCCCCATCACCAAAACTGGGCGAAGTTCGAACTTCGCACCAAAACTGGGCGAAGTACGAACTTCGCACCAAAACTGGGCGAAGTCGGACTTCGCACCAAAACTGGGCGAAGTACGAACTTCGCACCAAAACTGGGCGAAGTCGGACTTCACACCAAAACTGGGCGAAGTACGAACTTCGCACCAAAACTAGGCGAAGTCGGACCGACTTCGCACAAAAAAACTGGGTTTCCTGGTTCCGCTTCCCGGGGCCATAACTTTTGATCCGCTGACCCGATCGCCTATTATAATATATCGTTGGAAAGCTGGCGAGAAGATTTGCAATAATAAAATATCCAGGGCTCATATTGTCCATTTTATCGCCCCCGTTTATGGCCCGTGAAAACCCGAACACCTCAAAGATGCTCTTTGCCGCTTGAAAGCTCCATACTTAGGCCAAAATTTATCAAAAGTTTTAATGTGGCAAAATTGCCAACATTACCACTATGGTTCACCCTCGCGGGACAAGTTGAAACATGATATGAGATGCTAGTTTTTCACCTTATTGTTGGATAGGTCCTCTTATGTAAGATGCACTATTTATTTTTAATTTATTTATTTTTCAATTGGATATATGGGATTGAAACGGCCCCACCCATATTACATCATCACCACATAATAGTATTACAAAAAAGCTTGGATATTATCCATGTATCACTTGGCAAGATTTGAACCTGGGTCTTGTTGACAATTTTGTCACATTTCTTGGAGGGGTAGTAAAATTGAAAATTCCGTAATGGTTTCTTGGTTTGTTTTCTTTCTTGTTATTGTTGTAAACAACATTTTAGCAATTTTGGCTATCATTTTTGCCCCCTTTGTAAATAAGCCACATATGTAGAAGCTTCGCCCACAACATCAGCAGGAGTTATAGGCTTCGCAGGGAGAAAACAAGAACATGAAAATGCATACCCAAAAGTTTCTAAGGCCTAGAGAGAGCTTCGCAAGCAAAGCTTCCAAGATACTCGCTTCGGGCCCAGTTTTTGCGAAGCGGCAGAGCAACGATGAAGAAATCTCTAAGTGTGAAAAATGCTTCGCCGAAACATAACCGAAGCATCCGCTTCGGCCCCTTGCCCTAGTGAACCGCTTCTCCCAGCAAGATTTGCTTAGCCCCGAAACGCTGTGAAGTACCCGCTTCAGCCAACTTTTGTGCGAAGCTCCCTCACTAGAAGCCTAGTTGTCCTTTGAAAATCGGAGAAATATTCTAAGGCAAAATTGTACTTCGGCCGAAAACCCCCCGAACGGCCATTTTGAAGAAGGTTCGCCGCGAAGCATTTTTTGCAGCCCATCAGCGAAGCATCCACTTCGGGCAAAAACTCTTGCGAAACAGCCTTCAACCCATTTTTCCAACAAAACAATGAAAGATTGAGAGCCATGTTTTGAGAAGGAATATCTGCTTCGGCACAAGGTCTTCGCGAAGCTGTTTTTGGAAGTTCCTTCGCGTGAAGTACCCATCTAAGGAAGTCAAACCCACTTCGGCTCACATCCGTTGCGAAGTAAGGTTCTGAACTGGAATTCAATGAAGCTCTTCAAGGGCGCACACACCAAGGCTGGGTTTCTTTTCGAGGCAATCAAGTGTTCCATAAATGAAGTTTTACTTGCCCAAAAGACCCGTGGCCCATTTTTGGCAATCAGAAAAGAGATATCAGTCGTAGGAGGAGAGCCCGACGGACCTAGCAACAACTCGAGCATCGCACCCGAAGAAGTCAGGACGAGTCAGGCGGCCCATAAATGCAAATTTCCCCGGTTAATGCGGCCGTAACTTGTAATTGTAGAAAAGGATGTGAGAGCTCGGTCACGGGAGGAGTAAGAGCAGATTTCTCAGGTTTTCGAGCGCGTACTTCCATATGTTGTGCATTGATGGCTTAGAGGGTCGGGTCCTCTATAAAAACCCATGAATTGTAATGAGAAAAGGGGAACTCTTGCTAGAAAATTGCTGTAACTTGGCTCCTGCAATTGATATTAAAGACTTTGGGCTTATTTCTCTCTTGTATGTTACCTTCTGTGATTATTTCTGCTATTCTGTCTTCGTTTGTATACCGTAATTCTGAATCCTGAATTTAGGTGTGTAATTGGGGACAAAACTCTGGAATTCTCTTGAAGGATACATAGGGGAGATAATATTGCGTTAAACTCCTTTTATGCCGCCTATGGTTAGTGGTTTCTGTTACGTTCATTTATTTTCTCAATCGCTGTAATTCTGAAATCTGGATTTAGGCGTGGGAGAATAGTTGAATTCTGGAACTAACTGTTGGTCACAAATCTGCCACAAGAAAGGATTTTGCATGTATGCGCGCCCTAGACCTGGACCAACATTGAAAGGCCGGAGGGAAGAGATGCCCTCCATGCCAATCTCCGGAGAAAGGCCGGCTCCTATACTAAACTACTTGATGTTTTAAGATAAGAGTGCAAGAAAGAAATAAAAGGATAGGGTAAGAAGTATTAACAATTCGGTGGGAAAGAACCAACACCACGATTATCAACTAATAACTTGGAAAAACAGCAATAAATACCAAGAATAATGCATAAACGAATATCACACAAAGTTTCCTATGTATCCTCTGGAAGAGTTCCAGAATTCAACTATTCTCCCACGCCTAAATCCAGATTTCAGAATTACAGCGATTGAGAAAATAAATGAACGTAACTGATACCACTAACCATAGGTGGCATAAAAGGAGTTTAATGCAATATTATCTCCCCTATGTATCCTTCAGGAGAATTCCAGAGTTCTGTCCCCAATTACACACCTAAATTCAGGATTCAAAATTACGGTATACAAACGAAGACAGAATAGCAGAAATAATCACAAAAGGCAGCATACAAGAGAGAAATAAGCCCAAAGTCTTTAATATCAAATTGCAGGAGCCAAGTTACGGCAATTTTCTAGCAAGAGTTCCCTCCGGACTTTCAATGTTGGTCCAGGTCTAGGGCGCACATACATGCATAATCCTTTCCTGTGGCAGATTTGTGACCAACAGTTGCTGGCACGCCCGGTGGGACCCGGTCAGTCTCATCTTGTGAGTGGTAGTGAGAGCTGATGCTTATCTCATTACCAAAAGACTAGCATCTGGCGACTCTGTTCAACCTGGGAATCTCAAAGTCATAGAGACCGGTACTAAAATATTCGTGCCTTCATGCAAACGAGATGGAGAGTTAGGAAAAGTGGAGAAGAAATCTAGTTCTTTGAACTTTATATTGATGCCTTCAGGGAACGCTCCAGACTAGTCACCCTCGAATCAATTTTACATAGAACGTCCTCGCAAGAGGTTGCCTTTGACGAACAAGGTCCAAATTCAGATAGTACAGCGGCTAGTCTTCCTCCAAACCCTCCTAACTCCCCCGATCATCCGAGTGCCTCCGTTTCAGTTAGCCATCAACAACGAACTTCGGGAACTCCGGTGTTTCCGAATCTAGGCACCAGCATGGCACAACAACAGCAGCTGCCGCCACAACAACAATCACCCAGATTGTTCCCGGCATGGAACTCTTCCGGACCATTAAACCTAGCGGGACAAGGGCAGGTTCCGCCTGCTGCAATGAAGAAGATCCCTACCTTTGATGGCACAGGGAAAACAACTCTGGAACATATCCAAGATATAGTTTCTTTGGCAACGATACACGACATCACAGAAGAAAGGGTGATGGTAAAGCTTTTGGTTTTGTCTCTCCGAGGAAAGCTCCTCTATTGGTATAGGTCCTGTTGGTTACGAATCTGCCATGAGGAAAGGATTTGTCATTATTGCGCCCTAGGACCCGCAAACCAACATTGAAAGGCCGGAAGGAAGGAATGCCTTCCGGGCCAATCTCCGGAGAAGGCCGGCTTCCTTTGGGGTTTTGAGGTTCAAGATAAGAGTGCAGGGAAAGAGATAAAAAGTACAGAAAGAAATCCAAATCAGATTGGAGTTGGGTGGGGGGAACTAACAGTACGGCAACGCATCAATCACCACTACTAACACCAATATAACCATAACACACCACTATGGATGCTGTAACTCGCCAGTAGAACAGAGCCAGGTATATGTTTCGTGTTAAGAGCCAGAAGCACAGCTACAATGGTTCCCTAACAGACATCCCCTCCAAGGAACTAACAGTACGACAACGCATCAATCACCACTACTATCAACACTATAACACAAAACATAACCAGAAAACTGCCACCGACGTTTGCCCTATATATCCTCTGATTTATGCACCTTAGGCATGCCTGACCACCAAATGCTGAAATGAATCAACAAGCCATGACACAGGAAAACGTAAGGTAGAAATGTCAAGGAGAGGCAGCATTCAAGATAAAAACAGTATAACAGCACCAAGTGTATGTATTTAATTAGAAGGCAGAAGCACAGCTACAATGGTTCCCTAACAGACATTCCCCTTCCACGACTTTACAATGAAAATGTGGTGGGTATTTATAGCATGAGAACCCCCGATTACATTAATGGGCACAAAGTCCCAGTCAAACATTAGCTGACAAAAACAGCCGCGGAACTGCTGATGCTGACCTTTGTCCTCATCCCTGACCCAAATCTGGTTGTAGCCGGAAAATCCATCTAGAAGTGAGAATCTCTGGGCTCCAAAGAACGATGTGTAGAATTTGATCAATTTGGGGAAGCGAATAATGGTCTTTGAGGGAGGCCTGATTCAGGTTTCTGAAATCAACACAGAGACGGATGTCGCCATTCTTCTTCCTCACAGGCACCAAATTCGCAACCCAGGATGAATGCTTGATGGGGTAGATGATTTTGGCCTCGAGCATCTTCAAGAGCTCGGCTTTCATCATGGCCTCGATTTTCGGATTTACGGCCCTCTGCTTCTGCCGGAACGGCTTAGCGCTGTCCTCCAGCTCAATAGTATGCTGGATAACATCTCTGTCATACCCCTTCAAGTCCTCGTAGCACCAGGCCACGATGTCGGGGAACTCTTTGCACAATGATCTGATCCACTCAAGTTCCTTCGAAGTGCAGTCTGTCCCGACCTTGATGGTTTTACCAGGTTCAAGTTCCAGGTCGGCATACTGCTTCGGGTCTACTTTGATCCTATGAGATATAGCTCTGTCATTCTGATCAAATAGACTCTCCAATGTAATCAGTCCTTTTGGGACATGATTATTCTTCAACTATATCAACCCCTCATATTGCTCGTCATCAGGGTCTCTACTCTCGATTGAACATGCTTCATTCACCAAAAATGTGACGATCTCCTCGTCACAATCGAACAACTGCCAGTGGGTGTCCTTATCAGGCACAAAGGCCTGTAAATGGTGTGAACCGGCTTCGGTTTCTGGACAACGTCGTCAGCCGGAACGTACCTGGCTCCAATAGACGCCATAATGTCAGCGTGTTTGTTTTTCTCACGCGATTTCGCCTTGACATTCAACGAATCAAACGACTCCATCAGGTCCCACACCCGGTTGCGGTACGCCTTAAGATAGTGCTTTTTGGAGGCGCACTTGTTCGTAACCTGGTGACACACCAGATCTGAATCTCCAAAGATCTGCAGGTGTTTAATCCCCACCTCTCTCGCTTTCGCAATCCCAAGCACAGGGCTTCGTACTCCGCCGAGTTGTTAGTGCAACTCCAGGCCAACTCGTAGGTATAGTCCTTTTGGATCCCGGTCGGAGAAACCAGAAGCACCCCTGCACCGGCGCCATTTTTGCATCGCGCGCCGTCAAAGAAAAGCTTCCACAGCTTCTCAGGTGCAGGTCCCACTTCCTTTTCAGCTGATTTGTCAAGCCTCTTGGGCTGTACAACGGTGTAACAGCCCTGCTCTGTCTCAATTACGACATTGAAATCCCGCAAAGAGAACTCATCTTCGAGCTGTAGCACTTCAAGGGCTTGCTCCGTCATCTCTACCGTCACCAATTCTTCCTCTGACAGCTAGACCATGTAGTCCAACTCTTCTTCGGGTATCTTCTCTACTAGGAATGTGGAAGGCTTCTCATTAAAGATTCTCACTCTTCTTCCTTTGAAGGGCACTTCCATGTGTGAGTAGTCTAGAGACAGGTTCCCGCCTAGCTTCGCAGTGAACTCCCGGGAGAGACACATGCCGAAGTAGGGAGCCGAGTCAACAACCACGACCTCTTGGATGACCACGATGTCGAGAGCCTTATGCAGCCGAATAGGGATGTCCTTTATGACACCAACTGTCTTGACAGGGGTGTCGTCCAATTGCAGCACGCCTTGGCTGCTCCTTGTGTACTCCATCCCGATCTCGTCACAAACGGCTTTCGGCATAACAGTCGTGGAAGCGCCAGAGTCCACCATGCAGTTGTGTACTATGTGCCCTTGCATCCGTAAATACAGATAGAAGGGAGGCGGTCTGTTCTATCCAGTGGCTGAGACTGTCAGAGGTTGAACTAGGACAACGGGATGTATCTGCTTGTCGTTCTTCACGTTTTTCAGAGATTCCTGCAGCAGATCCACCTAACCTGGGAGCAGAAGAGCATCGTACATGCTGATTCTAGCGGGTGTTCTTTTTAACTAATCTACTATGCTGTAGCCCGAGGTGCTAGCTCCTTCGCTTCTTTTGCCGGCTCATACTTCGTCCGGCACCGCCGGGTGGCCTCAACTCTCTGTCTCTTGGTCGAGACGGGTACTTCAGCCTTCTCCCGGGCTTGTTCTTTGGTTTCAGCCGGAGGCCGAGGTTCCGGGAGTTTTAGCCGGAACTGGAACTTTTGCTATAGGGAGATTTGCAGGAATAGGGGTTGCCTTTACCGGAGGAGGCTTGGCTGGAGCTTTGTCTTTGGATGCCTTCTCCTGGGCTGTGTAGGGCCACAGCCGCTTGTATGGTGGCAGCCCACCGGGCTACGCTTTTTCTCTTCTGGTGTATACTTTCAGAGGTTTTTCCGCAGCATCTGCAGCTTTCTTTTCTTCCTTGGCGGGCGGCACTAGATTTTCCTTTGGGAGGGCAAAGTTGGCTTCACCGTCCAAGATCATGTAGAGTTCATCGTCCTCTATGGCGCTGTCGGCCAAAGTCTGGATGTAGTGCTGGTGCAGTGTGCAGTCTTCCTCCGAATGCGGGTCGTTGCACGTAGTGCACCAGTTGACCTAGTCAGAAGGACCAGGTTGGTCTTCTATAGCAGCATTTCTTGGAGGAGGACGCCTCTGCAGCTGTTGTTCTGGAGGCCTGTCCTTTGTTAGCGCCGGGGGCGGATATGGCCTCCTAGGAGCGAGGTCCATCTGGGCCTGCTTCTTCTTCAGAGCGGTCATGTCATTGGACATGGCGTGATAACCTGAGGCCAAAGCCCGTACCTCCTGGAGGATTGTGTTCTGAATATTATTGTCAGGAGGCGGCAATTGTGCCGGTGGAGGCAATGCGGCTAATGGAGGAGGATTGGAATAAGGTGCATATTGCGGGGGAGCTGGGAGTGCTGGAAAATGTGGAGCAAGAGGAGGCGGGTGAGGATAATGCATTTGCGGCGGGCCGTAAGGAGTTACGACCGGCACCGGATTCCATTGTTGTTGGGGTTGCTGCCCTGATGTGGACGGCGCATCACCAGAAGCTGATGGATATTGGGATCTGGGGAAGTCGGGACGAATGGGTTCCTGCACTCTGGACGGGAGTCTGCCGATGGAAATGATATCCGCTTCAGCTTGCTGGGCAGCCTCGTACAGAGCAGGAAACGAGTCTATTCTGGCAATCTTCAGCAGCAGGCATATGTCTGAGTTGAAGGATCTCAAGTAGTAGTGAGCAGCCATGCCAGCTGATGGCCGAAGTTCACGAGGTACCCATTTCCAGGATCTTGCAAACCTGATGTTAAAGTCAGACACCTCCTCTTGGGGGTGTCTCTGGATACTTTGGAACTGATGTAGCAAGGAAGTGGGGTCAGCAGACTCGTTGCATCCTTTCACGAGCCTTCTGGCGAGCTGGGGCCACCCTGTGATAAATCCCTCTGGCAGCGATCTCCACCATTAGAGAAGCTTTCCCCTTAGGGAATGGGCCAGCAGACGGGTCTTCACACTTTCGTCAGTAATGGAGTGCAATGCAACCAGGGCAAGGATGTCCTGGATGTGCTCGTACGCCGTCTTGCCGTAGCCGTCGTATGTAGGGATGGACTTTAAGGCAGCAGGGGGCACAGCTTGCTGTCCGACCAGGGCCAAAGGCCCCGTAGAGTCCACCGTCGGGAAGAGATCATCATCATTCTGCTGTTGGGCAGCCATTGGTTCTTCTTCTCCTCCGTCGGTTGTGTACTCAGTGTCGGTTCCTTCCGAGGATGTAGATTCCTCTTCTTCCTCGGCCTCTTCTATTTCATTCTCAGCTCCTTCGACCTCGGCTTCGGCTTCTTCTTGGATTTCAGCCTCGGCTTCGTCGACACGAGCTTGTGGATCAGCCAGCCTGACAACTTCGCCTCGAGCGTTGATGTCTAGTTCGTAAAAGGCAGGCGGGTTTCTCGGATCCCTTGCTCGCCACCTTCTCGTTTGCATGAAGGTGCTAGGACCGATCTTTCGGACTCAGAGGATATGTTCGTGCGTAGTCGCCAGGTGTTCTGATTTTGAACAGCAATGAAGCGAACACCGGTGCTTCGATTCTGTTTGGGGGTGGGAAACTTCCTTGTCCCACCGGGCATGCCAGAAACTGTTGGTTACGAATCTGCCATGAGGAAAGGATTTGTCGTTATTGTGCCCTAGGACCCGCAAACCAACATTGAAAGGCCGGAAGGAAGGAATGCCTTCCGAGCCAATCTCCGGAGAAGGCCAGCTTCCTTTGGGGTTTTGAGGTTCAAGATAAGAGTGCAAGGAAAGAGATAAAAAGTACAAAAAGAAATCCAAATCAGATTGGAGTTGGGTGGGGGGAACTAACAGTACGGCAACGCATCAATCACCACTACTAACACCAATATAACCATAACACACCACTATGGATGTTGTCACTCACCAGTAGAACAGAGCCAGGTATATGTTTCGTTTTAAGAGCTAGAAGCACAGCTACAATGGTTCCCTAACAGACATCCCCTCCAAGGAACTAACAGTACGGCAACGCATCAATCACCACTACTAACAACACTATAACACAAAACATAACTAGAAAACTGCCACCGACGTTTGCCCTATATATCCTCTGATTTATGCACCTTAGGCATACCTGACCACCAAATGCTGAAATGAATCAACAAGCCATGACACAGGAAAACGTAAGGTAGAAATGTCAAGGAGAGGCAGCATTCAAGATAAAAACAGTATAATAGCACCAAGTGTATGTACTTAATTAGAAGGCAAAAGCACAGCTACAATGGTTCCCTAACAGACATTCCCCTTCCACCACTTTACAATGAAAATGTGGTGGGTATTTATAGCATGAGAACCCCCCGATTACATTAATGGGCACAAAGTCCCAGTCAAACATTAGCTAACAAAAACAGCCGCGGAACTGCTGATGCTGACCTTTGTCTGGCAGGACTGTACTTGCAGCATGGTCTCCCTGAAGGCTGTACAGATACGTGGCAGCGCATTAGGTAGAACTTCTCATCGGCAGGAATGCGGGTAGCTGAAGCAAGTAGAACCTCCAATCAGCTTTAAAGGCAGCAACTGGCATAAGTAGTGCATCCCATGCTTGTCCTTGTGCTCGGCACGTCTCGGCTCGGATCCCAAAGTTGGACACTTGTCGGATGATGCTGCTTGACACGTGTCTGCCTTGAAAGGCGCTTATCCAACTTCACCCATGATCAGAGCGCCGTCGGGTTGCGCAGCGAAAACAACGCAGTTTGGGGAGGCCTTTCATGCCTTAGTCAAATTCCGAGTTTGTCTCCCTACTACGCACCGGTCAAAGGGCGCACTCCAACTTCGCTGCGAAGTCGGGTTGTGCACCGGTGGAAGCTGATTTATACTGCCGTACGGACTTCGCCCTGGAAAGGGGGCGCACTCCGACTTCGCTGCGAAGTCGGGTTGCGCCCCAGCACTTGGTCATTTTTCCTGCCAGCCTGTTACCTAGTGCTCCCAGAAAGAAGAGCGCACTCCGACTCGCCGCGAAGTCGGGGTGCGCCCGACACTTAGTCATTTTTCCTGCCGCCTGCTACCTAGTGCGCCCGAAGAAGGGCGCACTCCGACTTCGCTGCGAAGTCGGGTTGCGCCCAGCACTTAGTCATTTTTTCCCCCGACTGTTACCTCCTGCGCCCCGGGAAGAAAGGCGCACTCCGACTTCGCTAGTCGGGTTGCGCCCAACACTCGGTCCATTTTTCCCGCTACCTAGTCGCCAGAAGAAAGAGGCGCACTCCGACTTCGCCTTTTGGCATTTCTGGCTGATTCTCACATCGCGCAGCTTGCATTCCCGCTGCGCTCCAACCGGAGGGTGCACCCGACTTCGCCGCGAGTCGGATTGCGCCCTGACACTTTGCCATTTTTCAGGGCAACTGCTGTCATCTTGAGATTTTGACTGAGGGGCTCAAAAGAAAGAGGGAAGAATGAGAATGTAGGGAAGAGAGAGAAAGGGAGAGAAGATAAAGGGGAAAGAGAGGAAGAGGGAAAGGGAAGAGCAACACTCTTACAAAAATTGAAAACATTGCACCCCGTGGAAAATGTGACAACATTCTTGGCGGCTCACGGGGTGTCGAGCTCGCCTCGGCGCAAAGAATCCATGCCTTCATCCATTGGGTGCAGAGGAACTTACTTCCCCTGCCTTCTGCTGTTCTGGCCATTCCCCTTGTGGCAACTGTTCTTCAGATCCACTTCCGGCAGCTGCCTCCTCGGATTCGCCTTCCGAATGCTCTCCAGCGTCGGCTTCTGCCTCGCAGATGCGCTTGAATGCGGCCTGGGCTTGGCCCCAGGCTTCTGCTTCGAAGGGTCGGCGGTCAGCAACTTCTTCTAACGCTGGGTGGAATGCAGCGACCGTGTGCAAATCGATGGTGAGGTATCTCTTTCCCAGCTCCTGGAAGTAGGAGTTGATCTTGCAGCACTTGGACACCATCTAGGTGACCTGACTTTCTTGAATTGCCTCAGTCCAGCTATCGATTTCAGCTGTATCTGCCTCAAAGGACAGCCAATTCTCTTTGACCTGCTCATGAGTGAGAAACTCACCATTCTCAACATAGCTCGGGCACCCTAGTTCAGAAAGAGCGTGAAGGGGAGCCATACAAATGTCTCTTTCATGTTCAAATGCATCCAGCATTCGTCTGGCAACTCTCACGTCTTCTGTTTTCTTAAAATATTTATGCAAGGTTACCCTTGCATCTGCCCATTCTGTAGCGAATGAGGACATGGGGGAGAATTGGAGGCCATCGCGCTCGCGTTCTTGAAGATTTATCGCCAGGTCTAGCCATTGCTTCGCCTGGCGTTCGGCCTCCTCTACCACAGGCTTTCCCTGGGCAGAAACTTCTTGGATCCTGGATGCGAAATCCAGGACCGACATGGCTTTATTCATGTGGGGCTTGCATCCCCGCAGCAGATCAGCCCGCATCTCCTTAACTTTGCTCTTTGAAAAGACCGTCGCTTGAGATGCTTTCTCTGCAGATTGCGACTGCGCCTGCTTCAAAGACTCTTGGAGCTGAGAAATCTGCTCCAGGGCTGCCTGCTTTTCCGTTGCGGCTTCTTGCTGAGAAGCGGCCAGCTGGGCTTTTAATTCATCTATTTCTCGCTGCGCCAATTCCAGCTGCTCAGTGGACCTAGACAGGTCCTCTTCAAGCTGTTTTGTTTTGTCCTGCAACCGAAAAAGCTCTTCCTGTTCCTCCAGATTTTTGACAAGGAGATTATCCGCTTTACGAAGGATTCCATGAATCTCGTATTGCGGGTGTATATCGTCAAAGCTCTTCTCCTTCCTTTGAAGCTCGTAGTCCGCCTTGGTCATTTCCCGGAGAGGCTTCTTCACTTTTGGAGTTATCTTTTCTGTCGTGAGCACTCTCCTCTCGAAATCAAACTTGGTGCACTTTATCGGGGCGGCTATTTCCTCAGGTCTCCTCCGCTTCAAGTTTTGGAGGAAAGAGATAGGATAGTCTACGACTCTTGTCGCCAGAGGCAAATCGTCCGTGTTTTGGAGATCGTCCATGAAGTCCGATTCCCCCAGTCTAGGGTTCTGCTGTGACATCTCTCCTGCGAACAGGGAAGTAGGAAAAACCGGAAGGACTTTGGAAGGAACGGCCGCTTTTGAGGGCGACCGGGGAGCGGAGAGCGGAGCGGTTGATGCTGGAAGGGTTTCAAGCGGCTGAGGCAATGGATGTAACGGTGAACGCGCAGCTTCAGCACTAACCACGGGTGAAGGGGTTGGGGTTTGACTCAGGGATAAGGAAGCGTTGGGGTCCTGAGCAAACTGGTCGAAAGAATGGTGGCCGCTAGAAGGCTGTGGAGATGGGGAGGAAGATGCGGCCACAGCTTGTTTGGATGGAGCGGGAGATGGAGTCGGAGTAGGGCCAGATGGGATCTGAGGGAGCGAGGCAGGGGACATACCTTTGGGCTCCGCCTGAGCCAATGCTGGATGAATGTATGCGGTTCTGGTTCCGACGGCTGGCTCAGGACTATCCAGAGAAACAACCTCTGGAGCGGCTGGATGCGGATGCCGCTGCGGCTCTGCAACTGACTGCTGCACCGTCAGGCTAGGTCGCCTGACCCTGTCAACTCTCTTCCTCTTTTTCTCTTCTGGAGCAATGGCTGGTTTAGAAGGAGGTGAAGTAGGTGCAGCGGGCACTGATGTTCCCACGGTAAACTTGTACCGGGGTTTGACTTGCAGAAGATCTGCCACGGCCGGTCCGGTCGCTGACGGTGCTGGCGTCTTTTGTGCCTGAGGAGCCACCTCGGGCGTTGACTTGACTGATTTTTGCGCCTTTTTGGGCACCACCTTGGAAGCAACAGGCTGCATTGGGTCCACTTGGATATCTCATTGGCCCGCACTGGCAGTTGTAAAAGTGTACAACTGTTGGGAGGAAGACCCTCCTTTATAGCTCTCAAAGGGACCTCGGGGAATGTAATCTCGGAATGCGAAAGGTCGCCAGCTGCCAACGTGTTGGTCATATAAAGCCGAAAATTCATCATCAACGGCCAGATTCCTCCTGATGGATTTATCGTGCTGCGTGCGGCACCTCATCTTCCAACATTCAATAACTCTCTCTTTTGGCCAGTTAAGGCCTGCTAGCTTGGTGATGAGTTTCTTAAGTCCCGGAGAAGTGAACTTATGGTCCGGGTTTCGCTCGGGGTCATATGCTACCTGTTGTCACATTTTGCACGGGGTGCAATGTCTTCGGTATTGTAACAGTGCTGCTCTTCTTTTCCCTCTTCCTCTATTTTCCTCCCTTCTTCTCTCCCTTTCCTTTTCTTTCCCACATTCTTCTTCTTCCCCCTTTTTCTCGGAGTTCCCCAGTTGATTTTTCAACTTTCCAGAAGGTTACCTGAAAAATGGCTAAGTGTGAATGCGAAGTTCGCACTTCGCCCAGTTTTGGTGCGAAGTTCGCACTTCGCCTGCCTTGGTGCGAGGCGCACTTCGCCCGCCTGGTGCGAGTTCGCACTTCGCCCGCTTTGGTGCGAAGTCTGACTTCGCCCCGGTTCCTGGGCGCACCTTGCAACTGGCAGACTGGCAGGCTGACAGAAAATGACAAAGTGCCGGAGCAAAGTCCGAACGGCGGCAGACACCAGTTTCCACCTGTGCGCAGCCCGACTTCGCAGCGAAGTCGGAGTGCGCCCTTGACAGGTGCGCAGTAGGGAAACAAACTCAGAAAAACATCTAAGGCATGAAGGCCTTCCCGATTGCACTGCGTTCTGCCCGCGCATCCCGAGGCGCTCCGATCCCAAGCAAAGATGGATAGACTGCCCTCCAAGGCAGACACGTGTCAAACAACATCACCCATCTTCTGACAAGTGTCCAGCTTTCGGGATTCGAGCCGAGACGTGCCGAGCAAAAGGACGAGCATGGGCTGCACCGCCCGTGCCGTAGGCCTCATTCAAAGCTGATCCGAGGTTCTACCCGCTTCCAGCCTACCCGCATCATCGCTGGATTGAAGTTCTACCCAACACACCGCCACGTAGCCGTCCAGCCTTCCAGGAAGACCATGCTGCGGGTACAGTCCGGTCCGACAAAAGGTCAGCATTTGCAGCTCTTTCGCCGCTTTTGTCGCCTTATGTTTGATCGGGACCTTGTGCCCATTAATGTAATCGGGAGGGACTCGGGCTATAAAAGCCCACCATGAATTCATTGTAAAGGGTGGATGGGGAATGTCTGTTAGGGAACCAATGTAACCGTGCTTCTGCTTATAAATATAATTTGTATGCCTGGTTCTCGTTCTCGTCGCTTCGTTTTTTATGCCGCCTTTCTTTATATTCATGCCTTAGGCTAACCTCGTCACGGCTCGCCGATTCATTTCAGCATTTGGTGAGCAAGTGCCTCTAGCATTGCTTGTTTAAAGCACCCTCTCGTACTTCATTAATTAAAAGGATACATAGAATGGATGTAGTAGCAGCTTCATCGCTTGTGTGTTAAGTTGCCGGTCCGTATCCTGTGATTGGTGCGCTGCCGTATCGTTAGTTCCTTGTAGGGAATGTCTGTTAGGGAGCCATTGAAGCTGTGCGGTTAAATTCTCTACACGACACATATACCTGGCTCTGATATCTCTATGATTGCTTTCTACCCATGTTAGTGTCCGTAGGTGGTGATTGACGTGTTGCCGTACTGTTAGTTCCTTGTAGGGAATGTCTGTTAGGGAGCCGTTGTAGCCGTGCGTACACTGCTTGGGTATCGGAAGTATACGTTAGATTTTGCAGTTCTCAGTCGTGCTTTATATTTATAATGCAATGAGTATTGGTGATTGCTGGTTGCCGTACTGTTAGTTCCCCCCCACCAACCTCCAAGTATATTTGTATATTCTTTCTGTACATTTATCTCTTTCCTGCACTCTTAGCTTAAATCATAAAACCCCCAAAAGGAGCCGGCCTTCTCCGGAGATTGGCTCGGAAGGCATCTCTTCCTTCCGGCATTTCATGTCGGTGGGCGAATCTGGGCGCATTAACCCAAAATCCTTTCCTCATGGCAGATTCGTAACCAACAGTTTCTCTGGCACGCCGGTGGGACCCTGGTCCCACGTTTGAAGAAAGATTTTCTGATCAGTCTCCACCTGGCGCTGACAGTGGTTCCTGAGCACCTGGTGAGACAAGGAAGTTTCTCACCCCCGACAGAATTGAAGCACCGGTGTTCGCTTCATTGCTGTTCCAAATCTGAACACCTGGCGACTCTGCACGAACAAATCCTCTGAGTCCGAAAGACCGGTCCCAGCCCCTTCATGCACACAAGAAGGTGGCAAGCAAGGGATCCAAGAAGCCCGCCTGAGTTCTACGAACTGGATATCAACGCTCGAGGCGAGATTCCCAGGCTGGCTGACCCGCGAGCTCGTGTCGACGAAGCCGAGGCTGAGATACAAGAAGAAGCCGAAGCTGAAATCGGCGGAGCTGAGTACGAAATAGAAGAGGCCGAGGAAGAAGAAGATCCTGCATCCTCGGAAAGTACCGACACTGAGTACACAACCGACGGCGGAGAAGAAGAAGAAGAAGAAGAAATGGCTGCTCAACAGCCGAATGACGATGATCTTTTCCCGGCGGTGGACTCTACGGGGCCCTTGGCCCTGGTCGGACAGCAAGCTGTGCCCCCTGCTGCTTTAAAGTCTATTCCCACATACGACGGCTACGGTAAGACGGCGTACGAGCACATCCAGGACATCCTTGCCCTGGCCGCACTGCATACTATCACCGATGAGAGTGTGAAGACCCGTTCGCCGGCCCTTTCCCCGAGGGGAAAGCTTCTCTACTCGGTGGAGATCGCCGCCGTAGGGATCCATCACAGGGTGGCCCCGCCTGCCGTAAGGCTCGTAAAAGGATGCAACGAGTCCGCTGACCCTACTTCTCTACCGCATCGGGCCCAAGCTATCCGGAGACATCCTCAAGAGGAGGTGTCCGATTTTAACATCAGGTTTGCGAGATCCCGGAAACGGGTACCTCGCGAACTTCGGCCTTCAGCCGGCATGGCTGCTCACTACTATCTGAGATCCTTCAACTCAGACATATGCCTGCTGCTGAAGATCGCCAGAATTGACGAGTTTCCTGCGCTGTACGAAGCTGCCCAGCAAGCTGAAGCTGACATTATCTCCATCGGCAGGCTTCCGTCCAGGGTGCAGGAACCCATTCATCCCGACTTCCCCAGATCACAGTATCCTTCTGCTTCTGGTGGTGCGCCGTCCACATCAGGACAGCAACCCCAGCAGCAGTGGAATCCGGCGCCGGTCGTAACCCCTTACGGCCCGCCTCAGTTGCATTACCCTCATCCGCCTCCTCCCGCCCCGCATTTCCCAGCACTTCCTGCTTCCCCACAGTACGCATCTTATTCTAACCCTCCTCCATTGGCCGCATTGCCTCCACCGGCACAATTGCCGCCACCCGACAGCAACGTTCCGTAACACGATTCTACAGGAGGTGCGGGCTTTGGCCTCCGGATACCATGCCATGTCCAATGACATGACCGCTATGAAGAAGAAGCAGGCCCAGATGGACCTTGCTCCTAGGAGGCCGTATGCGCCACCCGCACTGACAAAAGACAAAGCCCCGAACATCAGCCGCAGAGGCGTCCGCCTCCGAGAAATGCTGCTATAGAAGACCCGCCTGGTCCTCCCGACCAGGTCAACTGGTGCACTACGTGCAACGACCCGCATTCGGAGGAAGACTGCACTCTGCACCAGCACTACATCCAGACATTGGCCGGCAGCGCTATAGAAGACGATGAGCTGTACATGATCTTGGACGGCGAGGCCAACTTTGCCCTCCCCGAAGAGAATCTAGCGTCACCTGCCAAGGAAGAAAAGAAAGCCGCGGATGCGGCCAAACCTTTGCAAGTCTACGCAAGAAGAGAAAAACCGCAGCCCGGTGGGCTGCCGCCATACAAGCGGCTGTGGCCTTACACAGCCCAGGAGAAGGCATCCAAAGATAAAGCTCCAGCCAAGCCTTCTCCGGCAAAGGCTGCCGCTGTTCCAGCCAAACCTCCAGCAAAGGCCCCAACTCCGGCTAAGGCTCCCGTACCTCAGCCTCCAACTGAAACCAAAGAACAAGCCCAGGAGAAGCTGAAGTACCCGTCTCTGACCAAGAGACAGCGAGTTGAGGCCACCCAACAGTACCGGACGAAGTATGAGCCAGCAAAACATGCAGAAGAAGCTAGTACCTCGGGCTACAGTATTGTAGACGAGTTGAAAAGAACGCCTGCTAGAATCAGCATGTATGATGCTCTTCTGCTCCCGTGCCGTGGATCTCGCCGTAAGAATCATCGAAGAACATGAAGAGCGGCAGACAGCATGCAGCCCGCTGTCCCGGTTCAACCTTTGACAGCCTCCGCCACCGGGAAGAATAGACCGCCACCCTTTTATCTCGTCTTTACGGATGCAAGGGCACATAGTTCACAACTCGCATGGTGGATTCCCGGTGCTTCCTCGACCGTGATGCCGAAGGCCGTCTCGCGATGAGATCGGGATGGAATACACACGGAGCAGCCAAGGCGTGCTACAATTAGACGGCACCCCTGTTAAGACAGTTGGTGTCATAAAGGACATCCCTATCCGACTGCACAAAGCTCTCGACATCGTAGTCATCCAAGAGGTCGTGATTGTCGACCTGGAGCCTTACTTCGGCATGTGTCTCTCTCGGGAGTTCACTGCAAAGTTGGGCGGGTACCTGTCTCTAGACTACTCACACATGGAAGTGCCCTTCAAAGGAAGGAGACCGAAAATTTTTAATGAGAAGCCTTCCCCCTTCCTAGTAGACAAGATACCCGGAGGAGAGATGGACCGCATGGTCCAGTTGTCAGAGGAAGAACTGGTGACAGTGGAGCTGACCGAGCAAGCCTTCGAAGTGCTACAGCTTGAAGATGAGTTCTCATTGCGGGACTTCAATGCCGTAATCGGGACAGAGCAGTGGTCGTTACTCCATTGTACAGCCCGAGAGGCTTGACGTGTCACCATGCGAAGAAGTGGGACCCGCACCCGAAGAGCTGTGGAAGCTTTTCTTTGACGGCGCGCGATGCAAGAATGGCGCCGGCAGGGGTACTTCTGGTTTCTCCAACCGGAATCCAGAAGGACTATGCCTACAGGCTGGCCTGGAGCTGCACTAACAACTCGGCGGAATACGAAGCCCCGTGCTTGGGTTTGCGAAAGGCGGAGAGGCTCGGGATCAAACACCCGCAGATCTTCGGAGATTCAGAGCTGGTGTGTCACCAAGTTACGGAGAAATGCGCATCCAAACAACATTTTCTTAGAGCGTACCGTAACCGAGTGTGGGACCTGATGGAGTCATTCGACTCGTTGAATGTCAAAGCAATATCGCGTGAGAAAAACAAGCACGCCGATATTCCGCGTCTCGTTGGAGCCGTGCACGTTCCGGCCGAAGACGTTGTCCGCAGACCGAAGCCGGTTCGTACTATCTACGTGCCTTCCGTGCTCGATAAGGACACCCACCGGCAGGTGTTCGGCCAGGACGAGGAGATCGTCACATTCCCTGGTTAACGAAGTGTGTGTAATCGAAGGTAGAGACCCTGATGACGAGCAATATGAGGGGTTGATACAGTTACGGAATAATCATGTCCCAAAAGGACTGATTACATTAGAGAGTCTCTTTGATCAGAATGACAGAGCAATATCTCACATAATCAAAGTAGACCCGAGGCAAGATGCTGACTCGGAACTTGAACTTGGTAAAACTATCAAGGTCGGAACAGACTGCACGTCGGAGGAACTTGGGCAGATCAGATCACTGTGCCAGGAGTTCCCCGACATCGTGGCCTGGTGCTACGAGGATTTGAGGGGGTATGACAGAACTGTCATCCAACATACCATTGAGCTAGAGGATGGCGCCAAGCCGTTCCGACAGAAGCAGAGGGCCGTGAATCCAAAGATTGAGGCCATGATGAAGACCGAGCTCTTGAAGATGCTGGAGGCCAAGATCATCTACCCCATCAAACATTCATCTTGGGTCGCGAATTTGGTGCCCGTGAGGAAAAAGAATGGCGACATTCGTCTCTGTGTCGACTTCAGAAACCTAAATCAGGTTTCCCTCCGGGACCACTATCCGCTTCCCCAAATCGACCATATCCTACATATCGTTGCTGGAGCCCAGAGATTTTCACTTTTAGATGGATTTTCCGGCTACAACCGTATTTGGGTCAAAGACGAAGACCAAGGATAAGACGGCGTTTACCACGAAGTGGGGGACGTTCGCCTATCAGCGCATGCCGTTTGGCTTATCCAATGCTGGCGCCACGTTCCAAAGGGCCATGGACTTGGCCTTCCGAGAGCTGCTCAATAAAATTATTGTCATCTACCTTGATGACATGACTGTTTTCTCTCATCAACGAGGAGATCATGTTTCGCACCTACGACAAATATTTGAGAGTTGTCGAGAATTCGGCATTTCTATAAACCCGAAGAAGTCTGTCTTCGCGGTAAAGGAAGGAAAGTTGCTGGGACATGTCATCTCCGAGGAAGGCCTCGCCATTGACCCTGACAGAGCAGAAGCCCTCGTTCGCTTGCCAGCCCCCATTGATAAAAAAGGGCTGCAGTCCTTCTTCGGTCAGATTAACTTCGTGCGGAAGTTCATCCCCGACTTCGCACAGGTGATCAAGCCTATGGCCGAGCTACTGAAGAAAGATACACCTTACGAATGGACTGATGAGAGAGAGCAAGCCTTCGAGGAAATCAAGGCTCGAATTGCGCAAGCTCCGGTATTGACAAACCCGGACTACTCCAAGGACTTCATCCTGTATGCAGTGGGAGAACCCGAAAGTTACGCTGCAGTCCTGACTCAGAAGGGAGACGATGGTGAGGAGCGCCCCATAGCGTTCCTCGAGCCAAGTGATTCTCGCCGCATGAAGAAAAGTATAATTTTATAGAGCGGCGAGTTCATGCCGTCATGAAGTCCCTTCGAAAGTTCGGCATTTTGTCTCCCGTAGCAAGACCACCTGTCTTTGTGATTCACCCGGACGTTCGAAGCTTCATCTTACAAGGAGAACCGGGTCACAAGAGAGCGGGATGGATTGCCAAGATCCAGGAGTTTGACATTGAAGTGCGGCCCACCAAGCTTATCAAAGGCCGAGCCTTGTGTCAGGAATTGGCCCGAAGCGCTGTAGCCGGCATCTCCGCCTGTAAGTGGGAGGACACAACGACACGCATCTACCTAGCCAACTCCTTATCGGAGGGGAGTGATTGGACAGATGAACTGGTGAGATTCTTCTGCACCGGAAGATGTCCCGATCACCTGAACGCCTCACAACGAAGGAGATTTCGGCTAGGTGCACTTAGGTACACTCTTCGCCCCGAGGGGCTTTATTTCAAAAACATCGACGGCATCCTGTTGCGGTGCGTCGTAAAATCAGACCAGTCTAGGGTCCCCGGAGATTTTCATTCCGGGATGCCGGGGGGTCACCATTCTTCAAGGCCAACGGCCTTAAAAATAATAAGGGCCGGGTACTATTGGCCCACTCGCTTTGCGTACGCGCATGCGGTCTCGCTCAAAATGTGATCAATGCCGAGGTTTGCTGGCCGAAACAAAAAAGCACCCCTGCCCCTTCAACCGATTCAGGCCGAGACTCCGTTCCAACAATGGGGTCTAGACTTCATTGGGGTGATTTCTCCTAACTCCTCCGCCGGACACAAGTTTATTCTCACAGCTACTGACTATTTTACACGGTGGACGGAGGCAATCCCGACCAAGAACGCAGACCAAGAAACGGTCATCAGGTTCATTGAGAGCCTGATTACCCGCTTCGGGGTTCCAGAGTCGATTGTGACCGACAACGGTCCGGGATTTGTAGGCGCCGTACTCACGGAGTACACCGGCGCACTTGGCATCTATCACAAGATGTCTTCTAATTACTACCCGCAGGGGAATGGCCTTGCCGAGTCTACTAACAAGAACCTCCTGAAGATCATCCGGAGGACCATTGAAAGAAACAAGCGGACTTGGCACTTGCTCCTGAACCGGGCACTGTGGGCGGACAGAGTTGCATTTAAGAAATCCCTCAGAACGTCCCCCTATGCGCTCGTCTATGGTAAAGAGGCTGTCATGCCATCACACATTGAGATCCCTGCCCTGTGGATGATTGACGAAGACAGGAGCAGCGGAGACCCGGTGGACGACAGACTATGCCAACTCCTGCAGTTGGAAGAAGACAGAGAAAGTGCATACCAGGCCTTCACTGATCATATTGCCGCAACCCAAGGCTGGTTTGCAAAAGGCACTACTGCCCGAGTTTTCGAAATCGGGGACCTAGTGCTGAAGTGGGACTCATATAAGGCAAAGCCAGGTAATCACGGGAAGTTTGATGCTCTCTGGGAGGGCCCTTATCAGATTGCCCGGGTGAACCAGTTCAATGCCTACGTACTGCGGGATATGGAGGGTCAGCTCCTACCTATCCCTGTCAACGGGTTCCACTTAAAGATTTACCGCCGCCGAAGGTGCCCAAGTGGCCCTTCCTTGTAAAAAATTTCCCTTATGCTTTTTCATTTCCCAGCATGTACAGTTCCTTGTTTTCAGCTTTTAATTTTATTTTTTATTATTTGAGCTTAACTGCGGCACGGGAGAGAAAGACGGACTTCGCAGCGAAGTCCGTCGGCGCCCCTCAGGATGGGCGAAGTTCGGCTGTGCAAAAGAAGAAGCAAACAAAGAAAGAAGAAAAAGGGAAAAAGGAAAAAATTTGGCTAAGTGTTGGCCGAAGTCCAACTTCGCAGCGAAGTCGGGCTTCGGGCCAGCCGAAATGCGAAGCTTGTTCAAGGAAAAGACTGCAAAGCAAAGGAGGACGGACTGCGCCCAACCTTGGGCGAAGTCCGACTTCGCACGCGAAGTCCGACTTCGGCCGGCTAGTGTGCGAAGTCCGAACTGCGCACGACCTCCGCGCGAAGTGCAAACTTCGCGCGAAGTTCGCACTTCGCCCGAACTTCGGGCGAAGTCCGACTCACTTCAATGTGCAAGTTGCGCAGTTCGGACAGTCAAAGGAAACAGAGCAGTTCAACGCGCACTTCGCGCGAGTTCGAACTTCGCCGAAATGGCGAAGTCCGACTCCGGCGAGTCGGGTCGCGCCCAACTTTGGGCGAAGCCCGACGGCGCCTCGTTTTCTGGGCCAATTTGGGCAAATGTTAAAAAATGAATAAAATATTCAAAAAAGGTCCCAAGTTGGGCCCAAGGCGCGTTGCGACCGTTTCAAAGTGGGTTTCCGCACCAATGCTTCTTTCTTGAGCAGTGTGCCCTGATTTCGGCCGTGACGTCAGCCATGGCGCAGCGTCCAAGACAGAGTTAATGATTGCACGTTCCTCAACGAAAGTGCAAGCAAAAGAACATGGCACGTCTGCCGGAGTGCACTTTTTCCAAACATTCTCCTGCGCAGCCATCTAAGAGCCTTAACTCAGCCGACCTACCCCCTCCTGCGCGGCATTTATGGCGCTGTCTTTATCTAGAAAAGGGGGTCAGATGTTTTCAAACATTCCAGACTACACATATTATTCCTGACAGAGTGCTAATTATTCCCGTGACAACTAAATCTGCCGCAGACGACCCGAACCTCGTAATTATTGCCGATTCGAAGAGATGGACCGAGGAAAGATGCCGATGTCGGCGCAGTCCAATGGAAGTGGCGAACCAAAGGATTTACCGCGGCCGGGCGTTTCGAAGCGAAACCCCGCCAGAAAGAAAGTCAAAGTCCCGGACGAAAAAGGTACAGCGTGGGCAAGCCCCACCACCTCCGTTAAATTACTTAGCGGGATACAAGGACGGCTCATTTTCTATGAGCTTGACGAAGCTGCGGGCAAATGTGGAGAGTCGGGCCGACAAAGTTTCGCCCTCCCACCATTTCGGAGCGGCGTACAAATCCAATCTGTTCAAATTCTTGTGCCCTCCTGTCCACCAATGCCCGGAACTGGTAGACCTAATTGTCAGACACTACGCACTCGTTACTCCGGCAAATTTGCAGCTCCAACGGTAAACCCTTGTTCACACTGCGCAGGGAGACTGTCCAGCCAGCTTTCGCCCCAGGGTTGGAGTATGACTCTAGCACCATCCTCAGAAAGATAAATTTGGGCGAGCAGACGGGACGCTTCGCGAATACCAAACGGATGAGGGATTTTCTCAATTCGTAGCCGAACGCCCCGCTTGCAACTCGGACAAAGGCCAATCGGCCCCATGCCCTTGGCACAATTTCGTAGCAAGTACTTGTATACCATTTTGGCATCAATTCTTGGCTGCGACTCTGATGAGCCGGTACAGCCGTACCAGCTAGCGCTGGCAGAATGTCTCCTATGCGGAGAATCCTACGAACCGGCAGCACAGAGAAGCGGAAAACGTCCCATCTTTTTCGACTGGGCAGACTGGCTGGCATACGCCACCCACTCCAGCCTGGTCAAAATTCAGAAGAAGCAGTCCACCGATTTTCGGTTTAGTTCTGTTCTAGCCTGGCTTTGTTTGTACCATTTGCACCCCCGAATGCCGATCCCAAACCTGAAGAAGGTCAACGAGAAGGGAGAGCCACAGCCCGTCTATAACTGGACGGATGACTTATACCGGAAAGGGTCCTACTACAAGTTCAACTTCAACTTTCTGGGATTCGTCATGTCAGTCTTCAGCGAAAGCGAAATCCCCCGTCCCCCGAGAGAAATGACAAGCGCTTTGATGAATCAGAAGCTCGGGGACGTTTTCAGACTGACGCAAGGGATTGTGGTCAGAATCTACGGATTCAAGGGCAAACCCCATTTGCTGCCCTACTGGTGCTCGGAACATTTGTTCGGGATGGAGGTTGCCCGACAGATGGACTATGTTGAAGAGGAGTTCGGCCTAGGAAAGAAGAGAGGACAGATTTTTCAATACCCTCTTTCCTGGGCAAACGTTGAGATTTTTGAGGTAGGACAAGGATGTCTACCTTGAGCAAGAATTTTCCCGGATTGGCCTGGTTTTGTTGCCGCAACGCTGGAAGTATGACCCGTATGGGATAAGGGGAAAGTTCACACATCTCTGCCCCCGGGCAGATATAACCGAAGATAAGTGCGATGTGGTCCATGTGGACCTTGACTGGGAAATCGAATTGATGGAAGCTTCTCCTCCTTGGCAGGATTTTTACTGCGAGGAGGTGACATATGACCCCAAGCGAAACCCGGACCACCAGTTCACATCTCCAGGGTTCAAAAAATTTCTATCCAAGATAGCAGGCCTTAACTGGTCTAAAGAAAAGATTACTGAATGCTGGAAGATGAGATGCCGCACGCAGCACGACAAGTCCACGAGAAGAAATCTGGCCGTAGATGACGACTTTTCGGTTCTCTATGACCACCATCATGACAGCTGGCGGCCGTTCGCATATCAAGGTTACGTTCCCCGAGGCCCCTTTGAGGACTATAAAGGAGGGTCTTCCTCCCAACAGTTGTACACTTCGGCAACTGCCAGCGTGGGCCCAGCAGACGTCCAGATCGATCCGATGCAGCCCGTGGCTTCTAAGACGGCGCCTGAGAAGGCGAAAGAATTAGTCAAGGCAACGCCCGAGGCAATCCCTCAGGCACGAAAAGCGCCAGCGCCGTCAGAGGGCAGACCGGTTGCGGCAGACCTTCTGCAAGTCAAACCCCGGTACAAGTTTACCGTGGGAGCCTCAGCGCCTGCTGCACCTGCTTCATCTCCTTCCCCTGATCCGACTGTTATTCCAGAGGAGAAGAAGCGGAAGAGAGTTGAGAAAATCAGGCGACCTAGCCTGATAGTGCAGCAGCCAGTCGCAGAGCCGCAGCCGCGTTCTGCCGCCGCAGAGACAGTTTCTCTGGGCAGTCCCAAGCCAGCCGCCGAAATCAGGAGCACAGACATCCATCCGGCATCGGCTCAGGCGGAGCCCGCAGGTACGTTTGCTGCCCCCGTCTCTTTGGTCTCACCCAGTCCTACTCCCACTCCGTCTCCCGCTCAATCCGAGCAAGTTATGACCGCATCCCCCTCTCCGTCTCCGCGCCCTTCTAGCGGCCCCCATTCTTTTGATCAGTTTGCTCATAACCCTAACGTCTCTCTTTCTCTGAGCACAACTCCAAACCCTTCGCCTGAGGTTAGTGCTGAGGCTGTCCGTTCACCGTCACATCCACCTTCTCAGCCGCTTCAAACCCTCGCAGCATCACCCGCTCCCATCTCCATTTCCCGGTCGCCCCCACAAGCGACTGATTCTTCCAAGGTCCGTCCGGTTCCTCCCGATCCCATTCCCGCAGGAGAAACGTCTCGACAGTAACCCTAGGGTCGGGGGAACCAGATTTCATGGACGACCTCCGTAATACGTACGACTTGCCCCTGGCAACGAGAGCTGTAGAGTATTCTGTCTCTTTCCTCCATAACCTGAAGCGGAGGAGACCTGAAGAGATAGCCGCCCCGGTAAAACGCGCAAAGTACAATTTCGAGAGGAGAGTGATTACAACAGAGAAAATAATCCCAAAAGTGAAGAAGCCTCTCCGGGAAATGACCAGGGCGGACTACGAGCTCCAGACAAAGGAGAAGAGCTTTGACGACATTAACAAGCAATATCAGATTCAGTCGATTATGCGCAAAGTCGATGACCTCTTTGTCAAAAGTCTAGAGGAGCAGGAAGAACTTTTCGGGTTGCAGGATAAAACAAGGCAGCTTGAAGAGGACCTGTCTAGGTCCACGGAGCAGCTGGAAGCGGCGCGGCAAGAAATAGATGAACTCAAAGCCCAGCTGGCCGCTTCTCAGCAACAAGCCGCAACCGAAAAGCAAGCAGCCTCGGAGCAGATTTCTCAGCTCCAAGAGTCTTTGAAGCAGGCGCAGTCGCAACTTGCAGAGAGAGCATCTCAAGCGACGGTCTTTTCAAAGACAAAGGTTAAGGAGATGCGGGCTGGTTTGCTGCGGGAATGCAAGCCCCACACCTATAAGGCGATGGCAGTTCTGGATTTCGCATCCAGAATTCAAGAAGTTTCTGCCCAGGGAAAGCCTGTGGTAGAGGAGGCCGAGCGTCAGGCGAAGCAATGGCTGGACCTGGCGGTAAATCTTCAGGAGCGCGAGCGCAACGGCCTCCAATTTTCTCCCGTGTCCTCATTCGCTGCAGAATGGGCAGGTGCAAGGGTGACCTTGCACAAATATTTCAAAAAAGTTGAAGAGGTGAGAGTTGCCAGACGAATGCTTGATGCATTCGGACATGAAAGGGATATCTGTCTGGCCCCCTTTCACGCTCTTTCTGAACTAGGGTGCCCAGGTTTTGTTGAGAATGGCGAGCTTCTCACCCTAGATCAGGTGAAAAGGAATTGGCAGTCCTTTGAAGCAGATACAGCTGAAATTGATAGCTGGACTGAACCAATTCAAGACAATCAGGTCACTCGGATGGTGTCCAAATATTCCAAGATCAGCTCCTACTTCCAGGAGTTAGAAAAAAGATACCTCACCATCGACCTGCACGCGGTCGCTGCTTTCCACGCAGCATTAGAAGATGTAGCTGACCGCCGGCCATTTGAGGCAGAAGCTTGGCGCCCAGCCCAGGCCGCATACACTCGCATTTGCGAGGCAGAAGCAAGAGATGGAGAGCTTTCGGAAGGTAACTCTGAGGAGGCAACTGACAAAGATGAATCTGAAGAACAGTTGCCGCAAGGAGAACAGCTAGAGCAGCAAAAGGCAGGGGAGGCAAGTTCCTCTGCACCCAAAGGATGAAGGCATGGATTCTTTGCGCCGAGGCGAGCTCGACACCCCGCGAGCCGCCAGAAATGTTGTCACATTTTGCACGGGGTGCAATGTCTTCGGTATTGTAACAGTGCTGCTCTTCTTTTCCCTCTTCCTCTATTTTCCTCCCTTCTTCTCTCCCTTTCCTTTTCTTTCCCACATTCTCTTTCTTCCCCCCTTTTTCTCGGAGTTCCCCAGTTGATTTTTCAACTTTCCAGAAGGTTACCTGAAAAATGGCTAAGTGTGAGTGCGAAGTTCGCACTTCGCCTAGTTTTGGTGCGAAGTTCGCACTTCGCCTGGTGGGGGAGTTGGTTTGTGCGAAGTCTGACTTCGCCCACTTCGGGCGCACCTTGCAACTGGCAGACTGGCAGGCTGACAGAAAATGACAAAGTGCCGGAGCAAAGTCCGAACGGCGGCAGACACCAGTTTCCACCTGTGCGCAGCCCGACTTCGCAACGAAGTCAGAGTGCGCCCTTGACAGTGCGCAGTAGGGAAACAAACTCAGAAAAACATCTAAGGCATGAAGGCCTTCCCGATTGCACTGCGTTCTGCCCGCGCATCCCGAGGCGCTCCGATCCCAAGCAAAGATGGATAGACTGCCCTCCAAGGCAGACACGTGTCAAACAACATCACCCATCTTCTGACAAGTGTCCAGCTTCGGGATTCGAGCCGAGACGTGCCGAGCAAAAGGACGAGCATGGGCTGCACTGCCTGTGCCAGTAGCCTCATTCAAAGCTGATCTGAGGTTCTACCTGCTCCAGCTACCCGCATCATCGCCGATTGAAGTTCTGCCCAACACACCGCCACGTAGCCGTCCGGCCTTCCAGGAAGACCATGCTGCGGGTACAGTCCGGTCCGACAAAAGGTCAGCATTTGCAGCTCTTTCGCCGCTTTTGTCAGCTTATGTTTGATCGGGACCTTGTGCCCATTAATGTAACGGGAGGGACTCGGCTATAAAAGCCCACCATGAATTCATTGTAAAGGGTGGATGGGGAATGTCTGTTAGGGAACCAATGTAACCGTGCTTCTGCTTATAAATATAATTTGTATGCCTGGTTCTGTTCTGCTGCTTCTGTTTTTTATGCTGCCTTTCTTTATATTCATGCCTTAGGCTAACCTGTCACGGCTCGCTGATTCATTTCAGCATTTGGTGAGCAGGTGCCTCTAGCATTGCTTGTTTAAAGCACCCTCTGTACTTCATTAATTAAAAGGATACATAGAATGGATGTAGTAGCAGTTTCATCAGTTGTGTGTTAAGTTGCTGGTCCGTATCTGGTGATTGGTGCGCTGCCGTACTGTTAGTTCCTTGTAGGGAATGTCTGTTAGGGAGCCATTGAAGCTGTGCGGTTAAATTCTCTACACGACACATATACCTGGCTCTGATATCTCTATGATTGCTTTCTACCCATGTTAGTGTCCGTAGGTGGTGATTGACGTGTTGCCGTATCGTTAGTTCCTTGTAGGGAATGTCTGTTAGGGAGCCGTTGTAGCCGTGCGTACACTGCTTAGGTATCGGAAGTATACGTTAGATTTTGCAGTTCTCAATCGTGCTTTATATTTATAATGCAGTGAGTATTGGTGATTGCTGGTTGCCGTACTGTTAGTTCCCCCCCACCAACCTCCAAGTATATTTGTATATTCTTTCTGTACATTTATCTCTTTCCTGCACTCTTAGCTTAAATCAGAAAACCCCCCAAAAGGAGCCGGCCTTCTCCGGAGATTGGCTCGGAAGGCATCTCTTCCTTCCGGCCTTTCATGCTGGTGGGCGAATCTGGGCGCATTAACCCAAAATCCTTTCCTCATGGCAGATTCGTAACCAACACTACCTCCTCGCAGTAAAACTCCTGCCACGGAGGCCATGCTTCCATCGAGTCAATCTCCCAGTCAAGGTCAACATGGACCATATCGCATCTGTCTTCGATTATATCCGCCCGGGGGCAGATATGAGCAAACTTTCCCCTTATCCCATATGGGTCGTACTTCCAGCGCTGCGGCAGCAGAATCAGGCCAATGTCAAAGAGCTCCCGCTCGAGATAGACATGTTGTCCTATCTCCGATATTTCAACGTTCGCCCAGGAAAGAGGATATTGAAAGATATGGCCCTTTTTCTTTCCCTGGCCGAACTCCTCTTCAATGTAATCCATTTGCCGCGCAACCTCCATCCCAAACTGATGATCCGTGCACCGGTAGGGCAGCAGATGAGGCTTGCCCTTGAATCCGTAGATTCTAACCACGATCCCCTGCGTCAGTCTAAAAACATCCCCGAGCTTGTGATTCAGCAAATAGTTTGTCATTTCTCGCGGGGGCGAGGGATCTCACCATCGCTGAAGACTGACATGACCAAGCCCAGAAAGTTGAAGTTGAACTTGTAATAAGACCCTTTCCGGTATAGGTCATCCGTCCATTCATAGACGGGCTGTGGCTCTCCCTTCTCATTTACCTTCTTCAGGTTAGGGATCGGCATACGGGAGTGCAAGTGATACAAACAAAGCCAAGCCAAGAAGGAACTGAATCGAAATTCAGTTGACTGCTTTTTCTGTAGCTTCACCAGGCTGGAGTGAATGGCGTATGCAAGCCAGTCTGCCCAGTCGAAGATCAGGCGCTTCCCACTTTTCTGCGCTGCCGATTCATAAGTTTCTCCGCATAGGAGACATTCTGCCAGTGCTAGCTGGTACGGCCGTACCAGCTCGTCAGAGTCGCAACCGAGGACCCATGCCAGGATGGTGTATATGTATTTACTTTGAAACCTTTCCAGGGATATGGGGCCGGTTGGCTATTGTCCAGCTGCGAGCAGGGCGTTCAGCTCTAAGTTGAGGAAATCCCTCATCTTTTTTGTATGCGTAAAGCGCCCCGCTTGCTCGCCAAGATTTATCCTTTTAACAATTGTGCTGGAGTCATATTGTAACCCCGGGGCGAAGGCCGGCTGGACGGTCTCTCTGCGGAGTGCGAACAAGGGTTTCCCGCTGCAGTTGCAAATTTGCCGGGTAGCTGGCCTGTAATGTCTGACAATGATGTCGACCAGCTCCGAGCATTGGTGGACAGGAGGGCACAAGAACCGATGAAGGTTCGACTTGTACGCAGCTCCGAAATGGTGAGAGGGCGAAACTTTATCTGCCCAACTTTCCACATTTATCCGCAACTTAGTAAGGCTCATGGAAAACGAGTCGTCCTTGTACCCGGACAGGTAATTAACCGGTGGTGGTGGGGCTTGCCCATGCTGTACTTTCTTTTTTGACTTTTGATCCTGCGGCATCTCACTCTTGAAAGCACCTGACTGCGGGAAATTCCCACTTTCGCGCTCCTCGCTGGACTGAGCTTGCACTGGCAACTTTCCTTTGTCCATTCCTTCGAAACAGCAATAATTATGATTTCTGGACGTCTGCAGAAGATTTCGCAATCACAGGAAGAATTTGCACGATTTGGGATGTCTGGGCGCACCAAACCCCCTTTTAATGATAATGAAAGCGTCATTAATGGTGCGAAGGAGGGGGTAGGTCGGCTGGCTTGTGGCAGCGTTATGTTTTTTGGTGTCTGCGCAGGAGAACGTCTTGAAAGATGTACCCTGGTTACCGCGCCATGCCTTCTTGATTGCGTTTTTCTTGAAGGCTGCGCAATCATTAAGTCTGACTTTGAACGCTGCGCCATGGCTGATGTCACTGCCACAATCCGAACACACTGCTCAAGGCAAAAGCCTTTTGGTTCGGAAACCCACCTTACACAACCGTTATGCGCCCTGGGCCCACACTTGGAGTATTAATTTTTTTTTTTTAATTTTAAACCAGCCAAGCTGCGCCCAGGAAATAGGGCACAATCGGACTTCGCCCCAAAATTGGGCGTAGTCTGATTTCGCCCGCGCAGTCGGACTTCGCCCCAAAATCAGGCGCAGTCCGAACCGACACTTATTTTCTTTGCTGCTTTCACTTCCCAGCTGCGCCCCTTGGATGGGCGCAGCTCGAACTTCGCCCGCAAACCGGGCGCAGTCCGAACTTATACCTAGTCCCTTCTGCAGCCTTTACTCTTTTCTTTGGTGAACCACCCGAGCTGCGCCCGGAAAACGGGGCGCATCTCACACTTCGCGCGAAACCTAGGCTTGCCCGAACTTCACGCGCGAAGTCAGACTTCGCCTTGAAAGTGAGCGCAGTCCGAACAGTTAACTACCTTTTGATGCTCTTTCTTCAACTGCGCTCTTTGGGTGGTGCGCAGCCCGACTTCGCCACGAAGTCGGGTTGCGCACCCGGACTTAGCAGATTTTACTGATTTCTTGGGCAGTCTCCTTTTACGAACTTCCCTCTTTTTCAGGGGCGACACCAGACTTCGGCGCGAAGTCAAAGCTTTCTCCCTCGTCCGACTTGGGCTTATTTAAACTGGAAAAGCTGAAAGCTAAAAACTGTACATACTGAAATTTAAAAATGCATAAGGGAAATATGTTACAAGGAAGGGCCCGTTAGGACACCTTCAACAGCGATAAATTTTTAAATGGAACCCGTTAACGGGGATAGGCAGGAGCTGACCCTCCATATCCCGAAGTATGTAAGCGTTGAGCTGGTTCACCCGGGCAATCTGATAGGGGCCCTCCCAGAGAGCATCGAATTTTCCGTGGTTGCCCGGCTTCGCCTTTAATGAGTCCCACTTCAGCACCAGGTCCCCGATTTCAAAAACTCGGGCAGTGGTGCCTTTCGCAAACCAGCCTTGAGTGGATTCAACATGCTTGGTGAAGGCCCGGTATGCTTTTTCTCTGTCTTCCTCCAATCGCAAGAGTTGGCACGATCTGTCATCCACCGGGTCTCCGCTGCTTCTCTCTTCGTCCAACATCCAGAGAGCGGGGATTTCAATGTGTGATGGCATGACAGCCTCTTTGCCATAGACGAGCGCATAGGGGGGCGTTTTAATGGACGTATTGAACGAAACTCTGTCCGCCCACAGCACCCGGTTCAGGAGTGAATGCCAAGTCCGCTTGTTTCTTTCAATGGTCCTTCTGATGATCTTCAGAAGGTTCTTGTTAGTAGACTCGGCAAGGCCATTCCCCTGCGGGTAGTAATTAGAAGACATCTTGTGATAAATGCCAAGTTTGCCGGTGTACTCCGTGAGTACAGCGCCTGCGAACCCCGGACCATTGTCCGTTACAATTGACTCTGGAACCCCGAAGCGGATAATCAGGCTTTCAAGGAACCCGATGACCGTTTCTTGGTCCGCGTTTTTGGTTGGGATCGCCTCTGCCCACCGTGTGAAGTAATCGGTGGCTGTAAGAATAAACTTGTGTCCGACAAAGGAATTAGGTGAAATCACCCCAATGAAGTCTAGACCCCATTGCTGGAACGGAGTCTCGGCTTGAATCGGTTGAAGGGGCAGGGGTGCTTTTCTGTTTCTGCCGACAAACCTCTGGCATTGATCACACTTGGAACAGATTGCATAAGCGTCTGTAAATAGAGTGGGCCAATAGTACCCGGCTCTAATTATTTTCAAGGCCGTAGGCCTTGCAAAATGATGACATCCAGGCATCCCGGAATGAAAATCTCCAAGGACCCTGGACTGGTCTGATTTCCTGACGCACCGCAACAGGATGCCGTCAATATTTTTGAAGTAAAGCCCCTCGGGGTGAAGAGTGTACTTGAGTGCACCTAGCCGAAATCTCCTTCGTTGTGAGGCGTTCAGGTGATCTGGACATCTTCCGGTGCAGAAATATCTTACCAGTTCATCTGTCCAGTCACTCCCCTCCGATAAGGAGTTGGCCAGGTTGATGCTTGTTGCTGTGTCCTCCCACTTACAGGCGGAGATGCCGGCTACAACGCTTCGGGCCAGCTCCTGACACAAGGCTCGGCCTCTGATAAGCTTGGTGGGCCGCACTTCGATGTCGAACTCTTGGATTTTAGCAATCCATCCTGCTCTCTTGTGACCCGGCTCCCCTTGTATGATGAAGCTTCGAACGTCCGGGTGAATCACAAAGACAGTTGTTCGGCTCTGGGAGACAAAGTGCCTGAACTTCCGGAGCGATTTCATGACAGCGTGAACCTGCCACTATAAAGTTGTACTTTTCTTCATGCGGCTGAATCACTTGGCTCAGGAATGCTATGGGGCGCTCCTCGCCATCGTCTCCCTTCTGAGTCAGGACTACGGCGTAACTTTCCGGTTCTCCCACCGCGTACAGGATGAAGTCCTTGGAGTCGTCCGGGTTTATCAACACCAAAGCTTGCGCAATTCGAGCCTTGATTTCCTCAAAGGCTTGCTCTCTCTCATCAGTCCATTCGTAAGTTGTATATTTTTTCAGCAGTTCGTCCATAGGCTTAATCACCTGTGCGAAGTTCGGGATGAACTTCCACACGAAGTTAATCTGGTTGAAGGACTGCAGCCCTTTTTTTATCAATTGGGGCTGGCAAGTGAAGGAGGGCTTCTGCTCTGTCAGGGTCAATGGCGAGGCCTTTCTCGGAGATGACATGTCCCAACAACTTACCTTCTTTTACCGCGAAGACAGACTTCTTCGGGTTTATGGAAATGCCGAATTCTCGACACCTCTCAAATATTTGCCGCGAGTGGGAAACATGATCTCCTCTTTGGTGAGAGAAAACAGTCATGTCATCAAGGTAGATGACAATGATCTTATTGAGCAGTTCTCGGAAGGCCAGGTCCATGGCCCTTTGGAATGTGGCACCAGCGTTGGATAAGCTGAAAGGCATGCCCTGATAGGCAAACGTGCCCCATTTGGTGGTGAACGCCATTTTATGCTGGTCCTCATCCCTGACCCAAATCTGGTTGTAGCCGGAAAATCCATCTAGAAGTGAGAATCTCTGGGCTCCAGCAACGATGTGTAGAATTTTATCAATTTGGGGAAGCGGATAATGGTCTTTGAGGGAGGCCTGATTCAGGTTTCTGAAATCGACACAGAGACGGATGTCTCCATTCTTCTTCCTCACGGGCACCAAATTCGCAACCCAGGATGAATGCTTGATGGGGTAGATGATTTTGGCCTCGAGCATCTTCAGGAGCTCGGCTTTCATCATGGCCTCGATTTTTGGATTTACGGCCCTCTGCTTCTGCCGGAACGGCTTAGCGCCGTCCTCCAACTCAATAGTATGCTGGATGACATCTCTGTCATACCCCTTCAAGTCCTCGTAGCACCACGCCACGATGTCGGGGAACTCTTTGCACAGTGATCTGATCCGCTCAAGTTCCTTCGAAGTGCAGTCTGTCCCGACCTTGATGGTTTTACCAGGTTCGAGTTCCAGGTCGGCATACTGCTTCGGGTCTATTTTGATCCTATGAGATATAGCTCTGTCATTCTGATCAAATAGACACTCCAATGTAATCAATCCTTTTGGGACATGATTATTCTTCAATTGTATCAACCCCTCATATTGCTCGTCATCAGGGTCTCTACTCTCGATTGAACATGCTTCATTCACCAAAAATGTGACGATCTCCTCGTCACAATCGAACACCTGCCAGTGGGTGTCCTTATCTGGCACAGAAGGCCTATAAATCGTGAGAACCGGCTTCAGTTTCTGGACAACGACGTCAGCTGGAACGTACCTGGCTCCAACAGACGCCAGAATGTCAGTGTGTTTGTTTTTCTCACGCGATATCGCCTTGACATTCAACGAGTCAAACGACTCCATCAGGTCCCACACCCGGTTGCGGTATGCCTTAAGATAGTGCTTTTTGGAGGCGCACTTGTTCGTAACCTGGTGACACACCAGCTCTGAATCTCCAAAGATCTGCAGGTGTTTAATCCCCAGCCTCTCTGCCTTTCGCAATCCCAAGCACAGGGCTTCGTACTCCGCCGAGTTGTTAGTGCAACTCCAGGCCAACCTGTAGGTATAGTCCTTCTGGATCCCGGTCGGAGAAACCAGAAGCACCCCTGCACCGGCGCCATTTTTGCATCGCGCGCCGTCAAAGAAAAGCTTCCACAGCTTCTCAGGTGCAGGTCCCACTTCCTTTTTAGCTGACTTGTCAAGCCTCTTGGGCTGTACAACGGTGTAACAGCCCTGCTCTGTCTCAATTACGGCATTGAAATCCCGCAAAGAGAACTCATCTTCGAGCTATAGCACTTTGAGGGCTTGCTCCATCAGCTCTACCGTCACCAGTTCTTCCTCCGACAGCTGGACCATGCAGTCCAACTCTTCTCCGGGTATCTTCTCTACTAGGAAGGTGGAAGGCTTCTCATTAAAGATTGTCACTCTTCTTCCTTTGAAGGGCACTTCCATGTGTGAGTAGTCTAGAGACAGGTACCCGCCTGACTTCGCAGTGAACTCCCGAGAGAGACACATGCCGAAGTAGGGAGCCAGGTCAACAACCACGACCTCTTGGATGACCACGATGTCGAGAGCCTTATGCAGCCGAATAGGGATGTCCTTTATGACACCAACTGTCTTGACAGGGGTGCCGTCCAATTGCAGCACGCCTTGGCTGCTCCTTGTGTACTCCATCCCGATCTCGTCATAGACGGCTTTCGACATAACAGTAGTGGAAGCGCCAGAGTCCACCATGCAGTTGTGTACTATGTGCCCTTGCATCCGTAAATACAGATAGAAGGGAGACGGTCTATTCTTTCCAGTGGCTGAGACTGTCAGAGGTTGAACCAGGACAGCGGGTTGTATCTGCTTGCTGTTCTTCACGTTTTTCAGAGATTCCTGCAGCAGATCCACCTGACTTGGGAGCAGAAGAGCATCGTACATGCTGATTCTAGCGGGTGTTCTTTTTAACTCATCTACTATGCTGTAGCCCGAGGTGCTAGCTCCTTCTGCTTCTTTTGCCGGCTCATACTTCGTCCGGTACTGTTGGGTGGCCTCAACTCTCTGTCTCTTGGTCAGAGATGGGTACTTCAGCTTCTCCTTGGCTTGTTCTTAGGTTTCAGCTGGAGGCTGAGGTTCTGGAGTTTTAGCCGGAACTGGAACTTTTGCTATAGGGAGCTTGGCTGGAATAGGGGCTGCCTTTAAGGGAGGAGGCTTGGCTGGAGCTTTGTCTTTGGATGCCTTCTCCTGGGCTGTGTAGGGCCACAGCCGCTTGTATGGTGGCAGCCCACCGGGCTGCGCTTTTTCTCTTCTGGTGTATACTTTCAGAGGTTTTTCCGCAGCATCTGCAGTTTTCTTTTCTTCCTTGGCGGGCGGCACTAGATTTTCCTCTGGGAGGGCAAAGTTGGCTTCACCGTCTAGGATCATGTAGAGTTCATCGTCCTCTATGGCGCTGCCGGCCAAAGTCTGGATGTAGTGCTGGTGCAGTGTGCAGTCTTCCTCCGAATGCGGGTCGTTGCACATAGTTGGTCTTCTATAGAGGACCAGGTTGGTCTTCTATAGCAGCATTTCTCGGAGGCGGACGCCTCTGCAGCTGTTGTTCTGGAGGCCTGTCTTTTGTTAGCGCCGGGGGTTAGCGCCGAGGGCGGATATGGCCTCCTAGGAGCGAGGTCCATCTGGGCCTGCTTCTTCTTCAGAGCGGTCATGTCATTGGACATGGCGTGATAACCCGAGGCCAAAGCCCGTACCTCCTGGAGGATTGTGTTCTGAATATTATTGTCAGGAGGCGGCAATTGTGCCGGTGGAGGCAATGCGGCTAATGGAGGAGGATTGGAATAAGGTGCATATTGCGGGGGAGCAGGGAGTGCTGGAAAATGCAGAGCAGGAGGCGACAGGTGAGGATAATGCATTTGCGGCGGGCCGTAAGGAGTTACGACCGGCGCCGGATTCCATTGCTGTTGGGGTTGCTGCCCTGATGTGGACGGCGCATCACCAGAAGCTGATGGATATTGGGATCTGAGGAAGTCGGGACGAATGGGTTCCTGCACTCTGGACGGGAGTCTGCCGATGGAAATGATATCCGCTTCACCTTGCTGGGCAGCCTCGTACAGAGTAGGAAACGAGTCTATTCTAGCAATCTTCAGAAGCAGGCATATGTCTGAGTTGAAGGATCTCAGGTAGTAGTGAGCAGCCATGCCATCTGATGGCCGAAGTTCACGAGGTACCCGTTTCCAGGTTCTCGCAAACCGGATGTTAAAGTTAGACACCTCCTCTTGGGGGTGTCTCTGGATACTTTGGAACTGATGTAGCAAGGAAGTGGGGTCAGCAGACTCGTTGCATCCTTTCACGAGCCTTCTGGCGAGCTGGGGCCACCCTGTGATAGATCCCTCTGGCAGCGATCTCCACCAGTAGAGAAGCTTTCCCCTTAGGGAAAGGGCCAATAGACGGGTCTTCACACTTTCGTCAGTAATGGAGTGCAATGCAGCCAGGGCAAGGATGTCCTGGATGTGCTCGTACGCCGTATTGTCGTAGCCGTCGTATGTAGGGATGGACTTTAAGGCAACGGGGGGCACAGCTTGCTGTCCGACCAGGGCCAAAGGCCCCGTAGAGTCCTCCGCCGGGAAGAGATCATCATCATTCTGCTGCTGGGCAGCCATTGGTTCTTCTTCTCCTCCGTCGGTTGTGTACTCAGTGTCGGTACCTTCCGAGGATGTAGATTCCTCTTCTTCCTCGGCCTCTTCTATTTTGTTCTCAGCTCCTTCAACCTCGGCTTCGGCTTCTTCTTGGATTTCAGCCTCGGCTTCGTCGACACGAGCTTGTGGATCAGCCAGCCTGACAACTTCGCCTCGAGCGTTGATGTCTAGTTCGTAAAAGGCAGGCGGGTTTCTCGGATCCCTTGCTCGCCACCTTCTCGTTTGCATGAAGGTGCTAGGACCAGTCTTTCGGACTCAGAGGATATGTTCGTGCAGAGTCGCCAGGTGTTTTCATTTTGAACAGCAATGAAGCAAACATCGGTGCTTCGATTCTGTTTGGGGGTGGGAAACTTCCTTGTCCCATCGGGCGTGCTAGAAACTGTTGGTTACGAATCTGCCATGAGGAAAGGATTTGTCGTTATTGCGCCCTAGGATCCGCAAACCAACATTGAAAGGCCGGAAGGAAGGAATGCCTTCCGGGCCAATCTCCGGAGAAGGCCGGCTTCCTTTGGGGTTTTGAGGTTCAATATAAGAGTGCAGGGAAAGATAAAAAGTACAGAAAGAAATCCAAATCAGATTGGAGTTGGGTGGGGGGAACTAACAGTACGGCAACACATCAATCACCACTACTAACACCAATATAACCATAACACACCACTATGGATGCTGTCACTCGCCAGTAGAACAGAGCCAGGTATATGTTTCGTGTTAAGAGCCAGAAGCACAGCTACAATTGCTCCCTAACAGACATTCCCTCCAAGGAACTAACAGTACGGCAACGCATCAATCACCACTACTAACAACACTATAACACAAAACATAACCAGAAAACTGCCACCGACGTTTGCCCTATATATCCTCTGATTTATGCACCTTAGGCATACCTGACCACCAAATGCTGAAATGAATCAACAAGCCATGACACAGGAAAACGTAAGGCAGAAATGTCAAGGAGAGGCAGCATTCAAAATAAAAACAGTGATAACAGCACCAAGTGTATGTATTTAATTAGAAGGCAGAAGCACAGCTACAATGGTTCCCTAACAGACATTCCCCTTCCACCACTTTACAATGAAAATGTGGTGGGTATTTATAGCATGAGAACCCCCCGATTACATTAATGGGCACAAAGTCCCAGTCAAACATTAGCTGACAAAAACAGCCGCGGAACTGCTGATGCTGACCTTTGTCTGGCAGGACTGTACTTGCAGCATGGTCTCCCTGAAGGCTGTACAGATACGTGGCAACGTGTTAGGTAGAACTTCTCATCGGCAGGAATGCGGGTAGCTGAAGCAGGTAGAACCTCCAATCAGCTTTAAAGGCAGCAGCTGGCATAAGTAGTGCATCCCATGCTTGTCCTTGTGCTCGGCACGTCTCGGCTCGGATCCCAAAGTTGGACACTTGTCGGATGATGCTGCTTGACACGTGTCTGCCTTGAAAGGCAGTTTATCCAACTTCGTCCAGGATCAGAGCGTCGTCGGGTTGCGCAGGCAGAAAACAGCGTAGTTGGGGAGGCCTTTCATGCCTTAGTCAAATTCTGAGTTTGTCTCCCTACTGCGCACCGGTCAAAGGGCGCACTCCGACTTCGCTGCGAAGTCGGGTTGTGCACCGGTGGAAGCTGATTTATACTGCCGTACGGACTTCGCCCTGGAAAGGGGGCGCACTCCGACTTCGCTGCGAAGTCGGGTTGCACCCCAACACTTAGTCATTTTTCCTGCCAACCTGTTACCTAGTGCGCCCAGAAAGAAGGGCGCACTCCGACTTCACTGCCAACCTGTTACCTAGTGCGCCCAGAAAGAAGGGCGCACTCCGACTTCACTGCCAAGTCGGATTGCGCCCTGAACGCTTAGAATTTCTGGCTGATTCTGTCACCGAAGTCGGATTGCGCCCTGAACACTTAGAATTTCTGGCTGATTCTGTCACACTGCGCAGTTTGCATTCCTGCTGTGCTCCAACTGGAGGGCGCACTCCGACTTCGCTGCAAAGTCGGATTGCGCCCTGACACTTGGCCATTTTTCAGGGCAACTGCTTTCATCTTGAGATTTTGACTGAGGGGCTCAAGAGAAAGAGGGAAGAATGAGAATGTAGGGAAGAGAGAGAAAGGGAGAGAAGAGAAAGGGGAAAGAGAGGAAGAGGGAAAGGGAAGAGCAGCACTCTTACAAAAATTGAAAACATTGCACCCCGTGCAAAATGTGACAACAGGTCCTTAACTCCGGGCACTATAACGAGTTGGGACCAATTAGCTGGACAACTGGTGAGAGGTTTCAATGAGTCTGCCGACCCATCCTCCCTCTTGCACCACTTCACAACAATTCAGAGACACCCGCAGGAGCAGATTGCGGATTTCAATGTGAGGTTTGCTCAGACCTGGCAAAGAGTACCTGCTGGACTTCGGCCAGCCAACGAAGCTGCAACATACTATTACCTTAGGGCCCTCAACCCTGACATCGGTGTAATGGTAAGGTATTCGAATGTGAATACTTTCCCTGAACTATATGAACTGGCCCAGAAAGCGGAAATGGATATGATAGCCGTAGGGAAGCTTCCTCAAAGAATTTCGATGCCTATATTTCCGAAATTTCCGCAGACACAATACCTAGGTGTAGCTACTTCGCAAACCTCCACAACCCCTGTATATCCTATCTCATCATGGAACCCCAACCCCGTTGTAACCCAGATCGTTACGCCACATGTGCATTTTCCGACATTTTCAGCACCACAGCCCACCGTCCCTTCGGCATTCCCCGCGTTACCGGCTCCGCCTCAATACCTTGCCTTGCCTCCAATACCTACGATGGCTCCATTGCCACTAGCCCCCAAAGCGGAAGATATGCAGGCAAAAATACTGCAGGAAGTTCAATCTCTGAATTCCACTGTGCAGACCTTGTCCAACGACATGATTATCGTGAAAAAGAAGCAAGCACAGCAGGAATTTCTTCCCGTAAGGTCTTATCCCCCACCAGCGCTCACCAAAGATCAAGTGGTTCAACCAGGGAAGTCATCGGCAAGGAATGTCGTGATTGACGAAAGGACAAGCACTTCGGATTATGTGCATTGGTGTTCCACATGTAATGACCCACATGAAGAAAATACCTGTACGCTGCATCAGCATTATGTGCAGACACTGTCAGGGAGCAGCCCTAGCGGTCAAGTCAATATAATAAGACAAGCGGATTAGGACCTGGTCGTTGATGAAGAAGAACAAGTTTCAGTTCTTAGTAGAGAGGGAAAAAGTCGCATCCTGTGCCAGCAAAGGAGAAGACCCAGCAGGCCTCCACAACTCCGCCTCAGGCCAAAACCAAAGAACAGGCTAGGGAAAAGCTTAAGTTCCCTTCATTGACTAAACGGCAAAGAGTCGAAGCCACGGAGCAATATCGCACAAGGTACGAAGCTAAAAGGGAGCCCAAAGTACATGCCCTTGTAGGGTATAACATCGTGGACGAACTGAAGAGAATCCTTACCAAGATTAGTCTATACGACGCTTTACAGCTGCCAGGACAAGTGGACTTGTTGTAGGAGTCCTTGAAGTCCACGAAATCTAGGAAATCAGCGCCTCTTGCCCTAGTGCAAACCCTATCCACATCAATAACAGGAAAGAACAGGCCTCCTCCATTCTATCCGTCCTTACGAATGGAAAGGCATATTGTCCACAACTGCATGATCGATTCAGGGGCCGCAACAACCGTCATGCCTAAAGCGGTCTGCGAAGAAATAGGAATGGAGTACACGCGAAGCAGCCACGGTGTGCTCCAACTGGACGGTACTCCTGTGAAAACGGTCGGTGTAATCAAAGATATACCATTCAACTGCACAAAGTGCCCCAGATTGTGGTAATACAGGAGGTGGTAGTTGTGGATCTAGAACCCTATTTTAGGATGTGCCTTTGGAGGGAGTTCACAGCAAAGCTACGTGGATATCTGTCCATGGACTATTCACATTTATAGGTCCTGTTCAAGGGAAAGAAGGTCAAAATTTACAACGAGAAACCTTCTACAAATTCTCGTAGAAAAGATGTCCGAAGAAGAAAACAATAGTCCTGTACACGCTATCGCCGAAGAAATAGAACAAGTGGACTTAGTAGAAGAATCGCTTGCAAAGCTGAATTCTGAAGATGAATTTTCATTGACAGATTTCAATGCCATGATAGAGACAGAAATAGGGTGTTATACCATCACAAAACCAGAGAAACACATTAAGCCAGAGAATAAGGTATCTGCCCAAGGGGAATTATGGAAACTATTCTTTGATTGCGTCCGATGCAAAAATGGCGTCGGGGCAGGAATACTTTTAGTATCACCATCTGGAGAGCAGAAAGAATACTACTACCGGTTGGTTTGGAGCTGCACCAACAACGCAGCAGAGTATGAAGCCTTATGCCTAGGACTGAAGAAAGCAGAGAAATTAGGCAAAACATCTCCAAGTCTTCAGAGATTCAGAATTGGTATGTAATCAGGTCACCAACAAGTGCATCTCAAAAAAGCATTATCTTAAAGCATAACGCAACAGAGTATGGGACCTGTTTGAACAATTTGAGTCACTCAATCTGCAGTCCATCCCACGAGAGAAAAATAGACACGCTGACGTCTTGGCCTTCATCGCGGCTAGATATTCTCCAGCCGACGACATGGTACACAAGCCAAAGGCCGTGAGGATGATTTATAGGCCCTCTGTGCCGGATAGGGACATGCATTGGCAAGTTTTCGACAATGATGAACAAATCATCAATTTCTTGGTCCAAGAAGCAGCCACTGTTGAAGAAAGGAACCTGAAGGACGAGGAGTGTGAAGGACTGGTCCAGTTAAAAAATAACCTTGTTCCAAGAGGATTGATCACTCTAGAGATCCTGTTCGATCAGAACAACAGAGTGGTTTCTCATAGAATCAAAGTTGACGCTAAGCAATATCAAAATATAGAGCTTGAATCCGGGAAAGTGATAAAAGTTGGAACAGAATGTACCATGGTTGAATTAGAACAAATCCAATCTTTGTGCAGAAGGTACCCCGATATAATGGCATGGTCTTATCAAGATCTGAAAGGCTATGACCGGCGATTGGTAAAACATACAATCGAGCTGCAAGAAGGGGTCAAACCTTTCAGACAGAGGCAAAGACCTGTCAACCCGAAGATCGAAGCCCTGATGAAAGCCGAACTTCTGAAAATTCTTGAAGCTAAGATCATTTATCCCATAAAGCATTCTTCCTCGGTAGCCAATCTAGTCCCCGTTGGGAAAAAAAATGGTGACATTCGGCTATGTGTAGACTTTCGCAACCTAAATCAGGCTTCGCTAAAAGATCACTGCCCTCTCCCGCAGATTGATCAAATCTTGCACTCAGTAGCTGAAGCCAAGCGTTTTTCCCTACTCGATGGTTTTTCAGGCTATAACCAGATTTGTGTTAGAGATGGGGATCAACATAAAACATGTACTACTAAGTGGGGGACATTCGCTTACCAGCGAATGCCGTTCGACCTTTCAAACGCAGGAGCTACCTTCCAGAGGGCTATGGACCTAGCATTCGGCGAACTGCTGAATAAGGTTATCGTTATTTATTTAGATGACATGACTGTCTTTTCCTGGAAGAGAGAAGACCATCCCTCACACTTATAGCAAATATTTGAAAAATGCCGAGAATTTGGTATCTCAATCAATCTGAAGAAGTCCATATTTGCAGTAAATGAAGGGAAATTATTGGGACATTATATCAGAGAAAGGGCTCGCAATAGACCCCGATAGAGCTGAGGCTCTCTTAAAGCTCCCACTACCGATGAATAACAAAGGGCTGCAGTCCTTCTTTGGCCAAATAAATTTTTTAAGGAAGTTTGTCCCAGACTTCACTCAAATCATCAAGCCGATGTCTGAGCTTTTAAAAAAGGATGCAGAATTCATCTGGACCGGTAATAGAAGGGAAGCATTTGAGGAAATCAAGGCCCGAATCGCTCAGGCACCCGTTCTAACTAACCCTGACTATAGTAAGGATTTCATCTTGTATGCTGTAGGGGAACCTGAGAGTTACGCCGCAGTCATAACGCAAAAAGGAGAAAACGGCGAAGAACGTTCCATCGCATTTTTAAGTCAGGTAATACAACCCCATGAGGAGAAATACAACTTCATAGAACGACAAATGCATGCTGTCATGAAATCTCTAAGGAAGTTCAAACATTTTGTCTCCCAAAGTCGGGTTACAGTGTTTGTTATCCATCCATACGTGAGGAACTTCATTATCCAAGAAGAGTTGGGCAGCAAAAGGGCTGGGTGGGTCAACAAAATACAGGAATTTGATATTGAAATTCGACCCACAAAATTAGTTCGCGGTCGTGCGCTTTGCCAAGAGCTTGCGAAGAGTGTCGTGGCCGAAGTGACAGCCTGTCGATGGGATGACTTAACAGCAAAAGAAAGCTTCGCAAATCAAGAAGAAGATGAAAGGGACTGGGTCAGCGAAATAGTCGAATATTTCAACACTGGAAGGTGTCCTCCACATTTGAATGCTTCGCAGCGAAGACACTTCAGGTTGCGGTCCCTTCGTTACGTTTTACGCCCCGAAGGCTTGTTCTACTGAAATATCGATGGTGTTCTCCTAAGATGCGTAAGGGAGGACGATAAGAAAAGGGTCCTTGGTGAATTCCACTCAGGGTTATCAGGAGGCCACTTTGCAGAAAGAACAACTGCTTTAAAGATAATCATGGCTGGCTACTACTGGCCTACGCTCTTCTCTGACGCCTTTGCGGTTTGCCGAAAATGCGGACGATGCTAGACGTTCGCTGGCTGAAGCAAAAACGCTCCCATGCCCCTCTAGCCGGTATAGGTGGAAGTGCCATTTCAACATTGGGGATTGGACTTCGTGGGGGTCATCTCTCCGAATTCCTCTGCAGGGCATAAATTCATCTTAACTGCAACTGATTACTTCACCAGATGGGCTGAAAGCAGTGCCCACAAAACACGCTGACCAAGAAACGGTGATTACTTTCCTAGAAGGCTTGATCACCCTGTTCGGCATTCCCAAAGCAATAGTCACGGATAACGGTCCTGGGTTCACAAGCGCCAAAATCAATGAATTTGCCTGCAGATATGGGATATACCGCAAGGTCGCCTGCAGATATGTCATTCATAGACATTAGTGAAATTTTTTAAGTTTCTTTTTTACTTGTGCTATCTCTTTTGAGTACATTTGGTAGAGATATTGTATCAACATACTAAAGATTAAAACTTGAAGCCATATAGTACCTTTGATTTTGCAAAATTGGATTTTAAGGGCAACAACTCAAACAAGATATAATCAGATTCACGCCGATTCAAAAGACGACAATGAAAAGCATTCTCCTTCATCAAAGTTCAAGAGGCCTTTTGAAAAATAAGTTTGCTTAGCTTGAAAAGATAAGCAATTTGCATAATTTCCTAGCTTGATGAAATAGCTTTCTTCATGCATGTCTGGCAACTTTTGTTCAGGCATCATAGAACACTTTAAAAGCAACACAAACATAGTTGAAACAGAAAGGTTTGAACTATTGTGTGTAGAGTGATTTAGCATTAGTTGGAAGCTCTTGGAGCACAAGTTTTTTTTTCGTTCGATAACAAGGGGTTGTACTCTGGTCCCCCACCCTTGAAAAGCCACAACTCTCTCCTTTAGAGCTTGAGAGTTTACAAACAGATTCAATTCTCATCTCAATTGAGATGCTATAGCTAGATACCTACATCATTTTTCATAAAATGTTTGAATTCTTGATTTTCATTTTCTGAATTTTCTATGTGAGTACAAATATTCCAGAATTCAGCATCCTTCTTGACGTTTTCCTATAGCACCCTTCACAATACCAAAACTCCACCTCAACTATCTACACATTGCATCTTACTAGAGTAATATTTCCAAAACATCACACTATCATAGTTTGCTTTACCAGATCTGGATTGCTAGTTTCCTTCCTCAAGCATAAGTGCAACCACAAAAATTGTAATAAATAGTTTATATGAAAACACATTAATGTTATAAAATAAAGTAAATATTACCAATAAAAAACATTAAAGTAAATCTTAATCATTATTTGATTCAGGCAGTCAACATTTTCTTGTTAGCTTTAGCTAAACTTACTACTTCCTCTAACCATGGAAAAGAGAATTTAACTTCACGATCCTCAATTAAAATCCCTCTATTGGCTAGCCTATCTACACATTTGTTTTCTTCCCTTAACATGTGTAAACCTGATTTCTTCAAACTCTATAGCAAGGGCTTGAATTTCCACAATTATTTCTTGTATGTTTCATGGAGCCTTTGCTTTCCTCAAAATTGGATTTACTACCCTAAGTGAATCACCTTCCATCCATTCTCTGTTCTATTTCATTTGTTTGCATATTTTTAACCCTTCCAAAGCTGCCCAAGCTTCAACTTCATTATTTGTTTTAAATCCACTATTGAAAGCATAATGAGACAATTTATCCAAGCTGGTTTTCAGTAAGATCACCAGACCACAGATCACATCCTAGTCCTCAAAGCTATTATTGAGGATGCACGTTCCAAGTCCTCGAAGGTCTACTGTTGCTTTGTGGACTTTAGGAAATCTTTCGACAGGGTGCCACAACATTTACTTCTTGAGAGACTTCGGTCAGTTGGCATCTCTAGGCAGATTTTGATAGTGGTTTCACGATTATATGAGATTGTGAAGGGTAGGTTTCGTTCCCCTCAGGGGCTTTCAGCCAATATTCTTAGCACCATAGGAGTGAAATAGGGTTGACCCCTTTCCTCGACACTTTTTGGGATCTTCATCGACGAGCTTGAGACTTTTATTAGGGAGAACGCTCATGCAGAGGATGGTTGCCTTCTCCACCATGTGCTGATTTCTATTCTCCTCTTTGCTGATGACGTTGTTTTGTTAGCCTCATCCCCTGCGGGGCTTCAACGCCATATGGACATGCTTGCTGCTTTCTGTGACTCGAGACAACTGACGGTGAATCTTTCTAAGACCAAGGTTATGGTGTTCAATACTACCAGGGAGGCTTTATCTCATCTCCACTTCTTTTTTCAAGGTCAGGAGGTTGAGATTGCCACCTCATATGTGTACTTGGGGGTTCTCTTCATTGGTCCCACTTTTAGTATGAAGCCCGCCACCCAGGCCAAGGTGTGTAAGGGGTATGCAGCTCTGTCTTTGCTCGAGAGGAATTGCTTCAAAGCACATTTTCAGGATATCTTTGTGAAGATGAGGATCTTTGACGCCTTGGTCAAGCCAACTATTACTTATGGGTCAGTGGTTTGGGGTCCTAGTCTTGGCTCGACTGAGTGGGCATAGGTCGAACGAGTATAAACACTCTTTCTTTGATGGTTCATTCGTTGCAACGACACAGTCCCCCACTCTATTATTCTGGCAGATTTTGGGGCCTCTCCTCTTTGGCTTGAGATTATCTTCTTGATTATTGGTTATCTTCACGAGATCCATACTCTAGGAGATACCCCTACCAGCTATAGGCGGTACCCTTACCCCGCTCTTCTCTCCTCGATGTAACTCTCTTCGAGTTCTCGGGGAGGTCAAAGGAATTGGTATTTTCAGGTCTCTGCCCTCTTGGCCAGCATTCAGATATGGATAGACAGGTTCCCCCCTTATTCCTTGAGTTTTCTCCCCCCTCTCGGCTTAGTAAGAAGAAGATGCTCTACGAGATCCAAAAGGATGTTAGTCTCCAATACACTAGATGCACATGGATCTCTCTTGTTGCCCCTCTTTCCCCCAAGTTGTCTTTCTACCGTGAGCACTTCTTACAACTTCAAGAGGGCAGAGTAGTTCCTCCGCAATACCTTCAACAACACACAATGCATAGTCTTTGGATCCCGATTGGGCAACTTAGGGTGTGTTCTCACCAACTCCGGATTGAGTCAGATCACCATCTTTCGACGGAGGAGTGGGTTTGCTTGTTTTGCTCCTTGGCGGAAGTTGAAACCTTGCATTACTTTATTTTTTGTTGTCTTAGTTATTAGGAGATCCAAGGTAGATTCCATTGCCTTTTCAGAGACAACTCTTGGTCTGTTTCTATCTTCTTCAGAAACCCGGACCAACGGTGTCTTGCACTCTTTCTTAGGGAGAACTTAGTTTCATTGCCATAAAAGCTCTCCTCCAAATGGATCTCACCCCTCTCAACATCAGCTCATCACAAATTACTTCACCAACTTTGATGGATCAGGTGACACCGATCGGAAATGCTCTGCTTCTAGTTCGGACGGCAGCAAGGTCACTAGGCAGCGCACCCACAACTTGTTAGGGTCTCGAACTAGCGATGGACAGAGACATATCATGGACTTATTTAGCTTGAATACTTCGGTCACGACTGTTAGGAGAGATTAGTTTCTGGGGGTTCTTGGAGCTTGCCCTTCCTGGGTTTCTTCCTCCCCCCTCCCTCTCTCTCTATTCTTCTTGGCGTGCACTTCGCTCCTCCATACTACAGCCTTCCCCCCCTCTTCTCCCCCTTCTCTATTCCCCTTCTCTTTGGCCCATTTGCCGGAATACGTCTTGTATTTAAATTAGTTTCTTTTCTTTGTTGGGCTTTTTAGCCCGCTACCTGGTAGTCATTATTGTCCTTCTTATAGTCCCTTGGGTCTTTTTTTGGCCCACCGTGGACATTAATAATATTTCATTTCATTTCATTTCTATTATTTCTAATTTTCTTCCTCTTTTTTGTCTTGGATTTCCTTTAGATGCTCCATCATTTTTCAATTTGACTGAATCCTTTCCATTTTAATTTTTGTCTTCTTTTTGTTTCTTCTATACCCAATGTCATAATTCCATTTGATGACTTGACTCCATCTATCTATGCTATCTGCTTCCAAATTAAGGATTGGGTGAGTTTATAGGGTTGGTTTAGACTCCTCTATGGCTAAACAAGTCTTTCTTTTCATTACCTCTAAACTACTTTTCTTTCCTTTAAATATTCTTCTACTCCTTTCTAGCCATACAGTCCAAAGTATTGTATCTTTTGATATATCCTAGATTGTCTGTAAAGCCTCACTTTTAAAAGTGCTCTTCTATTGCTTTAACCATTCTTCAATTCTTCTATTCATCACCATGCATTTACCAAACACATTAAGAATCCATTGCACTCATAGTTTGTCAGGGTTCCGAACTAGCAATGGACAAAGACATATCATGGACTTCTTAAGCTCCGGTACTTCAATCTCGAATGTTAGGAGAGATTAGTTTTTGGGGGGTTCTTGGAGCTTGCCCCTCCTGGGCTGCTCCCTCCCCCCTCCTCTCTCTCCGTTCTTCTTGGCATGCACTCCTCTCTTTTGGATTGCAACCCTCCCCACCTTTGCTCTCCCTTTTATTTTCCCTTTCTCTTTGTCCCGATTGTTGGGTTTTGTCTTGTATTTATCTTAGTTCTTTTCTTTGTTGGGCTTTTTAGCTTGCTAGCTGGTAGTCATTATTGTCCTTCTTATAGTCCCTTGGGTCTTATTTTGGCCCACCGCAAACATTAATAATATTTCATTTCATTTCATTTCATTGCCATAGATTCCATACTATTAAGTAGTGTCCCAAGAGATGGTCTATACTCTCCTCCTCCCTTTACAAAGAACACATTGTGAGAGGCCATGAAAACCACTTTTCATAAGGTTATCTCAGGATAAAATTCTTCTATGGCCTACTAGCCAAACAAACATTTTGACTTTAGGAATGTTCGGGCTATCCCAAATATCTCTCCATATTCTTGTGATCTTTCTATTTTGTTGGCTTTTTACTTTCCACTTCTTGTTGTGTATTCTCTTGAGCTATTTAACTCCCAAATTAGCTTATCCTTGGCTCCTCTCGAAATAATCACTATTGTTATCTTTCTGCTCAACTGCCTCCTAGCATCAATGTCTTGTATACTTGTAAAAATATCTTCTTTCCATTTGTATATTCCTTCTTGATCCTTGTACATAATGTTTGAAACCCTATCACCATATTTGTCTTGAAGTAATCTCATCCATGGTTTCAAAATTGGATCTAGATTGAGTGGTTTTTTATCACATCAAATATCCATCTAAATAGAAATCTTTTCTCCAGTTCCCACCACCCATCTTAGACCTTTAATCACTAGATCAATAGATTTTTTCAAACTGTTCCAAAAAGCAGAACCATTTGGAAGTGAGAACGCAATCGATATTAAGCTTGGGTCATTGGGCTCAACATACTTAGAAGAATTCTTCCCATTGTCTTTGGCTCTCTTTGTACAATCTCCAAATTACTTTTCCCCTAACAACTAAGTTTGTATCCATAAGAACTCTTAAACCGAGACCTCCCCTAGTTTTATCATCACACACTTTGCTCCATTTCATCAAAGAAAATTTCCTTATATCATGTAAACCTGACCACAAAAAGGATGCCATAATACATATTAAACTTCTTTCTATCGATTTTGGTCTAACTCCGCTAAGGGCTGATCTTTAGAAACTCGCAACTTTGTGCCTATCAGGTCTAACTCCCCCAAGAGGGAGTGCGTAGAGGGCAGATCTTTCTGCGGCATTTCTTCTTCAAACAGGGAATCAGGAGGTGGACCGTTAAATGTGACCGCCCTTGAGGACGATCGAGACTTAGGGGAAGCAGGGGTTTGCTGGAGAGGTGAAGATGGGGAATGGGGGTCCGGAGTGGCGACAAGCGAGTGGCGTGGGGACTGACGAGTCTCTTCGACGCTAGAGGAATAGGATAAACCTAGGGTTTGGCCCTGGGTATGAAATGGATCAGGCCTTTGCGCGAAATGACCGAAGGTTAGCGGGAGATTCTGGGGTTGAGTGAACGGAGAGGGCGACGAAATGGCCAAGATTTGCTCATACGTAGGAGAAGAGGAAGTGGCAGAAGGGGTTTTTAGGGCCTGCTGCCCGAGGGAAGGAAACGCACCTGCGGGTTGTGGCCGAACTGGTGTCTGGAGAACGCTTTCAACCCAGGTCTCCGCTTCTTTTTGCGGGTTGTCATCTATAGAAATAACATTTGCTACAGCAGCGCTAACCTGTGCAACTTCTTCCGCTTGCCGCTTGGCCTCCTTCTGGCGCTTCTCTTTTTTGTGCTTCTCGGACTATCGTTTCCTTTTCTCCTTTTTCTCAGCAACTTATTCTAGGGGAGCGAGGGCAGATGACTGCTTAGGGGCCTGTACGCTTTCGGTGGCCTCACTCTGATGCTCACTGGGGGCCACGCTTTCTGCCTCTGCCCCACTTGTTGGTCTTTCAGGCAAGTTTTCCACATGAGGAGACTTTTCTGCAGCTGCTAATGACATTGGGCCTTCTTCCTCGCCTTTTGAAGCTTGACCACTAGGAGCTCTTCGTACAACTAAATGTTGGGGCGGAGGCTTCCTTTTATACCTTTTTTGCCTTCCTCGGCGGACAACATTTCGAAATTCGGACAGTTGCCATTTGCCGAAATAGCGGTCATATAGGACGAAAAAGTCGTCATCAACCGACAGATTCTTCTTTTCAAATTTTTCGTGCCGCGTGCGACACCTCATCTTCCAACTCTCCAAGATTTTGTTGTCTGTCCAGCCCAGCTGTTTTCCTTTTGCCACTAGCCTCCTAAATCCCGTTGTATTCAGTTTGTGGTCCGGATTTTGCTCAGGATCGTATTCTGCCTCAACGCAGTAGAAATCCTGCCATGGCGGCCAAGTTTGCATCCGCTCTATGTGCCATTCCAAATCTACCTCGACCTTGTTGTTCCTTTCTTCCATTATCTGCTCTCGCGGGCAGCAATGGACAATTTTCTTATCTCCCCATCTGGATCATACTTCCAGCATTGTGGCAGCTACACCAGGCCCATGTTGAGCACGACTTGCTCCAAGTAAATGTGTTGCCCTACTTCGCTAATTGTGATGTCTCCCCAATCAAATGGATACATAAAAATAGGGCTTTTCTTTTTCCCCTGGCTGTACTCCTTGATGCTGTCCATTTGTCGCGCTGGCTCCATGCTGAACTGGTATTCTGTGCAAAGGTATGGCAGCAAAAAGGGCTTACCCTTGAATCCGTAAACCCTGATAACATTGCCCTGAGTTAACCGAAAACTGTCGCCAATTTTATTCCGCCATAGATTATTAGTCAGGTGTATAGGAGGGCGAGTTGTTGGGCCATTAATGAGAGCTAGAGCCAAGCCCTGAAATCTAAGGTTAAAATCATAAAAGAAGCCTCTCCTATACAACTCAATACACTCATATACTGGCAATGGGACGCCCTTCTCGTCCACCATCTTCACTTTGAGGCTCGTCATTCGGAATTGCAGGCAATACAGGCACAACCATGCCATAAAAGAACAGTGCCTGAATTCGTTAGACTGCCTTTTCTGCAACTTGACTAGAGCAATATGCATGGCATACGCTATGTAATTGGCCCAATCAAAATAAATCTGACACCTTTCGCTTCGATAGGCTCCTCCGCTCATGATGGCTTCAGCAAGCGCCAACTGATAGGGGTAGACTTTCTCATCAGTACCGCAGCCAAATACCCATGCTAGTATCGTGTATAAGTACGGGTCCTTAAAATTTTTCAAGAGAATTGGACCCGACGGCCATCGCGAAGCTGGAATTGGATGCGCCAGCTCCGAGTTGAGGAAGTCCCTGTTTTTCTGACAGTCATCAAACCTGGCAGTTTGTTCCTCTAGAATCACCTTCCGAACGATGGCGTTGTTATCTAGCTCGAGTCCAGGCGTGAACGCGGGACGCACCTCTCCGAAGAGGGAAAACAACCGCTTGCCCCGCCAGTCACAAACCTGTCGGGTGTTGGGTTTGTAGAATGTTACGATGGACCTGATGAGCTCGGGGCAGTGGTGAACCGACGGACATAAGAACCAGTGCAGGTTCGCAGAGTAGGCAACCCCGAGGTGATGCGTGGTCGAGACCTTCCCTGCCCAGTGCAAAATATTTAGGCGCAGCTTGGTGATGCTCAAAGAGTAGTCAACGTCTCTTAACTCAGACAGGAGGTCCACGAGTGGCAGAATAGGGCCTTGCCTTTTGCGTCGCGTCCTGGGTTTTTCGGTACTTTCCTTTGATGCCTCGCTACCCTGAGCATTTGCAACGGCCTGCTCTTCAGATTCTTGCTCAGAATGCATTGAGACGCTAGACTCCGCCTGTATAGGTGCCTTCCCTTTCGCGGCGCCCGACCTCGCACTCATGGCGTTGAATTCTGATGGAATTCGTGACTGCAATTCGCTGTAATTCGCCTCTTCCTTCTTTCATAGTGCCGCTTCGATTTACTTTAACAGTGCTGGCAATTCAGAATGCTAAAAACCTCCTTTTGTAATGTTTGAGTGAGCGGCATTAATGGTGACGTGGGAAGTTAAATTTCGATTGCCTGAAATGGGTGGCCAGCGCCGTTATTTTTCGGCAGCCACGCATGGGGGCCTTCCTTGAAAATCTCACCTCGTACTTGATTAGGCCTAAAGTGCGCTTGATTAGCCCGATTGCGCAACGCATTTGGGCGACAACTGATTTTCTGAATTGGCACCCCTTCAATGATGCTCCCGTCGGACCTCGCCAAAGATGGTGTGCGTTGTCGGACCTCGCACGGGGAATCTGCACAGTTGGGCGGGGTACTTTGATACTTTCCAAACTTGGTCGAGTCGCCCTTTCCGAGGGTGCGCAAAAAAGGGTGCGTCGTCCGACTGCGCAGCGCACTTGGACGGCTCACACTTAGAATATTTGGCGGACAACTCTGGCAACTTAGCTCAGGTGCGCAAAACGGGGTGCGTATCGCTCAATTGCGCAGCGCAGTCGGACTATGCACCAACGCTTAGGGAAATCTTTTGTAGTTTCACCCTCTTGCCCACTCCGGCCCGCCTCCTTGAAGCGCTAAAACCAACGGGCGAAGCCCGGCTTCGGGGTTGTTTTCTGCGCTCTTGGGCGAGAACTTGTTCCTTTCAACTTTTTGGCTCATGCACTTTCTCATTTTAATACCTTGGCTAATTCAACTTAAAGCAAGAAACCTATAAACTGGGAAAAATATTTACAAGCGGGAATGGAAAGAACTGCAAGAAACAAAATATGTACACGGGAAAACCTGGGGTATTTCTCAGCTGTAGTATGCTTTCAGATGAAAGCCATTGACAGGAATTGGGAGAACCTGACCCTCCATGTCCCTCAGCACAAAAACGTTGAACTGATTCACCCGAACTATTTGGAAAGGACCATCCCAAAAGGCATCTAGTTTGTCATGATTGCCTGGTTTCGCTTTGTGGGAGTCCCATTTCAACACTAAATCTCCGATATTGAAAACTCGAGTGGTGGTTCCTTTCGAGAACCAGTTATGCATCGTCTCAACGTGTTTGGTGAAATCTTGATACACCTTCTCTCTTTCTTCTTCCAATTGTAGTAGCTAAGCTAATCGGGCATCAACGGGGTCTCTGAAACCTTTATCATCCTCTAGCAGCCGAAGTGCGGGGATCTCTATATGAGTGGGCAAGACAGCCTCTTTGCCGTATACAAGTGCATATGGATATGTTTTGACAGATTTCTTGAAAGAGATACGGTCTGCCCACAGTGCACAGTCCAACAGTAGGTGCCATGTCCTCTTATTCCTTTCCACAGTCTTTTTTATGATCTTCAACAGATTCTTGTTAGTAGACTCGGCCAGGCCGTTTCCCTGTGGATAATAGTTAGAAGACATCTTATGATAAATGCCATACCTGTTGGTGAATTCGGTGAGCACGGCACCTGCAAATCCTGGGCCATTGTCCGTGACGATTGCCTCTGGTATCCCGAAACGGGTGATGAGGCTATCTAGAAATCCGATGACCGTCTCCTGATCGGCATGCTTTGTCGGCACTGCCTTGGCCCATCTGGTGAAATAGTCTGTGGCCGTTAGGATAAACTTGTGCCCTGCCAAAGAGTTGGGTGTGATTACCCCGACAAAGTCAAGACCCCACTGCTGAAATGGAGCCTCAGCTTGAATCGGCTGGAGGGGCATGGGAGCTTTACGGTTTCTGCCAGCGAACCTCTGGCACCTATCACACCTCTGGCAGACTGCATGGGTATCTACGAAGAGGGTAGGCCAATAATAGCCCGCTCTGATGATCTTTAAGGCCATCGGCCTTCCCGAATGATGTCCTCCTGGAATTCCAGAATGAAATTTTCCGAGGACCTTCGAATGGTCTGACTCTCTGACGCACCGCAACAGGATGTCGTCAATGTTTCTAAAATATAGCCCCTCAGGGCGAAGAATGTACTTCAAGGCATTAAGCCTGAACCTCCTTCTTTGCGAGGCATTGAGCTGATCTGGACATCTGCCTGTGTTAAAATACCACACTATAACATTTTTCCAGTCATTTTCCTCTGATAAGGAGTTAGCAAGATTGACTTCTGTCACGGGGTCTTCCCATTGACAAGCAAAAACTTCGGCCGTAGCACTTCGAGCAAACTCTTGGCATAGAGCTCGCCCTCGGACTAACTTCGTAGGCCGCACCCCTATGTCAAACTTTTGTATTTTGGCAATCCATCCTACCTTCTTGTGACCGAGTTCACCCTGGATCATGAAATTTCTGACATCCGGGTGTATGACGAAGACAGTGGTCCGGCTTTGAGAAACGAAATGTTTGAATTTTTGAAGGGACCTCATAACCGCACGGACTTGCCTTTCAATGAAATTATACCTCTCTTCGTGTGGCTGGATTACCTGACTTAGAAACGCTATCGGGCGCTCTTCTCCGTCATCTCCCTTCTGGGTCAGGACGGCAGCGTAGCTTTCGGGCTCTCCTACCGCATAGAGGATGAAGTCCTTTGAGTAATCTGGATTTATCAATACCGGAGCCTGAGCAATTTTGGCCTTGATCTCTTCAAAGGCTTTCTTTCTTTCATCAATCCAGATGAAGTCTGCATCCTTCTTTAGAAGCTCAGACATAGGCTTGATTACTTGGGCGAAGTCGGGCACAAATTTTCTTACAAAGTTGATTTGGCCAAAGAACGACTGTAACCCTTTCTTGTTGACTGGGATGGTCAAACGGAGCAGAGCTTCAGCTCGATCAGGGTCAACTGCAAGGCCTTTTTCAAAAATAACATGGCCAAGCAGTTTACCCTCCTATATTGCAAAGACAGATTTCTTTGGGTTAATGGATATGCCGAACTCGCGACATCTCTCAAATATTTGCCTCAAATGGGAGGCATGATCTTTTCTTCTGTGTGAAAACACAGTCATGTCATCTAGGTAGATGACAATGATTTTATTCAGCAACTCATGGAATGCCAAATCCATGGCTCTTTGGAATGTAGCCCCGGCATTTGAAAGACCGAAGGGCATGCGTTGGTAGGTGAACGTTCCCCATTTGGTAGTGAACGCCGTCTTGTGCTGATCCTCATTCTTTACCCAAATATGGTTGTGGCCGGAGAACCCATCTAACAGAGAAAATCTTTGAGCTCCCGCAACCACGTGTAGGATCTGATCAATTTGAGGGAGTGGGTAATGGTCTTTCAATGAAGCTTGATTGAGGTTTTTGAAATCCACGCAGAGACGAATGTCTCCATTCTTTTTTCGTACAGGGACCAGATTTGCGACCCAAGAAGAATGCTTGATGGGGTAGATGATCTTCGCCTCTAGCATCTTCAAGAGTTCTGATTTCATCATGGCTTCAATCTTCGGATTCACCGCCCTTTGCTTCTGTCGGAAAGGCTTTGCATTATCTTCCAGTTCTATAGTATGTTGGATCATCTCTCTGTCGTACCCCTTCAGGTCTTGGTAGCACCAGGCCACGATATTCGGGTACTCTTCGCATAGAGATCGGATCTGCTCTAACTCCTCATTAGTGCAATCCGTCCCGACCTTAATCACCTTTCCAGGTTCCAATTCTAGGTCCATGTACTGCTTGGGGTCCACTTTGATCCTGTGGGATATAGCTCTATCATTATGATCAAAGAGGCTCTCCAAGGTAATCAGTCCTTTCGGGACATGATTATTTTTTAACTATATCAACCCCTCATATTGCTCGTCATCAGGGTCTCTACCTTCGATTGTACTGGCTTCATTTATCAAAAAGGTGACGATATCTTCGTCACAGTCGAACACCTGCCAGTGGGTGTCCTTGTCAGGCACAGAAGGCCTGTAAATGGTACGAACCGGCTTCGACTTCTACACAGTGTCATCAGCTAGGACGTACCTGGCTCCAACAGACGCTAGAATGTCAACATGCTTGTTCTTTTCACGAGATATGGACTTGACATTCAGAGAGTCAAATGACTCCATCAGATCCCAGACACGGTTGCGGTACGCCTTGAGGTAATGCTTCTTGGAAGTGCACTTATTGGTAATCTGGTTGCACACCAGCTCTGAATCGCCAAAGATTTGCAAATGCTTTATCCCAAGTCTCTTTGCCTTTCTCAAGCCCAAACACAAGGCTTCATACTCCGCTGCGTTGTTAGTGCAACTCCAGGCCAGCCTATAAGTGTAGTCCTTTTGAAACCCGGATGGCGAAACCAGAAGTACACCTGCACCGGCGCCATTCTTACATCGGGCGCCATCAAAGTACAACTTCCATAGCTTTTCTGGGGCAGGTCCAACATCTTTCTTTGCAGACTGATCAAGTCTTTCAGGCTGGGTGATAGAGTAGCAACCTTGTTCGGTCTCAATCATGGCATTGAAGTCTAGTAAGGAGAACTCATCCTCCACTTGTAACAGCTCGAGGGTCTCTTCCGCCAAATCTACTTCTACCAGGTCCTCAGTCGTCAGATGAACCATGTCATTCTGCTGTTCTTCCCCAGGTATCTTCTCGACCAGAAATGTGGAAGGCTTTTCATTATAGATCTTCAGTCTCCTTCCTTTAAAAGGCACTTCCATATGTGAATAATCCAGCGACAGATATCCACCCAACTTCGCAGTGAACTCCCTAGAGAGACACATGCCGAAGTAGGGTTCCAAGTCCACCACCACGACCTCTTGAATGACCACTATGTCGAGTGCTTTATGCAGTCGGATTGGGATGTCTTTGATGACACCAATTGTCTTGATAGGAGTGTCGTCTAGCTGCAGCACACCTTGGCTGCTCCTTGTGTATTCCATACCAATCTCTTCGCAGACGGCCCTCGGCATGACAGTAGTGGAGGCACCGGAGTCCACCATGCAATTGTGTACTATATGGCCCTCCATTCGCAAAGACAGATAGAAAGGTGGCGGCCTGTTTTTCCCAGTAGCAGATACTGTCAAGGGCTGAGCTAACACAACAGGCTGCGTCGGCTTTCCATATTTTACGCTCTTCAAGGATTCCTGCAACAGGTCTACTTGTCCTGGGAGCAGAAGAGCCTCATACATGCTTATCTTCGTAGGAGTCTTCTTGAGCTCATCAACTATATTGTAAGTTGAAGTGCCGGCTCCCTCTATCTCTTTCGCTGGCTCATACCTGGTTCGGTATTGTTGAGTGGCTTCAACCCTCTGTCTCTTCGTCAGCGATGGATACCTCAGCTTTTCTTGAGCTTGTTCTTTTGTTTCAGCTAGAGGTTGGGCCGCGGGAGCCTTTGTCGCGGGAGCCTTGAGCGTCGGGAACTTTTCTTTGGCTGTAGGAGGTAAAGGCGGCTTGTCAGGTGCTAGAATAGCAGGCTGCGTCCTTTCCCTTCTGGCGTATACTTTTAACGGCTTCATCTGGGCCGTGGAGGCCTCAACAGGCCTCTTGCCCTCTTTAGTCAAGAGAGACACGGGATCTTCTTCTGGGACTGCAAAGTTACCTTCATCGTCAAGGATCATGTATGCTTCGTCCTCCGTGGCGCTGCCCGCAAGGGTTTGAATATAATGTCGATGCAGCACGCAAACCTCCTCTCCATGTGGGTCATTGCATGTAGAGCACCAGTTAACATAGTCAGAGGTGCCTGGTTGAGCATCATTAGCAGCATTCCTCGCCAGGGGCCTTTGCGCTTGAGCAACTTGATCTTTTGTCAGCGCAGGGGGAGGATATGGTCTCCTCGGAGGAAACTCCATCTGGGCTTGCTTCTTCTTCATGATTGTCATGTCGTTGGAGATAGTATGGTAACCAGAGGCAAGGGCCCGCACCTCCTGAAGGATCTTATTCTGAATATCATTATCGCAGGTGCCGGCCGGACTCGGCGGAGGTATTGCGGCTAATGGTGGAGGTGCAGAATATGCCGCGTATCGAGGGGGAGCTGGGAGTGCAGGATATTGCGGAGGCGGAGGTGGCGGATTAGGATAATGGATCTAGGGCTGACCATACGGGTTTATGATTGGCGCTGGATTCCATGGCTGTTGGGGGTACTGATTTGACGAGGATGGCGTTGCACCAAACGCGGATGGATATTGTGATTGTGGGAAATCAGGATAGATGGGAGGTCTGCATTCTATGAGGGAGTCTCGCCTATAGAAACTATGTCTAATTCTGCTTGCTAGGCAGCTTCATATAAAGCGGGAAAAGTGTCGACCCGGGCTATCTTAAGAAGCAGACAAATGTCTGAATTAAAAGACCTCAGGTAATAGTACGCAGCTTGTCCCGCGGGAGGTCGCAGCTCACGAGGTACTCTTTTCCAGGACCTCGCAAACCTCACGTTGAAGTCCGATATCTCCTCTTGCGGATGGCGTTGAATACTTTGAAACTGGTGCAGCAACGAGGAGGGATCAGCGGATTCGTTGCATCCCTTCACTAGTCTGCCCGCTAACTGGGGCCATCCCGTGATAGCTCCTTCTGGCAAAGATCTCCACCAGTAAAGGAGTTTCCCTCTCAGAGAAAGGGCTAATAAACGGGTCTTAACACTCTCACTAGTGATAGAGTGCAGTGCAGCCAAGGCCAGAATATCTTGGATGTGCTCGTATGCTGTTTTCCCGGAGCCATCATAAGTAGGGATGGATTTCAAGGCAGCAGGGGGTACAGCTTCTTGTCCAACTAGAGCCAAGGGCCCCGTGGAATCAACTGTCGGGAAGAGATCGTCATCGTTTTGTTGGGCAGCCATGTCTTCTTCCTCTCCAGTAGTATAATCGGTATCAGCGCTGTCCGAAGTCGTAGGCTGTTCTTCAATTTCTGCCTCTCCAACTTCAGCTTCTTCAACCTCAACTTCTTCTATTTCAGCTTCAGCCTCGAGTTCGTTTTGGTGAGCTTGGTAGTCAGCCAGCCTTACGCGCTCCCCAGGAGCGTTGATGTCAATTTCGTAGAGATCAGGTTGTTGTCCTGGGTTCCTTGCTCTCCACCTTCTCGTATGCATGAAGGCACTTTTGATATCGGACCAGTCTCACGGACTCAGAGAATATTCAGGTAACGCAGAGTCGCCAGGTGTTCTGATTTGACAACAATGAAGCGAACACCGATGCTTCGATTCTGTTTTGGGGTGGGAAACTCCCGTGTCCCACCGGGCGTGCCAGAGAAACTGTTGGTTACGAATCTGCCACTAGGATAGGATTTAGTGTAATGCGCCCTAGATTCGCCCAGCAGATTGAAAGGCCGGAAGGAAGGAATGCCTTCCGCGCCAATCTCCAAGGAGGCCAGCTTCCTTTGGATTCTCAACTTTGGGGGGTTAGCTTAGAGTGCAGGAAAGAGATTAGCAAATACGAAAAGAGACATAAATGGCTTGTTTCGGGTGGGGAAGATAAGCAGCACAGTGACGAACCAATCACCACTACTAACAGCAATTAAAACACTAAGTAGAAATTACTGGTGCATTCTATCTTATGTATCCTTTAATTTGGTGTTTCAGATTTACTTAATTGCCAATGTTGATATCCAGATTGAGAATAGCAATAATCAGAAATATAAGTAATGTAGAGCAGAAACACTTAGTCAAGGCAGCATACAAGACAAAAACAACCAATAGAGCCAAGTATACTTTGTATTTTGAGAGCAGACGCATAGTTACAGAAGTCCCTTAGCAAGATATCCCCCTTCCACCCTTTACAATGAAATGGAACTGCTATATATAGTGCAAAATCCCCCCGATTACATTATGGTCCCAGTATCCCAAATCTGACAAAAGACACAAAGCTGACAAAAGCAGCAAAAAGCGGCTGATGCTTGACCTCTGCAGATAAGAAAGTGATGGCAGTGAGGTCCACTTGCAAACGTGTCAGCTCCGCAACGATCCGGCGGTTGAGAAGCTAAGTGGCTTGAATGAGAGTAGATAGAATAAGACCTGTCAGTCCATACCCATCCAAATAGCACTTGAGCAGCCCAACTTCTGTCACATCTTGACTCGGATCACGAGACGGGACACCTGTCATCATCTGGAGTTCACTGATGGAGAATAGGGGAGGGGAAGACACTTAGCTGCTCACGAATTATGATTCTGCCCGGCAGCGCACAAGAAAGGAGTGCAGTTGAGCGGGATGTCTTGAAAATAGCGCAGTCGGGCGGACTTTGCCTTAGCCAATTTTATCTTTCCTCGTCTTCCCGCCCGAGGGCGCACAAAAGGGGGTGCGCCGTCGGACGGCGCGGCGCACTTGGGCGGATTCCGTGCCTTAGCCAATTTTAGACATTGCTCTCCTTATGTCCGCTCGGTGGAGCATAACTTGGTCCAAGCCGCCCGACTTCGCAGCGAAGTCGGGCGGCTTCAACACTTAGATCTTTTAGGCGCTCCTTTCATCAATTGCCGCCCGATGGCGCACTTCGTCCCTGGGCGCCGCCCGACTTCGCGCGAAGTCGGGTGGTGCCAACACTTAGAAAATTTTTGGGCCCTTATCCGCTGATGTTGCCCGAGTGCGCTATAGAACATGTGCGCCGTCCGACTGCGCAGCGCGCTCGGACGGATCGCACTTAGACAAATTTTCAGACGGGCCCATGCTTGCCAGCCCAGGTGCGCAAAGTGGAGCATGCGCAGCCCGACTGCGCAGCGCAGTCGGGCGGAAACAAACACTTAACCATTTTTTGGGCTCTCTTTTGCCCACTTAACAAGAATGAAGATAAACATGAAACAAAAGATGAAAGAGGTGACATTTGATAAGTGGGGAGCAGAAAGGGAGAGAAGAGGAACAGGAAAGAAGAGAGAAGAGAGGGAAAGCAGCAACCTTACAATCTTCCAAAATTAGCACCCCGTGCAAAATGTGGCAACAATTGCATTCTTCTTGCTAACGATAACCATCTACACAATTTTTCATTGAAAAAACCAAAGAAAATGCCATTTTTCATTGAAAAAAAAACTTTTTTCATGTTTACCACAATTTTTTGGTAAAAATTGGCAAAAATTGGCCAAGTTATGAATTGGGAAAAATCAGCTTGAATCGGGATTTTTTGCACATTTTCTCAACTATGATTTGAATTAACCTACATATCCCTGCTTTGATTCTAACTGGGGTGTTTAGGAAGTAAATTTTGATTTTGTCCTATTAACTCTCTGCCCTAACGCTCTTTAGTATTCCTTTAATAAGTTATTCAAAACTCTGGCCTCGTTTATCCTTGCCCTCCCAAAAGGGATTGTATCATCTACAAATTGTTGAAAGGTGATGTTGTCGATGTTATTACTAACCTTAAGACCACTTATCAGCCCATCTTTATTAGCCTTCTTCAAGTTCCTACCCAAAACCTCTGCCATAATAATGAACAAATATGGTGATAGACGATATCCTTGTCTAAGACCTCTCTTGGCTTTGACTGATTCTGTTACTAACCCATATACCAACATTGAATTTAAAACTATTGAGACACAAGCTTTAATCCATCTAACCCATTTCTTACCAAATCCAAACTTTTCTAATACTGCAAGAAGAAAATCCCATTTAACCCTATTATAGGCTTTGCTCATATCAAGTCTTAAGATCATTGCACTCTCTTTTCTTGAAGTTGTTGAATGCGTAACTTCATGAGCTACTATGATCCTGTCTAGAATTTGTCTCCATTTCATAAATCCTCCTTGCTCTTCTGAAATAATTTTTTCTAACAGAGATCTTAATCGATTTGCCATAACTTTGGACATAATATTATATGCCATATTACATAGGCTTATGGGCCTAAATGAAACAATTCTGCATCCTTCTTTTTTATAATTAGGGTAAGATATGTTGCATTTAATTTATAAGGAATGTATTGTTTTACCCTAGACTGTTTGTAATGTCCCCATCCTAGTCAGCTAACAGAGCGTAATATGGACTTGCCTATTCATAAGGTTCCGTAGGCAATGTCGAGTGTTTAGGAACCACTAGGTGTTATGGAGATATTGTTGGACGATCTGCATTCATAGTTGTCAGCTTTCAGGACTGTTTCTGGCAGTATTTTCAGAGACTTACTATTTTTAGGAAGTCAGTTAGGGTTGGATTCTCGGGAAACGGAAAGTACGACTGGCATCTTCGGCTTAATGGGTATCCGTTTCTATAAGTTATTTGGTGGTTGGATGTTGGGAGAGCAATAATTTTAATGCCCGAAGATTTATAATGTTATATTTAAATATAAAAGTTAAATATATTAATGTTGGGCTTATATATTTGATGAAGGGGTGCCTTATGACCACTTAATTTAAAGGTCATATAATAAGCTTTGATTAAACATAATTTAAATGTGTTTTTGCTCCCTAGACAAGAAAGACGACCCCTTCCTTGGCTTATATTGTGAAATGTAAGTGTTTCTTTTATCCCACATTCACCAGCATATGGGATCGCCCAACTTGAGGAAATAATAAATAGAGGTTGTGAGAGCATTTGAAGGGATCTTTTGCTATTGTATTCTCTTGGAATATTTGAAGGAGAGCTTGCATTGTGCGGGAGTTTCTCATTGCTGCTTTGTAGTGACGAAAACCACAGCAGATGACACCATTGCTAGGAGTGAAAGATCTCCTTACTTTGGTTAGTTGCATTCTCAATCCTTGGGAGTGACTTTGAGCAGAATTGGAGGCATACTTCAGTATCAAATTGATGTTTCTTGTGAGAGTTTGAAGACATTATCAGCTGTACATTATTTGTACTTCAACCCACAAGAAGGCCGTACCATTTTGAGGTGAAATCAGCTTGTGCAAGGGGAAAATTCAGTTAGGGTTTGATTGTATTGTAACCATACTTCCCCATACAGCCCAGCCGCTTCATATAGGAGTGAATTTAGTCAAGTTCGTGGCAGATTGGAAGAGTCCTTGGCAGCCATACAACTTCCCAGCCTGGCCGTATAGCTCAGAGAGGGACGTGGGACTTGGGTGTTGAGACGCCTTGTTTTTTGGAGCTTTCCAAGCTTGCATTGTCATTGTCTCAATAGAGGGTATTTAAAACTGCCACTAGTTTGATGGAGAAGTTTGTAAGCTGAAAGTTATGAGCAAAACAATGAGTTTCCTGTAGCTGACATGCAATTTCCAATTTATATCAGATCTTCATATTTCTGGGTATTCTCATTTTAATGCAGTTTCCTTCATTGGGTTTGTTTATCTATATTAGAGGAAGTTTGTGTACAAATTTGGTAGCATCCGGAGTTTTCAAAACAAAGTTAGAAGCATTTATTTATTTCAGCAGTGTGTGTTTCTTTTTTCTTTCATATATTGCAAAATACACAAAACCCAAACCAAAACACCAAACCGGAGTGATAAGTGGCAATCTCAGTTGGGGGTTGCACACTACACTGTTCCACTGTCACCAATAAAGAATCCTTCACTAAATACCAATTATGTTGAAAGGATGTTGCAAAGAACCCATCCAGACCTGGGGATTTATCCTTATCAAAAGAGAAAATAGTTAAATGAACCTCTTCCAAAGTAATAGGCTCCATTAATTTCCTATTGTTTTCATTTGTTATAATTGAAGGTATTTCTTGTAGAAGTTTATCATTAAGAACTTCAAAGTCTTCTAATCCTAGAATATTCTGATAAAAAAACCTTGCCTCCTTTCTGATTTCACTCTAGTATTCAATTTAAACCCCTTCTGTTGATTTAATTGTACTAATTCTGGATGCTGATCTCTGTACTTGTATCTCCTTCTTGAAACCAAGTCTGTCTTGATTTTAATATCCAGAATTTCTCTTCCTTACTCAAAATATTATGATATTCACTAAACAACTCCCCTTCCTACAAGCTTTGATTATTATGATCACTTTTTGGAATTTTGAAAGTTTATCTTTTAGTTCTTCTTTCTTCTCAAAAATATTTCTAGAGGTGTTTTTGTTCCCTTCTTTTAATCTAGATGTCATTGATTTAATTTGTTTAGGAAGTGTATACAACCCACTATTTCCTGAAGAATTTCACGTTTGTGCTATCATATCAACAAATTGAAGATGGTCCCATGCCCCTCCAGCCAATACAAGTGGAAGCACCATTTCAACAGTGGGGATTGGACTTCATAGGGGTCATCTCGCCGAACTCTTCTGCAGGACATAAATTCATCCTGACCGCAACTGATTACTTCACCAGATGGGCTGAAGCGGTGCCCACAAAGCATGCTGATCAAGAAATGGTGATTACTTTCCTTGAAAGCTTGATCACCCGGTTTGGCATCCCCGAAGCAGTAGTAACGGATAACGGTCCCGGATCTACAGGCGCTAAAATTAATGAGTTCACTTGCAAATATGGAATATACCGCAAGGTCACTTCCAACTACTATCCCCAGGGTAACGGATTAGCAGAATCAACAAATAAGACCCTGCTAAGGTTGCTTAGAAAGCTCATAGACAAGAACAAAAAGACTTGGCACCTTCTCTTAGACCAAGCCTTATGGGCTGATCGAATATCTATCAAGAAGTCGATCAAAACCTCACCGTATGCTTTGGTGTATGGTAAAGAGGCTGTCCTGCCAACCCATGTAGAAATTCCTGCGTTGAAGATGTTAAATGATGAAGAAGCAGAATCTGGTCCTATGGAAGTTAGGCTAGCCCAATTATTGCAATTAGAGGAAGAACGGGATAAGGCATATCAGAACTTCGCAAAGCATGCCCAGGTCACCCGAAATTGGTTCAAGAAGAAGTCATCCGTCCGGACATTTAAAGTGGGAGACTTGGTCTGGAAATGGAATTCATGGAAGGTTAAGCCAGGTAATCATGATAAACTGGACGCGTTTTGGGAAGGACCGTTCGAGATTGCCAAAGTAAATTCAGCTAACTCCTTTATCCTCAAGGACGCGACTGGTCAGACTCTACCAATTCCCGTAAACGGTCTTCACTTGAAGACCTTCTATCATTAACAGTTTTCTTGAAAACTTTCATCCTTGTATATATTGTTGTTTATACTTGTACAAACTTTGTTTTAAGAGTCTCTAGAATTAAACATGTAGCTAGATATAGATTGCATCCTCACGTCATTGTGAAAATGAAGTTTTACCTCATGACTAAGGTTTAGCTTTGCCGAAACAAGAGTAAAATCTACTTCGGAATTCTTCTACGCGAAGTAGCCGGCGTAGAACGGTTCGCTGCGAAGCGCTTTCAAATCAACAACAAGGAATGACTCATAGCGCCCAGATCCTAAAGGAGAAAGCAGATGCAACCTGCTCCGCTTGGCAGCAGGCTTCGCTGAAGAAGCAAAGGAAATACTTCTCTGGAGTATGAAGGCATGGAAAATGCTTCGCAAAAGGAAGCTGAGCGAAGCAACTTCAAAAGGAAAATGTTGCGAACCACTTCTTTGAGACAAAAGAATGCGCTTCGCTCCTAAGGTATCCTAAGCACCACTTCGGGGCTAATCTTGCGCGAAGCGCCCGGTAAGACAGCAATGTAGCCTAGATCCCGCGAAAAGGCAGCTTCGGGTCCGAAGCATAGAAGACCAAGGAAAGTTTGAGGTTCGCCGCGAAGCACTTTGCGCCAAAATCAGCTTCACCAAGCCGTAGAGCGCAAAATGAGAAGCATTTAAAATATGCCTTGAGGTGTGTGCCAACGACCATCTAGGAAAGTGCTCAGGACGTGCGGGTTTAATGCAAAGGTGGCGGGCGCATCCCAAGAGAATGCCGTTATGATTAAAAGTTGTGCCCAGGTACGAGGTGGCGGGGAGTTAGATTTTCGAAGCCGGGCCAGGTCATCGAAGTACACGGATCCGCGTGCAACCCCGGCGAAGCAATCCTTTCCGCCTGATTTTCGAATTTAATTTTGGTAGTTGCCATTAATGATAGTGGCTATAACCTTCGGCTATAAATCCCGAGCTTTATCAGTAAATAAGTTGTTTATCTGCTGTCGAACAAGACTGTAAGAAACCTGGCCAGAGCTCTACGATATTCCCATTTTCTGCATTAAAATTCTCCTCCTTGAGAACGAAATGGGGAAGAAGAATTCTAAAGAAAAGAGGAAAGAGCCCGAGGTAGCGACTCCAGAAAAGGCAAAAAGGGGCAAGGAAGAAAAGAAGCATAGGCCCAAGAAGGTTGATTTAAACCTGCGCCCTGAGAAGCAGCCCATAGAAGAAGGGGAGGAATCAGAGGATGAACAACTGCCAGAACCTCCCATTGATGGGTGGGAGAGGATAAGAGACACTGAACTTTCAAAAAGCATCGCAGAACTGCGATACACTATCGACTACATGAAGAGTCGATTATCTGCAGAAAATAAGAGAGTTGCCGCATACTACTTGCAGATATACTAGTATCTGACTCCACCAACCCACCACTGTCCTGAATTAATCTGTGCGATAGCCCAGAATTACCAGCCGTCCACCAGACAAGTTCTGGACACTGCGGGTAATAAATTATTTTCGATTTTTAAGGAAGATGTACAAGTAGCTTTCGCTCCTTTGCAAGGGCCACCCAAGGGGTATTTGGTGCGCAATGTTCTGTTGAATGAACAAATGGACAGATTTAACGCCTCCAGTCACATTGTGAAATTTTTGAAGGAGAGTCTTAAGGATGGGTTACCTTCAAGCAAGCTACCACGAGATGCCTCGCCTTCGCAAGACTTCAAAAGCACGGATATCTTTTCCATTATTGCATGGGTCGCGGTGTCTGTCTCGCGAACGCCGACGTTTATCCCTGGCAAGTGTCCCTGGCCGAATGCATTTCCCGAGGAGAGTTCTACGCACCAGACCCCTCAAGGCCGAACACGAACCCGGTTTTCTTTGACTGGGCAGAATGGGTAGCGCGGACCTTGCACACGCGGCTGGCGAGTTTGAAGAATGTCGGGACAGGCCAATATTTTGGGCCGTGCTCATTCCTAATCTGGCTCTTTTTCTGTCACACCCACAGGCATTTTCCTCATATTGCCATTACTCAGAGTGGCAAAGACGGAGCCCCGTTGCCGGTGTACCAGTGGACCCCCCGACGGGGGTCGTATTATGTGTTCAATCAACAATTTTTAGGACCTGCTCTTCAGCTATTGCAGGGTTCTTGCCCTCGAGTACCCGTGGACCTGAGGGACAAAGTGGTCAACGAGCGGAAAGGGGACGTTTTTCAGCTGACCCAGGGTCTTGTCGTCCGCCTATTTGGATTCGCGGGGAAACCCTTCCTCTTGCCTGTGTATCCTTCTGAATACCAATTTGCTTTAGAGGTCGCTCGCCAGAGCGACGCGACAAATGTTATCTACGGCCATGGCCGAAAGTGGGCTCCGACTTGCGATTTCCCTTTCAAAATGGGAGTCGTCGAAGTCTTCGCCCTAAAACAACACGTATATTTGGAGAATAAACTTGCTGACTTCGGGTTGCTGCAGCTTCCGCAGCGGTGGTGCTATGACCCCTTGGGGGTGATGAGAGATCATCTGAGATTCAAAAATTTTCATGTTTGCCCTCGACCGGAGATTGTAGAACAGAGGAATAATCCCGCTGGCAGAGATTTAGAGTGGCATGTAGAAAGGATGAAGACGTTGCCCCCGTGGCACAAATTTTACACTATGGAAGATGAGTATGATCCCATTAAGCACCCCTTCCCGAGCCCAGACTCTGCATTCTGGAGAAAAATGAAAGACGATTTGAAGGGAGAGATAAGGGATTGGCGCGAACCACAATTGAAGGAATGGTGGATTATGAGAGTTCATCGTCGGAAGCAGAAGTCATACGGACTCTTGGAGACAGATAAGGACTTCGCTATCTACTATGAAGCATATGCCGAATCTTGGCAACCCCTCTCCTTTGGTGATTTCATCCCCCCTAGTCCCCCGGGCTCGGGCGATAGCCCCGGAAGAATTGCTAATGATTCCGAACGGGAAGATGAAGACGAAGTTGTAGTGACACATCAAGAGCCACTTAAGGAGCCTGTTGAAGGTTCCGAAGTTGATGTCGGGAGGTCGTCGCAGCAGCAAGAAAAGGAGGATATGAGGAAAAGAAAAAGACCCGAACAGGTTCAATTGCCCCCTCCTCATCCGAAACGGCCTCGCACCAGACCCTCCGGTGCTTCCAATGAACAGTCTACAGCAGGCTCGGTGGAGATTGATGTTGAGAAAACAGTGCTTCAAAAGACGGGGAAAAGTGTTGAGGTAGACGTCGTTAATGTGGAGGAATTCCTCCAAGATGAAGAAAATGTTGGTGAAAAAGCTGAAAATGTTGAGGATGTAGATGCTGGAAGTAGCGAACCGAACACGCAAGAATTTGCCGCTTCTGCTCTGCCAGTAGGGCACGCAGGTACGCATCCCTCTTTTTCTACTCTAGTTTCCCAAGTTAGGTCAACAGTGGTCCCGACCGAAGGTCTCCTAGAGCCTTGTAAAAAATTTACTTGTCCAGTTGTACAGTCACCCCAGCGTGAAGTTTCTTTTGCTGTAGCAGATGTGTCTCGCGATTCCGCCAGTCCCATAGGTATTTCCACCCCATTTGAGTCGTCAGGCCGGGACGTGTCCACAGCCGCCACTTCACTCACCCATGCCACCATTCCGTTGGTACCTGGTCAAACCAAAGGTGATACTTCATCTCCAAACCCCAACTCCCACCCCACACCCACGCAAGCTATCGCTTCACTAGCCAAAACCCCTACCACGCCCGCCACCGAACCCACCGGCAACACGTCACCGATTCAGTCTTTGTACCTGCTTACCCCTTCGGCTGTCAACCCAGCCTTATTAGAAAATGAGTTAACCATGATCAAGGAGAGTCCTCTAGCGAAGAAGTTGATCCAAGCCCGCCAAAATACTGACAATATGCTCAAGGAGGCGAGGAGAAAGAGGGGGCGTTCATTGGCAAGACAAGAGAAGTGCGCGGTCATTGATCTGAAGAATGGGAAATTGCACAAGGTCAAGAAAATTCCCAAGGTTCAGAAACCCTTGGACGAAATGACCTCTGCAGATTATGAGTATCAGGAAAAGGTCAAGGACCTAGAACATATAGACATTGATAATGAATCAGAATCAATGCATGTGAGAATAGAGACCTTCCGCGCACATGCCCAAATCGCCAACCAGCGCCGCTGTGAGGCGGAAGATGCCAATGTCAAGCTGGAGGAGGATCTAGCTAGGATACGCTCTCAGCTGGAGGATGCTCTAAGGCAATGTGAGCAATTAAAGAATGATAGGGATGCCTTAAAATAGCAGATAGAACAACTACAAAGTAAAGTAGGAGATCATAGCAAGACCCAGGCCGAGGCTGAATTGAGGGCCAAGGAGTTTGAGGACCGGATCTTGCAGATGCAACTGCAGTTGTACGAAAAGGAGAGCTTGGAACTGTTCGACAGGAACAGAATTAAGGATATCCGCTCCCATTTGCTCAGGAATTTCAGATCTCGGGCCTCTAGTGCCCTCTCAATATTATCATATATTACAGAAGCCCAGAACGCTGCTTCTCAAAAGGGGCCAATAGTGGACGAAATCGTCCAGGAGATTAGAAACCGGCTCAGCTTAGCCTTTGAAGTGCAGAGCATAAAGTACCAAGACTTGCAAGTCGCAGCTATGAGTCGGATGGCCCGAGATTGGTCCACCGCCCAGGCCACGGTCCGCGCCTTCTTCTCCAAGGTGAGAAAGGCACAGAAGGCGAAGCAACTTCTGGATATATTTGAACAGGAGCAACGTACCTCTCTGGGGTATTTTCAAAATCTTTCAGAATTGGGTTTCCCGAGTTTCACTGACGATGACGGGAACCTTTTGACAAAAGAAGAATTGAAACCTGCTTGGCTCAGCTTTGAGAGCGATGTCTCTGAGATTGATCAGTGGAAAGAGCCAGTTATGGAAGGCCAGGTCACAAATTTTATTTTGAGATATTGTAGGATCGCGGCGTGCTTAAATGATTTAAGCACTAGGGCCAAATCTGCTGACATTGGGCAGATTGACAGGTTCCATGTCCTGGTTAAGGCATTGCAAGACCGAGAGCCTTTCCAGAAAGGCGCGTGGGCCCACATTCGCCGAACCATGGAGAGGATCCGTGACCGCCTTCCACCGCCGCCGTTGGAGCAGATACCTGGCGAAGGAGATGGGAAAATATTAGAAGCAGTTGATGAGGTGCCCCCAGAATCAGAAAAACAAGGAGAAGGGTCTGGAGGTGACTCTGGCCCAATGGATGAAAGCTAAAGGGTCCTCACACCGAGGCGAGCTCGTTGCCCTACGAGCCGCCAGGAATGTTGACAGTTTTGTCACATTGCTTGGAGGGGTGGCAAAATTCAAAATTCTGTGATAATTTCTTGGTTTGTTTTCTTTCTTTTGGTTGTAAACAACACTCTAGCAATTTTGGCTATCATTTTTGCCCCTTTTGTAAATAAACTATATGTATAGAAGCTTCGCCCATAGCTTCGCCAAGAGAAAACAGGAAAATGAAATGCATGCCCAAAATTTTCTAAGGCATGAAAAGAGCTTCGCCAGCGAAGCCTCTAGGAGACTAGCTTCGGGCTCCGTTTTTGCGAAGCGGCAAAGAAGCGATAGAAAAAATTGCAAAGTATGAAAACTCTTTCGCCGAAATCTCAGCGAAGCACCCGCTTGGGCCCCTTTCCCTGGCGAACCGTTTTTCCAGTAAGATTTTGCTTCGCCCTGGAACGCTGCGAAGCACCCGCTTCGGCCAATTTTCGTGCGAAGCTCCCTCACTAGGAGCCTAGTTGCCTTGAAGAAGTCGGAGAAATATTCTAAGGCAAGATTCTACTTCGGCCAAAAGACCCCCGAACGGCCATTTTGAAAAAGCTTCGCAGCGAAGCACTCTTTCAACCCATCAGTGAAGCATCCGTTTGCGAAGCAACCTTCAACCCGTTTTCCCGGCAAAGCGATGAGAGATTGGGAACCATGTTTTGAAGAGGCAAATCTGCTTCGGCGCTCAGTCTTTGCGAAGCTGTTTTTGAAGGCCCCTTCGCGCGAAGCACCCATGCAGAGAGGTCAGCCCCGCTTCGGCTCACATCCGTCGTGAAGTAGGTCCCCGAACTGGAATTTAGCGAAGCTCTCCAGGGCACACACACCAAGGCCGGGTATCTTTTCAAGGCAATCGAGTATTTCATAAATGCCTTTTTACTTGCCCGAAAGACCCGGGACTCATTTTTGGCAATGGAAGAGGAAAAATCAGTCGCAGGGGGAGAACCCGATGGACCTAGCAGCCACTCGAGCACCGCACCCGGAGATTCAGGACGAGTCAGGCGGCTCATTAATGTAGATTTCCCCGGCTAATGCGGCCGTAACTGCCAAATATAGAAACAGATGTGAGAGCTCGGTCACGGGAGGAGCGAAGGTAGATTTCTCAGGTTTTCGAGGGCGTACTCTCAGATTTTGTGCATTGATGGTTCAGAGGGTCGGGTCCTCTATAAAAACCCATGAATTGTAATGGAAAAAGGGGGGGAACTTTTGCTAGAAAGCTGCTGTAACTTGACTTTTGCAATCGATATTAAAGACTTTGGGCCCAATTTCTCTCTTGTATGCTGCCTTCTGTGATTATTTCTGTTATTCCATTTCTTCATTTGCATACTGTAATTCTGCATCCTGGATTTAGGTGTGTGATTGGGGATTGGACCCTGGAATTCTCCTGAAGGATACATAGGGGAGAAAATACTGCGTTAAATTCTTTGTATGCTGCCTGTGGTTAGTGGTTTCTGCTACATTCATATATTTTCCTAATTGCTGTAATTCTGAAATCTGGATTTAGGCGTAGGAAAGTAGTTGAATCCTGGAACTCTTCCAGAGGATACATAGGGAAGTTAGCGTGGTGTTCATTTATGTTTTATTCTTTGTATTTATTGCTGCTACTTCAAGGTATTAGTTAGTAATCGTGCTGCCGGTTCTTCCCCTCATTAAATCAATCAACTGCATTTCTTCCCTAGCTCTTTTATTTCTTTCCTGTACCCTTACTCTTTTTATCTCTTTCCTGTACTCTCATCTGCAAAAAAGCAAGTAGTTTAGTAAAGGAGCCGGCCTTTCTCCGGAGATTGGCACGGAGGGCATCTCTTCCCTCCGGCCTTTCAATGTTGGTCCAGGTCTAGGGCGCGTATCCTTCCCAAAATCCTTTCCTGTGGTAGATTTGTGACCAACAGTATACATGGAAGATGATTCACTCATAGTAATAAATGCAATTTTAAGAAAAACAAAGGCTCCATGGAACATACAAGAGATAATTGTGGAAATAAAAGACCTTGCTATAGAGTTTGAAGAAATCATATTTTCACATCCATTGAGGGAAGGAAACAAATGTGCAGATAGGCTAGCCAATAGAGTGGTTTTAATTGAAGATCATGAAGTTAAATTATCTTTTCCATGGTTAGAAGAGGTGCTAAAGTGGAACGAAATTCCAACATAAGAATATGCCACTGGAAATAAACAACTTGTATGGGAACATCACATGAACCGGTTAGAAAGCACGAGGCCCAACTACCCCCACAAACATGTCGCGACTCGATGTTAATAGAGGTGAGGAATCCCACATAAGAGGGACCAAGGGCTTCCACCTTTAAGCCTGCTACCCGATTGGCAAATAGTTTGGCAAGTGTTGGGGCTCATAAACCAGTCAAGTCCCACAACTGGGCCAATGTGGGATGATTAACACACTAACTAAGGAAGTAGTAAGTTTAGCTAAAGCTGACAACAAAATGTCGACTGCCTGAATCAAAGAATCATTCAGATTTATTTAATGTTTCCCATTGGTGATATTTGTTTTATTTTATAATATTAATGTGTTTTCATACAAACTATTTATTATAATTTTTGCGGTTGCACTTATGCTTCAGGAAGGAAACTAGCAATCTAGTTATGGTAAAGCGGATTACGATAGTGCAATGTTTTGGAAATATACTCTACTAAGATGCAATGCATAGACAATAGAGGTGGAGTTTTGGTATTGTGAAGGCTGTTGTAGGAAAATATCAAGAAGGGTCCCTCCGAGGACACCCCAACAATATGTCGTCGGCGTTTCATCTCGACGATCTGAGTTTAAATCATAGGAAGGGAAGCCCCCTGTGCTATGCCCTCAGCGAGTGTGGCCCCCAGTTGTGCCACCCATTGTACTTTGCCTTACTTCAACAAAAGAAAATAAATATCCAAAACGATGCTGAATTCTAGAATATTTGTATTCACACAAAAAATTGAAAAAGCTCTAGAAAATGAAATCAAGAATTCATACATTTAATGAAAAATGTAGGTATCTAGCTATAGCAACTCAATTGAGATGAAAATTGAATATGTTTGTAAACTCTCAAGCTCTAAAGGAGAGAGTTGTGATTTGTCAAGGGTGGGGGACCTGATTTTACTTAAACTTTGTTAAGTAAATATTGTAGTTAAGTGCTTATTTTTTGGTGTATTATTTTTTTATTTTTTTTATTTTTTTAAATTTGTTTGTCTTTTAATATTTAACTTTTGATGAACTATCATTTAATTTACTAATTTTTCCTTATATTATATATTTCATTGGGATATTACTTTTATTTTTATATTTATTATTAATTATTACTTAATTTTTTATTTTATAGTCTCTTAATACAATTTAATTATTATCTATTGTTTTCTATTTTTTATTAACAATGTATAAACTACAATATAATTTATTTAGTACTATTTTTAATAATTTTATGTTTTAAAATAATATTTGAAAATATTATTTATTTTTCTAACTTTAATTAATATTTTGTTTTGGTTTTATATTATTTGTTATTTTAAATTGTGATAATATTTTTTTTTTGTAAATAAAGGGGTAAAAATTTATTGATAAAAAGTTTGGACTACAGAATACAGCTAAGCTCCCAACCAGGACTCAAATAAACAAGCTAAAACCACCAGACAAGGTCGAAACCTGAAGAAGACAACAAGAACAAGCCACATTAAGTCTGAACATCCTTGTGGATCAACTCCCAGAGGCGTTGAGAGTCCCCAAACGGGAGACTCTCCCGCTTATCGATAATCCAAGGATCCAACAGCTCAGAAGCCCTTTTGGCCAGGTAATCAGCAACCCCATTCCATTCCCTTGCAATGTGCACAAAGGATATAAATTCGAACTCTTCACTCATTTGGAGAATCTAAACGGTCACAGAGGCCAAATGCCAATTAACATCCTCCACCCTTTTGTTGTTTAAAAGATTAACCAAAATTTGAGAGTCGGACTCGCAGATAATCTTGCGCCAACCAAGAGAAAACCCCCTCTGCAAGGCCTCGAGAATAGCAAGAGCGTCAATATTAATTTTTAATACTCCTCTAGGGGGCGGCCTCCACCTACCATATCTCCTAACTGTTGCCACATTTTGCACGGGGTGCCATGTTTTCAAATTTTGTAAGTATGTTGCTCTCCCTTCCCTCCTCCTCCTTTCCCTTTCTCCACTGTCCCCTTTCTCCCCTTCTAGCAGCTTTATTTCCCCTCTTTTTCCCCTTTGTACTTTCTCTGGTCAGATTCCTAAAATAGAGCAAACATCCCTTGAAAATTTCTAAGTCTAAGAGCGCAACCCGACTTCGCAGCGAAGTCGGGGTGCGCCCTTAAGTTCGAGCGCACTCGGGAATGCAAAGTGCGGAAGATGACCGAAAAGTAGCAAAATTTGGCTAAGTATAGGGGCGCAACCCGACTTCGCAGTGAAGTCGGGGTGCGCTCTCTTTCCTATGCGCATTTGGGAAGCAGTGTATCCAAAAAATCCGCTAAGTGCCAGAGCGCAACCCGACTTCGCAGCGAAGTCGAGCTGCGCCCTGATTCCTGTGCGCAGTCTAAACAGCGGCCAAATTGACTAAGTGCTGGAGTGCGCAACCCGACTTCGCAGCGAAGTCGGGCTGCGCACTCTAGCTTGTGCGCACTTGGGCAGAATCTTTCAAGCAGCCCAAAAACAGTCTAAGGCACGAAGGCCTCCCCAACTGCGTTGTTCCCCACTTGTGCTGCCCAGTTGCGCTCCGATTCTAGGCGAAGTAAGACACAAAAGAGAGACTGCCTTTCAAGGCAGATGCGTCCCTCACCAGAATTTGACAAGTGTCCAGCCTCGGGATCCGAGCCGAGATGTGACGGGAAAAAGGACAAGCGTGGGCCAAATTATCTACCGCAGCTACCCTCATTTAAGCTGACGCAAAGTTCCATCTACCGCAGCTACCCGCATTCATGCTGACTCAAAGTTTCATCAACCGCACTGCCACGTAGCTGCCAATTTTTCAGGTGGACCTTGCTGCAAGTACAGTCCCTGTCTGCAGGAGTCAACATCAGCAGCTCTTTTGTCGCTTTTGTTAGCTATTGCCGGGTCTGGGATTTTGTGCCCAGGATTGTAATCGGGGGGAATTGCGCTATAAATAGCCGCACCACATCATTGTAATAGGTGGAAGGGGGATATCCTGCTAGGGAACCATTGTAGCTATATGTTTGCTTCTAAATGCAAGATACACTTGGCTCTATTTGCTGTTATCATTCTTTATGCTGCCTTCACTTAGCATTTCTACCTCATGTTGCTTATTTTATTGCTTACTGTTATTCTACTATTTGGATATCGGTATTTGATGATTAAGTATTCCTGGAATGCATAGATAGAGGATACATAAGATGTGTGTCAGTCGTAGTTTCTGTAGTGTATTATGTATTTAATTGCTGTTAGTAGTGGTGATTGATCGTTGTCGTGCTGCTTATCTTCCCCACCCAACTCAAATCATATTTGTATTTCTTTCAGCATTTTTAATTCCTTTCCTGCACTCTGAGCTTAAACACTGAGAAAACCCATAGGAATCCGGCCTTCTCCGGAGATTGGCACGGAAGGCATCCCTTCCTTCCAGCCTTTCAATCTGGTGGGCGAATCTAGGGCGCATTTCACTAAATCCTTTCCTAGTGGCAGATTCGTAACCAACAGTTTTTCTAGCACGCCCGGTGGGACACGAAAGTTTCCCACTCAAAACAGAAGCGAAGCATCAGTGTTCGCTTCATTGCTGTTAAAATTAGAACACCTGGCGACTCTGCAAGTACCTGAATATTTTCTCCGTGAAGACCAGTCCAAGAGCCTTCATGCATACAAGAAGGTGGAGAGCAAGGAATCCGGGAAACCAGCCTGATCTTTACGAAATTGACATCAACGCTCCGGGAGAGCATGTCAGGCTGGATGACTACCAAGCTCGCATAGACGAATCCGAAACCGAAATCGAAGAGGCCGAAGTTAAAGAGCAATCTACATCTTCGAACGGTACCGATACCATGTACACAACCGGAGGAGAGGAAGAAATGGCTGCTCAGCAAAATGATGACGACCTCTTCCCGGCGGTCGACTCCACGGGGCCCTTGGCCCTAGTCGGACAAGAGGCTGTACCCCCCGCTGCCCTGAAGGCCATCCCTACTTATGATGGCTATGGTAAAACGGCGTATGAACACATCCAGGACATTCTGGCCTTGGCTGCGCTTCACTCTATTACTAATGAGAGTGTCAAGACCCGTCTACTGGCTCTTTCCCTAAGGGGGAAGCTTCTCTATTGGTGGAGATCTTTGCCAGAATTATCTATCACGGGGTGGCCCAGCTGGCAGGCAGGCTTGTAAAAGGATCCAACGAGTCTGTCGATCCCTCTTCGCTGTTGCATCAGTTCCAACGCATCCAACGACACCCACAAGAGGAGGTATCCAACTTCAACATAAGGTTTGCGAGGTCTTAGAAAAAAGTATCTCGCAAACTGCGACCTTCAACAGGTCAGGCTGCACACTACTACCTGAGGTCTTTCAACTCAGATATTTGCCTACTTCTGAAGATAGCCCGAGTCGACTCCTTCCCTGCCCTATACGAAGCTGCCCAACAAGCGAAATTAGATATAATCTCCATAGGCAGACTCCCGCATAGAGTGCAGCCCCCTATTTACCCTAATTTTCCTCAGTCCCAGTATCCATCGGCCTCTGGTGTGATGCCTTCATCTTCAAGTCAGCACCCCCAGCAGCCGTGGAATCCAACACCAGTCATAAACCCCTACAACCCGCCTCAAATACATTATCCTAACCCGTCACGTCCGCCTCCGCAGTATCCCGCACTCCTTGCTCCCCCTCAGTACGCGGCGTATTCTGCGCCCCCACCATTGGCTGCATTACCTCCGCCGGCTCAGTTGGCACCTGCAGACAATGATATTCAAAATAAAATCCTCCAAGAGGTACGGGCTCTGGCCTCTGGGTATCATACCATATTTAATGACATGACAATAATGAAGAAGAAGCAAGCCCAGATGGTTCCTTCCAAGGAGACCGTATCCTCCTCCAGCGCTAACGAAAGATCAAGCCGCACAAGCTCAAAGGCACCCCCCTGCAAGAAATGTTCCCATTGAGGATCAACCTGGCACTTCTGACCAGGTCGACTGGTGCTCCACGTGCAACAATCCAAACTCAGAAGAAGGGGTACACGCTGCATCAGCATTACCTCCAGACCCTGGAAGGTAGCGCCATAGAGGACGAATTGTACATGATCCTGGGCGATGAAGGCAATTTTGCCATCCCAGAAGAAGATCCTGCTTTGCTCCTGACCAAGGAAGGCAAAAATCCTGTTGAAGCTACCGCGGGCCAAGCAAAGCCATTAAAGGTATACGCCAGAAGAGAAAAGGCGCAACCTGTTGGGCTACTGTTGTCACATTTTGCACGGGGTGCAATGTCTTCAATATTGTAACAGTGCTGCTCTTCTTTTCCTCCTTCTTCCATTTTCCTTCTTTCTCTCCCTTTCCTTTTCTTTCCCGCATTCTTTTTCTTTCCCCCCTTTTTTCATGGAGTCCCCAGTTGATTTTTCAACTTTCCAGCAAGTTACCCTGAAAATGGCTAAGTCTGGGTGCGAAGTTCGCACTTCGCCCAGTCTGGGTGCGAAGTGCGCACTTCGCCCAGTTTTGGTGCGAAGTTCGCACTTCGCCCAGTTTTGGTGCGAAGTCTGACTTCGCCCCACTTTCTGGCGCACCTTGCCTTAGCGAGCGGCGAGGTCAATGAAGAAGAATGTTAAAGTGCCGGAGCGAGGTCCGTACGTCGGCGGACACCGGTGTCCACTGTGCGCGGTCCGACTTCTCGGCGAGAATCGGAATGTGCCCTTGGCGGGTGTGCGGTGGGGGAACAAACCCGGAGTTTTACCAAGACGTAAAGGTCTTCCCAAGCTGCCTTGTTTTCTGCCCGCGCATCCCAAGGAGTCCCGATCCCAAGCAAAGATGTATAGAGCTGCCCTCTAAGGCGGGCATGTGTCCTAGACATAACCCATCATCGGACAAGTGTCCGGCTTTGGGATTTGAACCAAGGCTGCCGACCAAAAGGGATAAGCATGGGCTGCACTGCCTGTGCCAGTAGCCTCATTCAAAGCTGATCTGAGGTTTCACCTGCTCCAGCTACCGGCGAACACTGCCGACTTGAAGATTCTATCCAGCACTCCGCCACGTAGCTATCCAGCTCCCAGGATGACCATGCTTGCGGGTACAGTACCTGTCCGACAAAAGGTCGGCATTTGCGGCTCTTTCGCCGCTTACGTCGGCTTATGTTTGGCGGGACTCTGTGCCCATTAATGTAACGGGTGGGACTCGGGCTATAAAAGCCCATCTTGAATTCATTGTAAAGGGTGGAAGGGGAATGTTTGTTAGGGAACTACGTGCTTACTTGTAACCATGCTTACGCATATAAATACAATCTGTATGCACGGTTACGTTCTACCGCTTTTATTTCTTATGCTTATGCTTTACGCGATTCCGTGTCATGGCTTGTTGATTCACTTCGGCATTTGATGGTCGGGCGCCTTTAGCATTATTTACGTACTTTTAATTTTTCGTATAATAGATGTGGTAGCGGTTCCATCGATTATGTGTGACGTTGCTGGCCCGTATCACGGTGATTGATGCGATCCCTAGCTTGTTAGTTCCTTGTAGGGAATGTTTGCTAGGGAGCCATTGAGGCTGTGCGGTTAAACTCTCTACCTAACACATATACACGCTCACGATATCTCTAGGTTTCTTGTCTACCCACAGTCGGTGTACGTATCCGGTGATTGATGCGATCCCTACCTGTTAGTTCCTTGTAGGGAATGTTTGCTAGGGAGCCATTGAAGCTGTGCATACACTGCTTGTGTATCGGCAGTACGCCTAGGTTTTGCGGTTCCTTGCCATACTTTGTGTTTGTATGCAGTAAGTAGCGGTGATTGGTGTGTTCCCGTACTGTTAGTTCCCCCCACCAACCTTTGGACATATTTGTAATCTCTTTCTGTACATTTGTCTCTTTCTGTACATTTATTTCTTTCCTGTTCCCTTTAGCTTAAATCAGAAACCCCCCCCCCCAAAAGGAGCCGGCCTTCTCCGGAGATTGGCTCGGAAGGCATCTCTTCCTTCCGGCCTTTCATGCGGGTGGGCGAATCTGGGCGCATTAACCCAAAATCCTTTCCTCATGGCAGATTCGTAACCAACAGTTTCTCTGGCACGCCCGGTGGGACGCTTGTCCCACGTTTTAAAGAAAGAGTACCCGTTCTGTCTCCACTTAGCGCAACAGTTTTTCTGCTACGCTCGGCGGAACTCGGGTCCCACATCTGAAGAGAGATTTTCCGATCCGTCTCCACCGGCGGCGACGGTTCTCGAGCTCTCGGTGAGACAAGGAAGTTTCTCACCCCCGACGGAATTGAAGCACCGGTGTTCGCTTCATTGCTGTTCCAAATCCGAACACCTGGCGACTCTGCACGAACAAATCTTCTGAGTCCGAAGACCGGTCCCGTCACCTTCATGCACACGAGAAGGTGGCAAGCAAGAAATCCGAGAAGCCCGCCTGAGTTCTACGAACTGGACATCAACGCTCGAGGCGAAGTTCCCAGGCTGGCTGATCCGCGAGCTCGTTTCGACGAAGCCGAGGCTGAGATCCAAGAAGAGGCCGAAGCTGAGGTCGGAGGAGCCGAGTACGAAGTAGAAGAGGCTGAGGAAGAGGAAGTTCCTGCATCCTCGGAAAGTACCGACACTGAGTACACCACCGACGGCGGAGAAGAAGAAGAAGAAATGGCTGCTCAACAGCCGAATGACGATGATCTCTTCCCGGCGGTGGACTCTACGGGGCCCTTGGCCTTGGTCGGTCAGCAAGCTGTTCCCCCTGCTGCTTTAAAGTCTATTCCCACATACGACGGCTACGGTAAGACGGCGTACGAGCACATCCAGGACATCCTCGCCACGGCCTGCATCGCATACAATCACCGATGAAAGTGTGAAGACCCGTCTGCTGGCCCTTTCCCTGAGGGGAAAACTTCTCTATTGGTGGAGATCGCTGCCAGAGGGATCCATCACAGGGTGGCCCTAGCTTGCCAGGAGACTCGTAAAAGGATGCAACGAGTCTGCTGATCCTACCTCTTTACTGCATCAGTTCCAAGCTATCCAGAGACATCCTCAAGAGGAGGTGTCTGATTTCAACATCAGGTTTGCGAGATCCTGGAAACGGGTACCTCGCGAACTTCGGCCTTCAGCTGGCATGGCTGCTCATTACTATCTGAGGTCTTTCAACTCAGACATATGCCTGCTGCTGAAGATCGCCAGGATTGACGAGTTTCCTGCTGTCTGTCTGAAGGCTGCCCGACAAGGCTGAAGGCGACATTATCTCCATTGGCGAGGCTTCCGTCCGAGTGCGGGAGCCGATTCATCCCGACTTCCCTAGATCGCGGTATCCTTCCGCTTACGGTGGTTCGCCGTCCACTTACGGGCAGCAACCCCGGCAGCAGTGGAATCCGGCGCCGGTCATAACTCCTTATGGCCCGCCTCAAATGCATTACCCTCATCCGCCTCCTCCCGCTCCACACTTTCCAGCGCTTCCTGCTCCCCCGCAGTTCGCGCCTTATTCTAACACTCCCCCATTGGCCGCTTTGCCTCCACCGGCACAGTTGCCGCCTCCTGACAGCAGCATCCAGAACACGATTCTACAAGAAGTGCGGGCTTTGGCCTCCGGATATCATGCCATGTCCAATGACATGACCGCTATGAAGAAGAAGCAGGCCCAAATGGACCTCGCTCCTAGAAGGCCGTATGCGCCACCGGCGCTGACAAAAGATAAAGCCCCGAGAGAACCGGCCCGCGAGGCGTCCGCCTCCGAGGAATCCTTTGCTATAGATGACCCACCTGGTCCTCCCGACCGGGTCAGGCGGTGCACTACGTGCAATGACCCGCATTCGGAGGAAGACCGCACTTTGCACCAGCACTACATCCAGACCTTGGCCGGCAGCACTATAGAAGATGATGAGCTGTACATGATCTTGGACGGCGAGGCCAATTTTGCCCTGCCAGAAGAGAATCCAGTGACGCCCGCCAAGGAAGAAAAGAAAGCTGCGGACGCGGCTAAACCTTTGCAGGTATACGCAAGAAGAGAAAAACCGCAGCCCGACGGGCTGCCACCGTACAAGCGGCTGTGGCCTTACACAGCCCAGGAGAAGGCGTCCAAAGATAAAGCTCCCGCTAAACCTTCTCCGGCAAAGGCTGCTGCTGTTCCAGCTAAGCCTCCAGCAAAGGCCCCAACTCCCGCTAAACCTCCTGTACCTCAGCCCCCGTGAAACCAAAGAACAAGCCCGGGGAGAAGGCTGAAGTACCCGTCTCGACCAAGAGACGGCGAGTTGAGGCCACCCAACAGTACCGGACCAAGTATGAGCCGGCTAAACCAGCAGGAGCTAGTACCTCGGGCTACAGCATTGTAGACGAGTTGAAGAAGACTCTTCCCAGAATCAACATGTACGATGCTCTTCTGCTCCCAGGCCAGGTTGATCTGCTGCAAGAATCACTGAAGAACATGAAGAGCGGCAAGCAGATGCAGCCTGCTGTCCTGGTTCAACCTTTGACGGTCTCCTGCCACTTGGGAAGAGCAGGACCGCCACCCTTTTATCCGTCTTTACGGATGCAAGGGCACATAGTTCTCAAGCTGCATGGTGGATTATGGTGCTTCCTCAACTGTGATGCCGAAGGCCGTCTGCGATGAGATCGGGATGGAATACACACGGAGCAGCCAAGGCGTGCTGCAATTAGACGGCACCCCTGTCAAGACAGTTGGTGTCATAAAGGACATCCCTATCCGACTGCACAAGGCTCTCGACATCGTGGTCATCCAAGAGGTCGTGATTGTTGACCTGGAGCCTTACTTCGGCATGTGTCTCTCTCGGGAGTTCACTGCGAAGTTGGGCGGGTACCTGTCTCTAGACTATTCACACATGGAAGTGCCCTTCAAAGGAAGGAGGCTGAAAATTTTCAATGAGAAGCCTTCCCCTTTTCTAGTGGACAAGATACCGGAGGAGAGATGGACTGCATGGTCCAGTTGTCAGAGGAAGAAGCGGTGACGATGGAGCGACCGAGCAAGCTCTCGAAGTGCTACAGCTTGAAGACGAGTTCTCGTTGCGGGACTTCAATGCCGTAATCGGGACAGAGCAGGGCTGTTACTCCATTAAACAGCCCGAGGAGCTTGACCTGTCAAGTGCGAAAGAAGTAGGACCTGCACCCGAAGAGCTGTGGAAGCTTTTCTTTGACGGTGCGCGATGCAAGAATGGCGCCGGTGCAGGGGTACTCCTGGTTTCCCCGACCGGGATCCAGAAGGACTATGCCTACAGGCTGGCCTGGAGCTGTACTAATAATTCGGCGGAATACGAAGCCACTGTGCTTGGGTTTGCGAAAGGCGGAAAGGCTCGGAATCAAGCATCTCCAAATTTTCGGAGATTCGAGCTAGTGTGTCATCAAGTTATGAATAAATGCGCGTCTAAGCATCACTATCTTAGAGCGTACCGCAATCGGGTGCGGGACTGATGGAATCGTTTGACTCATTGAATGTTAAGGCAATATCGCGTGAGAGAAACAAGCACGGCGATATTACGGCGTCTGTTGGAGCCGAGTGCGTTCGGTGAAGACGTCGTCCGAAGCTGAAGCCGGTCCGCACCATTTACGGGCCTTACGTGCACGATAGGGATACCTTACGCGGGTATTCAGCTGTGACGAGGAAATCGTCACATTCTTGGTTAACGAAGTGTGTGTAATCGAAGGTAGAGACCCTGATGACGAGCAATATGAGGGGTTGATACAGTTACGGAATAATCACGTCCCAAAAGGACTGATTACATTAGAGAGTCTCTTTGATCGGAATGACGAGCGATATCCCACGGGATCAAAGTAGACCCGAGGCGGTATGCTGACACGGAACTCGAACCTGGTAAATCTATCAAGGTCGAAACAGACTGCACGTCGGAGGAGCTGGGACAGATTAGATCACTGTGCCAGGAGTTCCCCGACATCGTGGCCTGGTGCTACGAGGATTTGAGGGTATGACAGAGCTGTCATCCAGCATACCATTGAGCTAGAGGATGGCGCCAAGCCATTCCGAGCGAAACAGAGGAGCCGTAAATCCAAAGATTGAGGCCATGATGAAGACCGAGCTCTTGAAGATCTTTGGAGGCCAAGATCATCTACCCCATCAAACATTCATCCTGGGTCGCGAATTTGGTGCCGTGAGGAAAAAGAATGGCGACATACGTCTCCGTGTCGACTTCAGAAACCTAAATCAGGCTTCCCTCCGGGACCACTATCCGCTTCCCCAAATTGACCAGATTCTACATATAGTTGCTGGAGCCCAGAGATTTTCACTTTTAGATGGATTTTCCGGCTACAACCAGATTTGGGTCAAAGACGAAGACCAGCATAAGACGGCGTTTACCACGAAGTGGGGGACGTTCGCCTATCGGCGCATGCCGTTTGGCTTATCTAATGCTTGGTGCCACGTTCCAAAGGGCCATGGACTTGGCCTTCAGAGAGCTGCTCAACAAGATTATTGTCATCTACCTCGATGACATGATTGTTTTTCTCTCACCGACGAGAAGATCATGTTTCGCACCTGCGGCAGATATTTGAAAGTTGTCGAGAATTCGGCATCTCCATAAACCCGAAGAAGTCTGTCTTCGCGGTAAAAGAAGGTAAGCTGCTGGGACACGTCATCTCCGAGGAAGGCCTCGCCATTGACCACGACGAGAGCGAAGCCCTCGTTCGCTTGCCGGCCCCCATTGACAAAAAAGGGCTGCAGTCCTTCTTCGGTCAGATTAACTTCGTGCGGAAGTTCATCCCGGACTTCGCACGAGTGATCAAGCCTATGGCCGAACTGTTGAAGAAAGATACACCTTACGAATGGACTGATGAGAGAGAGCAAGCCTTCGAGGAAATCAAGGCCCGAATTGCACAAGCCCCGGTGTTGACAAACCCGGACTACTCTAAGGACTTCATCCTGTATGCAGTGGGAGAACCCGAAAGTTACGCTGCAGTCCTGACTCAGAAGGGAGACGACGGTGAGGAGCGCCCCATTGCGTTCCTAAGCCAAGTGATTTTGCCGCACGAGGAGAAGTACAATTTTATAGAGCGGCAGGTCCATGCTTGTCATGAAGTCCCTTCGAAAGTTCAGGCACTTTGTCTCCCCGGAGCAAGACCACTTGTCTTTGTGATTCACCCCGATGTTCGCAGTTTCATCTTGCAAGGAGAACCGGGTCACAAGAGAGCGGGATGGATTGCCAAGATCCGGGAGTTCGACATTGAAGTGCGGCCCACCAAGCTTATCGGAGGCCGAGCCTTGTGTCGGGAATTGGCCCGAAGCGGCGTAGCCGGCATCTCCGCTTTGTAAGTGGGAGGACACGGCGACACGCATCTACCTAGCCGACTCCTTATCGGAGGGGAGTGATTGGACAGATGAACTGGTGAGATATTTCTGCACCGGAAGATGCCCCGATCACCTGAACGCCTCACAACGAAGGAGATTTCGGCTAGGTGCACTAAGGTACACTCTTCGCCCCGAGGGGCTTTACTTCAAAAACATTGACGGCATCCTGTTACGGTGCGTCATAAAATCTGACCAGCCTAGGATCCTCGGAGAGTTTCATTCCGGGATGCCTGGGGGTCACCATTCTTCAAGGCCAACGGCCTTAAAAATAATAAGGGCTGGGTACTATTGGCCCACTCTGTTTGCAGACGCGCATGCGGTCTGCGCCAAATGTGATCAATGCCAGAGGTTTGCTGGCAGAAACAGAAAAGCACCCCTGCCCCTTCAACCGATTCAAGCCGAAGCTCCATTCCAGCAATGGGGTCTAGACTTCATTGGGGTGATTTCTCCTAACTCCTCCGCCGGCCACAAGTTTATTCTCACAGCTACTGACTATTTCACACGGTGGACGGAGGCAATCCCGACCAAGAACGCAGACCAAGAAACGGTCATCGGATTCATTGAGAGCCTGATTACCCGCTTCGGGGTTCCAGAGTCGATTGTGACAGACAACGGTCCGGGATTCGTAGGCGCTGTACTCACGGAGTACACCAGCAGACTTGGCATCTATCACAAGATGTCTTCTAATTACTACCCGCAGGGGAACGGCCTTGCCGAGTCTACTAACAAGAACCTCTTGAAGATTCTCCGGAGGACCATTGAAAGAAACAAGCGGACTTGGCACTTGCTCCTGAACCGGGCACTGTGGGCGGACAGAGTTGCGTTCAAGAAATCCCTCAGAACGTCCCCCTACGCGCTCGTCTATGGCAAGGAAGCTGTTATGCCATCACACATCGAGATCCCCGCCCTGTGGATGATTGACGAAGACAGGAGCAGCGGAGACCCGGTGGACGACAGATTGTGCCAACTCCTGCAGTTGGAAGAAGACAGGGAAAGTGCATACCGGGCCTTCGCGGATCACATTACAACCACTCAAGGCTGGTTTGCAAAGGCACCATTGCCCGAGTTTTCGAAGTCGGGGACACGGTGCTTGAAGTGGGACTCATACAAGGCAAAGCCGGGTAATCACGGAAAGTTTGATGCTCTCCGGGAGGGCCCTTATCAGATTGGCCGGGTGAATCAGTTCAATGCCTACATACTTTCGGATATGGAGGGTCAGCTCCTCCCTATCCCCGTCAACGGGTTCCACTTAAAGCTCTATCGCTGTTGAAGGTGCCCGAGTGGTCCTTCCTTGTAAAAATTCTCCCTTATGTTTTTTATTTTTCCCGGCATGTACAGTTTCCAGTTTTAGCTTTCAATTCGTTTTTCTTCTTTTTTTGAGCTTAATTGCGGCATGGGAGAGAAAGACGGGCTTCGCATCGAAGTCTGTCGTTGCCCCTCAGGAGGGGCGAAGTTCGGCTATGCAGAGAAAGAAAGGAGGAAAAAGGGCGAAAAATTGACTAAGTGTTGGGCGAAGCCCGACCCGCGACGAAGTCGGACTTCGGCCCGGCCGAAGTGCGAAGTTCGATCAAGGAAAATGCTAAGGCACACTAAAGGGAAGCTCCGCGAACTTTGACTGAAGTGCGCATTGCGCATACCTTCCGTGCGAAGTACGCACTGCGCGCAATCTTTGCGCGAAGTGCGAACTTCGCAGCGAGGACCGACTTCGGCCAGCGCCCGTGCGAAGTGTGCACTGCGCTCAACTCTCGTGCGAAGTGCGAACCGCGCGAAGTTCGCCTCGCACCAAGCTTCGGCCGAAGTCCGAACAAAGCCCCAGCGTCGCATTGCGCAGTCCGTCTAAAGATCAAAGGCGGCAAAGACCCAGATCGCGCCCAAACCTTGGGCGCAGCAAAAAACAGAGGTAGAACAGTTCAAGCACGCGCCTCGCGCGAAGTTCGTACTTCGCCCGAAATTCGGGCGAAGTCCGACTTCGCCGGCGAGGTCGGGCCGTGCCCAACTTCGGGCGAAGCCCGGCTGCGCCTAGTTTTCCGGGCCAGTATTGGGACGCGGTTTAAAAAATAATAAAAAATTCAAAAACCCCAAGCTGGGCCCAAGGCGCGTTTGCACTTGTTTTAATGTGGGTTTCCGCACCGAAGGTTTTGTCTTGATCAGTGTGCCCAAGTGGTGGCAGCAACGTCAGCCATGGTGCAGTCTCCAACGCCGAATTAATGATTGCACGTTTTTCAAAGGAAAATGCAACAAAAGAAGCATGGCACGTCTGCCAGGGCGCGTTTTTTCCGAACATTCTCCTGCGCAGCCACCAAAGATCTTAACTCAGCCGACCTACCCCCTCCTGCGTTGCATTAATGGCGCTGTTTTTATCTAGAAAAGGGGGTCAGAAGCATGCAAACATTCCAGATTGCACAGATTATTCCTCGGACAGTTCAAATTATTCCTGTGATAGCGAAATTTGTTGCAGACAGCCTGAACCTATCATTATTGCTGATTCGGAGAGATGGACAAAGGAAAAAGGCCCGTGTCGGCGCAGTCCAGTGAAAGCAGCGAACCAGGGGATTTGCCGCGGCCGGGAGTTTTCAAAGGCGATCCCCCGCCAGAGAAAAAGTCAAAGTCCCGGACGAGGAAGGTACGGCGTGGGCAAGCCCCACCACCTCCGGCGAATTACAGCGAGGATATGTGGACGGCTTGTTTTCCATGAGCCTGACTCAGCTGCGAGCAAATGTGGAGAGCCGGGGCGACAAAGTTTCGCCCTCCCACCATTTCGGAGCGGCGTACAAATCAAATCTCTTGATTCATGTGCCCTCCTGTCCACCAATGCCGGAGGTGATAGACTTAATTGTCGGACACTATAAACCGGCTTCCGGCAAATCTGCGGTTCCAGCGGCAAACCCTTGTTCGCCTCTGCGCGAGGAGGCTGTGCGGCCGGCTTTCGCCCCGGGGCTGGAGTATGACTCCGGCACCATCCTCGAAAAGATCGATGCGGGCGAACAAGCGGGACGTTTCACGCACACCAAGCGAATGAGGGATTTCCTCAATTCGGAGCTGAACGCCCGCTTCCCGGCGGACAATGGCCGACTGGCCCCATGCCTTTGACGAAATTTCAGAGCAAGTATCTATATACCATCCTGGCATGGATTCTCGGCTGCGACTCCGACGAGTTGGTACATCCGTACCAGCTGGCGCTGGCAGAATGTCTCCTGTGTGGAGAATCTTACGAACCAGCGGCGCAGCGGAGTGGAAAGCGCCCCATCTCTTTCGACTGGGCAGACTGGCTGGCTTACGCCATCCATTCCAGTCTGCTGAAAATTCAGAAGCGCCAGTCTACCAATTTTCGTTTCAGTTCCGTTCTGGTCTGGCTTTGTTTGTACCATCTGCACCCCCAAATGCCGATCCTGAACCTGAAGAAGGTTAACGAGAAAGGAGAGCCCCAGCCCGTCTATAACTGGACGGATGACTTATACCGGAAAGGGTCCTACTACAAGTTCAACATCCACTTTCTGGGATTCGTCATGTCAGTCTTCACCGAAAGTGAAATCCCCCGTCCCCCGAGAGAAATGACGAGCGCTTTGATAAATCAAAAGCTCGGGGACGTTTTCAGGCTGACGCAGGGGATTGTGATTAGAATCTACGGATTCAAGGGCAAACCCTATTTGCTGCCCTATTGGTGTTCAGAGCATCTGTTCGGGATGGAGGTTGCCCGGCAGATGGACTATGTGGAAGAAGAGTTCGGCCTAGGGAAGAAGAGAGGACAGATTTTTCAATATCCTCTTTCCTGGGCCAACGTTGAGATTACTGAGGTAGGACAGCATGTCTACCTAGAACAAGAGTTGTCCCGGGTTGGCCTGGTTTTGCTGCCGCAACGCTGGAAGTATGACCCTCATGGGATAAGGGCAAGGTTCACACATTTGTGCCCCCGGGATATAACCGAAGACAGATGCGACGTGGTCCATGTGGACCTTGACTAGGAAATCAAATTGATGGAAGCTTCTCCTCCCTGGCAGGATTTCTACTGCGAGGAGGTGACATATGACCCCAAGCGAAACCCGGACCACCACTTCTCGTCTCCGGGGTTCAAAAAATTTCTATCCAAGATTGCAGGCCTTAACTGGTCTAAAGAAAAGATTACCGAATGCTGGAAGATGAGATGCCGCACGCGACACGATAAATCCACAAGGAGAAACTTGGCCGTAGATGACGACTTTTCGGTTCTCTATGACCAGCATCATGACAGCTGGCGGCCGTTCGCATATCAAGGTTACGTTCCCCGAGGCCCATTTGAAGATTATAAAGGAGGGTCTCCTCCCAAGCAATTGTACACTTCAGCAACTGCCGGCGCGAGGCCCGACAAGTACCCGAGTTGATCCAATGCAGCCCGTGGCTCCCAAGGCGGCGCCTGAAAAGGCAAAAGAGTTAGTCAAGGCAGCGCCGAGGCAATCCCTCAGGCAAGAAAAGCGCCAGCGCCGCCAGAAAGCAGACCGGTCGCGGCAGACATTCTGCCAGTCAAACCCCGGTACAAGTTTACCGTGGGAGCATCAGCGCCTGCTGCACCTGCTTCGTCTCCTTCCCCTGATCCGACAGTTGTTCCAGAAGAAAAGAAGCGGAGGAGAGTTGAGAAAATCAGGCGACCCTAGCACGATAGTGCGGCGACCGGTTGCGAAGCCGCGGCCGCGTCTGCCGCCGCGAGAGCGGTCCCTACAGGCGATCCCAAGCCAGCCCGCCGAGACAAGAAGCGAAGACATCCACCCGGCATCGGCTCAGGCGGAGCCCGCAGGTACGTTTGCTGCCCCTGTCTCCTTAGTCTCACACAGTCCTACCCCCACTCCGTCTCCCGCCCAATCTGGGCGAGCCATGACCACATCCTCCTCTCCGTCTCCGCGTCCTTCTAGCGGCCCCCATTCTTTCGATCAGTTTGCTCAGAACCCTAACGTCTCTCTTTCTCTGAGCACAACTCCAAACCCTTCGCCCGAGGTCAGTGCTGAGGCTGTCCGTTCACCGTCACATCCTCCACCTCAGCCGCTTCAAACCCTCGCAGTGTCAGCCGCTCCCATTTCCATTTCCCGGTCGCCCCCACAAGCGACCGATTCTTCCAAGGTCTGTCCGGTTCCTCCTGATCCCATCCCCGCAGGAGAGACGTCTCAGCAGAACCCTAGGCTGGGGGAACCAGATTTTATGGACGACCTCCAGAACACAGATGACTTGCCTCTGGCAACGAGAGCCGTAGAATACCCTGTTTCCTTCCTCCAGAACTTGAAGCGAAGGAGACATGAAGAGATGGCCGCCCCGGCAAAACGCACCAAGTACGATTTCACGAGGAGAGTGCTTACGACAGAAAAGATAATCCCTAAAGTGAAGAAGCCTCTCCGAGAAATGACCAGGGGCGGACTACGAGCTCCAGGACAAAGGAGAAGAGCTTTGACGACATCAACAAAGCGGTATGAGATTCGAGACAATCATGCGCAAAGTCGACAATCTCTTTGTCAAGAGTACGGAGGAGCGGGGAAGAACTTTTCGCGTTGCGGGACAAAGTAAGGCAACTTGAAGAGGACCTATCTAGGTCCAACGAGCAGGCTGGAAGAGGCGCGGCAAGAAACGAGATGAACTCAAAGCCCGGCTGGCCGCTTCTCGACAACGAGGCCGCAACCGGAAAGAGAGCAGCCTCGGAGCAGATTTCTCGGCTCCAGGAGTCTTTGAAGCAGGCGCGATCGCAGCTTGCAGAGAGAACATCTCAAGCGGCTGTCTTTTCGAAGACAAAGGTTAAGGAAATGAGGGCTGGTTTGCTGCGGGAATGCAAGCCCCATACCTTCAAGGCGATGGCGGTCCTGGACTTCGCATCCAGGATTCAAGAAGTTTCTGCCCAGGGAAAGCCTGTGGTAGAGGAGGCCGAGCGCCAGGCGAAGCAATGGCTAGACCTGGCGGTTAGTCTTCAGGAACGCGAGCGCAACGGCGTCCATTTTTCCCCCGTGTCCTCATTCGCTGCAGAATGGGCAGGTGCAAGGGTGACCTTGCACAAATATTTCAGAAAAGTTGAAGAGGTGAGAGTGGCCAGACGAATGCTTGATGCATTCGGACATGAAAGAGATATCTGTCTGGCCCCCTTTCACGCTCTTTCAGAACTTGGGTGCCCAAGTTTTGTTGAGAATGGTGAGCTCCTCACCCTAGATCGGGTAAAAAGAAATTGGCAGTCCTTCGAAGCAGACACAGCTGAAATTGATAGCTGGACTGAGCCAATTCAAGATAGTCAGGTCACTCAGATGGTGTCCAGATATTCCAGGATCCGCTCCTATTTTCAGGAGTTGGAAAAAAGATACCACACCATCGACCTGCACGCGGTCGCTGCTTTCCACGGAGCATTAGAAGATATAGCTGACCGCAAGCCATTCGAAGCAGAGGCCTGGCGCTCAGCCCAGGTGGCATACACTCGCATGTGCGAGGCAGAAGCAGGAGATGGAGAGCTTTCGGAAGGTGATTCTGATGGGGCAACTGACAAAGATGAATCTGAAGAACAGTTGCCGCAAGGAGAACAGTTAGAGCAGCAAAAGGCAGGGGAGGTAAGTTCCTCTGCACCCAAAGGATGAAGGCATGGATTCTTTGCGCCGAGGCGAGCTCGACACCCCGCGAGCCGCCAGAAATGTTGTCACATTTTGCACGGGGTGCAATGTCTTCAATATTGTAACAGTGCTGCTCTTCTTTTCCTCCTTCTTCCATTTTCCTTCTTTCTCTCCCTTTCCTTTTCTTTCCCGCATTCTTTTTCTTTCCCCCCTTTTTTCATGGAGTCCCCAGTTGATTTTTCAACTTTCCAGCAAGTTACCCTGAAAATGGCTAAGTCTGGGTGCGAAGTTCGCACTTCGCCCAGTCTGGGTGCGAAGTTCGCACTTCGCCCAGTTTTGGTGCGAAGTTCGCACTTCGCCCAGTTTTGGTGCGAAGTCTGACTTCGCCCCACTTTCTGGGCGCACCTTGCACTGGCAGACTGGCAGGTCAATGAAGAAGAATGTTAAAGTGCCGGAGCAGGTCCGTACGTCGGCAGACACCAGTGTCCACCTGTGCGCAGTCCGACTTCTCAGCAGAATCGGAATGTGCCCTTGACAGGTGTGCGGTGGGGGAACAAACCCGGAGTTTTACCAAGACGTAAAGGTCTTCCCAACTGCACTGTTTTCTGCCCGCGCATCCCAAGGAGTCCTGATCCCAAGCAAAGATGTATAGACTGCCCTCTAAGGCAGGCATGTGTCACACAGCATAACCCATCATCAGACAAGTGTCCAGCTTTGGGATTTGAACCAAGACTGCCGACCAAAAGGGATAAGCATGGGCTGCCTGCACCGCCTGCGCTAGTAGCCTCATTCAAAGCTGATCTGAGGTTTCACCTGCTCCAGCTACCAGCGAACCTGCCGACTTGAAGATTTTATCCAGCCCTCCGCCACGTAGCAGTCCAGCTTCCAGGATGACCATGCTGCGGGTACAGCCCTGTCCGACAAAAGGTCAGCATTTGCAGCTCTTTCGCCGCTTCTGTCAGCTTATGTTTGACCGGGACTCTGTGCCCATTAATGTAACGGGTGGGACTCGGGCTATAAAAGCCCATCTTGAATTCATTGTAAAGGGTGGAAGGGGAATGTTTGTTAGGGAACTACTGTGCTTACTGTAACCATGCTTCTACATATAAATACAATCTGTATGCTTGGTTCTGTTCTACCGCTTTTATTTCTTATGCTTATGCTTTACGCGATTCCGTGTCATGGCTTGTTGATTCACTTCGGCATTTGATGGTCAGGCGCCTTTAGCATTGTTTATGTACTTTTAAATTTCGTATAATAGATGTGGTAGCAATTCCATCAGTTGTGTGTTACGTTGCTGGCCCGTATCACGGTGATTGATGCGATCCCTAGCTTGTTAGTTCCTTGTAGGGAATGTTTGCTAGGGAGCCATTGAATCTGTGCGGTTAAACTCTCTACCTAACACATATACACGGCTCCCGATATCTCTAGGTTTCTTGTCTACCCTCGTCAGTGTACGTATCTGGTGATTGATGCGATCCCCTGCTGTTAGTTCCTTGTAGGGAATGTTTGCTAGGGAGCCATTGAAGCTGTGCATACACTGCTTGTGTATCGGCAGTACGCCTAGGTTTTGCGGTTCCTTGCCATACTTTGTGTTTGTATGCAGTAAGTAGCGGTGATTGGTGTGTTCCCGTACTGTTAGTTCCCCCCACCAACCTTTGGACATATTTGTAATCTCTTTCTGTACATTTGTCTCTTTCTGTACATTTATTTCTTTCCTGTTCCCTTTAGCTTAAATCAGAAACCCCCCCCCCCAAAAGGAGCCGGCCTTCTCCGGAGATTGGCTCGGAAGGCATCTCTTCCTTCCGGCCTTTCATGCTGGTGGGCGAATCTGGGCGCATTAACCCAAAATCCTTTCCTCATGGCGGATTCGTAACCAACAGCTACCACCTGACAAGTCAATGTGGCCTCATACAGCCAAAGAAAAGTTTCCCGCACCCAAAGCCCCGTGGTGAAAGCTCCCGCAGCTCAGTCTCCGAACGAAACAAAAGAACAAGCTCAGGAGAAGCTGAGATATCCGTCGCTGACGAAAAGGCAGGGATTCGAAGCCACGCAACAATACTGGACTAAGTATGAGCCTGCGAAAGAAACGGAGGGAGTCAACACTTCAAGCTACAGCATAGTTGACGAGCTAAAGAGGACCCCCGCAAAGATATGTACGAGGCTCTTCTGCTCCCAGGACAAAGTTGATCTGCTGCAGGAATCTTTGAAGAACATAAGCCGACTAGTATGCAAAGTTTTAGTTGTTTTCTTAGTTTAGTTTGTGCAGTGTTTTTTTTTTAGTGTTCCAATAGGGCCATGGGTGCCAAGGGTTTGAGAAAGAGGTTGTTGCTGGGCGAGTGAGTATCAAGAGGACAGCGAGGGTGACTTTGTTGCCCAATGGATAAAGGCCTGGGTCCTCACATTGAGGCGAGCTCAGTGCCCGCGAGCCGCCAGGAATGTTGGCATTTTTGCCACATTAAATTTTTTGATAAACTTTGGCCTAAGTATGGAGCTTTAAAGCGACAAGGAGCATGCGGAGGTGTTCGGGTTTTCGCGGGCCATAAACGGGGGTGATAAAATGGATGAAATGAGCTTTGGATATTTTATCATTGCAGATCTTCTCGCTAGCTTTCCGACTATATATTATAATAGGTGGCCGGATCAACGGATCAAAAGTTATGGCCCCGGGAAGCAGGACCAGGAAGCTCAATTTTGGGCCAGAAAATTGACTAAGTGTCGGGCCCCGCCCGAATGCGCTCATACAAAGGCCCAAAATTTTCTAAGTGTTAGTGTTGCCGCAACCCGACTTCGCAGCAAAGTCGGGCTGCGCCCTTAATTTTGTGCGCACTTGGGGAGCTGACATGCAGAGAGCTGAGCCCAAAATTTGACTAAGTATTGAGTGAACCCCGACTTCGCAGTGAAGTCGGGTTGCGCTCTCAGTTTTGTGCGCACCTGGGCATCAGTGGAGCCCTAAATTTTCTAAGTGTTGGGTGCGCAACCCGACTTCGCAGCGAAGTCGGGTTGCGCCCTCAAGTTCATGCGCAGTTGGGCAACTTATTTGAAAAACGGCTAAGTGTTGGATGAGCAACCCGACTTCGCAGCAAAGTCGGGGTTCGCTCACTTACCTGCGCGCACTCGAGCAAAGAATGTCGAAGCCTGCCCAAAAATTTTCTAAGGCACGGAGGCCTCCCCAACTACGCCACTTCCCCTTTGCGCTACCTGGTTGCGCTCCAATTTTGGGCGAAGTTGGGCAAGAAAGAAAATATGAGCTCCTAAGGCAGATTTTTCCCCTTATCAGATTCCGACAAGTGTCCAGCCTCGAGATTCGAGTCAGAGATGTGACGGGAGGTAGATGAGCGTGAACTGACAGATTGTACCGCATCTGCCCCCATTCAAACTGACTCAACTTCCCACCTACCGGATTTCCACGGAGCTGCCACATTTTTAGGAGGACCTTGCTGCAAGTACATTCTTTACCCGCAGAGGTCAACATCAGCCGCTTTTGTCAGCTTTTGCAGCTTTTGTCAGGTCTGGGATTTTGTGCCCAAAATGTAATCGGGGGGGAAAATTGCGCTATAAATAGCAGCCTCATTTCATTGTACAGAGGTGGAGGGGGGACATATTGCTAGAGGACTCTACTGTGACGGACCACCTTCTAATTAATTCAAAGCATCCTTGGCTCTGCTTCTTGTCTCTGTCTTTTATGCTGCCTTCTGCTAGTATTTCTGCTTCATGTCCATTCATATTTCTGTCTGTCTGAATTATGAATTTTGGATTTAGGCATTGGTGATTATTTGGATCTGGAATACTAAACAGAAGGATACATAGGATAGAATAACAGCTGCAATTTCTGTTACATGCTTTGTTTTAATTGTTGTTGGTTCGGATGCAAATTTGCGATCGTGCTGCTTGTTCTCCCCCCACCCGAAACGCATGATATTTACATCTCTTTCCTGTTCCCTTATCTTTTTCAATCTCTTTCCAGTTCCCTTTACCCCCTTTTTTAATCTCTTTCCTGCACTCTTATCTAAAAACCCCCAAGTAGGTAGGGAAAGGAGTCGGCCTTCTCCGGAGATCGGCACGGGGGGCATCCCTACCTCCCGTCCTTTCAATGTTGGTCTGTGGGTCTAGGGCGCATTGACACACCAAGTCCTTCCCAGGTGGCGGATCCGTGGCCAACAGTAACCAAAAGGTAATACGAAAATAAGCCAAACTAGAGAAAATAATCTAGTGTAGACTACTCTAAAGTGGGATGATGGTATGGCATAAAATTACATCCTTAAGGTTACTTAAAATAGATAATACGAACATGCTAAAAGAAATGATTAAGAGAGAGCTTGAAGTCGAGGTACAACAAAGATAGAAAGCAACTCCAATGGATCAAAGTGTCAACATTAATCTATAGTGAGATCAATAATGCAATCATGGTGTTGATTCCTAAAAAAGGTATGACAATATTTTGATAATTTTCATAAGATAAGCCTTTATAACATGAGTTATAAGATATTGTCAAAAATTATAGCAAATAGATTGAGAGACATTTGTCAGAAATTATAGCAAATAGACTGAGAGACATTTTAGATCGTGTTATCTCAAATGATCAAAGTGATTTTCTTTGTGTTATGCAAATCCTTGAAGCTATAATCATTGCAAAAGAGGCCATGCATTCTCTTCAATCCATTAAAAAAACAAGTAAGCTTTGAAAATTGGATATGAACAAAGCATATGATAGGGTTTGCTATATGATATTATCAGATAATTTAGTTTTAATCAATGTTGATATGAACGGATTAGATGTTATAAAATTCTAAACTATTCCTATTTTATCAATAGATTCCCCACTAGATATTTTGAATCATCCCATGGACTCTATCAAAGTGACTCACTATCTTCTTCTTTGTTAAGTATTCATGTTGAGGCATTGAATAGAGTTGTCTCAACAGAAAAAGTGAAGGGCAAAGTCAAAGGTATTCAGGTTGTGACAATCAATCCCTTTGAATCTCATCTCCAATTTGTTGATGACTCTACTTTTCTAGGTTATCCTTCAATCAACAAGGCCATGGAATTTAAATCAATTTTATCATGCCATGAGAAGGTTTCCTCTCTTTCAGACTGTTTATAGGCATGGTGCTCGTCATGGGAAGTTTTGGGTGGGGAAAAAGATGTGTTAGCCTCTTAGATACAAAATTTGAATATACATATAATGGCCATCTGCAACTGTACTCATATATTTTTTTTAATCCTCAACATTGTTACCCTTTTTGGGATCTAGATTGAGAATTGGTCATTTTTTGGGAGAAGATTAAATTTATATTCTTGATCATTGTATCCACCTACCAATTATTAGGTTCTCTTTTCATGATTGCATCTATTATGATTGCAGAATCCCTTCTATTTCCAATTTGTCTTGTAAACTTAAAAGAATTAAACAAACCAAGGAACTTTATAAAATTCAAGATGCTATCATGACATGAAGCTTGCCTCATTGAAGGTCATATCATCTACTCCCTAATGTATTATCTATGATATATAAGAAACCAGTTTAGTGCATCAATGTGGGTTAATATGCACAAAGGGTTTTATCATACATTATCAGGAAATCTTAAAGTTTTACCAAAAGGCATTGTTAATGTTATGTTGGTAATTCCATAGTGAACTCTTTTGTTGCTTTTGAACATAACTAGAATCCAATATTAAGTTTAAGAGAGATTATTCACCACTGAATTGGTGAGTAGGGGGGAAGCAAGAAGACCCTATGTTGGAAGTCCTATGTGCTGAATTTTATCAGGCATATTCGCATTTTCAGATGCAGAATAAACTAGGTTAAGGGTGGAAGACTGTGGCGAGTTTGTCATAGCTGTTAAGCAGTAAGCTCAAATTCTAATAGGAGCCTGGCCATCGACATCAAACAAGCATCAGCATGATGAACCTTGTTTTCTTGTGCTCATATCTATTTCCTTACTTTGGGATTCCATAGATTAATTAACTGCCACATTCTTTTAATGCCTGAGTGTATTACATGCTAATAATCTCAAAGGGTTCTCTTGTTTCATATGTGTGTAGTACAAGTAAGACAATCCACAAGAAAACATTCTGATCAAGTACGAAAAGACAAAAGATAATTTTGAATTTAAAACCTTGCCATCCTCTAAAACAAGAATCGCACAAGAAGATTATTTTATTCATGCATGATTCCACCCATTCTTTGAATTTGAAAGTTCACCTTGAGGAGACCCATGCATATTCTACAGCATTTTTGCTAACCAAGCCAAGAAGTCTGTAACTCTCTTTTTTAGCAACTCATCAAGAAGAAATCATCCTCTCAAATACCTCAACACTCAAGGGTGTTTTTTTTATTGAATGATATTTATATCTTGCATCCAAACTACTAATGTACTGTACAGTGATTTTTGTAAGATAAGCCTCTGGGTTTTAATCAATATTGATTTGGTGTAACTTCCCTGCATGACCATTTGGCTAAATGGTAATACAAACAAAGCTAATGCGGTGGTTTGCTAGGGAGAAATCACTACATATAAAAAGGTTAAACCCCTTTGAATTTCTATATATTAGCTCCAACCTAACATAAAAGAGAAATTTACAGCAATCACTTACAAAAATAATTATGTATCAAAATTTAAATCAACCACCTTTACACCCCCAATCTCAACAAATTCAGAAGGAAGAAAAGGAAAATTAGAACGAAAGAACCACAACACAAAAATGAAAGATATACAACATTACAAAAAACAAAAAGATTACATACCATAGCCAAAGTAATCTCCTCTTTTCAAGGATAGTTCTAGATTTTTGAATATCTTTGAATCTATAGGAGGAGACACCTCAGCCTACATGATAGAATTTCAAGTTAGGTTTCAATTTAGAAGTAGTTCTTTGATATTAGATGAACTCATCAGGAATAAGTCATAACATGGAATACACACCAACCCATCAGTTTTTCTTAATGACAAAAATTTGAAGTTACTACCAGCAAAATATAGAAATAATTGTTTATCTCACGTAAATCACACCATGGCATGCATACATAAAGCATTCATGTAATTACAATAGTGTAACACAAATATACTAAACAATTAGTTAAATCACGTAGCACATGTAAGGAATTTTAAGACGCTCAACATGACTTGTTTGCATTTTGTATTATTTTTAACTGCTCAAAGCATACATGTGACGAATTTTAACAAACATATATAACAACTGCATATATTTTGGTTCACCTCCAATTCATCTTCTTGACTTATAGCAAAATTGTTCATACCGAAGATTCAATACGCTTTAAAATAATCTCAAGTTGCATTCCACCTGTTCCTTAGGCTGATCAATTACTTTAGAGACCAATACACTATATGTAATCGTTGCCACATTTTGCACGGGGTGCCATGTCTTCAGTTTTTTTTGTAAGGATGCTGCTCTCCCTTCCCTCTTCCTTCTCTCCCTTTCTCCACTATCCCCTTTCTTCCCTGCCATCAGTTTCATTCTCTTATTCCCCCCCTTCTCCTTCTTCTGACAGTTTCTCCAAGAGGGCAAAAGGCCCTAAATTTGACTAAGTGTTGGTATTGTGCAACCCGACTTCACAGCGAAGTCGGGCTGCGCCCTTGATTTTGAGCGCACTTAGGGAGCCAACGTGCGGAGAGCTGAACCCAATTTTTCTAAGTATAGAGCGAACCCCGACTTCGCAGCGAAGTCGAGGTGCGCTCTCAGTTCTGTGCGCACCTGGGCATCAGTGGAGCCTTAAAAATTCTAAGTGTTGGGGGCGCAACCCGACTTCGTAGCGAAGTGCTACGAAGTCGGGTTGCGCCCTCAATTTCATGCACAGTTGGGCGACTCATCTGAATTCAATTTCATGCACAGTTGGGCGAAGTGCTAACTCAGATTCATAGCGAATTCGGGCTTCGCCCCGGAAGAAGAGCATAGTTGAGCAGCCCATCATGGTACCTCCAGAAACGGCTAAGTGTTGCGCAACCAGACTTCGCAACAAAGTCGGTGTTCGCTCACTTACTTACGCGCACTCGGGCACAGAATGTTGAAGCCAGCCCAAAAATTTTCTAAGGCACGGAGGCCTCCCCAACTGCGCTACTTCCCCCCTTGCGCTGCCTGGTTGCGCTCCAATTCTGGGCGAAGTCGGGCAAGAAAGGAAATACAAGCTCCTAAGGCAGATTTTTTCCCTTATCAGATCCTGACAGGTGTCCAGCCTCGGGATTCGAGTCAGAGATGTGACGGGAGGTGTGCGAGGGTGAACTGAATTATTGTACTTAAGTTGCCCTCAGTCAAGCTGACTTGGAGCATCATCCCCACACCGCCACGTAGCTGCCAATCTTTCAGGTGGACCTTGCCGCAAGCATGTTCCATGCCGGCAGAGGTCGACATCAGCCGCTTTTGCCAGCTTTGTCAGCTTTTTCAGTTATTGTCAAGTCTAGGATCCTGTGCCCAACGATGTAATGGGGGGAAATTTACGCTATAAATAGCTCGGCAATATCATTGTAAAGGGGTGGAAGGGGGATATATTGCTAGGGAACCACTGTAGCTGTGCGTTTGCTTCTAAATACAAAATATACTTGGCTCTATTGACTGTTCTTATCTTGTATGCTGCCTTTCCTTAGCATTTCTGCCTCATGTTGTTTATGTTATTGCTTACTGTTATTCTGCTTTACGGATATCGGTATTTAATAGTTAAGTATTCCTGGAATGCAAAGGTAGAGGATACATAGGATGAATGGCATTGATAGTTTCTGCAACGTATTTTGTGTTTAATTGCTGTTAGTAGTGGTGATTGGTTGTTGTTGTGCTGCTTATCCTCCCTACCCATAACAAACACATTTACATTTCTTTCTGCATTTCTAATTTCTTTCCTGCACTCTGAGCTTATAAACAATTGAGAAAACATAGGAAGCCGGCCTCCTCCGGAGATTGCACGGAAGGCATTCCTTCCTTCCAGCCTTTCAATCTGCTGGGCGAATCTAGGGCGCATTACACTAAATCATATCCTAGTGGCAGATTCGTAACCAACAGTTTCTGCGCACGCCTGGTGGGACACGGGAGTTTCCCACCCCAAAACAGAATCGAAGCATTGGTGTTTGCTTCATTGCTGTCAAATCAAAACACCTGGCGACTCTACAAGTACCTGAATATTCTCTGAGTCCGTGAGACCGGTCCAAGCGCCTTCATGCATACAAGAAGGTGGAGAGCAAGGAACCCGGGAAACCAGCATGATCTCTATGAAATCGACATCAACGCTCCTGGAGAGCGCGTAAGGCTGGCTGACTACCAAGCTCACCTAAACTAACTCAAAGCTGAGATTGAAGAAGCCGAGATCGAAGAAGCTGAAGTCGGAGAGGCCGAAATTGAAGAACAGCCTACAACTTCGGACAACACTGATACCGAGTATACGACCGGAGAGGAAGAAGACATGGCTGCCCAACAAAACGATGACGACCTCTTTCCAGCAGTTGACTCCACAGGGCCCTTGGCTCTAGTTGGACAAGAGGTTGTGCCCCCCGCTGCCTTGAAATCCATTCCTACTTACGATGGCTCTGGAAAAACAGCATACGAGCACATCCACGAAATTTTGGCCTTGACTACACTGCACTCTATCACGAGTGAGAGTGTTAAGACCCGTCTATTGGCCCTTTCTCTGAGAGGGAAGCTTCTCTACTAGTGAAGATCTTTGCCAGAAGGAGCTATCACGGGATGGCCCCAGTTAGCAGGCAGTCTCGTAAAAGGATGCAACGAATCTGCTGATCCCTCTTCATTGTTGCATCAATTTCAGAGTTTTCAACGCCACCCACAAGAGGAGATATCAGACTTCAACATGAGGTTTGCGAGGTCCTGGAAGAGAGTACCTCGCAAACTGCGACCTCCGGCGGGACAAGTTGCGCACTATTACCTGAGGTCTTTCAATTCGGATATTTGCCTACTTCTCAAGATAGCCCGGGTCGACACTTTCCCTACCCTATATGAAGCTGCCCAACAAGCATAATTAGACATAATTTCTATAGGCAAACTTCCACATAGAATGCGGCCTCCCATTTACCTTGATTTCCCTCAGTCACAATACCCATCGGCGTTTGGTGTAATGCCATCCTCATCAAATCAATACCCCCAGCAACCATGGAATCCAGCGCCGGTTATAAACCCCTACGGTCAGCCTCAGATCCATTATCCTAATCCGCCACCTCCAACTTCGCAGTATCTCGCACTCCCAGCTCCCCCTCATTACGCGGCGTACTATGCACCTCCACCATTAGCTGCAATACCTCCGTCGACCCGACCGACGCCTGTTGATAATGATATTCAGAATAAAATCCTTCAGGAGGTACGGGCTCTGGCCTCTGGTTATCATACTATTTCCAATGATATGACAATAATGAAGAAGAAGCAAAGCCCAAATGGAGTTTCTTCCGAGGACACCATATCCTCCCCTGGTGCTAGCAAAAGATCAAGCTGCGCAAGCGCAAAGGCCCCCGGCAAGGAATGCTGCCAATGAGGTTCAACCTGGCACTTCTGACCAGGTTAACTAGTGCTCCACATGCAACGATCCACATGGAGAGGAGGGTTGCATGTTGCATCAACATTATCTTCAAACTCTTGCGGGCAGCGCCATGGAGGACGAAGCATTCATGATCCTGGACGATGAAGGCAACTTTGCAGTCCCAGAAGAAGATCCTGTGTCACTCTTGACCAAGGAAGGCAGAAGGCCCATTGAGGCTGCCATAGCCCAAACGAAGCCGTTGAAAGTATACGCCAAAAGGGAGAGGACGTAGTTGGGCTACGCTCTTAATTTTGTACGCACTTGGGGAGCTGATGTGTGGAGCTGAGCCCAAAATTTTACTAAGTCTTGAGCCACTCGACTTCGCAGCTAAGTCTTGAGCCACTCAACTTCGCAGCGAAGTCGAGCTGCACTCTCAATTTTGTGCGCACTTGGGCAATGTCAATGAGGGATATCCAGAAAATGCCTAAGTGTTGGGACCACCCGACTTCGCAGCGAAGTCGGGCTGCGCCCTCAAACTTGTGCGCAATTGGGCAGCTCACTTGAAGACAGCAGTGAAGTGTTGGGCCTGCCCGACTTCGCCCTGGAAGAAGTGCGCAGTTGGACAGCCTATCATGGTGACTCCAGAAAAACGACTAAGTGTTGAGCTGCCCGACTCCGCAGCGAAGTCGCTCACTGACCTGCGCGCAGTCGGGCAAAGAACGTTGAAACCTGCCCAGAAATTTTCTAAGGCACGGAGGCCTTCCCAACTGCGCTACTTCCCCCTTGCGCTGCCTGGTTGCGCTCCACTTTTGGATGAAGTCGGACAAGAGAGAAAGTATGAGCTCCTACGGCAGATTTTTCCCCTTATCAGATTCTGAAAGGTGTCCAGCCTCGAGATTCGAGTCAAAGATGTGATGGGAGGTGTGCGAGCGTGAACTGACTTATTGTACCTCAATTGCCCCCAGTCAAGCCGACTCGAAGCGTCATCCACTGCACTGCCACGTAGCTGCTAAGTTTTCAGGTGGACCTTGCTGCAGAGGTCAACATCAAACGCTTTTTGCCGCTTTTGTCAGCTTTGTCAGCTATTGTCAGGTCTGGGATCCTATGCCCAAAGTTGTAATGGGGGGAAAATTACGCTATAAATAGCTCCGCCATATCATTGTAAAAGGGTGGAAGGGGGATATATTGCTAGGGAACTGTTGTAGCTATGCGTTTGCTTCTGAATACAAAATATACTTGCCTCTATTGATTGTCTTTATCTTGTATGCCGCCTTTACTGAGTATTTCTGCCTCATATTGCTTATGTTATTGCTTACTGTTATTCTGCTTTTTGGATATCGGTATTTGATAGTTAAGTATTCCTAGAATGCAAAAGTAGAGGATACATAGGATGAATGGTGTTGATAGTTTCTGCAATATGTTTTGTGTTTAATTGTTGTTAGTAGTGGTGATTGGTTGTTGCTGTGCAGCTTATCCTCCCCACCCGGAACAATCACATTTATATTTCTTTCTGCATTTCTAATTTTTTTCCTGCACTCTGAGCATAAACCAAATTGAGAAAACATACGAAGCCGGCCTCCTCCGGAGATTGGCACGGAAGGCATTCCTTCCTTCCGGCCTTTCAATCTGTTGGGCGAATCTAGGGCACATTACACTAAATCCTATCCTAGTGGCATATTCGTAACCAACAGGACCCTACAGTGAGCACTCTACTCTTGCAAATACAAGGGCGACAAATTTACAGAACTCCACGTGAGCTATTGTGTTGAAGGAGGCGGCCACAGTGGAAGCATTGCATCGACGAAGACTCAATGCAACGAAGGAGAGCTCAAATCTGTAGTGGAAGATGGTGAGGCCTCTTGTGGTTGAAACCCCTCCCACCACGATCTCCACTCCAATGATATGCATAGGTGGATTCGATAACTAAATTGTCGACAAAAAGGCATAGGTGGCTCCGCAACAACAATCGCTGCAGCAAACAAAGACACGTGGAAAATTTAAACAACTACAACACTCCTTTCTACCTCGACAAGGATGACTCCTCACAAGCGCTCCATAAGCAAAGAAGGCATGATGCAAGCAGTCACTGTGTGATTTGTTTGCAACCGACATTGAGTGGGGCAAATCACCATTACAATCAATGTCGAGCCCGAAGTTATCTATCGTCCTTCTTCCTGCACATTCAATGCCAACGTTGATCTCGCCCAGATATTCTACTATACCCAATCGATCCACAAGGTGGAGGTTGATTTACCAAAGGTCAACGGTCCGAGTCGACGGTATGCACAAAACCCTCCTCTGGACCTCCACCCGTATCTACCATAGCCAACAACTAGCAGACTATGGGGCACATCTAAGAGGACAAAAATCCCTATCGTTAAAACATGGCAAGAGGTGCCAAAGGTCTATTTGGTAGGTGGAGCGAGTAATGCAGCAGGTCGAGGGTCAACAGCAACAAACATCATGCAAGAAGAGGTCACAGCCATATCGGACAACGTCATCGCAAACGTAAAGGAGACAAAATAACGATGTTTAAATATTTGCTTACCCCACTTCCATACTTGACGAGCGGGTCTGATCAGCTAGCTAGCGTGCGGGGTGTAAGTGTTTTCTACCCTACGTCTCAATTTTGAACTTGCTGCCTTACCAATTGAAAAAAAAAATTCTTTTCAAGCCTTAAACTTAGGCACTAATTTAAAAAAAAAAAAGAATGGCGCTTTATTATTTATAAAAAAAGGGTATTTTTTATTTTTAAAAAAACACCAATTATTTTTTTCAAAAGGGGGGTGCCATTTTATTAAAAAATAAATAAAACTTTTTTGTTAAAAAGAGGGCATTTTTTTTTATAAGGCACCTATTTTATTGCAAAAAGGGAGGGGTTTTCTTTTATAAGGGTGATTTCATCATTCTTTTTGCAAATCTCAAAATTCTATTTTTGCAAGTGTTGTGATTGTCAAAGGTTCATTTTTGGTGGAGTTGGACACCTTCCTTTATTTTTTGCATTTATATATTTTGCATCTTCGTGCTTAATTGGACTAGAAAAAAAAGGAATTTACAACAAGCGGCATTTCAAACAAAGAAATCACCGTTTTCTCAAACCTTCAAGGTTTGAATCAACGTCCAGTATAAATAGTGCCTCTGGTGGTTGTTTACAAGTAATGTTGTCGCAATTTGCTACTGCGCTTAACGCCTAATATAGCTGCAACAATGATGTCTGGGGTTTATCCCTATAAACCATCAAGGAGAAATAAGGAAGCCTAATATATTATATTCGCTCTATAATTTTCCATAGTCGCTCGACGTAAACCCTAAAATTGAGACTCTCCTTGGAGGTCTCTCTCATGTACGATCACTTTTGTAAACAAGGTGTCAAGACAGGATGAATCACTTTTGTACTGCCTAGTTAAGGTCTCTCTCATGTACGATCGTGTATGTTGAGAGGACTAGCTTCTTCCAGTACCGACGATCACGTATGTTGAGAGGACTGGCTTCTTCCAATACCGACGAGTATATCGAAAGGGCAGTATATCATACCGGTAGTATATTGAAAGGGGTAACCTTTTTTGGAAAGATAACGAACCCCCATAATGTCCTCTCAAAGTGTTTCTCACAGATTCTCAGCTCCTAAAAGGACCCAACTATTCACCATGGAAAACAAATATGCGGACTATCTTGATAGTGGAGAAGCTATGGGACATTGTGGAAAGCACCGGAACACAACCTCAATACGTGGACCAAGCAGAGAAATATGATGAAGCAGATACCAGAACACTGATGCTAATCACCCTTGCTACAACTGATGAGATCCAACCCCACATTTGTGATGCAAAAAACTCTAGGCAAGCATGGGATGCTCTTACAAACATTTACGAAGGGAGGAATCAATCCACAATTCTTAACCTTCAATCCCAACTTCACACATTGTGCGTGGGGGATGGAGAGACTAGAGAGAAATTTCTTTGTAAAATCGTAGAAATGAAGGCCAAATTGAATGCTATGGGTGAAAAAGTGGACGACAAGCTCTTAATTCCAATCATACTTCGAGCTTTACCAGATTGATTTCGAGTGCTAATCACCTCCTTACAAGTCGCCAACCAAGTGGTTTCCTTCGAAGAGTTGGTCAATATGCTCTAATAAGAAGAAGCAACCAACAACTTGAGGTTGAACAATGCATTCATTAGTCAAAAATTTGGGAAATAGAAACCACCACAGGGTTCTTTGAAAAAGGGTTCTTCGTAGAGAATTTCTTCCTCATCCTCATCACAAAAGCAACCTCAGAAGCAATAGAGGTATTGTCATATCTGTGAACAAGGACATGATACCAGATATTGTCGATACTATGTAGCCACACATGGTGATAAAGTCCGTAAACCTTAGCAAAAGTAGTACAGGCCACTTCCCAAACAAAAGCAGCAGAAAGGGCATGTTGCCATTAAAGAGTTAGATTCTGATTTTGATGTTGTCATTGAAGAGACGGATTGAAATTCTAAATAGGCATGCAAGGTGCTCATCACCAAAGCTGCCATCAAAACCAAGGGATGTTTGGTACATTGATTCTGGTGCTAACAAGCACATGACAGGGGACAAAGCACGGTTTGCTACTTTCGAAGCAAAAGAAGGAAAACCAATGACCATCACCAATAATCAAACCTACAAAGTGAAAGGAGAAGGCGATGTTTTAGTTCATCTTCGAGATGGGAAATGCACCATCACAAGCTTGGCCAACAACTTGTTGTCTATGCCCCAACTACTATATTGAAACATGGAGGTTGATTTCAGAGTTGAGAATGGCCACAAGAGGTGTTTTATCACTAAAAATGGTGAGAATATTGCCACCAATTCCTACAAAAGTGGTTTGTTTGCCCTAGATGTCCAATTTGCTCCAAATATAGAACTGTCAGCAACTCCGATTAATGCAACCATCCTTTGGCATCAAAGATATGGGCATATCAGTTTCAGCTACTTCAACTAAGCATTAGATGGTGATCAATCTGCCCAACCTTTCACCAACACTATCAGTCTACTCGAGTTGTTTAGCAGGGAAGCAACACCAAGTACATTTGAGTTGTGCTCTCATAGAGTTGAAGGTCCATTAAATGTAATACACACCAATCTATGTGGACCCATGCAAGCCAATATTGGTGGTAAAGATACTCTCAGTTGTTTGTTGACGACTACTCTAGAAAGATGTGGGTATCCTTCTTGCAACTGAAGTCCGATGCGTTCCAGCACTTTCAATGTTTCAAGCAACGTGTGGAAAAGGAGACTAGATATTCTATTATAGTCCTCCACTTAGATCAAGGGGAGCAATATACATTCAAGGAATTTACAAGGTTTCTTATGCAAAATGGAATAAAGCAACAACTCACTACAACCTATACTCCACAACAAAATGGGTTTGTTGAGAGAAGAAACCATTTAATCATGGAAATGGTTCGTTGCATGCTCACAAGAGCCAAACTAGAGTAATCATATTGGGCTTAAACTGTCACCAATGCAATGTATCTTCTGAACTAAGCACCTACAGAGACACAAGTTACACTGAAAGAAGCTTGGTCTAGGAGGAAGCCTTCCATCAAACATCTCAGAGTCTTCGGAATCAACGCATACATGCATGTGCCAAAGAAAGAGAGGACCAACCTAAATTTAAATCCCTGCCATGCATATTTCTTGGATATGATGATGAATCCAAAGGGTATCGATTGATAGACCTAAAAAACAAGAAATTGCTTATAAGTTCATATGTAGTATTCGATGAAGCAGTTGAGCCAAAGGAAGCCCCTCAAGATGCTACATTTCCCGCTATAAGCATAGAGCTTAATGAGGAAGTCCAAGAAGACATTCCAGTTGTGAATGATGAACCTACAACAATTGCTCCTACACAACAAAGAAAGACTCCAAAATGGGTCCAAAGTATCATCAAAGATGCTAAGCTTGATGCACCTCCTAATGTCACTTCCACTCACCCTCAAACTCACAGTATGGCTCGTTAGGAATTGAATCTGGGTTTGATGTCTTCAGTGATGGAGAATTCAAAACCAATAGCAATGAAGGATGCCCTTAGCTCGCCCCAATGGAAGGCAACAATGGAAGTTGAATATGACTCTCTAATGAAAAATAAAACATGGGAGCTCGTTGATCTGCCTAAAGGAAAGAAGCCCATAGGATGCAAGTGGGATTTCAAAACAAAGTACAAGGCAAATGGATCACTCAACAAATATAAGGCACGACTCATTGCAGAGGGCTATGCACAAAAGGAAGGAATAGACTGTGAAGAAACTTTTCCACCCACAACAAAGATGACCACCATCCGCATTCTCTATGCGATGGCAACACAATTTGGTTGGAAGCTGCAACAAATGGATGTCAACAGTGCCTTCTTGAATGGTGATATTCAAGAAGAGGTGTACGTGACTCAACCAGACGGCTTTGTTGTCAAAGGACAAGAGCAAAATGTTTGCAGACTTGTTAAGTCCTTATATGGGTTGAGGCAAGCTCCTAGAGCATGGTACATCAAAATGGACGAGCATCTATTGCAGCACAATTTCAAAAAAGTCCTTCAGATAGATTTTTGTTACAAGAAAGTTGGATCTAAGATAGTGATACTTGTGTTGTATGTTGATGTTCTATTCATTACAGGCAATTCAAAAGAATTGATAAATGCCGTAAAAATGACTTGAAACGATATTTTGATATGACAAATGTGGGACTTCTACATTACTGTCTTGGCTTGGAAGTTTGGCAGAAGAAAAACCACATTGTGATCACACAGACCAAATATGCCAAGACCCTCCTAGAAAGACATCGGATGACAGACTATGAGCCTAAGGCAACACCAAAGGAGCAAGGATTGCAACTGTCCTGATATGATAACTCTCCTCAAGTATTTGGCATTCTCTATCATCAGGTGATTGGGAGCCTCATTTACCTGACTAACACAAGGTCTGAAATCAGTTTTGTTGTAGGATATCTTTCAAGATTCATGCAGGATCTTAAGGAAAGTTATTGGAAAGAAGCAACGAGGGTACTACATTATGTTCGTGGTACAGCAGAATATGGCCTAGAGTACAAGAAGAATGATTGGTTCTTCTTACAAGGATACACGGACTCAAATTATGTCGAATCATTGGATGATAGAAATCAACATCTAGATATGTATTTTATCGAGGATCTAGGCCTGTCTCGTGGCATAGCAAGAAACAACATGTAGTAGAATTATCGTTCACAGAGGCAACATATCATGCTGCATGAGGATTTGTGTGTGAGGTGATATGGTTACATCACACTATCAGAAATGGACATACGGAAGAAACACCCAACACTATTGAAATGCGACAACCAAGGTGTTTTAAAATTGGTTAAAAATCCAGTATTTCATTAAAGAATAAAGTACATTGAAACTTCATGCCATTTCATTCGAGACCATGTTCAGAATCAAGAAATCCAGCTCTAATACATTTCCACTAACAAACAAATTGCGGATATTTTTACAACGACACTTGCACATGTCAAATTTGAATTTTTTCGCAATTCTCTCTGTTTATCAAATAATGTAATAAGGGACGAATGTTAGGAATTGATTTATCACATTATTTTATTATTATTAGATCATGCATTTTTAGATGGAATTTTAATATTTCTTGCATGTAACGATCTCCTCCTTGAGAATATCGATCTTCTAGTTTGGAGCACTAAAGAATGTATTAAATAGGCGTATGCCTCAATGAATGAATTGCTTCAGTTTTTTGCTATCAGTTTACAATAGCTCCATTTACTTTGCTTTGAACAACCAATTTGTAGAATTATCCTTTTGGTTTACTAAGAATTGGGAGTATTCATTTCCTTTCTAATGACACGCCCATATTAGGGTTAAAATTGCATTGTGGAGATTAGACTTATATATTGTTAACTTAGATATCCAGGTTTAAAATTGTATATTATGTGACCTTTATTTAAATAAATAAATAAATAATATTTGAAACAATATTCACTTGCATTTTGAAATTTAAATGTGTTGAGTATATGATTAGTTTTAAATTTAAAAATAATTAATTAATCTATACATTAATAATTTTATTTATATTATTAAGTGAAATTTTATTCTATTGTATAATGTTAGGTAAGTATTATTCTAAATTAATAACTTATTTTTACTTTCAAAAGCAAAAGATCAATTCTTCATATAGAATGAATTGCTTCAGTTTTTGCTATCAATTTATAGCAACTCCACTTACTTTGCTTTAAATAGTCAATTTGTAGAATTTTCCTTTTGGTTTACTAAGAATTGGTGGTACTCATTTCCTTTCTAATGGCATGCCCGTATTTGGGTTAAAAATTGCATTGCTATTATGTCACCTTAAATAAATAAAAATAAAAAATCTTTAAAACAATATTAACTTTCACTTTAAAATTAAATGTGTTGAGTATATGATTAGTTTTAAATTTAAAAATATTTATCTATACACTAATAAATTGATTTAAATTTTTTTTTTTTTATTTGTGGAAAACATCCCAAAAGGGATGCCACTTTCGGGTAAGACCCAAGGAGGCAGGAGTATCCATTCCGCCAAAAACGCCCAGGACTCGGACCTGGCCTACCACCTTTGACATACTCAAGGAGCAAACAAACACACAAAACCAATTTAAAAAAAGTAAATAAATAAGTAAATAACAACAAAAATAATAAAATAAAATAAAAAACACGCTCCTTGAGTGTGTCAAAAACAAAAGCACAACCAAACACGCACAATAAGATAAAAGAAACCACAACACGAACCACCTAGAAAAACACAAGAACCACATAACAAAACACAAACAAGACAAAAACAACGAGAACACTACAAAGACATAACCCAAAAAAAACATGAAAAATAAACACAACCAAAACCTAAAAAATTAAAAAAATAAAATAAAAATAAAAATAAAAAACAACCAACAACAGACAATAAACAAAAACAAAAAACATAGAAAATACTCGCACCTAAAAACACGAATTAACACAAACAAAGAGAAACCCAAGAACAAAAACAAAAAAAACACAAGAACAATAACAAAAAAACATAAAAAAAAAAACACAAAACAACAAAAACACAAGAACAACAAAAAACAACACAAAGAACACAAAAACAAAACAAAACAAAAGAACCCATCCACATTAAAAAACTAAACAAAAAAAACCAAAAAAAAAAAAAATTGAACATAACAATGACCTATCTAGACCAGAAGACTATTAAGGCAAGAATCAAGAGAGGAAACAAAAGAAAGAATAGAATGAGCTAGGGAACTAAAAAAAAACTGAATGAACCAAAGAGAAGCAAAAAAAAAAAAAACAAGAAGAAACTAGGTACCTTCAAAACTGGAGCCATCCAAAGAAATGATAGAAAGAAGAGCTTCCCTAATTTGAGAAGCCCACCATCTAGGAGGGTGGCCATAACAAGTAAGATCACCTTTGTCCAAAGCCCAATTAGCTAAAGCATCAGCACTCTTGTTTTGATCTCCGACCACATGATTGTAATCAACTTTCAAAAATCCCATCTGGATTAATTGAATCTTCTCAATAATTCTTTTTATTCTCCAATCCACCTTATGATTCTTAGAAGGAGTATTCAAGAGATTAATCATAAGTTGAGAGTCAGACTCAACTAACACCATTTCCCATCCAACCTTAGTAGCCTCCTGAAGGCCTTTGAGGATACCATACCCCTCAGCAAGGTTATTGGAAAGAATACCCAAATTCTCAGCAAAAGTAAAAACCAGGGAGCCATCCGAAAGTCTACCAATTCCTCCCACACTAGCTTTTCCGGGGTTCCCTCTAGAGGCTCCATCGGTATTGACTTTTCCAAAATCCTTAGGAGGAGGTTGCCAATTTCTTGTCCTATCCATCTTACTAATACTCACATTCCCTTTAAGTTGGTTGCCCTTAGAAGATTTAATCTTCAATCTTTGCATCACTTGATACCATCTTTGGTGGGAGTTTTGGGGGTGATTAAGGAGTTGATGGACTGATTCAACTAAGTTGGCTATGGTCTTTTGCCAAATATAGTGAATATCCTTCCTATCTTGATTAAAAATTCAGTTGTTCCTTTCATTCCAAATATTCCAAAGAAGAATGGTAGAACCCATCCAAACTAACTACCTAATAAAATGATCAACACCCTCTTGATTAGGCCAATCCCTCCAAAGTTGTTCAAAAGTAAAAAAATTGGACCACTTGTAAGCCAAGTAAAGTGGCCATTCTCCTCCATAGCTCAGAGGCTAAAGTATACTCAATAAAAATATGGTTGAGAGTTTCTACATTCTCTTCACACATTTCACATCTAAAAGGGCCATGAAAGCTCAGAGGCTAAAGTATACTCAATAAAAATATGGTTGAGAGTTTCTACATTCTCTTTACACATTTCACATCTAAAAGGGCCATGAAAACCACACTTCATAAGTTGCTCACCAGTAAGCACCCTACAATGCAATAAAAGCCAATTAAAGAACCTCACCTTAGGCCAGAGCTTTTGAGCCCACAATCGAGAAAATATTTCAGAAGAATGGTTGGGATTATTATAGCATAAGGTCATATAACCTTGAGCAACCGAATACTCACCCTTAGTAGTGTTGTTCCGTCCATAACAATCTTTTTTATGGGACCAAGAGAGGGACCTCATATGAAGGATGCCTTGGATATCTTGTCTTTGCCTTTCTGGGATTTGAATAGGCCAGTCCTCAATAGGTATCCAATATCTACCAACCTTTGAATTACCAGTATGGTACCGACAGTAATTAGCCACCTTTATCCAGGTTAGCTCGGTGAAGCTCCTCCATCCAAGGCCTCCAATCGGAAAGCGAGTTATCAAAGGCTTGCGACCATCCCAAGAATCTGTCCAAAAATTTGGCTGTTGACCATTATGAATGATCCAAACTAATTTTTTCTTTATCAAATCCTCACCAGTCTTAGGAACTGCTAAAATGGGAGAACCTTTGGTAGGAAGTAGATAGCGAACAAGGTCTTCAGGACTTTTGTTCTCAGCATATTTAGCACAGAGATTATTGGCCCAAAGAGCATTGGGGTTATGCAACATCCTCCAATATAATTTAGCAGCTAAAGCTTTGTTGTTATTAATAGAAAACCGGAATCCTAACCCCCCTTCATTCTTAGGAAGACAAAGTATCCCATTTCACTAAGGCCTATTTTCTTTTCTCCTTAGTACCACTCCAAAGGAAACGATGACTGATTTGATCCAATTCTCGAAGAACAGCCTTTGAGATATTCAAAACGGAAGAAACATAAATAGTAATAGCTTGAAGGAGTGATTTTCTTGTTGGTTACGAATCTGCCATGAGGAAAGGATTTTGGGTTAATGCGCCCAGATTCGCCCACCAGCATGAAAGGCCGGAAGGAAGAGATGCCTTCCGAGCCAATCTCCGGAGAAGGCCGGCTCCTTTTGGGGGTTTTCTGATTTAAGCTAAGAGTGCAGGAAAGAGATAAATGAACAGAAAGGAATTTACAAATATACGTGGAGGTTGGTGGGGGGAACTAACGATGCGGGAACACACCAATTACCGCTACTTACTTGCATTATAAACACAAAGCATGACTAAGAACTGCAAAATCTATGTGTACTTCCGATACCTAAGCAGTGTATGCACAGCTTCAATGATCCCCTAGCAAACATTCCCTACAAGGAACTAACGACACGGCAATGCATCAATCACCGAGATACATACACTAACATGGGTAGAAAGCAAACCTAGAGATATCGAGCCGGGTATATGTGTGACGTAGAGAATTTAACCGCACGGCTTCAATGGCTCCCTAACGGACATTCCCTACAAGGAACTAACGATGCGGGAGCGCATCAATCACCGGATACGGACCGGCAACGTAACACATAGCCGATGGAGCTGCTACCACATCTATTCTATGTATCCTTTAAACTATTAAGTACGAGAAGGTGCTCAGACAAGCGATGCTAAAGGCACCTGATCACCAAATGCTGAAATGAATCAACGAGCCGTGACACAGGTTAGCCTTAGGCATGAATATAAAGAAAGGCGGCATAAAAAACAGAGACGACGAGAACCAGAACCAGGCATACAGATTATATTTATAAGCAGAAGCACGGTTACAATGGGCACAGTGGTTCCCTAACAGACATTCCCCTTCCACCCTTTACAATGAATTCATGGTGGGCTTTTATAGCCCGAGTCCCTCCCGTTACATTAATGGGCACAAGGTCCCAGTCAAACATAAGCTGACAAAAGCGGCGAAAGAGCTGCAAATGCTGACCTTTTGTCGGACCGGACTGTACCCGCAGCATGGTCTTCCTGGAAGCTGGACAGCTACATGGCGGTGTGTTGGGCAGAACTTCTCTACGGCAATGATGCGGGTAGGCTGGAGCGGGTGAAACCTCGGATCGGCTTTAAATGAGGCTCTGCGCGGGCGGTGCAGCCCATGCTCGTCCTTTTGCTCGGCACGTTTCGGCTCTAATCCCGAAGGCTGGACACTTGTCGGATGATGGATGATCTTTGTGTGACACGTGTCTGCCTTGGAAGGCAGTCCGTCCAACTTCGCTTGGGATCAGAGCGTCTCGGGTTGCGCGGGCAGAAAACAGTGCAGTCGGGAAGGCCTTCATGCCTTGGTCAAATTCTGGGTTTGTTCCCCTACTGCGCACCTGTCAAGGGCGCACTCCGACTTCGCTGCGAAGTCGGACTGCGCACAGGCGAAAACTGGTGTCTGCCGCCGTACGGACTTGCTCCAGCACTTGATCTTTCTTACGTCGGCCTGCCGGTCTGCCAGTTGCAAGGTGCGCCCGAGAAAGTGGGCGAAGTCGGACTTCGCACCAAAGCGGGCGAAGTGCGAACTCGCACCCAGGCGAGGCGAAGTGCGAACTTCGCACCCAGACTGGGCGAAGTGCGAACTTCGCACCAACACTTAGCCATTTTTCAGGTTACTTGCTGGAAAGTTAAAAAACCAATCTGGGGGACTCCGAGAAAGGGGGAAAGAAAGAGAATGCGGGAAAGAAAAGGAAAGGAGAGAAGAAGGAAGGAAAATAGAGGAAGAGGGGAGAAGAAGAGCAGCACTGTTACAAACTTGAAAACATTGCACCCCGTGCAAAATGTGACAACATTTCTGGCGGCTCGCGGGGTGTCGAGCTCGCCTCGGCGCAAAGAATCCATGCCTTCATCCTTTGGGTGGAGAGGAACTTGCCTCCCCTGCCTTTTGCTGCTTTAGCTGTTCTCCTTGCGGCAACTGTTCTTCAGATTCATCTTTGTCAGTTGCCCCCTCAGAATCACCTTCCGAAAGCTCTCCATCTCTTGCTTACGCCTCGCGGATGCGAGTGTATGCGGCTCTGGGCTTGGCGCCAGGCCTCTGCCTCGAATGGCCGGCGGTCAGCTACATCTTCTAATGCTGCGTGGAAAGCAGCGACCGCGTGCAGGTCGATGGTGAGGTATCTTTTCTCTAACTCCTGGAAGTAGGAGCTGATCTTGCAATATTTGGACACCATCTGAGTGACTTGATTGTCTTGAATTGGCTCGATCCGGCTATCAATTTCAGGCTGTATACCCTCGAAGGACTGCCAATTCCTTTTCACCTGATCTAGGGTGAGAAGCTCGCCATTCTCAACAAAACCTGGGCACCCTAGTTCAGAAAGAGCGCGAAAGGGGGCCAAACAAATGTCTCTTTCATGTACGAATGCGTCTAGCATTCGTCTGGCCACTCTCACCTCTTCAACTTTTTTGAAATATTTGTGCAAGGTCACCCTTGCACCTGCCCATTCTGCGGCGAATGAGGACACGGGAGAAAATTGGAGGCCGTTGCGCTCGCGCTCTCGAAGATTTACCGCCGAGGTCCGGCCATTGCTTCGCCGACGTTCGGCCTCCTCTACCACGAGGCTTTCCCTAGGCGAGAACTTCTTGGATTACGGATGCGAAATCCAGAACTGCCATCGCCTTATAGGTGTGGGGCTTGCATTCCCGTAGCAAACCAGCCCGCATCTCCTTAACTTTCTTCTTTGAAAAGACCGTCGCTTGAGATGTTCTCTCTGCAAGTTGCGACTGCACCTGCTTCAAAGACTCTTGGAGCTGAGAAATCTGCTCCAAGGCTGCTTGCTTTTCGGTTGCGGCCTTTTGCTGGGAAGCGGCCAGCTGGGCTTTGAGTTCATCTATTTCTTGCCGCGCCGCTTCCAGCTGCTCGGTGGACACGGACGGGTCCTCTTCAAGCTGTCTTGTTTTGTCTTGCAACCCGAAAAGCTCTTCCTGCTCCTCCAGACTTTTGACAAAGAGATTATCAGCTTTGCGCATGATCGGTGAATCTCATATTGCTTGTTGATGTCGTCAAAGCTCTTCTCCTTTGTCTGGAGCTCGTAGTCCGCCCTGGTCATTTCCCGGAGAGGCTTCTTCACTTTTGGGATTATCTTCTCTGTTGTAAGCACTCTCCTCTCGAAATTGTACTTGGCGCGCTTTACCGGGGCGGCTATCTCTTCAGGTCTCCTCCGCTTCAGGTTCTGGAGGAAAGAGACAGAATATTCTACAACTCTCGTTGCCAAGGGCAAGTCGTCTGTATTCTGGAGGTCGTCCATAAAATCTGGTTCCCCCAGCCTAGGGTTCTGCTGAGACGTCTCTCCTGCGGGAATGGGATCAGGAGGAACCGGATGGACACTGGAAGGTTCGGCCGCTTCTGGGGGCGACCGGGAAATGGAGATGGGGGCGGCTGATACTGCAAGGGTTTGAAGCGACTGAGATGGAGGATGTGATAGTGAATGGACGGCCTCGGCGCTAACCTCGGGCGAAGGGTTTGGAGTTGTGCTCGAGAGATAGGGAAACGTTAGGGTTACGAGCAAGGCGATCAAAAGAATGGGGGCCGCTAGAAGGACGTGGAGACGGGGAGGATGATGCGGCCATAGCTTGCTCGGATTGAGCGGGAGACGGAGTGGGGGTAGGACTGGATGAGACCAAAGAGACGGGGGCAGCAAACGTACCTGCGGGCTCCGCCTGAGCCGATGCCGGGGGGATGTCTGCGCTTTTGGTTCCGGCGGCAGGCTTGGGACTGCCTAGAGAAATTGTCCCTGCGGCGGCAGGACGCGGCTGCGGCTCTGCGACTGGCTGCTGCACTATCAGGCTAGGTCGCCTGATTTTTTCAACTCTCTTCCTTTTCTTTTCCTCTGGAACAATGGTCGGATCCGGGGAAGGAGATGAAGCAGGGTGCGGCGAGTCCTGATGCTCCCACGGTAAACTTGTGCCGGGGTTTGACTTGCGGAGGGTGCACGCAACCGGTCTGCTCTGTGGCGGCGCTGGCGCCTTTTGTGCCTGAGGGATTGCCTCGGGCGTTGCTTTGACTAACTCTTTCGCCTTCTCAGGCGCCGCCTTGGAAGCCACGGGCTGCATTGGTTCGGCCTGGATGTCTGCTGGGCCCACGCTGGCAGTTGCCGAAGTGTACAACTGTTGGGAAGGAGACCCTCCTTTATAGTCCTCAAAGGGGCCTCGGGGAACGTAACCTTGATATGCGAACGGCCGCCAGCTGTCATGATGTTGGTCATAGAGAACCGAAAAGTCGTCATCTACGGCCAGATTCCTTCTTGTGGATTTGTCGTGCTGCGTGCGGCATCTCATCTTCCAGCATTCAGTAATCTTTTCTTTAGACCAGTTAAGGCCTGCTATCTTGGATAGAAATTTTTTAAACCCTGGAGATGTGAACTGGTGGTCCGGGTTTCGCTTGGGGTCATATGTCACCTCCTCGCAGTAAAAATCCTGCCAGGGAGGAGAAGCTTCCATCAATTCAATTTCCCAGTCAAGGTCCACATGGACCACATCGCACTTATCTTCGGTTATATCTGCCCGGGGGCAGAGATGTGTGAACTTTCCCCTTATCCCATATGGGTCATATTTCCAACGCTGCGGCAACAGAACCAGGCCAATCCGGGAAAACTCCTGCTCAAGGTAGACATGTTGTCCTACCTCAGTAATCTCAACGTTTGCCCAGGAAAGAGGATATTGAAAAATCTGTCCTCTCTTCTTTCCTAGGCCAAACTCCTCTTCAACATAGTCCATCTGTCGGGCAACCTCCATCCCGAACAGATGCTGCGTACACCGATAGGGCAGCAAATGGGGTTTGCCCTTGAATCCGTAGATTCGACCACAATTCCCTGCGTCGGTCCGAAACGTCCCCGAGCTTCGATTTATCAAAGCGCTCGTCATTTCCCTCGGGGGGCGTGGAATTTCGCTTTCACTGAAGACTGACATGACGAATCCCAGAAAGTTGAAGTTGAACTTGTAGTAGGACCCTTTCCGGTATAAGTCATCCGTCCAGTTGTAGACGGGCTGTGGCTCTCCCCTCTCGTTGACCTTCTTTGGGTTCAGGATCGGCATCAGGGGTGCAAATGGTACAAACAAAGCCGGGCTAGAACAGAGCTGAAACGAAAATCGGTAGGCGCCTCTTACGGATCTTCACCGGGTGGAATGAATGGCGTAAGCCAGCCAGTCTGCCAGATCAAAAAAGATGGGGCGCTTTCCACTTCTCTGCGCCGCTGGTTCGTAAGATTCTCCACACAGGAGACATTACGCGGCGCTAGGCTGAGTACGGTGTACCGGCTCATCGGAGTCGCGGCCGAGAATCCATGCCGGATGGTATATAGATACTTGCTACGGAATTTCGCCAAGGGCATGGGGCCGGTTGGCCTTTCCGGTACAAGCGGGGCGTTCGGTTCCGAATTGAGGAAATCCCTCATCCGTTTGGTATTCGTGAAGCGTCCCGTTTGCTCGCCCAAATTTATCTTTACGAGGATTGTCTTGGAGTCGTACTCCAACCACAGGGCGAAAGGTGGCTGGACAGTCTCCTGCGCAGTGTGAACAAGGGTTTACCGCTGGAGCTGCAAATCTGCCGGGTAACTGGTCTGTAGTGTCTGACAATGAGGTCTACCGGTTCCGGGCATTGATGGACGAGGAGGGCACAAGAATGCGAAGAGGTTGGACTTGTACGCCGCTCCGAAATGGTGGGAGGGCGAAACTTTGTCAGCCCAGTTTTCCACATTTGACCGTAGCTTCGTCGGGCTCATAGAAAACGAGCCATCCACGTATCCCGCCAAGTAATTTACTGGAGGTGGTGGGGCTTGCCCACGCTGTACTTTTTTAGGCCGGGATTTTGACTTTCGCTCCGGCGGTGTTCCACTTTTGAAAGCGCCTGGCCGTGGTAAATCTTCAGGTTCGCCACTTCCGCTGGATGGCGCTGACACTGGCATCTTTCCTCTGTCCATCTCTCCGAATCAGCAATAATTACAAGTTCAGGGCGTCTACAGCGATTTGTTGTCACGGGAATAATTTGCACCGTTTAAGGAATAATCTGTGCAATCCGGAATGTTTGAACACATCGACCCCCTTTTCTAGATAAAGACGGCGCCATTAATGCCGCGCGGGAGGGGGTAGGTCGGGTGAGTTATGCTTCTTTGGTGGCTGCGAGGGAGAATGTTTGGAAAAAGGTACCCCGGCGGACGTGCCATGTTCTTTTGCTTGCACTTTTCGTTGAGGAACGTGCAATCATTAATTTTGTCTTGGACGACTGCGCCATGGGCGACGTCACTTGCCGCAATCCGGGCACTGCTTGCTCAAGAAAGAACCTTTGGTGCGGAAACCCACCTTGAAACGGTCGCAACGCGCCTTGGGCCCAGTTTAGACCTTTTTGAATATTTTATTCATTTTTTGAACTTTTGCCCAAACTGGCCCAGAAAACGAGGCGCAGTCGGACTTCGCCCAAAGTTGGGCGCGGCCCGACTTCGCCCGAATTTCGGGCGAAGTTCGAACTTCGCGCGAAGTGCGCGTTTGAACTGTTCCTTCTTCTTTTCTTCGCCGCGCTCAAGGATTGAGCGCAGTCTGGTTTCTTTGCAACCTTCGGACTTTGGCCAACACTTAACATTTTTCTGCTCCCTTAGACTGAACTGGACGAGCTGCGCAGTGCGAATGTTGAGGCGGGTTCGGACTTCGCCCGAAGTTCGGGCGAAGTACGAACTTCGCGCGAAGTTCGCACTTCGCGCGGAAGTTGTGCGCAGTGCGTACTTCGCGCGGAAGCCGGCCGAAGTCGGACTTCGCGCGCGAAGTCAGACTTCGCTCAAAGCTGAGCGGAGCCTGTCCTTCGTGTGCCTTTTGCGGTCTTCCCTTCGTTCGAGCTTCGCACTTTGGCTGGCCCGAAGTCCGACTTCGCTGCGAAGTCGGGCTTCGGCCAACACTTAGTCATTTTTTAGCCTTTTTTCCTTTTTCTTTCTTTGCTTCTTCCTTTTGCACAGCCGAACTTCGCCCCTCCTGAGGGGCGACGACAGACTTCGCTGCGAAGTCTGTCTTTCTCTCCCATGTCACAGTTAAGCTCAAAAAGAATGAAAAATAACAATTTAAAAGCTGAAAGCTGGAAACTATACATGCTGGGAAATGAAAATGCATAAGGGAAATTTTTACAAGGAAGGGCCACTCGGGCACCTTCAGCGACGGTAAATTTTTAAGTGGAACCCGTTGACGAGGGATAGGCGAGGAGCTGACCCTCCATATCCCGAAGTACATAGGCATTAAACTGGTTCACCCGGGCAATCTGATAAGGGCCCTCCCAGAGAGCATCAAACTTCCCGTGATTACCCGGCTTTGCTTTATATGAGTCCCACTTCAGCACCAGGTCCCCGATTTCGAAAACTCGGGCAGTGGTGCCTTTGGCAAACCAGCCTTGAGTGGCTGCAATGTGATCAGTGAAGGCCTGGTATGCACTTTCTCTGTCTTCTTCCAACTGCAGGAGTTGGCACAGTCTGTCGTCCACCGGGTCTCCGCTGCTCCTGTCTTCGTCCAACATCCACAGGGCAGGGATCTCGATGTGTGATGGCATGACAGCTTCTTTACCATAGACGAGCGCATAGGGGGACGTTCTGAGGGATTTCTTGAACGCAACTCTGTCCGCCCACAGCGCTCGGTTCAGGAGCAAGTGCCAAGTCCGCTTGTTTCTGTCGATGGTCCTCCGGATGATTTTCAGGAGGTTCTTGTTAGTAGACTCGGCAAGGCCATTCCCCTGCGGGTAGTAATTAGAAGACATCTTGTGATAGATGCCAAGTCTGCCAGTGTACTCCGTGAGTACAGCGCCTACGAATCCCGGACCGTTGTCTGTCACAATTGACTCTGGAACCCCGAAGCGGGTAATCAGGCTCTCAATGAACCTAATGACCGTTTCTTGGTCTGCGTTCTTGGTCGGGATCGCCTCTGCCCACCGTGTGAAATAGTCAGTAGCCGTAAGAATAAACTTGTGGCCGGCAGAGGAGTTAGGAGAAATCACCCCAATGAAGTCTAAACCCCATTGTTGGAACGGAGTCTCGGCCTGAATCGGTTGAAGGGGCAGGGGTGCTTTTACGTTTCGGCCGGCAAACCTACGGCATTGATCACATTTAGAGCAGACTGCATGCGCGTGCGCGAACAGAGTGGGCCAATAGTACCCAGCTCTTATTATTTTTAAGGCCGTTGGCCTTGAAGAATGGTGACCCCCAGGCATCCCGGAATGAAAATCTCCGAGGACCCTAGGCTGGTCAGATTTAATGACGCACCGCAACAGGATGCCGTCGATGTTTTTGAAGTAAAGCCCCTCGGGGCGAAGAGTGTACTTGAGTGCACCCAGCCGAAATCTCCTTCGTTGTGAGGCGTTCGGGTGATCGGGACATCTTCCGGTGCGAAGTATCTCACCGGTTCATCTGTCCAATCACTCCCCCTCCGATAAGGAGTTGGCTAGGTAGATGCGTGTCGTTGTGTCCTCCCACTTACAGGCGGAGATGCCGGCTACAGCGCTTCGGGCCAATTCCTGACACAAGGCTCGGCCTCTGATAAGCTTGGTGGGCCGCACTTCAATGTCGAACTCCTGGATTTTTGCAATCCATCCTGCTCTCTTGTGACCCGGTTCTCCTTGTAAGATGAAGCTACGAACATCCGGGTGAATCACAAAGACAGTAGTCTTGCTCTGGGAGACAAAGTGCCTGAACTTCCGAAGGGACTTCATAACAAGCGTGAACACTGCCGCTCTATAAAATTGTACTTTTCTTCATGCGGCGAGAATCACTTGGCTCGGGGAACGCTATGGGGCGCTCCTCGCCATCGCTTCCCTTACGAGTTAGGACTGCGGCGTAGCTTTCGGGCTCTCCCACCGCATACGGGATGAAGTCCTTGGAGTAGTCCGGGTTTGTCAACACCGGAGCTTGTGCAATTCGGGCCTTGATCTCCTCGAAGGCTTGCTCTCTCTCATCAGTCCATTCGTAACGTGTATCTTTCTTAAGCAGTTCGGCCATAGGCTTGATCACCTGTGCGAAGTCCGGGATGAACTTCCGCACGAAGTTAATCTGACCGAAGAAGGACTGCAGCCCTTTTGTCGATGGGGGCTGGCAAGCGAACGAGGGCTTACGCTCTGTCAGGGTCAATGGCGAGGCCTTCCTCGGAGATGACATGTCCCAGCTTTCCTTCCTTCACCGCGAAGACGGACTTCTTCGGGTTTATAGAAATGCCGAATTCTCGACAACTCTCAAATATTTGCCGTAGGTGCGAAACATGATCTCCTCGTTGGTGAGAGAAAACAGTCATGTCATCAAGGTAGATGACAATAATCTTATTGAGCGGCTCTCGGAAGGCCGGGTCCATGGCCCTTTGGAATGTGGCACCGGCATTAGATAAGCCAAACGGCATGCGGCGATAGGCGAACGTCCCCCACTTGGTGGTAAACGCCGTCTTATCCTTGGTCCTCATCTTTGACCCAAAACTGGTTGTAGCCGGAAAATCCATCTAAAAGTGAAAATCTACGGGCTCCGACAACGATATGTAGGATACGGTCGATTTGGGGAAGCGGATAGTGGTCCCGGAGGGAAGCTCTGGTTTAGGTTTACGAAGTCGACACGAGAGACGAATGTCGCCATTCTTTTTCCTCACGGGCACCAAATTCGCGACCCGGGATGAATGTTTGATGGGGTAGATGATCTTGGCCTCCAGCATCTTCAAGAGCTCGGTCTTCATCATGGCCTCAATCTTCGGATTCACGGCCCTCTGCTTCTGTCGGAATGGCTTGGCGCCATCCTCTAGCTCAATAGTATGTTGGATGACAGTTCTGTCATACCCCCTCAAATCTTCGTAGCACCAGGCCACGATGTCGGGGAACTCCTGGCACAGTGATCTGATCTGCTCCAGTTCCTCAGACGTGCGATCTGTTCCGACCTTGATAGTTTTACGAGGTTCAAGTTCCAGGTCGGCATCTTGCCTCGGGTCTACTTTGATCTGTGGGATATTGCTCTGTCATTACGATCAAAGAGACTTTCTAATGTAATCGGTCCTTTTGGGACGTGATTATTCCGTAACTGTATCAACCCCTCATATTGCTCGTCATCAGGGTCTCTACCTTCGATTACACACACTTCGTTAACCGGGGAATGTGACGATCTCCTCGTCCGGCCCGAACACACTGCCGGTGGGTGTCTTTATCAGGCACAGAAGGCCTGTAGATAGTACGAACCGGCTTCGGTTTACGGACAACGTCTTCGGCCGGGACGTGCACGGCTCCAACGGACGCGAGAATATCGGCGTGCTTGTTTTTCTCACGCGATATTGCCTTAACATTCAATGAGTCGAATGACTCCATCGGGTCCCACACCCGGTTGCGGTACGCTCTAAGATAGTGCTTGTTTGGATGCGCACTTCTCCGTAACTTGGTGACACACCGGCTACGAATCTCCAAAAATTTGCGGGTGTTTGATTCCGAGCCTCTCCGCCTTTCGCAAACCCAAGCACGGGGCTTCGTATTCCGCCGAGTTGTTAGTGCGGCTCCGGAGCCAACTTTGTAGGTATAGTCCTTACGGATTCCGGTTGGAGAAACCGGAAGTACCCCTGCACCGGCGCCATTCTTGCATCGCGCGCCGTCAAAGAAAAGCTTCCACAGCTCATCGGGTGCGAGGTCCTACCTCCTTCGCGGTGACATGTCAAGCCTCTCGGGCTGTACAATGGAGTAACAGCCTTGCTCTGTCCCGATTACGGCATTGAAGTCCCGCAACGAGAACTCGTCTTCGAGCTGCAGCACTTCGAGGGCTTGCTCAGTCGGCTCCACTGTCACCAGCTCTTCCTCTGACAACTGGACCATGCAGTCCAACTCTCCTCCGGGTATCTTGTCTACTAGGAAGGGGGAAGGCTTCTCATTAAAAATTTTCAGTCTCCTTCCTTTGAAGGGCACTTCCATGTGTGAGTAGTCTAGAGACAGGTACCCGCCCAACTTCGCAGTGAACTCCCGAGAGAGACACATGCCGAAGTAAGGTTCCAAGTCAACAACCACGACCTCTTGGATGACCACGATGTCGAGAGCCTTGTGCAGCCGGATAGGGATGTCCTTTATGACACCAAGCTGTCTTGACGGGGGTGCCGTCTAATTGCGGCACGCCTTGGCTGCTCCGTGTGTATTCCATCCCGATCTCGTCACAGACGGCCTTCGGCATCACGGTCGAGGAAGCACCAGAATCCACCATGCAGTTGTGAACTATGTGCCCCTGCATCCGCAAAGACAGATAAAAGGGTGGCGGTCTGTTCTTCCCGGTGGCGGAGGCTGTCAAAGGTTGAACCGGGACAGCGGGGCTGTATCTGCTTGCCGCTTTTCATGTTCTTCAGTGATTCTTGCAGCAGATCCACCTGGCCTGGGAGCAGAAGAGCATCATACATGCTGATTCTAGCGGGAGTTCTCTTCAACTCGTCTACAATGCTGTAGCCCGAGGTACTAGCTCCCTCTGCTTGTTTAGCCGGCTCATACTTCGTCCGGTACTGCTGGGTGGCCTCAACTCGCTGTCTCTTGGTCAGAGACGGGTACCTCAGCTTCTCCTGGGCTTGTTCTTTGGTTTCAGCTGGAGGCTGAGGTACAGGAGCTTTAGCCGGAGTTGGGGCCCTTCCTTGGAGGTTTGGCTGGAACAGGGGCAGCCTTTGCTGGAGAAGGCTTGACTGGAGCTTTATCTTTGGATGCCTTCTCCTGGGCTGTGTAGGGCCACAGCCGCTTGTATGGTGGCAGCCCGCCGGGCTGCGGTTTCTCTCTTCTTGCGTAGACTTGCAAAGGCTTGGCCGCATCCGCAGCTTTCTTTTCTTCCTTGGCAGGCGGTACTAGATTCTCTTTTGGGAGGGCGAAGTTGGCTTCGCCGTCCAGGATCATGTACAGTTCATCATCCTCTATAGCGCTGCCGGCCAAGGTCTGGATATAGTCTTTGGTGCAAAGTGCGGTCTTCCTCCGAATGCGGGTCATTGCACGTAGTGCACCGGTTAACTTTGGTCGGGAGGACCAGGCGGGTCTTCTATAGCGGCATTTCTTGGAGGCGGACGCCTCTGCGGCTGGTGTTACGGGGCTTTGTCTTTTGTCAGCGCGGGTGGCGCATATGGCCTCCTAGGAGCAAGGTCCATCTGGGCTCGCTTCTTCTTCATAGCGGTCATGTCATTGGACATGGCATGGTATCCGGAGGCCAAAGCCCGCACTTCTTGTAGAATCGTGTTTTGGATGCTATTGTCAGGTGGCGGCAACTGTGCCGGTGGAGGCAATGCGGCCAATGGAGGAGGGTTAGAATAAGGTGCGTACTGCGGGGGAGCGGGAAAGTCTTTGGAAAGTGCGGAGCGGGAGGGAGGCGGGTGAGGATAATGCAATTGAGGCGGGCCGTAAGGAGTTACGACCGGCGGCTGGATTCCACTTCTTGTTGGGGCTGCTTGTCTCGATGTGGACGGCGCACCGCCGGAAGCGAGGAGGATGCTGGGATGCAGGGAAGTCGGGATGAATGGGTTCCTGCACCACTGGACGGAAGTCCGCCGATGGAGATAATGTCGGCTTCGACTTGTCTGGGCAGCCTCGTACGGCGCGGGAAACTCGTCAGTTACGGCGATCTTCGGCGGCGAGGCATATGTCCGAGTTAAAGGATCTCGGATAGTAGTGAGCAGCCATGCCGGGTGAAGGCCGAAGTTCGCGAGGTACCCGTTTCGAGGATCTCGCAAACCTGATGTTAAAATCGGACACCTCCTCTTGAGGATGTCTCCGGATAGCTTGGGCCCGATGCGGTAGAGAAGTAGGGTCAGCGGACTCGTTGCATCCTTTTACGAGCCTCTCGGCAGGCGGGGCCACCACTGTGATGGATCCCTACGGCAGCGATCTCCACCAGTAGAGAAGCTTTCCCCTCAGGGAAAGGGCCAGTAGACGGGTCTTCACACTTTCATCGGTAATAGTATGCAGTGCGGCCGGGGCAAGGATGTCCTGGATGTGCTCGTACGCCGTCTTGCCGTAGCCGTCGTATGTGGGAATAGACTTTAAAGCGGCGAGAGGGCACGGCTTGCTGTCCGACCGGGGCCAAGGGCCCCGTAGGAGTCCACCGCCGGGAAGAGATCATCGTCATTCGGGCTGTTGGGCAGCCATTTCTTCTTCTCCGCCGTCGGTTGTGTACTCAGTGTCGGTACTTTCCGAGGATATGGGATCTTCTTCTTCCTCGGCCTCTTCTATTTCGTACTCGGCTCCTCCGACTTCGGCTTCGGCCTCTTCTTGGATTTCAGCCTCGGCTTCGTCGAAACGAGCTCGCGGATCAGCCAGGCTGGGAACTTCGCCTCGGCGTTGATGTCTAGTTCGTAGAACTCGGGCGGGCTTCTCGGATCCCTTGCTTGCCACCTTCTTGTGTGCATGAAGGTGTTGGGACCGGTCTTTCGGACTCGAGAGGATTTGTTCGTGCGAGTCGCCGGGTGTTCGGATTTGGAACAGCAATGAAGCGAACACCGGTGCTTCAGTTACGTCGGGGGTGAGAAACTTCCTTGTCTCACCGAGAGCTCAGGATCCACTGTCAGCGCCAGGTGGAGACCGATCAGAAAATCTCTCTTCAAACGTGGGACCAGGGTCCCACCGGGCGTGCCAGAGAAACTGTTGGTTACGAATCTGCCATGAGGAAAGGATTTTGGGTTAATGCGCCCAGATTCGCCCACCAGCATGAAAGGCCGGAAGGAAGAGATGCCTTCAGAGCCAATCTCCGGAGAAGGCCGGCTCCTTTTGGGGGTTTTGTTTAAGCTAAGAGTGCAGGAAAGAGATAAATGAACGAGAAAGGAATTTACAAATATACGTGGAGGTTGGTGGGGGGAACTAACGATGCGGGAACACACCAATTACCGCTACTTACTGCATCATAAACACAAAGCATGACTAAGAACTGCAAAATCTATGTGTACTTCCGATACCTAAGCAGTGTATGCACGGCTTCAATGATCCCCTAGCAAACATTCCCTACAAGGAACTAACGACACGGCAATGCATCAATCACCAGATACATACACTAACATGGGTAGAAAGCAAACCTAGAGATATCGAGCCGGGTATATGTGTGACGTAGAGAATTTAACCGCACAGCTTCAATGGCTCCCTAACGGACATTCCCTACAAGGAACTAACAGTACGGGAGCGCACCAATCACCAGATACGGACCAGCAGCGTAACACATAACTGATGGAACTGCTACCACATCTATTCTATGTATCCTTTAAACTATTAAGTACAGAGGGTGCTCTAAACAAGCAATGCTAAAGGCACCTGATCATCAAATGCTGAAGTGAATCAACGAGCCATGACACAGGTTAGCCTTAGGCATGAATATAAAGAAAGGCAGCATAAAAAACAGAAGCGACAGAACAGAACCAGGCATACAGATTATATTTATAAGCAGAAGCACGGTTACAATGGGCACAGTGGTTCCCTAACAGACATTCCCCTTCCACCCTTTACAATGAATTCATGGTGGGCTTTTATAGCCCGAGTCCCTCCCGTTACATTAATGGGCACAAGGTCCCAGTCAAACATAAGCTGACAAAAGCGGCGAAAGAGCTGCAAATGCTGACCTTTTGTCGGACCGGGCTGTACCCGCGACATGGTCTTCCTGGAAGCTGGACAGCTACATGGCGGTGTGTTGGGCAGAACTTCTCTCTGGCGATGATGCGGGTAGGCTGGAGCGGGTGAAACCTCGGATCAGCTTTAAATGAGGCTACGGCGCGAGCGGTGCAGCCCATGCTCGTCCTTTTGCTCGGCACGTTTCGGCTCTAATCCCGAAGGCTGGACACTTGTCGGATGATGGATGATCTTTGTATGACACGTGTACGCCTTGGAAGGCAGTTCGTCCAACTTCGCTTGGGATCAGAGCGTCTCGGGTTGCGCGGGCAGAAAACAGTGCAGTCGGGAAGGCCTTCATGCCTTGGTCAAATTCTGGGTTTGTTCCCCTACTGCGCACCTGTCAAGGGCGCACTCCGACTTCGCTGCGAAGTCGGACTGCGCACAGGTGAAAACTGGTGTCTGCCGCCGTACGGACTTGCTCCAGCACTTGATCTTTCTTCTGTCAGCCTGCCAGTCTGCCAGTTGCAAGGTGCGCCCAGAAGAGGGGCGAAGTCAGACTTCGCACCAAAACTGGGCGAAGTGCGAACTTCGCACCCAGACTGGGCGAAGTGCGAACTTCGCACCAACACTTAGCCATTTTCAGGTAACTTGTTTGGAAAGTTAAAAAACCAAGCTGGGGACTCCGAGAAAGGGGGAAAGAAAGAGAATGCGGGAAAGAAAAGGAAAGGAGGGAAGAAGGAAGGAAAATAGAGGAAGAGGGGAGAAGAAGAGCAGCACTGTTACAATATTGAAAACATTGCACCCCGTGCAAAATGTGACAACATTTACCAAGGTGATTCTACCCCCAGAAGAAAGCCACCTGTTGGTCCACTTTCCAATTTTTTTCTTGACTTTGTCCAACAACCAATTCCAATCTTTATTTTTCTGCCTTTGAATATTTATGGGAATACCTAAATAAGTGATTGGAAGGGAGGTCTTCCTATATCTTAATTTATCCAAGACCATGGATTCTGTCTAGCAAAGCAGTGAAAGAAAATAACTTTAGATTTGTCTTCATTGATCAAATGCCCGATAGCCTTAGAAAAACAGCTAATGATTTGCTTAATATTAGAAGCTTCCTTAACTATAGCTTTACCTAAAAGAGTAGAGTCATCCACAAATTGAAGATGAGATATAGGTCTAGCTCCATGAGCAATGGTAACTCCCTCAAGGGTTTTGTTTTCCCTCTTTTTGGTTATAGTCCTACCCAAGCATTCAGCAAGAATGATGAATAAATAAAGGGATAGCGGGTCACCTTACCTAATACCTGTTGGTCATCAAATCCGCACAGGAAAGGACTTTCGGTGGGTTTGCGCGCCCTGGACCTGCGACCAACATTGAAAGGCTGAGAGGAAGAGATGCCCCTTGTGCCGATCTCCGGAGAAATGCCGGCTCCTATACTAATCTACTTTTGGGGTTTGAGATAAGAGTGCAGGAAAGAGATAAAAGGAGTTCGGGTTAGAGAAAGAAATAAAAAGGATAAGGGTTAGAGATTGATGATTCAAGGTGGGGAAGAACAGGAAGCACGATCACTCACTAATAACTCGAATAGCAGCAAAGAACACCAAGAATAGACGAAAGAAACGCGATACTTGCTTTCCTATGTATCCTCTGGACGAGTTCACAGGGTTCTCCTTTCTCTTTCGCTGGAATTCAGGGTTCAGAGTAACAGCGATTAAGACAAGGGAATAACGAAACCACGACCCACCGGGAAGCATAAAAGAAAGCTTATACGACGTTTTTCCTCACCTATGTATCCTTCGGGGCGAATTTCAGGGTACGAGTCCCCAATCGCACACCGGATTCGGGATTCGAGTCTCGGTATACGAGTGCGAGACAGGACAAAAGAATTAAGCACGAAGGCGGCTTAAAAGAGAGAAATGGAGTACAAAAATCTTTAGTATTAGACGCAAGACATCAAGTTACGAGCAGCTTTCTAGCAGAAAGTTCCCCCCCTTTTACATTGCAAAGCCTGGGTTTTTATAGAGGACCCGGCCCTCTGAGTCATTATTACAAAAAACGGCGGAGTACACCCTCGGGCTCTGAGAAATCGGCTCCTCGCGGTTGCTGCGACTGAGCTTTCAAATCGGTTGCCGAAACTAGCAATTGCGATTGGGTCAACCATGGAAACGTTCATTTAATGCGCCGCCCGAGTGTCCCTAGCTTCTGGATGCTGTGCTTGAGTGATCGTTACGCCCGCCGTGTTTTACTTCGAGGACTATTACGTCCCTTTCGTTTGCCAGAAATGGTCAGCGGGCTTATCGGGCAAGAAAGGGAGTATTTATAAGGGGCCTTCGATCACCTTGGGAAGCTGCCCGCCTTGGAACGTGGGCCCGGAAAGTGCTTCGCTACATCTCCGCCTCGCCAAAGCCTTGGGCCGAAGTAGATCTTCCTTGATTTGTTCTTCGCAAAATAATGCTTCGCAAAAACTACTTCAGGGATGTCGAGTGCAGAGCGGGCTCCATCTTTGAAATGGGGTTCTTTGTCCTTTGCTTGGCGAAACTGCTTCGGATGGAAAATGTCTCGGCCCGATTCTCTCTCAAAACTGCGGTTCGGGGAATATCCTCCCGAAGCACTTCTCTGTTTCCGAACCATTGTCATTTTGCTTCGGGCACCAGCTGCTTCGGGTGAAAGCGCGAAGTAGGTGTCAGAAATACTTCGGGCCCGAAGTAGTTTCTTTGCCTTAGCTGATTTGGATTATGCTCTCTTCTTTCGGCGAAGTCGTTTGGATGCTGCTTCGCAAAACTTCCGCCCGAAGCAGCTGCTGAAAATGCTTCGGGTGCGAAGCGTTATCTTTGTATTTTCTTCGGTAATATTACTTCGCAAGGCTTTCGCCCGAAGTGGTAATTTAAAGTGCTTCGGGCCCGAAGCTCTTCCACATTCTCCTTCTTTCTCTTCGGCGAAGTTATTTTCCTTGGCCTGTTTGGTCGCGAAGCTCTTTCTTCTACATTTAATAAAAGGGGTGATAAGGAGAGTCAAAATTGCTGTAACTTAAAATAAAAGAAAAACTTTCAACAAGGAAATATTATACAAAATTCTAATATTCTTCTACCCCTTGTATAATGTGACAAAAAGTGTCAACATTCTTGGTGGCTCGCGAGGTGGCGAGCTCGTCTCGGCAAAAGAACCCTTTAGCCCTGGTCCATTGGGCTGCGAAGTTACTGGTTCCCCCCGGATTCTGCTTCTGCGGTCTGTCCCTCTTCTTGTTCCTCTTCTTCTTCTTCTTCTTCCTCCGGCGCAGCCTCTGGCTGTGGCGATGGTTCGAGGCGGTCACGGATGCGCTTCATCGTTCTTCGGACATGGGACCAGGCGCCCTTTCGGAACGACTCTTGATCTTGCAGCGCTTTGACCAAGTTGCGAAATCGATTGATTTGCCCGACGTCAGCATTCTTGGCCCTGGTGAACAGGTCGTCGAGGCAAGCCGTGATTTTACAGTATCTCAAGATGAAATCTGTCACCTGCCCTTCTGTAATTGGTTCTTCCCAGCCATCGATCTCCGAGACATCGTTCTCGAATTGCAGCCAGACTGGCTTGAGGTCATCCTTGCTTAGAAGGTTTCCATCATCGTCTGTGAAACTCGGGAAACCCAGGGAAGAAAGATCTTGAAAGTGGCACATTGTTGCACGCTGCTCATTATCAAACATATCCTGGAGATTCCTTGCCTTCTGCGCTCTTCTTACCTTGGAAAATAATGCGCGAACAGTAGCCAGTGCCGTCGACCAATCTCTAGCCATCCGAGACATTGCAGTGATCTGCAAATCTTGATATCTAGCATTTTGGACATCGAACGCTAGATTAAGTCGGGTCCTGGATTTCTGCGTGACCTCGTCGATGACTGGCCCTCCCTCGGCAATAGCCTGCTGTGCTTCGGTGACATACGTCAAAATTGAAAAAGCACTGGCACACCGAGGCCGGAAATTTTTCAGCAGGTGCACGCGAATCTCCTTAATTCTGGCCCTGTCAAACAGCGTTAGATCCTCTTTCGCATACAGCGGAGCCTGCATCTGCGCGATTTTATCTTCAAGCTCTCTGGCCTTCAGATCACTCTTGGTCTGTTTCTGCGCTTGGCTCTCGGCTGTAGACTGGAGCTGTTGAACTTGATGCTTTAGGTCGAGCGTCTCCTTCATCAATTTGCATTGCTCCTCAGCTTCCGCTAATTCGGAGCGGACCTTTACCAGGTTTTCCTCTAACTTGACATTGGCGGCCTCGGCTTCAAACCTGCGCTGGTTAGCAATGGTTGCATGTGCCCAAAAAGTCTCGATTCGGACATGCATAGAGGTCGATTCATTGTCAACATTCAGGTGTTCCAGGTCCTTAGGTGTCTCCTAATAATCGCAGTCCGTTGGAGTCATTTCATCCAGAGGCTTTTGTACCTTGGGGACCTTCTTGATTTTATGCACCTTTTCGGCCTCTAAATCAAAAACGGCGCATTTTTCAACTGATGCCGTCGAGCGCCCTCTTCTTTTCCTTGCCTCCCTTAGTATTTGCTCAGTGTTTTGCCGTGCTTGGAATAGCTTCTCGGCAAGGGGGCGGTCCTTAATTAAGGACACCTCTGATTTGGACAAGGCTAGATCTCCAGTCGAGGGAGTAAACAAATATAAAGAATGCGCGGGGGATGCCTCACCAGAAGGCTCAGCGACAGGCGTGGTGGGAATTTCAGCAACCGGGGCTACCTCACATGAGGCAGGGGGTTGGAGGGTGGGACTCGGCGTCGAAGTGGGACCCCTGCCTCTGCTAATGACCAGGGGGATGGTAGTGTGGAAGGGCGAAGTAGGGTCAATGGTCTTACCCCCGTCATAATCGTGGGATGAGACCGGACCAGCAATAGGTGACGTGTGAGGGGGTGATGGGCTATCCAAGGGAGACTGATGAGAACCCTCCGCTGGGGTTGTGGCAAAAATGTGAGACTAGGGCAAAGGGTGGAGAATGCGTACCTGCGTGCCCTCCTGGCATTGTGGCAATGGTGACTTCTGGTGCAGTCGCATCTTGCTATTTCTCGGCCTGGGCAATCCCAACTCCCACGATTTCTGCCCCGAGGGCCCCTTCTGTTCGGGGGATTCTCCCCACATTGGTGACATTGACACCTGGGGTGGTTTTGACACTCGACAGTGCTGCGACCTCGGCACTTGCTTCGGATGGGCCTGATATCGGTCGCCCAGTGGAGAGGCTTGCAAATCCTGTGCGGGGTCGCTTTGGGTAGTTCGGGGGCAGTGGGCCCTGTTTTGGCCTCTTTCTTTTGGTTCTCGCAAGCGGTTGTTCTGACTCTTCGGAGCTTGAGTCGTGGCCTCCTACAGGTATCTGAGGCGATCTTTGATGTGTAGCTTGGGCCTTCTCCTCCCTTCCCCTCCCCGAAGTAGTATCATCTCTTTTTGGGCTTTCGCCCGAACCTGGGGTAGCTGGAGGGATGAGGGCGGCGAAGGACAAAGGCTTCCACTTTCCAGCGTTGGCTTTGTAAATTTCGGCGAAGTCTTTGTCTGTTGCCAAGAACCCATAAGAGTTCGTTTTCTGCCGGTGGACCCTCATTATCCACCACTCTCTCAGCTGAGCCGCGTCCCAATTCTTTACTCCCTCCTTCAAGTCATCTTTCGCTTTCTTCCAGAAGGTGGAATTGGGGCTCGGGAGTGAATGCCGATCTGGGTCATATGCGACCTCCATTGGGTAGAATTCGTGCTAGGGAGGCAAGGATTCCATCCTCTCCAGATGCCACTCCAGATCCTTTCCCCGAGGATTATTTCTTTGTTTCACAATTTCGGGATAGGGGCAAACATGGAAGCTCTTGACCCGTATGTGGTCCCTCATTACTCCCAAAGGATCATAAAGCCATTGCTAAGGAATTTGGAGCAGGCCGAACTTGGCAAGCTTTTCTTCCAAGAAGACGTTCTGATTCAAGGCGAACACTTCGATAACTCCTATCCTGAGAGGGAAGTCACAAGTGTGGGCCCATTTCCGACCCTTGCCGTAGATGGCATTAGTTGCATCGCTCTGCCTCGCGACTTCCAATGCGAATTGATACTCGGAGGGGTAAACTGGCAGTAAGAAGGGCTTCCCTATGAAGCCGGAAATGCGAATCACCAGCCCCTGCGTTAGTCGGAAAACGTCTCCCCTCTTCTCCCGGACCACTATGTTTCTCAAGCCAAGGGGAACTCTCGGGGAGGACCCTGCTAACATACGCATGGCGGGTCCCAAGAATTGCTGATTAAAGGGGTAGTAGGACTCCGATATCAACAGTAGGGGAGTCCACTGATATACTGGCAAAGGACTTCCATCCTTGCCGCTTGCCGTAATGGTAATATGAGGAAAACTATTATGAACATGAAAGAAAAATAGCCAAACAAGAAAGGAACAGGGCCCGAAGCGCTGGCTGGTCCCAGCATTCTTCATGCTGGTGAGTTGCGCGTGTAAGCCCCTGGCCACCCATTCTGCCCAGTCGACAAAGACTGGGTCGGTGTTGGGTTTCGAAGTATCGGGGGCATTGAACTCTCCTCTGGAAATGCACTCGGCCAGGGACACCTGCCATGGATATACAGAAGCGTCAGTACATAGGCCTGCCACCCATGCAATGATGAAGAAGAGGTCGGCGTTTTTAAAGGCCCCCAAGGGAAGGGGCATTTGGGGCAATTTGCCCGAAGGGAGCCTGCCTTTGAGGCTTTGCTGCAAAAATTTTATCATGTAGCCAGCAGATGTGAACCTCTCCGTTTGTTCGCTCAAAACAATGTTGCGAACCATACATCCCTCGGGTGGACCCTGCTGTGGCGCAAAAGCTGCCTGTACATCTTCTTTCAAAATTGAAAATAGCTTCTGGCTAGATGTGTCTAACACCTGTCTGGTGGCGGGCTGGTAATTCTGCGCGATGGCATTGATCAGCTCGGGGCAATGGTGAGTGGGGGGCGTCAGATACCAGTATATCTGGGAGTAGTAAGTTGCAGCTCGTATGCTCTCTGTCGGGAGCCTACTTCTCATGAGCTCAACGGTGTTTCTGAGCTCAACTACGCTCTTCGACAGCTCTGTATCCCTGATTCTTTCCCACCTGTCGACTGGTGGTTCTAGGGGCTGCTCGTCCTCGGAATCCCCCTTTTCTTCCACGACACGCTTATCTGGGCGGAGGCCCGAATCAACGGGCCTTGGCTTCGGCCTTTTTCCATGGCCTTTTACCTTTGGTTTCTCTAGGGCTACTACTTCTAGCCCTTTTCCCTTCTCCTTGGAACTTTCCATCGTTGATGCTTAGGGCAACGGAGTTTGCAGTATGGAGAAAATTGGCGTCGAAGCTTTAGAGTGCAAAGTGGAAAAGTATACAAGTTGGCAGCAGGGTCTGTATGAGTCGTTGAGCGAGTAATCCTTTGGCTACTTGGAGTCTGCGTTATATAACCGCCAAAGACAAGTACCCACATTTATGGCATGTGCCACAATTAATCCTGCACTTCTCACCTGAGAGATCATCGGTTCATCGGATTGGCCATACGGTGGCGTAGTACACAGGGTCATGCGCTGTGATGATTGGGCTGCTTTGGGAACGCAGCCGTCCGCCACCTAGTACCTGGGGGCGGACTTTTCTCTCAACCGAATCCCCTGAGGATGTACCCGACGCCTTTTCATTTAACTCGCCTATTTCGGACGCTTTTGAAGGTGACTGTCGGCACGCTCCTCTAGGCGAGCAATAAATGCTTTTGCCTTGTGCATCTTTGGGTCAGCGAAGCCAAAATCGGAGCTGACATACTTCGCGGCGAACCTTTTGCGCCAGTTAATATTTTATGCTTTGGGATCGAAGTGATTCCTCCTGCACGAGGCTACTCGCGAAGCTTGTTTTCCCCCTTTTAAAAGCAGCTCGCTCGGACTCTTCTTAGGCAAACATCTTTCATACCTTAGTCGGAACCTTGCTCGGCCAATCGTACTTCGCTGCGAACCACTTCGCATACACTACTTCGCAATCCAAGTTCCCAAAGGAGTTTTTTTTTTTTTTTTTCTATATATATAGCTGTCGAGGTAAAACTCAACCTGAGTTTCTGAGCAGCATTTTATTTAATAGCGGAACTTTTTACAATATTCACACAGGTTTGCGGCATAATAGGCATGCCACCACCACAAACTCAGCTTCGGATATTTATCCGATGAATTTGCAATGCCCGGACCAGATCAGATTGAACTTTAGTGATTCTTGAAGTCCGAATGGCTCCTCCCCGAAGTTCTCCATGCTGCGAACAGAAAGCAATACAATAGTTTTTCGCTCCTGCCAGTACCAGCGTTGCTAATGCAGGATGTGGCGAAGCAATTCGCCACGTGAGGACCTTCTTGGGGTACTAGTTGTAGTGATGGCTGGAACCAGAATACCGAAGAGTCCAGTAACTGTGAACTGGGTACAAGTTCTTCCATCTCCTTAATGCTATAACAGGGCTTTTCCGGCAAAGAGCAAACTCCTAGGATCTCTTTAGGCTTAGCTTCTCGACGAAACATGCTTGTTGAGTCCTGACCGATCACTTGCGTCTTTGTGTTCTAGGATACAAAAAGAGTGCCAAGATGCGTCCTATTTGTTCTCAGGCTCTACCACTTGAGCCTGCTCCCCTTCCGAGCCGGTCCTCGATGGAGATCGCAAGCAACGGTATTGTTCATCGTCGGGGCAAAGCTCACAAATTGCCATGGTTGGACTTGGATGGGATCCGCCTCTCGAGCTCCACATGATCGCATCTCGGGCTTACGCTCGGTATTAGGAGTCTGCCATGAAGAATACTGCGTTGGATAGACGAGAGCAGCGACTATCGAAGAAAGTGATGGGGCTTCTCCCCACTGCCACTTTCCCAATAAAAACTGTTCTGCGCGTACTGCTTCCTCGAATATCTGAGGGAATATTTGCTCACCAGATCGCAGCAAGAGGAGGCCTATATCTGGGTGAAAAGCCCGAACATAATAGAGGTGGGCTTGGGCGGGCGTCGGTTGGATCTCCCTTGGAATTATCTTCCAACTTCTGATGAATCGGACATTGAAGTCTGTGACGCTCTCCAAAGGTGCTCTCTTGATGGTGGAGAGGTACGTCAAAAGCTGGAAGGGGTCCTAAGAGCCATCAAATGTTTCGAACAGTGCTCCTGCCAGGTCATCCCACGAGCAGATGCTTTTAGGTTCGAGCAGTCTGTACCACTGCAGCGCTCTTCCTTCCAGAGACAGGACCAGAAGTCTGACCACGACGTCTTCATGGATTATGTCGTAGAGGAACGCTAAGGTAGCAATGGCTTCAAGGTGTTCTCGGGCCATTCCCGTGGTGCCATCATATATAGTCAATGCCTTCAAGGCGATCTCGGGAATCTTGTGGTAGCTTTGAAGATTCAAGGGGCCTCGGTCATCCCAGCTTGGAAAACCTACCCCTGCCATTATAGCAGCAGCCTGTAGAAATCGCGGTTGTCGCCGCTGAGTTGGAGTTGTTAGGTGACCATTCTTTCTCCGCTTATGAGGTCAAGGCTGCTCACCGAACCTCGATTCCTCCGGGATATCTTCTTTCGGATTTGAAAGGCGCCTACAACCAGGAAATCTGGATTTTCAGCTCAAGCGAGTCGCTAGGTGATTTTATCGGATGAAGACGAGGCCGAGAGATTCACCGAACTCGGACCTTCTTAAGGCACAAGGAGTCCTGGTTACAAAAACCAGGCTTAGGTACTGGTCTTCATGACTTTAGAGATTCTCGGGTAAAACAAAGTCGCCAGATGCTAAGAGTCTTTTAGTAATGAGAGCATCGATTCTCACCACTACTCAAAAAATGAGACTGACCGGATCTCACCGGGCGTGCCAGAAACTGGCTCCGATGAAGACGGGCTAAAATTTTTCTCAAATATGGGACCTTGGGTCCCATCGGGCGTGCCAAAAACTGTTGGTCATCAAATCCGCACAGGAAAGGACTTTCGGTGGGTTTGCGCGCCCTGGACCTGCGACCAACATTGAAAGGCCGAGAGGAAGAGATGCCCCTCGTGCTGATCTCCGGAGAAAGGCCGGCTCCTATACTAATCTACTTTTGGGGTTTGAGATAAGAGTGCAGGAAAGAGATAAAAGGAGTTCGGGTTAGAGAAAGAAATAAAAAGAATAAGGGTTAGAGATTGATGATTCAATGTGGGGAAGAACAGGAAGCACGATCACTCACTAATAACTCGAATAGCAGCAAAGAACACCAAGAATAGACGAAAGAAACGCGATACTTGCTTTCCTATGTATCCTCTGGACGAGTTCACAAGGTTCTCCTTTCTCTCTCGCTGGAATTCAGGGTTCAGAGTAACAGCGATTAAGACAAGGGAATAACAAAAACCATGACCCACCGGGTAGCATAAAAGAAAGCTTATACGACGTTTTTCCTCTCCTATGTATCCTTCGGGGCGAATTTCGAGAGTACGAGTCCCCAATCGCACACCGGATTCGGGATTCGAGTCTCGGTATACGAGTGCGGACAAACAAAAGAATTAAGCACAGAAGGCAGCATAAAAGAGAGAAATGGAGTACAAAAATCTTTAGTATTAGACGTAGGACATCAAGTTCCGACGAGCTTTCTAGCGAGAAATTTCCCCCCCTTTTACATTGCAAAGCCTGGGTTTTTATAGAGGACCCAGCCCTCTGAGTCATTATTACAAAAAACGGCGGAGTACACCCTCGGGCTCTGAGAAATTGGCTCCTCGCGGTTGCTGCGACTGAGCTTTCAAATCGGTTGCCGAAACTAGCAACTGCGACTGGGTCAACCATGGAAACGTTCATTTAATGCGCCGCCCTAGCTTCTGGATGTTGTGCTTGAGTGATCGTTACGCCCGCCGTGTTTTACTTCGAGGACTGTTACGTCCCTTTCGTTTGCCAAAAATGGTCAGCGGGCTTATCGGGCAAGAAAGGGAGTATTTATAAGGGGCCTTCGATCACCTTGGGAAGCTGCCCGCCTTGGACCGTGGGCCCGGAAAGTGCTTCGCTACATCTCCACCTCGCCAAAGCCTTGGGCCAAAGTAGATCTTCCTTGATTTGTTCTTCGCAAAATAGTGCTTCGCAGAAACTATTTCGGGGATGTCGAGTGCCGAGCGGGCTCCATCTTTGAAATGGGGTTCTTTGTCCTTTGTTGGCGAAGCCGCTCGGATGGAAAATGTTTCGGCCCAATTCTCTCTCAAAACTGCGGTTCGGGGAATATCCTCGTGAAGCACTTCTCCGTTTCGAACCATTGTCATTTTGCTTCGGGCGCCATTACTTCGGGTGAAAGCGCGAAGTAGGTGTCGAAATACTTCGGGCCCGAAGTAGTTTCTTTGCCTTAGCTGATTTGGATTATGCTCTCTTCTTTCGGCAAAGTCGTTTGGATGCTGCTTCGCAAAACTTCTGCCCGAAGCGGCTGCTGAAAATGCTTCGGGCGATAAGGAGAGTCAAAATTGCCGTAACTTAAAATAAAAGAAAAACTTTCAACAAGGAAATATTATACAAAATTCTACTATTCTTCTACCCCTTGTATAATGTGACAAAAAGTGTCAACAATACCTATGGAAGCTGGGAATGACTGAGAAGGCCTGCCATTGATAAGAACTAAGTAGGAAACTAAAGAGATACATCCCATAATCCAATCCATCCAATCCTTAGAGAAACCAAATTGCCTCAAAACTTTGATAAGGAAGTGCCAATCCACTTTGTCATAAGCTTTGGATAAGTCTAACCGAATGAACATGGAAGGAGATTTTTGCATATCCATGGAATGGATGGCTTCTTGAGCAAGAACTATCTCATCTACTATTTGACGTCCTTCCACATAACCTCCTTGCTCGGGGAAATAATCTTATGCAAAAGAGGCTTCAACCTTTCTGCCATGATTTTAGTAATGATTTTGAGAAGAACATTACATAAAGCAATAGGTCTAAAAGCTGAGATATGATCAACCTCTTGAGCTTTTGGAACAAGAGTAATCTAAGTTTTATTGATAACCTTCAAAATTTCTTTGGCTTTCTTGGATTCTTCCACCACCTCTAATAAATCAACATGAAGGATATCCCAGAACTCTTGGTAGAACTCAATGGGAAAACCATCAGGACCTGGGGTTTTCCCTTTTTGCATTTTAAAAACTACTTGTTGAAGCTCATTGATAGTAACAGGAGCAGTCAAAATAGAGTTCTCCTCAGAAGTGATAAAAGAAGGGATTGCTTGAAGAACATTTTGTTGTGAAGCGAGTCAAGAGGAGTAGCAGGAAAAAGATTGGAAAAGTAATCAACAACAATAGAGTTCATGCCATCCCAAGTATAAACAACATCTCCATAATCTGATTTTAAGTAAGAATAAAGTTGTGAGATCTTCGAGCTAGAAGAGATTTGTGGAAGAAATTTTTTATTTATATTATTAAGTGAAATTCTATTCTATTACTGTATAATTGTCTTATACTAAATTGCCCCCAAGGGTTAGGTGGATTAATAATTTTTTGTCTGGCCAGACACTTACCAAGAAGGGACCTAGGTTCAAACCTTGGAGGCATGTCTGTTGCGAAGGTAGTAGTCTGATCTGAATCCTCTGGTGCGCGCCAGACCGATGACGACAGTATGAATCCTGAGCTACTAGTGGTCCCCCTCCCACCCAGTCATCAACAACGAGGTGGTATAGGCTTGTTGGGAGCTATGGTTTAAACCCTTCACTTGGCAGTTACTAAAAATAGTATGGATGTAACCAACTCCCTTGTGTATCCAAAAAAAAATATTATACTAAAATAATAACTTTTTTTAACTTTCAATAGCAAAAGATCAATTTTTCATATAGAAAATGATGACTTGACTTTGATTTTTTACATAAAATTGTTTCTTTTCAACGAACAAGTAAGATAGCATATTGTGTTTTATAACAAAAATTTTTTGTCTCATAGATTGTTTTGGCTTAGGAAATGTTAAAATTCTTCTATTCTCCTATTAAATCTAATTTAAATATTACAAATAATGCTATATAATTTGAAGATTATATTTTTTATAATTTAATTTAATTTTATAAATAATTTAATATTAAAGTTTAATTTATCAAATGGCATGAGCTCAACCCGTTAAATTCCTCGAATTTCAAGGAGACAGGTTCTAATCTTGCCAAGGGATACATGCATAATTGTCAAACTATTGTAATACCACTACGTGGTCCTAGGGGAACAGTGCAACGGTTTAGGCTTTGGCTCTTCTTCAGAGGTCCATGGTTCAAACCGCGGCATGGGCGAGTGTGTGAAGGGGTGGATGTGTGGTGGGTGTGTGTTAAATTCCCTATTGATAAGCATAGCTATCAGTTTTACAAGGGGTCATGGTTGGGAGGAGACTACGAGTGGGTGTGTGGTGGGTGTTGTTGCCATATTTTGCACGGGGTGCCATGTCTTCGAATTTTTTGTAAGGATGCTGCTTTCCCTTCCCTCTTTCTTCTCTCCCCTTCTCCACTATCCCCTTTCTTTTCTGCCATCAGTTTCATTCTCTCCATCTCCTCTCCCATATTTCTAACTGTTTCTCTGAGTGGGCAAAGAGCCCAAAACTTTCTAAGTGTTGCTGTCCGCCCGACTTCGCAGCGAAGTCGGGCTGCGCTCGACTATCTGTGCGCAACTGGGCGAGATTATCAGAAATGTGCCCAGGAATTTTCTAAGTGTGGAGCCGCCCGACTTCGCAGCGAAGTCGGGCTGCGCTCCTAGTTTCGTGCGCACTTGGGAAGCATCTGTTTGAAGACTAGCCCAGGAATTTTCTAAGTGCTGGGACTGCCCGACTTCGCAGCGAAGTCGGGCTTCGCCCTGGAGGAAGTGCGCAGCCGGGCGATTTGCCATGATGACTTCGGAAAAATCGGCTAACTGTCGAGCCGCCCGACTTCGCAGCGAAGTCGGGCTGCGCTCGCTGACTTGTGCGCACTCGGGCGAAGAATGTTAAAATCTGCCCAAAAAATTTCTAAGGCACGAAGGCCTTCCCAACTGCGCTGCTTCCACCCTGCGCTGCCCGGCTGCGCTCCAATTTTGGGCGAAGTCGGGCAGGAGATAAATTATGAGCTTCAAAGGCAGATTCTTCCCCCTATCAGATTCCGACAGGTGTCCAGCCTCGAGATTCGAGTCAAAGATGTGACAGAAGGTGTGCAAGCGTGAACTGACTTATTGTACCGCAACTACCCTCATTCAAGCTGACTCGAGGTTTCATCTACCGCACTGCCACGTAGCTGCCAGGTTTTCAGGCGGACCTTGCTGCAAGTACATTCCATACCGGCAGAGGTCGACATCAGCCGCTTTTTGCCGCTTTTGTCAGCTTTGTCAGCTATTGTCAGGTCTAGGATTTTGTGCCCAAAGTTGTAATTGGGGGGAAAATTGTGCTATAAATAGCTGCGCCATATCATTGTAAAAGGGTGGAAGGGGGATATATTGCTAGGGAACTGCTGTAGTTGTGCGTTTGCTTCTGAATATAAAATATACTTGGCTCTATTGATTGTCTTTGTCTTGTATGCTGCCTTTATTGAGTATTTCTGCCTCATGTTGCTTATGTTATTGCTTACTGTTATTCTGCTTTTCTGGATATCGGTATTTGATAGCTAAGTATTCCTGGAATGCAAAAGTAAAGGATACATAGGATGAATGGTGTTGATAGTTTCTGCAACATGTTTTGTGTTTAATTGTTGTTAGTAGTGGTGATTGGTTGTTGCCGTGCTGCTTATCTTCCCCACCCGAAAACAGACATATTTGTATTTCTTTCAGTAATTTATAATCTCTTTCCTGCACTCTGAGCTTAAACCAAATCGAGAAAAACTAGGAAGCCGGCCTACTCCGGAGATTGGCACGGAAGGCATTCCTTCCTTCCGGCCTTTCAATCTGTTGGGCGAATCTAGGGCGCATTACACTAAATCCTATCCTAGTGGCAGATTCATAACCAACAGTTTCTCTAGCACGCCCGGTGGGACACGGGAGTTTCCCACCCCAAAACAGAATCGAAGCATCGGTGTTCGCTTCATTGCTGTCAAATCAGAACACTTGGCGACTCTGCAGTACCTGAATATTCTCTGAGTCCGTGAGACTGGTCCAATATCAAAAGCGCCTTCATGCATACAAGAAGGTGGAGAGCAAGGAACCCAGGACAGCAGCCTGATCTCTACGAAATCGACATCAACGCTCCTGGAGAGCGCGTAAGGCTGGCTGACTACCAAGCTCACCAAAACGAACTCGAAGCTGAAGCTGAAATAGAAGAAGCTGAGGTTGAAGAAGCTGAAGAAGTTGGAGAGGCCGAAATTGAAGAACAGCCTACAACTTCGGACAGCACTGATACTGATTATACTACTGATCAGCTTGAAGAAGAGGAAGAAGACATGGCTGCCCAACAAAATGATGACGACCTCTTCCCAACAGTTGATTCCACAGGGCCCTTGGCTCTAGTTGGACAAGAAGTTGTACCTCCTGCTGCCTTGAAATCCATTCCTACGTATGATGGCTCCGGGAAAACAGCATACGAGCACATCCAAGATATTTTGGCCTTGGCTGCACTGCACTCTATCACTAGTGAGAGTGTTAAGACCCGTCTATTAGCCCTTTCTCTGAGAGGGAAGCTTCTCTACTGGTGGAGATCTTTGCCAGAAGGAGCTATCACGGGATGGCCCCAGTTAGCGGGCAGGCTAGTGAAGGGATGCAACGAGTCCGCTGATCCCTCCTCATTGTTGCACCAGTTTCAAAGTATTCAACGCCATCCGCAAGAGGAGATATCGGACTTCAACGTGAGGTTTGCGAGGTCCTGGAAAAGAGTACCTCCCGAGCTACGACCTCCCGCGGGACAAGCTGCGCACTATTACCTGAGGTCTTTTAACTCAGACATTTGTCTGCTCCTCAAGATAGCCCGGGTCAACACTTTTCCCGCCTTATATGAAGCTGCCCAGCAAGCAGAATTAGACATAATTTCTATAGGCAGACTTCCTCATAGAATGCAGCCTCCCATCTATCTTGATTTCCCTCGGTCACAATATCCACCCGCGTCTGGTGCGACGCCATCCTCGTCAAATCAGTACCCCCAGCAGCCATGGAACCCAGCGCCAGTTATAAACCCGTATGGTCAGCCCCAGATCCATTATCCTAATCCGCCACCTCCACCTCCGCAATATCCAGCACTCCCAGCTCCCCCTCAGTACGCGGCATATTCCGCTCCTCCACCATTAGCCGCTATACCTCCGCCGGTCCGGCCGGCGCCTGCTGATAATGATATTCAGAATAAGATCCTTCAGGAGGTGCGGGCTCTTGCCTCCGGTTACCATACTATCTCCAACGACATGACAATCATGAAGAAGAAGCAAGCTCAGATGGAGTTTCTTCCGAGGAGACCATATCCTCCTCCTGCGCTGACAAAAGATCAAGCTGCTCAAGCGCAAAGGCCCCCGACGAGGAATGCTGCCAATGATGCTCAACCAGGCACTTCTGACCATGTTAACTGGTGTTCTACATGCAACGATCCACATGGAGAGGAGGGTTGCATGTTGCATCGGCATTATATTCAGACCCTTGCGGGCAGCGCCATGGAAGACGAAGCATACATGATCCTTGACGATGAAGGTAACTTTGCAGTCCCAGAAGAAGATCCCGTGTCTCTCTTGACCAAGGAGGGCAAAAGGCCGATTGAGGCCACCACGGCCCAGATGAAGCCGTTGAAAGTATACACAAGAAGGGAGAGGACGCAGCCTGCTGTGCCAGCACCTGATAAGCCGCCTTTACCTCCTACAGCCAAAGAAAAGTTCCCAACGCTCAAGGCTCCCGTGGTAAAGGCTCCGGCGGCCCAACCTCTAGCTGAAACAAAAGAACAAGCTCAAGAAAAGCTGAGGTACCCATCGCTGATGAAGAGACAGAGGGTTGAAGCCACGCAACAATACTGAACCAGGTACGAGCCAAAAAAAGAGACAGAGGGAGCCGACACTTCAACTTACAATATAGTCGATGAGCTCAAGAAGACTCCGGCGAAGATAAGCATGTATGAGGCTCTTCTGCTCCCAGGGACAAGTAGACCTGTTGCAGGAATCCTTGAAGAGCGTGAAAGATGGAAAGCCGACGCAGCCTGCTGTGTTAGCTCAGCCCTTGACAGTATCTGCTACTGGGAAAAACAGGCCGCCACCTTTCTATCTGTCTTTGCGAATGGAGGGCCATATAGTACACAATTGCATGGTGGACTCTGGTGCCTCCACTATTGTCATGCCGAGGGTCGTCTGCGAAGAGATTGGTATGGAATACACAAGGAGCAGCCAAGGTGTGCTGCAGCTAGATGGCACTCCTGTCAAGACAGTTGGTGTCATCAAAGACATCCCAATCCAACTGCATAAAGCGCTCGACATAGTGGTCATCCAAGAGGTCGTGGTGGTTGACTTGGAACCCTACTTCGGCATGTGTCTCTCTAGGGAGTTCACTGCAAATTTGGGTGGATATCTGTCGCTGGATTATTCACATATGGAAGTGCCTTTTAAAGGAAGGAGATTGAAGATCTATAATGAAAAGCCTTCCACATTTCTGGTCGAGAAGATACCTGGGGAAGAACAACGAGAACGACATGGTTCATCTGACGACTGAGGAACTGGTAGAGGTAGACTTGGCGGAAGAGACCCTCGAGCTGTTACAAGTGGAGGATGAGTTCTCCTTACTAGACTTCAATGCCATGATTGAGACCGAACAAGGTTGCTACTCTGTCACCCAGCCTGAAAGACTTGATCAGTCTGCAAAGAAGGATGTTGGACCTGCCCCAGAAAAGCTATGGAAGTTGTACTTTGATGGTGCCCGATGTAAGAATGGCTCCGGTGCAGGTGTACTTCTGGTTTCACCATCCGGGATTCAAAAGGACTACTGTTATAGGCTGGCCTGGAGTTGCACTAACAATGCGGCAGAGTACGAAGCCTTGTGCTTGGGCTTGAGAAAGGTAGAGAGACTTGGGATAAAGCATTTGCAGATCTTTGGCGACTCAGAGCTGGTGTGCAACCAGATTACCAATAAGTGCGCCTCCAAGAAGCATTACCTCAAGGCGTACCGCAACCGTGTCTGGGATCTGATGGAGTCATTTGACTCTTTGAATGTCAAAGCCATATCTCGTGAAAAGAATAAGCATGCTGACATTCTGGCGTCTGTTGGAGCCAGGTACGTCCCGGCTGATGACATTGTCCAGAAGCCGAAGCCGGTTCGTACCATTTACAGGCCTTCTGTGCCTGACAAGGACACCCACTGGCAGGTGTTCGACTGTGACGAAGATATCGTCACCTTTTTGATAAATGAAGCTAGTACAATCGAAGGTAGAGACCCTGATGACGAGCAATATGAGGGGTTGATACAGTTAAAAAATAATCATGTCCCGAAAGGACTGATTACCCTGGAGAGCCTCTTTGATCAGAATGATAGAGCCATATCCCACAGGATCAAAGTAGACCCCAAGCAGTACATGGACCTGGAACTGGAACCTGGAAAGGTGATTAAGGTCGGGACGGATTGCACTGATGAGGAGTTAGAGCAGATCCGATCTCTATGCAAGGAGTACCCAGATATTGTGGCCTGGTGCTACCAAGACCTGAAGGGGTATGACAGAGATATGATCCAACATACTATAGAACTGGAGGATAATGCAAAGCCTTTCCGGCAGAAGCAAAGGGCGGTGAACCCGAAAATTGAAGCCATGATGAAAGCTGAACTCTTGAAGATGCTGGAGGCCAAAATCATCTATCCCATCAAGCACTCTTCTTGGGTCGCAAATCTGGTCCCTGTGAGGAAAAAGAATGGAGACATCCGCCTCTGCGTGGATTTTAGAAACCTCAATCAAGCTTCACTGAAGGATCATTACCCTCTCCCCCAAATTGATCAAATCCTCCACGTAGTTGCTGGAGCTCAGAGATTCTCTCTCTTGGACGGTTTCTCCGGCTATAACCAAATATGGGTGAAAGATGAAGATCAGCACAAGACAACGTTCACCACCAAATGGGGAACGTTTGCATATCAACGTATGCCCTTTGGTCTTTCCAATGCCGAGGCTACATTTCAAAGGGCTATGGACTTGGCGTTCCGAGAGCTGCTCAACAAGATCATTGTCATCTACTTGGATGACATGACTGTGTTTTCACACAAAAGAGAGGACCATGCCTCCCACTTGCGGCAAGTATTTGAGAGATGTCGTGAATTCGGCATTTCCATCAACCCGAAGAAGTCAGTCTTCGCGGTGAAGGAAGGCAAACTGTTGGGACACGTTATTTTCGAGAAGGGCCTTGCAGTCGATCCTGACAGAGCGGAAGCTCTTCTTCGCTTGTCCATCCCAGTCGACAAAAAGGGGCTGCAATCATTTTTTGGCCAAATCAACTTCGTGAGGAAGTTTGTGCCAGACTTTGCACAAGTAATCAAGCCCATGGCTGAGCTCCTAAAAAAAAATGCTGAATTTGTATGGACTGACGAAAGGAAACAAGCCTTTGAAGAAATCAAGGCCAGAATTGCCCAGGCTCCAGTGTTAATAAATCCAGACTACTCCAAGGATTTCATCCTGTATGCGGTGGGAGAGCCCGAAAGCTACGCTGCAGTCCTGACTCAGAAGGGAGATGATGGCGAGGAGCGCCCCATAGCATTCCTAAGCCAGGTGATTCAGCCGCATGAAGAAAGATACAATTTTATTGAGCGGCAAGTGCACGCAGTTATGAGATCCCTGAGAAAGTTCAAGCACTTTGTCTCCCAAAGTCGGATAACTGTCTTCGTGATACACCCGGACGTCAGAAATTTCATCATCCAAGGGGAGCCAGGTCACAAGAGGGCAGGATGGATAGCCAAGATACAAGAGTTTGACATAGAGGTACGGCCAACGAAGCTAATCCGAGGTCGGGCTCTATGCCAAGAGTTGGCCCGGAGTGCTGCAGCCGAAATCTCTGCCTGCCAGTGGGAGGATCTAGTAACAGAGGCCAACCTTTCCAACTCCTTATCAAAGGAGGATGATTGGACAAATGATCTAGTGTGGTACTTCAACATAGGGAGATGTCCAGACCATCTCAACGCCTCACAAAGGAGGTTTAGGCTGAACGCCTTGAAGTATGTACTTCGCCCCGAGGGGCTGTATTTTAGAAATATTGACGGCATCCTATTGCGGTGCGTCAAGGAATCAGACAAGCCAAAGGTTCTCGGAGAGTTTCACTTTGGGATGCCCGGAGGACATCATTCAGGAAGGCCTACAGCCTTAAAAATTATCAAAGCCGGCTATTATTGGCCCACCCTCTTCACAGACGCACATGCAGTCTGTGTGAAATGCGAAAAAATGCCAGAGGTTCGCCGGCAGAAATAGGAAGGCACCCTTGCCCCTCCAGCCAATTCAAGCCGAGACTCCGTTTCAGCAGTGGGGTCTGGACTTCATCGGGACAATAACGCCCAACTCTTCGGCGGGACATAAGTTCATCCTAACCGCCACAGATTACTTTACCCGATGGGTTGAGGCATTGCCTACAAAGCATGCTGACCAAGAGACGGTCATTGGGTTCCTTGAGAGCCTCATTACCCATTTCGGGATTCCAGAGGCAATTGTCACAGATAATGGTCCAGGATTTGCAGGCGCGGTACTCACTCAGTTTACCAACAAGTATGGCATTTACCACAAGATGTCTTCAAATTACTATCCGCGAGGAAACGGCCTGGCCGAATCCACCAATAAGAACCTCTTGAAAATCATAAAGAAAACTGTGGAGAAGAATAAGAGGTCGTGGCACCTACTTCTGGATCGAGCGTTATGGGCGGATCGCATATCTTTCAAAAAATCCATCAAGATGTCTCCCTACGCGCTTGTATACGGCAAGGAGGCTGTCCTACCCACCCACATAGAAATGCCCGCACTCTGGTTGTTAGAAGATGAGAAAGGCGACGGGGATCCCGTGGATGCCAGACTTTGTCAACTGTTGCAGCTAGAAGAGGAAAGGGAGAAGGCGTATCAGGCCTTTACCAAGCACGCCGAAGCCACTCAGAGCTGGTTTGCAAAAGGGACCACCATCCGAGTTTTCAAAATCGGGGACTTAGTGCTCAAATGGGATTCACTCAAAGCGAAGCCGGGCAATCATGACAAGTTTGATGCCTTCTGGGAAGGCCCCTATCAGATCGCTCGGATAAACCAGTTCAATGCATTCGTGCTCAGAGACATGGAGGGACAGCTCCTCCCGATCCCTGTTAATGGCTTTCACCTGAAGGCCTATCACCACTGAAGGTTGTCAAAAGGTCCTACCTTGTACATATTTTTCTTATTTATTTCCTGCAGTTCAGTTTATTTCAGAATGTGAATATTTCTTTCAGTCATTTAGTTTTCAGCTTTTAAGTCAAAAGAAGGCCAAGTATGAAAAAAGAAGCAAAGTTTTGCGCGACAGTTCAAGACTGACCAAGGCAGGAAAGTCACCCGACTTCGCAGCGAAGTCGGGCTTCGCTCTTAACGTTGTGCAACGTCGGGAGCTTAAGAAGGAAAAAGCGACCAAGAAAAGTCCAAAAATTTTCTAAGTGTTGGGCGCGCCGCCCGACTTCGCAGCGAAGTCGGGCTGCGCACCCTTTTCTGAGCGCAGCCGGGCAGAAAGGAAAGAGAAATGGGTAGAAATCATCTAAGTGTCCTCGCCCGACTGCGCAAATTTTCTGAGCGCAGTCGAGCTGCGCACTCAAATTTTTGCGCACTCCGACCGACGCATCCCGGAGGCAAGGTGCATGGCGAAATGTTTCTAAGTATGGCCCCCCCGGGGGCGCACCTTGCATAACGCGAAGTTGGACCGCGCTCACTTTTTGAGCGCACTTGGTCAGAGCCTTCCTCAAGTTTGGTGCCTCGAAGTGTGTGCCCAGATGGCGGCGGTGACGTCATTGAAAGCACGAAGTTCGAAGATTTTAAGGAATGATTGCGCGGATTTCAAAGCAGATGTCATTAATAAGAGAGCGCACAGGGGCCAACCGCGTACGAGTTGCGCTTTCCAATAGAAGATCCCACGCGCGGCCGCCGAGGAATAACGACGCTTTTTACCTACTTCGGGCAAATCACTTTAAATTCCCCCTCACGCCATTAATGTTGTTTTTCCATTCCTAGAAAAGGGCCCTTACTCAGAACACCAGAATTACCAGTGTAAGTCTGAGCTGCACAGTGAAAGAGAGAAGTGCGAAATTAAGCTCTGCAGCGACCGTAATTTCTATCTCCGGCACCATGAGTGAAGGACAGAGAGTGGACAAGGGGAAGGCGCCAATGCAGGCGCAATCCAGTGATACAGAGCGGGAAGCTGAGGAACACACAGAATCTAGCGCTCATGAGAGCGAGGCGCCACAAGAGCAAAGGGAAAAATCCAGGTCGAGGCGAGCTAAAAAGCAAGGTCCTCTGCCGCCGCCCATCAACCGCCTGGCCGAATACGAAGATGGCGAGTACTCCATTAGTCTCACCAAGCTGCGTCCCAATATCGCGAAGTGGGCAGGCAAGGTCTCATCCTCGCACCACATTGGGGCCGCCTATAAATCGAACCTTTACTGGTTCTTGTGCCCTCCTGTCCACCACTGCCCGGAGCTGGTCGAGTCAATTGCGACGTATTACAAACCAGCCACCCGGCAGGTCTACGACTGCCAAGGAAGGGTGTTGTTTACCCTCTTTAAAGAAAGCGTACAACCAGCCTTCACCCCGGGGCTCCAGTACGACCCAAATGCCATCGTCAGAAAGATTAATTTGGAAGAGCAGGCGGGCAGGTTCAGTCAAAGCAGAAGGATGAGGGAATTTCTCGATTCAAAGCTGAAGTGTCCACTACCAGCTGGACAATGGCCATCAGGTCCCATACCCCTGGAAAGGTTCGAAAACAGGTATATTTATATTATCCTTGCATGGGTCCTTGGTTGCGGCACAGACAGGGTGGTGCACCCATATCAGCTGGCACTCGCAGAGTGTATTTTGCATGGGGAATTTTATGACCCCACTGCGCAGAGAAGCGGAAGGCGCCCAATATTTTTTGATTGGGCAGACTGGGTGGCGTACGCCATACATTCGAACCTGGTTAGGATACAACAGAAACAGACAACTGAATTCCGACACTGCTCATTCCTCGCATGGTTGTGCCTTTACCATACGCATTATCGAATAAGGGTGCCCGAGCTTAAGAGAGTAAATGAGAAGGGCGCACCGCTACCGGTATACGAGTGGACGGAGGTGCTATATAGAAGGGGGTCCTATTATGATTTTAATTTCAAATTCTTGGGTATGACCCTGGCACTGTTCAATGGCAAGGCGTCTCGCCCTCCCCTGGTTATGACGAAGTACCTGAGGAAAAACAAATACGGGGACACTTTCCGGTTGACCCAGGGCGTCGTCATCAGAATCTACGGATTCAAAGGGAAGCCGTTCTTGCTGCCCTATTTTTGCACTGAGCACCAATTTGGCATGGAGGCAGCGCGGCAGATGGATTGCGTCGAGGAGGAATTCGGCCAGGGAAAAAAGAAGGGCCATATTTTCAAATATCCTTTTACCTGGGCAAACATTGAAGTCCATGAAATTGGGCAGCACATCTACCTGTAGCGGGCACCCCTCCGACAAAGCCCAAGTACAAGTTTACTGTGGGCGCCTCGGTACCCGCCGCACCGTCTCTGCCTCCACCAAAAAAACCACTGCTCCAGGAGAAAATAAAAGGAAAAGGGTCGAGAAGACAAAAATAAAGTGGCCGAAAAAGGAGACTGCGCAGCAGATAGTGGCGGCCCCATGGGCAGGAGCGGTTGCACCTGAAATAATCTCTCTAGATAGTCCAAAGAAGGAAGCGGAGGTCTGGGCAGCAGGCGTCATTCAAGCACCGGCTCAGGCGGAGCACATAGGTACGTCCTCTTCCCCTGTTTCACAAACCCCAGTTAGCCCTGCTATAACGCTTTCTTCCTCTGCATCAGGGCACGCCTTAGTCACCTCATCTATATCGCCTATCACCCAGTCCCTCCGCAGCCCCCACTCCTTTGGACGTTTTGCCCAGGAACCTAACGTTTTCCAAACCCTGGGTCAAACCCTAAATCTCTCACCCGTGGCCAAGGCTGAAGCTGCATCTACATCGCCGCGTCGCTCACCAGCCGCATTCAAAACCCCATCTCCACCTACGCAGTCGCCCGTTTCCTCTAGGACCCGGTCGCCCTCAAAAGCGGCCTTATCTTCTAGAATATCTCCTGCTTCATTGTTTTCAGGAAGGATGCCACAGCAGGATCTGGCTTCGGCATACCCTATGATGGCAGAGCTGGACCTAATGGGAGAACAACTGCAAGTTACGGACGACTAGCCTCTATCCGTGAAGGCCGTAGGGCGTTCTGCTTCTTTCCTCCAAGGCGTAAAGAAGAGAAGAGCTGAAGAAATAGCCATCACTGTGAAGCGCACCAAGTTTGATTTGGACAGGAGGGTGCTACGAACGGAGAAGTTAATCCCAAAAGTCAAGAAGCCTCTCCGGGAGATGACTGAGGCAGATTATGAGCACCGAACCAAGGAGAAGAGTTTCGACGATATAAGCGAAGAATACGAAATCAATGGTATTCATCGGAAGACTGATAATCTCCTTGTTAAGTGGCTCGAGAATCAAGAGAAGTTGTTTCAGCTTCAAAACAATTCAAGGCAGATGGAAGAGGATCTGGCCAAGGCCACCACGCAGCTGGAATCTGCTCAGAAGGAGATTAAAGATTTGAAAGATCAGCTTGCCGCGTCCCAGCAGGAGGCAGCAACACAGAGGAAGCCAGCCGAACAGCTATCGGAAGAGAAAAGGGCAGCACTGGAGCATGTTGCCCAGTTGCAGGATTTGTTGAAGCAGACTCAATAACAACTGAAGGAGAAAGCATCCCATGTGGCTGCCTTTTCGAAGGACAAGATCAAGGAGATGCGGGCTAGTTTGCTGCAGGACTACAGGACTAATGTTGTCAGGTCCTTGTCCGTCCTGGATTTCGCATCCAGAATTCAATAAGTATCTGCCCAGGGAAAGCCTGTTGTAGAGGAGGCTGAACGCCAAGCGAGGCAGTGGCTGGACTTGGCAATAAAACTTGAGGAATTCGCGCGCAAGGGCCTCCGATTTCCACATATGTCCCGAATTGCCCTAGACTAGGCATATGCGAGGGTAACCTTGCAAAACTATTTTGAAAAAAACTGAGAAGATCAGGGCTGCCAGGAAGATGCTGGATGTATTGAACCACGAAATGAATATATGCCTGGCCCCCTTCAACACTCTTTCCGCGCTCGGATTTCCGAGCTTTGTCAAGGATGGGGAATTTCTGCCCCTAGAGCAGGTAAAGCAAGACTGGCTGTTTTTTGAGGCAGACACATCAGAGATTGATGGTTGGACTGACCCAGTCCAAGAGGCACAGGTGACCCAAATGGTGTTGTTGGTTACGAATCTACCATGAGGAAAGGATTTGTTATAATGCGCCCCAGATTCGCCCACCAGATTGAAAGGCCGGAAGGAAGGAATGCCTTCCGTGCCAATCTCCGGAGAAGGTCGGCTTCCTATGGGTTTTTAGTGTTTAAGCTAAGAGTGCAGGAAAGAGATAAATTGCGGAAAGAGAATCCAAATGTGATTGGAGTTGGGTGGGGGGAATAAGCAGCATGGCAACGATCAATCACCACTACTAACAACAATTAAATACAAAACAATCCATAAAAACTACAGCTATCAAGCATCCTATGTATCCTCTATCTATGCATTCCAGGAATACTTAATCATCAAATACCGAAGTCCAAAGTTCAGTACAACAGTAAGCAATGAAATAAGAAACATGAGGCAGAAATGACAAGGAGAGGCAACATACAAGATGATGACAGTAAGCAGAGCCAAGTATGTGTCTTGCATTCAGAAGCAAACGTATAGCTACAATGGTTCCCTAGTAGTATATTCCCCTTCCCCCTTTACAATGAAATGATGTGGCTATTTATAGCCCAAGTTCCCCCCGATTACAATTACGGGCACAAAGTCCCAGACCAAACAATAGCTGACAAAAGCGGCAGAAGAAGCTGTTGATGTTGACTCCTGTCGGCGAGGACTGTACTTGCAGCAAGGTCTCCCTAAAAGGCTGTACGGCTACGTGGCAGCGCGTTGGGTGAAACTTCTAGTCAGCATGAATGCGGGTAGCTGTGGTAGATGGAGCCTTGCATCAGTTTAAATGGAGGCAGTTGGCGTAGGTAGTGCGGTCCATGCTTGTCCTTGTTCCCATCACATCTCGGCTCGAATCCCGAGGTTGGACACTCGTCGAATTCAGACGAGTGACACATGTCTGCCTTGAAAGGCAGTTTATCCAACTTCGCCCGGGATCAGAGCGCTATCGGGTAGCGCAGGTGGGAAACAGTGCAGTTGGGGAGGGCCTCCGTGCCTTAGCCAATTTTTGGGTCTTGGTGAATCTTGCCCAACTGCGCACCGGTCAAAGGGCGCAGCCTGACTTCGCTGCGAAGTCAGGTTGCACACCGGTACTTAGCTGATTTTCCGAACACTGCTTTCCAAAGTGCGCACAGGAACACCCTGACTTTGCCGCGAAGTCGGGTTGCGCTTTGACACAGCCAAATTCTGATCATCTCCTGTCTGCTTTCGCACTTCGCATTCCATAGTGCGATCCGACTTGAGGGCGCATCCCGACTTCGCTGCGAAGTCGGGTTGCGCCCTGACACTTAGAATTTTTCAGGGAACACTTGCTCAGTTTTGGGAACTTGACTGGGGGAAGTACAAGGGAAAAAGGGAGGAATGAAACTGCAGGAAAGGGAGAAAGGGAAAAGGAGGAGGGAAGGAAGAGCAGCTTACTTACAAAATTTGAAAACATGGCACCCCGTGCAAAATGTGGCAACATTCCTGGCGGCTCGCGGGGTGTCAAGCTCGCCTCGACGCAAAGAACCAGGCCTTCATCCTTTGGGCGCAGAGGAACTTCCTTCCCCTGCTTTCCGCTGCTCTGACGGCTTCCTTCCGGGCAACTGTTCTTCTTCAGGTTCACTTTCGACAGTTGCCTCTCCCGTTTCTCCTCCTGAACCTGAAGGTTCTTCACTGTCGGCCTCCCGCTCGCGGATGCGTTCATAAGCAGCCTTTGCTTGGTCCCAGACTGCTACTTGGAAGGGCCCTAGGTCGCTGACCTCTTTTAGTGCTACGTGGAATGCAGCAACTGCATGCAGGTCGATGGTGTTGTATCTTTTTCCCAACTCCTTAAGGGAGGAGTTGATTTTGCAGTATCTTGACACCATCTGGGTGACCTGAGCTTCCTGGACTGGCTCCGCCCAGCTATCAATTTTTGTTGTGTCTACCTCGAAATACAGCCAATTCTACTTTACCTACTCAAGGGTCAGAAACTCGCCATCCTTGACGAAGCTCGGGCACCCGTGATCGGACAGAGTGTGAAAGGGGGCCAGGCAAATGCTCATTTCATGTTCTAATGCATCCAGCATCTTCCTGGCAATCCTTATCTTCTCTGTCTTATCAAAATAAATATGCAAGGTTACCCTTGCATCTGCCCACTCTGAGGCAAGTTGGGACATCGAGGGAAATTGGAGGCCTTTGCGCTCATACTCCTCAAGTTTCATAGCCAAGTCTAGCCATTGCCTCGCTTGGTGTTCGGCCTCCTCTACCACAGGCTTTCCCTGGGCAGATACTTCTTCGATCCTGGACGCGAAATCCAGGACCGATATAGATCTAACAACGTTGGGCTTGCAACCCTGCAGCAGACCAGCCCGCATCTCCTTAACTCTGTTCTTTGAAAATGCTATCGTCTGTGATGTTTTCTCTTCAAAATGCGACTGAGCCTGTTTCAACGAATCTTGGAGCTGAGAAACCTGCTCCAGCGCTGCCCTTTTCTCCTCCTCGACGGCTGCTCGGGCACGTTCTGCTTCTGCATCGCGGCCTCCTGCTGAGAGGCGGCCAGCTGGGCTTTCAGTTCATCTATCTCCTGCTGTGCAAACCCCAGTGCGCGCGGTGGCCCTAGCCAGTTCTTCTAGCTGTCTTGCACTATTCTGCAGCTGAAACAGCGCCTCCTGGGTCTCAAGCCGCTTGACAAGGAGATTATGGGTCCTACGACGAATACCATTGATCTCGTATTCCTCGTTGATGTCATCAAAGCTCTTCTCCTTCATTTGGTGCTCATAGTCCGCCTCAGTCATTTCACGGAGAGGCTTCTTCACTTTTGGGATCAATTTCTCAGTTGTAAGCACTCTCCTGTCCAAGTCGTACTTGGTGCGCTTTACCGGGGCAGCTATCTCCTCGGCTCTCCTCCGTTTGACGCCTTGGAGGAAGGAGGCGGAACATCCTGCGGCCTTTGCTGCCAAAGGTTGGTCGTCTGCGCTCTGCAGCTGTTCGCCCATGAAGTCCAGGTCCTCCAGCATCGGGTCTTGCTGCGGCATCTTCCCTGCAAACAGCGAAGCGGGAGGTATTCCAGAAGGAGTGGCCGCTTTTAAGGGCGACCGGGTCTTAGGGGAAGCGAGCGGCTGAGTGGATGGCGTTGGCGGGGTTTTGAACAGATGAGGTGGGCAGCACGGCGATGTATGTGCAGCTTCGATACTGGCCGCGGGCGAGGGTTCCAGGGTTTGGCTGAGAGAGCTGGAAGGCGTTAGGGTCCTGGGCGAACTGGTCGAAAGAATGGGGGCTTTTGGATGGTTGGACAGTCTGGGAAGAAGAAGACGCAGCTACGGCTTGCCCTGATGAAATGGGGGACGGCGTTATGGCAGGGCCGACTGGGACTTGGGGGAGCGGGGAATTGGACGTACCTGCGGGCTCCGCTTGAACTCTAAAATACAGCCTGCATAAATAGCAAGAAAAGGGAACCCTTTAAGCACCTCCTACCAGACAGAGAGAAAAAGGAAGGGAATATGTAAACCATGAAGCAAGAAGCATAGAGAAGTACAACAAAAATGACATAATAATATAATATTATAGAAAAGTCAAAATTTATTATAAATACTAAAAGAAATTGTGCCTTCAAGGGCTAAAGCCTGCAATCACTGTGTACTGTGTAGGACTCACCAAAATCTTCGAATTTAACTAATTTTGCGATTCTTCTTACAGATGAGCTTGGCAGTCTTTGCAACAACGGTATAGAACCCAGAAACTCCATCACTGTAGAAAGAGAGTTCCAAAATTAAACAGAACTAACAATGAAAAGAAGGAAAAAAACCTGTAACAAACATCACAATTACATATGATTGTATTTTGTTAACTTAAAAGGCGCTTTCTTAGTTTCTATTTTGATAATATTCAATGAGAAATAAATTCCATTAAACAATTTCCACTAACTAACTAAATCAGGAGTGGTCAATCGGTAAAAGAATGTTGCTCAAAACAGCATACATGTAAAAATGCATTTGTGAGAAGGAAAGCTATTCATAGAACTAAGATTTGGACAACTCAAACTATAAAGGGTTCTATGGTGATTGAGAACCCTGGTTTTTCAAATATATCTGTCCATGTCTGGCACCATAGCATTACATAGGAAAGGAATACAAGTTCAAATGAACTGCCTCGCAAGACTAAGAGAATTACAAGCCAAGACCCTAAAGGAAATAACATGTTGACATCACATTTTAAGGATACAAGTTAGACTATTGTAGATACATAATCTTCAAATCTAACTAAAAAGGGAGCATTCCTAAAAAAAAATTTAGAATAATGTTTTAATTATGGTAGCCAACATCAAATGAACTCAATTGGTTAAATAAGTTGATTTTCAAGTCGGAGATCATGGTTCAAATTCTGCCATATTCAGGATTGTCAAAATGCTGTAATACTATGCTATGTGATCATTAATATAATTCGGGTGGGCTGTTTCAATCCCATATAACCAATACAAAAAAAATAAAAAACACTATGATAGCCAACAAACAGAATACCATGGGACCTGTTTCAATCCCATGTAACCAATATAAAAAAATTAAAAAACACTATGATAGCCAACAAGCAGATATGAGGGTACAGGGCAGGCATAAGGGTGCACACAAATACTAAATTTCATCTACTACATTTATAATTTCATCGTGATTTTATAATATTTGTAAGATTTAAATCTACATTAACTACATAGAATTTAACCTTCATACCAAGCTCATTGAAGATTATTACTTGGATCCAAGTCAAATACATTTGGCTTAGAAAATTGCATGAACAGCTAAACTAGAGTCATAAGCTAAGAATATGTGACAGGAGGTTACTCGTCTATACAAACTATGAATCTGTCACAGCGGCTCGCTTGGCTTCAAATTAATTCTTTTTAAAAGTAAAACATAAAATCCGCGAGATAAAATAAAACTCTGCCAACGAAAGTTCAATACAATAGACATCAAAAACTTAATATTTTCTCATGCCGTACCTGTTTCGGGACTCTGCTTTCCTTCCTCCTCCATGTTTACTCGAAATCGAACTCGTCACTGCTCACCTATGCGGAAAAATAGATAGTTCAAGAAATTTAGAATATTTAAGTGTGTTTTTGGAACATGCTGGCTTTGATCGAGTTTCTTGGATATTTGACAAATGAAAGAAAAAGGACAGACAACGAGTTTCTTGGAATATGTGACCAATGAAAGAGAAGAGACAGACGGAATGCTTCTTACACAAAGTGACGTCTCTGTCGTTTTGATTGGCCAGTTGCGTATAAAAAATTTTACCTGATATTTTTTAGATGCTGACTGCCACAATAAGAATTATCAATTATGCAATGAAAAAATTCGTAATTCGTAAGTTTACGTGGCATATGTTTTAAAAAATTAGAAGTAAAAGTGGTTAAGTGTTTTAGAAAAAATTTAAAACATTTGTATTATTGGTGATGTGTACAAGAAGTATTTACTTAATAAAAAAAATATTAATATTTTTTTTTTACAAGATTGGTTACTGACACATACATTTCGTCGTGATTTGAACTGTTCTTAAAAAAAACTTGAAATCTTAATCATTTCCACAAGAAAAGGTAGAAGTAAATTAGATTTTAAAGTCCACAAGAGTATATAGATCATATAAGACAAATCTTATGGAAGATGGTGTTTATTTAATTATCCAACCATACTTCAGATACATAAGCATAGTGTGCAACCTTATCTTATTTAGATTTAAACCTTAGACCTCTTTACTGAAGATCTAAAGTCAGGTTTACTTAGGTTGTATATAGACAAAAGATAAAATAACTTTTAACGTTGAAGCTATAAGTAATATGAGATGACCCTTGTTTTATCTAATATATGATTATTTAACCATACTTTAGTTATTGGTGTAAGGTGCACCCTACCTTTACGTGATTTAAACCTTTATCCTCACATGATTCAAACCTTGGACCTCTATGAGTTTCAAAGTCTCCACTTTAAACTACTTAAGTTGTACTCAGGCTAATCATTAATATAGCTTAAGATAGATGTGCTATTTGGATGGTGTAAATTATGATTTTTTATCTAACCATACTTTAGTTATTGATGTATGGTGTATCCTACCCCTACATGATTTAAACCTCTACCCTTGGATGATTCAAACCTTGCGCCTCTATTCAAAGTTCCACTTTAAGCTACTCAAATTGTACCGAGGCTAATCATTAATATAGCTTAAGATAGTTGTGTTATGTAGATAGTGTAAATTATGATTTTTTTACTGAATGGGTTATATGGGATTCAAACGGGTTGAGGCTAATCATTAATCTAGCTTAAGATAATTGTGCTATGTGGATAATTATGATTTTTTTTTAATGGGTTATATGGGATTCAAACGGGCCCTACCGTATCACATCATACCACATAGCGGTATTACAACAAAGCTTGGATATTATCCTGTATTATTTGATAAGATTGGAACCTAGGTCTCCTCCTTGAAATGTTGAGGAATCTAATCGGTTGAGCTAGCGTCACTTGCTGTGTAAATTATGATTATTATTAAAATTAGTTGAAATTTTAAGATCATAAAAATTTGATAAATGTTTTTAAAAAAACATACAAAAATTTTGGTAATTCTTTTTAATAAATTTTCTTTTTTTTAATAATTTGTATGACTTTTTATCAAAGGGTATTAACTCAATGTTAGATTCCTCAACTTTTAAGGAGACCTAAGATCAAAGCTTGTCAAACAAACCATGTATAATTGCAAGTAGTTGTAATATTGTCATGTGGCTATGATGTAATATGGGTGGGACCCATTTCAATCCATTATAACTCATTAAACCTTCATATTTTATTAAATGGCATGAGTTCAATTAATTACAATATAAAAATAAAAGGTAAAGGATAATTTTTTTTAAAGTCATACCCAATGCTCTAAGTTTGGAGTATGAGATCCCTAAAGAGACATACCCTTCCTCCAAGATTCAAACAAGTGTTCAAGACTAATGTTCAATCACACTTGACCAACTTGATTATATTTACATTTTGTGAGGGATATTGTAGTGGTATGTTTTTGGATTTTCATCCAAAAGACCTAAGTTCAAACCTTGGTATGAGGTTCTGAGACTCTCATACAACCCATGTTTTTAACTCAACATTTGTCCATAAATGGATAGATCAGTTGATAGCGGGCTACTCTGTTTGATTCCGTATAGTGGCTACTCTTGATTCCGTGTAGTGGCTACTCTGTTTGATTCCGTGCAGTGGCTACTCTGTTTGTTCGTTGGCTACTCTTCCCTGTATCTTCCCTAGTAGCTACTGTGTTTGTTCGATTGACTACTCTTTTTGATTCTGTGTAGTGGCTACTCTGTTTGTTCGATTGGCTATTCTTCCCTGTATCTTCCCTATATGATCGGAGGGTCTTGTTGATTTTGTCTTTACCTAATAGACTAGGAATTTTAGAGGTTTTATAAAATTTAAAAAAAATTGGCTATAAGTATAATTGTGAAAGTGTTATTATTCTATTAATATCACTTGTAGTTGGTTGAAATATCATGGTAACACAATGAAGATATAGTATGGATGGGATAGTTTCAATTCCATATGCCAATTTTTTAATATATAATGATTGTTTATGGTTATTTTGTTCTAATTTGTCCTTGTCTAATGTAAGATTGTTTTAATATAAGTTTTTAACGTTTAAAATTATATTTTAGATACCTTAAGAAAAAAAGGTGCATTCAATACCAAATAACATTAGCTCGTTTGGTATCAAGAAAGATACCTATTTCAAAACTTACAAAACCATACATTCATAATAATCAATCTGTTGTAATACCATGTGGTTACCATGTAATATGGATGATGCTTGTTTTATTTTCATATAATTAATTTTAAAAAATACATTAAATATTTATAAAACTTGTAATTAATATCAATATTAATATTAAATTATCAATAAACTTTTTTTTTTTGGTTAGAGAACAAAAGATTTTTCTCTAGAAACTCTACCACTGTAAAAAGAGAGTTCCAAAATTAAACAGAACTAGCAATGAAAAAAAAAAAATGTAACAAACATCACAATTACATATGATTGTATTTTGTTAACTTAAATGGTGCTTTCTTATTTTGTTAACTTAAACAGAACTAGCAATGAAAAAAAATTGTAACAAACATCACAATTACATATGATTGTATTTTGTTAACTTAAATGGTGCTTTCTTAGTTTCTATTTTGATAAAATTCAATGAGAAATAAATTCCATTAAACAATTTCCACTAACTAAACCAGGAGTGGTCAATCGGTAAGTGAATGTTGCTCAAAACAGCATACATGTAAAAAAGCATTTGTGAGAAGGAAAGCTATTCATAGAACTAAGATTTGGACAACTCAAACTATAAAGGATTCGATGGTGATTGAGAGCCCCGGTTTTTCAAATATATCCGTCTATGTCTGGCACCATAGCATTAAATAGGAAAGGAATACAAGTTCAAATGAACTGCCTAGCAAGACTAAGTGGATTACAAGCCAAGACCCTAAAGGAAATAACATGTTGACATCACATTTTAAGGATACAAGTTAGACTATTGTAGATACATAATCTTCAAATCTAACTTATGTTGGATAAAAAAATTTAGAATAATGTTTTAATTATGGTAGCCAACATTTAATGGTTAGAGCTTAACTGGTTAAATATGTTGACTTTTTTTACTATAACCGCATAATTATTAAGATGTTCTAATACCGTGTTATGTGATCAATAATATAATTTAAGTGAGAGCTGTTTGAATCCCATATAACTAATATAAAAAAATTAAAAAACACTATGGTAGCCAACAAGCAGATATGAGGGTACAGCGCAGGTATAAGGGTGCACACAAATACTAAATTTCAAAAATTAAAAATATTATAAAAAATTTCAAAAATTAGAAATATTAGAAGATTCATAAATGAAAATTCAAAAATTTGAGAAGAATATTTAACAATTAACATTATATTTATATTGGAGTGCAATACATGAAGAGAATAAGAAAACTGAAATTATAATGTAAATATAAGTCGTTAACATAGAACAGAGTATATAATCAATCTCAAGCTCTAGCTCACCTACAATTTTCTTCAATCTTTGATTGGCCTTAAAATCCATTCAAATTTGCCATTGAATTTCAATGCATTATTGAATGCATGCATAAAATGGCATCAAAATATACATATATGCATGTATTTTGTTTTAAAGTTGCTTTTTTTCAAAAATATATGCATATATTTTGTTTTGAAGTTGCTTTTTTTCAATTTCTTCTTTTATATATATATAATCTGGCCAGGCCACTTCTCCTAGAGATGTCTGGACATGCCAAGAGACATCAGAAAATGTACCAACGCATATCCAACATCCTCACTGTGTGTTATTCAAGCTAGGGCTCTAAACATAAGAAAGATAAACATGATGAACGAGAAAGGGTTTTCTCGATCACCATAACTGTCACTTGAGGGCGTTGAGGGCGTTGAAACGTTTGCGGATCACCCTTAACCAGGGGAAAGACCTTTGAACTACACTTAACTAATAGGAAGTTGAAACTCTTAAATAGGCCTCACAAATCATCAGTGTTAACATACGTCTGCCGTTTGAGATCAATAAATACTGTCAAATATCCAATCAATGTTCCAGACTTCCAGTTATTTATTTAGTACTGTGACTAAAATCAACTAGTTTAGTATTTTACCAATCACCAATCAAACATGTCACAGGACGACGTATAATACAAAGTTATCAATCAATCATCTTCAATTTGGATCCTTTCATCTTCAATGTTCAATGAAGATCTTCAACTTGATTTAACTATTCAATTCATGCAAATTAAAATAAGGTTTCACACCAAATAGTCCACATTGTAAGGGATAATTGCATTTTCTTGGATTATAGCAGATTGAATCCAGTCCATACTTATATAATCGTGATTTTATAATATTTATAAGATTCAAATCTAAATCAACTACAGCAATTTAACCGATTAACCTCATACCATTTATTTATTTTATTGGAAGCTCATTGAAGATTATTACTTGGATCAAAGTCAAATACATTTGGCTTAGGAAATTGCATTAACAGCTAAACTAGAGTCACAAGCTAAGAATCTGTGACAGGAGGTTACTCCTCTATACAAACTATGAATCTGTCACCGCGGCTCGCTTGGCTTCAAATTATTTCTTTTTAAAAGTAAATACGCGAGATAAAATAAAACTCTGCTAACAAAAGTTCCATACAAGAGACATCAAAAACTTAATATTTTCTCATGCCGTACCTGTTTCAGGACTCGGCTTTCCTTCCTCCTCCAGGTTTACTCGGAATCGAACTCGTCACCGCTCACCTATGCGGAAAAATAGATAGTTCGAGAAATTTAGAATATTTAAGTGTGTTTTTGGAACATGCTGGCTTTGAATGGGGAAAGGGGCGAGACATCGAGTTTCTTGGAATATTTGACAAATGAAAGGAAAAGGACAGACAACGAGTTTCTTGGAATATTTGACCAATGAAAGAAAAGGGACAGACGGAATGCTTTTTACACTAAGTGACGTCTCTGTCGTTATGATTGGCCAGTTGCGTATAAAAAAAATTACCTGATATTTTTTAGATGCTGACTGCCATAATAAGAATTATCGATTATGCAAAGAAAAAAATCGTAATTCGTAAGCTTACGTGGCATATGTTTGAAATAATTCTAGAAGTAAAAGTCGTTGAGTAAGTGTGTTAAAAATTAATATTTTTTTTTCACAAGTTTGGTTACTACAAATACACCTGGCCATGGGTTGAACTTACATTTTCTAAAAGAAAACTAAAATCAATTTTAATAATTAAAAAATGTTATTAAAAGGTAACGATAAACTAGATTTTAAAGGTTCACAAGGTTATATGAGACAAATCTTATGGAAGATGATGTTTATTTAATCATTCAACAGTAGTTGAGATACCTAAGCATAATGTACAACCCTATGTTATTCAAGATTTAAACCTTAGATCTCTTCATTAAAGATCTAAAGTCATGAGGTTTACTTAGGTTGTATATAGACAAAAGATAAAGTAACTTTTAACATTATGAAGCTATAAGTAGTAAGAGATGATCCTTGTTTTATCTAATATATGGTTATCTAACCATATTTTAGTTATTGATGTATGGTGCACCCTACTCCTACATGATTTAAAAGTCGTCACTTTACTACTCAAGTTGTACTTAGGCTAATCATTACTATAGCTTAAAATAATTGTGCTATGTAGATGGTGTAAATTATGATTTTTTTATTTGATCATACTTTAGTTATTGATGTATGGTGTACCCTACTCCTACATGATTTAAACCTCTATCCTCTATCCTTAGATGATTCAAACTTTGCACCTCTATTCAAAATTCCAAAAGTCCCCATTTTAAGCTACTCAAGTTGTACTCAGGCTAATCATTAATATAACTTAAGATAGTTGTGTTATATGGATAGTGTAAATTACGATTTTTTAAAATGGGTTATATGGGATTGAAACGACCCGACCTTGCACCTCTATTGAGAGTTTCAAAGTCTCCACTTTAAGCTACTCAAGTTGTATTTAGGCTAATCATTGCTATAGCTTAAAATAGTTGTGCTATGTGGATAGTGTAAATTATAATATTTTTATCTGATCATACTTTAGTTATTGATGTATGGTGTACCCTGCTCCTACATGATTTAAACCTCTATCCTTAGATTATTCAAACCTTGCACCTCTATTCAAAGTTCCAAAGTCTCCATTTTAAGCTACTCAAGTTGTACTTAGTCTAATCATTAATATAGCTTAAGATAGTTGTGTTATGTGGATAGTGTAAATTATGATTTTTTTTAAATGGGTTATATGGGAGTGAAACGGCCCCACCTGTATTACATCCTATCACATAGTGGTATTACAACAAAGCCTGGATATTACTGATGTATTGTTTGATAAGATTCAAACCTAGGTTTCCTCTTGTTGAGAAATCTAATCGGTTGAGTTAACGCCACTTGATGTGTAAATCATGATTATTATTTAAATTAGTTGAAATTTGTAAGATCATAAACATTTGATAAATGTTTTTTAAATATCTTTTATTTTTAATAATTTTTATAATGACTTTTTATGAAAGGGTATTAGCTCAATGTTAGATTCCTCAACTTTTAAGAAGGAGACCTAAGATCAAATCTTGTCAACTTTTAAGGAGATCTAATATCAAAGTTTGTCAAACAAACCATTTATAATTGCAAGTAGTTGTAATATTGCCATGTGGCTATGATGTAATATGGGTGGGACCTATTTCAATCCCATATAACCCATTAAACCTTCACAATTTATTAAGTGAGTTGAGTTCAATTAGTTACAATATAAAAATAAAAGGTAAAGACTAATTAGTTAAGTGAGTTTATTCAATTAGTGGTATGTTTTTGGGTTTTCATCCAAAAAACCTAAATTCAGGTATGAGGTTTTGAGACCCTCATAAAATCCATGTTTTTAACTCGACATTTGTCCATAAATGGATAGGTCAGTTGGTAGCAGCCAAGTGTTTGCTAATGGGTTACTCTATTTGATTCCCTGGAGGATCAGGATCTCGTTGATTTTGTCTTTATCCAATGGGCTAGGGGATTATAGAGGTTTCCTATAAAAAAACTGGCTATAGGTGTAATTGTCAAAGTGTTATTCTATTAATATCACTTGTAGTTGGTTGAAATATCATGGTAACACAATCAATATGTAGTATGGATGGGATAGTTTCAATTTCACATGCCAATTTTTTTAATATATAATGATTTTTTATGGTTATTTTGTTCTATTTTGTCCTTGTCTAATGTAAGATTGTTCTACTATAAGTTTTTAAAGTTTAAAATTATATTTTAGATACCTTAAGAAAAAAGGTGCATTCAATATCAAATAGCATTAGCTAGATTGGTATCAAGAAGGACACCTATTTCAAAACTTATTAAAGGATACATTCATAATAGTCAATATGTTGTTATTTTGTTCTAATTTGTCCTTGTCTAATGTAAGATTGTTTTAATATAAGTTTTTATATTTTAAAATTATATTTTAGATACCTTAAAGAAAAAAAGGTGCATTCAATATCAAATAGCATTAGCTAGATTGGTATCAATGAGGAGACCTATTTCAAAACTTACTAAAGGATACATTTATAATAGTCAATCTGTTGTAATACCATGTGGTCACCATGTAATATGGATGGTGCTTGTTTTTTTTAAATAGGTTATATGTGGCTTCTATTGGGGCCACTCCCATCACAATACCAAGATATTACATTTGTTGTAGAATTCATTTTTATCATGACTTTTTCATTTCTTTTTTCTCTTAAATATATTCTTCAACTTCCTCAAAGTGTTGCTTCCACAATCAACTCTTTGACATCATTTTTATTAAGACATAAAATCTCACTTGGCTAGTTGCCTTCTAAAATTTGAATTTCATTGGGATGAAGATCAACACCATAATTCACTAATTTATCTGCTACTCGATTTCCTTCTCTATAAATATGCTCACACTACCAAGAGATTGCCTCTAGTAATAGACAATGAACATCAACAATAATATTTTTTTTTATCCAATCTCCACATCCATTTTTGTTAATAGCATTGATGATAATTTGTGAGTCCCCCTCAATTGAAATATATTTCCATCCTTTTTCTATTGCAATTTTAATCCCTGTAATGAGTGTGGTCTACTGGCAAGGATGCCACTTGTATTATCAGTGATGTGAACTGGGTTTATTCCCCACGGTGGATGTTTATAAGAAGTATTGTTCAAAAAAAATGTGTCCTAGCCTTTGCATAGTTGTTAGTTGAAGTTCCATATGATTTTGAATAAGTGATGAGAATTTTGCCTTTTCTAAAAACACCACCTCCGCCAGCTTTTCCTGGATTTCCTTTAGAAGCACCATCAAAATTAATTTTAATAAACCCAATTTTTGGACATTTCCATTTTACCATAGATCGAAGTAGATCCTTTGTTTTAATTTCATTGTCGCAAATGACTCTTCCATGTATGTTAAAATTTTGTAGTCAAGTTATTAGCAACTCTTTTTATTTTTTTGCAATTGAGACTTCCCATGATGATCACCATATTTTTAGACATTCTGCAAGAGAGAATACAATTCCAAAATTGGACGTGATTTTGATATTTATTTTTAAGAAGTCTATTATTCCTTTCAAGCCATAAATTCCAACAAATAATGGTAGGTCCAATCCTCCAAAGAATACATAATGCTTTACCTTTATTATAATTTATCCAACATTTTATCAACTCTTTCAATGTTGATGGAGCTACCCAATATAATTTCATTAAAAAATAACTCCAAATGGTATGAGCAAATGTACAATGAAGAAGTAAGTGGTCTAATGTTTCTAAATCCTTCTCGCACAAGGCTCATTTGAAGGGTCCATAATATCCTCTTATTTGTAGACTCTCTCCAGTAAGAATCTCACATTAAACTGCTAACCAAAGAAATGTTGAGGCCTTAGGGAAAGCCTCTAATGACTAAACGTTCTTCCAAGGAAAATAATTGGGAGAAGGAAACTTTGATTGTTCTAAATTCTCATATCCCAACTTGACTAAGTATCCACCATCCTTTGATAAATTCCAAATCAACTCATCATTTTGTGTAAAAATTGTCAAATAAAACTCTCGGAGCATATTTTGAAGTTCATTTGCAATTTGTTTGAGTTCCTCTCCTTCAACCAGGTTACTAAAAGAAATCCATGTTTTGGAGTTAATATAATATTTGGCCTTTGGACCTTTACATGCTACACACGCTTGAGCCAATGGTTTCCATTTTGAGTCAAAGATAAGAGGATAAGGCTTCACCAAGCATCAGACCAAAAATTTGTATAACTCCCCTCATTGATTGACCATCTAATATGTTTCTTTACCAAATGCAAACTCTCTAATATGAAGTTCCATGTTGACGATCCTTTGGGTAGAGTTCTTTTCTTAAAAAATTTCATTGCATCAAGAGAACCTATATATTTTTGGAGTAATATTTTTGCCCAATTCTTTCTTTCATCTTTGAATAGTCTCCACCCAAACTTTGCTCCTAAAGCCAATATCATAATTCTGCAATTTCACAAGCTTGCTTCTCCAATATTCTTTCCTTTGCAAACCCTATACCACTTACAAAGAGGAAACCTAAATTTTTTCTCACAACCTTTCCATAGAAATTCTCTTTGAATTTTATCCATTTCTAATGCAATACCTGTTTGTAGTCTTGAAAGTGACATCATATAAATAGGAAAGGATTGCAAAGTAGTCTTTATGAGTTGTAGCCTTCCTGCCATGGTTAAGAACTTACCTTTCCAACCTACCAAGCAAGCTTTCATTCTATCCAAAAAAGAGATCCAAAGTTCATTTTTATTCCTTTATCAGACAAAGGAATACCCAAGTAGGTTGATGGAATTTTTTCAATTTTGAACCCTAAAATATTCACAATAATTTATTGTAAATCTAGGGGAGTATTAATAAAAAAAGATCCTGGATTTTGAAGTATTTACAAACTGTCCAGTAGCCTTACCATAACATGATAATATTGATTTGAACTTCATGGCCTCACTGACTGAGGGATGACCCAAAATAAAAGTATCATCAACAAATTGGAGATGAAATTCGAAGGGACCTATTTTTGCAACTTGAATACCCTTGCTTTTTCCTTCCATTTTTACCTATGAAAAGGTTCTCCTTAATGCTTCTACCAGAATAATGAATAGATAAGGAGAAAGAGGATCACCTTGACGAAGTCCACAAGATGACTTGAAGTACCCAGCATGAGAACCATTTATCAAAATAGAAAATTTTGCAATGCTATAATCAAAGCCAAACGTCTTGAGAATAGCATGTAGAAAATTCCAAGAAACCCTATCATATGCTTTGTTCATATCTAATTTCAAAAGCATACTTGATTTTTTCATAGAATGAAGAGAATGTATGATCTCTTGTGTAATAGCTATAGCATCAATAATTTGTTTACCCTGAACAAAGCCACCTTGTTCATATGAGATAAGACACCCTAGAATGCCCTTTAACCTATTTTCCATAATTTTTGAAATGATCTTTTAAATCATATTACAAAGGCTTATTGGACGAAAGTTATCAAAATATTTGGTGTCATATTTCTTGGGATCCAAGGTAATAAAAGAAACATTGATCTCACTTATTATAGCCTTTCTTTTTCGAGCCTCTTCAATTGCATCAAACATATCACTCTTCAATAAATCCCAAAAATTTTGAAAGAAAATTGCAAGAAATCCATTGAGGCCAGGTGCCTTGTTAGGATGGAAAGAGAAAATTGCTTCATGGAGCTCCTCCATAGAAATCTTCTTCATCGAGCTTTCATTTTGTCCCATAGTGATAAGTGATGGATTATTTTGCATAGTGCCTCCTTATCTTGCCTAGAATCTGAAAAAAAAAAAATTGAAATAATTTATTGCTTCCTTCCTTATGTCTTCTTCATCCTCAATATTTCTTTCATCTAGAGTTATAATATTTTTAATATGACAAACAAAAAAAATTGTTTTTGTTGTAGCATGAATTTTTTTGTATTTCTATCTCCTTCCTCGAGCCATTTTTCTCTAGATTTTTGGAACCAATATGACTCCTTCAATGCATTATGATAATCAGAACGTAATTTTTTTTATTTCACATAAGAATCCTGGTCCATTCCATTAATTTCTACTCTCTTGTAAATTTTTGAGCTTGGATTCAATTTCTTTTTTTCTTTAAAAATGTTACCAAAAAAATTGATATTCCATATCTTCATTTGCTCCTTTAAATATTTCAACTTTTGAAACTTTTGAACAAACCTGTACATACATGATCCTTTAAATTTGATTCATCCCACCATAACATAACCATCTGGAAAAAATCAGGGTCTTGGAGCCACATATATTGGAAGCGAAATGGCTTTGAATGACCATTGTTAGGTGACTCACAAGTCAAAAGAATGGGTTTGTGATCTGATCCTGCTCACAATAAAATATCTGAAGAGATTGTACGCTTTGTTTGCAACCATTTATTGGATAACAAAAATATATCTAGTCTTTCTGCTATATGATTTTTTCCAATGTGTCTATTATCCCATGTGTATTGAAAGCTCAAGGGACTAACATACCAAAGGTCATTTGAATTGACAAATGAAGCAAAATCTTGCATTGATTTTGACCATCCTAGAATGTTACCCTTATTTTTCAAAGGAGATATAAAAATATTAAAATCACCCCCAAGAATCCATAGATCACAATGGGTCATCATTGTGTTTGACAAAAATATACTAAGGTCCTTCCAACATCTTTCACGAGGAGTAACTCTAGTTGGAGCATATACATTTATAACCCCAACTTTGATGTTTTCCTCTTTCCTGCAAAATAATTTTAGCATCCCAATTATTATTTTCTTATAATAGTTGTCCATCCCATTTGCATTTGTCCCATATGCAATACCGCCTGAAGCTCCTATAGAAGAAATTACTAAACAATCACCTGTCTTTCAAATCTTCTTAAATACATCCTTACATTCCTCACTGCGTAATTTTGTTTCTTGTATTAAAAGAAACCCAAGGCTATAACAACCTATTAATTCCTTAATAACTCTTTTTAGGGGATTATTCATACCCCTAATATTTCATGATATCATTTTCATCATCAACACTTTTTATTTTTATTAGTGGGCTAAACCCCACATCTTGTTAACACCTATGATATTTTTATTTGGCTTCCTAGATCAATATCTTTTTTAGTTTTTATTTTTATTTTTTCTTTCTGTGATAGCCTTCCTCTCCTTCTTTCATTCTTGCCACCACTCTCATCTTCATCAATCTCTTCCATTTTTTCATATTGTTCAGAATGGGACTTATATTCTAAATATTTATGTTGCCCTAAAGAGTCGAAAGTGCAAGGAATAGCCTCAATAAAATTTTCTTCTTTATGTTGCCCTAAAAACTCTAAATTGCATAGATGATCCTCCATAGTCATCACTTTCTTATGTTGTACTGAAATACCTAAATTTCCTTGGATATCCTCTACAATATTTTCTTTACTATACTGCTCTTGAAATCCTAAAGTGCAAGGAATACACTCTGTACTACTTTCATTTTTTTTTGTAAGGAGAATATTTTAAGCTACTTGAGGATAATAAAGGTGATTTAACTGGATTAAGCTTGACCTCCTTCGCTTCATTTGTTTTAAAATTTATCTCTCCTTCTTCCTTTATATTAAAATTTGTCTTCCCCTCTTCCTTCGCACCTTTAGCTCCTTTTATATTTGAACTTGCGCATTGTACTTCTTCATCCCCCATATCATTTTTTCCTTCTAACGATTGATTCAAGTGAACTATAATGGCCTTCACCATTTGATGATGTAGAGGTATTTTTCTAGCCACTTTCTTAGAAGTGGAAAATACTTTATTTGACCTAGCTTCTCCTATGATATGGTCTCCTTGTTTCAAATTGAAACTACCCTCATGCCCAAAAAATTCCATCTCTTCCTCTATTTTCACTTTGTAGTCTCTTGCCATGTGCTCAGTTTCATGACATTTGCGACATCAGAATGCAATGTTTTCATAATCCACATGCTAATACCATTCTCTTGATTCAGATTTAATCCTAATCGACTACGGTAAAGGATTAGAAATATCCATGGCAACACATATTTGATTGTATACATCATGCCTTCTCTCCTTAGTAGTTGGTCCCTCTTGGATGAATTCACCTAGGGTATTACCAATATTATTCAAAACCTCCTTATTGATGAGTTGATAAGGATCCTAATCCATATTGGAAGCCTTTTAATAGTTTCTATGTTCATAGAAAAATTCTCACTCCAAGGTCTTAAATATAATGCATTATTACCCTTAAACCATAATGAGAAAAAATCCTTTTGGAAGAAAAGCCATGGAATAATTTCAATTCAATCTCCATTTCCACTTATCCAATTTTGAATCTCATAAAAACCTAACCAATATCCATGAAACTTACAAATTAACCCTCTAGTTTTAAGAATCATTATATCATGCTCAATCATCTCATCCTTGATAATCACTTCTGACGTAGAATCTGCTACATGGATTGGGTTTTCCATAGATTCTCTCTTCTTCTTATTTCTAGGTAGGGCATCCAAACTTCCAACTTGGCCATTCAAACTTTCAGTAAGCACTTTCACAAATGACTTTCTTTCCATGTTACCTAAAGTTTTCGTTTCCGACTGCACACACCCCCGGCTTGTGCTTGCACTCGCTCCCAGCTTGCGTTCGCACTCGCTATCTACTGCACTCACTCCCGACTTGCGCTCACACTCATGGATGGTGCTTGTTTTAATCTTATGTAATTAATTTTAAAAAAATACATTAAATATTTGTTAAACTTGTAATTGTCATCAATGTTAATATTAAATTATAAATAAACTTTTTTTTTTGGCTGGAGAGCAAAGGGTTGTTCCCTAGAAACTAGAAACTCCATCACTATAGAAAGAGATTTCCAAAATTAAACAAAACTAGCAATAAAAAAAATTGTAACAAACATCACAATTACATATGATTGTATTTTGTTAACTTAAATGGTGTTTTCTTAGTTTCTATTTCTATAAAATTCAATGAGAAATAAATTCCATTAAATAATTTCCACTAACTAAACTAGGAGTGGTCAATCGGTAAGAGAATGTTGCTCAAAATAGCATACATGTAAAAATGTATTTGTGAGAAGGAAAGCTATTCATAGAACTAAGACTTGGACAACTCAAACTATAAAGGGTTCTATGGTGATTGAGAGCCCTAGTTTTTCAAATATATATGTCCATGTCTGGCACCATAGCATTACAAAGGAATACAAGTTCAAATGAACTACCTAGCAAAAGTAAGAGGATTACAAGCCAAGACCCTAAAGGAAATAACATGTTGACATCACATTTTAGGGATACAAGTCAGACTATTGTAGATACATAATCTTCAAATCTAACTAAAAAGGGAGCATTCATGTTGGACACAATTTAGAAAAAATGTTTTAATTATGGTAGCCAACATCAAATGGCTAGAGTTTAACTGGTTAAATACGTTGACTTTTAAGTGAGAGATCAGGGTTCAAATCCAAAGTTATATGCATAATTGCCAAGATGTTCTAATACCGTGCTATGTAATCATTAATGTAATTCGGGTGGGGGCTGGTTGAATCCCCTATAACCAATATAAAAAAATTAAAAAATAATATGGTAGCCAACAAGCAAATATGAGGGTACAGTTCAGGTATAAGGGTGCACACAAATACTAAATTTCAAAAATTAAAAATATTATAAGATTCATAAATGAAAATTCAAAATTTTGAGAAGAATATTTAATAATTAACATTATAGAATATGAGATGTTTGTAAACTCGATGTGAACTAGAGGTCATCCTAGGGTTTCTAGAAGTCTCCAAACATTCTCTGGAAGTGCGTGCTGAAATCCATGCGGTGTTTGCTCCGTAGGTTTTAGTATGTCATCACTTCCTCCCTCGGCTTCGTCTGAAGCTAGCGACGAGAGAAATGGCTCTGAAAGCGACCAAGCGGCCCAGGAAGTTCATCCCCAAGGTGTACCACGAGGTAATTCTGAACCTGATTTTGTGATTTCGTTACATGAGTTTAATCAGGCCTGTGCATGGTTTGAAAGTAATACTCTTATCGGGTATTTTTTGGGTCGGATTCCCCTTGAGCATGTTCTTAAGAACTGGATTGAGCATTATTGGCGCTCGTATGGTATCCAAGTTGACCATGTACAAAATCTCTCCAAGGGATTCTTCCATTTCCACTTTGGTAGCCATGAACAAGCCCAAAAAGTTTTGAACAAGGGCCCTAGCTACATTAACAACTCTCTGCTCATTTTCCAGCCCTAGAGCCAAGATTTCACGATTTCTAATGTTGTTTCCCTGGTCGTGCCCGTCTGGGTTGAATTCCCAGACCTTCCCACTACATGTTGGCCCTTCCTGAAGAACTTGGTGTCCACCCTTGGTGAGTTTGTGTGCGATGAGCCCACCCGATTCATGTCGGTCCGCCCAACTAAGAGAATGTGCGTCAAGGTTGACCTGGCCAAAATGCTGAAGGAGCACATTGATATTAGATAGGTACCACCCGTATTCACCAGCGGGTGGTGTACATCAATCTCCCTAATACATGCTACAGATGCCAGTTGGCCTCCCACCGCATTAAGGATTGCCCCTTGATGGCAGAAAAATTCAAGGCCAAGGCGCCAGTTTCGGTCGCTAGTGTTGTGTCAACCCCCACCACCCCGAACCCCCCTAAAGGTGGTGAATGGACTGAAGTTTCCCGCAAAAATGGGAAAGGTGGTAAAACCATTAACGTGGGGCATACGATGATGACCTATGCTCAGGCCCTTGCTCCCAAGCCTCCCATGCAGACCCCGATTATGGATTCGACTCCTGCCCCTTCTCCTTCGCTAGTCGTTGATTTCGAGGTGCAGGAAGAGGGGTTTCATTCCTCTGTGCCCTTGGTCTCCCAAAAAGTGGCGGTGGCTGAAGGAAGTTTCTCCCAGAGTTCAGGCCGACGGTCCCGCAGCCCGTCGCGAGGTGAGCATCATGCCCATTTAGACAAACGAAGGCTTACCAACTTCCCCCACGAACTTGGAGGCCTTCATGAATAATTCCTTTCACATTTTGTCAGACAACGTGAGCGAGGCCAGTGGTGGTATGCAACTCGACTCGTTCTAATGTTGTTTCTTTCATGGAATGTACGTGGCTTGACGGACCCAGTCCGACGTTACATGGTCAGGGATGAGCTCAATACCTGTTCCAACCTGTATGGTCACCCAAATTTTGTTTGTCTCCAAGAAGTCAAAGCGGTAGAATTCACCTTGCAATCTGCTTGCTCTATGTTATGGCCTGGAAGTCAGATGTATGCTACCAACCACCCTTAGGGCAGCGGAGGCGCTGTCATTTTGTTAAATGATAGGTGGAGAAGTAATTTTGTCACTTGGGGTTTCGATCCCTCCCATCTTGCGGTTTGGATTTTGCTTGAAGTGGGAGGGTTGTCCTTCGGGATTATTAACATTTACGCCTCTAACGAGGTCCAGGATAGATGTGCCCTATGGAGATGGTGTGTGTTGTCCCTACCAGTCGTAGTTTGGCTTATGTGTGGTGACTTCAATATGATAGAAAAAGCCTCTGATAAAGTGGGCCAACTTCCTAATAGGTGGGCCACAAGAGAGCGATAGGCTTGGTACTTTATGAAAAATAAACTGGGGGTCTTCGATCCCAATGCATGTTTTTTTGCAGGGCACTTTTCTGAGCATCTTTGGTTCACGTGGTCCAATTTTCAATCCGGCCCCGCAAGAGTTTTAAAAATACTTGACAGAGCTATGTTGTCGGACCAACGAGAGTTCTCCTTTTCTCGTCGACTTCCTTCTGTCCCTTTTGTTGAAACTATTCCTGGAATGGTCTCGTCTGATCATTTGCCTATAATGTTTATAGTTAATGTTTCTTCCACTCCTCTACGACCATTTAAATCCTAGTTTTTTCTTAACACGTCCTTCCTTCAGCATGAAACCACTATTTGTCATATCCAAAGGATCTGGAATCTTGTTCCCAGACCCAATGGAGATTCTGGATGGATTGAGTGGTGGAACGATGCCATCTTTCGCACCACTGCTCTACTCAGAAGCTTGGGGAAAAATGGTGGCATCTGCGTTGACACTCTAATACTGCTCTGAGAAATGAGCTTGCAAAGGCTTCCATTAGACTGGAGGCTTGTCCCTTTGACTCCACCATCCAAGCTCATATTGCTCAAATCCGACATGAGCTCAAAGTGGTTGAGTTGTATGAAGCTAAAGGGGCTCAGATCAAAGCCAGGCTCCATTGGCTTAAAGTGGGTGATAGAGTTTCTAAAGAGTTTTTTCAAAGACTCAGGCCTCCCAGGCATTCTACTCAATTCAAAGCCCTTGTTGTTAACGGGGTTCGAATCACTTCTTTTCCTGAGATAGCAACAACGTTTACCAAGCATTATACTCACGTTTTTGTTGCTCAACAGTACACTCCGAAAAGGGAACAAGCTCTCCGATGTTGCAAAGAAGTTGTCCCTACTTGCCTCTCCCCTACTCAAAGGAATGATTGTGAGCGCTTATTATCGGTGTAGGACCTAGTTGATGCTCTTTTTCAAATGGCAGACGCTAAGGCACCTGGGCTAGATGGCTTCCCTTGAAAATTCTACAAAACCTGCTAGGATTTTGTTGGCCCTGACCTACATAGAGTATACTTGGAAGCCTTGAGGACTGGCTCCCTAGGCACTCTAATCAATAAGGGAAACATCAAATTTATCCCCAAGTCAGGGGATCTAGAGATCATCACAAACTGGAGGCCTATCACCCTGTTAAATGTCAGCTACAAAATCATTGCCAAAGCGCTTGCCCTACGGATTCGACCTTTGCTTCCCACTATTGTAAGGCCTGAGCAGACTGGCTTTATTCAAAATCACTACATTCTGGACAATGTCTTGGCAGTATGGGAAGGTATGGAGTGGGCTCGTAGATCTAATCAACAGGCCCTCTTCCTCAAACTTGATTTTGAAAAGGCCTATGATAGAATTGAATGGGTCTTCATACTTTCCATGCTGGAAGCTCTTGGCTTTGGCCCTCAATTCATTTCCACTATCAAGATGCTTTTTTAGGATGCTTCAGCCATGCTTTCTCTCAATAAATGTCAAACTAAAGCTATTGGGCTACATAGGTCAGTAAGGCAGGGGTGTCCTCTGGCTCCTTCGCTCTTTATTTTAGCAACAGAAGCTTTTGGTTATCTTTTGGCCAACCGTACCTCTAATGGGCTGCTTCGGGGTATTTCTCTTCCTGGGAATACAGGCCAGCTTATTAACGACCACTTTGTTGATGATTCCTTCCTCACCCTGCAGGAGGATGAGCAATCCCTCTCTGAAGCTCTTTCATGCCTCGACACTTTTTGCAAAGCTTCAGGTTCTAATATTCAATGGAGGAAAACTTCCTGTTACCGACAATCCCCTCAACCTCTTCCTCATTGGCTTCAACACGTTCAATGGAGTTGGATTCAGCCTGGGGAAATTTTCAAATTCCTTGGCATTCCCTTTGCCTTTCAAGGCTCTCCATCACAATTATGGTCCTATGTCATCAACAAAGTTGAAAGTAAACTGGAGTATTGGAATGCTAAGAAACTATCTCTTGCTGGCAAATTCCAAATTTGCTCGAAAGTGTTGGCCTCCACGCATGTTTACTACTCATCCTGTTGGGTCCCTTCCCAGGCATGTTACAAAAAGCTTGAAAAACTATTGTGGGACTTTCTATGGTCCAATGGTTCTGAGCGGAAGGGTTTCCACAGAGTGGCTTGGGATATCTGTTGTCTCCCAAGGAATGTTGGTGGTATGGGTATGTTGGACTGCAAAAGATAAGGTTTAGCCCTCTGTGCTAAATGGATTATTCGGGCTCTTAAAGGCCCTGAAGCTTGGAAAGTGCTTCTCAGACATTGTATCTCGGTTGGGCTCCCCCTCAACCGTAGAGCATGGGCAGGGATGGATCTTCCATCTCTGGTGCTTGCCCTAGTATTCATTAAAATACCTGGCTCCTTTGTTATCAAGAGCATATGGAAGGCTTGGCAGCAAATCAACTCATGGATTATATGGAAGGGGGCTAGGTTACATAAAGGCCTCTCCATCAATCATCTCAATGTTTGGTGGTCCCCTATTTTCAAGTTACAGGGCACGCCGTTAGCACAAATCCCCTGGGTCCATGCTCAGAAGTTCTTTAAGCGTGGAATTGTCACAATTGCAGATTTTTATTCTAGGTAAACCAGGGATTGGATCCCCTGGGATACTTTTAAACACACCTTTCGCTTAACCAGTGTGGACAGAGCGACCTATGATGTAGTGATTGACCACACCCCCTTTTCCATTTGGTAGAAAATAGGAGTCAGATCCCAGAAACCCTGGTGGAAAGATTGGGCATGGTACAAAAGCACTCCTTTGCTCAATTACAAAGCCAGACAGGGTTATGAATGGCTTACGCCAGCTTCCCCCATGGTGCCCAAGCTCAATGTCAAATGGGACCTCGTTTCTACTCACACTAGATGGAAAGCCAGATTCCACTCAGCTTGGGCTTCTTACTTGGAGCCAAAGAAAGCCTTTTTTACCTAGAGCTTGTTGTGTCAGGGACTACCCCTTGGCAATCGACTTTCTTATATGGGGGTGCCTGACCCTAGATGCCCGTTCTGTCAAGAACCTGAATCTTGTTTACATATTTTTTGGTCGTGCAGATGTGCCAGTCTGGCCTGGAATTGGGTTGCTTCTTTCTTTGCTCCGTACATGCCCCTACCACTTTCATGGCAGCATGCCTTACTGGGTGATCCCATCCAATTCTCCCTCCCTCTGAAGGAAGTGTGGCAAATTTTCAGAGTCAGCATTCTGTTTCACATTTGGAAATCTAGAAATAGAATTATTTTCAAACAGGTTGATCCGTCTCTGGAATTTTCTTTGGCTGACAAGTTGGAAGTATTCCATGATGTGTGGTTTCAGATTTGTGACCAGGCTAAGAAGGTGGCTATGGAGGTGGACCACTTGCAGGCCTTGTTGAGTTATTGGGGTGGTGCCCCATGTGCTGTGAGTAGGGTGGCCCCAGATCGCACACCTCCTAACCAATCTCGCTCCCGTTCTCACCGATGCCCAGATCGTGCCAGACGCCAGCCACCTAGGAACAGAGACAATGATATTGGGGTAATTTGTAGCAGCATGATACATGGAACGTGCAACAACCGATGCAAGCAACCAATGACAGGTGGGGTGCCCCGATCAGCAATGAAAATCTCTCTGCTTGGTCACGTCCCCCATCTCCCATTAGTCGTGCTTCAGGATGGGGTGATGATCACTTTGATGGGTGGGGGGAGCCGCCCACTCCGATGGATAAGGAGATGTCAACAAAAGGCTCCATTCCATAATGCCTTTCTGGTTGTAATTAGTTCTCAGTTTTGATGTGTTGGCAGTGGGGCCAGTTCTTTTCAGCTTTGTCTTTCCTAATCCGCTATTAGGATTAGTGTGGTTTCCTCAAAGGTGTGATTTTTCCACCACACTCTTTTTTTTTTTGTTGTAAAAGACTTTTAACTATTAATTAAATAGCCTTTTCATCAAAAAAACAAAAAAAAAAATTAACATTATATTTATATTGGAGTGCAACACATGAAGAGAATAAGAAAACTGAAATTATAATGTAAATATAAGTCATCAAACAGAGTATATAATCAATCTCAAGCTCTAGCTCATCTACAATTTTCTTCAATCTTTGATTGGCCTTAAAATCCATTCAAATTTGCCATTGTCTTTCAATGCATTATTAATGCACGCATTAAAATGGCATGCATGTATTTTGTTTGAAAGTTGCTTTTTTTCAAAATATATGCATGTATTTTGTTTTGCAGTTGCTTTTTTAATTTTCTTCTTATTTATTTATATAAAATATGGCCAGGCCACTTCTCCTAGAAATGTCTGGACATGCCAAGAGACATCAGAAAATGTACCATCGCATATCCAACATCCTGACTGTGTGTTATTCAAGCTAAGACTCCAAACATAAGAAAGATAAACATGATGAACGAGAAAGGGTTTTCTAGATCACCCATAACTGTCACTTGAGGGCGTTGAAACGTTTGCGGATCACCCTTAACCAGGGGAAAGACCTTTGAACTACACTTAACTAATAGGAAGTTGAAACTCTTAAATAGGCCTCACAAATCATCAGTGTCAACATACCTCTGCCGTTTGAGATCACTAAATACTGTCAAATATCCAATCAATGTTCCAGACTTCCAGTTATTTATTCACCACTGTGACTAAAATCAACTATTTTACCAATCACCAATCAAACATGTCAGAGGACAACCTATAATACAAAGCTATCAATCAATCATCTTCAATTTGGATTCTTTCATGTTCAATGTTCAATGAAGATCTTCAACTTAATTTAACTATTCAATTCATGCAATAGTCCACATCGTAAAGGATAATTGCATTTTCGTGGATTGTAGCAGATTGAATCCAGTCCCAGTCCCATACTTATATAAACGTGATTTTATAATATTTATAAGATTTAAATCTACATCAACTACATGGAATTTAACCGATTAACCAAATACCATTTATTTATTTTATTGCAAGCTCATTGAAGATTATTACTTGGATCCAAGTCAAATACATTTGGCTTAGGAAATTGCATTAACAGCTAAACTAGAGTCACAAGCTAAGAATCTGTGACAGGAGATTACTCCTCTATACAAACTATAAATCTGTCACAGCGGCTCGCTTGGCTTCAAATTAATTCTTTTTAAAAGTAAAACGTAAAATCCGCGAGATAAAATAAAACTCTGCTAACGAAAATTCCATACAAGAGACATCAAAAACTTAATCTTTTCTCATGCCGTACCTGTTTCAGGACTCGGCTTTCCTTCCTCCTGCATGTTTACTCGGAATCGAACTCGGCACCGCTCACCTATGCGGAAAAATAGATAGTTCGAGAAATTTAGACTATTTACGTGTGTTTTTGGAACATGCTGTCTATGAAAGGGGATTTTAGCTGTGCAAGTTTCTTGGAATATTTGATCAACGAAAGAAAAGGGACAGACGGCGAGTTTTTCGGAATATTTGACCAACGAAAGAAAAGGGGCAGACGGAATGTTTTTTACACTAAGTGACGTATCTGGCCACAGACGGCGAGTTTCTCGGAATATTTGACCAACGAAAGAAAAGGGGCAGACGGAATGTTTTTTACACTAAGTGACGTATCTGGCCACAGACAGCGAGTTTCTCGGAATATTTGACCAACGAAAGAAAAGGGGCAGACGGAATGTTTTTTACACAAAGTGACGTATCTGTCCGTTTTGATTGGCCAGTTGCGTATAAAATTTAACATGATATTCTTTAGATGCTGACTGCCTCAATAAGAATTATCAATCATTCGTAATTCGTGAGCTTATGTGGTATATGTTTTAAAAAGTTATAGAAATAAAAGTCGTGTTGAGTAAGTGTGTTAATAAAAAAATTGAATGGGCTCTTGTGGTATATATTTTAAAAAGTTCTAGAAGTAGAAGTAAAAGTAATTATCAAGCCTTCGTTATTCGTGAGCTCATGCGGTATATGTTTTAAAAAGTTCTAGAAGTAAAAGTCGTGTTGAGTAAGTGTGTTAATAAAAAAATTGAATGGGCTTTTGTGGTATATATTTTAAAAAGTTTTAGAAGTACAAGTCGTGTTGAGTAAGTGTCTTAATAAAAAAATTGAATGGTTTTCAAAGGTTAGGTAAATTGGTAATTGTTTGTTTGGTTATTGAAGACTTAAATTTTGGTTTGATCTAAATTTTTTGAGTGCGTATCAGATTAACGATAAAGATACGAATCCCGATGGACCAATAGTCCTTTTCACGTCGGGTTATAAAATAATGAGGTGGTATAGACTTGTTGGAGGCAGCCCATGTGGTTTGAACCTGCACTTGCGAGTTACTAAAAATAGTGTGGATGTAACCAACTCCCCTATGTATTAAAAAAAAACATTTAATTTTTTTTCATAAAGTTTACTCACAGTTTAGGTTTCCTAAAAGAAAACTAAAGTCCTAATCATTCACACAAGGATTTTTAATTTTTAATTATTAAAAAAAAAAATGTTAATAAAAGTAAAAGTAAACTAGATTTTAAAGTCTGTATATAGGTCATATAAGACAAGTCTTATGAAGGATGTTGTTTACTTAGTTATCTAACCATACTCTAGATACCAAAGCATGATATACAACCCTACTTCGTTTTGGATTTGAATCTTAGGCCTCTTAAAAGTCATCAACATTAGGCTTACTTATGTTGTATATAGACAAAAGGATAAAATAATTGTTAACATTGGCAAGGCCATAAATCATAGGAGATGATCCTTGTTTTACCTAATATATATATATATATATATATATATATATATATATATATATATATATATAACCATACCTCAATTACTAAAGTATGGTGTACAACCTTATCCCTGCATGATTCAAACCTTAGACCTCTATTCATAGTTTTAAAGTCTTTACCGTTAAGTTACTAAGTTGTACTTAAGCTAATTATTAATATAGCTTAAGATAGTTGTGCTATGTGGATAGTGTAAATTATGATTATTATTTTTTGGATACATAAGGGAGTTGTTTTTTTTTTTAAGCGAAAAACCCCTTGCGGGTCGCCTTGGTTTAAGAGACCACGACCAAGGGGTTCTACACTGTCAAAGTCATTCGGGAGTCGCGCCCGGCCCTGCTCGCATCAACATTATCAATTGGATTTTGGGTACCTAATTCAACTTTTTGGTAGGGTGGAGATTCGAACCTGGGACCTCCCTTAGAGGATTACCCTCTCCTCTCCAACTCACCTACAACACTTAGCTAATTGTCAAGTGCAAGGTTCAAACCACAGGGGCTATCCCCAACAAGTCTATACCATCTAGTTATTTTATAACCTGATGTGAAGAGGACCATTGGTTGCTTGGGATTCGTACCATCACCGTTGGTCTAATGCGCACTCAGAGGATCTGGAGCAGACTACTACCTTTGCAAACATGCATGCCCCCAAGGTTTGAATCTATGTATCTTCTAAGTAAGTGCCTCGACAGACAAACAATTACCAATCCATCTAGCCCTTGGAGGCAGAAAAAATCTTGGGTAGAGAAAACATCCACCTAGCCCTTGGGGGTAAAAAAACTCTTTGGTAGAGAAGACCTCTAAAGCCACTCTTAGGTGGCTGATAATACCATCCCATCTGAGTATACCACTATCTAGAGGAAAACCATAGAAGATTTTTTGTGTCCACTCGATCTCATGTCTATATAGGGATTTGAACTCGAGACCTCTCAAATGGAGGAAGTTGTTCGATTTGTATTTTCATCGTCGATCTAACATGCACTTAGAGGATCCAAAGTAGACTACTACCTTTGCAAACAAGCTGACCCCAAGGTTTGAACCTATGTCTCTTCTGGGTAAGTGCCTGGATAGACAGAGAATTACCAATCCACCTAGCCATTGGGGGTAAAAAACTCTTGGATAGATAAAACCTCCAAAGCCGCTCTTAGGTGGATGGCAATGCCATCCCATCTCGGTATACCACTATCTAGAGGAAATCCATAGGAGATTTTTTGTGTCTGCTTGGTCTCACATATGTATAGGGATTCAAACTCGAGACCTCTCAAATGGAGGGAGTTGTTCTCAATCATCAATGCACCAACACACCAAAATACCATAATTACGGATAAAATTTTGATTTAGCATGGGCAGCAAAGAAACCCTTGGATCCTTGGCCACAACCAACGAGGGATGGGTTTTTTGCGTATTTGCAAGAGGGAGTGGGATCGTACTTGGGTCAACCACAACCAACACCCTTTATATGCATGTGTGGCGCATTAGTGATTGCGAGCAACTCCCTCCATTTGAGAGATCTTGAGTTTGAATCTCTATACAGACGTGAGATCGAGTGAACATCAAAAAACTTCCTATGGATTTACTCTAGATAGTGGTATACCTAGATGGGATGACATTATCGACCACCTAAGAATGTATTTGAAGGTTTCTCTACCCGAGTTTTATTCACAAATGTGGTGCATTGGTGATTGCAAATAGCTCCTTCCATTTGAGAGATCTTGAGTTCAAATCCCTATATAGACGTGAGATCGAGCAAACATAAAAAATCTCTTATACTTTTCTCTAAATAGTGGTATACCCAAATAGGATGAAACTACTAGCCACCTAAGAGCGACTCTAGAGGTTTTCTCTACCCAAGAGTTTTGTTTTCCTTTATAGTGCAAGTGAAGAAAAGGTGAGCTTGATCTCGTTGAACGGGAGGTCCATGGTTTGAACCTCTATGATGCAAAAGGAGACATAAAAAATCTTCTATGGCTTCCTTCTAGATAGTGGTATACTCGAATGGGATAGCACTATCACACACCTAAGAGTAGCTCTTGAGGTTTTCTCCCTACCCTAAAAGTTTATCCACAAGTGTGGCGCATTCATGATTACGAATAACTCCCTCCATTTGAGAGGTCTCGAGTTCAAATAACTCTATAGATGTGAGATCGAGTGGACACAAAAAATATCTTATGGCTTCCCTCTAGATAGTGGTATACCCAGATGGGACAGCACTGTCGGCCACCTTAGAGCAGCTCTGGAAGTTTCTCTCTATCGAAGAGTTTTATCCGCTCGAGGGGGTGAGTTGGTTGATCATGATAGGGAACTTAACAAAGGATGCTGGTTGTGGTCGACTCGGGTATGATTCCCACTCCCTCCTATAGATACACAAAAAATCCATTATGATTCCCACTCCCTCCTACGTATATGCAAAAACACATTCCTTGTTGGTTATGGTCGGGGGTCGAAGGGTTTCTTTGGTGCCCACCCTAAACCAAAGTAAATTATGAAGGAGAGTTAAAGCTACCAAACTACTTTTTTGAGTAGCAAGTTAGAGGAATTACAAAGCTGCGAATTGGTGAGTTAAATATTTGTTTTGGAAAACAAAGAAGAGTTGTGATTTCTTCTAGTAAAGGGCAACAATTTGGTGAATTCAATCACCAAAAAATACTTCATCTAATGAGTGTCGTTATTGTCATAATTTATTTTCAATATTTGTCAAATCCAGGGTGGTGTCCAAGGTTGTATACGATAGAGGATTTTGGTAAGTTACAGTTTAGTCATCAGTTCACAAGCTTTATTCGATGAAACAAATTTTCATTGTCTTTCATAGGTCACGTTATTCCTAATTTACATAATTGAAACTAATTTAAATTGTTGAATTGAAATTGCTTCTAAATTGCAGAATTGACACTTTAATCTAAATTTGCAGAATTGAAATCGCTGAAGGAAGAAAAGAACTAATTTACGCTTGTTAATTGAAATAACATGAAAGGAAAATACTAATTTTAATCCAACTAAGTTTAGCTATGCTAAAATTGAAAGTGTTAAAACTGTCAAAAAAGTTGTTGAAATTGACACTTGAAAAATACAAGAAATAAATGTACACAAAAATAGGGGTCAGCTAGCTTCAAATCCACACACACATATATCACACTTTAAAACATAAGAAAAATCATGCTAAAACAAAGGAAAATGTTGTTTACAAGATTTAAGCAAGAAATTTGACAAAAACTGTAGAAATAAAAAACTATCAAAAAACTTGTAAAATGCTTCCTTCCTCCAACCCCGAGAGTGGGCCCTTGCTCCCTGGTCTAGAAGAAGGTGTAATCACTCCAAAATCTAAAATCTAAACACTCACTCACATATCAACACATTTGAATAATATTGCACTTTTTATTAAATTGTTGTTTCAAATTGTAATTTTTACAATTTTATCAACTTCACGTTCTTTATTTTTTTTTACTAACTCAACCAATGGGCGATGGACCTATTTATACTACTTATTACATTCCTATTTGCAACTACAAAATCAAAGAATGCGCTGGTGATGCTTGATTTGATGCTCTATTACAACAAACTCAATCTATTTCAGGACATAATCTACTATAGTAGTCATTCGTACGCTAATTTAGGCCTTCAATTCAGTGGGAATCGACCAAGAATAGGTGTAAAATCATATGTTACACTTGTGCTTACGCTAACTCTTCTTGTTCCTTGCAAAATGGATGTAAACTCAACTTTTTCGTTGAAATTGACTATTTCTGCCTATCATTCTAGAGCAACTCCAGAATATCAAGCTGAATACTTGTAATATCGTGTTGCTATCAATTTGACCATGTGTGGGCACTTCCAAGTGCGTTATATGTCCTCTCTTGCCACCTTGAATCTGTTCCAATTGGTTGCACTTGTTCCTTTTGATGCTTTCTATGCCCTCCTTTAATGTTGTAGGTGGCTACCATATATATGTTGTAAACAACTGTCATGCCCTATTTTATAGCAGAATGGATGATTTGACACCATTCCATCTCAACAACTCATTTTAGGCAGGAAAAACCATACAAAATATCTCATCCAATTATAGGTCACAAAAACCTTTATTTGCTACCAATTTTACTATGCTATTTATCACTAAAAATTATGAAACAATAGGACAAAAATACAAAAAACAATCAAAACAAAGGCAATTATTCTTTAACATCTAATCATGCAAACATTAACAAATTGTGTACTTTAATCAAATATTTGGCACAAAATTATATTATATATGTAGACACCTAAAACACGTCATGTTGAGATGGCTACCTATATGGACATCTTTTCAGACCATATGACTCACCTTGGGCCTTTCCAAGACCTAATAGCGGTTTTGACCACTCAAACAGGGGCAACCTATCCTTTGCAGTCTGGATCATCATACCCAGGAGTAGCCTCCAGCGGTCATTGGACCCTGTGATGACCCCTAATCCTAGTCACTCCATTGTGGGATGACCGTACATGTAACAAACTCGAGCTCCCCGAGCCGAGCCAAATCAGTTACAGGGCAAGTTGAGCATAACGACTAACCACAAGAAGGTTCTAGATGTGACATTTGGGTTGCCTATATCCTAATTGAATCTTGATCTTGGCTTCTCTTGCAAGCCAAGGTTGCCAATTTGGAAATTTATAAGAAGAGCCCGAGCCTTCATGAAAATCATCATTAATTATCCATAATGAAGTGGTGTCAGTTTGTGTAATAGAGAGAACATACTCTCACAAGCAATAGAGTGCTTCCCAAATCTAGCCATGAAGCTTGCATTTGTATTAATGGAGTCCTTTGAGCTTGAAGATCAAATTCCACGATTGTGCATCATCAATCATCCCGAATTCAAGCCAATTACTATGATTTAGTAGTGCTTAGAAGAGAAAGACCCTTGAACATTAATTTGACAGACTAATCAAATGTTGCCCCGCATTGGACACGAAGAAATATGCTTTTGCTCAACGGCTGCTTCATATCGAAGCGACCTGCAGATACATCCACCGTACCCTATGATGACTAACAGAGCTGATTGCTTCACCCCATGATGACCTGTCGATGTAATTTGTCTTTACTATATTTTCTAGTTATAGTAGCTTTATCAACATCTAATTTTTGTTCTAGCATAGTTTAACTCAGTTTCATGCATTTCTTTATTTTTCTTAGTATCTTTCCTTACAATTGCTTATCATGGAAATGGACCTCATCATGAGAGGTTCCTCATTTGCTATTGATGTTTTGTAAGTGTTCTTGTGTGCAGGTTTTACATCTTATCAGGAGCTCTTCAACATAAAGATCCTTCAATATTTATCTCATCGTGCAAAGATCGTAAAGAAACCCTTCATAATCAATTTTGAGAGAGCAAAGACTCTACGAATTACACCTACCATTTGGTTTTCAATTGTAATTTGTATCAAATTGGTATAATTCCTAAGAGGGATATTTTGTAACCACTTTGTAAAGACAATTTCAAATATCAATGATAAGGACACCATTTTCTATATTTCTTTGTCATTTGATGGTTACATGATTTGCATTTGTCAATTTGATTTCATAAATGTTTAGGTGTATGGTTTTTGCTACTCTACAATATTTTATTATATGGTAGTTTTTATATGTCAAAAGTACAGTAAAAATGAGGTATTATTTGGCTTCATCATTCCCCCCAACTTAACCTAATGCATGTCCTCATGCATTTTTTTGGGCTACATATGCACTTAGGTCTGGCTCCTTGTCCCAATTCCTCCAAAAATTATAATCTCTAGGATAATATCCATTTTTCTATCTTAAATCTCTCAACCAACTCTGATATTGCCGATCAGGATAGGGATAAGAGTCAAAGTAAAATGAGATTGGTGTGATAATAGTAGGTGGCCTAAACCTTAAGCCTATCCAATGATGTTTTAGTTCTAGGATTACTTCCATCACTACTTTTACCCTCTTATGTGACCACAATAGGTTTATCGGTGACATGGATTCCTTTTTCTGCAAAGATATGGGTAATCCTGCCCATCTGCTTCTACATGCTGCCAAGGAGTTTGCAAAATTATCCATACATAATTGTCGAAAACAAGCCAAAAAATCCTAAAGGTTCTTTAGATAGGTGATTTTTATGTTTACTCTAGTCATCAAAGAAAAATGTTGGCTTGTTAATGCGGAAGGATTGGGCTGGATATGTCTTTGCAGAAGGCCAGATCCTAATTCAACTTCTTTGTTCCATTTCTTATCCTTATCCCAATATATTTGATTTTGTAAAGTAGAGACAAAGGATTGAAGTTGTACATCACCTATATATATTTACGGCAAGAATTGTACATCCTTTGCCATTACAAACTTGTGCAAATAGAACTTGCACAACAAATTTTTTTGCTCCTTTGGACTCTGCAGGTATGCTTCTAGAAAATATTGAGCAGTAGATAAATCATATGATAAGTTGGAGCAAATATGCATTACCTACCATCTAAGTAAGTTTCCTTGAGGAGTAAGTTGTATAACCTAGTAGACCTTCTACATTATACCAAGCATTCTACAATCAGACATAAATCCCTCACCTTATCTTGTAGTTCTACAATTTTTGTAGTCCATTTCTTTTTTGCTCTTCCATAGGTTTTAGTGTTGCAAGGCACAACTCAAGGGCTTGGTAGCGTGTAACCCATCCTACAATAGCCTCGTTGTGTATTGCTAATGGGACCATGTCTGGCAAACACACTACTACTGGTGGAGGTTGATGTACTTTCAACAATTCAACCTAAATGCCTACTGCAGTTTGCACTATTTGAATAGTTTCTATAAAAAAATAATTTTTATCCTCCTTGAATGATGTACTTACATGTATTGAAGTATCTTGTACTTTAGGAACTTCATTGTCTAGTGTGCATTTCTCCTAATATCTTGGAGCTTCATCTTGATATTCTAGCACATTTTTTGGACTTTTCGAAGCTACTCTGAAATGCATTTGTTCATCATTCGAATGTTTTGGAGCTACTCCAGAATGTTCCTAAGCTGCATCTAAAATTTTTGGGATGTCTTCTTTTTCAAACTCCTAAAAATGCTAATGTTGGTCCACCTCTAGAGTGTCTCCTCTCTAATGAGAACTCTCTTCGATATCCATGATTTCCTTACTAGCCCTCTTCACAGGTGTAATTTCCTCTTTTGCTTGTTGTTGTTCTGCTACAACAACAACCATGGTAGGAACAAAATATTGGCCCTTGATCCCATGTGTCTTCTTCAATTCTATGGAGAAATTGTGGGATGTATTCTTATGTTGCCCCCTCTGAAATATGCCCAGCTAATCCAAGCAAAATTATTGCTATTTCCTCCCTAGAATTAGGAATTGTAGGCAGACTCTCTAGTTGTGCCATTCCCATTTAATTTATTTATTTCTTGTAGCAATTGGTCAATGTACTCATATTTTTATTGGATTTATTCTTCTTCCTTCTCAATCCAGGTCTTTCGGGTCTTAATGATCACTCTAACAACCTTCATAGAGACTTCTAACTCATAAGCATCATATTATTTATATTTTGAAGAATATGTAGGCAAATCCATTATAGATGGTGAATTTGGTTCTGCATGCTCTTCATCCCCTACAAGTGATTTTTCCACCTGATCAGGTGATCCCAGAATAGGTGTGTCCTCTGCAATAATTTTATCTTCGTCCTCCTACACTATTAATTTTCTCCTTCTCCTTGGTCTAGATGGTTTAGGAGATGTTATTTTAGTTGTTGCAGCTATGTCCTGTTAGTTTCTCCTTAAATTCCTTTTCATATGAGAAGGTGAGGGTGGTTGTGTCTGTGCTTCAGTCTCTATTTTCCCTACTTCAACTGACTCCTCTATAGTAGATTTTCCTCTTTGCCTGGTGGAATTTCTCAATGGTTATGCACCTGATTCTTTTACTCCACCAGTTTGATTTGTATTTACAGTTATTCTTTTCATAGACCTAATTGTAAAGCTAGAGTTAGCTTCTTCCTTTGATGATGAATCTACTACTTCAGCTAGTGACCCAATTGTTTCAGAATTAAAGGGTTTTAAATGTGCAAATTTCTCTGCTTGAGCACCAATCTTTGTAACTTTATCATTGAAAGTTACTTTCTTGGTCCTTTGTTGTTCTATAGGGCTGCCTTCAGCTTTCCTTTTTCTCTATCCACTCGTTTTGGTAGTTGGTGGACCATGGTGGGATGAAGGGGTTTCTTTAGGTTCAAGAATAACCCTTTTATTAGTATATTTTTCAAGGATCCCTATCTTGTTTGTCGTTATTTCTTCTACCTGCTCTTGCTGCTCTTCAACATTAACCTGCTCATTCTAAGGTGCAAAGAATCTGTTGAAACTCTATGGATTTCCTCTAAAGTGATGCTTGAAGATAAGTTTGATGAAGCCATGGTATCTAGGATATCCTTGGCCTTGTTGGTGTCATTTTGTCATATTGTACAACTTCTGGTGCAAATACAGAGGAATATTCATCCTTACTTTCAGGCACTATATGCCATGCCTCAGATGAGTGAGAAGTTTCATGTGATGGCCAGATAACACAATGTATTTCCCCTCACAAGTCAAATATTTAATAACCCATATTGCAATATCATCCCAGGGTGTTTGTAAACTAACTTGTTTAACTCCTTTGCAAAAATTATTATTAATTTGCATTCTAGACTGCACATCTTTCTCTAATAGAAAAGTTTTGACTACCTTAGGGAGTGTGTCTTTAATAGTTCTAGTAATTACTATTCCTTGTAATTGAAACTCAGTGATTTGGATTAAAACTAAGGGAGTTACCTCAATTATCATGTTGTTTACAATTGCGTTGTTATTGCGGAGTGTGGGCGAATTCGACTATTAACCCCTCAGAATATCCATTAATTTTTTCTAAGAATGGCATCAGACTATCTTGTTGAAAGACTCACACCACCTCAAGGTTTTGCTGGAACTCATTCAGAGTGTCTAGTTCGACTTTATTTTTCTACCCCATGCTAGATAAAATCGATGTGCCAACGTCTGTTGCTCTTATAATGCAATTTTTTTGCAACCTTTTTTTTTTTCTAATAATATTAATGAACTCTAATGGTTTTTTGTCGTCTTCCTATAATGCAATGTTTGAATTCTCTATTTCATACCTCATGTTTAGTTTAAATAACCTTTGTAATTATGGTGATTACAGAGCTTAAGCATTCATGACTTCGACATACAAGAATAAACTTCGAAAGATGGTGTAGAGTATGCTATGATTTAAATGTATCAATCAGACAAGTGGTACATGGTTATTTGGTTTTGTTTCAAAAATTTAATTTTTGGCACGCATCGAAGGTGGTGGGTCAACATATATTCAGATTACCATACACGAGTTTAAAAATAGTTAGGTTGAGTTGGACGATTCAATTTGGTGGACTCATAATCGCTCTGCGGAAAATATACCAACTGCCTCGAACTATGTGTTTACTCATATCAAAGCACCATGTTTTTACTAAATTCTCCTTAAATCATCAATGGAAAAAATACAAACTGCTCCATTTTTTATCACTTCTTCGATCAGGTATGGTCCAAGCCACCTAGTCTGGAATTTTCCAATAAAATTTTCAAAACGAGAATTGAATAATAAAGCCTAGTCTTCTTGCTCAAATTTTCTCTGTTGAATATGACTATCATGCCATATATTTCACTTATGTTGAATCACTTCTGTTTGATGCAATGCGTCTAACTGAAGTTCATCCAATGCGTTAAGTTGTAGAATCTTGTCCATCTGTACCTGTGATAATTCAATACCAATTTCCAAATATGCACAAAGTGTTAGTAACTCAAATTCAATAGGAAAAATAGGTTTCTTACCATTAACCAATTTGTAATGTGTGAAACCCGTGGTGGGTTTCTATGTTGTGTTGTATGCCCAAATTTATTCTGGTAATTTGTTTAACCAATTTTTCCTATGTGAAGCTACTATTTTTGTTAATATTCTTTTCAATTCCCTATTGGTGACTTCAACTTGACCATTCTCTTAAGGATGATAAGGTGATGATTTTCTATGTTTAATTTTATAGAGTTCAGTGAAAGCTTCAATGATTCTTGATGCAAACTATGGTCCATGATATGTGGTGATAGATCGTGGAGATCCAAATCTTTGTAAATTTTAGGTGTAAAGGAAATCAATAACCTTCTCTTCATAATCATGTTTAAAAACGTGCACCTCAACACATTTAGCCACATAATCAGTACATACCAAGATATGTACCTTTCCTTGAGATGGTGGGTCAATGGGTCCCACAAAATCTAACCTCTATTTCTCAAATGGTTCCAAAACCACTTGAGGTTGTAGAGGCATTTTATTTATTTGTGTGGGTTTTTCCATTCTTTGACATGCATCACAATATTGCATGTACTTTTTTACATCCTTGTAAAGGGATGGCCAATAATAACCAATTGCTAATTTTTTTTGAACTGTACTCTTAACCGAATAATGTCCTCCTAAGGGTTCATCGTGACAAGCACAGAGGATATCATACACTTCATATTTTCAAATGCATCTACGTAACTCATGGTCAGGTCCACACTTGAATAGTAGACCTTTGATCCATTTGAAGGATGAGCTTTGCCTTATCAATTATTTCTTTTGTTTTGAGGTGAAATGAGGAGGAATTTTTCTTGTTGTCAAATAGTTAGTAGTATCGAAAAACCATGGTGATTGTACTGATATGGAAAATAATTTTTCATCTAGAAATGTATCCTCAACTAACTCTTCTTCTCCTATGTTATTTAGTCTTTATAGGAAATCTGCTACTACGTTAGCCTTTTCTGGTTTGTTTACTATTATGATGTCAAATTATTGCAATAGTAACAACCAACAAATTATTCTCACACTAACCATGGGTTTGTTCATTAAGTATTTAATAGCTGAATGATCGGTATGGACAAATACTTGATAACCAATTATGTAGTGAAAAAATTTATTAATGGCATATACTATTGGTAAGAGTTCCCTTTCAATAATAGTATTATTTTTTTTGCTCTAGTGAGGTTTTTTCTTATGTAGTAGACAACATAATGCTCCCCATTTTCTATCTGCCCTAATGCTGCTCCAATTTTAGTATTGGATGCATCAATTTGGATATGGAATGGTAGTTTCCAATTTGGACCTTGTAACATAGGTGGAGTGGTTAATTTCTCTTTTAAAGCATCAAAATATTCTTGGCATTTTTTGGTCCAATTAAATTCAAAATCCTTTGTTAACAATGCAAACATGGGATTTGCAATTGTACTAAAGTCTTGAATGAATCATCGATAAAAGCCAATGTGTCCTAATAAACTCTTGAAATTAGTTCAGGTTTATGGAGAAGAAAGGTTCTTAATGATTTCCACTTTCTTAGGATCAACCTTGATTCCATCAGAAGAAATGTGATGACCAAGAACAATTCCTTCTTCCATCATCATGAAACACTTGTTAGGGTTTAAGAACAAATGATAAGTTTCATAGTGGGTTAAGATATTTTAGTGGACAAATTGGAAAAAATAGCCAAAAAAAATGATTGGAAAGTTGTTGGGGCATTAGAAAGACCAAAAGGTAAAACCCTATAAGAAAAATTGCTCCATGGGTAAGTAAATGTTGTTTTCTCCTGGTCTTCGGGTTCAACTTGTATCTGATTATACCCACTAAAGCCATCAAGAAAGCAAAAATAATTCTTTCCTATGAGTGTGTCTAACACTTGATCAATAAATGGTAATGGAAAATGGTCCTTATGTGTGGATTTATTTAATTCATGATAATCTACACACAATCTCATTTTTTCATTTTTCTTTGGGACAATAACCAACGGAGAGACCATCAGCTATCAAAAATTGGATATATGAATCCAACCTCTAAGAGTTCTAATTTCTTCCTTGAAAATATCTCTTAGAGTAGGATTCAATCATCTTTGTGGTTTTCAAACAGGTTTAACATCTTCAGTATATATTATATGGGTACATACATCAGGATGAATTCCCGTCATATCTTTGTATTCCCAAGTGAAGGTATTGGCATGTCATTTCAAAACAACAAACAAATTTACTTCCTATTCATCGGTAAACCAACTATTGATGTTTAATAATTTTCCTGGTTGTACCTTAATTTGTTTTATTCCTGGATGAATAGAATTAACTTCTTCGTATTTTATTACTAAGGAGTTAAGTGGGCAATGGTGTGGTAGAAGAGAGTGAAAGATTCATGTCTCATTGTCGATTGTAATTCTTGATGGAATTATGTCTGATATGGGACAATGAAGGGAGGACAAAATATGACGATTCCACCCATGTGGAAATTTGAAGGGACTTTCCCATGAGGAGACCATCATAGGAATATCTTCTATGATTCCTTCTAGTTTTGTAACGGATATGTTAGCCATTTCTAAGATAGCAGATGTAGGATTTAAATTGTTCAATTATAATCTCTACACCGTGTCTTTGGTCATAACATTGATGACTACTCCAAGATCAATTAGAACATTAGAAATATGCATGGATCCAATGGTTATTGTGACAACTGGGCTTTCTGGTTCACCATATTTTGGTGGAATAAGCTTTCCAAAAAGCAAGTTAGCCAATTTTCCATCTACCTATATGGTTTTGGGAAAGGATTTTTCCTCCTTCATAACTTTTTAATGGAAAGATCCTGAATGGTCTTGTTGATTAAAGGCACATACTTGATTGTCTGTAATAAAGGAAGTGAAATGGTCAAACATTTTAGTTCCTTTACTAAATCTAATTTAGAGGTAATTTCAGATATTTCAAACCATTCAGGATATGGTTTCTTTTCTAAAGAAGGTAAACTTTCTTTTGGAAAGTCTTCCTCTTTTTATTTTCCTTTATCCAAAGTTGATTTTCATGGTTCTAGACTAAAAGATTTATGTTTATCTTCATTGATTTTCATTTATTCAATAATAGGCTTAGGAAGTGTCTTTGTTGAGTGTAGTTGTATATTGCTACAATTGATTACTTTAATCATGGTATTTTCATCAGCTTCAGCCACATAGACAAAAGTTTCCTATCTTGTATTATTAGGATTGGCCATAGGTGGGGTCAAAAGTGGTGGTTGCTTTACCTATTATTGTTGTTGTTGTCTTCCTTGAGGAAAATCTAAGCAGGACCAGACATTAAATTTTGTGTTTGACCTTGGTTTCTTCATTGTCCTTGGTATGATGGATACTGCTATCCCCAATTTTGTCCAAGAGATTGGGTTTGCATCCAAGGTGGATTAGGTTGATTCCATTATGGATTTGTCCACCCAGATTGTGATCAATATTGAGAAGATGTCCATGGAGGTTGACTCCAAAATTATTGTGGTGGTTCTGAGTAACCCCATGGCATAGTTCAATGATTTTATCCCTAATTTATGGGAAAACGTGGGGCATTTTGATATTGTGAAAAATTTCCCCCTTGTATTTGCCCAACAAAGTTGAGTTCTTCTGTTTGTGTTTCCAAAACATTTTTGAGTCTTGGAAGTAGATGGTATTGGTCAGTGATATGTCCTTTTGAACAAATGCTACAAATAGCAGATATAGAGGTTTTTTTTAAAGGATAGTCTTCAAGAGCATGCTTGTCTTTGCATCTTGGACAATAAATAGCTAGGGGTTCTATAGATTTGGCTTTTGCATTCATTTCCCCTAATATAGTATTAAAATATACCAAGATATCAGTTTTTAGATTAGTGAATTCTTCCATAAGCTCTTTCAAATCACTACTATTATTACTCCGCTTTTGTCTTCTTTCTCTTGTGCGTGAGTAATTTCTAAATAGTTCCAAAATTTCATCAATGTCAAGGGCCCTCACATATCCCTTGCCCATTAAATCTAACACTTCTCTAGAATCATTTTGTAACCCTCTTAATAATTTGGCCTTACACATTTATGGTTCAACATTCCCACATCTCTTTTGTACGAAAGTAAACCTATCCAAGTAATACTCCATATTTTCATATTATTCTTGTTTGATTATAAATAGTTCATCATTCATTGTTTTTCACCAGATAGTATTCTTGGTATTTATCAAAAAATACCTCCTCAATTTCTTCCTAGGTTTAGATTGATTCAGGTGCTAAGCTCATAAACTAGCATAAAGCTGAGTTTTTGAGCGTGGAAGGAAAAGCTTTTAGTTTTTTGTTGTTATTTGTGTAATCATATGTCTAGCACACAACCTTCAATTCAAATAATAATTGATCAATATCTTCGAATGCAACTCCCCTAAAGGTTGGTAGCACCGAAGGTAAATTTTTTTTCAATGGAGAGATTTGTGTAGGATTTAATCAAATAGGATATTTGAAAGTCCTGGTAGGAGTAGGATTATCCGCTTGATTATGAATATTGATACCCCTATCCGAGTTCCCTTGCATTTCTGCCATTATATCTTTCCAACAACTAGTATAGATTTATTTAAATTGCCTTGAATTCATGGATATGTTAGGAGTGGGTGAGGAGGTACTAACAATTTGCTCTTCTTTTATTTCTCTCTTAGGAGATATACTTAATGATGATGATGATGGTTCTTGTTTAACAATTTTAGGAATTTAAAATGTAGGCAATTCACCCCCTAGGCATGAATATTACCTTCTTGTGGTAGGTAAAGGGTTTGTTTTAATAAATATTCCTTTTTGTCCCTTAACCTATTCATTCATTCTATGCTTGTGTCCTAATTTTTTGAAGTGCAACTATCAATTTTACAACTATGTTTCATGTAAGTTGTTATGTTTAGTATTTTAGTCTAAAGTTCATAATTTAGCATAATTAACAATTGTTTTATTTTTTTATCCTCTAAAAATGCCTATGTTCCTCGACAATAACATAAAAAATGATGAGCATCATTATTTTCATCATTTAATTTCAATGTTTGTCAAATCTAGGGTGATGCCCAAGGCTATATACGATAGAGGATTTTGGCAAGCTACAGTTCAATAATTAGTTCACAAGATTTATTCGGTGAAACAAAGGTTCATTAGGTCTTTCACAGGTCACACTATTCCTAATTTATAAAAATGAAACTAATTTAACTTACAAAATTGAAATTGCTTCTAAATTGTAGAATTGACACTTTAATCTAAATTTGGAGAATTGAAATTGCTGAAGGAAGAAAAGAACTAAATTACGCTTGCTAATTGAAATAACATTAAAGGAAAATACTAATTATAATCCAACTAAGTTTAACCATGCTGAAATTGAAACTGCTAAAACTATCAAAAAGTTGCTGTAAAAACTGTCCAAAAAGTTACTGAAAATGACACTCAAAATATAGGAAGTAAATGTACACAAAAATAGGGATCATCTAGTTGCAAATCCACACACACATATCACACTTTAAAACATTAGAAAAATCATGCTAAAAAAAAAATGCTATTTATAATATTTAAGCAAGAAATTTGACAAGAACTGCAGAAATCAGAAATTGTCAAAAAACCTATAAAATGCTTCCTTCCTCCAGCCCTAAGAGTGGGTCCTTGCTCCCTGGTCTAGAATAAGGTGTAATAACTCCAAAATATAAACTCTAAACACTCACTGACTTACAAATCAATGCATTTGAATAATACTGCACTTTTTATTAAATTGTTGTTTCAAACTACAACTTTTACAACTTTGTCAACTTTACATTCTTTCCTTTTTTTTGACTAACTAAACCAATGGGTTAGTGGAACTATTTATAATAATTATTATATTCTTATTTGTAACTACAAAATAAAAGAGTGCGTTGGTGATGCTTGATTTGTTGGTTTGTTGTAGCAGACTCAATCTATTTCAGGATAGAATCTACTGTAGTAGTCATTTGTGTGCTTATTTGGGCCTTAAATTTGGTGGAAATCAGCCAAGAATAGGTTTAAAATCAGTTTTTACACTTGTCCTTACACTAACCCTTCTTGTTCCTTGCAAAATCGATGCAAAATCAATTTTTTCGTTGAAACTGATTGTTTATGCTTATCATTCCAAAGTAGCTCTAGAATATCAGGTAAAATACTAGTAATGTCTTGTTGCTATCAGTTTGACCATGTGTGGACACTTCTAGGTGCATTATAGGTCCTCTATTTCCACCTCAGACCTGTTCCAACCGGTTGCACTTATTCCTTTTGACGCTTTCTATGCCCTCCTTTAATGTTGCAGGTGGCTGCCATATATATGATGTAAACACCTGTCATGCCCTGTTTCACAGTAGAATGGCTGACTTGGAACCATTACATATCAAAAACTCATTTTAGGCAGGAAAAACCATACAAAATACCTCATCCAGTTACAAGTCACAAAAATATTTATTTGTTACCAATTTTACTATTCTATTTATCACTAAAAATCATGCAAAACAAGACAAAAATATAGAAAACCGTCAAAATAGAGGCATATTATTCCTTAACACCTAATAATGCAAACATTAATAAATAATGTACTTTAATCAAATATTTGGCACAAAATTATATTATATATTGTCATATGGTAGTTTTTATATGTAAAAATGTAGCAAAAATGAGGCATTATTTGGCCTCATCATCATCTATAGAGGTTATAAAGGTAAGCAACTTAGGTGCAAAAGGTTCATTAGTTGAACACTTATATTTGGTTCATTATTAAGTTTCATTAAGCACCATATTAGAGTTTAAAAGTTGCAAGGAGAAGGTTGCATATTAAAGTCTTCAAGGGACTGCAAAAAATAGTTTCTTATAAGGTTAAAACTTGCACATCAAAAATAGGAGTTAGATATATTTCAAAAGAAATAAAAATATAAACATCCTACCTTTTAGTAAAAACATAGAAGACATTACTCTTAAATGAAAGTTGCATAGATTATAGTGCATGATTTATGGTACTTTTAAGAGTTAATTTAAAGGAGCAATAAGGAGAAATTACTAGTGCATTAAACTACTTATTCTTAAGAGTTATTAAAAGTGCATTAAGTATTAAAGTTAATAAAGAAAATTAGTATACAAGCAGGATTAGGTTGGAGTGTCAAGAGACACTATTGAACACAAGAAACCTGCAACATATATTGGTGTAGATAAATCACCAAAATAAGTAATATAACCTCCAAATATTGGAGAAGGGACCTACAATACCTAGTCTAGAAAGAAAGCTACAAAAGAGACTAAGAAAGTCTCAAAATCAAGGTGCAACTAAGGTATCTTATCTTAGTTTATTACAAAGTTATTTTTAGCCCAAATAAGCACCATATTTGTCTTCTACATCATAGCAAAAGAAGATAAAGGGTAAGTGTCTAAAGATACCAATGAAGTGCAATATCACAAACTATAAGCGATAGCCATTGACAAGGATAAAGCACAAGATATTGTGCTAAGAAGTAGAGCCATCTAAAGGTCTCAATACCATTATTTTCAAGGTGTCAAAGGACACCATTTTTGGTGCTAAAGTTACACGAAAGTAGCACCACAATAAAAGACACCTTCCATGATGAAAAACCTGTAGCAAGAAGGAGAATAACAAGGTAAGCCAAAGTGTCAATAGAGCAAGTTGGAAAATAATGCAATACAATTGGCAAAGAAAAGGTGTAAATGATAATATCATTAGTTACCCAAGCGATAGAAGAACATGAACAACCATCTTCTTGGGAAATCCATCTACGTTGGAGAAGAGCCATCACACACCTTGCTATCACAAAGAAGCCAAACAAACTTGAAAAGGAATTTGGCAAGAATAGACATTAAGAGAGCATCAAGGAATATATACGTTGAAGAATTGGTTGTATGCAAGGAAAGGTTCTTCTAATTTACATATCAATGTAAGGTATCTTATGTCACTTGGCACAAATAAAGGAAGAATGTGCCTAGGTTCGAGTAACACTCCAAAGAAGAATCTACAATCATTGTTCAATGTCCAACGCATATCATAAGGTTTGTGCCATCTATTTTAATATCTCCAAATATTGTAACTGCCTTGCATCATGTAACATATGATCTTAAGTAAGATAATTTCCACTTGACATACTTTCAAAAGGGAGACAAGAGGTATTAAAAGCCCTACATAGAAGAGCATGAATATCCGAGCATAGAGAGGTCAAGGAGTATTGAAGGAAGAAGACCATCATAGAAGGTGCCCATTGAAGATAGAGCATTAATTGCTCATTGTTATATGTTGTAGACCAAAAAATACAACACCCAACTTGGATAGAGGAGTCAAAATAGGAGCCAATCATCTCACAACATTCAACCTTACAAGAAGGTATAGTTTTATATGATTTAATATTTGCTTTCTTTAAGTATAAGGAGTTATAAGGCACATTATATAAGGTTGAATTTTATTTATTAATTGCATTGAAGATATAAGAAAATACCAACCTTAGTGAACTAGAAAGCAAATCAAAATAAATAGTTTATATTCTTAAGTGGAATTTCAAAAGTACAATAGTTGAAATACAAATATCATAGTATATGCAATTAATTGAAGTAGGAGATATAAGGTTTTCTACCTTTGAAAAATTAAAGCATTACTTTTTTGTAAATATTATCATTTTCTAAATTTCCAAATTAGGGATATATAAGGAGTGCTACACCAGACTTTAGTTCATTGGAATTTAGAAAATTGAACCATTGCAAATTAATGATAAAAGAAGAAAAATCATTGATTGCTTAAAATATTTGGAGTTGATTGCTTATACTTGTCTCATATACACATTAAAGGGACAAAAGGAATCCAACCATAGAGATATTTATCAAATTGAAAAGTGCATATTTCAATAGGGAGAAATAAAGTAAAATATGAGTTGATCATTATATTACCATTGTCTTAAAAACATTAAAGAAACAATTCAAAAGAAAATCTAATAGATGCTAAGCACTTTATCAAGACTATATAAGGGATTCTACAAAACCTAAAATTTTAAAAGGTTTTATCAAGTTAGTTCACATACACTAAACTAAAGAGTCATAAGGTAGTCCACAAATATCATCATGTCGACAAACAAATTCATTCTTACAAAATCTCAACTACTTAAAGGTCCAAATTACTCATGGAAAAACTAAGGGCAATTTTGATAGTTAAAAAGCTTTGGGATATCATTAAAGGAGCAAAAAAAAAACCTACTTTAGGTGATAGTGAGATTCAAAAGTTTGAATAAAATGAAGCAAAAACATTAATGATAATAACATTTAATATAAAAAATGAGATACAACCTTACATTAGTGCAACAACATCATCTACAAACGCTTGGAAAATGTTAGCCAAGATATTTTAAGGGAATAATAAAGCCACTATCTTAAATCTTCTAAATCAATTGCATTCTCTAAAAGTAAATAGTGGTGAAAGTATATAACTATTCCTAAGGAAAGTAGCATATATAAAAGGAAAATTGTTAACCTTAGGAAAACAGGTTGAAGATAAATTTCTTGTTCAAGTAACTCTAAGAGCACTTCCAAAAAACTACAAGCATCTAGTTACATATTTACAGATCCTAAGTTCTTTTGATGAGTTAGTCAACATTCTTTAAGAATATGAGGTGGAAAATATAGTTAAATATGAAATGACTAACAATCCATTGGTTTCAAAATATCATCCATAGGAAAATGTTACCTCATCTACAAAAGGATGATGACCATGGAATAATAGATATTATCAAGTATGCAAGAAGAAAGGACATAGTACCAATTACTGAAGATACAATCCTAGAAATCAATATCAAGGAAATCAAACAAGTTATGGAAGCTAATCAAATAGGCCATTCCAACAAGAAAATATTAGAATCAATATAGTCCACATCAACAACAATTTCAACATTCATATACTTCTCAGAATCAACACAATTATCATCAATTGCAGTATAGAGAAGGAAAATAGAAAGGTCACTTGGTTTAAGAGATTCAAGAAATTTAGGAGATGAAAGAACCTACTAATGAACATGAAATTAAAACTCTCTCAACAAAGATAGTATTTTATGAAGATACTAACTATTTACTTAATCAGGATACAAACAAGAAACAAAATAAAGAGGATCTCAAATTCTAGAACCATGACGAAGATCCATATTGAAGACTAAAATTCAATACCCAAATAGTGTAATATAGGGGGATGTTAGAGTATATTACATTATTTGGTACATGCCAATGTACCACCTTCAATACATAACTAGAGTAGGATTTTACTTTAGAGTAATGTTTAAGTAGTTACTTCAAGCAAGTAATAAATGCACAAGTGTCAGAATGTGCAATGATGTAAATATACATGTAGTCCACATGTACATGAGTCATAGGATAGGTAGATGAAGAGTCATGGGTAGAGTAAAGGCCAAGGCACATATCTTCCTATATATGTGTCTTGAGGTAGAGAGCATGAGAGACATATATAAGAGAAAGAGAGGAATATAGCATAAAGGAATAGTAGTAGGTACTGTTGACAATATTGTCACATTCCACCAAGGGGCAGAAAAATTGGAACTTTGTATAATATTTGTTTTGTTGAAAGTTTCCTTTTGTTTATAAGTTATAGCAATTTTGGTTTTCCCTATCGCCCCCTGATGGACAAAATGAAAAGAAAAGAGCTTCGGGCCCGAAGCGCTTCAAATCATCACTTCGAGCTAGAAATTTGTCGAGAAAGCGAAGGAAATGCTTTGCACCTGAAGCATTCCCAGCGGCTACTTCGGGTGAAGAGTCTTGCGAAGCGGCATCCAAGTAACTTCGTCGAAGAAGAAAAGATAGCCCGAATCAGCTAAGGCAAAGAAATTACTTCGGGCCCGAAGTATTTCTAAAAACCACTTCGGCCAGTTTTCACCCGAAGTAGTAGAGGTTGAGAAAGTGCTTCGGCCAAAACTCCCCCGAACCGTCGTTTCAAAAGAAGATCGGCCCGAAGCATTTTTCCCGACCCATCAGCGAAGCAGTTTCACCAGCGAAGCAGTGAAGGATAGAGGGAGATCGACTTCGGCACTCCACGCCCCCAAAGTAGTTTTGCGAAGCAAAAATCAGTGAGGCGCTTCCCAAGAATGCTTCCCAAGTTGGGCATTTTCCCGAGGTAGTCAAAGAGCCTCATAAATGCATATTTTCTTGCCCAATAAGCCCGCTACTCATTTTTGGCAATTGGATGCGAAGTATCAGCCCGAGAAGAAGAGCCCGACAAGCATGGCCGCCACTCGAGCACCGCACCTACAATCCAAGGACACCCAGGTGGCTCATTTAATGTGTCTTTCCTTGGCTGACTCGATCACCTTTACCAATTTTGGTAGCCAATTTGAGGGATCATCCGCAGCATCAACGAGGAGCCGATTTCTCAGGGCTCGAGGGTGTACTCCGTCGTTTTTGTAATAATGATTCAAAGGGCCGGGTCCTCTATAAAAACCCAGGCTTTGCAATGTAAAAGGGGGGGAACTTTCTGCTAGAAAGTTGCTATAACTTGATGTCCTACGTTTAATACTAAAGATCTTTTGTGCTCTATTTCTCTCTTTTATGCTGCCTTCTGTGCTTAATTCTTTTGTCTTTTCTCGTTCGCGTACTAAGACTCTAAATCCTGAATTCGATGTGCGATCGGGGACTGAACCCCTAAAATTTTCCTTGAAGGATACATAGGAGAGGAAAAACGCCTTGTCACTTTCCTTTATGCTGCCTGGTGGATTGAGGTTTCTATTATTCCCTTATCTCAATCGCTGTTACTCTGAATCCTGAATTCCAATGAGAGAGAAAGGAGAACTCTGTGAACCTATCCAAAGGATACATAGGAAGTTTGTCATTTCATTTCCTTCATGCTATTCTTGGTATTTCCTGCTACTATTCGAGTTGTTAGCGAGTAATCGTGCTTCCCATTCTCTCCCACCTTAAATCATCATCTTCTAACCCTTACTCTTTTTATTTCTTTCTCTAAACCTTACCCTTTTTTATTTCTTTTCCTAACCCTTACTCTGTTTATTTCTTTCCTGTACTCTTATCTCAAACCCCAAAAGTAGATTAGTATAGGATTCGACCTTTCTCTAGAGATCGGCACGAGGGGCATCTCTTCCCCTCGGCCTTTCAATGTTGGTCATAGGTCCAGGGCGCACAAACCCACCGAAAGTCCTTTCCTGTGCGGATTTGATGACCAACAATTTTTGGCACGCCCGGTGGGACCCAAGGTCCCATGTTTGAGAAAATTTCTAGCTCGTCTTCACCGGAGCCAGTAGTTCTAACAAGTTCTCGGTGAGATCCAGTCAGTCTCACCCCCTAAGTAGTAGTGAGAATCAATGCTCTCATTACTAAGAGACTCTTAGCATCTGGCGACTCTGTTTTACCCGAGAATCTTCAAGTTGTAAAGACCAGTACTAAAAGCTTGTGCCTTCATGCAAATGAGATGGAGAGTTAGGAATAGAGGAGAGGAAATCGAGTTCTTTGAGCTTGATATTGACACCTTTGGGGAACGCTCTAGGTTAGTTACCCTTGAATATATCTTATGCGGGACATCCTCGTAAGAGGCTACTGTTGACGAGCAAGGCCTAACTTCCAATAGCACAGCAGCTAGTTTTCATTTGAATCCTCCCAACTCACCGAAGCATCCTAGTGCCTTCGTTCCCATTGCCCTTCCGACGAGCAATCCAAGAGGGACTTTGGGGATTTCGGTTCCACAGAACCCAGGCACAAATATGGCCTAGAAGCAACAACAACAAAAATAACCGCCACCCAGATTATTTCTAGCATGGAATTCTTCATCACCATTGAATCTCATGGGCCAGGGACAAGTTCCACCTACTGCAATCAAAAAGCTCCCGACGTTCGATGGAACCAAAAAGACTGCTCTAGAGCATATCTAGGACATCATTTCCCTGGCGACAATCCATGATATCATAGAAGAGCGAGTGATGGTGAAGCTCCTGGTTCTCTCCCTTAGAGGAAATCTCCTCTATTGGTATAGATCTCTACCATCCGACACTATTACGGGATGGGACCAGTTAGCCGGGCAGTTGATGCAAGGCTTCAACGGGTCCATCGATCCAACTTCTCTTCTATAGCAATTCACTTCAATCTAAAGGCATCTGCAAGAAGATATCGCAGACTTCAATGTTAGGTTCGCTTGAACCTAGAAAAGAGTCCTAGTTGGGCTTCGCCCAACCGACGAAGCCACGACATACTACTTTCTTCGGGCTTTCAACCCTGATATCGGTCTTATGATAAGGTACTCAAATGTCAATACTTTTCCAGAGTTGTATGGGTTAGCCAAGAAAGCAAAAATGGACCTCATAGTCATGGGTAAACTCCCTCAAAGAATGCTAATGCCCATACTCCTTGAGTTCCTTCAAGCCTAGTATGCGAGCGCAGTCACTCCGTAGATTTCTACAATCCCTGCATATCTGATCTCATTCTAGAACCCGAATCCCATTGTCTCATAGATCACCACTCCATAGATACATTTCCCCACACTTTCAACTACGCCGCCCACTATCACTCCAACATTTCCAATATTGCCAACACCCCTTCAACATCCTGCCCTGCCTCTGATACCAACTATGGCTTCTTTACCATCATTTCCCAAGGTCGATGATATGCAAGCCAAGATACTGCAAGAAATGCAATCGTTAAATGCCATAGTGCAGACCTTGTCCAACAACATGATCGTTGTCAAGAAGAAGCAAGCGCAATAAGAGTTTCTACCAAGAAGGTCTTATCCCACGCCTGCACTTACCAAAGATCAAGCGGTCCATCAAGGAAAAGCTTCGACAAGAAATACTGTGATAGATGAAGTCCCAAGCACTTTTGATCATGTATATTGGTGCTCTACATGTAATGATCCTCACGAGGAGAATACATGCATGTTGCACCAACACTACGTGTAGACACTAGCAAGCAGCGGTCAAGGCGGTCAAGTCAACGTCATCAGACAACTAGATCAGAACTTGTCAATCGATGAGGAAGAGCCAGTTGCAGTCCTTACCAAGGGAGGTAAAAGGACGATAGAGGTGGATGCTACTAAGATGGCTCCCTTGAAGGTACATGCTCAATTTGAGAAGGGACAACCATCCTCTTCAGCCTCGAGCAAAGCTCCTCCACCAGCTCCAGTCAAAGAAAAGGCCCAAAAGGCCCCTGTCGAACCACCTCAGGTGGAGACCAAAGAACAGGCTAAGGAGAAGCTCAAATTTCCCTCGCTCACCAAGCAACAAAGGGTCGAAGAGAAAGAGCAATATCACACCAAGTACAAACTGAGAAAGGAACCTAAGGTGCATAGCTCTCCAGCCTACAACATTGTAGAAGAATTGAAGAGAATTCCAGCCAAAATCAGTTTGTATGATGCTCTGCAACTTCCTGGACAAGTGGACCTGCTGCAAGAATCATTGAAGAGGATCAATACAAAGAAGGTAGAACCGCTCGCTCTGGTGCAGACCCTTTTTGCATCCATCACGGGGAAAAATAGACCACCACCGTTCTACTTATCCTTACAAATGGAAGGGTATATCGTGCATAACTGTATGATAGATTCTGGAGCTGCGACGACAGTAATGCCAAAGGCAGTATGCAAGGAAATAGGCATGGAGTACACATGAAGCAGTCACAGAGTCCTCTAGTTGGACGGTACCCCAGTGAATACTGTAGGTGTCATCAAAGACATTCCTATTCGGCTACATAAGACACCTCAAATCATAGTCATACAAGAGGTGGTATTTGTGGACCTTGAGCCCTACTTCAGCATGTGCCTGTCGAGGGAGTTTACGGCAAAGCTGGGCGGATATCTGTCCATGGACTACACTCATTTGGAGATCCCCTTCAAAGGGAAGAAGGTGAAAATCTATAATGAAAAGCCTTCTACATTCCTGGTTCAGAAGATGTCCGAGGAAGAGAGCAGTGGCCCTATGCATACGATCGCGGAGGAACTAGAGCAAGTGGATCTAGTCTAGGAATCCCTCGCACAATTGTGTTGTGAAGATGAATTTTCATTGGCAGATTTCAATGCCATGATAGAGACCGAGGTGGGGTGCTACACCATCGCCAAGTCCGAGAAACTAGCCAAAATAGAGGGAAAAATTTTTGCTCAAGAAGGGCTATGGAAATTGTTCTTCGACGGTGCCCGATGCAAGAATGACGCTGGGGTAGGAATCCTTCTGATTTCCTCGTCCAATGAGCAAAAGGAATATTACTATCGATTGACATGGAGCTGCACCAACAATGCAGCAGAGTATGAAGCCTTGTGCTTGGGACTCAAGAAAGCTGACAAGTTAGGCATAAGGCATCTTCAAATATTTGGAGATTCCAAACTAGTTTGCAACCAGGTCACCAACAGATGCTCTTCAAAGAAGCACTATCTTAAATCATACCGCAATAGGGTATGGGACCTGTTCGACCAGTTTGAATCCCTCAATCTATAGTCTATTCCACGAGAAAATAATTGACATGCAGATGTCTTAGCATCCATCGCAACTCGATATTCTCCAGTGGATGATATGGTGCATAAGACAAAGGCTGTAAGGATGATCTATAGACCCTCTGTCCCGAATAGAGATTTACACTAGCAAGTTTTTAACAACGATGAGCAGATTGTCAATTTCATGATCCAAGAAGCCGCTACGATCGAAGACCGAAGCCCTGATGAGGAGGAATATGAAGGATTGGTCCAGTTGAAGAACAACCACGTTCCCAAGGGATTGATCATGCTTGAGAGCCTTTTCGATCAAAATGATCGATCGCTCTCCCACAGGATCCAGATCAGCACGCAATAATATCAAGATTTAAAATTGGAACCTGGGAAAGTAATAAAAGTCAGGACCAATTGTACTTTGGAAGAAATAGAGCGAATTCGATGTTTGTGTAAGAGGTACCCAGATATCGTGGCTTGGTCTTATCACGACCTCAAGGGATATGATCGACAGCTGATCCAACATACAATCAAATTGCAAGAAGGGGCCAAACCTTTTCGACAGAAGCAAAGGCCGGTTAATCCAAAGATCGAGATCCTGATGAAGGCCAAACTGCTAAAAATGCTCGAAGTAAAGATCATTTATCCCATCAAGCTGTCAAAAAAATAATGGAGACATTTGGTTATGCGTGGACTTCCACAACCTAAATCATGCTTCCCTCAAGGACCACTATCCTCTCCCGTAGATCGATCAGATCTTGCATTCGATGGCTGGAGCTCAATGATTCTCCCTGCTCGATGGTTTTTTCGGATATAATCAAATTTGGGTCAGGGACAAAGACCAGCATAAGACCGCGTTCACAACCAAGTGGGGCACATTCGCCTACCAGCGAATGCCTTTTGGCCTCTCGAACGCGGGAGCTACTTTCTAGAGGGCGATGGACCTAGCTTTTGGCGAGCTTTTGAACAAGGTTATCGTTATCTATTTGGATGACATGACCATCTTCTCCCGAAGGAGAGAAAACCACCTAGAACATCTTCAACAAATTTTAAAAAATGCCAAGAATTTGGCATCTCAATCAATCCAAAAAAGTCTATCTTCGCAGTCAGCGAAGGAAAGCTGCTGGGACATGCAATTTCAAAATAGGGTCTCACCATGGATCCCGATAGAGCCGAAGCCCTGATGAAGCTCCCAATACCAGCAGATAAAAAGGGCCTTCAATATTTCTTCGGACAGATTAACTTCATAAGGAAGTTTGTCCCAGACTTCGCCCAGGTCATTAAGCCGATGTCTGAGCTTTTAAATAAGGGCACAGAATTCGTCTGGACAGAAGAGAGGAGAAAAGCGTTTAAAGAAATCAAAGCCCGAATTGTGTAGGCATCGGTCTTGATCAACCCCGACTACAGTCAAGATTTTATCCTATATGCAATAGGGGAACCTGAAAGCTACGTCATAGTCTTAACGCAAAAGGGGGAATATGGAGAGGAACGTCCCATCGTGTTCCTCAGCCAAATAATTAATCCCCACGAAGAGAAATACAATTTTATCAAGCATCAAGTGCATGCAGTTATGAAGTCTCTCAAGAAATTCAAACAGTTCATTTCTCAGAGTCGAACCACAGTCTTCGTCATTTACCTCGATGTGCGTAGTTTCATTATTTAGGGGGAACTGGGAAGCAAGAGAGCTTGTTGGGTAAGCAAAATCCAAGAGTTTGATATTGAGATCAAACCTACCAAACTAGTTCGCAGTCATGCATTATGTCAAGAACTGGCAAAGAGCGCAACGGCCGAAATAACAGACTGTCAGTCGGATGACTTGCCAACAGGAGAATGCCTCACTAATCAGGAAGATGCCGATAAATATTGGGTCAGTGAAATAGTGGAATATTTCAACACCGACAGATGTCCCTCGCATCTAAATGCTTCACAGCAAAGACATTTCAAGATGCGGTTTGCCTGATACACTATGCGCCCAGAAGGCCTATTTTTCAAGATTATCAACGATGTCCTCCTCAAATGCATAAAAGATGATGATAAGAGGAGAATCCTGGGCGAATTTCATTCAGGACTATCTGGAGGACACTTTGCTGGAATAGTGACAGCGCTGAAGATAATCAAGGCGGGTTACTATTAGCCCACACTCTTTGCCGATGCCTTCTTCGTTTGTCGCAGATGTGAGCAATGCCAAAAATTCGTCGGCCGAAGTAGAAATGCTTTGATGCCCCTCTGACCGATATAGGTGGAAACACCCGTTCAGCAATGGGGACTGGATTTCGTAGGGGCCATATCGCCAAATTCCTCTGCTAGACACAAATTCATTATGACTGCGACTGATTACTTCACCAGGTGGGCCGAGGCAGTCCCCACAAAACATGCCGAACAAGATACCGTCGTCACCTTCATGGAAGGATTGATTACCCGCTTTGGTATCCCCGAAGCAATTATTATAGATAACGATCCTGGTTTCACAGGCGCAAAGATCAATGAGTTCCTATACAAGTATGGGATATATCACAAGGTGTCTTCCAACTATTACCCCCAGGGAAATGGATTTGCAGAATCCACCAACAAAAACCTATTGAGGATTCTGAGAAAGCTGATCGATCAAAACAAAAGAACTTGGCACCTCCTTCTGGATCGGGCCTTGTGGGCCGATCGGATTTCTGTCAAAAGGTCGATCAAGACTTCGCCTTATGCTCTGGTATATGACAAGGAGGCCATCATGCCCACTCACATCGAGATCCCCGCATTACAGTTGCTAGAAGTAGACGAAGCTAACCCGATGGAGGAATGCCTGGTCCAGCTACTACAATTGGAATAGGAACATGAAAAGGCCTACCAGAACTTCACACGGCATGCTGAGGTCACCCGAGAATGGTTCAAAAGGAAATCATCCGATCGCATATTCAAAGCAGGAGACCTGGTATGGAGGTGGGATTCATGGAAGGCCAAGCCTGGGAATCATGACAAAATGGATGCGTTCTGGGACGGACCATTTGAAATAGTAAAAGTGAATTTGGCTAATTCCTTCATCCTCAAAGATGCGAATGGCCAAGTTTTACCAATCTCCGTCAATGGTCTCCACCTGAAGACCTTCAATCGCTGAGGTATGTACTCAAAAAAAAAAAAAAAAAAACGGAGAGCAAGCGCCACTTCAGCCGCAAAAGCTAGATTCCTAGCTTCGACTTCACAAAGCACGATCGAAATTGCCTTCGGGGGGTTTCGGTCCGAAGTAGCCGATGAAGGGAAGTTCGCCGCGAAGCAGTTCATCCTCGGAGAACCAAACCACATGCAAATCAAGGACGTGGAAAGTGCTTCGCTAAAGAAATGTGCCGAAGGCGTCGTCCGAAGTAATTCTTGGCGAGGTCCTCGATGAAATGGGTTTCGGTCAGCGATATTCGTGAACCGAAGCAACAGCGTAGCAAAGGGGAACTTCAGGCCCAAAATGAAGAAAATCAGCTCGAAGAAGAACTTCATGATGAAGTATTTTCTTCGCCAACTCCATGTCACCGAACCTCAATTTCGAGGCAGGCACATTTAAGAAATGCCTCGAGAAACATGCTGACAACAACCTCAAAAGGGGGCTGAAGTAGATGAACTCAATACAAAAGAAACGACACTCATCCCAAGGTAGTTCGTTAACCAAAAAGTCATGCAAGGGTACCAGGTGGCAACAATTTGCGTTCTCGATACAAAATCAAATCCTCGAATTGCATGGCCCCGTGTACGACACCACCATATGGCCAATCAGATGCCACAGTGATACTTTCGGGCCAAGCCCACGAAGTAATTACGGTAGTTGCCATAAATTCTGGAAGTTGCCCTCCAAAGCTATAAAATGCAGATGCCCGTTAAGAGCAAACCATTTGCAAGTGTGAGAGTCGAGTCTGCATTCTGTCACCTCGGAGAGCTTCTGCATCAAAGGTTCCACTATTCGCCGTGATTATCCCATCCCTTGTTTTGAGGTACTAAACTTTTCTACCTCACAAGTTATTCTGCTGCGATCGTTCGCAATGGGAAAGAAGACCCCCACTCAGAAAGGAAAAGGGCCAGAGATGACGATTTCGAAGAAGGCGAGAGCCGCAGAAGAAAATAAACAGAGACCTAGGAGGGTCAATCCTCCCCCACACCCAAGAAAACAAGTGATGGAAGGAAGGGAAGAGTCCGATGACAAGCCCAACGTAGAACCATCGATCGATAAGTGGGTGAAAATCAGAGACCCAGAGCTCTCAAGAACCGTGGTCGAGCTTCGACATACCATCGACTTCATGCGAAGCAGGCTCTCGACGGAGAACAAGAGGGCCACGACGTATTATTTCCACATATACTGATATCTAGTTCCTCCTACACATCACTGCCCTGAGCTCATATATGCCATCGCTCAGAACTACCAACCACAAATCAGACAGGTGTTGGATGCCTTGGGTTGAAAGTTGTTTTCCATTCTGAAAGAGGATGTGAAGGCAGCATTCGCACCACAAAAAAGGCCACCAAAAGGCTATACCATTCGCAATGTCAGCCTGAGTGAACAAATGGATAAGTTCACCTCTAATCCCTTCATTCTGAGCTTTTTGCGTGAAAATCTCAAGAGCGGACTTCCTTTCGATAAGCGACCCCAGATGCCCCTGCCCTTGGAGGCCTTCAAGAACACAGATATATTCTCCATCATCGCATGGGTGGGAGGCTTGTCAAGTGATACTTCGGTATACCCATGGCAGGTGTCGCTAGCCGAATGCATTTCCAGAGGAGAGTTCTACGCTCTCGACGCTTTGCGATCGAATACCAACCCAATTTTCTTCGATTGGGCAGAATGGGTGGCCCAAAATCTACATGTGCGGTTGTCATCCATGAAGGATGCTAGCAAGAAGCCACACTTCTAGCCTTGTTCCTTCTTAGTTTGGCTCTTCTTCTTTCATGTACATAAAGCCCTTCACCATTGTGATGTTTCACCAGTCGACAAGGATGGGATCCCTTTACCTGTATATCAGTGGACCCGTCTCTTGCTGAGGTCGAAGTCCTATTACCCTTTCAATCAACAGTTTTTGGGACCTGCAATGCATGTTCTGACAAAGTCTAGCCCCTGGGTGCCTCTCGGCATCAGAGACAAGGTGGTACTGGAGAAAAGGGGGGATGTGTTCCAATTGACACAAGGGCTTGTGATTTGCCTTTTCGGCTTCATAGGGAAGCCCTTCTTGCTGCCATTTTTCCCTTCGAAGTACCAATTTGCCCTGGAAGTTGCTCAATAAAGTGATGCGATCGACGTAGCCTACGGCCACGGGTGAAAGTGGGCACACACCTGTGATTTCCCCTTCAATATGGGAGTGATCGAAGTTTTTGCCTTGAAGCAGAACATATACCTGGAGGAGAAGCTTGCCGATTTCGGTCTGCTTCAAATACCATAGAGGTGGCTCTACGACCCGTTGGGGGTGATGAGAGATCATTTGAAAAGCAAAAACTTCCATGTTTGTCCTCACCCCAAAATTTTGGAGCAAAGGAATAACCCCAATGGTACGGATATAGAGTGGCACTTAGAGGAGATGAGGACGTTGCATCCTTGGCATGACTTCTATCCTATGGAGGTTGAATTCGACCCAGACCAATACCCATTCCCAACTCTCGACTCCACTTTCTGGAGAAAAGTGAAGGACGATTTAAAATAGGAGTTGGAAGACTGGGATGAGGAATAATTAAGAGAATGGTGGATTATGAGAGTCCATCATTGAAATATGAATTCTTACGGGCTTCTAACAATGGACAGGGAATTCACAATTGTATATCAAACCAATATTGGGTCTTGGGAGCCCTTGTACTTCATCGACTTTGTGCCACTAGCCACCCCAAGTTCAGGCAAAAGCCCTAGAAGGACTGATAATGTCCCCAAGGAAAAAGTAGCCAGGGCCGCGTCGAAAGCTTTACTATGGAGTCCATCCGAATATCTAGAGACAACAATAGAGGAATTAGAGCAGCCCCTTAAGAGGAAGAAAATAAAGGAGCGGGAACCTACATAGGCACCCCTGAACTTCCCAAAGTTACCGTGTACAGACACTCCAAGAGCCCCTGTCGAAAGATCAGTATCGGGCTCAGTCGAAGCAAACAACGGAGGAACTCCACAAAGCGCTGAAACAATCCCAAACGTAGATGTCATCAATGTGGAGGAACTCATGGAAGTCATGGAAGCCGAGAGTACCAAGGCCTAGGAGGAACAAGGACTAATCACCCAGGAGATCACCATGGTCGCTCTGCCAAGAGGGCACACAGGTACATTTTCTTCACCTTATGCTCTGGTTGCTCATAAGCCTACCCCAGCCCTGGCCGAAAGCTCTCACCTATCCACCCTACCTCCATAAGGTCAGTCACCTCCTTACGTCGTGTCCCTAACTACTCCCCCCGAGTCTTCCAGCCAGGACAAACCTGTCGAAGTTACTTCGCCTAGCCACACCGCCAATCCTTCAGTCATCAACCGGGGTGAAGCTAATAGTCCAGTGTCGAACCCCGAGGCTCATTCCTCTGTTGTACATAACGTGCTCCCACTTGTCGAAGCCCCCATCACCCCTGTTGTCGAACCTTCGGGTGAGGCTATCCCCTTCAACTCCTTATATTTGTTCAATCCCTCGACTGGAGACCCAGTCGCATTCGACTCCAAGCTATCCTCAATACAGGAATCTCCCTTGGCAAAAAAACTCCTCCAAGCCCGACAGAACACAGAAAGAATGTTAAAAGAGGCAAGAAAGAAGAAAGGGCGCTCACTCGCTCAAGTTGAGAGATGCACTGTCTTCAATTTTGAGGCGAGAAAGTTGCATAAATTAAAGAAGATACCCAAAGTCCAGAAGCTCTTGGATGAAATGACTCCAGTGGACTATGAATATCAGGATAAAGAAAAGGACTTGGAACATCTGAACGTGGATAAGGAGTCCACCTCTATGCACATTGGAATCAAGACCTTTAAGGCACATGCCAACATTGCCAACAAGCGCAGGTTCAAAGCTGAGAGTGCTAACATCAAGCTGGAGGAGGAGCTAGCAAGGGTTCACTCCAAATTGGCAGAGGTCGAGGAGCAGTGCAAGCTGATGCGAAAGAAGCACACGCCCTAAAGCTGCAAATAGCACAACTGGAGTGCACATCTGAGAATCAAGCACAAAGGCAGGTCAAAAATTATTTGAGGGCCAAGGAGCTTGAAAGTAAGATCTTGCAAGCTCAGATCCAGTTGCACAAGAAGGAAGGCCTAGGGCTACTTGATAGGAGAAAAATCAAGGAGATTCGCTCACATCTGCTCAAGAATTTTAGGTCTCGGGTTGTCAGCACCCTTTCAGTTTTAGCATACACCATAGAAGCCCAAGTTGTCGCCATCGAAGGAGGGCCAATTGTCGAAATGGTCATTTAGAATTTCAGAGCCCGACTCAAGCTGGCCCTCAAGGTCCAAAATGCAAGGTATCAAGATTTGAAGCTCACAGCGATTGGTCAACCACCCAGGCCACAGTTCGCGCCTTTTTCTCAATAGCCAAGAAAGCTCAAAAGGCAAAAATCCTCCTAGATGCATTCAAAATCGAGAGGTGCACGTCAATGGGCTACTTCGAGGACCTCTTCTCCTTAGGCTTCTCGAGTTTCACGGATAATGATAGGAATCCATTAGCCAAGGAAGAAATCATGCCGAAGTGGCAGCAGTTTGAAGGCAATGTTTCAAAGATAGATGAGTGGGCCGAACCAATAACAGAGAAACAGGTTGCTGATTACATATTGAAATACTATAGAATCATCGCTTCCCTAAACAATCTACATACCAGGTCCCAACTTGCAAAAATCGAGTAGATCGATAGGTTCCATGCTTCGATCGAATCCTTAGAGGATAAAGAGTTGTTCACGAAAAGCGTCTGGTCTCAGGTTCGTCGAACCTTAAGAGATATCCGCATTCGCCTGGCCCCACTGCCAATAGCTGAAGACGTAGTAGAAGCAATGGCGACAGGAGAAGAAGAAGTAGTAGCGAAAGAAGAGGAGAGAGAAGAGGAAGAGGAAGGACAAGCTATCGAAGCACCCCCAAAAAAGGAACAAGGAGAAGGGTCTGGAGGACTCTATGGCCCAATGGATAAAAGCTGAGGGTTTTACCATCGAGACGAGCTCGTTGCCCCATGATCCACCAAGAATGTTGACAATATTGTCACATTCCACCAAGGGGCAGAAAAATTGGAACTTTGTATAATATTTGTTTTGTTGAAAGTTTCCTTTTGTTTATAAGTTATAGCAATTTTGGTTTTCCCTATCGCCCCCTGATGAACAAAATGAAAAGAAAAGAGGTTTGGGCCCGAAGCACTTCAAATCACCACTTCGGGTGAGAACTTTGTCGAGAAAGTGAAGGAAACGCTTCGCACCCAAAGCATTCCCAGCGGCTACTTTGGGTGAAGAGTCTTGCAAAGCGGCATCCAAGAAACTTCGTCGAAGAAGAAAAGATAGACCAAATCAGCTAAGGCAAAGAAATTACTTCGGGCCCGAAGTATTTCTAAAAACCACTTTGGCCAGTTTTCACCCGAAGCAGTAGAGGTCGAGAAAGTGCTTCGGCAAAAACTCCCCCAAACCGCTATTTCAAAAGAAGATCGGCCCGAAGCGTTTTTGCCGACCCATCAGCAAAGCAGTTTCACCAGCGAAACAGTGAAGGATAGAGGGAGACCGACTTTGGCACTCCACGCCCTCGAAGTAGTTTTGCAAAGCAAAAATCAATGAGGCACTTCCCAGGAATGCTTCCCAAGTTGGGCATTTTCCCGAGGCAGTCAGAGAGCCTCATAAATGCATATTTTCTTGCCCAATAAGCCCGCTGCTCATTTTTGGCAATTGGATGCGAAGTATCAACCTGAGAAGAAGAGCCCGAAAAGCATGGCCGCCACTCGAGCACCACACCTACAATCTAGGGACACCCAAGTGGCTCATTTAATGCGTCTTTCCTCGGTTGACTCGGTCACCTTTACCAGTTTTGGTAGCCGATTGGAGGGATCATCCGCAGCATCAACGAGGAGCCGATTTCTCAGGGATCGAGGGTGTACTCCGTCATTTTTGTAATAATGATTAAGAGGGTCGGGTCCTCTATAAAAACCTAGGCTTTGCAATGTAAAAGGGGGGGAACTTTTTGCTAGAAAGCTGTTGTAACTTGATGTCCTGCGTTCAATAATAAAGATATTTTGTGCTCTATTTCTCTCTTTTATGCTGCCTTCTATGCTTAATTATTTTGTCTTTTCTCGTTCATGTACTGAGACTCTGAATTCTAAATCTAGTGTGCGATCGAGGACTGAACCCCTAAAATTTTCCCTGAAGGATACATAGGAGAGGAAAAATGCCTTGTCGCTTTCCTTTATGCTGCCTGGTGGATTGAGGTTTCTGTTATTCCCTTATCTCAATCGTTGTTACTCTGAATCCTGAATTCCAACGAGAGAGAAAGGAAAACTCTACGAACCTATCCAGAGGATACATAGGAAGTTCAGTATTTCATTTCCTTCGTGCTATTCTTGGTATTTCCTGCTGCTATTCGAGTTGTTAGCGAGTAATCGTGCTTCCCGTTCTCTTCCACCTTAAATCATCATATTCTAACCCTTACTCTTTTTATTTCTTTCTCTAACCCTTACCCTTTTTTATTTCTTTTCTTAACCCTTACTTTGTTTATTTCTTTCCTACACTCTTATCTCAAACCCCAAAAGTAGATTAGTATAGGAGTCGACCTTTCTCCGAATATCGGCATGAGGGGCATCTCTTCCCCTCGGCCTTTCAATTTTGGTCGCAGGTCCAGGGCGCGCAAACCCACCGAAAGTCCTTTCCTGTGTGGATTTGATGACCAACAAGTACAATGTAGTTCTTTCAAATAATTTTATGGAGTGTTCATATCCTTCATTAAATTGCATTGTACTATTTTTGTGAGCTGTCATTAATGGCATATTTATGAGTTATTGCAAAAATTTCTCTTATAGTTTTTCTACATATTATAGTGCTATTATCGTATAATTATCATAGCTTGATTATTATACATCTTGTGGTTACATTTACTTTAATATACAACATCAAAAGCTAACAATGATTCCTTGATCTATCTCTGTCGGTAGTAGTCCCTACATCTTCACACTCGCACAAACTCTATGGCTTTAATACCATATCATGATAATACAAAACACATAAATCCAAGATTGCTCATGATAGTTATCTATATTATATATCGTCATTATAAAAGTGAGGAATGAAATATTTCTTATAAAAGATTGCTATAAGTCGAGTCAATCCACTTTATGAATATGGGATAGATCAAGATACTAAAGTGAAATACAACTTAAAAGCATAGAATAACCTAAAGTCACAATGAATTTATTAATACCTAAGTCTAAAAGCTAATTGACCATTATTAATTTTTTTTATGATATTAGAGGAGTGGGTTTTGAAAGGGCCCCAAAAACTTATTTACAAAATGAGCATCGAAAGGTACAAGCTCGAGAAGACAATCTTTTGGAGGTAAACAAAGATCAACTAAACTAGGGAGAAAACCCTCATAAGAACAAAAACTGAAAGTAAAATTTCAAAAGGGCTTTCCTGCTAGGACTAGGGAAAGCCAACACGCAACCAAAATTATTTAAAAATTACAAAAGGTTTTCCTACCAAGACCAGGAAAAGCCATCACACAGTCGAGACGAATTTAAACTTAAACAAGATTTTCTCGCCAAAATAGGGAAATCCAAAATGTAGCTGAATAGGTCCTACGATAAAGAAAGTGAACAAAGGACCCTAGGCCCCAACATAATCACTACAAATACAAAAAAATAACAACCAAAATACTCACAAAAATGATATAGGAATATCTTTCAAGAAGATTCAAGAATCCCACACGAAAAAGAAATAGGAAAATCTTGGGCCTAAAAAATAGATCAACAACACTGAGAGGTCACCACAGGCCATGAGATCTCACTACAAAGGAGACAAATTGCATAGCCAAAATACAGAAAAACCCAAAGAAGAGTCTATCCACCAAGATGCCTTAGGACTGGAGGGGAAAATATCATACATGGACCACCATCAGGAGACTAACTTCTGCAATAGGCAAGCATGCACAGGGTCCCCCTCCCAAAGACTAGAAAAACTATAGAAGGTACCCATCAAAAATTTACTCACATTAGATCACCATCAGTACCACCAACTGTCCATCCAAGGAGAAACTAAAGACACCATCATACGCAACTACACAAGAAAGCGTAAGACCCATCATGAAGACTAGAAAGGAGCTATAGAGAAAGGTTCTAGTGGTAATCCCTGAAATGGACAACAAACAAATCTTATAAGAAATAATTAAAATATATCGAATCTTCTCTAGAAATCCTATATTAAGAACAACTACAAGAGTCACTCAATTGTAGACAATAAAATTATGGCCCGATCCTAGACCAATAAAGATGCATAAAGTAGACCCCGGGATTCAAGCAATATGGACAAACAAGGCAGTGGGAGCCCCCTTTCCAAAGCCTAGCACCAAATTTGAATGGAGGAAACCTTCCTTACAGATAGAAAAAAAGTACAAGATCCTCCCATAGACCAAAATTATCCATCGCTTCACATATCTAACTTACAAGCCAAACAATTCGAAAACCAGCCACCACCAAAGGCCACCAAGGAAATAAATTTTAGGTCTAACTAGGCAAGCCAGAGAAAACACATAAAAAATGGGACAACACATCCTAGGAAGCCTAGGAGGATCTCGTGGGGGTCTTGGAAATGCAATAGGGAGATCCCGGGGAGATCTACCCAGCTATAGATCAGCATGACTAGAGGAGGGGGAGACAAGAAATTTGAAATGGGGTCCTGCCACCCAGAGCAAGAGACCTCCCACTCTCCCCATCCCATTCCATGACCATTATTAATTTGATATTAATCTAACATGTTTTATTTCAAGCTTGTGGAAAATTAAAAGTGAGTGCATGGGAGATATAAGGATGTAGAAGGAAATTATTTAAGGGACAAAGTTTTATTTTAAAAAAGGAGAATATTTGTTTTAGAAAAAGATAGAAAGGAAAATTTGTGTTAATGAGAGTTGTAAGAAGAGTTGAAAAAGTGATTAAAATTTTACTTTTTAAGGGGAAGGAAAATTATTAGGAATAAATAGTAATTTGAAATTTGAGAATTAGAATTAAAGATTGCTTTATTTGAAATTAAATTTATTTAAAATTTTTTGTTTGATTAAATTTGGAATAAATAAGGTATTATACAATAAGAAATTGATTATTACAAAATTCCAATAAAAGAAAAACAAAGAAAGATCGTAAATTTTTTATTTTCTCTCAAGAAGCTACTAAAGATGAAAATAATGTGTTAAATAAAGTGATGGGATATTTACAATATATTCTTGAAGAAGCTAAAAAAGGAGAATTTTTATTACTTCAACAATGCATGCAAAGTGTTCTTAATGATGCCAATGATTTCCATGAAAATTTTGTTACTATACCTGTTAGTCTATGGAAAAAAACATACAAGGGAATAATTACTTTAAATGTTTTTAAGATAAAAAACAAGGAAATTTGAATTAGGGAACAAGCCTATGATGAAATATGTCTGCTATGAAATAAATGATTTAAGGCCCATTATGAAAAATGCATGTTGTGATACTAGTGATCTTCATCAAAATGCAAAAGAGAATTGTGATGCAAGCTATGATACTTGTGATTTGGGATCCATGACAAAGATAGAAGAACTTGTTCAAAGAACATGTGTTGCATGTGACACAAAATATTTGTATACAATCCATGAAGATAAAGAGTTGGCACAAAGTATATGTTGTAATAATGATTATAGAGAGATAGGATATAGTTTTTGATAGGATGCAATCTTAAAAATTTTCTTGTAATAAACTATTATAAAGCATATTAATGAAGACCTCAAACAATAAAATAACCAATGTGAAAATTATAGCAAGCATGGTCATAAGAGAGAAAAATATCACAATCTTCATTGTTGTGAAATTTGTGGAGGTAACAATCACTCTAAAAAATATTGTTGGTACAAAGAAAATAATATTTTTGGATGGATAAACACAATAACAAGAAAAATAGTAAATGGATTTCCTCAAAAATATCAAAATTTATATATGGTCACAAGAAAGGTATGAATTTTTTTAGCAATAAATTCTAAAGAAAATCAATACCAACAACATTGCTAAAGTCAAAGCCAAAATTTTATGACAAACCAAAGGAATAAGACTAAAAATTGAAGACTAAAGTCTTCAATAACCAAATAATTTAAAATAGGGGGGTGTTAGAGAATATTATATTATTTGGTACATGATAATGAACCCCATGGTACCATTATAAATATTGTAATAGGATGTGAGCCTATAGTTTAGGGTGTGCGATTTATATTTCCCTTAAAGAAGTGTTTATGTGTAGAATGGGTACAAGTGTCATATGGTAAAGTGTGCAAGTGTGTAGAATGTAATATTATGCAAGTGTCATACCTTAAAGTGTGTAAGTATGTAGAATATCAAGAGTCATGAGTATATGTATCAAGTATACACGCAAAGAGTCACTTGTATGTGGCAAGATGTAAATCCAAGAGGAATAATAGGTTTGTCTTATGTGTGGAATAGGAAAGGATACATCTCCTGGATATGTTATGAGAGCAATATCCAAAGTATTTAAGAGTTACCTTCTAAGTTTATATCATGGGGACAAAGCTCCATGTATTGTATCAAAATGAAGATCTAAATATTGAGCAAATCTCAACATGTATATTTGATTCACCAATAATAGTGTAAGTATATTGTTGATTGACATTTTTTATTTCATGAATGTTATATTCATTGATAATGATATTATGTTGTGATTGAGATTTCATATATATTTTCTATGAATAATATTTGTTCCCAAATATTGGGAGTTGTGATTAAATCTAGCTAAAAAGTCAATAGTTAAGGCTTAATATATGCTCATACTTACTAGAAATGGCAAACCCTTTCCAATGGTGATTAATCAAGGGTTTTATTCTCTTAATATAAGTAATAAAAAATTGGCCTCCCACCCTCTCCAATGGAAAGTACAAGAATATTTAGTTAATCAAATGCAAGAGCATATCAACATCTTAATGTTGATCATCAAAGGCTTATCTAAAAAGATCCATGATTTGAAAGACCAAAATTTTGAAGATATATGCAAAATGCCTTCATGACTTAAGAATATTTCCTATGGTCAATCAAATACTCTACTACCAAAGAGGCTATGATGTTAAATGTTGATCTTAATGACTTCTCTTTTCCTCTTGAAAAACTGAAGTTTCATATTCATAGGATAGGGTAACAAGCAAAGCTACTACACATGATATGTGTGAGCTTGTACAACCAACAATGGACAATGGTTGTCCAACATATGGTGCTTTTAATGATGAAGAACTTGTCAGTTTTGCTAAATATGGTATTGAATGTCAAGAAGAATTTTTAGAACTAGTAGATAAGAGTATCTTTCAATCTCCCAAAGAAGAAAATTAAAGGTATGTGGGTCTTTCAATCCCTTATTACAATAAAAATATTTCTAGTTTTAAGTTGCATGACAATGCATTATTTAAATAATTTAATTATTCCAACAATATGTTATTTGAAGAGCAAGGAACTAAATATTTCTCAATAACACAACAAGAATTGTTAGATAAGGGGATGGAATGATGTGCTTATGTTCTTGTAAGGGAGATTTCATTTTCTTAAAGGAGTATGGGATTTTAGGGGATCATTTACCTATAGTTTTAGAAGCGAAAATGTAATTAATCTAGGCTTCTTTTAATTGGATGGTCTACTTGAAGCATAGCAACAACTAATGTATATAGACCAATCAACTATCCATCCTTTCACAACATAGCATACACTAGGGGAGGGTCCAAAAAATGATATAGAGTATCCCTTTGAGGATAGTTCGTGTATTACAAATATCATGTTTCCAATGTTATATGTTTTTTATTTTATTTTGAAGATCATGGTATGGAGCATCACACCTATGAGAAAATACAACTATTTTGCTCAGCTAGTGAATGGATTTTCTAAAGGCTTGTTATCTCTCCCATTTTTAGTTTATATATAGGTGGCTTTTTATTTTCCAAATGAATTCTTTGCATATGACTTCATACCCAATGTATAAGGAATACATGTTCATTCAATATAATAAGTATTTTATTCCATAAAGCAACCAAAATATAGTGAATTTTATTCACTCTCATGTTTTTTTATTTGAAAGTCAAAATGGGCATTCAAATTTTGACAAGCTCATCTTTCAAAGGGCACAACTTTGTAATATTAGCCTTGATTGACTATGTTCTTATTCTAGTAGAAATAATATTTCACTTTTTCAAACTGTAGAAAAAAAATTCACTATGTTTTTACCCATTTTGGGGTTTCAAAGATCCTTAAAATTGAAAAATAGAGGTACAATGCTAAAAAATGGTTTAAGTGCAAAATTGACAAAAGATGACAAAATACCTTTTAAAAGCTTATTAATCATGATCTAATCATTTGAATCACTAAAAAATAATCACTTTGAATAAATTATATCAAGAAATTGGAATTTGGGTTCATCTTAGAATGGAGATGTTTGTTATATGTCATGTTAATGAATTAGATGCTTTTAAAGGAACACATATGCAAATTTGATCACCAACCATTCAAATGTCAATTTAAAAGCTTCAAAATTAATCTACAAATTCAAGAATTATTAGAAGGAATGAATTATATAGATCCAAGGGTTTGGTCGGTTGGTAAAGCACCTTGTTTGGCATGTGTAACCCTGGTTCAAATATTTGGGTCTCGTAGTATCAGAGGGTATGTCATGGAAACACCACTGGCTATGTTAAAATGTTTACGCAACACAATTGGAGGTTACAGTGGTAGCAAGAAGCAGGATTCAAACCCATGAAGAGGCAATGAAAAATGTAACAAGTACCCGATTCCTCTAGTATACGCAAAAAAAGAAGGAATGAATTATATGCTTAGGACTAAAATTAGACAAAGTCTTGAATGGATATGCAAGGGTTGTGAGAAAACACATTATTGGTGTCAACATTTTCCAATAGGAGAATATATTGGAACCTTGGGAAAATATTTCAAGAGCTAAATTCATTAAGTGTCTAATGTTGGACATTTTGAGTCCTCAAGTCAAAGTTGTCAATGATGTCAAGAAAGGAAGTCATCATTAATATCCAGAAATTTGTCAAGAAACAAGTTATCAAAGTTGTCATTGGTATTCAGGAAGAAGCTTCTAATAAAATCAAAGGTCAAGAGGAAAAATGCAAAGGTTAAAGGCAAAGGGCTCCATAATATTTTTAAATATTATGTGGAAGCATAAGTTAAATGGTTTTCATAAAAACCCAAGAAAGTTTATTTGAAAAGCTAAAGGGAGATTTAATATTTATTTGATAAATTATTTAAATTCAAAATGAATTTAAATTTTATAAATAAATATTATTTATACCAAGGTGCAAAGTGAAAGATGGTTTAAATAAAACCATAGGGTTTAAAGAATTAATTTATAAAATTTAAATTCAAAATAATATAAATATTTTATAAATTGATAAAGCTCCAAAGGTAATTCGAGCACCGATGTCCAAAAATCGTTGAGGGTAAATCAAGCACCGACGTCATGCATGGAGGAAGAAATTTGGTATATAAGATATGTCTTAAAGGAATTTGAAATTATCCTTTTGATCGATAATCAAAGCGTGCAATAGTGTTTTGAATTGATAAGGAAGAAAGAGCAACGAACATTTTTGTTTAAGCACCAGCGAATAACGTCAAGGGGACTTGCACCAAAAGACCAAGTGCCAATGAGGCAAGTGGCCTAGTGGCAAAGAGGATAGCGTTAGGGTGTTGGGCGCAAGGAGATATGTGTTAAAAAATCGACAACATTTTTGTTTGTGGTAGTTGCATTGGTGTTGAGTACCAAGGAAGGCGCACGTTTTGCGCAAGGCGAGCGAGGAAGGTTTTGAGCACGTGGTGCTCGTTTATCACCAAGAAAGAACCTAGATTGCATGAAATTGGGAGCCGAGGCTAGGGCGCCGGTTGGGGCTGCGCTGTGTGTTCGATTCTCCTCCAACACAACGTAATAAATTTTGAAGTTTAATTTTTGTGTGTTGCCTAAAGTTTGGAGTTAAAAGGGTGCATGAAAGGTTTATTAGTTCGAAATTATTTTTGATTAGTTGGAGGAATAAGGTGTTAAGTTTTATTTTAATAAAGTGTTTTGGCATATTGATTTATTGAAATATTAAAAGGATAAAGGGAGCTTATTGTATTAGGTTGTTTTTGAAAAGAAGAGTGCATTGAGTATTAGTGGGAAATTATAAGGTGTAAGTGGTAATTTACTTTTAGTAAATGTTGATGAATGTTTTATTAAATATGGAGTGATAAGGTGTATGTATGTTTTAATGTTTGCATTGTAAATTGAGGAAATTAATCACCTTATAATTTATTTGAGCTTGGTAAGAAGTGTTTGAGATTTTGGCAGATTTAGAAGATTCCTTCACCATCAAGAAAAAGGTATGAGCACATTTTCCAAAGTTTAAAATTGATTGGTTGGTTTTCTGGAAAATAAGTTTGGAGTGAAAAGGACTTGATTAGGGTTTCCTTTTTGAGAGTGTTTGAGTTAATGCATCAAGGTTTTCTGGAATAAAGAGTTGTGATTAGAACCTTGTTTAATAAGCATTGTTGTTGAAGTGAGTTGTCATGCAAAGAACTTGAACTAGGGTTTGAAAAGAACATGAATATCATTGTTATGTGAGATTAGTTGTTGAGCATTGTTGGAAATATTTTGAGTTGGTGGTTATATGCTTGGACTAGGGTTTGTGAGAAAGGTGTGTTTCATTAAGTGATTGGTTGAGTAGAGTTGGTTGAGCCTAGTCAAGTGGATGTGTGAAGTGATTGTTCAAGTTCCATAAAATAAATTATTCTATATTTTGATTTGAGTTGAGAAAGTGATTGAGCATTGTGATAAGTATAGAACATATTGAGTCTAACAATTCTCTTCATGTTTCTATGAGATTGGACAAGTTCTGTGTGGACTTGTTGAGCAGATTGGACAAGTTTTGTGTGGACTTGTTGAGCACATTTGAGCAAGTTCTGTGTGGACTTGTTGAGCAAATTTGAGCAAGTTCTGCATGGACTTGAGCAGATTTGAGAAAGTTCTGCATGGACTTGTTGAGCAAATTTGAGCAAGTTTTGTGTGGACTTGTTGAGTAGATTTGAGCAAGTTCTATGTGGACTTGTTGAGTAGATTTGAGCAAGTTATGTGTCGACTTGTTGAGTAGATTTGAGCAAGTTCTATGTTGACTCGTTGAGTAGATTTGAGCAAGTTCTGTGGACTTGTTGAGCATATTTGAGCAAGTTTTTTGTGGACTTGTTGAGCAAATTTGAGCAAGTTCTGTGTGGACTTGTTGAGCAGATTTGTGCTAGACCGAAGGACTATTTTTAGCGCTTGGTCCTCATACATTTTTCGCAAAAATAAAAAATAAACTTCAAAATGTGTGCACAAATACTACTACCACTTCTACCATTGTTTCTACCACTATGCCCACCATTGTTTTTTTTTTATTAAGCATATTTTAATGTAAGCAATACCAATGTGCCCACCTCATTCCATACAAAATTGAAGTTAGTTACCTTAACCACTGAATAAATGAAGGTATTTTTTTTACATTTAAATTTATAATATATTTTTTAATGTTTATATTTTTAATTTTTAAATTCGCTTTAATGCAAAGAAGAGTGATGTCAGCTTAGAATAGAAGAGATGCTACAAATAGGGAAAGAACCCGGAGGGAAGTGAATATTCTGACACACTGTCATCATAACTATTGACAATATTGTCACATTCCACCAAGGGGCAGAAAAATTAAAACTTTGTATGATATTTGTTTTGTTGAAAGTTTTCTTTTGTTTATAAGTTATAGCAATTTTGGTTTTCCCTATCGCCCCCTGGTGGAAAAAATGAAAAGAAAGAGCTTCGGGCCCGAAGCACTTCAAATCATCACTTCGGGCAAGAACTTTGTCAAAAAAAGAATGAAGGAAATGCTTCACACCCGAAACATTCCCGACGATTGCTTCGGGTGAAGAGTTTTGCGAAGCGGCATCCAAGCAACTTCTCCGAAGAAGAAAAGATAGCTCGAATCAGCTAAGGCAAAGAAATTAGTTCGGGCCCGAAGTATTTCTAAAATCCACTTCGACTAGTTTTCACCCGAAGCAGTAGAGGTCGATAAAGTGCTTCGGCCAAAACTCCCCTGAACCACCATTTCAAAAGAAGATCGGCCCGAAGCGTTTTTCCTGACCCATTAGCAAAGTAGTTTTGCCAGCGAAGTAGCGAAGGATAAAGGAAGATTGGCTTTGGCACTCCACGCCCCTGAAGTAGTTTTGCAAAGCAAAAATCAGTGAGGCGCTTCCCAGGAACGCTTCCCAAGTTGGGCATTTTCTCGAGGCGATCAGAGAGCCTCATAAATGCATATTTTCTTGCCCGATAAGCCCGTTGCTCATTTTTGGCAATTGGATGCAAAGTATCAATCCGTGAAGAAGAACCTGACAAGCATGGCCGCCACTCGAACATCGCACATACAATCCAAGGACACCCAAGTGGCTCATTTAATGTGACTTTCTCTGGCTGACTCGATAACCATTACCAATTTTGGTAGCCGATTTGAGGGATCATCCGCAGTAGCAGCGAGGAGCCAATTTCTCAGGGCTCGAGGGTGTACTCTGCCATTTTTGTAATAATGATTAAGAGGGCCGGGTCCTCTATAAAAACCCAGGCTTTGCAATGTAAAAGGGGGGGAACTTTCTACTAGAAAGCTACTGTAACTTGATGTCCTGCATCTAATACTAAAGATTTTTGTACTCCATTTCTCTCTTTTATGCTACCTTCTATGCTTAATTATTTTGTCTATCTGCACTCGTATACTGAGACTCTGAATCCTGAATTCGGTGTGCGATTGGGGATTGTACCCTAAAATTTGCCCTGAAGGATACATAGGAGAGGAAAAACGTTGTATAAGCTTTCTTTTATGTTGCCTGGTGGGTCGTGGTTTTTGTTATTCCCTTGTATTAATCGCTGTTACTCTGAACCCTGAATTCCAACGAGAGAGAAAGGAGAACCCTGTGAACTCGTCCAAAGGATACATAAGAAAGAAAGTATCGTGTTTATTTTGTCTATTCTTGGTGTTCTTTGCTGCTATTCGAGTTATTAGTGAGTGATCGTGCTTCCTGTTCTTCCCCACATTGAATCATCAATCTCTAACCCTTATCCTTTTTTATTTCTTTCTCTAACCCGAACTCCTTTTATCTCTTTCCTGCACTCTTATCTCAAACCCCAAAAGTAGATTAGTATAGGAGCCGACCTTTCTCCGGAGATCGACACGAGGGGCATCTCTTCCTCTCGGCATTTCAATGTTGGTCACAGGTCCAGGGCACACAAACCCACCGAAAGTCCTTTCCTGTGCGAATTTGATGACCAACAGTTTCTGGCACACCCGATGGGACACAAGGTCCCATATTTGAGAAAATTTCTAGCCCGTCTTCACCGAAGCTAGTAGTTTTGACAAGTTATAGGTGAGATCCGATCAGTCTCATCCCCTGAGTAGTAGTGAGAATCGATGCTCTCATTACTAAGAGACTCTTAGCATCTGGCGACTCTGTTTTACCCGAGAATCTTCAAGTCATAAAAGACCAGTACTAAAGCCTGTGCCTTCATGCAAACAAGATGGAGAGTTAGGAATAGAGGAGAGGAAGCCGAGTTCTTTGAGCTTGATATTGATGCCTTTAGGGAACGATCTAGGTTAGTTACCCTCGAATATCTCTTACGCAGGACGTCCTCGCAAGAGGCTGCTGTTGACGAGCAAGGCATAACTTCTGATAGCATAGCAGCTAGTTTTCCTTCGAATCCTCCCAACTCACAGAAGCATCCTAGTGCCTCCGTTCCCATTGGCCTTCCGATGAGCAACCCAAGAGGGACTTCGGGGTCCTCTATTCCATAGAACCCAGGCACAAATATGGCTCAACAACAACAGCAGCAACCATCGCCTAGATTATTTCTAGCATGGAATTCTTCTTCACCATTGAATCTCGTGGGCCAAGGGCAAGTTCCACCCGCTGCAATTAAAAAACTTCCAACGTTCGATAGAACTGGAAAGACTGCTCTAGAGCATATCCAGGACATCATTTCCCTGGTGACAATCCATGATATCATAGAAGAACGAGTGATGGTGAAGCTCTTGGTTCTCTCCCTTAGAGGAAAACTCCTCTATTGGTACATATCTTTGCCATTCGACACTATCACAAGATGGGACCAGTTAGCCGAGCAGTTGATGCAAGGCTTCAACGAGTCTGTCGATCCAACTTCTCTTTTGCAACAATTCACTTCAATCCAAAGACATCCACAAGAAGAGATTGCAGACTTCAATGTTAGGTTAGCTCAAACCTGGCAAAGAGTCCCAGTTGGACTTCGCCCAACCGACGAAGCCACGACATACTATTTCCTTCGGGATTTCAACCCGGATATTGGTCTTATGATAAGGTACTCAAATGTCAATACTTTTCTAGAGTTGTATGGGTTAGCCAAGAAAGCAGAAATGGACCTCATAGCCGTGGGAAAACTCCCTCAAAGAATGCCAATGCCCATACTCCTTGAGTTCCTTCAAGCCCAGTATGCGAGCGCAATCGCTCCACAAATTTTTGCAACCCCTGCATATCCGATCTCATCTTGGAACTCGAATCCCATTGTGTCGTAGATCACCGCTCCACAGATACATTTCCCCACACTTTCAACTATGCCGCCCACTATCACTCCAACATTTCCAATGTTGCCAGCACCCCTCCAACATCCTGGCTTGCCTCTGATACCGACTATGGCTTCTTTACCATCAGTTCCCAAGGTCGATGATATGCAGGCCAAGATATTGCAAGAAATGCAATCATTAAATGCCATAGTGCAGAACTTGTCCAACGACATGACCGTTGTCAAGAAGAAGCAAGCGCAACAAGAGTTTCTACCAAGAAGGTCTTATCCCATGCCTGCACTTACCAAATATCAAGAGGTCCATAAAAGAAAAGCTTCGACAAGAAATGTTGCGATAGAAGAATCCCCAAGCACTTTCGATCATGTATATTGGTGCTCTACATGTAATGATCCTCATAAGGAAAATACATGCATGTTGCATCAAAACTACGTGCAGACACTAACAAGCAGTAGTCAAGGCGGCCAAGTCAATGTCATTAGACAATTGGATCAGAACTTGTTCATCGGCGAGGAAGAGCCAGTCGCGGTCCTTACCAGGGGAGGTAAAATATCAATAGAGGTGGATGCTACTCAGATGGCTCCTTTGAAGGTATACGCTCAATTTGAGAAGGGACAAACGTCCTCTTCGGCCCCGAGCAAAGCTCCTCTGCCAGCTCCAGTCAAATAAAAGGCCCAAAAGGCCACTGTCGAACCACCTTAGGTGGAGACCAAAGAACAGGCTAAGGAGAAGCTCAAATTTCCCTCGCTCACCAAGCGACAAAGGGTCGAAGCCACATAGCAATATCGCACCAAGTACGAAGCAAGAAAGGAACCTGAGGTGCATAGCTCCCTAGCCTACAACATTGTAGAAGAGTTGAAGAGGATTCCAGCCAAAATTAGTTTGTATGATGCTATGCAACTTCCTGGACAAGTGGACCTACTGCAAGAATCATTGAAGAAGATTAATACAAAGAAGGCAGAGTCGCTCGCCCTAGTGCAAACTCTGTTTGCATCCATCATGGGGAAAAATAGACCACCACCATTCTACTTATCCTTAAAAATGGAAGGGTATATTGTGCATAACTGTATGATAGATTCTGGAGCTACGACGACAGTAATGCCGAAGGTAGTATGCGAGGAAATAGGCATGGAGTACACACGAAGCAGTCACGAAGTCCTCCAGTTGGACGGTACCCTAGTGAAGACTGTAGGTGTCATCAAAGACATTCCTATTCGGCTACATAAGACACCTCAAATCATAGTCATACAAGAGGTGGTAGTCGTGGACCTTGAGCCCTACTTCAGCATGTGCCTGTCGAGGGAGTTCACGGTAAAGCTGGGCGGATATCCGTCCATGGACTACACTCATCTGGAGATCCCCTTCAAAGGGAAGAACATGAAAATCTATAATGAAAAGCCTTCTACGTTCCTGGTTCAGAAGATGTCCGAAGAAGAGAGCAGTGACCCTGTGCATACGATCGCGGAGGAACTAGAGCAAGTGGATCTACTCCAGGAATACCTCACACAGTTGTGTTGTGAAGATGAATTTTCATTTGAAGATTTCAATGCCATGATAGAGACCGAGGTGGGGTGCTACACCATCGCCAAGTCTGAGAAATCAACCAAAATGGAGGGAAATGTTTCTGCTCAAGAAGGACTATGGAAATTGTTCTTCGATGGTGCCCGATGCAAGAACAACGTTGGGGCAGGAATCCTTCTGATTTCGCCGTTCGGTGAGCAAAAGGAGTATTGCTACCGATTGAAATGGAGTTGCACCAACAATGTAGCAGAGTATGAAGCCTTGTGCTTGGGACTCAAGAAAGCTGATAAGTTAGGCATAAGGCATCTTCAAATCTTCGAATATTCTGAACTAGTTTGCAACCAGGTCACCAATAGATGCTCTTCAAAGAAGCACTATCTTAAATCATACCACAATAGGGTATGGGACATGTTCAACCAGTTTGAATCCCTCAATCTACAGTCTATTCCACGAGAAAAGAATCGACATGCAGATGTCTTAGCATCCATCACAACCCAATATTCTCTAGTGGATGATATGGTGCATAAGACGAAGGCTGTAAGGATGATCTATAGACCCTCTATCCCAGACAAAGATTTACACTGGCAAGATTTTGACAACGACGAGCAGCCCTCAGAGGTCAAACACTGATCGCATTAACATACACAGCTTTCAGGGCAGCCCTCAGAGGTCAAACAGTGGTCCTGACCACTCACACAAGCGATTTAGAAGGTCGAAAAATGAGCGAGAGCAAAGTTGGTCGCAAACTGCAAGCTTCAAATCCTAAACAAGCCTTCAATCTAAAGTGAGCCTTTAACAAACTGCAACCTTCAAACTTCAAGTCTTAAGCAAACTGCAAAACTTTAAGGCAAACCTAGCAAAAAGGGGAACCTTGGCCTTAGACGTCGCGATTTCGCGCGTCGCGAAATCGCGACACCTTTGGCCCAGAGGGGAGCCTCGGCCAAAGGTGTCGCGATATCGCGCGTCGTGATATCGCGACACCTTTGGCCCCGAGGGGAGCCTCGGCCAAAGGTGTCGCGATATCGCGCGTCGCGATATCGCGACACCTTTGGCCCCGAGGGGAGCCTCGGCCAAAGGTGTCGCGATATCGCGCGTGCGACACCTTTGGCCCGAGGGAGCCTCGAAGGTGTCACGATATCGTGACACCTTTGGCCCAAAGGGAGCCTCGGCCAAAGGTGTCGCGATATCGCGCGTCGCGATATCGCGACACCTTTGGCCCAAAGGGGAACCTCGGCCGAAGTGTCGCGATATCGCGATGTCGCGATATCGTGACACTTCGGCAGCAAACACTTCTCCAATCAAAGGCGGACTTTGACGTGGCCGCCACATCCAAGGAATGACCGCCACGTGGCACCCCTACGTGCCCCTTTTCAAAGAGACCCCGTGGAGTCCTAGAACGGTGATTCGACCAATGAGGCGAACGTCGGCATTCAAGGAGACATTTAATCAAGCAATTTAAGGGATTTTAACTAAGCGGCGGACTTCACCAACTGCAATAATGAGACGAACAGTTTCAACAACAAATCCAGTCCGAGGCCATGCCTCATAACTGCTGATGTAAGTTCCCGACGATAATCTCTGTACGAGCCATGTCTCATAATCATCTGACAACGGTCAAATCTCAGCGGCGCCTGCAGACTTAGGGTTTGACGTTAATATTTAGAGGCGAAATCCTCTATAAAAACTAGCTCAATGCAATGTAAAAAGGAGACCACGAAGCATTTTGTAAACACAACGAAGTGCTTTCATTTACGACCCGATTGCATCAGTCGATTTTACCTTCCTCACATCCGAATCTCTTACGAAAGAGAGGTTGGTGGGTTGCTTTCAGAGGGTGAATCCGACTTTCATTCCCGACAGTGGATCATCATATCCCACTAATTCGACGACAACACTCAATCTAAGATTTTGGGCTCTTCCTTATTGGATTGGCGTCAAAGTCAATTTTAACAGGGGCGGCCCATTTGGGCACCCCACAATTTAGTTAAAGTAATATATTTTTTATATATCGTTTATGTTTTATGTTTATATGTTTTTATTTTTATATTTATATATATTATTTTTCTTATTTTTTTTTTATATTTTATTTTTTATTTTTATTATTTATTTATATTTGTATTGATTTTAGTATTTGTTATCTTAGTAGAGTGCTACTAAACGTGTTTATGTTTCTTTGAATCAGGAAAATAAAGACAAGGAGATTCATCAACGCGGAATTTGCCCGCCGTTTCAAATGTGGGCATGCGGAAGGAGATCACTATTCATTTGTAATGAAAATATGTAATGAGGAGATGTATTGTAACCGAGGAATGATATTAATAAAAAGGGTGTGTTTTATTAACATCTTATTATTAATAGTTTTTTTATTGCATCTTAAGTGTTTTTATTTCGGAATCTCATGCTTTCAGTGGCGATCACGGTGGGACCGTTCCCAGATTTTTAAATCACAGAAACTAATCAGATTTGCTGTGTTTTGTGCTTAACAGGTACCCTTTTTAGCCGGAGGTCAGAAGCAGCAAGTCCGGACATTAACGGTTTCTAACTGTCCAGGTCATTCTCTGCTGTGAAATTTCCGTTTATTTTTATTTGTTTAATCGTTTACTTTCAGTTTTTTAATTAATTAAAGAAAGGTAGAGAAATTTTCTTTATAAAATTTTTCTTGCTTTAATTAATTATTTATTTGTTTATGTAATTATTTATTTAATAATTAATTTTATAAAAGAAAGGTAGAAAAATTTTTCATAAAATTTTTCTTGCTTTATTTATTTAATTGCTAAAAAAAAAAAAAAAAAATTAAATTTTTAATTGTTGTTTTCCGGTTTGTAGTGTTTGTTTGGCATAGGGAAAGTCTCTTTCTTTTTGCTGCATGTTTCATTTTTATTACATAAAATGAACCACACACACTTCACGTGATAAATTAAACCAAGGCGCTGGTCGTAAAACCCCAGCCCTTGAGCAAGACCAACGGTGGGTTCATCACCACCTTGGCTTAGCTTTGCATCCATTTCCCCGATTGTCACTGTTGTTAGACGTAAATCTTGACGAAAGCTGACCGAGTGTTGCTGGGGTGATTCCCATGCACGCGAGGATAAGTCTTCTATGGTAGGTGTCATTAACAGGACAATCCCCCTTCCGTACCGCCTATGTTCCACGTACCATCTGCTCTCACGTACCTATAGTTTCCCTCTCGTAAGGGCGGGTATATAGAGAGGTTGGTATATCGGTCCGGCAATGGTATATTGAAGGGGCGACCATTTATGGGAGTCATATGAGCCAACATTATGCATTTAAACGTTCTTCCAAAATTTGCAAAAACATAACAAAACATCAAAATGCACTAAACCAGTTTAGGACACACTATCAAATCCTTAAAAGAGATAATCACGATTTTGTGTATGAGTGTGTTCATTTCTGCTTAGTGTAGACCAAAAGACAAATCATCATAAAACAAGATAAAATCTGTTTAGAGAAGCACTACAATGGTGTACACCCGTAGCCAAGCCCAATCAAGGGCAAACGCTGCGGAAGGTGCACAAAGAGAGGGCGCTAGTCGCCTTCGCTTTAGCCCTGAGGATTTGGCCATACCGCCTTGGCGGTCTAGCCTACAAGAGAGTCCATATCAGACCCCATCAAAAAGAAATTATTGGGAGCCTCCTCATTGGGGTATGCCCATCCAACACAGCCCCTTTCGGGAAGACGCTTTACACGTAGATCTCAATGTAGGTAGACAACCGCCTCTTGAGGCTAGATTTGAATGGCCACAGCGCGATGAAGCGCTAGAGAGGCATACTGTCCATTTGGAGGGACAACGTGGATATGGCGTCTCTTCTTTACCTCCCATCAAAACAGAAAGACAACATCCAGAGCGCGGGGCTCTTTACACAGGGCAAGCTAACTCCGCCCGCCCCTTTCACACCCATGAAAGGGAGTACGAGGAAGATCATCGCATTCCTCGGGAACAACATACAGTGTGGGAACCTTGTGTTTCTGCGCCTGCCAGATATCATGATCACACATCAAGGCTAGAGCCTCAAGCAAATGTCGCCTACCCCGACAAAGGGAAGCAACCCATTGAAATTTTAGACCATCAAGATCGAGGCAAACACATAGGCAAAACATTCAAGCCTCCTCAACAAAAGAGGGCAGACCCGGTTGACCCGGCAGTCGCCAGACATGCCGCTCGCCAAGCTCGAATCACGCAGCTTGAGCGGGGTCATCGGGAGTTAGAGTACTTATACCGCTTGAATAAAGAGCGCATGCGACGCGAAGCGGATGAGTTGCGCTATAAGCTACCTGAGAGGGTGCCAACCCCTCGCACCCACAGAGAAGAACAATATGAGAGGCACAATCCTTTGGTGCAAGACGGGTCTCCGCGACCTCGTCAAGCTTTGCCTCTGAGACCTTATAGACCCGAGAGGGAGGCCTCTCCCCGAAACAATGATGGGTACCCTCAGCGGGGACTCAATCAAGGTCATAGGTCTCGCCCAGAGACTCCTCAAGAAGTTTATGAGGAGTACGAACCAGAAATAGAACGGGCCAAAATGCCCCATCAAGGCGGGAGGGCTGCCAATCGGCCACCCCCCCATAGGCCTCCAGTCTCCCATGACTCACAACGGGAGCAAACCAAAGAGGAAGAAATAAAATCTTTCGATGCATACAAAGCGCTATTAGAGCGTTTGGAGTCTATGGAGACAAAAGCTTATGGGCATCAAAAGCCCACATTACGTCAACTCCGTAGTCATCCGAGTGCATCCCTCAGTGCCTACACCTCTTTACCCCGAACACTTCAAGTTGCCTCAATTGGCAGTTTTTAAAGGTGAAGAGGACGCACAAGAACATGTCACAAGGTTCCTAAGTCAATGCTTCGGCATCCAAGATAATGATGCATTGTTGCTTCGAACTTTCATAACCACATTCGCAGGCCCTGCCTCGGATTGGTTCACACAATTACCCAAACACAGCATAAACAATCTCGATCAATTAGTAGATGCGTTTCTTGAACGCTTTGCTTTCAACACAAAGAAGAAGGCATCACTGAGTGATCTGGCCAGCCTCAGGCAATATGAGGAAGAAACAATGACAGCATACGGGAATCGCTGGAGGGCTTTGCTTTCTAGGTTACCCTACCGTCCCCCTATGTCTGATCTTACGCAGATGTTTGCACGGAGTTGCTTAAAATCAATCTCTGGTCTATTGCTGCAGCAATACGACAGCTTAGAAGAAGCTTTGGCGCAAGCCAGAGTTATAGAAGAGATTAAGATAGGCGAAGGCGCAATTGCCAAGCCTAAAAAGAAAGAGTGGAATAAAACCACTAAGATTGGGAATACGCAATCACAACCCGCTACGGTTAACCAAGTTGCGATAAATGCTCCCAAGCCTGTGCAAGAAATACAGCCCCAAAAGGCTAATTACCAGGCAGTGCCTCCTAGTTATGAAAAAGACAATAAGAAACAGGAGCAGAATCAGCAGCGTCGCCCTAGGCGACAATTCACCCCTTACACGGAGTCAAGGGACTCCCTATTTGACCGCTTGTCAGCGGCAAATTTAGTCACCTTGCCAGAAATCCAAACTATCGACCCTAACGCCCCCAAGCCTAAGGGATACGAGAGAGGAATTGTATTGTAGATTCCATAGGCGCAGGGGACATGATTTAAATGGATGCTTGAAATTCAAAGGATTAATCCAAGATTTAATCGACAATAAAACATTGGCCGTGGACAACCCCATAGCGCCAAATAACCAACAAATGGGGGTATTCAAAGACCCTTTGCCTGCCCACGAGGCACAGACAAAACCTCTCCAAGTTAATGAGGTGCGCCAGAATCTTCCCATGCAAGGATTTGTGGGAATGATCAACATAGTGACAAGGAACAAAAAGTACCCAATAGCTGCCCCCGTGGTAGCTACGAGGGAAGTTCCAACGACGTCGTAGCCTTAGCAATGCCCTGTGCAAGTACCTCCGCCTAGACCAGAGGTCACGATACGGACCAAACTCACGCAGAGTTTGCGGACCACATCGGCTAGGCTGTCCATTTACGAGCTTATTCAACAGTCAACACCTCATAGGGAAGCTCTTATGGACATTTTAAAAACCATCGACTTACAACCTCACAAAGCAAATTCTTTCAACAACTTCGTGGGACATGTGAAACGATGTACGGAGCCGGTCATCACCTTCAGAGAGGATGAAGTCAAAGCAATATCGAATGACACGGCAGATCCACCCCTGCACGTCATCGCGCGGGTCAACGGGATCCCATACAAGAGAGTGCTGGTAGATACTGGCTCGTCCAGTAACATCATCACCACTGCAGCGCTAAAACATTTAAAGCTGCCAGCCTCTCATATCATAGCCTCCACGTACACACTGCGAGCTTTCAATGATGCAATATGCTCGACAGTCGGCACAGTCGTTCTACCTATCCAGGTAGGACAAAAGACAATACCAACATTGTGCCATGTGTTGGAAGGCGAGATGGCTTACAATATACTTGCTAGGGCGGCCTTGGATCAGGGACATGAAGTGTGTCCCTTCCATCGCTCACCAGTGCTTAAAGTATGCTTTTGAAGGAGAAATACATGTAGTCCCGATGGACTTGGAACCCTTCAAGTATTGCAATGCGGTACAACTAATGCCTCAATCGACCCTCCCTTCAACGCATTTGGATTTCCAGTTAAATCCATCTAAACAGGGTCCAATACCGCAGGCACCACTGGTGACCAAATCACCAAAATCCCAACCAGGTGAATCCTCATCATCTGCTCCTTCATTACCAACGCCACCTGTCATGGCTAAACAGAAGGACAAGGGAAAACAGATCATGGAAGAGGCTCAGCCCCTAGAAGAGGGTTTGCCCACAATATCAACGGTATCAACAGAGGAAACACCTAGCACTACGGAAGTTGAGATTCCTAAACCACCAAACATGGAATGGACTCAGGAAGGACTCCTCGTTCCCTCCCTCCCAAGAATCAACAATCACTATTGAAATGGCAAGTACAGGCCTGGGGGAGTACTTAGTGCAGAATGTTGTGGCAACGCCTACAGTAGAATCAGTACAGGATATGGGGAGACCTCGCCTTCCCATAGGAACAGTTGTTCCTCTAGGTCACCCACCCAACCAGACAAATTTTGTGTATGGGGGCCTTGATCATGGTCTTGAACCATGCAAGCAAAAGGAAGCAGACGACGAGCCTTTTGTTGAAAACATCAACTATCTGTCAAACCCAGACTTTGCCCTAAAATATCTCGGCCAATGCAATTGGCATGGATACGAGCTAGGCAGATATGAGCAAGGGATGCGGGTCCTTTGCCAACCAAGATATCAGATGCCATATGATAAGTCAGGAGTAGGGTTCCACCATCCCCTGCCCTTAGACATCTTGGTAGAAAATATGCAAGGCCTAGAAATAGGCAACAAGGGGGGATTGGCACCCGATCTCTATGCCAACCCAAATACAGACTTTACATTGGGAGATTACCTCCCATGGTCAACAAACACCCTTGGCAACAACAGTAATCCCTCTCCTTTGCTAGAGAGAGGTGAAAGTTCGGACACTAATCCCCAAAGAGAATATCAACGGTGTCCAGACATCTTTTTGAAACTATTCCCCTTAGAGGTTCCAGTTGAGTCAGTACAGTGTCAAGAGAGTCAGGTCCCTCCACCAAAAGTGGAACAACCGCAATGGGACCAGATTAACTTACTGGAACAAGGAGAACCCTCAACGTCGCAAACAGTTGCTGAAGTGAATGAACATTTTTAGATCTCCGACAGTGACTCAGAAGATGAGACTGAGATGGACTATCTCAGACATGCGCGACGGCATCACCGCCCTTTAACTCATGAAGATCTAATGGGACAGATGGGCATAAGATTAGGACATGAATGGTGGGTAGACCCAGCAGGGTGGGACCTGATCTTGGATCCATGGCTCCACATTCACGATGAACACCGTCCACCTCGAGACCCTATCATGACAACAGTGCCAAGGGAAGACCCTGTCCTCCTATCAGCACATAGGGCCGATCCATTCGTGCCCGTTCCCCTAGAGCCAGATCCAGAGTATAGGGAGCATCTAGAAGAATCAAGTTATCATACCCACGGTAATGGAGACCCAATTCATTCCATCCACATGATCTCCATTGATTTGACCGCACCCATCCGCAATCCGGCCGATCCAGCATGGTCATTGCATCTCGACATAGATGCCATCGATTGGGGTCGCGTCAATTCACCTTTGTCACCATCAGAGTACTGGCCTTTCGGTGAAATACCTCATTTTACCCCAAGGACAACTCAGGATATTTTTTAGGCTGAAGAGGAACCCGAGGTTCCCAACGTAGATCTAAACTCAGCTGATGACATCCATTTGATCCCGACTCCACATCAGTTGGAGGACGGATCCCACATGTCAGTCGAGGAAACGACTGATGTAGATATCGGCACAGATCCAATGAATCCATAGATTCTTAAGCTGGGGGTAAGTCTTTCCCCCGAAGAGCAAGCCGACTACATTGCCCTTCTCAAAGAGAAGAAGGAGGTTTTTGCATGGTCATACAAGGATATGCCAGGACTAGACCCTCAGCTAGTCACGCATAATTTAACGCTTGATCCGACAATCAAGCTCGTAAAGCAAAAACTACGTAAGATGCACCCAACAGTGGCCTTGATGGTCAAAGATGAATTGCAAAAGCTGTTGGATGCACAGTTTGTCATCTGCGTGGATTATCCGCCATGGTTGTCCAACATGGTTCCCGTCAAGAAGCCCGACGGGAGGATTCGCATATGCACCGATTTTTGAGATCTAAACAAAGCGAGTCCTAAGGATGATTTCCCCTTACCGAGCATCGATGCGTTGGTAGACGCTACAGACAGGTCACGAAATGCTCTCCCTCATGGATGGTTTCTCGGGATACAATCAGATTCGTATCAATCCCGAAGACCAACTAAAAATGGCGTTCACAACGCCTTGGGGGACATTTTGTTATAAGGTCATGCCTTTTGGCCTTAAAAATGTCTGGTGCCACCTACCAACGTGCCATGACATATATCTTCCATGATTACATGCACAAAACTTTGGAAGATTACATGGATGATTTGTTAGCCAAATCTCTTTTGCGCTCAAATCATATCGTGACTTAAGCAAGATCCTCGATCGCCTCATGGAGCATAAAGTTAGACTAAACCCCAAGAAGTGCGTCTTTGGCGTCACATCTGGAAAACTCTTGGGTTTCATAGTCTCAAAGCGAGGAATCGAGGTGGACCCAAAGAAAGTCAAGGCAATCCTTGAAATGGTTCCCCCAACTACAATCAAGCAGCTCAGAAGTCTGCAGGGCAAGGTCGCATCGATTAAACGCTTCATAGCGCAATTATCTGACAAGTGCCGACCCATGAACAAATTATTGCACAAGGGAGTTACATTTCATTGGGATGACGAGTGCCAGTCAGCCTTTGACGAGATCAAACAATACCTGGCTTCGCCGCCAGTATTGGCACCACCTAGACCAGGAGTGCCGTTCTACTTATACATCTCAGCTGCGAGGTGGCACTGGGCGCCATGCTAGCCTAGAAGAATGAATTTCATAAAGAACGAGGCTACATACTATCTTAGCCGCACCCCGGTCGGTTATGAACTTAACTATGCATACGTTGAGAAACTCTGCTTGGCGGTGGTGTTTGCTACCAAAAAGCTACGCCACTACATGCTCAGCAACACTACGTATGTTGTGTCTAAGGAGAATCCATTGCGATACATGATGAGTCGTACTTATCATAGTAGTCGCACGGCGAAATGGATCATGTTGTTGATGGAATTTGACATAGAGTTTATTGGACAAAAATCTATCAAAGGACAAGTCATAGCCGATCAACTAGCAGAGGCTCCTCTTGAAGACGATCAGCCTCCGGTCATAGAACTACCCGATGATGGGGTCTTCCATGTCTCAGAATCGCCAGATTCTGATGAGCCTGAGTCACAAGCCGACATAACCCTATTCTTCGATGGTTCTAAATGTGAGCAAGGTGGTGGCACGGGAATTGTATTCTTCACACCGCAGGGTGCCCCAATGCCCCTGTCATTTAAATTAAACTTCCCATGCACCAACAATAACGCAGAGTATGAAGCCTTGCTCCTAGGTCTTCAGACAACAATCACCATGAACATCAAATGACTGAATATCTTTGGTGATTCGTTGTTAATAGTCAATCAAGTCAAAGGGGTATATCAATGCAAATGCCCAGTTCTGAAGGCTTATAAAGCCCTTGTGGACAAATTCCTGGCAAAACTTGAGTGGTATGACATCGAGGCCCTCCCTCGATCATCGAATCATTTTGCGGACACAATGGCCTCCTTGGGGTCACTAATTCCGTAGGACCTTTCCGGTGATATGACAACCATTCAAGTCAAAACCTTATCGCAATCCGTGATGGAGCGTGCAAGCTCAGACTTGACGCCAGGAATCCACATGATCCAGATTGAACCATCCTCGGATAAGTTCTCTCGAATCCGAGATCGTCTCGAAACATGCCAACTGGGGGTCCTTGTTTTCCCCTACTCCCATTAATAGCAACACAACGCTATTCTTGCGGGTTCTATCCCATTTAGCGTTTGCTAGGGAGGAACTTCAAGAGGGATTGGATGTTCATACTGTTGAGGTTTCTAATCAATAGGACTGGTATTTACCCATCGGAGACTACCTCAAGCTAGGTAATCTCCCACTTGGATTGACTCATGCCGCAAAACGAGCACTCAAGCAGAAAGCGGCTAAGTATGTCTTGATAGGAGACATTTTGTATCGTCACAGCTATGAAGGAATCCTCCTTCGTTGCTTGGACCAACAAGAGTCCACTTGGGCAGTTGCCCAAGCGCACGATGGTACATGTGGTGGCCACTTCAGTGGTATGGCTATCGCAAAGCGCATTCTTCGCATGGGCTATTATTGGCCATCTTTAGAGCGAGATTGTTGCACCTATGTCAAGAAGTGCGTGAAGTGTCAACATCATGCCAATTTGATGCACGTACCTTCTCAGGCCTTGCAGACAGTCCAGTCTGATTGGCCGTTCTCGTAGTGGGGCTTCGATCTAATTGGAAAGATCTCCCCTGCATCGTCAGGCCGTCACACGTTTATCATAACGGCCACAAAGTACTTTACCAAGTGGGTGGAAGCAATTCCGCTTACCTCTACGACAGGACCCCGCATTGTGGAGTTCATTTTGCATAACATCATATGTCATTTTGGTATTCCATCCAAAATAGTCTCGGATAATGGAACGCCTTTCAAGAACAAAGACGTGCGTGCTTTGACCACAAAGTACAAGATTCAGCACAACTTTTCGACACCCTATTATCCGCAGGCGAATGGGCAAGCAGAGGCGTCAAACAAAATGCTAGTTGCCATCCTTAAAAAGACCGTCACAGACAGTCATAAGGATTGGCACATTCAAATCCCACTTGCCCTATGGGCCTATCGCACTAGCATTCGGACACCCACTGGGGCCACTCCGTTTTCGCTTGTGTATGGCTCCGAGGCAGTCATGCCTCTCGAGTTGGAGATTCCTTCCCTGCGCATATCAATGCAGGAGTTCATCGACGATGATTCTGCGTGGCAAGCCCGGTTAGACCAGCTTACGTTGCTTGACGAACGACGCGTTAATGCTCTCGAGCATTTACGTATTTATCAAGAGCGACTTAAGAAAGCTTACAACATGAAAGTTCACCTAAGGGACTTTCGGGTTGGTGATTTGGTTTTGAAGGAAAACCAGCAAAATTCCAGTTTGCCATCCCACCTAAGGGACAAGTTTGCGGCAAATTGGTTAGGTCCATATATCATTGATAGCAAAATAGGACCCGGGACGTACCGGCTAGCTTCTCTTGATGGTATCAAGGAAACAGAACCCTTGAATATCGAGTCATTTGCGACCATTTCATATCTAAGAGAGCCAAACCCAAAAAGGCTCCAAGGATTCTTGCAATCGCTTGGTCAATCCCAAAATGCTCAAGGATTTTAGTTGTAACAAAATGCTCAAGGATTCTTGCAATCGCTTGGTCAAACCCAAAATGCTCCAAGGATTCTTGCAATCGCTTGGTCAATCCCAAAATGCTCCAAGGATTCTTGCAATCGCTTGGTCAATCCCAAATGCAAGGATTTTGAATGTTGGTAACAAATGCTCAAGGATTCTTGCAATCGCTTGGTCAATCCCAAAAATGCTCCAAGGATTCTTGCAATCGCTTGGTCAATCCCAAAATGCTCCAAGGATTCTTGCAATCGCTTGGTCAATCCCAAATGCTCCAAGGATTCTTGCAATCGCTTGGTCAATCCCAAAATGCTCCAAGGATTTCCATAATCGCTTGGTCAAAAATCAAGAAAATTCAAAAACAACAAAAATCATCAAAAACAACAAAAATTTGCATCTCATTTCTAGGCATACTCAAATTCATCAATAAGAGAGTTCTTCTCGCACTTCATCTTCATATTCACAAAAATCAATCCATCAAAAATACAAAAATACATAGCTGCATTAAAGCATTGCATCCATACATTGCATATTTATGGTCGTACAGGTCAAGGGCACCATAGGTTGTAATAAATCCGCTAGTCCATCTTGTTCCACACTGTTCCATTTTCCAAAAAACAACAAAAACACCATGCATTGCTTTTACCACACTAGAGTCAATGGTCTTTTAATGTATCAAGGGTTTTCATGATTCAGTCATCATTTTGCTCTTTAGCCATGTAATGTATCAGGTCAGACAGATTTTACGAAGGTAGAGTTATACTTGAAATACACCTTGTTACGTAACATCCCAACACAAATTAAAACACATAAAAATTCCCAAGTTGTGTGAACGAAAGATGAAACCTGCAAAATAATATAGGTCACCATAAGCGAAATGGTTATCTTGCTCATCCCCCTGTGCGAATGACCCTTAGAATGCTGAGAGTTGGCAAAAGGACAAGCATCCTCCCTACCCAATTCCCTAAGAATCCCAAAGTTCTAAATAGTTGCAAAACATCAAAAATTTGCAAGCGTCAAAAACTCCAAAATTTGACATCCTACAGTGCACATATCAAAAGGCACAAAGAATAGTGATTATCGTCACTCCATATCCAAATCCCTTGCTCAAGAGAAAAGAAAAACAAATCAAAATAAACAGTGATTATTATCACTATAAGGAGCAAGTATCCCAATACAATTGAAGAAAAGAAGGGAGTTGAACTTGAATCCCTGGAACTCTCAGCATTCTAACAGGTCATGAGGCAAGCCTCAGTACTGGTTTGGTTGATAGCCTATCGGTCACTGGCGGTAAACTTCTCGCATGACGATATATCTATCACATTAACTTGTGTACAGATCAATATTTGCATGTGGATGAGCTAGCTTATGGTATCCTGGATGACACCACAGATTAATCTAACTACATACAACAAAGGAGTTAGTGGAACTAATTAGGTGATCCTCAGTACAGATTCGGTTGAAAGCCCATCTGGAACTGGCGGTATCTTGACAAATACCACATAAATGAACTCAATTGCACACACAGGGATGTGAAATAGCTTGGTCAAAAACAAGTCCGATTCATACCTTGTTCAAAAGTCTTGTAAGATAAAGTACAATCATGGCTAGTAAGTTAAAACCGTCTGAGTCTCAGAAAACCTTAGCTACATTTCTAAACCAATTGCGCTACTTTTCATCCTTACAATACCATCGAAAAATACAAAAAAAAAAAACACCACATGTATACATACAAAGTCATGACGCCTAAAACAATAATAGAGTCTTCAACAGTCTATGGTGCCATAGCCAAACATCACCAAGTCTATCCATCCATTTCACCTCTGCATATCACATACATTTGCATTCATTACAACATATGCATCCATCAATATAACGTAGCATGCATCCATCAACATCAATCATTGTGCATAAAATCATGACATATACACAAATCAAGAAAATCAAAGCAACAAAAACATCACAAAAATGCAACACAAAAACATAAGCAATAAGCATTGCCGGACACAAGTGCTCTTGCACTTAACCTCTTGGCATAAAAAAATCGATGTCGGGGTTCAAATTGTCACCCTCCTACTTCCCCAAGAAGGCTACCATAGCTGGACCGCTCCACGGGAAGATGGGTTCTTGATGATTTCACCCCATTATGGCATCACCAAAAGGGTTAACACCCACCAAAAATAGGTCCAAATGTCAGAAAACTGCACGTGCTTAAATGGTAAAACATCTAAAGGCACCCTAACCTAAGTCATCTTGGGTCAAGCGACTCGTCGCTTTTCTCACGAAGGTCATTCCCTCATCGATTCGTCGCTTGAGGGGGTAGTCACACTTAGTCACCAATCAACAAGCACACACCCAATCAAGGCAATGACATGCATTCAAAGAATCATTGACAAAGACAATCACGCTCCTGCTTGGGGCAGTAAACAAGCAATCATTAAGTTGATCAAATACTTGGCATTCCCGAAGCATGAACACAAGGTTTCCCCTGTGGACAAAAGGTTACGCCCTTTGCCTAATCATGATTGATCAATGTCCAAGCTCAAGTCACACCTCACCAAAATAGGTTAACACTTGAAATCAAATTCCTTAGCTCGTCAGAAGCAAGGATTCAAGAATGCATGCCCTTTCCATACTTGGGGCATCAAAAGTTGGTTAGGTTACCAAGAAACCCTAATCATTAGTGCTTTGGTTTTCTATTTTTGCTCAGCACTGCGCCACCCGTAGCGCTTCCCAAAAAGGGGCATCTGTAGACACCAAAATAGCACCAATCCGATTAAGTGACTACAAACACTGATCGCATTGACATACACAGCTTTCAGGGCAGCCCTCAGAGGTCAAACAGTGGTCCTGACCACTCACACAGCAGTTTAGAAGGTCGAAAAATGAGCAGAGCAAAGTTGGTCGCAAACTGCAAGCTTCAAATCCTAAACAAGCCTTCAATCTAAAGTGAGCCTTTAACAAACTGCAACCTTCAAACTTCAAGTCTTAAGCAAACTGCAAAACTTTAAGGCAAACCTAGCAAAAAGGGGGAACCTTGGCCTTAGACGTCGCGAAATCGCGACGTCGCGATTGAATCGGACACCTTTGGCCAGAGGGAGCCTCGGCCAAAGGTGTCGCGATATCGGCGTCGCGATATCGCGACACCTTTGGCCCCGAGGGAGCCTCGGCCAAAGGTGTCGCGATATCGCGGTGCGATATCGCGACACCTTTGGCCTGGGGGGAAGGTGTGGACCATATCAGGTGGATATCGTGCACCTTTGGCCCGAGGGAGACCTCGGCCAAAGGTGTCGCGATATCGCGCGTCGCGATATCGCGACACCTTTGGCCCAGAGGGGAGCCTCGGCCAAAGGTGTCGCGATATCGCGACACCTTTGGCCCAGAAGGGGAACCTCGGCCGAAGTGTCGCGATATCGCGACGTCGCGATATCGCGACACTTCGGCAGCAAACACTTCTCCAATCAAAGGCGGACTTTGACGTGGCCGCCACATCCAAGGAATGACCGCCACGTGGCACCCCTACGTGCCCCTTTTCAAAGAGACCCCGTGGGTCTGTAGAACGGTGGATTCGACCAATCAGAGGCGACACGTCAGCATTCAAGGCAGACATTTAATCAGTCAAAAGCAATTTAAAGCGGATTTTAACTAAGCGGCGGACTTCACCAACTGCAATAATGAGACGAACAGGTTCAACAACAAATCCAGTCCGAGGCCATGCCTCATAACTGCTGATGTAAGTTCCCAGTGATAATCTCAGTACGAGCCATGTCTCATAATCATCTGACAAGGGTCAAATCTCAGCGGCGGACTTAGGGTTTGACATTAATGTTCAGAGGCAAAATTCCTCTATAAAAACTAGCTCAATGCAATGTAAAAAAGGAGACCACGAAGCATTTTGTAAACACAACGAAGTGCTGTTCATTTACGACCCGATTGCATCAGTCGATTTTACCTTCCTCACACCCAGAATCTCTTACGAAAGAGAGGTTGGTGGGTTGCTTTCAGAGGGTGAAGCCGAACCTTCATACCCGACAGTAGACACAGTATTCTACCAATTCGACGACAACACTCAATATAAACGATTCTGGGCCTTTCCTTATTGGATTGGCGCCAAAGTCGATTTTTGACGGGGCGGCCCGCTTGGGTACCCCATGCACATTTTTAGTTAATGTAATATATGTTGTTTTTAAGTATATTAAAATAGTTTACGTTTTATGTTTCTGAATATATGTTGTTTTTGAATGTTTTAAAACAGTAGGCTACGTCTCATGTTCGGATATATATCTTTCGAGCAACAGTGTCCGAATATATATATATATCGTAAGACAGTACATTATTTTGTTAGACGTTTTATGTATTACATTCTACGTTCTGTCTTTTAGTGCTTGTTCCGATTAAACGTGTATGTCATTTACATTCGTTCTATGCACTGTTTTAATGATCTCATGCATACATCTTTCACTTATTTCAAGATTCACTTACTTCACTTATTAACACAGGTGCTACTAATGCGTTTACTGTTTCTTTGATTGCAGGAAGAACAACAGGAACAAATATTCATCAGCAACCAACGGCGGCAACATTTTGGCCTGCCCGTTTCAAATGTGGGCATGCGGAAGGAGATCACTGTTCATCTGTTGTAACTGAAAATATGTAACTGAGGAGATGTATTGTAACCGAGCCGACATCATATTAATAAAAAGGGTTGTGTTCCTGCTATTAATTTGATTACATCCGTGTTATTACATGCATTAAACTAGTTCTATTTTTTTATTGCATCTTAAGTGTTCTTTTATTTTCGGAATCTCATGCTTTCAGTTTCATTATTCAGGGGGAACTGGGAAGCAAGAGAGCTGGTTGGGTAAGCAAAATCCAAGAGTTCGATATTGAGATCAAACCTACCAAACTAGTTCACGATCGTGCATTATGTTAAGAGCTGGCAAAGAGCGCAACGACCGAAATAACAGACTATTAGTCAGATGACTTGCCAACAGGAGAATGCCTCGCTAATCAGGAAGAGGTCAAGAAATATTGGGTCGGTGAAATAGTGGAATATTTCAACACCGATAGATGCCCCTCGCATTTGAATGCTTCGCGACGAAGAAATTTTAGGATGCGGTCCGTCCGATACACTATGCGCACAGAAGGCCTATTTTTTAGAAACATCGACGACGTCCTCCTCAGATGCATAAAGGACGATGATAAGAGGAGAATCCTGGGCAAATTTCATTCAGGACTATCTAGAGGACACTTTGCTGGAAGAGTGATGGCGCTAAAGATAATTAAGGCGGGTTACTATTGGCCCACACTCTTTGCCGATGCCTTCTCCGTTTGTCGAAGGTGCAAGCAATGCCAAAGATTCGTCGGTCGAAGCAAAAATGCTTCGATGCCACTCCAACCGATACAAGCTGTGGAAGCACCCCCAGAAAAGGAACAAAGAGAAAGGTCTGAAGGTAACTCTGGCCCAATGGATAAAAGCTAAGGGTTCTACCATCGAGACGAGCTCATTGCCCCATGAGTCGCCAAGAATGTTGACAATATTGTCACATTCCACCAAGGGGTAGAAAAATTAAAACTTTGTATGATATTTGTTTTGTTGAAAGTTTTCTTTTGTTTATAAGTTATAGCAATTTTGGTTTTCCCTATCGCCCCCTGGTGGACAAAATAAAAATAAAAGAGCTTCAGGCCCGAAGCGCTTCAAATCATCACTTCGAGCGAGAACTTTGTCAAAAAAAGAATGAAGGAAACGCTTCGCACCCGAAGCATTCCTGACGACTGCTTTAGGTGAAGAGTTTTGCAAAGTGGCATCCAAGCAACTTCTCCGAAGAAGAAAAGATAGCCCAAATCAGCTAAGGCAAAGAAATTACTTCGGGCCTAAAGTATTTCTAAAATCCACTTTGACCAGTTTTCACCCGAAGCAGTAGAGGTCGAGAAAGTGCTTCAGCCAAAACTCCCCCGAACCACCGTTTCAAAAGAAGATCGGCCCAAAGCGTTTTTACCGACCCATTAGCGAAGCAGTTTTGCCAGCGAAGCAGCGAAGGATAAAGGAAGATCGGCTTTGGCACTCCACACCCCCGAAGTAGTTTTGCAAAGCAAAAATCAGCGAGGCGCTTCCCAAGAACGCTTCCCAAGTTGGGCATTTTCTTGAGGTGATCAGAGAGCCTCATAAATGCATATTTTCTTGCCCGGTAAGCCCGCTACTCATTTTTGGCAATTGGATGTGAAGTATCAGTCCGTGAAGAAGAACCCGACAAGCATGGCCGCCACTCAAGCATCGCACCTACAATCCAAGGACACCCAAGTGGCTCATTTAATACGACTTTCTCTGGTTGACTCGGTCACCATTACTAGTTTTGGTAGCCGATTTGAGAGATCATCCGCAGCAGCAGCGAGGAGCCAATTTCTCAGGGCTCGAGGGTGTACTCCGTCGTTTTTGTAATAATGATTCAGAGGGTCGGGTCCTCTATAAAAACCCATGCTTTGCAATGTAAAATGGGGGGAACTTTATGCTAGAAAGCTAATGTAACTTGATGTCTTGTGTCTAATACTAAAGATTTTTGTACTCCATTTCTCTCTTTTATGCCGCCTTCTCGTGCTTAATTCTTTTGTCCTGTCCGCACTTGTATACTAAGACTCGAATCCCGAATTCGGTGTGTGATTGGGGACTCGTACCCTAAAATTTGCCCCGAAGGATACATAGGAGAGGAAAAACGTCGTATAAGCTTTCTTTTATGCTGCCTGGTGGGTCGTGGTTTCTGTTATTCCCTTGTCTTAATCGTTGTTACTCTGAACCCTGAATTCCAGTGAGAGAGAAAGGAGAACCCTATGAACTCGTCCATAGGATACATAGGAAAGCAAGTATCACATTTCTTTTGTCTATTCTTGGTGTTCTTTGCTGCTATTCGAGTTATTAGTGAGTGATCGTGCTTCTTGTTCTTCCCCACCTTGAATCATCAATCTCTAACCCTTATCCTTTTTATTTCTTTCTCTAACCCGAATTCCTTTTATCTCTTTCCTGCACTCTTATCTCAAACCCCAAAAGTAGATTAGTATAGGAGCCGACCTTTCTCCAGAGATCGAAACGAGGGGCATCTCTTCCTCTCGGCATTTCAATGTTGGTCGCAGGTCTAGGGCGCGCAAACCCACCGAAAGTCCTTTCCTATGCGGATTTGATGACCAACAATAACTTCTGCTAACAAGGTCTGCGAAATGCATTAGGTCTTCAAAATATCTTCTTATTCATCCAGATCCCTCTTCTTTTCATGTCCACATGCCATCGATGTTGAAGATTCAAGCCAGGCCTTCACTGGTAAAGTTTCCTTTTTCCTAGAATTGGGTTCTATAATTTATTTCTCTTTAATTAATTTTAGTTACCATTAAATTAAATCAATGTTTTTCAAATGTTTTCAGGGCATCATCCCAAACATATTTTAGAACCATTACGATCCAAATATGACACAATGACGTATGGTATGAGTAATTATAGTTAAGTATTAACTTCATCATAAATATTATTTTATTATAATTTATTTTACAATAAATATTATTTTTATTTTTTGTAGGTTCAAGTCATCATCATCGAGCAACTCCGTCGCCACTACCTCTACATCCGCTACAAAACACACAAACTTATAAAAAAATGATTGAAATAGGGCAACAGACCAGATCAGAGCACAATATGCATAATTAAAATTGTCTTTCCCAATATTTTATTACAACATTTTCTTCAAACATTTATTTTATTTTTTTAGTTTGGCCTTAGGTCAATCACAATGACTCGCGTAGCAAAATATACCACCAACACCTCCACATAGACAATAGTTCATGAGACCTCAATATATGTGTGGAAAATAGTTAAATGCTGCAAGGAGTTCAATAGGCCCGTCCCTTTAAAACTATCCTAATTTTACTGTGGAAAATGTTTCAAAAGTTTTGCACAATTGTCCTAGGTTACCTTTTCCTCCCATGGATCAAGACTATCTTATGCAAGGTTTGTTTCTTGATAGTTTTAAATCTTCTGATATGCTTCAAACTAATGGAAGAGCAACCTCTGATAAAGCATTGTAAACTGGTGGAAGAGCAACCATTGCTCACAACACCCCTCCCCCCGGTCCAACTTGTCAAGATGCTCCTCTTACAGAGGATCAAATATTAGATTTTTTAGAATCAGATTTATTAGGAAAAAAATTGGAATCCACAATGAAGGATACTATACTTTTGGATATTTCTGAACTTAAGGATTGGGAATATCAGGTAAAAGTTCTAGTCAAAGAAATTAATGCTCGATAGATCTCCTTTTTTTGAAATGGACAATTGATAGGAAAAAGTTAAAGTGGCAAAGGCTGCCCAAGTAGTTGCAGAGGTAAGTCAACAATATTTTTCTAAATTTATTTATTTTTAACACATTTTGTTCTTTATTGATTAACATTTTAAATATTTTGTTATGCAGTCCAATTTTGAGAATGCCAAAAATCAAGTGGAAAATATGAAAAGTATACTAAATGTAATTGAATTCAAAGAATAATTCTATGAGACCATTAGAAAGAATAATGTTCTTATAAGAATCATCATCAAACATAATATGGATCTGAACATTTTTCTCGAGGAACAAGAGAACAAAATACCTCCAAAAGAAGATCCATCTACAAAGGAGAGGAGATTGGTAGAAAGTTTGAAGATTGGTGAAGAGAACCTATGAAGAGCTTACATGCTAGAAGGAGAAACAACATCATTAGAGGTAGAATCTAGGCAAGGTCATGAGGAAAAGTAGCCAGATCCTTCATCTGTGCAAATACTTAAAACATGCCCTTCAACCCAATAGTTTGAAAGTGGACACATAGTGCATTTCCTTTGTAATGAAATTTTGTTTGAAATAAATAAAAATTATTTTTGTAACTCTATGATGTTTGAATGATTGTTTTCTTTTATTAAATATTTGTAGAGATTTACAATTTTGTGATATTGAAACTATGGAAATAGGTGTTGAGAGTTAAATCAATCATTTGCTTCTTGTTTTCTAAAAATGAATTATTTGAACACCATTGTATTATTAATGGTGGGAGGTTTCTTCTACATTCCTGATTCAGGGTATTGTGGAATCAAATTTTATTATTGATTGTTGCATTCTTTAACTATTGCTATACATGCATGCCAATCCTAAATTTGGCTTCTCAGCCTAAAAATTAAAATCAAGAAGATTTGCTTATTAGGTTTTTATTATGGAAATATATAGACAGGAGATCATATCAAGAATCTGTGTTATGCAGGTACCTATGACTCTTTGGAGTATTCACTTAGCTCTATTACTAAAGGTATTGATGCAATGGGGTCTACAAGAGTACTAATCCAAGGAGAGGAAGGGCATTTTTCTACTCATGCATTAACTGGTCCATTTATTCAATGAACTTTTAGGTGTTAATTTACAATTTCCTATTTTTCTAGAATTTTTTTTTCTTCATATTGCAATAGTGGAATTGGGGATGGTATGGATATAGTCGTCTCCAGTGTACATGCATATATAAATAATTTAAAAAAGATGTTAGAATCTCAAGTTCATTCTAGAGGGAATATGACAAGCTAGGTGTCAGGTGTATTTGCATGAAATGCAAAAAGGGAACACACCTAAGTGGTCATATTTTTGACTCCCTAAGAGCCTCTGTTCGCAGTTTTACCGTGGTTGTCAAGCCTTCCCAATCAGCAACATGTAGTTTACATTCATGCTAGTCCAATTTATTTTTATCATGCAAATGTTTGTAAGCATATGTATATCACATCAAAACATTTATGTTGTTAGGCTTGTTCGGGATAGAGTTTTACTTTTTCTGCTTTTGGCTGTGTGAGAAGACCAACATACTTCATATCTCGGTATAGTGCCTTGGTAGGCTATATCAAATACCTTGGATATTTAAATATTTATTTTGTGCAATGGCATATTATGAATGTACAAGGCAGAGGTACATAGATATATATTTTTATTGTGTTGTTAATGAAAAAATATTATTTATTGATATTCTGGCTTATTTTCATAATTGTGGGATGTTTGAATGATTGTTTTATTTTATTAAATAACTGTGTGATGTTTGAATGATTGTTTTCATTGATATCAAGCCTATGTTTCACTTCATTATCAATAAGTTATCCTATGTTAAAATACTCAAATACAACAAAGCAAGCCTATAATTTTAAACAAAAGATTTGACATTATATCCTTTTAAGGAAAAATTCATATACAACAAAGCAATCCTATGTTAAAAAGCAAATACAACAAAGCAAGACTATAATTTTGAACAAAAGATTTGACATTATATCCATCCAAGGAAAAATTCATATACATCAAAGCTATTGAGCAAGGTGCAGAAACAGTATTGTCATTGTTGTCAACGTAGTCAGACAGATCGGTTGATGCAAAGGGACAGGAGTTAAGAGGTTCTTCAGAGCAGTGGCTTTCCAAAAGATAGAAGTGGCCCATATGGTAAAAATCAAAAGAAAATCACAAGGAAGAAAACTGTCGCGATATCGCGACATGTTGGCAAGAAAGAAAAACTGTCACGATATCATGACATGTTTGAAGAGAAATAGGAGAGAGAAAAAGGTGTCGCGATTTAGCGACATGTCGGGTTTTCGTGACCCGAAGGCAAGAGAAAGAGCTAAGGAGAAAAAGTGTCACGATATCGTGACATGTCGGGTTTTCACGACCCAAAGGCAAGAGAAAGAGCTAAGGAAAAAACGATATCGCGACATGTTGGGTTTTCGTGACCCAAATGCAAGAGAAAGAGCTAAGGAGAAAAAGTGTCGCGATATCGCGACATGTCGGGTTTTCATGACCCGAAGGCAAGTGAAAGAGCAAAGGAGAGAAAGTGTCACGATATCGTGACATGTCACATTTTCACGACTAAAAGAGGAGAGAGAAAGCAAGGAGGTGAAAGTGTCGCGATGTCGCAACATGTTGTGTTTTCACGGGTTGAAGCCAAGAAGAGTAGCAAGGAGGCGAAAGTGTCGCGATATCACGACATGTCGTGTTTTCACGGATGAAAGCCGAGAAGAGGACAAAGAGGTAGAAGTGTTGCAATTTCGCGATAGGTCACGTTGGCATGAGCAAGAAGAGAACCCAGCCGAAATAAGATATGTGACAGTTAACTGAAGTTCTATGGCAGTTACAGGGGCAGTTGCAGAAGAAAAACATGCAACTAAAATAAGAAGAGTTAACTGAAGTTATACGACAGTTACAAGTGCATTTATAGAGAAAAATCATGCAGCTAAAATAAGAATAGTGAACTGAAGTCAGAACGACAGTTACAAGGCCAGTTACGGAGTGTAATCATCGAGCGACAGTTAAACTGAAAGTCATCAGACGAAGATCAAACTTGAGCCATAACTATTTATAGGATGCATGAAAGAATACTGTGAGATAAAGGAAGTTACATATAGAATTTTCTATTAATAAGTCGCATGTGAAAATATGGAAGCTAAAAATAGAATCAAAATTTTGTTATAAAAGGAGGTCTGTGTGGAGAATTAAATTACTGCTATAAGAGAGAAAAAGTGTTGTAAGAAGAGGGTTGGAAGAGTGCCGCAAGAGAGAGTTGAGCAGATCCGTGAGAGCCATAAAAGTGCAGCAAGCAGAGCCTTTAGTGTGTGGTATTTTTGTGAATAGTGAGAGAGGTTGGGTTAGCAATAGACTAGTCAGGGTTTTTATGTCAATCTTATAGCTTCATATTTGTAGACCAAGTTGGTGCTTGGAATTAGGGGATGGTGCTCCTTTCTGTGGGTGCAAATAAATTAGGGGTTGGTGCTCCTTTCTGTGGGTGCAGATAAATTAGGGGTTGGTGCTCCTTTATGTGGGTGTAGATAAATCAGGGGTTGGTGCTCCTTCCAGTTGGTGCTGGTAAATTGATTGTAAAATTGGTATTTTGCAAAGGCTGGATTTGGACGGTAATCCAAGTAGTCATTTTTGAGGAGTAGCCAAATTGGTGAACCTCGTTACATCATGTGTTGTGGAATGCTCTCTTGTGATATTTGCATTATCTGATTTAAATCTTCATTGTTTTAGTATTAAGAGTTGTAGATTTGAATTTAAATAGCTACACTGATTCACCCCCCCCTCTCAGTGTCATTGTGAGACTAACAATTGGTATCAGAGCCAAGTTCCTGAACAAGCTTAATCGGCTAAGGTGATCTTGGAAGTGAGACAATGGCAAGTGGTGAAGGATTCTCTTCAAACAAAGCACCATTGTTTGATGGAACAAATTACTCATTTTGGAGACTCAGGATGCAGACATATTTGTGTGCTTTGGGATTCAACATTTGGGAGTCAGTAGAAAGTGGATACACAATACCCACCACTCCTCCAACCGATGTTGCTAGATAAGAAATTGTTTGAGAATAACTCTAAAGCCAAAAATGCTATCATGTGCGGTTTAGTGGACAGCGAACTGATAAATATTATGAGTTGTAAAATGGCAAAGGACATGTGGGACAAACTAAAGAGCATTCATGAAGGAGACGACAAGATCAAGGAGGCCAAGTTACAAATGCATCGAGCTCAGTTCGAAGCATTAAAGATGAATGATGATGAGAACATTGAGGCATACATGCTAAGAGTTAATGGAATCATTAATGCGATTAGAGGACTCAACGAGGAAATGGAAGATGCTGTCGTCATGAAAAAGGTACTAAGATCTCTTCCCCAAAGATTTGATTCTAAAGTTTCAACAATAGAAGAAGCTAAAGATCTAAATACTTTTAGTATGGATGAGATGCATGGTTCTTTGACTGCATATGAGATGAGAATAGGAAAAACTAAACCCATAGATAGAGAAGCTACTTTTAAAGCACATAAAAATATAAAAGCAAAGCAAGAATCCGAGGAAGAAGAGACATCAGATGAAACAGAAGCAAACTTTGTTCGAAAACTAATAAGGGGAAAAGGAAAATATAGAGGAAAGCTACCATTTAAGTGTTTCAACTGTGGAGGCATTGGACACTTTGCGGCTAAATGTCCACTTAATGAGAAAAGCAAAAGTGATGAAGGTTCACATCAAGAAAGAAGTGACTGGAAGAAGAAACCAAATTTTAGAAAAGGAAACTACAAGAAGAAAAGTTTCATATCCAAGAATGTCAGTTCTTCAGAAGACAACTCTGATGAGGATTCTGAAGAAGAAACAGGTGAAGCTCTTTTCATGGCATTCAAAGAAGAAAGAATAGAAGAAAAATAGGAAGGTGATAAAAAATTTGAGGCTGAGGCTGAAGTAGATCTGGAAGGTGAGTTGGTCGCTGCACTTCAAGAGCTAAGTATAGAAAGGAAAAAGAATAAGAAAACTTCAAGAAATCTTGAGGATGCCAATGAAATCATAACCAGCTTAAAAGTACAGATAGATGAATTTAAGAAAATATCTAAAGATATCAAAGTACAATTAACCATGAAAATAGATGAGTGTAGCAAGCTAGAAGAAGAGATTGTTGGTTTAAAGATACAGCTAGAAGAGATGAATCAAAAAATGACTTGCTATCACAAACTTGAAGGAAGTTCTGTGAAGCTGGATGAGATTTTAAATAACCAAAGGTCTACAGGCATCAAATTTGGGTTAGGCTTCGTCGAAGGAGAATCATCAAATGGATCAAAGGCCATAACTATAGAACCCATAAAGAATGAAGACAAGATCAGGGTTGATCAAGAAAAAATGAATCATTCTAAAGAAAGCAATAATGCCAGGCAAGAGAGGAGTATTGACAATGATGGATTCACCAAAGTCACTCATCAAAGGAGAAGAAGATTTATGGCTCCCACTACAAAATGGCAAAGACCATCACCCAGGTTCACTCATTCCTTTTTTGGTTATTGTTTTAAATGCAATAGTTATGGACATAAGATTTCTGATTGCAAGTATAAAGTAGGACAAAGGAACTTTTCCAGTAGAAATGTTTTTTCACCATTAATGGATTATGCAGTTGAATGTTATAACTGTCATAATTATGGGCACATTGCGAGAAATTGTCAAAGTACATTTGTAGCAAATAAACATCAGGGAAGAAAATTTCAACCAAATGGTTGGAAACAAAATAGAAAATTTCTCGAAAAATAGGCACAGGCTACTGACAAAGAAAAGTCAAAACAAGTGACCAAAACTACAATCAAACCAGAGTGGAAACAAAAGGAGCAACCCAAGGAAGAAAAGGAATCCTTGATTGTACAGACAACATTTAAAGCACAGAACAAATCTGCACCATGGATACTTGATAGTGGATGCTCTAGTCATATGACAGGGGCAAACAAAAATTTGAAAAGTTATAGAATTATGAAGGTGGTTCTGTAAAATTTGGAAATAATGATGGAGCTAAGATAGTTGGAAAAGGATCAGTTAAGATCAACGACAAAAAAATCAAGTCGAAAGAAGTCCTGTTTGTGATTGGTCTAAAGCATAACTTATTAAGCGTAAGTCAGATTTGTGACAGAGGTCATGAAGTAATTTTCAAGAAGCAGGGTTGTGAAGTCAGAACAACAAACTGTGGAAAGTTGATAGCAATTGGATCAAGGACATCTGGCAACCTGTATACTCTCTCAGAGACTTTAGAAAGAGCATGCTTGATTGGACAAGAAGAAGAAAATTGGCTATGGCACAAGAGGCTCGGTCATATTAGCTTTGAAAATCTAGTAAGAATCAGCTCAAAAAAGGCAGTAAGAGATATTCCCACCATTGGTAAACCTTTAAATAGCATTTGTGCTTCATGCCAAAAGGGGAAGCAAACTAGAGCCACATTTAAAACAAAAGAATACTTCACAAGAAAACCTTTAGAACTAATACATACTAATTTATGTGGACCCATGAGAACACAAAGCATAAATGGTGACAAATACTTTATGTTGTGCATAGATGACTATTCCAGGATGACATGGGTACTATTTTTGAAGCTTAAATCAGATGCCTTTGAAATGTTCAATATTTTCAAAAAACAAGTTGAGAATCAAACATGAAAAAGGATTAAATGCTTAAGATCAGACAGAGGAGGAGAGTTCATTTCGAAGAGTTTGCAGAGTACTATGAAAAATATGGGATTAGGAGACAAGTTTTAGAAGCAAGGACACCTCAAAGAATGGAGTGGTAGAAAGAAAGAACAAGTTAGTGCAGGAAATGGCACGGACTATGTTGACTGAGAGCAAAATAGCAGATAGATTTTGGAAAGAGGTAGTCCATACTGTGGTTTACATCCAAAATAGGTGCATGTTGAGGACGCATGAAAGCAAAACTCTGTATGAACTATGGTTCGATAAAAAGGCAACAACAAAATACTTTAAAGTCTTTGGAAGCAAGTGTTATATCAAAAGAACTCGAAGATAATCTTGGAAAATTTGAAGATAGAGACGATGAAGGTATTTTTCTAGGCTATTCGACAAAAAGCAAAGCCTACACTTGCTACAACAAGAGGCTAAAGAAAATTGTGGAGAGTGTCGATGTTAAAGTTGATGAAGGTAGGGAACAAGAAAGAAGCTATAAAGAAAACTACCCAATATATGAAGAAGTTATTGAAGGAGATGATGAAAAGGAAACCGAACAGAAACAAAAAATAGACTCAGATGATTTAAGTCATGATTCAGAAGAGGAAGAAAACAAGAAATTCAAAACAGACAGCTGGCAGAAAAATCATCCTAGAGAGCAAATAATTGGAGACCCCACAGTTGGTGTTCAGACAAGAAGAAGAGTAGTAAGTAACTACTCTCTATTATCCAGCATTGAGCCCAAAAATGTTGCTAAAGAAAGCAAAGATGAAAGTTGGATGACAACAATAAATGAAGAATTAGATCAGATCGAGAAAAACAAAACATGGGAGTTAGTACCAAGACCTGCAAATAAAAATATAATCGATACTAAATGGATTTTTTGAAACAAATTGAATGAAGATGGACAGTAGTAAGGAATAAAGCAAGATTGGTCTCAGAAAGGCTATGCACAAGTTGAAGGTATTGACTTTGAGGAAACCTTTGCACCAATGGCCTAGACTAGAGGCAATAAGAATGTTTCTGGCTTTAGCAGTTCACAAGAATTTCAAAGTTTATCAAATGGACGTAAAATCAGCATTTCTAAATGGAAAACTTGAAGAAGAGGTCTATATTGAACAGCCAGATGGTTTCAAACTCGGTGATAATCCCAATTTCGTCTGCAAGTTGAAGAAAGCATTGTATGGCTTGAAACAGGCACCTAGAGCATGGTATGCAAGACTAGACAACAATATTACTCAACAAGGGTTTAAAAAAGGTATGGTGGATAGCAATTTGTATGTCAAAACAACAAATGGCCATCTCATTGTCCTTGTTGTATATGTAGATGATATCATCTTTGGAAACAACAATGATAATTCGTGTAAAGATTTAGCAATTAAGATGCAGAAAGAATTTGAAATGTCAATGATTGGTGAACTTTCGTATTTTCTCAGACTGCAAGTTAATCAAAATGAGAAGGGCATATTCATTTCTCAAGTCAAATATGTGAAAGAGATGCTAAAAAAGTTCACAATGGAGGATTGTAAGCCTGTTAGCACTCCCATGACGACAAGTTGCAAGTTGAGAAAGGATGACAAATCTCCAGATGTTGATCAAATCATGTACAAATCTATGATTGGGAGCCTATTGTATTTGACAGCTACCAGACCAGATATCTTGTAGGCAGTTTGCATGGTAGCATGATTTCAGGCAAGTCCCAAGGAGACTCATGTGACAGCAGTGAAGAGGATTCTTCGATATCTGAAGGGTACTATGGAGTATGGTTTATGGTATCCGAAAGGTAAGGACTTCACCCTTATTGCGTATTCAGATGCATATTGGGTAGGATGTGTCAATGACAGAAAGAGTACCAATGGAGGGGCATTTTATCTTGGAGACAGGTTGGTTGCATGGCATAGTAAGAAACAAGAGTCAGTCTCTTTATCCACAAGCAGAGGCAGAGTATATTGCAGCAACTACGAGTTGTACGTAGGTCTTATGGATGAAACAAACCTTGAAATATCTTGGCATTAACTTCAATGAGCCAATTTTAGTTAAGTGTGATAACACCAGTGCCATTAACATCTCAAAGAATCCGGTTATGCATTCTCACACAAAACATATTGCTATCCGATATCACTTTTTGAAGGAGAAAGTTGCGGAAGGTGAGGCAAAGTTGGATTTTGTTCCAACTACAGAGCAAGTAGCGGATATCTTCACAAAACCGCTGCCCAAAGAATTTTTTGAGTACCTTCACAATAAATTGGGAGTGGTTATGCTTCCCAAGAACTGACTAGCAATCGAAACCACATTCTCAGGGGGAGCATTTATATATTTGATTATATTTTTGCTCATATTTGTAATTTTTGCTAACTGTCATAACATGTGCCTAAGAATGATGTGCATGGACTTAGGGGGAGTCTGCAATAGCCCTTTGGTATTATTGTCAAAGGGGGAGAAGTATTACAGGAAATTGCATGTGTGTTGCCAACAATTCCAAAGGGGGAGATTGTTGAGCAAGGTGCAGAAACAATATTTTCATTGTTGTCAACATAGTCAGACAGATCGGTAGATGCAGTGGACAAGAGTTAAGAGGTTCTTTAGAGCAGTGGTTTTCCAAAAGATAGAAGTGGCCCATATGCTAAAAATCAAAAAAAAATCACAAGGAAGAAAACTGTCGCGATATCGCGACATGTTGGCAAGAAAGAAAAACTGTCACGATATCGCGACATGTTTGAAGAGAAAGAGGAGAGAGAAAAATGTGTCGCGATTTTGTGACATGTTTCGTTTTCGCGAGCCAAAGAAAAGAGAAAGAGGAGAGAGAAAAAGGTGTCGCGATTTCGCGACATGTCGGGTTTTCGTGACCCGAAGGCAAGAGAAATAGCTAAGGAGAAAAAGTGTCGCGATATCGCGACATGTCGGGTTTTCGCGACCCAAAGGCAAGAGAAAGAGCTAAGGAGAAAAAGTGTCACGATATCATGACATGTCGAGTTTTTGTGACCCAAAGGCAAGAGAAAGAACTAAGGAGAAAAAGTGTCGCGATATCGTGACATGTCGGGTTTTCGTGACCCGAAGGCAAGTGAAAGAGCAAAGGAGAGAAATGTGTCGTGATATCGTGACATGTCACATTTTCGCGACTAAAGGAGGAGAGAGAAAGCAAGGAGGCGAAAGTGTCGCGATATTGCGACATGTGTTTTTGCAGGTTGAAGCCAAGAAGAGTAGCAAGAAGGCGAAAGTGTTGCGATATCATGACATGCTGTGTTTTTGCAGACAAAAGCTGAGAAGAGGACAAAGAGGTAGAAGTGTCATGATTTCGCAACAGGTCACGTTGGCATGAGCAAGAAGAGAACCCAGCCGAAATAAGATATGTGACGATTAACTAAAGTTCTATGGCAGTTATAGGGGCAGTTGCAGAAGAAAAAAATGCAGCTAAAATAAGAAGAGTTAATTGAATTTATACGACAGTTACAGATGCATTTACAGAGAAAAATCATGCAGCTAAAATAAGAATAGTGAACTGAAGTCAAAATGACAGTTACAAGGCCAGTTATGGAGTGTAATCATCGAGCGGCAGTTAAACTGAAAGTCATCAGACGAAGATCAAACTTGAGCCATAACTATTTATAGGATGCATGAAAGAATACTATGAGATAAAGGAAGTTACATATAGAATTTTCTATTAATAAGCTGCATGTGAAAATATGGATGTTAAAAATAGAATCAAAATTTTGTTATAAAAGGAGGTTTGCATGGAGAATTAAATTACCGCTGAAAGAGAGAAAAAGTGTTGTAAGAAGAGGGTTGGAAGAGTGCCGCAAGAGAGAGTTGAGCAGAGCCGTGAGAGCCGTAAAAGTGCAGCAAGCAGAGCCTTTAGTGTGTGGTATTTTGGTGAATAGTGAGAGAGGTTGGGTTAGCAATAGACCAGTTAGGGTCTTGAATAAGTGAAGGCATTTTTATGTCAATCTTATAGCTTCATATTTGTAGACCAAGTTGGTGCTTGGAATTAGGGGTTGGTGCTCCTTTCTATGGGTGTAGATAAATTAGGGGTTGGTGCTCCTTTTTGGGGGTGTAGATAAATTAGGGGTTGGTGCTCCTTTCTGTGGGTGCAGATAAATCAGGGGTTGGTGCTCCTTCCAGTTGGTGCTAGTAAATTGATTGTAAAATTGGTGTTTTGCAAAGGTTGGATTTGGACGGTAATCCAAGTAGTCATTTTTGAGGAGTAGCCAAATTGGTGAACCTCGTTACATCGTGTGTTGTGGAATGCTCTCTTGTGATATTTGCATTATCTGATTTAAATCTTCATTGTTTCAGTATTAAGAGTTGTAGATTTGAATTTAAATAGCTACACTGATTCACCCCCCTTCTCAGTGTCATTGTGAGACTAACAAAAGCAAGCCTATAATTTTGAATAAAATATTTGACATTATATCCATCCAAGGAAAAATTCATATACAGCAAAGCAAGCCTACGTTAAAAAGCAAATACAACAAAGCAAGCCTATAATTTTGAACAAAATATTTGACAATATATCCATCCAAGAAAAAATTCATATATAGCAAGTCAAGACTATGTTAAAAAACAAATACAACAAAGCAAGCCTATGTTAAAAAGCAAAGAAAGCCTATGTTAAAAAGCACAACAAAGCAAGCCTATGTTAAAAAGCACATCAATCAATTCATAATTTTGAACAAAATATTTGACATTATATGAAAAACTCATCAATTCAATAAAAAATTCATAATCTTAAACAATTAACATCTATGCCATTATTTTCCAAACTCATCAATCCAAAAAAAATTCATAATCCTGTTTCGCAATATTTGGATAATATAAAAATCATGCAATGTAATTATGTATGTAAAATACATCTATCCAATAAAAACCATTATTCTAAAGACATGTTGCCAAAAGATGCAAATATTACATTGGAGGAAGTTGAAAAACACATCAATCCAATGAAAAAATCATAATTCTGAACAAAGGGTAAGACATTTGCAAAACTCATCAATCCAAATAAAACTTCATAATCCTGATTCCCCACATCAGGATTATATAAATATATGAATTTTTTTTTTTAATCCATATATCCAATAAAATCCATTATCCTAAAGATATTTTTTGCAGAAATGATGCAAATATTACATTAGAGGAAGTTGAAATAAACAATTCCCATCTTCTGCAACATTATTTGTAGCCATAGTTGATCTTTGTGTCTCAACAATCAGATCACTATTCTCATTTTACTCATAATCATCAATATTCGTGATACCTCTTTTGCTTGTTATAGATTTCCAATATGTCAGAGCTCTCTCATAAGGAAAATTATGCACCTCATAAGATGAGACATATATTCTCAAGCAATTTTCTAAATTTTATCTAGTCTGTTATGAACTTTAGATTTCACAAAATATAATGCACTAAAAACCCTTTCTTCTTCCACTGATCCCAAAATCATTGTTTGACACAATTCATATAAGCAAAAATATTCACTCATCGTTTCCTATAAACTACTACTAGGGTATGCTAGAATTAGTCAAATTTTTCCACAAACGTATAATAGAACCTGGTTCGCTAGAATTAGTCAAATGTGGAATTTGATCAACCATTGTATTTATAAAATATAAGGATTGTTTGGTCAAAATATATTTATTCAAAATACCATTGATCTCAGTACCATTGAATTCCATACTTTTAGCAAATTCATTGATAAGTGTACCCATAAATTTTATAAACAAGGTTTTTTTACTATTATTGTCTGTTCTTGAATCCCAAAACATAGGGTTAACCACACCCATTGCTTCTAGAAACTCATCTCTTTGAAAATGGCTTCTAATTTCTTTTGTCAATGATTCTTCTATTTTTATCATTATAATCCTTGTATTCTATAAAAATTCTTCAAATCTATTGTATGTAATTGGCATATGTTCAATATATTCACTAACTATATCCAATCACTTATCAAAATAATATAAAAATATCTCTTTTTCATGAACATTAATAAAGAGTTGATTGTTGATGTTGAACTGCAACAAACTATTTTGTTCATTGACATATTTTAGAGTTCTCCAATCATAAAACAAAGGATCTATAAAATTCTCACTTGATAAGTATAACATATCGATATGTATACAAATTTGTATTCTAATATTGATGAAATCAACTATATAAATGGATCTTTGTTGTGCAAGTTTTATCAATGTATTCATTTCATGCAACATTGGAAGAATACCACATAAAGTAACTAGTGTTTCCAGATCAACTGCCCTTCGATTATCATACATAAAGCCTACTAAGGATTTATATTGTTTGAAAACTCTTGTTGTGGGTTGAAACAATGAAATCCACCTAGTATCTACATCTTGCAACAATTTTTTACTTTCTGTAAGTCCTAGTGTGAATAGTTGAAACTTTGCAAACCTTTTTGGACTACACAAAAAATATGAATGTACTTCCTTGATGAGTTCTTCGACTCTTGCAACATTTTTAAATGTGCTCATAATTTTATATGCAAGATTCATTCTATGAGCCATGCAATGAATCAGGATCAAATATGGGGTAACAGATGTTTGAAGTTGAACACAAAGACCATTTATGTTACCTTGCATTATAGCAAAACCATCAGATCCAACACATTAATTTCCTAGCTATTACTGCATCATCCATTCCAACAATATCCTTTAAGCTAGTAACAACAATATTGTAAATATTTTTAGCATTACAGTTTTCTACCATCTTATATATTGCTAGCAAATGAGGTTGCCTTACATGATTTTGAAAGGTGTAAACATGCATGTAAATCCAAGATGTATTGTCAACTACAGTTATCTCATCAATAGAAAGTGAAATGAATTTAGAATTTTAAACATTCTCTTTCAAGTCCTCCTCAACTAAATATAGACATTTTTCCATTTCCCAACCACTTCGATCTGACCAATGAGAATTAAGGAGGTTCTGTACATCAGCTAGTCGAAAGAGATGCTTAAAATCAATAAAGTCTAACATAGGTCTACCTTTTTTAAGAATCATAAATACAATAATAAACTACAAGATTTTAAAAACTAAGATGGTTTTATGAAGTATTTGAAACTGTTCTGGAATTGTTCCACCATTTTGAGCTAGTATTTATTTTTGTTTCATCGCTTTGTCATAGTCTAGTGCATATCTAACATGTGCACAATCTAATGCATTCTTCCACCAGTGGATTTTCTTAATTATTACACCAACTTGTTTTACTTTAACATAAAATTTCCCATAAAATTTTTCTATTGTATCTATATTAGGTTGCATTCTCTTATCTTTTCCTATTTTCCAATTGTAAATAATGTATCTAGATTTTTTTGGTTTTACATTACTATCTTCTTGCAACACTGGTTCAATAAATGAATATTTTGATGCCCATTCAAACTAATATGACCTTCCAATAATCCAGATTGTTGAGTTCCTGCATCTACATTTCTTAGACTTAGTCGAAGATTCTTCTATAGTGTACATTTGGTTGGAATTCATTTTGACTTTGTATGCGAGTTTCAGGATTCTTTTCAAGTTGTTGCATGTCATTGTTGATTAAATTTTTATGATGTATTTCATCCTGGGGAATATCTTCTAGTGGAGGCATATCAAGATCAACTGGGTACCTTGCATTCAAGTATGTTCTATATCATTTTTTGAAATTACTTATTAACATTACCATTAAGTAGGTAAAAAAAGTATGTGCCTTGTAACTGCTCAAGTTGTTGCATGTCATTGTTGATGAAATTTTCATGATGTATTTCATCTCGGGGAATATCTTCTAGTGGAGGCATATCAGGATCAATTAGGTATTCTGCATTCAAATATGTTCTATATCATATTTTAAAATTATTTATTAAAAGTACTATTTTGAAATTACTTATAAATTAGGTAAAAAAGGTATGTATCTTGTAACTATGTAGGTTCCAATGCCTCAATAGATTTTGATGCCCCCTTGGATTTTGAGATATTGCTAAAATATTTTAGGATACTCTTTTTTCTAAAAGATTTTTCTCCCTTGTTTCCATTGCGATTTGGAGCCATTGTACCTGTAAAGGGAAACGTTAGAAAAATAAATACGAGGAACGAAAAGAGTGGAAGGTTGTTGTAAATTTTAGTTTGATGTCATGCTATCAAGTTCTATAATATATTAACATTGATTTGTTTGGTAAACACATTTAGAATATTCTCATAAAATTTAAGGAGTAATGGCTTATGAATGACCTTGCAAAGTCTGTAAGCATCAAAGAAGAGACAACAGAGATGACATAGCAGAGTTTGTAAACATCAAATAAGAGACGATAGAGAGAGTATGTAGGCATGAAAGTTGGGACAATTTTACAGACATCAATGAAGAGCCAACAAGGTAGGGTCTGCAAGTATCAAAGAACAAATGATAAGGAAGAGTTTACAGGTAAGGAAATAAATATGATAATGTATAATCAACAAAGTTGGGATGATCAAGGTGCAGTAAACAAAGACAACCTAGAAGATTATGTAGGCATCATAGAAGAGACAACAAGGAGAAAGTCTATATACCTCATGAGAGGGATGACTTGGATGAGTCCATAGACATCATGTGAGGATGATTTGGGTGAGTCGATCAATATCATGTGAAGGTGTTGGTCACGAATCTGCCACAGGAAAGGATTTTCTAAAACTATGCACCCTAGACCCGACCAACATTGAAAGGCTAGGAGAAAGAGATGTCCCCCAGACTAATCTCCAGAGAGGGCTGGTTCCCTTACTATTTCTAAGTTTGATTTCAGATTAGAGTTACTGGAAAGGAATTATAAATGTGTAGAAAGAAACAAAAAAAACTTGGAAAGAGATGGGAAATATAGCCGTAGGCCGAATTTGTTAGATTGGGAAAGAAACTCAGCAAGAATCAAACCTCAAGTGTATAAACAACATATAATTTTAGAACACAGCATAATCCACTTACGACTTTGCGCAGACAACCTCCAGTATGGCATTCTAGAACTCACTTTATTCTAAGCAATATTCAAACTCAAATGCAGAATTTGAATCTAACAACAAATTGGAAAGACGAGCTTAACTAAGAAATACATGAAATAGAAGGAAATCATTACACAGAAAGACGCTTGCGAAATTAGAGGCCAAATATTTCTTATTTATGCAAATAACTTGAATGTTTCTAGCAAATGTCTCAAACTCCCGATCCTTTTTTCTGAGATCTACATTGATTTATATAGAAGTCATGCTTCTTTACAACATTAAAAATATGCAATGGACCTCCTCGAGATCTACAAAAATATGCAACAGAAGCAAGGAAACGATCCCCTTAAACCAGCCTCGAAACAAGGAGTCGGTCGTCTTCATTAAATTGTCGTTCTTGAAAATATGCTTGAAACCATTAGAAAAAACATGAACAACCACTTTGGATAATGGAAATATTTAATTCTGATGGCTTGGATACATTATTCTACCTTGCTCGCATCGAAAAGTAGCAAAACATTTAATTTTGGAGTGCTTTTAATCATCGAAAATCACAAAACTTCATCAAACCGTTTGAACCGCTTTCTAGCGTGAAACTGTAACAGGTCGCGAAAATGTGACATGTCACGAAATCGTGACGTCTTTCTGTTCCATACGCTTTCCTTACTTTCGGACCGCAAAAACCAACCATGTCATGAAATCATGATGTATTCGACTTCTTTTTCTCCTTCGCTACCTTGAATCGCAAAAACACGATGTGTCACGAAATCATGACGTTCCGTACCATTATACTCTTTCTTCGCTCTGTATCCTCGAAAATGTGACAATGCATGATTTCATGATGTTCTTCATCCATGTTGTTCTTTAGCTGCTTCAAAATGCAAAAACATGACACTGCACGATTTCGCTACACTTTTCTTTCTTTCGGCTTCGTCTCACTTATACATCGCGAAAACAAGACAAGTCGCGCTTTCGCTACATTTTCCCATCGGCGTCTTTGTTTCATCTCCAGGTCACGAAAATTAGACAATTTTTGTCTCCTTGGACTTTGCTGCTCCTCAACCGCAAAAATCATCATGTCGCAAAATCGCAACGATTTTCTAAACTTGGTCCTTTCTTGCCCACTATGTCGCGAAATCGCGACGTTTCCTTGCTGCTAGCCTTTATCTCCATGAATGTCACGAAATCGCGACGCCAACTTCTTTCTGGCCCTTAGCCTCAAAAATGTCACGAAATCATGATGTCTTCATCTTGCTCAACTTCATCCCACAAATGTCGCAAAATCGCAACCATTTCATGCCTTAAGCCTTTCTGTCTCCACTTCGTCGTGACCACGCAACATGTCACGATTTCGCGACATTTTTCACCTTTTGTGCCACATTCGATATTTTGTCACGATATTGCTACGAAGTTGATTGCCATCACCCTTTGCTAAGTTATGTCACTAAATCGTGACCTTTTCTAACATTATGCTCCCTGGCCATCACAAGTCATGAAAACACGACATGTCACGATTTTGCTACAATTTTGCTGTGCTACCTTCGCTGACCACTTTGATCGCAAAAATCCAACGCGTCGCGAAATCGCAACAGTTTTACCCCCTGCTACCATTGACTACGTTGACCGCAATTTTTCGACACGTCGTGAAATTGTGACAACTTTGCATTTGATTTCTCTCTCCTCAATCGACCCGCGATAATGCGACATGTCGCGATATCGTGACGGTTTTCAACTTTGGCTCTCCATGCTATTTTTTTGTCGCGATTTCGTGACAGTCTTCGGACTTAGGCATTTTTTGCATCAAAACCTGTATAGGAGTGAGAACTTCAACATCTTATGCATGAATAATCAACAATCAAAATAATGTGGCAAAAATGCCAACATTCTTGGTGGCTCGTAGGGTATACAGTTTTGCTGTGTGCACGAATCCCAGGCCTGAATCCATTGGGCAACAAAGTCAAGGAAAACTGAGAACAGAAAGCTGGCTAATGGGGTACATCTCGACGGACTTTTGCAACAACTCTTGTTGAATGACTGAAACCTCAAGTAAATTTGTATTTGGCTGAGCTAACTAGGTTCTGTAAAAGAATTTCCATGAAAGCACCAGGGGTTGCAAAATGGAAATGCATGAAATAAGTGGAGTGGGAGGAGTGATGCGGTAGATACAGTAACAGAGTGCTTCTGTGCTACCAGCTGCTATGAAAGGGAAATGGAGGTGAATGGAATAAACAGAATGATGACCAACAAATGTGTAGGCTATGGAATGAGAATGGAATGGGAAAATGAACTGTGGATAAATGCTTAAAACAACAATGTAGTTAGAGGAAAAGGAAAAGAAGAACCGAGAATATTAGAAAAGGGGAAAAGAAACAACAACAGTGGCTTGATTACTTGCAGAAGAAAAAGAAGTAGGATAAGGAGGGAATGAAGAGGGGAAGGGAAGAAATAAAGAGGAAGCCACTAACTGCTGGGAAAGAAGAAGAAAAAATAAAGAAATACGTACCTGCGAGCTCACATGTAAAAAGAGCCGAAGTTGACAGAGGAAAACAATACCTTTTTTTTTTTTTTTTTTTTTTTGCTATGTACAATATTTTACGACATGATTGGCATGTCGTCACCAGAAACCCAGTTTCAGAGGGTTATCCGATGAATCTATAGTGTCCCGACCAGATCTGATCATACTTGAGTTAGTCCTTGAAATTGGGATGACCTCTTCCTAAAATTCTCCATGTTGCAGACATGGGCAAGTTATCCTGCATGCCAGTACCCACACAATCGACAAATAATGTAGCAAAGAAATTTGCCACATGGAAGGCTCTTGTAGGTACCAGTTGTAGTAATGACTGAAGCCAATACCACCATATTGAAGGGTTCCCTGGTTGTGGACTGAGAACGGGTTCCTCCAACTCCAGGATGCGATCACAGAACCTTTCTGATGATAAATTTGCTTCCAGGATCTCTTCAGGCTCTTCCTCTTGATGAGGCATACTCGACAGGTTCTGGCTAAATACTTGCATGTTGTGCACGGTTATGCCCTCCTCAGGTTCTGGAACTTGAATCTGTTTCTCTCCTTGGCTCATCTCCTGATAGAAATTGCAAGCAACCATATGGTTCATTGCTAGGAAAGTGCTTGCATATTCCCATCGTTGGCTTTGGATGAAATCTGCCACTTTAGTTCCACACAACTGCATTTCAGGCCCTTGCATAGTATGTGGGATCTGCCATGATGAATACTCCATAGGGTAGACAGGAGTGGTGACTATTGGATAAGGTAATGGAGCTTCTCCCCACGACAACTTCCCTGAGATGAGAAAAAGCTGCTCTGCTTGTAATGCTTCCTCAAATATTTGAGGGAATCTACGTTCACCTGATTGTAGCAAGAGGATGCCTATGTCCGGATGAAAAGCTCGAACATAGAAGAGGTGGGCTTGGGTGGGTGTTGGTCGGATCTTCTCTAAAATTCTCTTCCAGCTTCTTGAGAATTGAACATTGAAGTCTGTGATGCTCTCCATAGGTGCTCTTGTGATGTACATGAAAAATTGAAAGGGATCCTGAGAGCTGTAAAAGAGATCCTCATCGAATCTTCTGATTAGTGCTCTCGCTAAGTCATCCCATGAGCTGATGCTTTGATGCCTGAGCAGTCTGTACCACTGTAACGCCCTTCCTTGTAAAGACAAAACCATAAGTTTGATCATAACATCTTCATGAACTATATCATGTAGGGTCGACAAAGCGACAATATCTTCAACATGCTCTCGGGCCATTCCTTGGGTGCCATTATATTTTGTTAGGGCTTTCAAGGCACTTTTGGGAATCTTGTGTCAAATTTGGAGATGCAGAGGGCCAGGATCATCCCATCTAGGACAACATACCCTTGCCATTATCTTCTTTTAACTTTAAATGCAGGTGTCCACGATCAAGAAATTTGGATCTTCAACTCAGCAAAGTCACCAGATGAACTTACAAATCTTCGCTATGAGGTCAAGACAGCTCATCAAAATCTTGATACCTCCGGGTGTTAAACAATGAAACATACAATCTCACCGATTATGGATCTTTTGAGACAGAAGAAGTCTCTCCCATCGGCCGTGCCAAAAAATGTTAGTCACGAATCTAGCACAGGAAAGGATTTTCTAAAACTATGCACCTTAGACCCGACCAACATTGAAAGGCTGGGAGAAAGAGATGTCTCCCAGACCAATCTCCAGAGAGGGCTGGTTCCCTTACTATTTCTAAGTTTGATTTCAGATTAGAGTTACTGGAAAGGAATTATAAATGTGTAGAAAGAAACAGGAAAAACATGGAAAGAGATGGGAAATATAGCCGTAGGCCGAATTTGTTAGATCGGGAAAGAAACTCAGCAAGAATCAAACCTCAAGTGTATAAAAAACATATAATTTCAGAATACGGCATAATCCACTTACGACTTTGTGCAGACAACCTCCAGTATGGCATTCCAGAACTCACTTTCTTCTAAGCAATATTCAAACTCAAATGTAGAATTTGAATCTAACAGTAGATTGGAAAGACGAGCTTAACTAAGAAATACATGAAATAGAAGGAAATCATTACATAGAAAGATGCTTGCGAAATCAGAGGCCAAATATTTCTTATTTACACAAATAACTTGAATGTTTCTAGCAAATGTCTCTCAAACTCCCGATCCTTTTTTCTGAGATCTACATTGATTTATATAGAAGTCATGCTTCTTTACAACATTAAAAATATGCAACGGACCTCCTCGAGATCTACAAAAATATGCAACAGAAGCAAGGAAATGATCCCCTTAAACCAGCCTCGAAACAAGGAGTCGGTCATCTTCATTAAATTGTCGTTCTTGAAAATATGCTTGAAACCATTAGAAAAACCATGAACAACCGCTTTGGATAATGGAAATATTTAATTCTGATGGCTTGGACACATTCTTCTACCTTTCTCGCATTGAAAAGCAGCAAAACATTTAATTTTGGAGTGCTTTTAATCATCGAAAATCACAAAACTTCATCAGACCATTTGAACCGCTTTCTGGCGTGAAACTGTAATAGGTCGCAAAAACGTGACATGTCGCGAAATCGTGACGTCTTTCTATTTCGTATGCTTTCCTTACTTTCAGACTGCAAAAACCAACCATGTCACAAAATCGTGATGTATTCGACTTCTTTGTCTCCTTCTCTACCTTGAACCGCAAAAACATGATGCGTCGCAAAATCGCAACGTTTTGTACCATTATACTCTTTCTCCGCTCTGTCTCTGTGAAAATGTGACAATGCACGATTTCATGACGTTCTTCATCCATGTTGTTCTTTAGCTGCTTCAAAATGCGAAAACATGACACTGTGCAATTTTGCTACACTTTTCTTTCTTTGGCTTCGTCTCACTTATACATCGCGAAAACAAGACAAGTTGCGCTTTCGCTACATTTTCCCATCGACATCTTTGTTTCATCTCCAGGTCATGAAAATCATACAAGTTCTGTCTCCTTGGACTTTGCTGCTCCTCAACCGCGAAAATCATCATGTCATGAAATCATGACGATTTTCTGAACTTGGTCCTTTCTTGCCCACTGTGTCACGAAATCGCAACGTTTCCTTGCTGCTAGCCTTTATCTCCATGAATGTCGCGAAATTGCAACGCCAACTTCTTTCTTGCCCTTAGCCTCAAAAATGTCGCAAAATCATGACGTCTTCATATTGCTCGGCTTCATCCCACAAATGTCATGAAATCGCGACCATTTCATGCCTTAAGCCTTTCTATCTCCACTTCGCCGCGACCACGCAACACGTCGTGATTTCATGACGTTTTTCACCTTTTGTGCCGTGTTCAATATTTTGTCGCGATATTGATACGAAGTTGATTGCCATCACCCTTTGCTGAGTTATGTCATGAAATCGTGACCTTTTCTAACATTATGCTCCTTGGCCATCGCAAGTCGTGAAAACGCGACATGTCATGATTTAGCAATAATTTTGCTACACTGCCTTCGTTGACCACTTTGACCACAAAAATCCAACGCGTCACGAAATCACAACAGTTTTACCCCCTGCTGCCGTTGACTGCGTTCACCATAATTTTTTGACACGTCACGAAATCGTGACAACTTTGCGTTTGATTTCTCTCTCCTCAACCGACCCGCGATAACGCGACATGTTGCGATATCGCGGTTTTCAACTTTGGCTCTCCATGCTATTTTTTTGTTGCGATTTTGCGACAGTCTTCGGACTTAGGCATTTTTTGCATCAAAACCTATATAGGAGTGAGAACTTCAACATCTTATGCATGAATAATCAACAATCAAAATAATGTGGCAAAAATGCCAACAGAAGGACAACCTGGGTGAGCTCGTAGACCTCATACAAGGGATAAAATGGATGTATGTAGAACTCATGCGAGGGATGACCTATGTGAGTCAGTATACCCGTGTAAGTCCATACACCTCATGCGAGGGACAACCTACATGATTTTATAGACCTCATGCAAGGGATGACCTACATGAGTTCATAAACCTCATACAAGGGATGATTTGGGTAAGTTTGTAGGCATCATGTGAGGAACGACCTGTATGAGTCCATAGATATCATGTGAGGGATGACCTAGGTAAGTCTGTAGACCTCATGCGAGGGATGAACTACATGATTCGGTAGACCTCATATGAGGGACAACATGAGAGAGCCTATAGTCATCAAATATGGGACACACACGAAGTCTATAGGCATGGTAGTAGAGACAAAAAAAGTAAAATAAGACATCAAAAGAAATTATGTACCTATAGTATTTTCTCTTAGTCTTTTTTCTTTTGTCCTTCGTTTGTTGTCAATATTTTTTAGCTTCTCTAGTTTTGTTCTTTTTTTGGATCAAATTTTAGCTTCTCTTTTTTTGGTCGAATGTTTAACATGTATGTTTTGGTATATATAGTGAGGTGAATTTTTCTAGGTTAATAAAATTATATATAATTTTATGGTGAATCAATCCAAAATCTAGGTGGGAGTGTTGGCGATTTAAAATTTTAAAAGTTAAAGTATTATAATTTTTGAGTGAAATGACCCAAAAAAATATTTTATCCCCGAAAATTTTGGGCAAATGGGCTGACATTTAGGGTCTCGAAATTTGCCAATTTGCATTTTTAAAAATACTAATATTTGCTTATTAACGAATATTTGCCATTGTGCATAACCCTGCCTTGGGGTCTCCTTGGGAAAGAGACCTTCAAGTGGGGAAGTAGAGATTCTAGTGAATCTCCCCCACATGTGCTTGACATGGTTAGATTGAAAATTTCCCTTGCTTACATATTTGGTGAACCCGATGTGAATCACTTCTTTTATCTTAAATAAAATAAAAGTTTGTTAAACTTAAACAAGATCACCTAATTTTGTTTGCATAGCTTACATCACACTAAATCAAGATAACAAGAACATAACCAATTGTTAATCCTACTAGGGGAAGGATAACGACCCCTTGAGCAAACCAATGTATGAACCTTAGGGAAGCAATATTCTTTGGCTAGTATATCATGGTGGATTAGTAGGAGTCACAAGGAGGGTTGCTTTTCAAGGTGATAAAAAGATTTGAAAACATCTTTTCTTCTTTGTTATAAGTACTTTAGATACAAAAATTTAATAAATTGATCTCCTTCAAAAAAAAACTTTAATAAATTGCTAAAATACTCTTTTGAAGTATTTTATAATGAGTAATTAAATCCTACGATCGTCAATAGCCCCTTTCCAAAGAATTTTGAAACTCCCAAATTTCAAATGTACAATTGAAAGCAATACCCCATTAACCATCTAAGGTTATTTCAAATATCTTGTAGTGACATCAATCATGATGAGAAGCTTCTCCTACGATTATTCCCTAAAATTACTAGTGGTTGAGCTTGGAATGGTATTTCCAAATACCTCATCATTCCATTAGAAAGTTCAAAGAACTTATAGAAATATTTGTTAAACAATTATTAATCTACATAGAAGATAAGGTTACCATAGATGAACTTTATCAACTTAAGCAATCTAAGACCAAACGATTCTCAAACTTCTTGGTCAAATGGAGAGGCTTAGTGGGAAGACTTCAATATATTCATCCTCCTAAGGAACTGTTGGTTACGAATCTGCCATAAGGAAAGGATTTTGGGTTAATGCGCCCAGATTCGCCCACCAACATGAAAGGCCGAAAGGAAGAGATGCCTTTCGTGCCAATATCTGGAGAAGGTCAGCTCCTTTTTGGGGGGTTTTATGGTTTAAGCTAAGAGTGCAAGAAAGAGATAAATGAACAGAAAAAATTTACAAATGTACTTGGAGTTTGGTGGGGGGAACTAATAGTACGACAACCAGCAATCACCAATACTTACTGCATCATAAATACAAAGCATGACTGAGAACTGTAAAATCTAAGTGTACTTTCTATACTAAGCAATATACGCACAGCTACAATGGTCCCCTAGCAAACATTCTCCCTACAAGGAGAACTAACAACACGGTAATGCATCAATCACCACTATGTACGAAAACTCAAAACAGAAAGTAACTAAGATATGTCAGAACCAGGTATATGTGTTATGCAGAGAATTTAACTGCACAGCTACAATGGTCCCCTAGCAAACATTCTCCCTATAAGGAGAACTAACAGCACGACAACGCATCAATCACCACTACGAACAGCAACATAACACACAACTGATGGAACTTCTACCACATCTATTATATAAAGTTCAAAAGTGCTTGACCACCAAATGCTGAAATGAATCAACAATCCATGGCACAAACAATGCTAAAGGCTCCTGATCACCAAATGCTAAAACGAATCAATGAGCCGTGACACAGGGAAGCGTAAAGCATAAGCATAAAGAAATAAAAGCAACAGAACAGAACTAGCCATACAAATTATATTTATAAGCAGAAGCATGGTTACAATGGTTCCCTAACAGACATTCCCCTTCCACCCTTTACAATGAAATCATGGTGGGTTTTTATAGCCCAAGTCCCTCCTGTTACATTAATGGGCACAAAGTCCCAATCAAACATTAGCTGACAAAAGTGGCGAAGGAGCTGCAAATGCTAACCTTTGTTGGATCGGACTGTACCCGTAGCATGGTCTTCCTAGAAGTTGGACAGCTATGTGGCAGTGTGTTGGGCAGAACTTCTTCTCGACAGGAATGCGGGTAGCTGGAGTAGGTAGAACCTCAGATCGGCTTTAAATGATATCACTGGCACAGGTAGTGCAACCCATGCTCATCCTTTTGCTCAGCACGTATTGGCTCAAATCTCGAAGCTGGACACTTGTCAGATGATGGATGATGTTGTTTGACACGTGTCTGCCTTGAAAGGCAGTTTATCCAACTTCGCCTGGGATCATAGCGCCATCGGGTTGCGTAGGCAGAAAACAACACAGTCGGGAAGGCCTTCATGCCTTGGGTGTATTTCCAAGTTTGTTTCCCTACTACGCACCTGTCAAGGGCGCACTCCGACTTCGCTGCAAAGTTAGACTGCGCACAGGTGAAAACTGGTATCTGCCGTCGTACGGACTTTGCCCCAGCACTTATCATTCTTCTGTCAGCCTGCCAGCCTACCAGTTACAAGGTGTGCCTAGAAAGAGGGGCGAAGTTGGACTTCACACCAAAACTGGGCGAAGTATGCACTTCACACCAAAACTGGGCGAAGTGCGAACTTCGCACGAAAACTGGGCAAAGTACGCACTTCGCACCAAAACTGGGCGAAGTGCAAACTTCGCACCAAAACTGGGCGAAGTACGCACTTCGCACAAAAACTAGGCGAAGTGCGAACTTCGCACCAACACTTAGCCATTTTTCAGGTAATCGCTGTCAAGTCCGAAATTCAACTGAGGGGCTCCAAGAAAGGGGGGAAGAAAGAGAATGTAGGAAAGAAAGAGAAAGGGAGAGAAGAAGAAAGGAAAATAGAGGAAGAGGGAAAAAGAAGAGCATCACTGTTACAAAATTGAAAACATTACACCCCGTGCAAAATGTGGCAACATTTCTGGCGGCTCGCAGGGTGTCGAGCTCGCCTCGGCATAAAGAATCCATGCCTTCATCCATTGGGTGCAGAGGAACCTGCTTCCCCTGCATTTTGCTGCTCTAGCTGTTCTCCTCATGGCAACTGTTCTTCAAATTCACTTTTGTCAATTGCCCCCTGAAAATCACCTTCTAAAGGCTCTCCAACTTTTGCTTCTGCCTCGCAGATGCGGTTGTATGCGGCCTGGGCTTGGCCCCAAGCTTCTGCTTCGAATGGCCGAAGGCCAGCAACTTCTTCTAATGCTACGTAGAAAGCAACGACCACACGCAGGTCTATGGTGAGGTATCTTTTTCCTAGCTCCTATAAGTAGGAGCTGATCTTGCAACATTTAGACACCATCTGGGTGACCTAACTTTCCTAAATTGGCTCAGTCTAGCTATCAATTTCAGCTGTATCTGCCTCAAAGTACTGCCAATTATTTTTCACCTGATCTAGGGTGAGAAATTCACCATTCTCAACAAATTTGGGGCACCCTAGTTCAGAAAGAGTGTGAAAGGGAGCCATACAAATGTCTCTTTCATGTTCGAATGTGTCTAACATTCGTTTGGCAACTCTCACCTCTTCTACTTTTTTAAAATATTTATGCAAGGTTACCCTTGCATCTGCCCATTCTACAGCAAATGAGGACATGGGGGAGAATTGGAGGCCATCACACTCGTGCTCCTAAAGATTTATTGCCAGGTCCAGCCATTGCTTCGCCTGGCGTTCGGCCTCCTCTACCACAGGCTTTCCCTAGGCAGAAACTTCTTGAATTCTGGATGCGAAATCCAGAACTAACATCGCCTTATAGGTGTGGGGCTTGCATCCCTGTAGCAAACCAGCCCACATCTCCTTAACTTTCTTATTCAAAAAGAATGTCGCTTGAGATGCTCTCTCTACAGATTGCGACTGCGCCTGTTTCAAAGACTCTTGGAGCTGAGAAATCTGCTCCAAGGCCGTCTGCTTTTCAGTTGCGACTTGTTGCTGAGAAGCGGCCAGCTAGGCTTTTAATCCATCTATTTCTTTCTGCGCTGCTTCCAGCTGCTCAGTGGACCTGGACAGGTCCTCTTCAAGCTGTCTTGTCTTATCCTACAACCCGAAAAGCTCTTCCTGTTCTTCTAGACTCTTGACAAGGAGATTGTCAGCTTTACAAATGATTCCCTGAATCTCGTATTGCTTGTCAATGTCATCAAAGCTCTTCTCCTTTGTCTGGAGCTCGTAGTCCGCCTTGGTCATTTCTCAGAGAGGCTTCTTCACTTTCAAGATTATATTTTCTGTTGTAAGCACTCTCCTCTCGAAGTTGAACTTGGTGCGCTTTATCGGGGCGGCTATCTCTTCAGGTCTCCTTCGCTTCAAGTTTTGGAGGAAAGAGATAGGGTACTCTATAGCTCTTGTTGCCAGAGGAAATTCATCTATATTCTGGAGGTTATCCATGAATTCTGGTTCCCCCAGCCTAGGGTTCTGCTGAGACGTCTCTCTTGCGGGAATGGGATCAGGAGGAATCGAACGAACTTTGGAAGGATCGGCCGCTTTTGAGGGCGACCGAGAAGTGGAGATGGGAGCGGATGATGCTGAAAGGGTTTGAAGTGATTGAGGTGGTGGATGTAACGATGAATGCATGGCTTTAGCACTAAATTCAGGTGAAGGGTTTGGAGTTTGACTCAGAGATAGGGAAACATTGGGGTTCTAAGCAAACTGGTCAAAAGAATGGGGGCTGCTAGAAGGGTGTGGAGACGGGGAGGAAGATGTGGCCATGGCTTGCTCAGATTGAGCGGGAGATGGAGTAGGAGTAGGGTTAGATGATACTAGAGAGGGTGGGGTAGCAAATGTACCTACGAGCTTCACCTGAGCCGATGTTGGATGGATGTTTGCGGTTTTGGTTCTGACGACTGGCTCGGGACTGCCCGGAGAAACACGCTCTGGAGCGGCTGAATGCGGCTACAGCTCTATGACTGGCTGCTGCACTGTCATACTAGGTCGCCTAATTTTTTCAACTATCTTCCTCTTCTCTTCTAGAACAATGGCCGGATCGGGGGAAGGAGATGAAGCAGGTGCAGCAGGCGCTGATGTTCCCACGGTAAACTTGTACTAGGGTTTGACTTGTAGAAGGTCTGTCGTAACCGGTCTGCCCTCTGGTGGTGTTGGCACCTTTTGTGCCTAAAGGGTCACCTCAGGCATTGACTTGACTGGCTTCTATGCCTTTTTAGGCACCACCTTGGAAGCCACGGGCTGCATTGGGTCCACTTGGATGTCTGCTGGGCCTGCACTGGCAGTTGTCGAAGTGTACAACTGTTGGGAGGAATACCCTCCTTTATAACCCTCAAAGGGGCCTCGGGGAACATAATATTGATATGCGAACGACCACCAGCTGTCATGATGCTGGTCGTATAGGACTGAAAAGTCGTCATCAATGGCCAAATTTCTCCTGGTGGATTTGTCGTGCTGCGTGCGGCACCTCATCTTCCAGCATTCAATAATATTTTCTTTTGGCCAGTTAAGGCCTGCTATCTTGGAGAGGAATTTTTTGAACCCTGGAGATGAGAACTGGTGGTCCGGGTTTCGCTTGGGGTCATATGTCACCTCCTCGCAGTAAAAATCCTGCCATGGAGGCGAAGCTTCCATCAAGTCAATTTCCCAGTCAAGGTCAACATGGACCACATCGCATCTATCTTCGGTTATATCTGCCCGGGGGCAGAGATGTGTGAACTTTCCCCTTATCCCATACGGGTCGTATTTCCAGCGTTGCGACAGCAAAATCAACCCAATGTCAAAAGCTTCCGCTCGAGGTAGACATGCTGTCCTACCTCAAAAATCTCAACGTTCACCTAGGAAAGAGGATATTGAAAAATCTGGCCTCTTTTCTTTCCTAGGCTGAACTCCTCCTCAGCATAATCCATCTAACAGGCAACCTTCATCCCAAATTGATGATCCGTGCACTAGTAGGGTAGCAGGTGAGGTTTGCCCTTGAATCCATAGATTTTGACTACAATCCCCTGCGTCAGTCTAAAGACATCCCCGAGCTTCTGACTCAACAAAGAGTTCGTCATTTCCCATAGGGGGCGAGGGATCTTGCCTTCGCTGAATACTGACATGACCAATCCCAGAAATTTGAAGTTAAACTTGTAGTAATACCCTTTTCGATATAGGTCATTTGTCCAGTCATAGACGGGCTATGGCTCTCCCTTCTCGCTAACCTTCTTCAGGTTCGGGATAGGCATCTGGGAGTGCAAATGGTACAAACAAAGCCAAGCTAGAATAGAACTAAATTGAAATTCGGTGGACTGCTTCTTCTAGAGCTTCACTAGGCTGGAGTGGATGGCGTATGCCAGCTAGTCCGCCCAGTCGAAAAATATGGGACACTTTCCACTTATCTACGATGTTGGTTCGTAGGATTCTCCACACAGGAAACATTCTACTAGCGCTAGCTGGTATGGTTGTACCAGCTCATCAGAGTCACAGTCGAGGATCCATGCCAGAATGGTGTATAAATATTTGTTCTAAAACCTCGCCAAGGGCATGGGGCCGGTTGGCCATTTTCCAGCTACAAGTGGGGCGTTTAGCTCTGAATTGAGGAAATCCCTCATTCATTTTGTTTGTGTGAAACGTCCTGCTTGCTCACCCATATTTATCTTTCTGACAATTGTGCTAGAGTCAAACTCCAACCCTGGGGCGAAAGCTGGCTGGACAGTCTCCCTGCGCAGCACGAACAAGGATTTACCACTGGAGCTGCAAATTTGTCGGGTAACTGGTCTGTAGTGTCTGACAATCAGGTCTACCAGCTCCGGGCATTGATGGACAGGAGGGCACAAGAATCTGAAAAGGTTGGACTTGTACGTCGCTCCAAAATGATGAGAGGGCAAAACCTTGTCAGCCCAACTCTCCACATTTGTCCACAGCTTAGTCAGGCTCATAGAAAACGAGTCGTCCTTGTATCCCGCTAAGTAATTTATCGAAAGTGGTGGGGCTTTCCCACGTTGTACTTTTTTGGGTCGGGACTTCGACTTTCGCTCTGGCAGTGTTTCACTTCTGAAAACACTTGGTCGCGATAAATCCTTGGGTTCACACCCTTTGCTGGATTGCATTGGCATTGGCATCTTTCCTTTGTCCATCTCTCTGAAACAACAATAATTACAAGTTCAAGGCGTTTGCAGCAGATTTCGCTGTCACAGGAATAATCTACATAATTCAAGGAATAATTTGTGTAGTCTGGCATGTCTGGATGCATCTGACCCCCTTTTCTAGATAATGACAGCGTCATTAATGCCGCGCAGGAGGGGGTAGGTCGGCTGGAGTTATGTTTCTTGGGTGGCTGCGCAGGAGAATGCTTGGAAAAGGTATCCCGACTATTGTGCCATGCTCTTTTTATTGCACTTTTCATTGAGGATTGTGCAATCATTAACTTTGCCTTGAATGCTGTGCCATGGCTGACGTCACTGTCGTAATTTGGGCACACTGCTCAAGAAAAAACCTTTGGTGTAGAAACCTATCTTAAAACGGTCGTAATGCGCCTTGGGCCCAGCTTGGAACTTTTTGAATATTTTATTCATTTTTTAAACAACTGTCCAAGCTAGCCCAAAAAACAAGGCGCAGTCAGACTTTGCCCAAAGTTGGGCGTGATCCGACTTCGCCAGCGAAGTCAGACTTTGCCCAAAAATCTGGCGCAGTCTGAACTTCGCGCGAAGTTCGCATTGTGACTGTTCCTGCTTTCTTTTCTTTTTTCATACCGCGCCCAAGGGTTGAGCGTAGTTCGGCCCCTTGCAACCTTCGGAAGAGAGGCAGACACTTAGAACTTTATGCCTCTTTTGGACCGGACTATATGAGCTGCGCTTGAACAATGAAGCGCGTTCGGACTTCGCCCAAAATTTGGGCGAAGTTTGAACTTCGCGCAAAGTTTGCACTTCGCGCGGAGGTTGTGTGCAGTTCGTACTTTGCGTGCAAGCCGGCTGAAGTCGGACTTCGCACGCGAAGTCGGACTTCACTCAAAAATAAGCGCAGTCTGATCTCTTCGTGCCTTTGTAGTTTTTCCTTCTCCATACTTCACAATTTTGTTGGTGCGCAGCCCGACTTCGCTGCGAAGTCGGGCAGCGGCAAACACTTAGACATTTTTTTTTTTTCTTTTTTCTTCACTTAAGCAGCCTGAACTTTGCCCCTCCTGAAAGGCGACAATAGACTTCGCTGCGAAGTCTGTTTCCTCTCCCATGTCGCAATTAGGCTCAAAAAATAAAAAATTAAAAGCTAAAAACTAGAAACTGTACATGTTGGAAAACAAAAATGCATAAGGGAAATTTTTACAAAGAAGGGCCACTCGGGCACCTTCAGCAGCGGTAAATTTTTAAGTGGAACCCGTTAACAGGGATAGGTAGGAGCTGACCCTCCATATCCCGAAGTACATAGGCATTGAACTGGTTCACCCGGGCAACCTGATAAGGGCCCTCCTAGAGGGCATCAAACTTCCCGTGATTGCCCGACTTTGCCTTATATGAGTCCCACTTCAGCACCAGGTCCCCGATTTTAAAAACTCAGGCAGTGGTGCTTTTTGCAAACTAGCCTTGAGTGGCAGCAATATGATCAATGAAGGCTTGGTATGCTTTTTCTCTGTCTTCTTCCAACTGCAGGAGTTGGCACAGTCTGTCGTCCACCAGGTCTCCGCTACTCCTGTCTTTGTCCAACATCCATAGGGCAGGGATTTCAATGTGGGATGGCATGACAACCTCTTTGCCATAAACAATCGCATAGGGGGACGTTCTGATGGATTTCTTGAATGCAACTCTGTCCGCCCACAATGCTTGGTTTAGGAGTAAATGCCAAGTCTGCTTGTTTCTATCAATGGTCCTTCGGATGATTTTTAGGAGGTTCTTGTTAGTAGAATCGACAAGGCCATTCCCCTGCAGGTAGTAATTAGAAGACATCTTGTGATAGATGCCAAGTTTGCCAGTGTACTCTGTGAGTACAATGCCTACGAATCTCGGACCATTGTCTGTCACAATTGACTCTGGAACCCCGAAGCGGGTAATCAGGCTCTCAATGAACCTGATGACTGTTTCCTGGTCTGCATTCTTGGTCAGGATTGCCTCTGCCCACCGTGTGAAGTAATCGATGGCTATAAGAATAAACTTGTGTTCGATAAAGGAATTAGGCAAAATCACCCCAATGAAGTCTAGACCCCATTGCTGGAACGGAGTCTTGGCCTAAATCGGTTGAAGGGGCAGGGGTGCTTTTCTGTTTCTGCCAGCAAAACTCTGGCATCGATCACACTTGGAACAGACCACATGAGCATCTATAAATAGAGTGGGCCAATAGTACCCAGCTCTAATTATTTTTAAGGCCATTGGCCTTGAAGAATGATGACCCCCAGGCATCCCGAAATGAAAATCTCTGAGGACCCTAGGCTGGTCTAATTTTCTGACGCATCGCAACAGGATGTCGTCGATGTTTTTTAAGTAAATCCCCTTGGGGCGAAGAGTGTACTTAAGTGCACCTAGCCAAAATCTCCTTCGTTGTGAGGCATTCAGGTGATCTGGACATCTTTCGATGCAAAAATATCTCACCAGTTCATTTGTCCAATCACTCCCCTCCGATAAGGAGTTGGCTAGGTAGATGCGTGTCGCTGTGTCCTCCCACTTACAGGCGGAGATGCCGGCTACAGCGCTTCAGGCCAATTCCTGACATAAGACTCGGCCCCTAATAAGCTTGGTGGGCCGCACTTTGATGTCAAACTCTTGGATTTTTACAATCCATCCTGCTCTCTTATGACTCGGTTCTCCTTGTAAGATGAAGCTTCGAACGTTCGGGTGAATCACAAAGACAGTAGTTTTGCTCTGGGAGACAAAATGCTTGAACTTTCGAAGGGATTTCATAACAGCGTGAACTTGCCGCTCTATAAAGTTGTACTTTTCCTCATGCGGCTGAATCACTTGGCTCAGGAACGCTATGGGGTGCTCCTCACCATCGTCTCCCTTCTGAGTCAGGACTGTAGCGTAACTTTCGGGTTCTCCCACTACATACAAGATGAAGTCCTTGGAGTAGTCCAGGTTTATCAACATCAGAGCTTGCACAATTTGAGCCTTGATTTCCTCGAAGGCTTGCTCTCTCTCATCAGTCCATTCGTAATTTGTATCTTTTTTCAGCAGTTCGGCCATAGGTTTGATCACCTGTGCGAAGTCAGGAATGAACTTCCGCACGAAGTTAATCTGATCGAACAAGGACTGCAGCCCTTTTTTATCGATGGGGGTTGGCAAGTGAACGAGGGCTTCTACTCCGTCAGGGTCAATGGCGAGGCCTTCCTTGGAGATGACATGTCCCAGTAGCTTTCCTTCCTTTACCGCGAAGACAGACTTCTTCGGGTTTATAGAAATGCCAAATTCCTGACACCTCTCAAATATTTGTCGTAGGTGTGAAACATGATCTCCTCTTTGGTGAGAGAAACTAGTCATGTCATCAAGGTAGATAGCAATGATCTTATTGAGCAGCTCTCTGAAGGCCAGGTCCATGGCCCTTTGGAATGTGGCACCAACATTGGATAAGCCAAACGACATGCGCTGATAGGCAAATGTCCCCCATTTGGTGGTGAACATCGTTTTATGCTAGTCCTCATCTTTGACCCAAATCTGGTTGTAGCCAGAAAATTCATCTAAAAGTGAGAATCTCTGGGCTCTAGCAACGATGTGTAGAATCTGGTCGATTTGGGGAAGTGGATAGTGGTCCTTGAGGGAAGCCTGATTTAGGTTTCTGAAGTCGACACAGAGACGAATGTCACTATTCTTTTTCCTCACAGGCACCAAATTCGCAACCCAGGATGAATGTTTGATGGGGTAGATGATCTTGGCCTCCAACATCTTCAAGAGCTCAGCTTTCATCATGGCCTCAATCTTCGGATTCACGGCCCTCTGCTTCTATCAAAATGGCTTGGCACCATCCTCTAGCTCAATGGTATGTTGGATGACAGTTCTGTCATACCCCCTCAAATCCTCGTAGCACCAGGCCACGATGTCGAGGAACTCTTGGCACAGTGATCTGATCTGCTCAAGTTCCTCCGACATGCAGTCTGTTTTGACCTTGATAGTTTTACCAGGTTCAAGTTCCGAAGTCAGCATACTGCTTCGGGTCTACTTTGATCCTGTGAGATATTGCTCTGTCATTCTGATCAAAGAGACTCTCCAATGTAATCAGTCCTTTTGGGACATGATTATTCCTTAACTGTATCAACCCCTCATATTGCTCGTCATCAGGGTCTCTACCTTCGATTACACAAACTTCGTTAACCAGGAATGTGACGATCTCCTCGTCACAACTGAACACCTGCCAGTGGGTGTCCTTATCAGGCACATAAGGCCTATAAATACTGCAAATCAGCTTCGATTTTTGGACAATGTCATCAGCCGAATGTACCTGGCTCCAACAGACGCCAGAATGTCAGCGTGTTTGTTTTTCTCACACGATATCGCCTTGACATTCAACGAGTCGAATGACTCCATCAAGTCCCACACCTGGTTGCGGTACGCTCTAAGGTAGTATTGTTTGGAGGTGCACTTGTTCATAACTTGGTGACACACCAGCTCTGAATCTCCAAAGATTTGTAGGTGTTTGATTCCCAGCCTGTCTGCCTTTCACAAACCCAGCCACAGGGCTTCATATTCCATTGAGTTGTTAGTGTAGCTCCAGGCCAACCTGTAGGTATAGTCCTTCTGGATCCCGATCAGAGAAACCAGAAGCACCCTTGCACCGACGCCATTCTTGCATCATGCACCGTCAAAGAAAAGCTTCCACAGCTTCTCGGGTGCAGGTCCTACTTCCTTTACAGCTGACTTGTCAAGCCTCTCGGGCTGTATAATGGATTAACAGCCCTGCTCTGTCTCAATTACGGCATTGAGGTCCCGCAAAGAGAACTCGTATTCAAGTTGTAGCACTTCGAAGGCTTGCTCAATCAACTCTATTGTCACCAGCTCCTCCTTCGACAGCTGAACCATGCAATCCAACTCTCCTTCGGGTATCCTCTCTACTAGGAAGGTGGAAGGCTTCTCATTGAAAATTTTTAGTCTCCTTCTTTTGAAGGGCACTTCCATGTGTGAGTAGTCTAGAGACAGGTACCCACCCAACTTCGCAGTAAACTCTCGAGAGAGACACATACCAAAGTAGGGAGCCAGGTCAACAACCATGACCTCTTGGATGACACCTCCCACATTATTGACACCTCCCAAGGCTTTTTTCTTGTAAAAATAACCCAACTAACTTTATCCATTGAGCAACGAAGTCAAAATAAGTAAGAGATATGAGAACTAGCAAGGGGAGCATACTTGGGGGATTTTTAATAGAAAGAGAGGAAATGAACATGAATGAGTGCAAAGTAATTGAAACTTATTTTTGGAGTGTAGTAATGAAAGTGGATTACATGTTAATGGGTAATCTGAGGGGAGACGAGTAGGGGAAAGGATTGTAATGAGACACAAAATATGATAGGAGACAGAGTAAGACAAACTTGTGAAAGAAGGAAGAGTAATTATACTTAAATGTTAAGGGCCTATGAATTTTTTTTGATGATATTCATTGCCTCCCTTCGGTTTAGGGCATCACCTTTTTACCTTATTGATGTTTTCTAATTCAAAATTTCAAACAAAAATAATAAAAAAAGTGAAGTCTTCCCCCTTTAATTGAGGGGTGCTCCTGAAGCTTGGTCCTTATGTTCTTCTTTGTTTTGTGTGAAATAGTTGAGGTATTATCCATGAAAAAACACTTATCTTTGCATTTTTAGTTTGTAGTTCCCACAAATTGAAGAGAAAATTATGTTCGGTTGAGCTTGCTTGACAATATTATCGAGTGCTCAAAATTTGTAGGCTTGACAAGTTTACCAACCTCTTAGAGTTTTCCTCTTCTCCTCTTCCTCTTTTGTCCTTAGACTTTACTCTTTTGGCATAATTATGATGCCCTTTCAAAATAGTGAAACCCAATTGTCAAAAGAGTGTGGTTGTATTTGCTAGCCTACATCATGGGTTAAGAGGTGAACCCACAATTGTAATTTGGGTGTTAGTATTATCAATGGAGGAGCCCCTTTAGCTAACATCTATATGTTTATTGGACTACCATCAATTACAATGCCTGCTTTAGCTACCATTTAGAAGGCTAAGATTCATTATTCATCAATTCTAGTGGGGCAGCAAATCTTCATGGTGCAGGAATCTTCAAGCCTATTTACAATATTCTTTTAAGGCCCTCCCTTGTGAGCAACATTGTTGTATTAACTACAACAAATATATGAAAGCATAATGGAGCCTTTGGCTTTCTCATTTCTTTGCTTATCCTCACACAATAGTTTGACACTTATGAATGATCTATACTTGAATGGTTATGCAGTGCCAAGGGGAAGGAATCCTTATATATGCTCTTTCCTTAAGCAATATCAATTATTTTTTGAATCTATTCTCCTTTTCTTCAGCTCGTATCATGCTAGCTTATTTCTAAGGACCTTTTTAATGCAACTGAATCGACAATCAACTTGATTACCTATCTTGAAACTTTACCTCCTCATCTATAATTTGTTTGACATATTTCTAAAGGCTCTAATTCATGAGGATTTATTTAGTTGTCTACTTTAGCCAATAGTTTTATTACATTTAGTTGTAAGCAACTTTATTTACTTATCGCATATGTACAATTTTGGCATGCCTCTCCATGCCAATGGTGATAAACTTTAATTCTTCATCTAAATATTTAGTCGCATGACCATATAGTGTTAAATTTTTGCTTTTCTTGTTGATTGGTGTCTTGGAAGATGTGGTCTATTTTAGTGACAAGCTATCATCGAATTGGTTTTGAGTAGGAATGAGTTTCAAATCTTGTCTAACATATGGCATTGGAACTTAGTGTAGGTGATTTTCCTTGAGCATGAGAGTAACTCGCCATCTTTCCCATGTGCCTTGATCCCTGTGCAGATCTATATTCTATGTTTTATAAATTCTGAAGCTCATGAGAATTGTTACCTTAGGATGGACAGTGGAACACTCTTCAACTATAAACAATATTTATGTCAATTTTTTGGATGTGTTTGTTGGAACATGTGACCTGCCATACCTTGTAATTGCTTATAGATGGCCTTTGTATTTTGTCAATTCCTCATGTTTGATAAAATTACCACATCAAGATTAATCAGAGACAACTTGTTCCACATCAGCTTCTATCTGCCTTCTGGCCAATCTGCTATCTCCAACTCAAAATGTGCCAAAATATTTTTTCCATATCTACTTTTTGCTCTTCATCCTTTTTAATATGGTAAGGGTTCATCTTTTCACTATAGATTTAGACTATTTTTTACATGCAAAGGATGATCATGTGACTATGATCCTGTTCTAGGTGTCCCCAAAGTGCTCCACGAACTTACTTGACAAGCACACTCCAAATAGTAATAACAAGTCAATCACTACCACATCTTGAATAGTTTCAAGAGTGCATGCAATAAGATTGGGACTTCTTTCACTATCCCCATTATCCAGACTAGTGTTCCATTTACGTGTAGCATCCCAAAGTTAGCCTCAACATATTTCAATCCCATGGCATCGTAGACCGCTTAAGGTATGATTATGATAATAACTCTCGAATCCATTGTGATATTATGTAACACCCAACCTTCCACGCATAAGGACAAATAAAAGGGTGGAAACTTAGTCTTACCCATGTCAAGAGATGGTCACTTATGCATTATTTTTAAGCCTAGGAAGGTGATTTCACCAACTATCAAAATTTTGAGAGTTGCTTCTACCAAGTCAACCTTCCCAAAGATTAGCAAAGTCTTAATTTTTTCACTTCTTTCACAATGCTATTTTTGGCCTTGTTTGGTAGTTTTATTTCTTTTTTATCTAATTTCTTGAACTTTCCTTGATATTGCTCAACCACATCCTCCCTTTGTCTCCTATTTATGGAAGGGTAGCATAGTTTTTTATAAGTTTGCTTCCCTTGCTCATACACTTGTGGTACTTTTGGGTTGCCTTTTTTTGAAGATAACTCCAATTTTTACCCCTCCTACTACCTTCTCTATGAAAATAGTGCTGCTTTTGACTCTTCCTCTTCAGTTTGTTCCCTAGTTTATTTTGTGATCCTCATATTTTTGGTATTTTAAGTATAATATGGTAATAGGGTATGCCTAAATCCTGTGGATAGATTGACTGAAGTAGGTGTGGAGGATTCTTCAACTATAAAATATTATTCTGGATCCACCATTGAGGCTATATATCCTTATGATTTAGGAGCTACTATTGGCTAGAAATAAGGGTATCACCATTATAATGATTGTCAAATATTGAATACTTGTGCCTGACCATAACGATGAATACTCTTTGTTCTTGACTTTTGAAAATGATTGTATATTTTTCATCAATCTCACTAATCAACATAATTTGGTATTTTGACACAGAGGGATATTCCCTTTGAAGGTATACCTTGAATCCTACTTCAATATTCTATCACTTCAGAATATAAATGTCATTTATCATGTATTGGATCACAACTTTTAGTTCTTGTGACTCCTAGGATTCCAAGGTTGGTACGATGGGTACAGTTCTTATCGAAATAATAGGTGAAGAAATGATTTAAACAATGTATCCGACAAAGGGAAATGCAAGACCAAAAAAGGATCTTGTGGGTTTACCTGATATATTTAAGACATGCTCGACATAATAATTATGGGGTGCTTTCCATCTAAAATGGGCATATTTTTTGCTATAAAGGCCACCTGGAAAAATTATAGGAATATTTTTTCCTTAGAATACTCGATTTGAAGGCTTAAGTCCAAGGTGAAAGCATAAAGGCAATAGATATAGTCTTAGGCATGTGACAACCTTATCTCTTGAGGGATTCTTCTTTAATTTCTTCTGAATCGAATATTAAAATCAATGATGCTCTCCTAGGGATGCCTTTGTATAAATGAAAACTGGGTGAGCAACATGAAAGGGTCCCCTATGTCATCAAACTCTAATATGAGAGGTTCAACCAGGTCATCCCAAGTCTTAATGTTATGATATTCTAAAGAATGGTATAATATCACCATCCCATATTCATATTCAATATTATAAATAATGGCCAAAGTGATAACATCTTGGCAATGCTCATAAGCTATTTTTCACTACCATCATAAGAGGGCAAAATCTTCAATGTGGCCTAAGGGTTTTCATGGAGATCTAGTAGCTTAAGGGGTCTATTTACCACATAGTTTTGGAATATTTTCACACAAAGTTGTCAATCTCTTTGGTTCTTCAATAGCAGAGTTACCAAGTGAATAGATTTATTGATATTAGAGAGTAGAACTTCACCAAGGTTTTACTCCGTCAAGTGTTGACTCTCATTCTTAATTCTTTGTGAGATAAACCAAAGTGGTTTGGTCCCATCGAGCATGCCAAAAAATATTAGCTAGTACGATATTTTATTCTAACATCTCAGTATGCGCTTTGTGGATGGATGAATTGTATTCCATCAAGTGTGCCAAAAAATATTGGACAAAAATTTACCTAATATTCAAAATGCATCCTAGATATCATGCAAGATTGGATGACTAGGATTTCTCCTAAGTTCAACCTCTGGAGAAGGCTTGTTCCTTTAAACTAAAATAAAGGAAATGGATCAAGACTAAAGTTATAAATTCAAGGGTTAGAGTGGAGATAAGGTTTAAAGGAATGATTTGCATGATGACCAGGATATAGCTTAACATAATTAAAATATGTTATACAAACACTCTACATTCAAGCCAATATAAAGCCTAACAAACTAGTCATAGAAGAGAGTATCACATAATTCATTAAAATTTAGTTTATGAATATTAAACATTCCAAAACCCTAAGGATATAATCCAAATTGCAATAGAATTTTCTTAACAAAATAAATCAACCCTAAGGTTTTAAAAAAAATGCACTAACCTACATAATCAACATACAAAAACCTATAACATTAGCTTCAGTGGAGGCCAAACAACTTTTACTTCAATTGATTACAGAGTAAAAATATACAACATATTACAAGTAAATGCTAAAGAGTTGGACCTTATGCTAAGGAAATATAAACTATTTATAAGATTTTTACAATGTTTTTTATTAGCCTTGATCATTATAGTGAAATCCCTTTTTATGCCTAACGTGGATGGGCACAGTCTGAACAAAATGCTTGAAGAGTGTGGCTATGGATTTCTCATTTGGCTTAGCTCAAATATATCTTAATTCTAGTGTATATTTTCATATAGCTTAGCATATCTACATCTTCAAGTCATCAGGGCATCTCTAGTTGTTTTAGCTCTTTGCCACTATTCTTTTTTGTTGTGCTAGCTTGTCAAAGGTGCTAGCTCAGCCTGACTATTTTGATATGGATGATCAAGTGATATGTCTATGAACTTTTTCCACATCATCAGGGCTTGGAGGTGTTTTTAGGTTCTTTTGACTATTGTAGGAGATTTAGAGGCAAGGCCAAGATTTCCTTAATATTTTATAGACATCATCCTCTAAAAATCTCAACATCATCCTACTTTAGGCTTTACTTCTCCTTCACTTTGTTCTCTAGGATTCGTTTTCTCTTCGTTGCTTGTGAATCTCAAGATTACTTATTTTTGGCCTTCAATATCCTAAACCCTTCAAAGTTTTGTATGATGTCAATGCTTTAAAAATATCATGATTGCTCCATTTTGAGATTTATGTATTGGACTTTTGGTATCCTTTATTTTTTGAAAGTTTGAGTGACATCCGCAGTTTAAAAGTTCAGGATCGCTTGATCTCGAGATTTTGTCTTATTGGAGTTATTTTGGGCTTAGTCACTTTTCCATCCTACATTTGTGCTTGGATTTTGACTTAGAAATATTTAGCAAAAATTAGAACCTATCACTCCTTGCAAGGACTATTTATATGGGAAAAAAATTTGACCCATAATTATTTTAATATTTCTTGCATGTAATGATCTCCTAACTGAAAGTATCGATCTTCTAGTTTGTAACCCTAAGGTATATATTAAACATTCTCTTACCTCAATGAATGAATTGTTAATTTACCATCATTGGTATCAAAGTTGGTTCTTTTTTTCTTGAAGTATGAGGGGATAATTGCCTCTTTCACAATTCTCATACCCTCTAGATCAAGATGTAGGAAGGGACGACCATGACATTTGCCACATTTTTGGTTGATGATTGTAGAGTAGGTGGTTCAAACCAGAGGTTAATGAAATCATCTCCTTAAATTTGTTGATATAGAAAAGGAATAAGGGGTGTTCTTAATTCCCTTGTTCTTAATCTGATCCATTTGATGCTCACGTCGAGGCCATACTGATTCATACTTTGTGATCCCATAGCCTTACAACATTATTTTGTAGTTGGTAGTCATCTAAAATACAATATGATGCTTACTATGGGGGTAGTTTATCCACCACATCAATCATAGTTAAATGACCAATGTGAGTGCAAAAAAAACCCTTTCTAGGCTCAAACAATATCCTAGAAAATTGGGCATAGAGTCAAACAATAAGTAGAGATCCATTAATCATGGAGGCACATCAATGAGCTTTGAAAGGTGTAGATCCATGTTTATAGGCTGCAAAACATGTCAGGCATCAAGTCTAAGGAGTCTCATCTAGGAACCCATAGGGGATATCATAGTAGAAAAATCAACCTTATAATATCAATATCAAAGCCAATCAAAATATCAACATCAATCGAATAGTTAGGTGTGTGAGGTACATTTGATATCAAAATGGACCCATGAAAGACCTATGAAATTAGTGTCTCTCTTGAAGAGGAGATCCAGGTCGACAACAATCTTATTCTATGAGCAAGTGCAATCCAACGACCAACGATAATGAAGGAACCCTTTTGAGTCATATGGAGGTTGACATGAAGTAATTGTAGTGCCTTGGGATGTCGCTTATCAACTAATTTGTGCATTGTTGTGAAGGAGAGGATTGAAACTGCTTGGAAATTAACATTGATGTTTATCTAGAAACCACTATTGTGGTTCCAAATCATGAGCAAGCACAAAGCCACCCATAGCATGAACCTCAACTTTTCTTTTGAACTCAACATGCATAGATTAGATATCAATTCCAAGAAATTCAAAGCCCACAGGGTGACACCACCATATTACCTGTCACATCTAGTCTTTCTCATGGCCAACATCGAGCCTATGCAACAAAATATGTTGAGGTGATTTATGGAGCTGCTTGATCCCCATGATATAATTTATTGGTCTTTTATATATCCCATAGGATTTAAGCAATGGGTTCCATGGTAGACATAGTCAGTTAGCTAAGACACATATCAAATACACCCAATCAGCGCATGGATCAAATATGTCCAATCAACTTAGATGTGGACCCTAGTGACCAAGCAAATCGAAGGAGCCACAAACAAGTGGCATGCCACATGAGGATCCATTGAAGCGAAGAATGAGTGGAGCAGCCATGATGGGGGAGCCCAATGAGTGGTATTGTAATAGGGTAGACGACCAAGGTTTGTTTTAACATGGCGAGGCCTCCCATTCTTTTGAAAATAAAGAGAGGTACATTAGGCACCCTTTACAATTTTGTGGAACTTTTAAAATAAAAATTTTAACTATAGAACATTAAAATAGGGATGCACCTTATTATGTTTTCTTGCATGAAGCATAATTAGGAGTAATATGGAGTGCATGATTGATAGTACTCGACACTCCTAATTACCATGCAAGTGATGAGTTCACCCTAAGAGGGGAGAAATACCCATACTACATATTTGATAATAGAGTGAACCTTGTAAGCAATGACCTACTTTATTACACCTAGTGGTTGCAACGACTGGTTATCCATGCAATCTGGTAGAATGAAAAGGTTACCATAAGGACACTCATAGTTGAAGAAGCAAAGTTAGTTCAATCCCATTATTGCTAAGTGTACTTGATATACTTGGCTAACCCAAAGGCAAACCCAGAGGCAACAAACCTAGTGGTAGTAGACCTAGAGATAGACCTAATGGTAGACCCAATGGCAAACTTAGTTGTAGATCTAGAGGAGGCAAATCCAATGTTAGACACAATAGTAAATCCAATGGTAGACCTAGAGGTAAGCCCAAAGGTGTTTACTCGAGATAGATCTAAGAGCTAAGAGCTAGAGCCAAGAGCTAGGAGAAGAGCAAGAGCTAGAGCCAAGAGCTAGGATCCAGGGTAAGAGTTAGAGCTAGAGGCAAAACCAAAACCAAAGCCAAAAGCTAGAGCTAAAGCTTAGAACTCTAAATTATTTTAGTTCTTTCATATTTAGTTGATTAGGCCATCCATTTTAGATGGAGTATTATTTTAATATTTTTCTCATATAATGATCTCATAATTGGGAGTATTAATATTCCAATTTGGAACCCTAAGGCATGTATTAAATAGGCTTTTGCCTCAATGAATGAATTGTTAATTTTCCATTAAAATTATCAAAGGTCTATATGAATGAGACCCGACTTCCAATAAGGTTATCCTATCTAATCTTGCTTCAATCCACACTACTCATTTAAAAAGATTTAATAGCTTAGTATTAGATTGCATAGAGCATTTATTAAGAGGTCCTATGTTTGAGTCATAGTTTATCCAATGCTTCTTTAATATGATATCATAACTAGGATGGCTACTTGAGCATCCTTGAGACAATGTTAGATCTTGTATTAATCCCTACTAATTATTTGATCCAAAGAGGTCTATAGCTCAATGATAAAGTATATGGAGGGCTTGCTAGGAGGTCTTGGAGTTGTATAAGTTCTATTTTTTAAAGCTTCTTTAAAGCATCCATTATGGTAATCCTTCCTCAACAAAAGTTTACTTTATGCTTTTCATGGTTTGACCCTTCTTCCTTTTTATTTTCTTCTACCAATGGAATTGATAAGGTTCATTAATAGAAATATTAGACATTGTTGATGAGTCATGATTATTTTATTTAATGTACATATAAAAGAGTGGAAGGCCTTATATGTGCATTAAATGAAGGACAACCACTTTTGAATATGATTTATAGATGTAGCACTTTGAGATTTCAAATATATGGGATAGAAACAACAAATGATGGATTATTTCCTAGAAAATATGGAGTTGAAGATGTGGGAGTCCATAAATTATTAATTAAGTCATTTGCAAGTGTTGAGACAATTGAAGAAACTAGACTATTTACAATTGAAATATCATTTTTAAAAATTTATATTGACCTTATGGTGGTAGTAGTAGGGAACACAACTAAAAATGCAACTAATTTCTAGGATTAATACACTATTTTTGAACATATTAATTTGATATTCTTAGAACATTCTTCCTCTACACTTGATGCTCGTTTCTCAAATGATTTACCTCTTGTGGAGAGACTTACATCCTTATTTCTGCCATCATGTGAGAGGTGTTACACATAGTTGCCCCTGAATATAAATTTGATAGTCTTTGAAGCCTTTGTACTCCTGTATGCTCTAACATAATTATAATTTCCATTAATTTATCTATTCCAATTTCCTTTGGAGCATCAATTGCTTTTTAAAATCTAATTGTAGGAACCTCAAAAAAGTATCTCTATACATAACAACAAATGTTTATAAATGTGTGAGTAATTTTTGTCATTTGTGTTTGATGCTTCTAATAATAGACAGGAATAGAGGCATGTTGAAGATTCCAACTAGAATTCTTAACAAACAAAGTTCCTTTTGCATAAATGCAATCCAATCAATAAATATAATTGAATAACTTATGCTCCACATTTCTTATTTATCCTCCTTGGTGTCATTTGAGCTACAACATAGGAAACAAAAATTGATAGCAAGAAGTTTTCTAGAGGAAGGATTATAGAATATAAAAACTTAAATGAAGCTTCATCAAATGCATGGAGGGCTATAACTTTGAACTTATTCAAACTTATCAATCTGATGTTTTTTGGAATTAATGTGATTACTCAGTTTCTCTAAGTTTTGTTTATTAATTTAATGTTGATTTTTCTATAAAAAAATCAAAGTTGCTTTAAGTTTATTTCATTAAATTTAAATTTAATATTATGTTATAGTGAAATATCTCATATTAAGTGAATTTGATGGAATGAATATGATATTCATTTTGTACAATTAGCCAAAAGAAACACCTATATGTAAATGGAAATTTTCTTAAATATTAAACTTCACTTTGACTCAAGCTTCTTGACCTCTCAATTTTGGTCTTGCTAATGAGGGAAAAGCTATCTAACACATGGACTTCTATGTCTTGAGTCGGTCTACTAAATATTAAAGTTTTTTTACTAAAATATGAACATAAGATTAAAGCTTAAAATTAATATTTAGAGTTTTTGTTTCATTCAAAACACTCAATATGCACTTTTACAATATTTTTACTAAAATATTAAATTAAATTATATTGAAGAAGCATTGTGAAATGGAAGAAAATACTAATCCATTCATCAAAACTCTACTGGTATACATGTATGAACTCATTTTAGACAAAGACTGGTCTATTTCTAATCTCATACATGATATGATTGGAAAGGAAGTGTTCACATGACTATCAACCTTGGGAATTAAATCTTGAAGCATTTTGAATATGGAATCTTGTACATCGAGGATTGAAATAAAAAAAACAAAAATGATCTCTATTGAGGCATTATGTCACAAGGCCTTGATCTAGTTGAATAATTGTTAAAATAGAACAAATTTTTGGCTATTAAGAATCATAGAAAAATATATTAAAATGACAAGCCCTTTTATGATTATGCCTTAAGCCTCATAATTGTTTAATCAATGAAGATTTTGAATGTTGAGGATCATAAGAAAACTTTCAGATGGATTGCATTATGCTTGATATTATATAATTTAAATTAAACTTCAACAAAAAGTTGGTAAAAAAATAGCAAGAACTATTTGAGACATCTAAGGTATTACAAGTTGATCACATTATAGCATAATCACCACTTTCTATTCTCTCTCAAACCTTATGGTCTCAACTCTCAAATTCCCTCTTGATAAGGACACACTACTAAAAGATGAAGATAAATCTATGAGATAGTGTTCTTTATAGACTACTCAATACTTCCTTGCACTCATTCTCATTATAGATAACACTATTAATTTATCTTGACCCAAATTATTTTTAGGAAGGCACACACTACCCAATACCTCCCTACTGGTTGAGCTTCATTATCCTTGGATGCTAGGAGATGTATTAGTGAAAGCACTCTGCAATCCTTGAGGATCGTCTAACTTAGTCTTGGGTACTCCACAATGACAATTATCAAATTCTATACAAGCTCCTTCAAAATGATAAAGGATTGGACCATTTGATTTTTGGAGCTAACCCAAACTTTAAATGTCTAATAGAGCTACCTTGCCTCTATCCTCCCTAGTCTTTCAATCCTCTTCACCTTTGTTATTGAGGGCCCTCTTCCTTCACACAACTATTCATTACTACTTGCTTTAGATCATATGTACTAGGGTGTAAGCTTTTCAAGTTCACCCCCATTCATATTTGTTCTTCAATATTAAATTTGGTTCATTGATAGATCCTTTGCATCCTTTGTTAGTTTTCTTTCAACTAAGATCTTTCTTGCCCCTATATTATCTTTTTACTACTAGGGTATTTCTTGCCCTAATACATTTAATGGTGTTCTTTTTGAGTTTTATAGAGCTTTGGATTTTTTTGGGTTATTTTTAGACATCAATATAGTTTCAATTTCAATTTTTACATTGTAATTGTTGTTTTTGATCTCCATGATTTTTTTATAACCATAAACTAAATAAGACCACATCAAGAGAACAAGATTCCCATATTTATTTTCATTAAGGTATAAAACCATGACAATAACATCTTAAAAAAAACTGACCTAGAATTTGATGTGTTGTGTTACTCGACAAAATGCCTTCAAGTTTGATTAAGCACTATAATGAAAATAAATTATTGTTTCCACCTAAACTAGAAAATAAATCGACAACAATATTGAATAAAATATACTCACATTCATTTGAGCAAGACAAAATTAGTACAAAAAGTAGGAGACAAGTTGGAATTTTAATTAAAAGTGTAACACACTATAATATATTTTAAAATCTTAGTCAAAAATGCCTTAAGAGAGTTCAACAACATTCAAGCAAGACCCAAAAACATGTCTAGTCAATGGGCAATAACTTCTAAGCATTTTTCTATGTTCCATAGAGTTTGTAGGACAGGGACAATATGGGACAATAGGATACATCTCCAGGATGGTGGGGGTTTGACCTCAAGATCCAAGAAAACGATAAGAAAAATGTGGGAAAACTTATATAAATATATATAAAAGTATATTTAAACCCTAATTTGGATTCTTTAAGCATAAACTATCAATATGTAACATAACATAATGTACAACATAGGAATATAGGACAAGAATAATGTAAAAGCATAGAAAACAATGAACATCAAATATCCATCAAACATCCATCATTCATGTAACAATAAAATTTGAAAACATAGACAGTTAGGATTCTAAATTAAATTATAGTTCAATTTCCAAGTACATGTAAAAATGAAAGTGAAACCAAGGTCTTCGAGTTTTTGTAGGGGCATGTAAAAAATGAACTTGTTTAGTATTTGATTGAACGAAAATCTTGATGAATTATCTCCTTTGATTATGAAAATTGAAATGCCTTGTGTACACTCCATTATTGGTTTTTGGAGTAAACTTTTGTAGGGGCGTGGAAAAAGTGAACTTGTTTGGTGTTTGAATGAATTAAAGTCTTGATGAACTATCTCATTTGATTATGGAAATTGAAATGGCCATGTCCACTCTCTTATTGGTATTTGGTGTAACAACCCACTAGCTCGACCTAAGGGAGAGATTTTTTTCCAGGAGTAACTCTTACAAAGAAGTTCCAATAATTTTTTTTTTCAGTATTATAAGGCATAACCATATTTTGAGTTCAATGCCATTATATACGACACTCAAGTGGACAAGAGTGGCCAACTTCCTGTATTTATAGGGTTCACATTTATAAACCTCATCGTTTAAAAATGACACCATCAATGGTCCCCCACCTTTCCTATACCCTCACCAACATAGGACAACTTGACCACAATGTAGGGATTATCCTTTAAGGCCCATAGCACTTAAAGGAAGACATATTTTCCCTAACCCTATGTAAGTCCGTCTATGTAGTATTATTTTGGTGTGATGTCTTAGTGCTTAGTTACCACACCTCTATAGACTAACTAAGGCCATTACCACTCACTTGGTAATGAGCATGGTCACCCTTGCCTCACCATTTAAGGTATCATCACTATACTATCTAGTGAATTATTCCTAGACCTCACTGCTAGGAATACGTCCAAGCCTCACCGCTCAAGACTACCCAAAAAACCTCTTCATTTTGGGAACACCCGAACCTCATCGATCATGGTGTAACATTCACTAGTACCTGGTTATTGCCTCTCTGTAAATCTTACCAGGATTGAGAACATCTTGACTTAAGGGTTTCCTATTAAGGTTCTAGGTCCATGCCCATAATCCCAACCCAAGAGTCTAATATTTAAAAGAACAATCATCTCTCCAAAAAGGAATAAGTAATATATTAATATTTTAATTAATTTTAAGAAAGCACAATGCTAAAACAAGAAATATAAATATTTTCAAAATATAATACTAGCTTTAGCATTTTTTTATTTTACCAACGAAAGAATGAGACGTCCACTAAAGGATATTAAAATGAATAATTAAAATTATAACACACTCCTTTCATTCACACATAATGAAAACATTTCAAACATTGATTATATATATATATATATAACTAAGATTATCATTTAAACTTCCATCCTTAGACTAAGTCTCAAATATAATCATATTAATTTTATAGACATTTGATTTTTCTTCATTATAGAAACGCTTATAGAGATCCTCATCCAAAGAATGTTACATTTTCAATATTTTCAATACAAGAATATATTTTCGTCTTTCCTTCAATATCTTTATCTTGTTGGTCCTTCTTTCCCAACGTACAATGAAGGTAAAATTAGGGATCAAGACAACTCTTTGAAAATGTATATGCAACCCTAGCATGCAAGCATCATACCACCATGCAAAACTTACAAAATGCATAATAATTCAATTATGTTGAGAGAATCCCATACTTCTCCCAACACATGGAATCCTTTAGGTACTCAAGCCTTATCCATATTTATGACCATCTATTCTTAATTATTTCCACATAAAACCATAAATACTACCTCACAATAATATTTAATCCAAAAACTAAAGACAAATTTTTTCTTTCTTTTAAATCTATCAAATACTAATTCTCTTTTTTTCTTTTTATAAAAAAATATAGGATACATTCAATAGCTACACAATCCTTATACATTTTTCCTTAATACCCAAACATTTGTTTTCTTTGGAAAATAAATTAAATAACAAATCATTAACTATTTATAATTCCAATACCAAAATATTTACACTATGCCACTAATTACTTGGCTATTAAGATTAATATTGAAAAGCAACCAATGTACCAATAAAAAAAGTTACTTAAACATTTTGACGATAATCTTATTTAGGTATCCATTTAAAATTTAAAGTTCTCTAATATATTTTCTTAACTAACCAAGAATAGAAAGATGACCATTTCAACAAGCATTTTATCAAAATAATAAAATTATACGTTCCTTCTAACGTTTGTTGGTTGAAGACTATTGGTTTCAATATTATTTATCCATTTAAAGGTAGCAAAGCAACTTCCACTAAACAACAATATGACATCATTTTACAAGCAGAAAGGAGCGCAATCCATAACGAAAAGGGATCTTAGAGTTTCTTTTTCTCAAGGTTAAAACGCAACAGTAGAGGCTTAATCTTACTCCCTAATGCCACAAAAGCAAACCAATTACGTACCTATAAAAAGGTAACCTCTCAAGCGACGCTAAAGACAACAAGGAGGATTGTTGGTAATATTGTCATGCTACAACAACCAAAGGCCATGAGATAATGGGTGAACTCAACCACACTGACCCAATAGCAACATGGTGACGATTATTGCATGAAGCAAACCAATTACATACCTATAAAAAGGTAACCTCTTAGGTGATGCTAAAGACAAGAAGGAGGATTGTTGGCAATACTGTCATGTTGTGAAGATCGTAGGCCATGAGATAACAAGTGAACTCAACCACATTGACCTAATAGCAACTGGGTGATGATAATATAGTTATGTTGTTTTGAAGACAATAGAATACTAAATAAACACAATCTCAATACGTTATACCAGGTAGCTTGGGGACATCAGAATGCACCATGATTAAATAGAAAAAATGGGGTTTAGCTTCAAAATAAAAACCATTGGATCATTATGGATTCCAACACTCTATACACTGCAAAAATATTACATTCCTTAAGTGACGGAGTCCTTTGAAAACTTAGGGAGCACTTTGACTGCTTCCTACTTAACTTGGACTTCCACGTAAATAAAAAATTCACTCACGCTCTATTATGGAGACGCTATGGTGTGGAAACAATGCTCAGAGGCAACAATCACTTCAAGCAAGAATGATGGTTCTTACTTTTCTTTCCTACGTAAACAACAATACATTTATGCAGCTACCTTATTATATAGGGAGTATAAAACATATGCATAAGTGCTCAATCATTTTTTTAATGAATCCTAGCTAGCAAGCTTCAGGATTACCTTTTGTTTTTCTAGCAAAGATCCCAAGGACGTCTAGTTTCTTCCTGTCTTCGTCCCACTTTCAGCTCATTGTTCTCTTCTTTCCCGCTTATTATTCTCCTCTCCTTTCCTCTATTGCTTATTTTTTTATTTTCTTGCCCGTTCAAATAATAGTTTCTTTTTTCAAGATTCGTGTTGCATGGAATTTCCAACCAATTTCATTTACTCCAAATAATATATGCACTTAATCATTTTAAATAAAAGGACCCCCCTTTTTGCAAGGTTTAGAAGTGCTTATATTAATTTTACCATCACTCATAAGCCTAGCATTCACAAATAAATCATTATTGATTCAATTTTAATATTTCTCTAATGCTAGTGTGAAAACATAACATTAAGAAAACATAATAATTAAATTAATTACTCACCTAATTAATTTAATTAATATCTAATGTTAATATTAACCATTAGCATCGATATTAAGTATTTTTAGGTATTAATAATACCTCTATAATTATTAATACCCACTTGATGAAATCATTTGCCAAACACATTCCATGCATCAAACACATGCATACCAATGATAAATGTTCATCAAACAAATGCATTGTAATACCTTTTTCCTTAAGTAAGAGGCTTTACGATAAATGTAACATTATCACCCACCTACTAAGAATGGCTCTTTTGTTTAAGCAAACTCTTTGTCAGTGATGCAACTTTAACCAAACATACATATATGTAATGCATCTATATGAGGGTACTCTTTTACCCTTGAGTTGTCAATGAGAATGTCATCTATTATTTCTCTTTTTCTCTCAACTCTAGTGGTTGTTCCATACCAATCCACTCGTGAGAGTACTTGGTTATGCAACCACAAATTTCATCAACAATACCATATTCCAAAATAAGTTTACTCAAAGCATAAAGTGCTATTGTCCACACATCTTAATAACATAAAAGGAGATTAAGCATTTGATATCCACACATCAATACATAATTAAGTATCAATAATAAATATTGGCAAGGAGGGTCGTTACATTTGGAGTAAAGTTTTGTTGGACTTTACATGGAGTCAATGTGAAAGCATGTTAATATGTCTCTAAAAGTTGCTCCTAGCAACTATAGGTATCCTACGCTTAATGAGGCAATATAGATGAAGTGTATTAAGTAATTTATGGGATTGTAACCAAACAGAAAGTATGAAATTAGTTACTTTATTTTAAAAACAACGAATGAAGATAAAATATACTCACAAAAGCATTCAGTTGAGCAAGGCAAAATAGTAGCAATAGTAGGAGACAAGTTGGAATTTTAATTGTAAGTATAGCACACTGTAATGTATTTTTTTTATCATAGCTAATAATGCCCTAAGAGAGTTCAACAACATTCAAGTAAGACCCAAAAGCATGTCTAGTCAATGGGTAGTAACTTCTAAGCGTTTGTCTATGTTCCATGGAGTTTGCAGTACAAGGACATGCCTCCAAGATGATGGAGGTTTGGCCTCAAGATCAAGGATGACGACAAAACGACTAGGGGACAACTTATATAAATATATTTAAGCCCCAAATTGGATTTTTAAGCATAAATTATCAAATATACAACATAATATAATGTAAAAACATAGAAATGTAAGACTTAGGAATAATATAAAAGCATAGAAAATAATGAGCATCAAATATTCATCATGCATCCATCTTTCATGTAACAATAAAACTTGAAAACATAGGAAATTAGGATTCTAATTCAATTATAGTTCAAGTTCCAAGTACATTTAAAAATAAAAGTGAAACCAAGGGCTCAAAGTTTTTGTAGGGGCATGTAAAAAATGAACTTGTTTCCTATTTGATTGAATGAAAGTATTGATGAATTGTTTCCTTTGATTATGAAAATAGAAATGCTTGTGTGCACTCTATTATTGGTATTTAGAGTAAAGTTTTGTAGGGGAATGTAAAAATTGAAATTGTTGTAGGAAGAAGTCTATTTCATTTAGCAACATGCGTGAATAAAATACATTATGCCTAACTAAGATTAGCCAGTAACAAATTGACTAAACTTAGACATAATCAAATCTAAATGCTAACTTAAGTTCTAAAAATTTATTATTCTAACTAATCAACACACATGTTGGCTTCTAGAATGCCAACTCATAAGCCACAAACTTAATTTTCTAGAATATAATTAACCTAAATAATGTAATAATTAAATTATCCTAACATCACCCATGTGTTGTAGGTGAGTTGGAGAGGAGAGGGCAATCCTCCAAGGGAGGTCCCAGGTTCAAATCTCCACCCTACCAAAAAGCTGAATTGGGTATCCAAAATCCAATTGATAATGTTGGTGTGGGCAGGGTCGGGTGCAACTCCCGGGTGACTTTGACGGTGTAGAACCCCCTGTTCGTGGTCTCTTAGACCAAGGCGGCTCCATAAGGGGTTTTTCGCTTAAAAAAAAAAATTATCCTAACATCCCCCCCTATTACATTATTTGAAATACATAGAGTTGCGAAACAACTCAAATATGACACATACAAGTGCCTTTGTGAAAATATCTGTAACTTGTTTGTTGGTGGGAATGTATGGAGATGGATCTTGTGTTCCTAAACTTCATCTCTTATGAAGTGACATTGAGCTTCAATGTGCTTTGTTCATTCATGGAACACTGGATTCTTGAGTAGTTTCAAAACACCTTGGTTATCCTATTTCAAGTGTATTGGAAGATTCTTCCAAAGACACATACTTGAAATAATGTGATGTAGTCATATCGCTTCGCACACAACTCCTCATGCGACGCAATATTCTGCCTCTGTGGATGAAAATGAAATTGCTTGCTGCTTCTTGTTGTACCATGAGACAGGTCGAGATCCTAGATGCAATATGTATCCAAATGTTGATTTTTTGTCATCTAGAGATCTAGCATAATCTGAGTCAATGTATCCTTGCAAGAACTTACTATTCTTCTTGTATTCCAAAACCATATTCTACTATGCCACGGACATAGTGCAAAACTTGTTTCATTGCTTTCCAATGACTGATCCTTGGCACCTGCATGAACCCCGAAAGATAGTTCACAGCAAAGCTGATACTTGACTTGTTGTTTATCAGATATATGAGACTCCCAATCAGTTGTCAATAGAGTCCAAAAACTTGAGGTGATTTATCATATCTTGACAACTTTAACCCTAGTTCCATTGGAGTTTCTTTGGGTTTACATTTTGTCATTCGATATTTTTCTATTAGTGCCTTGGCATATTTTGACTGTGTGATCCTGATGTGATTCTTCTTTTACAAAACTTCCAAACCAAGACAATAATTTAGAAGTCCAAGATCTATCATTTCAAATCAGTCTTCACAGCGTCCACCATCTCATCTGAACTGCCAGTGATGATCAGATCATCAACATACAATACAAGTATCACTATTTCAGAACCAACCTTCATAAAATAAAGATTTGCATATGAGGGATTCCTTTTAAATCCATGTTGCAAAAGGTTATTATCAATCTTGATGTACCAAGCTCTCAAAGCCTGTTTCAATCTATACAAAGATTTTATCAATTTGCAGACTTTTTGCTCTTGCCCTTCAACAACAAAACCTTCAGGTTGAACCATGTACACCTCTTCTTTGAGATCACCATTCAATAAGGCACTCTTCACATCCATCTGATGTAGCTTCCATCCGAACTGAGCTACAATTGCACAAAGAACACAAATGATTGGCATATTTGTTATTGGTGCAAATGTTTCTTCATAATCGATGCCTTCCTTCTAAACATAGCCCTTTGCAACAAGTCAAGCTTTATGCTTATCAATTGTTCCATATGCCTTATATTTGATTTTGAATACCCACTTGCAACTTATGGGTTTCTTTCCAGCAGGCAGATTGACTAGCCCCCATGTATTGTTTTTCATAAGAGACTTATGTTCAACTTCCATAGCTTCCTTCTATTGAGGCAAGCTAAGTGCATCATTCACTGAAGTAGGTTATTCATCACTGAAGACATCAAACCCCTATCTCCTCCTTGGCATGACATACTTTTAGTACACGGTCGAGTGGAATTAAGGTCAAGAGGTGCATCAAGTTTTGCATCTCTCATTATGCTTGTGTACCATTTTGGAATTTTCCTTTGTTGTAGGTGAGCAACTGCTTTAGGATCATCAACAAGGGCATGAATGTCATTTTGCACTTAATCAAATTCCAATTGTACAATAGATGTGTCTTTGCTAGACTCTTCGAAATCTATTGTATTCAACTTGGGAGCATTTTCTTCATTGAATATCACATCTCGACTAATATGAATTTTCTTGGTAATAGGGTCAACCAATCGATACCCTTTTGATTCTTCATCATAACCAAGAAATATACACTACAAGGACTTCTCATCTAGCTTACTCCTTTTCTTCTTAGGAATGTGCATGTAGGCTTTGCTACCAAATATCCTTAGATGAGAAATTGATGGTTGTCTTCCACTCTAGGCTTCTTCAGGTGTCACTCCTTGAAGAGCTTTTGTTGGTGCCCTATTTAGGAGATACACAACAGTAGTGATAGCTTCAACCCAATAATGTTTCCCAAGATGAGATCTAGTGAGCATACATCGAACCATCTCCATGATGGAACGATTCCTCCTTTTAGAAACTCCATTTTGTTGAGTATAAGTTATTGTAAGTTGTCTTTTTATCCCATGTTGTGTAAGAAACCTTGAGAATTCATTGGAGAAAAATTCCCCCCTCAATCGGAGCGGAGGCTCTTGACTGAACATCCCGATTCTCTCTCAACACATTTTTGAAACTGCTGAAAATATAGGAAGGCATCAAACTTCAGTTGTAAGAAGAAGACCCACATTTTTTTAGAGTAATCATCAACAAACAACTGAAAATATTTCTTTCCACCAAAACTATTTGGCATGGGTCCGCACAGATCGGTGTGTATTAGCTCCAACAATGCTTTAGCCCTAGAAGAACTCAATTCAAAAGGTACTCGATGTTACTTCCCTGCTAAGCAATTCGAGCAAACTAGCAATGTTGGTGAGAGATTGAGCAAGTCAAACACCATTTCATGTTTACTTGTTTGGAGTATCCTGAACTGAGATTCCCATATCGTTTGTGCCATAAGGAGGTTGCTTTTTTTGTTGTGGCAGCCAAGGCAACATGAGGTGAATTGAGGGCATCTAAAGCAAACAAACCATGCTTGTATGAAGTTGTTGCAATATGTTTACCATTTTTTGTAATGAAGCAATGCTTCTTTCCATCAACAACTTTGAAATCAACCACCATATTTTTATCCAAGATTTGTGAAACTAACAACAAATTAGTGGCCAATCCTAGTACATAAAGTACCTTTTCAATTTGGCATTTGTCCATTTGGAAGAGCAACCGAAACATCACCTACCCCTTGGACTTGATAGGTTTTATCATTTGCAATTGTGACAGGTTTGCCTTCTTTGGCTTCAAAAGTATCAAACCATGCCTTATCTCCTGCATGTGTTTGCTGGTACCTGAATTTATGTACCAGACATTATCTTTTTGTTTGGAATCAGTCCAAGTCATGAGCACTTTATGTGCTTGAGAGTTTGAATTTGATTCTTCAATAACATGCCCTTTTTGTTGCCTATATTTAGGATGTGGTTTGTATTGTCCTTTCTTCTTTGGTGGTTGACGGTTCTTATCACCTTTGTTGGAAGAGTTGTACCAACATTGTTTTGTATCATGACTTTCTTTCTCACAAATGTGGCAGTACCTCTTTTGCTTTTGAGGTGTCTTTTGTGAGGAGGTTGAGGTGATAGAACCCTTGGATGAAGAACCCTTATGAAAAGAACCTTGTTTCTTATATCCATATTTCTTGGAAATGAGTGCATTGTTGGACAATTGGTCTCTTAGGTTGTTGGTGGCTTCTTCTTGTTGCAACAAATTAACCAACTCCTCAAAAGAGACTTGTCTATTGGACACTTGGATGGAAGTGACCAACACTCCAAAAGAATCTCGTAAAGCTCTCAGAATGATGGAATTTAAGAGCTTATCGCCCATTTTTTCTCCCATTGCATGCATTTTTGCTCTCAAATCAGCAACTCTCCAAAGAAAGACCTGTATACTTTCTTCATTCTTCATGCTTAGAGTGTGAAGTTGGGATTGAAGGTTAAGAATTGTTGCTTGATTCTTTCCTTCATAAATGGTGGTCAATTTATCCCATGCATCTTTGGCACTTTTTGCTTCACAAATATGTGGTTGAATCTCATCAACAATGGCAAGAACTATGATCATAAGGGCTTTGGCATTTGCATCATCATATGTTTCTCTTGCATCATCTCCAACTTTTGGGCATGTGACTCTGCTAGTCACGATGTCTCATAGCTTTTCAACCTGCAATAAGATTCGCATATTTGTCTTCCATGATGCAAAATTCGAACCTCTTAAAATCTAAAAGATAAACCTTTGGAATGGACATTGTGAGGGTTCCTTATATCTCCAAATGGTCCCCCTTTCTATATACCGCGAAACCTTTATACCGAACTTTTCGATATACTTGCACTTCCTATAATACCCATCAATACATGGAAGAAGCTAGTGCTCTCTATATACGCGGTAGTATGTGAGAGAGACCTTAAGGTACTGAAAGCAAAACGGTAAGTGGTACATAGGCAATACTGAAAGGGAATCACTTTGTTTTTTACACCTACTTAAAAAGATATCCGCATGTGTGAAGCGTAACTTCCCCTAAACACTTTGGACAAACCTCCTATCAAGATTTACATCACAATAACGATTAGGGTAATATAGTGAAAAAAATAGGTTTTTCTTATTTCTCCCCGACGATTTATAGGGATAGATCGTAGACATCGTTGTTGCAGCAATGTTAGATACTAAAAGCAGTAGCCCAATCACGACAACATTACCTGTAAGTACATAATTATCGAACACTGCCTTATGCAAGATGCATAAAAATAGAGTAAAAATTTGAGATCTTCTTGTTGCCACAAATTTATGTGTAAGATATCGGTTTCCACCAAGGGAGATAGGGTAGGGTAATCCTCCAAGGGAGATCCCTGGTTTGAATCTCCATCCTACCAAACGCACATTGGGTATCCAAAATCCAATTGATAATGTTGGTGCAATCAAGGCCGGGCATGACTCTCGGGTGATTTTGATGGTGTAGAATCCCTTGGTCGTGGTTTCTCAGACCAAAGCGGCCCCGCAAAGAATTTTTTTCTAAATTATATATATATATATATATATATATATATATATATATATATATATATATATATGTTTCCACCGAAAATGCACCTTGATACAATGTCAATTTTGCAAATAGTTTGATGTGAATAATTGCAAAATTAATTGATTAAATTTAAAAATATATATATTTATCTAATTAAATAAACTAATAATCAAATAATTAATTGATTTAACTAATTAATCAAAAACATTATTTAATTAATTAATTAAAAATATTTACTTAACTAACTAATTTAAATAATTAAAAAATATATTAAAAATACTAGTTTTTTTAATTGTTTTTGTTTGTTACATAGGAGAGTTTGGTAACAGCCACTATTGTTGACCCCGCGCTGACATGGGGACCGCCTCACTCGGAATTCATACCGTCATCGCGCGCACTCAAGGATTTAGAACAGACTACTAGCTTTGCAAACTGGCACCATCAAAGTTTCAACCCAGGTCTCTTCTCAGCAAGTGCCCATCCAAGCTAACACTATTTTTTTTTTTTAATTGTTGCTCATGGGATTTGAGGGTCGAGCACCATTGCCACGGCATCTTCGGCTGTGCTTCAGGGAGACTCACCACTTCACACTGTCGCCCGAGCTTTGCTAAGCAGTATTTCACTGTCGGGTGTTGCTGCACCGAAGCCTGGTCTTATGTTGTATCTCCAACATCGAATTACAGCAGACACCGTCCACTGCGATTGGAGCCAACTGTCTCTGCACGCCATGAGTTTTTTTTTTTTTTCTTTGGGTGTGATGAAAACTTCACCACGGTATCCTTCCTCTGCGCAAATTCCTGGTTGTGGCCACGGGCTGTGTGGACATCGGACTCCTTCACGGTGAAAAATGCCTCTCTTTTTTTAATTTATTTTTTAGTTTGGCCTTCCGAATTCGGGATCTTCGTGGAGCAGCTGTCACTATTATGACGTTCAGTTACTTCAGGGGCCTGATTTCCTCCCTTCCTCACTGGTCAATCAGATCTAAATGCTAACTTAAATTCTAACAATATATTATTCTTACTAATCAATAGGCACGTTGGCTTCTAGAATGCCAACTTTTAAGCCACTAACTTAATTTTCTAGAATATAAGTAACCTAAATAACGTAATAACTTGTTTGGTATTTAAAAGAATTAAAGTTTTGCTGAACTATCTCCTTTGATTATGGAAACTGAAATGGCTGTATGCACTCTATTATTGGTATTTGGAGTAAAGTTTTGTTAGACTTTACGTGGATTCAATATGAAAGTGTGTTAAGCTGCCTCTAAAAGTTGTTCCTAGCAAATATAGGTGTCCTACGCTTATTGAGGCAATAGAGATGAAGTATATTAAGTAATTTATGGGATTGTAAACCAAGGGCATGTGTGAAATAAGTTACTCTACTTGCAGACACCAAATGACATGTTTAGACCTGTTGCACACTTGATAATCATGTTATGCACATTGTAGGAATGTTCTGTGATATTGCAGGCCTGCTAAAAGTGTTTGGGCTTCATTGAAAGGCCCGTTAAATGCATTCAATTCCTTTTTGCATACCTATATATGCATTTATATCTTTTGGAAGATTTATTATACATGCGTTAAACTTGTTTGACAAGCCCATTACATGCAATTGATGTCTCTTGTAAGACCTGTACATGCATTTAAGACTCCTTAGGCTGGATTTTATTAACATTATTATGTTGAATTTCTCACTGGATCTAACCAAGGGAAGCTGGATCTGTTCTTCATTTTTAAAAATGAAAATAAAAAAAATCCCTTGATGGAGGGGATGCTGTCCAGGACGCCCAGTCATCCCAAGGACAGCTATGGGATGTTACGAGTGCATCGGGGCATCCCTGACACACCCAAACGTCCCCAGGACACTGTCATTGAATGTTTGCCCCCGAGTCCCCAAAAATGGGGTTGTATCGGGGACATTTCATCCCCTTCCACATATCCTCTAAATACAGAGGATAGCATGGGACCCTGACCGGGACGCATCCTTGTGTAAAATAGGCATTCATTGGAAGCAAAGAGGATTAAAGTTTAGTATGAAGGCTTGCACTTGCAACAGAACATTCACCCGGAAACCCTGCTCTGTAACATTCTTCAAAGTTGCAAGTCATGGATTTCATTCTTTTAAATTACAAAAACAACAGATGCTTGTTTTCAAATTTCAAAAGAAAAACAAGATTGTTTAACCTTTCACTACTGAATGGTTCTATTAAAAAAAGTCCCTTCAAAATAAAATCTAATTTGGAACTTGGAATATAATCACTGCTCTCCTCATGCTGATTTCATCTGCTGTGGTCTAGTTTCCCAAGAAATAATGGAATGCATAAATTCTTCAATTTTTGGAGGAAAATGAAACCTTCTTATATTTAATAACACATTCAGGTATTCTAAGTTTTAGTTGGCGTGTGTATTGAAACTTGATTTACAGTCACAACTCTTCCTTCGAGAAGTACACAGAATCATAATAAATAGACTGTTAAGAAAAATATTTAACACATTTTAGAAGCATTACTCCGAAAGAAAGCAAGAATAGTTTGATTTACATAATCAATGACCATTATTCATTGAATATATACGTGTTATACATACATGAGTACATATTTATTCAAGTGAACTAGTCAACAACATGTGTCACTGTGAGCACATAGAGTCACAATTTTTTTCCTCTTATGGTTTACAAAAAAAAATAATTTTACTTGATGATCTCCATATCCAACATAAATACATGTCAGTACGAAGTTTGGTCACCAAAAGGAGGAAACTAAGGAATTAATCTTATTAGGAAAATAATGGGTGAATGTTTCATGCTTTTGGACGTACAGAGATGCCCCTAAGGTCATGTGCTATTTTTTCAATGAGATCTAACTGAAATATCTCTGAAAATTCTTGAAGTAATGACTTTAGAGTCAAATTTAGTAGTGTAGAAGCATCTAACATTTGTTTACAATCTTTGAGCCTTAGAATTGTCACATCTTGCATTGAAGTTGAGTTATCCAAAATTTGAAATAAACTACCAACTGGGCGATCACTTATGCCACACGGAACGATTTTGGTAAAGGGTGTGAGGTCAGTGGTAATATTAATTGCAAGGCCATGATATGTTATCCATCGAGAAGCATGAATGCCAATCGCTGCCACTTTCTGATTTCCTGCTTCAAAGGAAAGGATACATAAGAAATTATGTTGATGATTTCCTTTTGCACTACGTTAAGACAACATCAGAAAAGAGATAAGACACATACCAACCCAAACACCAGTAAGCCCATCAATATGAGATCCTTTTAGAGCAAATGCAGACCACAGAGCTCGAATGATCACCTCTTCAAGTGCTCTGAGGTACCAGTGAAGATCCATTTTGTGATGATGCAAATTCATAATTGGGTACAGCACAAGCTGCAACTTCAATGCATCAGAGCCAAAAATAATCCACAGGTTTGATTTCATCTATTTAACTATGAAGCTCCATTTCTACCTATTGTGCTCATCTCATGTAAAGGAACTGTTACAAAAATAAGCTTATGCTTGAATTTAATATTACCTGACCAGGGCCATGATATGTTACTTCACCACCACGTTCAGTTCGATATATGTCAATCGGAGACTGTTGCAAGTCAAAGTGTAAAAACTTCTCTGAGCTCGCAGTGCCCAAAGTGTAGACTGGAGGATGCTGAAGAACCATGAGAGAATCAGATGGATCTTCACCTGCTTCTAGCAAGGATTGCTTAGCTTCCACCATGTGTTTTTGCCAGTTCCAAGCATCTTTATAGGGAATTAGTTCATTTGAGAGATTATAGTAGTCACATCTGTATAGAATAGAATCCTCGGTTTGATATACACAAAAAGCACATTTAATGTTACCACGAAAAGGTAAAAGAACTAATGATGCCAATATTAAACTACTTAACATCTTCACCACTAGATCTAATTCAAATATATGACACATGATCTTAGAATAACTTTACTGTGATATACTTCAGGTAAACTTCAAATCATATGAGTTTCATTCATTCATATTCACATTGAGAATGCAAACTGGAAAGTGCTAAAAGGAATCAACTACAGATTATATATACAAACCTCCCTAAAAATAATTTTCTTTCCTCTGTAATTTTCTATCAGCATGTAGGAATCCACCTAGAGATGACTAATCTCCTTCCATGGTAGGTAATAACATTTTTTATGATTTTTTAATATTTTGTCCATCTATCTTGGTGCAGCACTTCATTCAAGATTGACAGTAACCAAGTCTTTACTCAAGCATACCAGCATGTCTTTTGTCTCCAAAAGAAAGAAATAATATCTGCGCTGAAGCATGGTTGTAAGATCCCCATTTTGCGCTAGAAATCTTAAATCATTGTAAATATACTATAGATCTGGCAACTTTAAATGGATGGTTTGGTAAAGCTTTCAAACTATATTTGGCCAGCATTGCATTAATATGTATCTATTTCAAGAGAGTAAATGGAAGATAATTTTAGCATTGCAAAGAGTATAAAGGGTCAAGGGTTTGGGAGCTTCATGAACTAAAATTTTGTTTTTTTTCAGCTGTGTTAGGCCTTGCAAAATGGATTATACTATGTACAGTGGAACCATGCTTGTTACTATTGCAACTATACATCCTAAGCTGGGTAGAATAATAAGATCCTGAATAAGGCTGGCCCATATATTATAATAGTTCAGTATGCAATTATTTATTGATATACATATGATAAAGTCCACAACTTCTATATGATTGTGACATTAGAAGCTAGGATATCAGGCAAAGAGTTGTAGTCCAAGCTAAGAGAACTGAATTTTTTTTTTCCAAAAACATGAACAATAAAGAGATGATTCTCAATCATTTAGGAATAACAAATACAAACATGATTATTATAGCTTGGGATGAACCTTAGTATCCTCACAAATATTTGCCAATGGGCTCTCTGGCTATGCAACCAACAAAACTCAACAACTTAAAAAACTTGTGTCATTGATGAAGCTTAAAGTGAAGTGAAACTTTAAGAACATTTACAAGAAACAAAATGGTATGCTGAAAGGGAAGAAGAAGAATGCACAGATAAGGATCAAAACAAGGTTGATCACTAACAACCAAATATGCCATAAATTTCTAAAAAATTCCATGCCTGAGTTATTCTGACAACAATCCAACCAATTGACTTCTAATTTGAACAAGATGACATATTTCTTTAAAAGAGAGTGATCTGTTGCATTCAACTTTTTTAATTAGACTAGAAAACTTGTTCACCATGCAGAGATAAAATATAGATATTTACTCCTGAAAAACTATAAAGCGGAGCATTTGAAACATCTTCAAGCATGGTGGCAATAAAATTGAGCATGTCCTTGGGCACTGTCTGATAAAAGATTTCATTAGGGCACATTGGAAATGGATAAGTGATCTCACAGATAATCCATACTTTGACTTGGCATGCAGCGCAGGGATTCTCTCAGTTTTATTGGTGAGTTTTGACACCAAGCAGATCTATGAGAATTTATACCTCAAATAGAGGTTGTAGCGGTCCCAAATTGCAGGGCACAAGTTTTTCATAGCTCCAAAGGAGTAACTTGTTTGATTTTCATTTAGTACTTGTTGAACTATCTGAGAAGTTGTTTTATCCTCCAAATTTTCTTTTTACCCCTTATAAATCTTATGCACATCATGTGTACTGTTGTTCTAAATTCTTTTGTGTATATCTTTCATTTCTGTTGTAGTAGCATCACAAAGATAGTCATTAAGAATGAATGCTTGAGACAGAGAACAATCATTTTTATATGGCAGCAATAATTGTTAATTTTGGCATTTATATCATAAAAGGATTGAAGTTGGTTTCTTGCATCAAGCATGTTTTGTGCAATTGCACATAAAATTGGCATCAAAGCAGTTTTCCTTGGATTGTGGGATAACAGATGTGTGACACTCACTCAGCAAGGACAGGACATTGGGAAAGACGATTTAGTTTAAAAGGGACCAGAAATAGAGACAAGAGGTTGGAAAGCTCAACTAAGAACCATGGCAGAAGGTCAGCCCAATCCCTAAAAAGAAATATTTGCAAAACTGAAATCCAATGTGGAGATTTCGGTTGTTTCTAAGTTGGTTTGGTGGATTCCATTAAAGAATTAGTGACAATAACGGACAAATTTCCTTCACAAGAGCAAGGAGAAGATGAAAAATATATAAAGAAGCAAAGAAAAGCTCCCTTAGAAAGACAACGAAGGAGAGGCTTTGGGTGCAGCCCTTCCCTTCAAAATGGAGAGAGAACAATGGAGGTCTGATTATGACCCTTAGAATGTGTTCAGAAAGTGCGAACATTAGGCTTTGTTCACTTATGCAAAGGACATTATCAGAGACAGTATAGATCTAGTTGTAAAGACTTTGGCCAAGAATCAGTTCATAGAACTAAAAGATGCAACATGCCAAAGTATGCATCGAGGTAAAATTATCCAGAGCATTATCTTCACTTATTTTGACAACGTTTGGAATTTGTTGAAGCTAGAATTGCGTATTTATTTCAGTATTTTGTATGTATGCTTTGCATGTACAAGTATGGACCACCAAATTAATGATTGCCCTTTCAAGAGAGGGGATCAAGATGGAAAGAGGGGGCAACTCATCTGGAGAGTAGGAAAGAAAACTTAGGGGATGGTCCCAAGACAGGCTGGCAATAGTACGGTAGATAGAAACACAAAAAACCATACAAGTAGGTTCCCAAGAATCTGCCTGTTGAATCTTAAGTAGATCTAGAGATAAGGGAAAACTCTTGTTCAAGGTGATGAAAGCTTTACCCACTCCAGCACCAATACATAAAGATCCAATTGATCAAATGCAAGAGCAGATTAGCAGTTTAATCTCAGTCATCAGAAGCTTATCTGAAAGGCTCAATGGCTCCCTTGGCATATTGAAAACCCATCCCCCATTTCCTATTGTCCCTATACCGAAAACTTTATGTACCATAGCTTCTTTACTCTGAGTTGCAGTTCACTGGGAGAAGACATCATCATTTGAAGTTGCCAAGCTTAAATCACCCCAATTGATGGCCCATAAGAAGGTGTGTTTTGGTAAAGATGGGAAATCAAGCTCTTACCTCTATTGTCAAGGACTGATTCCCTTTTCCTTGCTCTCCCTTATGCTTCTTGCTTCACAGCTCCTAAAGATCTTTGTTATTTCCCTTTCTCATTTCTCTGTTGCTTACCTTCTCCAAGAGCCTCCTCTCCTTAAATGTGAAATCTCATCCTCAGTCTTTTGAAAAACATTGACACAATCATCAACAATGTCATCTACACATATCTCAGAAGCAGAGGAGACCATTTGCCAACCAGAGCCTTTTCTTAGGTTTGGTGGGAGAGGTGGATGGAGAGAGGTCATCATGCGTCCAAGGGTTGTCTCCAATCATTTGGTGAGGTGGCACTAAGCTTATTTTAAATGTGCAAGACAGAAAGCATTATTTCAAACACATGTACATTAACTACCTTTGCACTATGCCTACCACCACGTCTTCCTTTTAGTTTTTTTTTTGCATGAATTGTTAATCATAGAGGAGTTTTTACTTCAAAGGAATTTCATTTCTGAACTACCATGCTTTGTCCTCATAAAGTCTGAGATTCCACCAATCCTGCGAAGGATATTGTTCCCTAATTGAAACTCCCTCCAAACCTTGATCTTATGCCGAGGCTGTTCCTAAAGCCTCATCACTTTCAATTTGACAAGACAGCATAAACAAGTCTTCAAATGCTCCTTTATCTTGAACCTTGCCAAGGAGATAATAAAACATGTGGCAGCTCCTCTTTTTGTCATGGAGATAGTATACCTGGAGGCCTTCTAAATGGATCTCAATTTTGATTCAGCCATTCCTCCTTTTAGGAGAGTTGTCCATCTAGCTTGCCCAAATTGATATCAAGTCTAGCAAGTGGAAGTTGACTACCTTATTTACACCCTCTTGGGGTGATTTTCCTTGTTGATAATCGACTAATTCCGTGTGCTTATTTTTTACTCTACCATATGGAAGCCAAAGTCAAGTCATTATGTGACTGTCTTCTTAATGCATCCATGAACTTGCAAATCTCTAGTTGGAAACAAATCCCTTGGACCTTTTTTTGTTTTTCTTTGTCTAAAGCTTTGTTTCTTCTTCTTCCTCACTATCATCGTCATCATCATCTTCTTCTTCCTCGTTCTCCTTCTTAAGCCTCTTCTTTGTTATGATCAAGATGTCCTTCTACCTAGAGATATTTGTATCCTTGTTCGTTAGCTCTCTTCGCTTCTAAATATTTTCTTAGCTTCAATAGCTGCTCATCTTCCAATTTGGCCAAGAAAGTTTGTTTCACTTCTTCCACAATGAATTTAGCTTATTTCCATGTGTTTTTGGCCCCTTTCTCCTTCTTGAAACTTTCTGCTAAGGAAGAGCTTTATTATCAAGGTATAAATTATGAAGCATTTTCCAATAAGAGACATGACATGCTTCAGAAAATTTGAACCATCATTCATTAGCATCACTATCATCAAGTCCAAAAACTTGGGAAACCCTCTGACTCACTCAAAAAAATTCCAATGAAAGATGGGGCATCATGAAAATTTTCATTCCATAAATCACCTTTATCCTAAAAAATCAGAACATTAAAACTTCGTTAAGGAACAACTCTAAAATATTCCTTCAAAATGCAATAAACAACACTTCATGCTTAGTCTGGATTTTTATAAATTGGATCTGAAAAATGTCACTATAATTTTTTGGGAAGGTCAAATTCACCAAGTCACGACTCCTTTGATATTGCTCTGAGTTCTTATTATGGATTCTTGTTTTTAAGTTCTTGATGTGTTAAAGAAGATGGGCATGGATCTCTTCACTCCAATGTTTTTGTGTTGAGTTATGTCCATTGCAAGGGGGGGAGTCTAGAACGATATTCCACCAAAAAATATTTTGATAAGCAAAATTCTCTTGTTGCCCAAATCAGCGCTCTAGTATTGTTTGTAAAGAAACAAAACAGTGAATAAGAGAAATAAGAATCTAATATGTAGAATAATCAAAGCAAATCACGATGCAACAGATATAATAGAAAAATAAGGTAAGATCATACCATGTAATACTCCTTAAGTGATAACTCCATCAATCTCAAAATATAAAAGGGTTAATTTGATAGACGCTACCCCCAAAACAGATTATGATACCACGATACTTGACATCACACTACTCATGATACCAGCATATTATTGTAATGTCCCCCCCATTTTTGGGTTCTCTTGCATAGCGATTGGCACTAACCTTACGGGTGTGTGTCAACCTTATCAAAGGGGTTATTTGAGGTTACCAGTGAGCTCAGATGGTCTAGAGGACCCATATGAAGTTTTCATATGTTATTTCCGGCTTTCGGTGTGTTCTCCAAGATTCTTGGAGGGAGCGTCTATTTATAGTAAGTCACCCGATCGAGTCCGATTCTCATTATTTATCATCGGGATCACTCCAGTGCAGTCAGTTTTCAATTCCGATGTTGTTCGATCGTTTCCGCAACTCGGGTGTAATTGAGTTATGTTTTAATTAATTTCATTAAGGTTGTTATTTTAATTAAAATATTTTAATGGGCACCTTGGTGTTATAGCTCGTTGGAACCAAGATGGAAAGTTTTAAATGTTGGGATGCTAATAAAGTGACTTTGGTGTCGGGAATAATTAAATAATGAATTAAATCATTTTTCGGGGGTATAAGGCTTATTTAAATGAAAAGTGACTTAGGGATTGTCTTAAAGGGGGTCGACTTGGAAAAGTAATATTAAAATATTAAAAAGTCACCTCAACCCTAATTAGGGCGTGGGATTTGGAGATATAAGGAGAAGTGGAGTTCGTTTTCTTATCATCCAAGTAATTTCATCTTTTTCTCTCTGTCGAGAACTTGCAGCTTTGAGGCAGAGTTTTCATGGCTTTATGAGGATGAAAACCTTTGCAAGGAGCATTGCTTGCAGATGTGAAAGATCATTCCCTGAGCAATCGACTGTCAGTTTCGTTCAGAGGCTAAGTTTGCACTTTAATGAAGATTTCAAAGGCGGTTTTTGGTGTGGATTGGTTTGCAGATTATTTTGGTTTGAGTTTGTATTAGTTTTCCCTGAAGGTGGCCGTACCATTTTGGCATTTCCAGCCATACTTGTTTACTTGCAGCGCACAACAGGGGCTTCTATCGATTATAGGTATTTGATCATTGGATTCCTAGTAGCTGGGCGACCCCTTGGGAGAGAGAGCAGATTTTTTTGGTGGAGTTTTGGATTTTTTCTAAACTAGTTGTACACTTTCAGGCAGGTCGTACAATTGCTGGGCTAATCACTTGTGTTTGGCGTTGAGGTTTTGAATATGACTGTTGTGCACTGAGGCTAGGGTTGCAGATTGTGGCGTCCATTTTAGGGTATTCTCCTTGTATTCTTCCATTGCAATCAAATGGGTATGCATCTCTTTGTAATCTGAAATATTTTGTCCATTTGGAGTTTTATGAAATTATGCCCTAGTTTGTATTTAATGAAAATAGTACATTGTATGAACTGGGTATTCAAGAATTTCAATCCGGAGTTGTTTCTAGCATCTGGGTACTGTTGAATATGTCTATTTTGTTATGTTATCTTTCTGTATTTGCAATCAGCATCTAAAACACAAAAAAATCAGAAAAAAAAAGTAAACAGAAAGCAAACAAAACAGCAGAAAAATCAGAAAAATAAATTGCAGATTTAGGGTGGGTTATTACATGTATGAAAGAAGTTGTCCCATTAGGCCCACTGTAGTTACATACATGTCTAAGAGGTCATCCTGAAGTTTTGTCACACATCCCTCATGTGTCGAGGCAATCTCTCCACCCAATTGTTACGCTATGAATTCCTATTTAAATATAGATATTGTAAAGTCTATCTTTTCGGGCTTCAAATCTTTTTTAACTTCTTCAAGGTTAGGCACAACTTCAGAATTTTCCATTGAAGCCTTCTCTAAATTCGCAAGCTCTTCTTTGCTAGTTTCTTCATTAACTGCAATTTTAGGATCCCCCTGTCTTCTTTGATGTAGAGTCTTTTGTTCATCTTCTTTCATACTTGGTTCCATTTGTTTAGGTTTGTTAACCATCTTAAAACAATACCTTTTAAAGTCGCGGTCCTTCATCAGATTAAATAGTTCTTGCATATCTTGCATCAACTCACACAAAGACCTATCAACTGTAGACATCTTTTCAACTCTGTTTAAAACAACTGTCAAAAAGTCAACTGAAAAGGAGCCACTGAAACTAAAAATCAATTACTGAAACTCAGATATGCAACTGCTGAACTGCACAAGAGTTAACTTAACCAACAGGCTGGCAAGATCACCAGCTCTGATACCACTATAATAACCCACCCTAAATCTACAATTTATTTTTCTAATTTTTTTGCTGTTTTGTTTGCTTTCTGTTTACTTCTTTTTCTGATTTTTTGTGTTTTAGATGTTGATTGCAAATACAAAAAGATAACATAACAAACTAGACACATTCAACAATACCCAAATGCTAGAAACAACTCCTGATTGATATTATTGAATGCCTAGTTCATACAATGTACTATTTCCATCAAATACAAACTAGGGCAAAATTTCATAAAACCCCAAATGGACAAAATGTTTCAATTTACAAAGAGATGCATACCCATTTGATTGCAATGGAAGAATATAAGGAGAATACCCTAAAATGGACGTCACAATCTGCAACCCTAGCCTCAATGCACAACAGACATCTTCAAAACCCCAGCGCCAAACACAAGTGATTAGCCCAACAAATGTATGGCCTGCCTGGAACTGTACGGCTAGCTTAGAAAAAATCCAAAACTCCACCAAAAAATCTGCTACCTCTCCCAAGGGGTCGCCCAGCTACTAGGAATCCAATGATCAAATACCCATAATCGATAGAAGCCCCTGTTGTGTGCTGCAACTAAACAGGTATGGCTGGAAATGCCAAAATGGTACGGCCACCTTCAGGGAAAACCACTGCAAACTCAAACCAAAATAATCTGCAAATCAATCCACACCAAAAACCGCCTTTGAAATCTCCATTAAAGTACAAACTCTGCCTCTGAATGAAACTGACAGTCGATTGCTCAGGGAATGATCTTTCACATCCACAAGCAATGCTCCTTGCAAGGGTTTGCATCCTCACAATGCCATGAAAACTTCGCCTCAAACCTGCAAGTTCTTGCCAGAAAGAAAAAAGATTTACTTGGATGATAAGAAAATGAACTCCATTTTTCCTTATATCTCCAAATCCCACGCCCTAATTAGGGTTGAGGTGACTTTTTAATATTTTAATATTACTTTTCCAAGTGTCGACCCCCTTTAAGAAAATCCCTAAGTCACTTTTCATTTAAATAAGTCTTATACCCCCGAAAAATGATTTAATTCATTATTTAATTATTCCCAACACCAAAGTCACTTTATTAGCATCCCAACATTTAAAAATTTCCATCCCGGTTCCAACGAGCTATAACACTAAGATGCCCATTAAAATATTTTTTATTAAAATAACAACCTTAGTGAAATTAATTAAAACATAACTCAATATTAGACCCGAGTTGCGGAAACGGTCGAACAACATCGGAATCAAAAACTGACTACACTGGAGTGATCCCGATGATAAATAATGAGAATCGGACCTGATCGGGTGACTTACTATAAATAGACACTCTCTCCAAGAATATTGGAGAACACATCGAAAGCCAAAAATAACATCTAAAAACGTCATATGGGTCCTCTAGACCATCTGAGCTCAATGGTAACCTCAAATAACCCCTCTGATAAGGTTGACACACACCCAGAAGGTCAGTGCCAACAACTATGCAAGAGAACCCAAAAATGGGGACATTACAATCTGCCCTCCCCAAAGATTGCTTGTCCTCAAGCAATGCCAGCACAACCTCAACATCACCTGACTAAGCCAAACTGAAACCAATTGTGATCCCAGGGTCCCAAATCTCACTTGTGTTATCAAAATCAGGGGGTACCGCATCATCTAACTCAAAGAGTGGATTATCAAAAGACAATTTAGCATCCATCTCAAACAGCGGGTTATCAACAAACTGAAAATTATTTTCATCTTCTAGCTCCGACCAATCCTCCTGTTGATCCAAACTTTCATTTTCAGATTTCTTGGGACAATGTGCTATGTCAAAATCCTTCTGCATGTTGTCAAGCTCTTCGATCACTTGCCCAATCTTCTTGGCCCTTTCTTCATTCTCTTATTCCTTGAACTGTTCAACCAAAGCAAGCTGATTTTCTGCTTCTTGAAGAGCCATTTGGGTGTTGTCCAATGAGTTTCTTGTTGCTTCAAGCTCACAGGTGAGCTCTTCAACTTTTGCCCTCATTTGCTTGGATAAACCTCAGTTGTAAATTTGATAGCCACGTCCCTATCACTAATCATGTGCAAGTATGATGTTTTCAACTCCTCCATTGTGTTCTTAATATTTTGCAAATCAGCAAGGGAAACAATTTGTTCACACTGATTTCTTGGTGTCTTTTGGATCAGATTTTCAACAAATCTCTTGGTATCATCCAACTTAGACAATGTTTGCACCTCATTTTCAGCAATTACCAACAATTGTTTCTTCCAACCGCCCTCATGAATGTCAAGACTATGCCCAGTTAATGAACTGCTGTTATAATGCAGACCAAAATCAGAATTAATTCCATACCTTTCAGCAGTGTCTCCATGGCTGCCCCGAGTCTAAAGTGTCTCTCCTTCAAAGCTTGTCCCATCTTCATTGCTAGGCCTTTGATCAAAATCAGCTCCATGCAATAATAATTCTAATTTGTCTTCAAGATCATGCCCCTCAAAATCAGCCACCTCTATGACATCCCCTTTGCATAATGCCTGAGATAAAGTTAGGACAGCACTTTGGTCAAAAGGAAATTCATCCCAAACTGGTCCATCATATTTAGGTGCCGAAACACCTGGGTCCTATGGACTTATGAGCTGATTTTTTTTATCTGAAAGAGTATACTCGTTGTGAACCTCAAGAGTGGTTGATTCCCTAAACAAATCACTATCCAAGCCAAAGAGGCTGAAACTATCGTGAACACTTCTATCCATAGGCTCAGTTTGGAAATCTAACCAATACCCATCTGAACTAACATCACCAAAATCATCATAAGCTGATTTGAAAACTTCAATGTACTCACCTTCATCATGCTCTTCTTCAATAAATTTGTCATTCGCATTCATTCTACTAGTGTCATCAATTTCATTGGATAGCTCTGAATTTGTACTCAAGGCTGTTGTTACCTCTTTACTCAGTCACCATATCAGCCAGTTTGAGCTTCTGCAAATGGAATGGAGGGAGATTAGGAGCATAACTTGGTGCTCTACCGAGTTGGTGACTTTTGGAGGGATATTTCTAGCCAAGGGAATGATCAGAATTTCATTTTTGGCAAAGTTATTCAGTGTTGCAGCGATTGTTATTCTGTACAGGTGATGTATTCTGAAAAATCAGACTTGAACAGCTGCAGATTTAAGCAACTTCAGTCCAATCAGCTCATTGACAGGGTCAGTTTTTAGTCCCAGATGGAGAGAACGACCGGACTGGCTAATTTTAGAGCTGAGTTGAAAGGATTTTCATTTGTTACTCTGTTTTATGGTTTTTTTTTTCTTTCATAGCACTGATAAGGCTCTTATCATATCAAGGCCCTTGTGCATACATAGTTGGATTAAATCAAGTATTAGAATTCGTTCAGATACATTGTGTGCTAGTGTTTTTTTTTTTTTCTTTCTGTTTTTGAAAATCAAGTAGGGGATTATCGTTTCATTTAATTGAATTTAATTTGTAAGTAATAAAAGAAACGCCCCTTGATTAGACTGAGTTTACACGCTCTTCTCTACGACATCATAGGCATAAAGATGACATCTTTAGGAAATTTCACATATTTTTTTTTTTTTTAAAGAACAACGGGTTGTACTTGGGTTCCCATGCTTGACAAATTACAACTCTCTCCTTTAGAGCTTGAGAGTTTATAAACAGATTCGATTCTCATCTTAATTGAGTTGCTATAACTTTTCATAAAAAGTTTGAATTCTTTGATTTTCATTTTTTGGATCTTCTTCAAATTTCTGTGTGAATACTAATATTTCAAAATTCAACATTTTCTTCTTGACATTTGCTTGCAGCAGCCTTCACAATACCAAAACTCTACCTCTACCGTCTATGCGTTGCATTTTATTAGAGTAATATTTCCAAAACTTCGTGTTATCATAGTCCTCTTTACAAGATCTAGATTGCTAGTTTCCTTCCTGAAGCATAAGGGCAACCACAAAAGTTGTAATATATAATTTATATGACAACACATAAATTTTATAAAATAAAACAAATATTACCAATGCAGGAAGTGCAACTACAAGAGTTGTAATAAATAATTTATATGAAAACACACTAACGCTATAAAATAGAGCAAATATTACCAATGTAAAACATTAAAGTAAATCTTCATCATTATTTGATTCATGCAGTCAACATTTTATTGTCAGTTCCAGCTAAACTTACTACTTTTGCTAACCAAGGAAAAGAGAATTTAACTTCACAATCCTCAATTAAAACCCCTCTATTGGCTACTTAACTGCACATTTGTTGCCTTCTTTTAACATATGTGTAAACCTGATTTCTTTAAACTTTGTAGCAAGGTCTTGTATTTCCACAATTATTTCTTGTATGTTCCATGGAGCCTTTGCTTTCCTCAAAATTGCTTTTATTACTGTTAGTGAATCATTTTCCATCCATACTCTGTTCCATTTCATTTGTGTACATATTTTTAATTCCACCCATGATATGAACATGAGCCATTATGGTGATTACAACTACCTTTTACCACTAGGCGACAACTTGGTGGACTGTTAATGAATTCTGTACATTGGGTAGGAGTTGGGTGTTTGAGGTAAGGTGTTGTCACCCAAAAGTAACAGGTTTGAAAGCTGGTGGCTGCAGGGCCCCTGATATTCATACATTGTAGTCTGAACGCTCCATTGGGTGGGGCTGTGGAGATTGTGTAGTGTGAGGAAACATCTGACAATGTTGAGAACAGTGAAGTTCAAGTGCAAGTCATGACTGAATTTGACAAAATGATACCCTTCCACTATGGTATCTAATCCATGGTGTATATATATACATATCTATGTGGACAGTAATGCAGACTAAGAGCAGGTCCAGGGCAAATTTGATGGAATGGTGCACCTCATCGTCTCCTCTAAGGAAAAACACTGACTCAAAATTAGAATGATATTTGGCTGTCTCTTAAAATACATTTTCTCAAAAACAAATATATATTTGGCTCTCTTAAAGCGCCTTGTGATCTACATTAAAATCTTATGCCGCATTAGTCTGTGCTGAGCTTACATTTTGATTTAAAATATGTTTTTTTCTACTAGTTTTCTTTACCCTCCCATGCAAATCTTATATTCAAACATAGAATTCAAAATGCAATTTGTAACAGTCAGAAAGAGATAGAGACGCTCACATAGTATCTTAAGACAGAATTGCATATCAGTCCCAGAATTAACAAAGGTAAGAGTTCAAAATCTGGTAATACAGAAGCCTGCTATATTGCCATAGGGAAACTACAGTAGAAAGGTAAAAACATATGAGCCTTGGACTGACTATAGTAGCCATTAGTGGAGTTAGTATCACTGTCTGTTAGGGCATTAGATGAATAATATCACTGTAACCATAGTCTGCTGCTTCCCTGATCAACTTGTGCAGGTGTTCTATCTCTTTTTGTTTGCAATTGACTGTTCACTGCAATACTGAGGTCAACAAAACTATATCGGATTCTAATTTGCTTATTGTTAGACTGACAAGCTGTAACATAATCCCGTCAATCTTCTGTATGACGTTGCAGAACTCCAAGCTTTTCAATCATTCAATGATGTTGAAGAACAGCTTTACCTTGAAAGTAATCAAAGATAATGTCATCTTTTCACATTTAAAATTTTAAGGTCTGGACTTCCTGCACTAATCCTTGTTAATATTTCTTTACTGTAATGCAAATTTTGGTCATAATTCACCAAAGAGGAATTTAATGACAAGTTCTTTATCCTAGATTCCAAATTCAAGCTAGAGGTGGTGACGAGTGAAGAACTTGTTTAAGAACTTAATGATTGAAGAAAATAATTAAAGAAGAATATTGAAATTGAAGAGATTATAGAATTGAAAGATTGAAGAAAGAAACTTGAATTAAATTGAAGATTGAAGCAAATTAAAGAACATAAAAATAATTATTTGAAGAAAAGAAGAATTATTAAATTTGGAGTTAAAAGAATTTTTACAAAGAATTACAAGATTAAAAGATTCAAGAACATATATTATGTGATTATTGAACTGTTTTTTTTTTTAATTGGTTATATGGGATTGAAACAGTCCCTACCTGTCTTACATCATCACCACATAGTGGTACTACAACAAAGTTTGGATATTATTCATGTATCGCTTGGCAAGACTTGAACATGGGTCTCCTCTTTTTAATGTTGAGGAATCTAACCAGTTGGGCTAGTGCCATTTGATTCAATGAGTTTACACAGGTTTTATGAGGGGTCCTAGTCCCCTCATACTGAGTGGGGTTTGAACCTTGGACCTCTCAAAGAGAGGCCAAAGTCCTTACCATTGCAGTAAGCTTGCAGCTTAGTGATTATTGAACTGTTAAAGAAAGGAAAGAGAAGAATTGAATTGAAGAAAAGAATTTGAAGAGAATTGTTGAAGATTGAAGGAAAAAAATTAAATATTAATTTAGGAGTAATAAGGGATTCTACAACAAAGGATATTAATTGGAAATCAAAGAAGAAATTGTGTGAGCAAAAAGATTTCAGGTATTGAAAACCTTGAAGATTGATCAAAGGCAAGAACAAATTACTTGAAGGGTATATAATAAGCACATCATGGCAATCAAAGAAAGAAAACGTATAAAAACAAAAACAAACATTCAGTATGCATCACCAGAGGATAGTACAGTTAAAGAAAAATCTTCAAAAAATCACTTACAATCCATCTCTCAAGAAACTACTAAAGATGAAAAATATGGGTCAGTAGAATTAATGGGACATTTACAATCCATTCACAAAGAAAGCTAAAAATAGAGTTTTTTTAATACTTCAACACCGCATACATGGTCTTCTCAAGGATGCTAATGACTGTTATGAAAATCACATTGCAATACCTGTTAGTATATGAAAAATAACATACAAGGCAGTAGTTACTCTAAATGTTCTTAAGATAAAAAGACAAGAAAAAATTCAAGAATTGAAGAACAAGCCTATGATGAAGGATGCGTGCTATGACACTAATTATGTTTATGAGAATTGTGACTAAAGACCATAAAGGCCCATACAAAATTTGTTAAGAAAACAGAAAAAGGAAATTACATTCACAGTATGAACACGTGTAAGCATTACAACAGATATGGACACAAGGCAAAAAAATGTTGGGATCTTCATCGTTGTAAAATTTGTGGAGGTAATAATCATTCTCAAAGATATTGTTGGCACAAAGAGAATAATAATAAGAATATAAATCATGGATGGAAAAGTGTAAAAGGAATATTGATGATAGCACTAGATAGACTTCTTCAGAAAATCATTTCCAAGGCAATTCCAGAAGTGGTCAGAGTCACTACTAGAGATAGAGTAGAAAGAACAAGACCAGAATGAAGGACTGAAAGCACATGAAGGCAAAGGGCCTTCATACCAAATAATGTAATATAACCAAGAGGCTAGCACCTCTTTTCAACACTCGAGACTTCCCATGATCAGCACCATGTTTGTAAACATTATGCAAAAGAGGTAATAATACAGTTCCAAACTTGGGCATGGTTTTGAGATTAATTTTTAAAAATTCCATTATTCCTTTCAAGCCATTAATACCAACAAATAATGGTAGGATCAATCCTTCATAGAATACATAATGCTTTAGCTTTGAAATAATTAATCCAATATTTCATCAATTTTTTCAATGTTGATGGAGCTACCCAATCACAATGTATTCTCTTATTTTTTTTAGAAAGCAGCCCCAAATTGCGTAAGTAAAGGGGCAATGGAGAAGTAAATGGTCTGATGTTTCTAGATCCTTCTCACAAAAGGCTCACTTGAAAGGTCCATGATATTCTCTTCTTTGTAAATTCTCTCTTGTAAGAATCTTGCTCTGGATTGCTAATCAAAGGAATGTTGAGGCCTTAGGGAGGGCCTCTTGTGACCAAACATTTTTCCAAGGGAAATCATTGGAAGTATGAAATTTTGATTGCCTTAAATCTTTATATCCCAACTTGACCAAGTATCCACCATCTTTTGATAGATTCTAAACCAACTCATTAGAACTCTTGAATCATCTTTTGAAGCTCATTTGCTATTTGTTTGAGTTCATCTCCTTCAACCAGGTTACTAACAGAAACCCATGATCTGGAGTTGTTGCTCACATTAGTATAATCTTTGACCTTTACAAGCTAGACATGCCCAAGCCAATGGTTGCCATTTTGAATAAAAAATAAGAGGATGAGGCTTCAACCAAGCATCGGCCCAAATTTTTGCAAAATCCTCATTGAATGACAATTTATTATGTTTCTTGATCAGTAGCAAATTATCTAATATGAAGTTCCATGTCGGCAATCCTTTAGGTAGGTTTCATTTTTTGAATAATTTCATTGCATCAAAAGAACCTATATATTTTTGAAGTAACATTTTTACCCAACTCTTTCCTTGATATTTGAATAATCTCCAACCAAGTTTTGCTCCTAATGCCAAACTCATAAGTCTGCAATTCCACAAGCGTGGCCCTTGAATATTCTTTCCTTTGCAAACCCTATCCCACTTACAAAGAGGAAACCTAAATCCTTCCACGCATCCTTTTCAAAGATTTTTTTTTTTGAATTTTATTAAATTTGGATGCTATACCTACTTGCAATCTTGAAAGTGACATCATATATTTAGGGATTGCAATAGATTTTATGAGTTGAAGCCTTCTAGCCATGGTTAAGAACTTACCTTTCCAACCCAACAAATAGGATCTCATTCTATCCAAAATTGAGTCCCAGTGTTCCTTTCTTTTATGAGACAAAGGAATATCCAAATATCTTGCTGGAGATTTTTCAACCTTAAACCCTAAAATGTCCATAATAATTTGTTGTAAATCTAAATGAGTGTTAATGAAAAATATCCTAAATTTTGTAGTAGTAATGTCCGACAACCTTCTCATAGCATGATAATATTGATTTAAACTCCTAGCCTTAGTGGGCAAGGGATGACCCAAAAGAAAAATATCATCAACAAACTGGAGATGAGATTCTAAGGGACCATTTGTTGCAACCTGAATATCTTTGATTTTTCGTTCCATTTTTTTGCCTTGGAGAAAGCTCTCCCTAATGCCTTTGCAAGAATAATTAATAAATAAAGAGATAGTGGGTCACCTTGGTAGAGTCCATGAGATGATTCAAAGTATTCAGTAGAGGATCTATTTATCAAAATGAAATATATTGGAGTGCTATAATAACGTTTAAACCATTTATAACAACCTTGATCAAAACCCATTTTTTTGAGAATATCGTGTAGAAAACTCTAACAAACCCTATCATATGCTTTGTTCATATCTAATTTCACAAGCATACCTTGCTTTTTCATGGAATTAAGAGAATGTGTAGCCTCATGTACAATGATTACACCATCAAGAATTTGTTTACCACAAAGAAAACCATCTTGTTTCTTTGAGATGACACGATCTAGAATCCTTTTCAATCTGTTTGCCATAGTTTTTGAAATGATTGTATAAATCATATTGCAAAGGCCTACTGGGCGAAAATTATCAAAATATTTTGTTTCACCTTTCTAACTGATGCAATAAAGGTGCCATCGATTTGACTTCTTGTAGCCTTCTTTTTCTTGGCGTTTTCAACTTCAACCAACATATCACTCTTCACCAAAATTGCAAATTTTTTGAAAGAAAATTGTAGGAAATCCATCATGGCTAGGTGCCTTGTTAGGGTGGAAAGAGAAAACTGCCTCATGTAGCTCATTTATAGAGATCTTCCTCGTCAAGCTATCAAATTCATCCCCATGTGATAATTGATGGAATATTCTGCAAATGCTTATCTTGAGCTTCCTTATCTTGCCCAACATCTGACATAAAATCTTTGAAATAATTAATTGCTTCCTTCTTCGTCAATATTTCTTCCATCTGGAGTTGAAATATTTTTGATGCGATGAAAAGATAAATCTACTTTTGCTGTAGCATGAAAGAATTTGGTATTTCTATCTCCTTCCTTTAGCCATCTCTTCCTAGATTTTTGGAACCAATATGAATCCTTTTTCAATACATTATGATAGATAGATAGTAAAAAAATAATTGTTTTCTTGCACATTAGTATTGTGGTCCATTCCATTGATTTCTACTATCTTTTGTATATTTTTGAGCTTGTATTCAATTTCCTCCTTTGATTTAAATATGTTACTTGAACAATTTGGCATTCCAAATCTTCATTTGCCCCTTTAGATACTTCATCTTTTGAAAAAACATGTACATACATGATCCTTCAAACTTTGCTTCATTCCATCATAACATAAACAATTGGAAGAAATTAGAGTCTTGGACCCTTATAGATTGAAAGCAGAATGGCTTTGGATGACCATTATTGAGTAAATCATGTCTTAAAAGAATGGGTTCATGATTTGATCCTACTCACAATAAAATGTCTAAAGTGATTGGATACTCTGTTTGCAATCATGTGTTTGGTAATAAATATTTATCCAATATTTTAGCTATATGAGTTTACCTAATGCGTCTATGATCCTATTTATTGAAAGCTTGATGGAATGGCATCCCAAAGGCCATTTGATTGACAAATGAAGCAAAATCCTGCATTGATTTAGACCATCTAGGAGTACCACCCTTCTTTTTCGAAAGATAGAACTATGTTAAAGTTCTCCCCAAGAATCCATAGATCGATCACAATTATGAATCATCATTGTATTTGACAAAAATATTCTAATATCTTTCCAACATTTTTCACGAGTAACTATAATTGGAGCATTTACGTTTATAACCCCAACTTTGATGTTTTCCTTTTTCTTGCAAAATAGACTAGCAACCAACTTTTTTTTTTCGCTTCTAGCAATTGTCCTTCCCATTTGTGTTTGTCCCATATTGTTGTAATACCTCTAGAGGCTCCTATAGAAGGAATTGCCAAAAAATGCTCCCATCTACCAAATCTTTTTGAATGCATCCTTACATTCCTCACTACTTATTTTTGTTTCTTGTATTAAAATAAACTTAGGACTATAATTACCTACTAATTCCTTAATAACTCTTTTTTTAGAGGTCTTATTCAAACCCCTAATATTCCATGATACCAATTTCATCATCACTTTTTTATTTTTATTTGTGGGATTTAACCCCATTTCTTTTTAACTTGTAATATTTGTTTTTGGTTTTCTAAATCAATATCCCTTTGAGTTTCCTTTTATGTTTGTTCTTGCTTTGAGGGTCTTCCTGTCTTTTTTTCGTTCCCGCCAACACTTTCATGTTCATCAATTGCTTATATTTTTCCATAATATTCATAATGAGACTTATCTTCTAAAGGTTTATACTGCCATAAAAGATCTGAAGTGCAAGGATTAGCCTCATAAATGCTTTCTTCTTTATGTTTCCCTATAAACCCTAAAGTGGATGATCGTCCATAGTAATTTCTTTCTTATGCTACTCTGAAAACCCTAAATGTTGCCTCAAGAACCCTAAAGTGCAAGAATGACTCTCCATAGTAGTTACTTTCTTATGCTGCCTTGGAAACCCTAAATTTTCATGGATACCCTCTGTACTCATTTCTTTATTATGCTGCTTTTGAAACCTTAAAGTGCAAGGGATATGCTTCCCTCTAATTCCATTTTTATTGCAAGGAGAGGATTTTATACTACTTGAGGAAAATAAAGATAGTTTACCTGGATTAACCTTGACCTCTTTCACCTCCTTTGCTTTGAAATTTTCCTCTTCCATCTTCCTTTGCACCTTTAATTCCTTCTGAATTTGAACTTGTGCATTGGACTTCCTTAGCACTTGTGTCCTTTGTTTCGTCTAATGCTTGAGTAAATTGTAAAGGCCTTTGCCATTTGATGAAGTGGACGGCCTTTCTTTGCCACTTTATTGGGAGAGGGAAATCCTTGATTTCGTCTGACTTCTACTATGGTATGATCTCCTTGCTTCATCTTGAAGTTTCTCATGCCGAAAATTTTCCGTCTCTTTCTCCATCATTTTCACTTCTGCATTCTCTTGCCATGTGTCTAGTCTCATAACATTTGTGGCATTTGAATGCAATGTTTTCATAATCCAATTGTTGATCTCATTCTCTTAATTCATATTTAATCCTAGTGGACTACATTAAAGATTTTGAAATACCTATGGTAATACATATCCGAGTGTATAGCATGCTTTCACTCCGTCGTAGTTGGTCCCTTTTGGATGAACTCCCCTAGAGTAGTGTCTGTATTCTTCAAAACCTCCTTAACGATAAGCTGTTATGGAAGTCCAGAACACGTAATCCACACTAGAAGTCTTAAATATAATGGATCTCTCTCCTTCCATGGGCCACCACACATTATTTTATCCCTGTTTTCCAAACTAGAGAAGATGACGAGGAAAAATCCTTTTAGAAGAAAAGCCATGAAGTAATTCAAATTCAATCCCCACTTCCACTTGATCCAATTTTGAATCTCCGAAAAACTTGGCCAGTATTTGTGGAACTTACATATTAACCCCCAACTTTTAAGAACCATATCATGCTCGATCATTTCATCCTAGATAGGGTTTGCCATAGATTTGCTCTTCCTCATGTTCCCAAATAAGGCTTCCATACTTCCATCCGGGGCATCCTTTCTTTTGGTTAGAACTTTCAAAAATGACTTTCCTTCCATGCTACCTAGATTTTCATCATTCCTTGTAAGAATTATTTAGTTTTTGAATTTCCCCAAAGATTTGGAACAAGAAAAGGTGATACTTGCTCCTTGCTCCCACTTGCTTCCTGCTCACATTCGCAACACTTGCTTTTGAAAACAAAAAAAGGGTGAGGCTCTTTCTTGACTTGCACTTGCTTCGGGCTCTTGACTCAGAATACCATGGAATGATACAAAATATTGTCTTCTTTGTATCGCTTCAATTTTATCAGCTGCAATAGAACATTTCATCTCATTCATGGAGCTTTCTACCCCAAAGTTTTTTTCAATGTTAAATGTCACCTCTATCATGTTGTTGGTTGTTTGTTTTCTTTTCTCCATTATGTGTATCGTACTTTAGGAGTTAATATGTTGTTTCCCTTATTACACCCAATACATTGAACTATAAATAGAACAAAATCTATTAGTGCTCCAAAGTGAATTCTTATAGCAGTGCAAGACACTTGAAATCTGTAAGGTGAATCATTTAAAGGTCTGATTGTAAGACATTTGGGATCAGAATAGTTTTTCTTGGCTCTGTGTATTTGATAACACGCGAAACATTTGTGTTTCCTTATCACCATAAGCCATTTGTTAATAAGAAGATGCAGCTCCATAGTTAACTGTAAAACTAGATGATGGGAGAAGCAAATAGAAAGGAAAGTTCTAAGAAGAGAAGTCCAAGAAGTGCTGGGGAAAATCAGCAGCATCACAAAAAAATTAGAAAGCTGATAAATGGAATCAGTAGTTGGAGTCAAAATTCCAAGTGCAGGAAGAACACCTTGCTTCCATGATTGAGAGGCTTGTAGAGGCACAAACTTAATGCACACATGTTTCCAATCTTGCTAAGGAAGCAGAGGAGAGTATGCAATCCGGTAGTCATTGCCACATGACTTGCCTATTAGGGAGGAGATATTGGATAACCTATAGGGTGTGCAGAAATGCAAAAGAAAGAAGAGTCATACATTTATATGAATGTTGGCACCATGCCTAAAGAGAGTATGGTAGGCACTCCAAATTGTAGTTTTATTCCACATGATTTCTTGTGGTTGTTTTGAGTTGCACATTAAGGAAATTCACTTCAAAGTTCAAAGTATTAAAGAAAAAAGCCTATAATAGCCAACAACTTACACAAAAATGGCTAAGGAATGGAGGACCCCATAGACTTTTTAGCCAGACTTTAACATGTTGGTCTTGGATACTTTGGTGGCTTCATGGAAGAGGGACAATCCAAATGGAGAGTAGCGTCTTCCAAAGAGACAAAGATGAAGCGACAGTTGCACCAATGTGTGCACAAGGGATGTGGTGGCACCACCAAGCAAGTGCTTGAGTAGGAAGTAAAGCATTTCCAAAGACTGGGTAGCATTTCAAAGGAGGGGCCAAAGGAGAATTTAAGGCATCTCCAAAGGGATGGCAGCATTCCATGGAAGAGGTAGACAAGATTATCAAGCACCAAGCCAAGAGTAAATTCAAGTCACAATTACAAGGTTTGGAAAGTTTGAGTCAAACGGTGGGAGAAAAGTGTTTGAAACTTTGGAATTTTAGAAAAGCTTATATTTGGTTTGAAAAAATATACATATATTAAAGTAAAAATTTATTGATAAAAATAATTTGATTTTCTTATACTGAATAGTATAAATACTATACATATATTTTGTAAAATTTATTAGTTTACTAGTATGTTCCATGAAGTTTCTAAGATAGAGACGGTAGGCTATGTTGAGACACATTTCTGGGATGGTAGGACAATTTTCCAGGATTTTTTTTTTCTTTCTTTCTTTTTATTGGTTGGTGGGGAGGGGGGGATGTGGATGCATCTCCGAGATGGTTCCCATGGAACAAAGTTTTATTGTAATCTTTAAAAATGTTGCAATGTACAATTCCACAAAGTAATGAAATTGATATGAAAAACAACTATAAACAATTGCATATTATAGAAGTTAAAAAAGATTTGTAAATAATTCATGTAAATAGTTCTATGCATTCTCATGATATAAAAGTGAATACGATTTTATAATTAATTCATATACATTTATGAATCAGTATGCAGAGTCGTTTGGATAATCTGCATCTTTTGGCTTGGACAATCTACAAACTTCATGACTCGACTCCGCATGAAGAATTGAGTGTGACTTGGCTATGTTTTTTTTTTTTTTTAAAGCGAAAAACCCCTTGCGGAGCCGCCTTGGTCTGAGAGACCACGAACAGGGGGTTCTACACCGTCAAAGTCACTCGGGGTCGCACCCGGCCCTGCCCGCACCAACATTATCAATTGGATTTTGGATACCCAATTCAGCTTTTTGGTAGGGTGGAGATTTGAACCTGGGACCTCCCTTGGAGGATTGCCCTCTCCTCTCCAACTCACCTACAACACTTGGGTGTGACTTGGCTATGTTAATGCTACTCTTTAGATGGGTATTTGCTTGTTGGATGATTTCAATTCCTTGAACATGCTCTGTCCATGGTAGTGGCAGTCACAGAATTTTCGCTTTGTCAATGGCATTTGCAATTTGATGGAATCTATATTGGTGGGTGTCCCTTCAGAAGGGTCAATTAACATTAAATTTCAGTTCTTCATTTCTCTATAGTTTTTTGGTTTTGTTTAAAAAATTGCAAATATTTTTTATAAGATGTTTGTAAAAAACTGCTCTAGATTGAATTTGACTGGTTCAGTCTATCAAGAAAGTTTGGATCCAGCTGAGTAGGTTCAACTGGACTTGGTAAGTATGATCCTAGTCATTCCAAAGAGAGTCACGTCCCAAAGAAGAAGGCAAAGGTAGTGTATTATCTCTCATAAATCTTGTTCAAACTCGAAGCAATTGAGGAGGACTAAAAGCAACCCCACATGCCCAGTCATTTGGAAGGTCAAGGCAATGCAAGGCTGGCAAACAAGCAAAGATGTATGGGAACCATTTCTCAATCTTTCCATTAACTGTTCTCATTGTCAATGGGAGGGAAACTTAATACAACATTGTTGGGACCTCCATCCATGCGATCATTGTGGAAAGAGGAATCACAGCTCCATGCAAATTGATAATAATTGTGTTGAAACTCTCCAAGGAAAGTGTATTGGAAGAAGCCAAACAAAAGTACTATTGCCAAGATAAAGAGTGGACTAAGTACAGTTTGATACCGCATCAACAATGTAGCAAGGTTTGCAATCAAAAGAAAGGGTTGTATACTGTCCAGTCCTCTCATAGAATTAAGAGGGTGGAACGTTGATCTCCAAATTGAAGCTAGAAGAAGGACAAGGAAGAGTAAAATTTTCAACTCTAAGATGGAAATAAAAGGAAAACAACAGCATGGATCTAGCATCACAACCATTGTAGCATGCAAATCCAAACTTGATCTGAGCATTGCAAAGGTTGTCGTGCGTAAAATATCCTAATTTGAGAATGGCAGCAGTTGTAGCACGTATGGATGAAGTAGTTTGGGCATCACAATGGCTGTGCTCTGTTTATATATATTATAAACCTTAGTGAAGCATTCCAATTGTTGCAGCATGAATATCCAAGGCTGATCTAGGCATGGTAGTGTTTGTATCATTCATCGTGGTAGTCAGAGTGACTATAGCAGTGATCAATCAGATCAAATAGAAGATTGGAACACTCAATCATGGTGTAACAAGGGTGGTATTTGCAAGATAGACATTTGGAGGATGTATGTGAGCAATTCCTCCAATGCAGCATAACAAGAAGAAGAGGGCTGAATACTATCTCAGGAAAAGTTTCATAGCCAAAGAGATGAAGGATGAAGTCAACTTGGTCAAACAAGTGGGCACAATAGTCCACTTCAGAAGGTAACAAGTATGGGTGGAAGTCCACTTAGGCAAACAAGAAGGAGGATCAGCTATTCACTTGTAAGCAAGCAAGAAAGTATACAGAGCAGTGTTCCAAAATTTTCCATCATTTGTTTTCATTTTTGTGCTAGATGTCACATATTTCATCATTGATGTTGTCTCTGTTATTATGCATTTTGTGGATAGAGTACCCATTGGGTGGCCATGGTAATGGAGGAGGAATGAAAACAAGGAAGGATCTAAGTACTCCAAAGAAGAAAAAAATAATTATACAAATCTTCTTCCAAGGAAAAGAGGATGATTCTTTTATAAATCATGGCAGTGGAAAAAATGCTCTCATGTAGCAAGAGACTCTCACACAAGGGAGATGTTGTTTCCCAAGGGTAAGTTTGCAGCCATGGACAATGTCCTGTAGCTTGAGCAATTCACAAATAAGATGTGCAAAAACCAAGGAAATATCTCACAATAGGGAAACCAAAACAGCACTCCATAGAGAGGATAGTTGAGTTCCACATTAAGAAAGGATCAAGGCGCAATTTGCATAAGCTAAAGTTTTTTTTTTTTTTAATTGGTTATATGGAATTGAAACAGGCCCCACCCATATCAGATCATGACTACATAGTGCTATTAGAACAACTTGGAAATTACGTATGTGTTGCTTGGCAAGATTCGAATCGAGGTCTTCTCCTAGGGAACAATATTATGGGTCTCATGAGGATACTTATGCCTCTAAAGTAGTTGAACACTTTGAGGAGAGCAAAAATGACTATTAACATGCAAGCGTCATAAAGATTGGTCCAAGATGTAAGTGGATAAAGCAAGTTTCATTCATGCATGTATATTTTGTAGCACAAATGATCATTTGGTTAAGAAGAAACTCGAGATACTCTTCATCAATGTATCAAGAGCGCTTTGGATGGCCAAGAGTCATTGTTTGCAAGGAGGATTTGAGGCTTTAAACTTTTTAAGTCAGCCTTTCAACATATCTCAATTATTAAGGACACCTAAGCATAGTTTTCTACCACATTCTATTCCCCATTGAATGGCCAAATCAAAGTAAACAACCAAGGATTGGTGGAGATTATGGGAAGGAAGATCCCAAGATTTAAGGAAAAGAGCTTGGTCTACACTCACTCTCATTCGATACCGCTGTTCATGTTTCAATTTATTTATCTCCATTGGAGACATGTTATGGCTAGTTGCCACAATTCCATCAAAGGAGAGGAGGAAATGGAAGTAGGATAACACACTCATTAAGGCAAAATTATATTTGTTTACCGAAAAGTACAAATTTGCTCACGAGGGCTTCACTCAAGCACAAAACAAAACTTGACTGAGATAAAAGCAAGCATTTTTATGTTGGAGACATGATTGAGATTTATCTGACCAAGGGAAGACTTCTAGGGCAAGATGAAGAAACAACCAAGGTGCTAAACCCACTGAGAAGATCAAATTGAAACACCAAGGAGTTTGAGAGTAGGTCTTGGAGGAACTGAGTATAAGGCCATCACAATTGGCACGAGGAAGAGCCTAGACACCAAGAGGTGCAATAGTGAACCATGTTAGAGATAAAGGGGTATGGACTTCTTGAGCAAGGCAAAGCTTAAGCTTAAACCAATCAGAAAAGATCTTGTTAGAAACATTGCATCCAAAGGGAACAAGGATAATATTTTATATAGCAAAGGTGTACTTCTCAATACGTGAGCTTTTGGAGGACCAAAAGGTTTCAGCTCTGGAGTTAACAATATATAATTGTCAGACAGTCGACACTAAGGACCAGATGGTGACCACTTGAAAATGGAATTTAGGAGGGACAACAAGGACCAAGGCCCACAAAAATGTAGGTCAGAGTAGAATAGCACTTTATCCCTGCAACTGGCAGGCTTTGAAAGGCATAAGAGCACATTGCTGGCTCTTAATGGTGTCACTTAGGGTGAAAACTGAAAATGGACCAGGATCTTCCACCCTTCATTCAGTGGGACTTCCCTACTAACCAATGAGATTGCCTTGCAACCAGTGCAAATGACCTGAAAACTGATGGGATACTTTGTTGGACCAACAGGATTGGGAGGGTGGAATCTGAAGACATAAGTACCAAATGTGACATGTAGCATATAGCGAATGAGGTGTCACTTTGCCTGTCAAATTGATCAAGATGAAGAGGAAGGAGTTATCCAGGAGAGAAACCTGTTAGGGTAAAATAAGGTAGTGTATTGCATTACACTACATAGGATTATTACATTTACTTTTCTACTAGTTACCATGAGATATTTTGTCTACTGGTTAATCTAGGTAAATACCTAAATATCCCAAGTCAGATATTTAGGTTAGTGGTTTAGTTAGAACTCTCTACCTAGGTTAGTGGTTAGCTACACGTCTCTCCTACCTTAGTTGGTTAGCGAGTTATGTGATTAGTTAGTTTATATTTCATGTTAAATATTGCTTAGCATTTTCTTGCTAAGACTAATGTTCAATGATATTATTTTATTTTGTCTCCGTATCATTTGCATTATAACATTGGCATTAGAGCCATTTTTTGGCTCGCCCGGAGGACGAGCTGGTGCCAATTGGCAACACCCAGCCCACCTCCACAGGCGAGCTCGCAGGCTGGAGCAGGCCCTGTAGTGGCCCTGTAGTGACAAGGGCCCACGCGACCCCAACCCACAGAGGAGCACGGATCGACCACGTAGGCCACGCGATCGACCGACCAGACGGTCGACCGGGCTGCGCGATCCCCCGTGATCGACCACAAGGGCCGCGCGATTGACCAACACGGTCGACAGCCCCCGCTCGCTCGGCCTCGGGCCAGGGACTCAGCTCCCGCTCGCTCAGCCTCGGGCCAGGGAACCACATGGCCCACCAAGGCTGGGAGAGCAGAGAGGGCAGGCACGCCCTCCCCTCCCAAGTGGACCCCACATCGGGATCTGCGAGGGCAGGAGGCCCTCCGATCCACGATTAGACTACATCACTCGATCAGCAACACGTGGCACAATCTGCTGCCCTGGACCGCTACTCTTGACTGCACGCACCCCGAGGTGCCACTTGGACCAATTGCGAGGCGCCACATGGCACACATGCCATGCGCCACCTCAACGCTGACTAGGCGACACGTGGCACACAGGCCACGCGCCACCTGGACGCTGACTGGACCAGACTGACGCGGACACGTGGCGGACAACCACTGGACAGAGGACGCTGACTCAACTCGACCGACTAGCCCACCCCCTGGCGCCACGTGGCGGCGTCCAAAAGGGCGAGTAACACTTGTCTATTGCCCGCAGGCAATCGACCGAAGAAGTGCGGACTGGGGCTTATAAACCCCATTGCATCCCACACTGGGATGCATGTGGGATAAATCCCCACAGTCCTCTTCGAGAACAGCGGACGGGCTAAGTACAAGCCGCGCCCCGCCAACACTCAACCGACCCGATGGCTCGGTTGGCTAGGGCGGCCCGCTAGCTCCGGCCCGACCACGGATCGAATCCCCGTGGAGCACGAAGGAAAGGCAATTTTTTTTCTTCGGATTTTTTTTCGAAGCGATCGATCGCGAGGTGATAAGATTCAACGGAGTCGAAGAGTTTCCAAACCGCCCGGTGGCGCTGTTGGCTCGAACCCCCGCTCGCCTAAAAACAGGTTTTCGCGAATAAAAACTTTATTTTTTCAATTTTTCTATGGTTTAAAGCATAATTAAATATATTTTTTTGATTATTTTTATAATTTTTCTTTAAATTGGCCTAAAACATTCAATTTTTAACCAAATTGGACGATTTTTTTTCCAATTTTTTCTAAAATTATAGAATTTTCATTTGAAACTAGTATTTTTTTGCTTTCTCAAACCTAGAAACCTGAAAATTTGCAAATAATTTAGCCCTTAAAGTTCCTAAAACCATTGCTGTTTTTTTTCTCAACTGAAAACACAAGGCAAATAGGAACCTCTTTTTGGCAAATTTTTACACAAAACCTGCTTCAACATTTTTTTGTTGCAATAAATTCATCAGAAGTTCTTCAGTTTTCTTCATTTTTTTTGGAGATATAAGACATTGAACTCAAACTTTCTATTGCAAAATACTTATCATGCCATGATTTAGGGAGCATCAAAGGTCATCGCATTTTTCTCAAAACAACAAATTATTGCTTTTGTTCTCTCCTTCAAGAAAGGGGACATAAAAACATAAAATAGCAACTTTTTTTTGTTGTCAAAACTTGAGATCAAAACCATTTTTTTTGCTCCTTCATGATAAATTGTTGAAGACAAAACCAAAGTCGTGTGTCGATTGGTCTGGAAGCCTTTCAAACGCGGGTCGTGTGTCGACTTGTCTTGAAAGGAGTGCTCAAAAAATTTTCAATTTTGTAAAACATTAAGGGGGGATAGAAATCATTTTGTTGATTCTATTATTTGCAAAATTGTAAAGAACAAGGGGGGATTTTCAAAAGGCTATCGGTTGATAGACCCACTTACCAAGAAAATACATGTCAGCAGAGATGTAGTGTTTGATGAAGCTTTCACACCCAACACTACATCAGTATACCTAGATGATGAGGAGCAACAACCACTTCCTCCTCCACAACAGAAAAAGCCTCCCAAATGGTATACAAGCACAATGAAAGATTCCAAACTCACTTCCCCACCTGATCTTACTCTCAATCGTCCAAAGACACGAAGCATGACTCAAAAAGAAAAGAATGAAGCATCCACTTCATTTGATGATCTTTGTGCAGATTTTCAAGATCTTTCTGTTGATAGAGAGTTACCAAGGGAATATGATATGGAAATAGATGAGGAGAGGGTTTACTTGTCAGCATATGATGAGAATGAACCTTCTACAGTTGATGAAGCACTTAGACTGCCTTAGTGGAAGGCAGCTATGGATGCAGAACATAACTCCCTTATAAAGAATAAAACATGGAAGCTGGTGGATTTGCCTAAAGGAAAGAAACCCATAGGCTGCAAATGGGTTTACAAAGTAAAATATAAGGCAGATGGAACCATAGATAAGCATAAGGGCCCGTCTTGTGGCGAAGGCCTATGCTCAAAAGGAAGGGCTTGACTATGAGGAAACCTTTGCTCCTACAACAAGGATGACCACCATTCGAGTGCTTTGTGCTATGGCAGCACAGTTCGGATGGAAATTACATCAGATGGATGTAAAAAGCGTCTTTCTAAATGGTGACTTAAAAAAAGAGGTGTACATGACTCAACCTCCTGGATTTGCAGAGGTAGGCCATGAGCAACAAGTTTGCAAGTTGGTCAAATCATCATACGGGCTAAAACAAGCCCCAAGAGCATGGTACATAAAAATGGATAATCACCTACTGCAGCATGGATTTAAGGGAAGTCCATCTGACGCAAATCTCTATATCAAGAACACAGGTTCTGAGATAGTTATTCTTGTGTTATATGTAGATGATCTGATCATCACTGGCAATTCAGAGAACTTGATTAACGCCGTGAAAGATGACTTGACAAAGTCATTTGATATGATAGACCTAGGACTTCTCCACTACTGTCTTGGTCTTGAGATAGAACAGAAGAAGAATCATCTTAGGGTGACTCTGAAAAAGTATGCCAAGACTTTAGTAGAAAAATATCGTATGACTGATTGAAAACCCAAAGCAACACCGATGGAATCAAGGCTTCGGTTATCACGATATGATGACTCACCATAGGTAGATGGCACACTTTATAGACAGATTATTGGAAGCCTCATCTATCTGACTAATACTAGACCAGATATTACTTATGCTGTAAACTATCTTTCATGGTTCATGCAAGAACCAAAGGTCTCTCATTGGAAAGCAGCTACGAGGGTTCTTCACTACATTTAGGGTAGTGCAGATTATGGTCTAGAGTATAAGAAGAATAACTCATTCTTCTTACAGAGTTACACCGACTCTGATTACGTCTGGATCCATAGATGACAGAAAATCAACATCAGGCTATGTGTTTCATCTTGGATTTGGTCCTGTCTCATGGCATAGTAAAAAGCAACAGGTGGTTGTTTTATCTTCAACTGAGGCAAAATATCGCGTTGCATGTGGAGCTGTGTGTGAAGCGATATGGCTAAGTCGCATCTTGGCTACCATGGGCCTACCAAAGAAACTTTCTATTCACATGTTTTGCGACAATTCATGTGTTTTGAACTTGGTCAAGAATCCAATACATCATGAACGAACAAAGCATATTGACACAGATTGCCATTTTATTCGTGATGAAGTTCCTAAGCACAAAATCAAGCTCCAACACATTCCCACCGACGAACAGGTTGCTGACATTTTTACAAAGGCACTTGGACGTGTCAAATTTCAACTGTTCCAGAGCAAACTTTGTATATCAAAGTAATGTAATAAAAGGGGGCTGTTAGGGTAAAATAAGGTAGTGTATTGCATTACACTACATAGGATTATTACATTTACTTTTCTACTAGTTACCATGAGATATTTTGTCTACTGGTTAATCTAGGTAAATACCTAAATATCCTAAGTCGGATATTTAGGTTAGTGGTTTAGTTAGAACTCTCTACCTAGGTTAGTGGTTAGCTACACGTCTCTCCTACCTTAGTTGATTAGCGAGTTATGCGATTAGTTAGTTTATATTTCATGTTAAATATTGCCTAGCATTTTCTTGCTAAGACAAATGTTCAATGATATTATTTTATTTTGTTTCCGTATCATTTGCATTATAACAAAACCACCAAATCTTGCATACCATTGATTGTTGGTAAACTAAGGGGACCATTGGGTAGTATTTAGAGCTAAGGCAACTCTGGTGCTGGTCCAAGTCTAGGAAGATAGACTAGAAGTATAGAGTGCTATAGTAGACTGTGATTGTGAGTCCATAGGCTCATACTTCTAGGAATAATCAGAAGTATTTTTTTTTTTAGCGAAAAACCCCTTGCGGGGCCGCCTTGGTCTGAGAGACCACGACCAAGGGGTTCTACACTGTCAAAGTCACCCGGGAGTCGCTCCCGGCCCTGCCTGCACCAACATTATCAATTGGATTTTGGGTACCCAATTCAACTTTTTGGTAGGGTGGAGATTCGAACTTGGGACCTCCCTTGGAGTATTGCCCTCTCCTCTCCAACTCACCTACAACACCTGGGTAATCAGAAGTATTACATTCCTATGTATTACTTCCATTTTATCAGCTGCAATAAGGATTTTCATTTTCATCTGTAGAGTTTTCTATCGTAGAGGATTTCTCCATATTAAATATATATTTTTTATCATGTTTTTGGCTTGTGTGTTTTCTTTTCATTGTTGTGTGTTGTGTTTGAGTAGTGAATGTGTTGTTTCCCTTTGTTTAGACTCACAAATTTGAAGTACAGACATAGCAAAGTTCATTGTTCCAAACTGAGCTCTTCTAGTAGTGAAAGGCACCAAAAATCTATAATCGGAATCACTTAAGGGTGTTATTGCAATTATGCAGATGGCATTTGAAAGTACAACCAAATAAGAAAAGCAATAAAAAGGAGTGTGTAAATCATCTTCCACCTTTTAAGCAACAAACGAGGGTTTAACACATAAATTTAAATCAATCTCATAGAATACATAAATTTAAATCAATCTCATAGAATACAATATACATGACACTGGCAACATGCTGGCATGCATATAATCCTATAGGATATACTGAAGTGACAAGAGCTACTCCCACACAAGGGAAACCACAAGCTGCAGAAGATGCAGGGTGAGACACCTAATTCTCATAAACATCTGAGAGGGGATATGTAATGTCATAAACAAATGTATAAAGACCTGTAATCAATCTAAGTGATTATCTAAAGGTGGCTTGGGTTAAAGACTTGAGAGGAATCAGCTGAACTATACTCAGAGCCACTAAGGTGCTGCTTGGTGGAAGACAAGTGAGACATGCTTCCCTAGTATCCAAAGCAAATGGTCTTCTGGAAGAGGTAATGAAATTAGTGATATATTTCCTTTCAGGATCTGTGGATTGGATGTAAGGAGCAAGACCAGTTGTCTTATGTTGTGTATTGGATCTCAAGAGGTAAGTTGGGCTTGACATTGCCTAATAGTGGTATTGAAACATTGTCTTATCAGCATTGTAGAGAAAATCGGTATTGGCTCGGAATCAGATTGGAAAAGGAATCGGAGAAAATCGGTAATTGGGAAGAATGGGGGAAAAATCTGACAAAAAAAAAACTGAAGAAAATGCAATTTTTCATTGATTTTTTTTTTTCATGCATATTACAATGACAGTGACAATGGGGCAGATGGTATTGTCATGGCTGTCATTAGTGCTGTCATCTATTTCCAATCAAATGGCATGCAAAGGAGTTTTACCACCCAAGCCCTTATGCAGGAAGTAATGCCACATATCTTCATGGAATTAACTCAGGAATTTGTCGTTGGCACAATACAATATTGTGAAATTTTAATTCAGCATTCATCATTTTTTACCTAGTTTTATGTCATCATAGTGATTCTCTATTTTGCAACAGGTAAAAATGAAGCAAATTGAATTTGTTTTTATAGCATTTTCTCTACCTGTGTGGCTGCGGCTGATTTTTCGTCACGGGAATCATGATTTTTTCAAAAAAATTGGCAAAAATTATCGATTTTTCCAAAAAATGGTTTCTGCTGCGATTCAAATTGGATCTCTGGCAGACTCAGAAAAAATTGGAAAATTGGTGATTTTCCTAATTAAGCTTATCAGTATACTACTGTCTACATCGACTGCCTTTCAGTAGCTGAAGTGCCTGACATCTCACCAACCTGAAATCGGGCCAGAAGAACAGTGTAAATTTGTAATCAATTTGGCTAGTCTAGGAGAACTCTGTAGTGAATCAGTGCTTCACACCTGAGGTCATTGTTATTTAAAAACAAAAACGGGCATCTTTGCCTGGAGCACTAGAAGAATGCAGGCAAGGCGCCCCAGAATCTGTAAAAGAAGAGTAATACCTTCACCCAAATCTCCTTGCAGACTGAGCGCCTCAATGAAATGCTCCAATACATTGAACCACAACTATATGCTTGGGCATGTAGGGACTCAACTTGTGCATTGTGATTAGCATACAAGTCTTCTTGGCAATTGTCATGTGTAACTCTTGTTTTAAAAATTGTTATTTTGTATGACACAGGGGTTTCCTTTCTGACATGCCAAAAAGGAAAAACTTTATATTATATATGTATAGTAAAATTATAATTTACATCCTTTAGCAGAGTGGCAGTTATATGGGGACTCCATAGCATGTTAATGATGACAACAACTGATAGTCCCACGCTTTGAATAATTCAAGTGTTATCTGTGGTTCACTTTGGAACTGTTCTGATTGCATTGATCCATATTTTTGCTTGAGCTGTATTGCATATTAGTGCAAAACTATCAGTACTGAACCAACAAGAAAATCCTCAAGGCAGAATGACACACTTACACAAAATGATTAATCAAATCTTGCCTGGCTAGATAAATTTCTCAAATACATTTCTAAGAAAATGGTTATAATATGCTTGGTGATTAAAAATAAATGGTAAACTACACAACACCTAAACTTTTTCTGATTAATAAATATGCATGGATTGTGGACATACATGGGATAGGTTTAAACTACCTCCATGGATTAAGAAGGATGATACAATTTAATGTCTATGTCTCTTGATATTTAAGATATAATGTTCTGATTCTTAGCATCGGAAGTTCAGATTTTCTTGTATAGATTTATTCTTCTATTCTTTTGGTCCAGTTTTAAATCACAAGCATTTGATAAAATTTGGATCTTTTTCTTTGGTGGTGGTTCATCCAGTCCAATGCCCAAGAAACATTTATGCGAATTAAGCATGCATATAATACATTATTGGACTCAGATTCTCGTAAGAAGAGTTTCAGGGAAGGAGAGATTACTACACAAAAATTTCTCATAAAAGAGAACAATGTAGCAGGGATGCCAACATCTCTGGCGGCTTGCGGGGGGATTGAGCTCACCTCAATGTGAAGATCTCAGGCCTTATCTGTGGCGGTAGACTCTATCTCCAACTTCTCCCTTTCTCCTTCCTCTTCTTCTCTTTTGTGCTCATGGTCCCCTTCTTCTCTTTGATCTTCATGGTGCTGGGAAGACTCCGACTATGGGAGACGCTCATAAATATGGTCATAGGTTGCTTGAACTAGGGCCCAGGCGTCTACTTGGAGCAGAGCACGATCTTGAAGCTCCCTAACCAGGTATCCAAAAGTCTCAAGCTGATCTATGCCGGTGAAGTTAGCCCTTTGGTTGAGGTCCACCAAACAGGATTCGATCCGTGCAAACCTAGTCATTAACTGCATTACTTAGGGCTTCTATAATAGGCTCACCTAACTATCAATCTCTGAAGTATCGCCTTCAAAGGCATCCCAAATTGGATTCAGTTCTTCCTTCGTCAAAATAGCCTCCTCCTCGTCAGTGAAGCCAGGGAAACCGAGTTGCGTGAGATTCAAAATACATCAGGGAAATGCGCCTTTCCTGCTCGAACACTTCCAACAACCTTCTTGCCTCTCGGGCCCTTTTTACTTTTGCAAAGTAAGCCCGCAACGTCACCTTCGTAGTTGCCCATGGTCGAGCAAATGGGCTCATTAGAGTAAGCTGGAGGTCCATTTTTTCTAAGGTTTGCATCTTCATAGCCAGTTCCAGCCATCGATCAATGTCCTTTTCGGCATCCTCTACGACAGGTGCGCTATGAGTAACTGTTTGCGTGGCCTCCCAAATGAATGTGAGGATTGCTATTGCTTTCGATGACCTTGCTCAGAAGTTTTCCAGGAAGTGACCACGAACCTCCTTAATATGGTCTATTGTGAAGACCTCTGATTGTACCACCTTCTCTGTCAACTAAGCTTGCAGTTCTTGGACCTGGGCATTCAAGGCTTGCACCTGACTTTCCACCTCTGCGTGTACCTTGAGGTGACGCTCAATTTCTCTTTTGTAATCAATCACTTCTTGCTTCAAACTGGCCACGCGCTGCTGCAACTGCTCAGATTTGGATTGAGCCTCCTCGAGTTGTGCCCTCGTGTGTACTAAGGTCTCCTCGAGCTCCACGGTTTTGGCCTTGGCCTCGTAGAAGCGAGCTTTGTAGTGCTCCCCGTGAAAATAGATGGAGCCCATTTCAACTTGGATATTCCCCATCTTCTCTGTTGCGTCAACTGTTCTTAAGTCTTCAATTGTATGATGATAGGAATAATCCATTGGTGTCATGTCTAGGGGCTTTTGAATCTTGGGCACCTTCTCCATCTTGTGGAGTTCCATCTTCTACGGGTTGAACATAGCCCTCTTTTCCACCTTGGCTGGAGCCTACACATTTTTTATTTTTCGGCCCTTAAGCCAGCTTGAGGAACTCTGACGCGCCCGGCGTATGCTCTCCGCAATAGGGCGCTCTTGCAGAATTTCTAGCTCCATTTCCAGCGGTTCATGTACTCCAAAGAGTGGCGTGAAGGGGAAAAGAGCACGATGGGGGTTTGCTTCGGCAGACGGATCAGGAACAAACTGGGCAGTGACTACGGTGACTTTGGGAGACACTAGGGTTTGGATAGCGACGACCGAGGCACTAGGATCTAAAAGTGGAATATCAAGGGGCATCGCTGCAACTGAGGTGAGTGAGAGCGCAAACACGCCTGGATTGGCAACCACAACGGATGTAGTGATTGGATCAACAAAAACCTGAGGAGGGGTAGGGGCGGCTAACGTAGGAAACACAAATGTGTTAGGGACAAACGCAAAGGTACTAAACGTCTGAGAGGAAAGAGAGAATGATGAGGGGAGCAATGACTGAGACGTAGGGAAAGGGATGGCATACATAGGGACACCAAATGAAAGCTGGGTGGAAATGAGGGTTTCGACGTTGGAAGAGATAGTTGCCAGAAGCACAAAAGCAAGGGAAGGAGAAAGAGATAACGCACCTGCGGGCTCGGGCGCTGCTAGAGCCGAAACGGTGAACTACTGTGTGATTGGGCTTGCTCTTCCTTCTTCTCTGTTTGATGCTTCTGCTATTAGGTCGATCAGCTCCACCTCTTGCCGCTCTTGCTCCGCTGGAATAGGGACTTCAGGAACGCTTGCTTCCATGGTTACCGATGCTGTAGAAGGGTTCGAGCTGGGAAGATGGGTTGCACCAGTCCGAGGTTCAAATTAAATTTCAGTGACAGTTTTTATGTGGGAATGCAAGGTGTTGGAAATGAGAGAGCTAATGTTAACTTCCTTGAGTTTACTCCTATGGTGCCTCGGATTGGTTTTTTTGAAGAGCAATTCTCTGAGGAGTTGATGGAGTTTGTACAGTATTTGATTGCTCTTCTTACAGGTGGTTGTCAGGAGGTTACTTGTGTGGGTACCCAGCTGAAGCAATTGGACGTTCTAGCCCAACAGAGCAGTAATTGGTGGTTGGAGTTGGATGGTAGAGGGGATCCGGTCTTTGGAGATATTCTTCCAGCCCCTCTCACACTCATATTTCCTGAGTACACAGGAATATTTCATTTTGATAGTTGCTGCTCCTACATCACTGTGTTGAGTTTGGTAACTTCAGTTTATAAGCTGGTTGACCTTGAGCACTTGCATGTTATTTGGCAGCAGGTTGTGGTATATAAAAGGGTTACTTTGATAGACGCTACCCCCAAAACAGATTATGATACCATGATACTTGACATCACACTACTCATGATACCAGCATATTATCCCTTTCCTCTTGTCTAGGAAAACTATGGGAGAGTAAAGCCTCCATCCAGAAGCTAATAATTGACCATTTGATTGACGCAATGACCCTATACAAAATACCTAGGGTTACATGTGTCCCATAATGACTATTTCTTAACCCCCATGTAAATTACAATATCATATCCCTTGATACATATTATGCCATCCCAATTAACATAGGAAAAAAAAACAAATAATATAATCTCTTGATCCACGTGAAGTTGTTTTGGTTGAAGCCATTATTATGCCTATAGATTATCTTGATGCCCAGTGGGGTGGAAACTATTTCTTATGGTTTCGTTGCATTTGTCTTGTTGGTAAACAGAAAAGGATTTCCATCTACATCATCAAGAGCTACAAACATACTTTGATGATTTTACTACCAATCTAGAGCAGTTTCTTCCATCTGCACTTCAGTAGTTTGGATCTTGTCTGCACCAGAGATCTCAAGATAAATCTTGCAATATGCTTTAGGACCATGAAACCAGGAGTCAAGCTTCTCACCATTGAGTTGTCATTGAACTTCAGAATCTTCACTTTTCTTCTAGCAAGAACACGATTTGTGGTGTTTGATTTAGCTATGATTTTGCAAAAGCATGGTCTAAAAGGATTTCATTGGTTCGTGTATGATCCTGGTCAGGTTCTTAACTTGCATAGCAAGAATCAACTCAAATGAACTATTATTAGCAGAATCCTACAACAATTTCCCCTCTTTATTCTTTGGATCCATTCTAGAGAAGAACTGGGTCAGACATAAGGCAAGTAAACAGGATTTCAACCAAATCAAAGCATGGTTTGTCTTTATCTGGGAAAGAAAGGAGCCTAATTATGCAATTTGTGTTGACAGGGAGTGGCCAGAGCTTGATTGAGTGATTTGTTGTTCCTTTCTTTTTCTTTCAAGCACTGCCTCTGAACTTGCCCTACAACAGTGCAAGAAGGCTTCAAAGAAGTCCAGCAAAGCTACATAAGCAGAGTTAGCAAAAAAATCCATGATGCAGTAGAAATCTTATAAAATCACTTGTAAGTGGACAAGTCGTGGCTTTAATGCTGGAGTGATCTTTGTAGAAAGCTCCCAGTGCCAAACTTTGTAACTTTCAAGGTGGAAGGAGACTGGAGTAAATGTCATAGAGGATATGAGGTAAAAACTCTCAAAGAAACCAGATTGAAGGACTTGATTGAAAGGGTCCTAAAACTGTTAGAATGGTAAGGGTAGGAGGTGAGAACCCTAGAGATGACTAGATCTCAAGGCCATGATCACTAGGATCTGATAACAGATGATATAAGCAGACAAAGAGATCGTTGGAAGTGTACATGTTGTACACTTATCTGTATTATGTTTATATAGACTAAAAAGAAAGCTTCCAAAAGAAGAAAGATGTAGATTTTAGCTTCTCAGAGAATGTATATCTCATTATTTTACCATCTGACTATATTTCTCATCAGGCACCATGTATAATTCTTTATGCTATTTACCTGGCCCAGTACATAAATTTATAATATTAAGTGAGAACTTAAACAATGTTTTGAAATACATACATATTTCTTCTCCCTTAAATCCCTTATCCCTATTTGGAATGACTAATTAATGAAGTGTCTAAGGGATTTAAGGATTACAAGTACAGTCTCCTCTGTTTTCTCTTGATATAGCAACTGCACCATTAAAATGTTCTTTGCATTGTTCATACATACTAAGCGGTCTAAGGAAGCTCTCTCATAGGTTAGGTTTTAACTAGCCATCTCATGCCTTTGCTTTTGTTGCTTATATGTTTTCTATATAAAACCTGAATCAACTTGAAGTTTATCCTGTATCTTCTTTCCATTTCTCTAAGAATACCATACCAGACTAGGGAACTGTTATATTCTTCCATCTTTTATTAAGGAAATGCTACAGGGGATATGTGGTTGCCCACTAAATATACTATACACTTAAGAGTGTTGTGCACGTGCATACTGATATGTCCCTGCAGTAGAATTATAACAGCAGTATTCAGTAAAATTATATCAGCAACATGCACTTGCTAGAATACAAATAGAAGACTGCACACACTGAAGAGCAAATGGGAGAATATATCTGCCCAAAGTGATGATTTATACTCTATATTGGAATATCTTATACAGATTTACAAGCATGAAGATGTGCTTGCTGGATAAGACACCAAATCACATGCAAAAGATACTAACTGGAATGTTCTAATTAGAAAGATAAAAAGTTCTAATTAGAAAGAGAGAAAGTTCTAACTAGAAAGATGTTAATTTACATGGATAGAAAGAAAGCCACAAAGCAAGAAAACATTCTAATATTATAACATACAAATAAGTTGAAACTTACAGTTCCTTTACATATCAGTTCCATTTACCATCTATTGGTAGTTCAAGACCCATCTAAAATTGCTGCCCTGATGTAACTGAATTTTGTTAGACACCCTATTTGTAAGTGTGTTGCTTGATTGATGACCTGATTTGGGACAAGATCGATCTCTGAGGGTTAGGTAACTAATAATGTCCACTCAAAACTAGAATTATGATCAATAAGTGGACTTCTCATACATGATGCATAATTGCATACTGCCTTTGATGCAGATTCCTTGGGTATTAAGATTGCAACTATTTTTTTCAATTGGTTACATGGGATTGAAAGGAGAGTATTACATCATGATCACATTACCTCCGTATTACAACATGTTGGCAATTATCCATATTTCGCTTGGTAAGATTCAATGGCAAGATTCAAACTCTGCCTTGAAGGGTGAAGTATTTAAACAGTTGAGCTCCTCCCATTTGATTTTTAATATTTTATATTGTAACTGTTGCACTCTTCTTACAGTTGTGGATTAGTGAGAACTCTTACTTGTTTTTGCTTGTTCCTATTTGAGGAAGAAAGAACTATCCATGCATGAAGTATGTTCTTTTTGGAATGAGATTATGTCTATGTGATTTGGTTAAAGTTTTGTGCTTTAAAGCTCTGCATGTTATAAAAAGTGTTGTGTTCTTTTCCCAAAGCAAAGACACTCCATCGACCCTCTTCGTCCTCGTGAATGCAGCAGACTTGATACAGAGAGAAGTTATTAAATCATGTTGTTGAAGCCTCCACTTCTCCAGAGAGTTAACTTGATAACCCATAATGTGAGTGAATAATGGCCAATTAAACATGTGTTTTTCTTTGAAAAGAAATATACACAAAGAGTTCACTTTAACCAATTCTTATTGTATTGTCTTCTGTGGACAAGGGGGCAAAAGTAATTCTTCAACTTTGATGTCTAAAACTTTGCCCAAGATCATTTTGTAAGTTATTTGATGCAACCCAAGAACTGAGGCCATTTGATGTGGGTGTATGGACTGATCTTTTTAGTAAGTCTAGTCCATGTCTGATGGCAACTGCAATTTCTGGTGAACATTGTTCCATTGAATAGAGTAGCTATGAATGCTCGCTCTTTCAGCTTCTTCCACGTCAATCAACCAAGCCCTAAAAATATAAAGATAAAATTAAATTAAATCTGTAATGGGCTTACCTCCTTTTCTTCCTGACTTGATTGGGGTGATCCTCTATACCTATGGCTGATATCAGCTTGATCCTTGTGATTCTTGGAGTACTTCTCGTCTGTCTCCTCCTCGCATTCCCATTTGGGACTACTAGTGCATATGTTCTACCTGAAACAGAACATGAGCTGGACATGTACATCTTGGCTTCTGAGACTCATTAATGCTACAAAACCTCGTTTCAAGCTTTATGTCTGCAGATCTTCCAACGGCCCGCGACGGTCATCGTTATCTCCGTCAAATATGGCAAAGCTACAGTTAGTTTGGTGTTCGGCCTTAGACTGTATTTACTTGAATTATAATTCTCTGCTCTCTCAAGAAGACAATTAATTTATAGAACAAGAAAGCTTTGATGTAATAATTTATTATTATTATTATTATTTATATTGTTAAAAAATAATTGATTGGATAAAAATAAAATTGATCTAAAAATAACAACCCATCAAACAAACACTCAATAACCGTCAATCAGCTTACCACATTTCTTGTAAAGTGTTATCTACTACCATTTACATTTATTCTTAAGTATAAGACGTATATTCTCCTGTTTTTAGGTCTTTTCAATTTATTCTTCTAGCTTATAGACAATGTAAGCATTTTTCTCTATATAAAAAGAGGTGATGGTGTTCATGTACGAGGTTGCTTAATTCATAAGCATGGTAGAAAAGATGTTAAGCTTAAAGTGTCAATTCAAAGATATATGATCGCTTGCCCATGCACAGACAGTAGCCCAGATCCGATTCCTCTGAGTGGTGCGCCAGATTGATGACGACGGTGCAACCCCTGTGCGTCCGGCGGTCCCCATCTCACGCCGGGTTACCATGTACCGAGACGGTGGAAGTCCTGGGAGCCTTCGTAGATAGTTTGAACCCTAAAAAAAAAAAAAAAAAAAAAAAAAATATCCAACCATTAAATGTATTAAAATATAAGGTATATATTTAAAAAAATTGCCCATGGTTGGTGAATATCTAGTTAATAATTTTTTTTAATAATAAATTACCTTTAAACAATAGTTAAGTAGAGTAAAATTAGAAATATTAAATTTATCAACAATTACTTGTTATAAATAATATTTTATATATATGTATATTTAATTTTGTTATAGGACAATGTAGTGGTATGTCTTTGGGTTCTTATCTGGAAGACACAGGTTCAAACCACTCTACAAGAAACCAAGATCCTTTCAAAAACTTGCGCTTTACCCTAAAATTTTGTCTTGGTTGGGATATCGTAGTGGTATGTCGTTGGGTTCTCATCCAAGAGACCTAAGTTCAAGCCTTGGGTATTGGGACCCTTTCAAAAACCCATGTTTTACCCTAAAAGTTTTACCTAAAAGGGATAGATTGGTTGGTAGCAGTCGAGTGCTTGTCGATGGATTTCTCTAGTTCAATTCTCTATATTATCGAGGTTTTGTTGACTTCGTCTTTACCCAACAGGCTAGCGTTAATCCCTAGCCAACAAAAAAAAAGTTCTTTAGGTTTTTTTTAAATGGGATTGAAACGGCCCCATTCTTATTACATCATCACCACTTAGTGGTGTTACAACAATTTGGATATCATCCTTGTGTCACTTGGTAAGATTTGAACTCAGATCTTCTCTTTTTTCAATTGATTATATGGGATTGAAACAGAGCCCATTCGTATTACATAATCACCACGTAGTGGTATTTCAACAAAGCTTAGGTATTATCTATGTTGGCAAGATTTGAACCTAGGTCTCCTTGAATGTTGAGGAATCTAATTGGTTAAGCTAATGTCATTTCATACCCAGTCTCCTTAAATGTTGAGGAATCTAAGTGAACGAGAATTTAACTTACTATTTTTAATAAGCTATTTGTGGGTTTAATTGGAACTCAATCCTATTAAAATAAAAAGTTTTGTTTGGATTTAGCTTACCTTTTCTATGAAGCTATTTGTGGGTTCAATAGGGATACGCAAGCCCACCCACAAATTGTTTGGAGTGAAGACGATCCAAAGACACTGGCTATCATTTGATCGAGGGTTCTAACCCTCTAATTGTAAAAATATTGTATCAACACAAGTTATATTGTGTGACCCATGATTTTGGGGCACACCAATGTTGTAATAGTGGAGATCCAAGATCCCTAAAATTAACATAATAACATTTTTCCATTGTGCAATATTTCTTGTTATTGATATGTTATTATTATCTAGGTGTTGTTCATTTTCGCTTTACAAAATGTCGATCATGATGGGACCCACAAAGGGTTTTACATTTTAACCTACCTTGTGATTATTTATGATTTATGTTTCTTGTTTTTATTGCAAGTTTCAGAGATTCATTCATGCGAAAATCGCAAGATCTAGGGCTAGGGTTTTTGGAAGTAGCAAAGTTCAATATGTGATAGTGCGGATGCCATCCAACATTCGGGGGATGCCACACAGCATCCGTGTGGATGCTATAGAGTATCTACGAGTTGCAACAGATAAACTTGCAGGTTTCAACAGAGAAAACTGTGAGATTCTACGTTACGTTTGCAGAGTTGAAGAAAAGTACGTAGGACTTTTGGTAAGTTCTGTTTAAACTCTGATCACATTTTTGCTTTTTAAAAAGAAGAAAAAGAAAAAAATATCTATTTTATGATTAAAAAGCAATATTTTGTATTGATAGGCATCTTAGATATTCATCAGCATTTTCAAAATCATATAGAATTGCACATAGAGATAGATTTGCATCTGTGCATTCATTTTAGTTGCATTAGACATTTATTACACTAGATTTAAGTTTTTGTTGTCTTTTGTGGTGTTTTTACTTTCTGCCCTTGGTGTTATTTGCAATAAATCGAAAAAAACATAGTAGTTGCATTGTAGACTAAAGTTTCCCACTTTCCACTTTTCTAAGATGAAACAAGTCATTGGTACTCAAGTCTCTCCCACTATTGGAAACATGTTGTTGATTCAGAGTGGAAGAACTAGGCGAACCCTCCACTGTTGGAATCACTTGTTGATTCAGTGTGGATCTTAAGAGGTGTACCCTAGATTCTTTTGAGGGGCTTAGTATTAGTGTTCTTAGTCACCAACTTGGTTGAGTGTAAGAGGGTTTCTTTGCATTTTGAACACCATAGACAATTTAAAAAGAATCACACACAATTGCATATTTCACTTTTAACATCAGCGAGTTGGACTTCATCACCAACCACTGATCGATACCAGTGATGGTGGATTTCATCTCTATCTATTGGCTCGCCCCATAGTCACCTTAGCAGCCCGTGAGTTATTTTTCTAGATTTTATCACCAAAAAAATCCCCACTTGCCATCCACCTTAGGAATCCATCTTGCATAGTGGTCTAGGGTCAGGGTTTGCATATCAAAACACACAAACCATAAAAAAAAACATTGTTGCATGACATTTCAATTATTTGTTTGATTATGTGTGCTTTTCATTGTCATTGCACCTTTCACACACATTCTTCACGTCCACAACCTCTGCCTTGCTTATAACTTATGGTTTTGACCAAAAATCAATCCAAAGCCATGATCCAAGCACCAACCTCATCCATGGAGTGTTCCACTTCTTCCTCAGCCACTTTCATGGCTAACCCAGCCAGCCCAACACAGACAAGCTATTTTGATTTGTCAACAGGAACTTCACACACAATATTCACTTTGAATGCTGATGTGATGCACAGAGCCATTCACACCTCCATCCCTAGAACAAAGCCTTTCACACCAACTGATCCTCACATCACCTATATAGACATGGATAAAATTGAAGCTTACTTAAGACCAATTAAACTAGTCTTAGAACAACTTAACATCCCACACAACAAAGTTTCTTATCCTCAATTGGAACTTGCTCACTCACATCCTACCAACTTCAGCCAAGTCTACACCAACCCTCTTTTTAAGGCAACATTTGCCCCTTCAAATCAAATTCCTCCACCATCATGCAACCAAATCACCTCCATCCCATTTACCTATTCCACTACCTATACCAATCCACTCTATGAAGCATAAGTCAATGCTACTTTGCAGATTCCATCCACCACTCCATCAATCACCCCTTATTCAATTGCAATTTCTTTCGCAACTTACCCTCCATCGACCTCAACCAACATTGCTTCCACCACAACCACACAATCTACATCAAAAATTGCCATACAACAAGCATGGTAACACATTCATCAACTACTCATGGGATAGCAAGATGCTCTTTCTTATTCTCAACAACAAACACAGATAGTATATTTCAAACCCCATTCCATTCCAAGCCAACACACCTGACTTATCCTAGGTATCTCCATCTTCTCAGGTTGCTATACCCACACCCCTATTCACCCATATCAACCCCACTTCCACAACCTAGCACATTCACATCCTCAAACTTCATCCTCACTCCATCAACAATAATCATTTTATCACCAAGATCAACAATATGCCCAAAATCATCAAGTACCCTTCAATTCATCCGACCATAAACTTCACATTTCATCTCAACAATTCACCACTCCACATACCTCACCTCAGCACAATCATCAAACAATTCAGGGCTTCTACACACATGGAGAAGACCCTAAAATCTAAGCCATGCAACAACGCATTGACATCTTGATGATGCATACTCTTGGTTTGATGTACCAAAAGCCTACACTAAGACAGTTGATCAATCAACCTATTCATCCTTCGGTACCATCACCACCTTATCCGACTAACTTTACGCTACCAAATTTTGACAGATTCAAAGGGACTAAGGACCCTATAGAGCACATCACCACATTCATTCACTCATGTTTTTGAATTCAGGAGAATGATGCATTAATGCTCAAAAATTTTCCTCAGATATTGGGAGGAGATGCTTTAGACTGGTATAATCATGCACCACACTATAGCATTTACACATTTGAACAATTTGCATATATATTTTTGGAAAGGTATTCTTTCAATGTTCGTGATTGACTTATATAATCTCAAACAATTTGAAGAAGAGTCAATTTAAGATTTTAGAAACCGTTGGAGGGAAGTTATCACTAAGTTGTCATTATCCCTACCAATGCAATAATTGACTTGACTGTTTGCAAGGATTTATCTAAAACCCATATCCTTGTTATTGCAACTACAACAATACAGAACATTTGATGAAGCTCTCGCCCAGACTCACGTAATCAAAGAGATAAAAATCCAAGAGGGTGAGATAAAACCAAAGAAAAAAGAATGGCGAAATAAGGGTTAATCTAAAGAAAATTATTCTGGCCAATCCAAACAAGAACAAGTAAATCAAGTGGTTTTGATTCAACCCCAAATGACTCAACAACCCTACAGTCAACTACAACAATCATTGCAACAATCGCAACAAGTATCTTATCAAGTGGTGCCCTCATCACAACAACTTCATAACATCGTGCCAATTGTGGACAATCGTCAACATCGACAATCTGTTCAACAAAATAGCATCGACACACCCTTATCCGATTCATGTATCTCCATTTTTTGCAAGTTGTATGACACTAATGCTATTGCCTTGCCTGATATTAAACCAAAAGATCAAATTAAATGTGGCAAAACCAATAAGGAGCACTCGTTTTGTCTATTTCATCAACAAAATGGGTATGGCATTAACAACTGCTTTACGTTTAAAAACATGGTGCAAGACTTGATAGACTTAGGGGCCATTAAGTTTGATAATCCCTTGGCATAGCAAAATTAAAACCTTGACATTTATCAAATGCCACTTCCTCATCATGAGGAACAACAACAAATAATAGGGGATCAAATACCATGACTCCTCCTAACCAAGTTAATCATGTGCAACAGTATCAAGGTTTTGTGGGGGCTATCCATGTAGTCACCCGAGGTCAATGAAACACTAACCATCAAAATGAACAACCCCAAGCAGTTCAACCTCCCATAATACCTCAAGCAAATGTGACCCCACAACCTGCTAACCCATATCCACCCATCCATTTTTCTACCAATCCATCTCAACCAATTCACCTCCCAATGCATTCATCCCAACCTACTCCATCTCACATGACATCTCCATAAAATCAATAACAGGTGTACACACCACACCAAAATGGGGCTAATACAGCTACCACAACTGAGCATTCTGAGTTAAATTAGGAACATGAGCATGTGGATAAATTCACTAGAAAAAATCATCATAAATCATCTACATCGACTTATATGTTGAGGACTTTCGATCCACATCAGCTTAATTGTTCCCCATCACCTACACCCAGTCCATCTTCACCACTCACCAATTGCCAATAAATTTCATCAACATCCATCCAACAACCCCCTCAACAATACTAACAACCGCTGCCACTAGACTTATAACAAATCTTGGGGCGGTTAGCTAACATCGAGCTATAATCAAGTTGCCAACACACTCTAATTCTACAACAAATTTTAGCTCAACTTATAATCATTGAGTTACATTTGAGGCATCATCAATCCCATCAACATCCATCTCAACAACCACAGTAGTTGCAACATCCATTTTTCGTAATCCACATCTCAGGTTACACTACTTGTACCACAAACTCAAAATCAACCACAATCAAACAAATGCACCAAGGGTTTCGTGAATACCCCTTGTGACTAAATGTTTCTTTCGGAGCCTTACTCATCCATCTTCCAAAGGTTGTATAAGGCAAATAAAATTACCTTACCACCAAAAAAACTTGGAGATCCAACCAAACGAGGTAAGCACTTTAAGGAGCACTTGTTTTGTCCCTACCATTGATAAGTGGGACATAACATCAACAATTGCTTCACATTTAAAAATGTGGTCCATGATCTTATCGACAAGGGGGGCCTCACTATTCCTATTTCACCTCGTTCACCTCATTCAAAATGCCAGCTCTGTACCTATACCCATCTGTCCGAGCCCATGTCAACCATCTTTCAAAAGTTGCAAGAGGCAAAAACATTTTTTTTACCTTATGTGCGCCCTCTTGACCCGAACAAACTTAAAACCAAGTCATATAGGGAAGATCATTATTACCTATATCACAGAAAAGTGGGCCACAACATCAACAATTGTTACAATTTAAGAAAATTATCCAAGATCTTACTGATAGGAAGGCCTTTTCCATAGACGATTCGCTCACCTCATTTGATCAGGACCTTGGTATTATCTCAAATAGAATTAAGGATTCTCAAGGTATCGCACCTTCCCAATCATCCACATTATCAACCATCAAATAAATTGGGTATTATCAAGGTATCACACCTTCCCAATCATCCACATCATCAACCACCAAATAAATCATGGATGCTTAAGGTATCACACCTTCCCCCACAAAAAAAACATTATGCATTCATACTTCATTCCATGCATCCATATTTTCATCCACCATGCTAGTGGTCATTTGCTTAGTTTGGATAATTGTGAATCCAATAAGTATTATCGCCTTAATTAGGAACACCTTTGATTTCACATCCATCCCATTTTGCCATTTCATAAGTCATGTCACAAGTTGCAATCACATCTCATCACCCCTAGGTGTTTTCAATCACTCAACCACTCTTAGTGTTTCAAGCAACCTCAAATACATGTCGAGTTTTCTCTAGGACCAAGATACACTTTCACTAAGAAAATCTTGAGTTTTGGTAGTTGAATCTAACATTCTTGAACCAAACACAACTAACACTTATAAAAAACATCTTGTGTCAAATAGGGATAACATCGTGATTGGGTTGAACCTTGAAGCAAAAAAATCATATTTGCTTGTTCCATTATGCACATAGTTCAAAATAAAAATAGTGGTCTTCACCACTAATAACACTTCCAAATAAAAGAATGAGTAGTAAGGATAGGGTAAAATTCTCATCACACTTTGGTTGAGAATCCGATTTCCCAAAGCTCTAACTCTTTTACATATCACACACCACAAATACTACATTTCCATCCAGATGGTTAGGTAGTACGATTTTCCAAATCTTAGATATCAAATCATTGGACTATGGATCTAATCTCCATCGGGGCTATAAATGCTTGATTGGTAGTGAAGTACGCTCATGCATGGCAACACGTATCTCTTAAAAAGACCTCTGACCACACATAAAGACAAGCTAACGTCTTGGTCTTCTCCATGACAGGATTCATCTCACTTTACTCAAGATGGGTAAATGAACTCACTTGCACACACATTGGTTCTTGTTTGACTTGAGTCATAACCATACTCATGATTGGTAAATAAATATTTCACTGCACACACATTTTGTCTATGAGAAATTAGATAAAACTTACTGAGTTTGTTTGAGATCACCAGTATGTTTGATTCTCTGTAAAACAATTATAGATCAGTCACCCATAAGTCAAAATATTACATCCATACCATAGCCACATCACTACATGAGTCTCCCACTTCATATACCACCATTAGATGTTTGTGTCCCTGATTAAGAAAAAAAGATAAAATTGGTCAAGCAAGAGTCTAAAAACTTTTACAAATGATCATTAAACATGATGCCATTCATTTTGGATACACCAAACCATCATCACACAACTTGGGGGTGTTTAAGGTATCACACCTTCCCCATCAGTCACATCAATTAAAAAATAATCCACTTGGGGATGTTCAAGGTATCATACCTTCCCCAATAAAACAATCAATCAATTGGGGGTGCTTAAGGTATCGTACCTTCCCCATCAGTCCAAAAAACTGCTTTATTAAATCAATTGCTAGGTTCAAAAGGTTGCATCTTTTTGTCAAAGGTTATACAATTTGCATTGCATTCGTAATTAATCAATCCATCATAAACCCTATCCTACCAAGGAAATGCAACATCAATCCATCAAAAATCCTATTCTACTAGGGAAAAATCAGAACCAATCAATCCATCATCAACCCTATCCTGCCAGGGCAAAGGCAACATCGTCCAAAAAAAGAAAAACCCTATAATGTTGGGGCAAAAGTAGAACTAATTAATCCATCATCAACCCTATCTTGCCAGGGCAAAGACAAAATCATCCTATTTCACTTTGCAAGAATTAAATGCACTTACACCATATAATTCCACAACACCCCTCAAATTCACTCATCAACGATTTTACATCATCCCCTCACGTCATTAAATCCATTTACATTATCAAGTGAACCTCGTATCTAGTGATTTACTCTATTCCCCTAGCGATTGCAGCGATTGGTTATCCATACAATTCAGTAGAATGGGTAATCACCATAAAGACACTTGCTCATATCATCATTCAACATCCTCTTATTCAAAAACAAAATCTTATTGGTCTCTCAATTTTCAAATGAGACTGTGCTCAAATTAATTTGCTCAAAAATTGTCATTGAGGCCCTTTTCTGTGGGGCCAGAAACATGGATAAACTTCATTACAACACTAATTTTACAATAACAGTCATCGGGAACACAAACCCACTAGGTTGACTCTCTCTTTACTTTATCATCTTGCATTTTCATCATTTTGCATCTCAATGACGCTGAAAGGCATATTTTTCAAAAGCATTGGATCACCCCAAACTTGGGACAACCAAATTTGATCTTGATTTCCCACATCATAATACACTCACATCATTCATATCATCCACATCATCAAAAACCCTTTCTTCTATTGGGGCAAAAACATAATGCATTATCCACCTACATTTACATCATTCATATCATATACAATTGACAAAAACCCTTTTTCTATTAGGGTAAGAATAGAATCAATCATTGCATCATCATCTATGTCACTCACCTTCATTTACATCATTCATATCATCCACATCACAAAAAATCCTTTCATTTATTAGGGCAAAAACATAATACATCATCTACATCACTCCACAATCACTTACATCATTCATATCATCCACATCATTAAAAACCCTTTCATTTGTTGGGGTAAAAATAGAATACATTATCCACCTACATTTACATCATTCATATCACCCACAATTGGCAAAAACCTATTTTTTGTTAGGGCAAGAGTATAATCAATCATTGCATCATCATTCATGTCACTCACCTTCATTTACATCATTCATATCATCCACAACATCAAAAACCCTTTCATTTGTTGGGGCAAAAACAAAATACATCATCTATATCACTCCACAATCACATACATCATTCATATCATCCACATCATCAAAAACCCTTTCATCTGTTGGGGCAAAAATAGAATACATCATCCACCTACATTTACATCATTCATATCATCTCCAATTCTATCAATTGGCTCGTGAGATTCATTCTTCACTCATTCGCCAATTGAGAGGGTAAGCTACACCTACAATTTATGTCTCCAAAATCTTCTTGTGCACCAAGGAAAGAAGCTGCTTCACCAAACCAGGTGTCTCTTGTTTTTGCACCGCATTGTGATTCACGCAACGTGGTACAAAAAGGGACATCTATAGACACCAAATCCTAGCCACTTTTCTTCCATGCATCATCCAATCACAACCATCCATTATTTATTTATTTATATGTATATTTATTTATATTTATATTTAAATATAAATATTATATATATATAAATATCAGCCACTCATCACGACTTAATCTCAACCATTCATCTAACTTGATCCATGTCACATATCAACACACAATCTTAGCCCTTCATCATGATTTAATCTCGATCGCTTCGTTGGTGTCGTTAAAACCCTAACATGTTGAAGGCAAGTTATAAAAGATCATTCACTTTTGTGAATGAGGGTTAAGCAGTTAGTTGATTCAAAAGTTGATTGTGGATTCTTGGGATCATTAGAGCTCTTCATCCATCATCATCCAAACCCTAGCATTTTGCTAACATCCTTCCTCCTCGCCAAAAAAAAAATTCATTTTTGCTATCAAATAAATTAAATTATATCCAACCTTCATTTCCTTTTCTATCAAATTTATTTTTCATCTTCTTCAAACTATTATGTGTCAGTAATCAACTCTTTGATATTGTTTTCATTAAGAGAAAAAATTCATGCAACAAAATTTGAATTTTGCCAAAACAAAGATAACTATCTATAAATTTTCTTTTTTATATAGATATGCTCACATTTCCAAGAGATTGTTTCTAGAAATAGTTGATGAACATCAACAATAACATTATTTTTATCTAATCCCTACCTTTATTTTTTCAATAGCATTAATGATAATTTTTAAATTCGCCTCAATTGATTTCCATTCTTTTTCAAATGCAATTATAATCTATGTAAGAAGTGCCCTAGCCTCTACATAGTTGTTATCTAAAGTTCCATATGATTATGAGTGATGAGAAATTTGCCTTCATTATTTGAAGAACACCACCTCCACCAACTTTTCGTAGATTTCCTTTGGAAACACCATTAAATTAATTTTGATAAACCTAGTTTTTGGACAATTTAATTTTACCATATATTGAAGTAAATCCTTTGTAGTAACTCTATTATCATAGATGACCCTTGCATATAGATTCAAATCCTATGACTAAGAGGCTAACACCTCTTTTTGTGCGCCTAAGACTTTCCATGATGAGCACCATGTTCATAAACATTCTATAAGAGAGGTAATGATATTTTTCTAAACCTGGGCACAATTTTGAGATCTATTTTTTTTTAAATCTACCATTCCTTTCAAGCTACAAATTCCAAAAAATAATGGCAAAATAAATCCCACATAATACATAATGTTTTAGTTTTAAAATAATTAATCCAATATTTCATCAACTCTTTCAATATTGATGAAGCTACCCATTATTTCTCATATTTTTAGAAAAGCAATTCCAAATGGCATATGCAAAGGGATAATGAAGAAGTAAATGATATGATATTTCTAGATCCTTCTCACACATGACACAACTAGAAGGCCCATGACATCCTCTTTGTCATAGAGTCTCTCCTCGAAGAATATTGCTTTAGATTGTTTACTAAAGGAATGTTGAGGCCTTAGGGAGGGCCTCTAGTGGCTTAACGTACTTTCTATTTATGTTGAATAATTCTTTCCTTTTTACTTATACTACACAACATAGTTTACTAAGTATGAACTATAGTTAGTAAAAAACATGTAATGTGTAAGAAATAATAAATATTTTATTGTTCCTCATAAAAACCTGTGTAAACTCTAAAATTAAGTGGCATTAGCTCAACCGGTTAGATTCCTCAATGTTTAAGGAGGAGACCCAAGTTCGAATCTTGCTAAACGATACATGGATAATATCCAAGCTTTTTTGTAATACCACTATGTGGTGATGATGTAATATGGGTGTGGTCTGTTTCAATCCCATATAACTAATTGAACATAATTAATTATTTACATGTAGGAGTGATAGTAGAGCTTTGGTTGAAGCTTGGGGAAGCATTGCATGGTGATGCTCTAAGATAGATTTGGATGGTTTTTCTTAGAGGTAAGGGCTTCATCCTCAACAATTGTTGATTTAGATTTTTCTAGAAAGTTCAAAGGTAAGGGGTGGCTTTTAGGTCCCCTATATTTTTCCTCAACAAAGTGTTGAATTCAAAGCTAAATTCATCTATGAAAGGAATGCTATGTTCAAGGTAGTGAGTAAATAGAAGGAGGGTGGCCTTCAACCATCCAAGGTTTGTAAAGAGGCCATGCATGAAAACCCAAAGTTCAAATTGGACAAGAGTCAATTGAATGTTAATTTAGGGGATTTATAAGGGACCTAATATGTAGGTTTATGTTATTGCAATTAATCCTTAAAGGCATTTATAATTTTGATCAAATGCATTAGAAAACATAGGTGAGATAGAGATATCTTATTGTCCTAGTGGATACTTCATTGTGTGTGCTAATCAAGAAAAATATGAAAACATATTTTTGGGAGGACCTTGATTTTTTAAATATTCTTATTTGTTCATGAAATATTAACATCTGGAATTCAAATCCATAGAAGAAATGCCAACCTTTTTCCCAATATAGATTTGACTATATGCCCTCTCACATGAATTTTGAAATGCCTATGTCTTTGAGGAAGTGATAGTTTATAGGAGTGTAGACACCAAAATCTAGCCACTTGTCATCCATTTGTATCCTTCAATCACAACCCTCCATTATATATATATATATATATATATATATATATATATATATATATATATATATATATATATATGTGTGTGTGTGTGTGTGTGTGTGTGTGTGTGTGTGTGTATTTGTTTAATATATATTTAAATATTAATATTTTATATATTATATTTATATATTTAATAAATATATATGTATTTATATAAATTAATCCTAGCCATCCGCCACATTTTAATCTTAGCCATCCATCCACCTTAATCCATGCCACTTGACCAGATTTAATCTCCACCCTTCTTCATGTTTTAATATTGACCACACATTTTGTGTCGTCAAAACCCTAACATGTCTAAGGGTAGATTATAACTAGTGATTCATTTTTATGAATCAAGGTCAGTTTAATTGGTCCTTGATTTTTTCAACTTTGAATTCTATCGACGAACATTCATAAAGACTTCTCAGAACACTTCAAAACTCTTAAGTCTTTAATCCTTGAAGATTCTTAGTCTTTGAGGATTCTTAATCCTTAAGCACCTAAGAAATCTTCAAGCCCTTTCTACCCTATCCACTTCATCTTCGATTTCATCCCTTGTCGTCATCGTTCGCATCCCTTGTTTCTACCGTCACCCATCCTACACGAACTAGATATGGTTCTACGACACTTTCCTCAACCCTTGAATGCCCCCAAAGCCACCAAAACACCCCTAGGTATTTTTGGAACCTTTTTGGTGCATCTATTACCATCACAAAATGCCCTGGTGCATCTTTTGCCATCGCAGAATGCATTTGAGCATTTTCTATAGCAAATATGCACTCCTACGACCCTCGGGCACCATTCGGGTGTCCCCATGACCATCACTAATTGAAGTAGAAACAAAAATCACTGTGTTGACAAGGTAATAAATTTATTTGTATTTATTTCATGTTCTTGCACTTCTATTTTTAGTATTACATTCAACATCTAGGGTTTAGTTGATTTATCTTTCTAAGGGCCTCACACTGTGGATCCCTCACAGGTGCTTCTAATCTCTTTTGTTTTTTTTTATCTGTAGGTATAGGATCATATATTTGGAAGTTGTTGAAGCTAGGGTGGAACTTTTAGGGTACAGAAGCCCACTCACAACCTCGTTTGGATTGAAGACAAGCATGAAGACATCAACTATTATTTTGAACTAGGGTTTTGGAGAACCCTAGTAACTTTAAAAATTGTATCACAAAGCATTGTAAAACCCCACATTGGAGCACATTGATTGTATAATTTTGAGATTCACCTTCGTTAATAAATGTTTATCTATATTGTGCAATCTTGTGTTATTTCTATGATTTTGAGTATTTTATCTTATGTATTGGTGTTGTTTGATTTCAGTTTACAAAATGACGATCATAGTGGGACCCCCAAAGGGTTCTTGATTCTAATTTACTTTGTCACTAAATTTATGTTTCTATTTTCATTTTACAGGTTCTAGAAATTTGATTGCACGATTTTTACAATAAACTAGGATTTTTGGAGATTGCAAAAGTTGATCAGAGGTTGCGTGGATGCCCTGTAGTGCTCGAGGGATGCCCTAGTACATTCAAGAGACGCCCTGGTGCATTTTAGTGGCTCTAAGGTACATTTCATAGAGTGGAAAAGAAATACGTAGGCTTCCTGGTAAGCCTGCTTCAAACTCTAACCCACAACTATTTAATTTTTTCTACTTTTACAGTAAAATTGACAAAAGAAAAATCATTTACTTTCTGTTAAAAGTAGTTACATTTGTTTACATTTTAGGCATTTATATTCATCCTACATATTGCATTTAGAGTAAAATTGCATTCATGCATTCACATTTTTAGATTTAGATTTTTGTTGTTGTCTGATGTATTCATGTATTATTTTTACATATTGTTGTGAACTTACAAAAGCATAAAATAGTTACATAATAGGGTTACAAATTTTCATTTTTACTTGTTTAAGTTGAAACAAGATCAGAACACATAAGTATACTCTCGCATTTGGTGATTCAAAGCATAAGAACTAGGTGAACCCTCCACTGTTAGAATCACTTGATGATTCAGGGTGGGTCTTAAGCGGTGTACTCTAAGTTCTTTTGAGGAACTTGGTATTGCTATTTTTGGCTTCTAATTTAGACTTGTGAAATAGGCTATTTTTAACATTGTATGAACACAATAGATAATATAGACATTAAAATGAAGCACACACTGTATGTTTTACAATAAAAAACAGTGAGTTAGATTTCATCACCAACCATTGTTTGAGATTTGGCAACTGTGGGATTTATCTCCATCCATCAATCTATGCCCTTAGCAACCATAGACACCCATGAGCAAACTTTTTGGATTTCATCACCAGGAAGAATCTCATTTGCCATCCAACCATAGATTTTACCTTGCATAATTCAGATTAGCACATTCATAACACACAAACCTCATAATATATATATATATATATATATATATATATATATATATATATATATAAAAATAAAAAATTTGTTGCAAAACTTAGGGCATATTTTGTTTGTTTGTTCTGAGTGTTTTCATTTTCATTTTTATTTCACACACCACACACATCATCCACATTCACCAATCCTTGCCTATTCATAGTTTAGAGTCTTGACCAAAAATCATACCAACAACATGAGTCAGACACTCACCACATCCATGGAGTGCTCAACTCCTAACCCCGCCAATATGATCTTCAAACAACTGCATATTCCATCCATGCAAGCTTATTATTTCCAATAGGAAAATGCTACTTTATAGATTCCATCTACCATTTCATCCACCATTCCACATTCAGTTGCAATAGCTTTCACAACCTATCCTCCATCAACTTCAACCTACATTATTAACATCCATAATTCACTTCTACCCCCTTCCACTTCCACACAATCTATTTTCAAAATTGCCCAAGTCACCATCCCCATGCCCCCCAATTCATCACACCACCAACAACACACTCAATCTTATCCATTCATCGATCCATTCATCCTATCTCAATACACTCAACAAACAAACTAGGGCTTACAATCAGATTATCAACACACTTTAATTTTACAATAAATTTTAACTCGACTCACTAACATTGAGTTACAATTGAGTCATCATCAATTTCATCATCATCCATGTCAACAACCACAACAGTTGCAACATCTAGTTCCACAATCTATATCTCATGTTATGATACCTGTACCACAAATTCAACATCCAACACAATCGAACAAATGCACCAAGCATCTTGTAAAGCCCCCTCACAACTACACGATGCTTTCAAAATATTATGCAACCATTTTTCAAAGGCTTTATGAAGCACAAGAGATTTCACTTCCAAAAATCAAACCAAGAGATCCTAAAAAGCCACATGGAAAAGGTTATAAGAAACACTTGTATTGTCCGTATCATCAACAAGCGGGCCATAACATCAACAATTGCTATGCATTTATAGACATTGTCTAATATCTTATTGAGAGGAATGTATTTCCCACAAGTGGTCCATCCAAACCATATGATCAGGACATTGATACCAAATCAATCATCAAGCATACTAGGGATTCTCAGGATATCACATCCTACCAGTCACTCACATCATCAATCATCAAGCATATTGAGGGTTCTCAGGATATCACATCCTCCTAATCACTCACACCATCAATCATAAAGTAAATCGAGGATGCTTAAGGTATAGCACCTTCCCCATAAAAAAGATAAAAAATAAAATCTCCAAAGTTACCTAACACCTTTGGTCACATATCAATTTCAAAAAGCTCTAAAGGCACTTAACACCTTTGGTCACATCTCAATTTCAAAAAGCTCCAAAGGTACCAAATCCCTTTGGTCACATATCACTTTCAAAAAGCTCCAAAGGAACCAAAATCCCTTTGGTCACATCTTAATTTCAAAAATCTCCAAAGGACCTAACCCCTTTGGTCACATCTCAATTTCAAAAAGCTCCAAAGGTATCAAAATCCCTTTGGTCCAATGTCAATTCCAGAAAGATCTAAAGGTGCCTAATCCCTTTGGTCACATCTCAATTCAAAAAATCTCCAAAGGAACCAAAATATCTTTGGTAAAATCTCAATTCCAAAAAGCTCCAAAGGAACCAAAATCCCTTTGGTCACATCTCATTCACAATATTCAAGGAGCACATAAGCTTGCCAGGCTAGGGGGAGTAGAAGAACCTGAGCCACTGAACATCATCCACTTGAGAGGATTCCTTGCTTTCTGTAATATATATATATACATGGATAATATATAAAAACAACATTGCATTTCACACATTACATTTTACATATTGCACTGCATTATTGTGAAACGTTTCACTAAATTAGACAACATTTAGTGAAGTTGTCAGATATCACTAGTAGGTCTGAGTCTCTGTAAAATAATAAGTATTGCATATCAACATCCATATCTTCTTCCATATAAACATCCATATCATTACATGATTCTTCCATTTCACATGCCACCATTTTGGTACCCCTGATTAAACAACAATGTTATAGCACAATCAAGTAAAATCTAAACTATGAATGATCATTAGTAATTCATTTGAATTCATACACATTAGCATTACATTATCATCCATAAAAAGCATCCATCACACACATATACATATGCATTCACACAAAAACATCCACACAAAAGCATAAAACCAAAAGTATATATATAATTCACATATGCAAAGATCACTAGAAAGTTATAAACAAGCGTACAACTTGGGGTGTTCAAGGTATCACACCTTCCTCCAATAAAACAAACAAGCACACACCTTGGGGGTGTTCAAGGTATCACACCTTCCCCACAAATTCAACAAATAACTCAATCACATAATCACATCACATTATCAACAAGTCAATTGTTAGGTTCAAAAGGTTGCATCCTTTTGTCAAAGGTTGATCCCTTTGCCTCGCAAACACACATCAAATTCAAAAGGATCCAATGGGCCTAACCCCTTTGGTTACATTTCAATTTCAAAAGGCTCCAAAGGAACCAAACTCCTTTGGTCACATACACATTACATCATCAACAAGTCAATTGCTAGGTTCAAAAGATTGCATCCTTCTATCAAAGATTGAGCCCTTTGCCTCGCAAATACACATCAAAGTTAAAAGCTCCAAAGATCCTAATCCTTTTGGTCACATTTAAATTTCAAAAGACTCCAATGGATCTAACCCCTTTGGTCAAATTTCAATTCAAAAGGCTTCAAAGGAATCAAACTCCTTTGGTCACATACAATTCAAAAGGCTCCTGGTAAGACCCTAAGGTCTTACTATAAAATTATTAACAAATTAATGTAAATGTAATCGTAGGCCACTCAAAGGGGGCTCCCTTGTAATCGATTTGCCACTATAGGGGGCTTCCTCCTTAGAATCTATGCTTATTATTCTTCTTCTTGGATGATTTGATATGGATGGCCAACCTAATATATATATCTACCCTAAAGCTACGTTGGTGAAGAGACATGATGGTTCACATATGAAGAGACGTGATGGTTCACGTTATGAAGGGTTGTGATGGTTCACTTTATAAGTTAATAATATAATAATTAAATGATTAATAATACTAACTAATGCTAACTAATAATGTTAGGATTGAGGATCCTAACATGCCACCCTCCTTAAAAAGAGCTTTGTTCTCAAAGCTCAAAGTGAGAAGCTTTGTCCTTTGTTTTCCAAGAAGGATTTGTGTAAGTTCTTGGACTCTTTTAATGGCATCCTTTTGTAGGTAGGGATATCGAGAAGGATGAAGCATTAGCGAGGGGTTGCCAAGAAAAATAGTAGAATCTCCCTTAGGAAAATCATGACGACAATGGGAGGGCAACCCTTGGTGTTCCTCAAATACTTCAGAATGATGCATCAAAAGTGATGGTAATGATTTCATATCCTTTTTTGGTTCCTTGGTAGATCCAACAGAGGAGTGTGTAGTCACTCTGCGTTGGTTTCGAATAGGTTTGGTCATATGGCAAGAACTCACTATTGGTGAGGAAGGTATGTGTAGGTCTTGTAGAGTGCATGTTTGGCTAGCATTGATCACTTTGGGTATGTCTACTTCATCCTTGCTTGGTACATCAATCACTTCTTGCACATCGACCTCATTGTATTCATTGTAGTGAGTAGGTGCACTGGTCGCTTCGGACACAACTACCTCATCTGCTTGCTCTATGGAGAGACAAGGATAAACTTCCTTCAATAAATACAATGTTAGTGTAGCACATTTATGGTGGGGTCCAAATTGTTCATCACAATTATCACATAGTCCTTTTGCTCATCTTTCCTTCATCTCCTCAAAGCTAAGATGTTTAAATTGTAAAGTTCGATTAGATTTGGGGGTTGTGTAAGTGCTTTGTGCCCTTCCATTATGCATAGGTTTGGGAGCGATGTAAGTGGTCGATGATTTTTCTATAAGTGGTTTCCCTAATCGTTGTTGTGCATTGATTTTATCTTCACTAATTTTGCCAATCCATAGGTCTGCATCATGGTATAGGGATTGAACCTTGTCACCTCCATTCTAATTTCCTCTTTTAATCCCCTAATGAAGCCATTGATGAGAATTAATTCATCCAATATTGTGTTGTGTTTGGTGATATCCTCAAACCGAGTTTGATACTCACGCACATAAGTGATTTGATGAAGATCTTTGAGCAATTCCCACATGACTAGGTCCCACATGGCTCTAATACCAAATGGTAAGACCCCAAGGTCTTACTATAAAATTATTAACAAATTAATGTAAATGTAATCGTAGGCCACTCAAAGGGGGCTCCCTTGTAATCGCTTTGCCACTATAGGGGGCTCCATCCTTAGAATCTATGCTTATTCTTCTTCTTCTTGGATGATTTGATATGGATGGCCAACCTAATATATATATATATATATATATATATATATATATATATATACCCTAAAGCTACGTTGGTGAAGATACATGATGGTTCACGTATGAAGAGACGTGATGGTTCACGTTATGAAGGGTTGTGATGGTTCACTTTATAAGTTAATAATATAATAATTAAATGATTAATAATACTAACTAATACTAACTAATAATGTTAGGATTGAGGATCCTAACAGCTCCAAAGGAAACAAACTCCTTTGGTCACATTTTAGTTAAAAAAAAAAGCAAAAACAAAATTCTCGGCATTGCATTTGCATAATTTTGTTATTTGCATCTATACACGTTGCTTTCTGCTATCCGAGTTTACAAGATTCAAGGAGCACATAAGCTTACCAATCTAGGGGGAGTAGAATAACTTGAGCCACTGAACATCATACACTTGAAAGTGTTCCATGCTTACTGTTATTTATATATATGTATATATACATAGTTGATACACAAAAAAAACATTGCATTTCACACTTTACATTTTACATATTGCACTGCACAACATTGCACTATACAACATTGCATTTCACACATTACATTTTACATATTGCACTACACAACATTGCATTTCACATATTATATTTTTTTGCACTACACAACATTGCATTTTACACATTACATTTTTTTTGCACTACACAACATTGCATTTCACACATTACATTTTACATATTGCACTACACAACATTGCACTACACAACATTGCATTTCACACATTACATTTTATATATTGCACTGCACAACATTACATTTCACACATTGCATTTCACATATTACATTTTATATATTGCACTGCACAACATTGCATTTCACACATTACTTTTTACATATTGCACTGCACAACATTGCATTTCACACATTATGTTTTACATATTGCATTGCACAACATTTAAATATATTTTAAAGTACTACCTTGACAATAAAATTAACGTTTTCTCTAGATAAAATAATAAATGTTGCTAAATCTTGCTAGAATATCATCAACAAGAACTTTAAATATGTAATAATCCCAATTCTCTACGTTTAAAATAACATGAATGCTATATGCTTCTCAAATAAAATGCTATGTTCCAATTTGATTTGATAGATTTCCATATTAATGCTAACTCTCTCCCTAGGTTCACTTATTTTTACCAAATGGGGGAAGATAAAATGGAGTATTGAGAGGAAGGAAAAGCATGATTATAGCTACTGAAGTATTACCTTTATTAGGACTACATTCTCTTTTTGGTAGAGAGCAAATTCAAACATAGCTTAGCCTATCACAATGTTTTATGATGGCATGAATGGAAATTAGGACATGCACATTGTCGAAAATGATTATGATTGCCCTTTTAATGCAACCCAAGGATTGTATGAAAGTATCATCTACTTTTAAAACTCCTCCATAAAGTCAATTCTTGATCGAAACATAGTACATAATAGCATAGGCAAGACTCTTACAACCATAGAGAGAAGAACAATGCTAGTCAACAAGATGGTTTGAGCAACAACATTTCTAACAATGGAGATTAGTTGAAGATTCTAATAGCCATGGGAAATGAAGGCCCAATCCATGAATATACTTAGAGTAAAAGTGAATACCAAAATTATTCTTGGAGGTGCCATTTTCAAGGCAAGTCTTCTAATCCATATAATAAGATGGGATATTAACTTGCCTCATATTGACCTACTTAGATAGATAAAAAAACTACTACAAAATGCTCTCCATCAATATTTTAAGCAATGAAAGATAGGTCAAGTAGCTTAGTCTAAGAAAAAATGGATGATAAAAGGATGATTATATAATCTAACATAAAAACCAATTTACAAGAGGTAGTCTCAGCAATGAAGGAAAAATTAGAGTTGGAGAAGCAAAGTAGAGATGAAACACTCCAAGCTATGGGTTAAAATATATAGTTGATTGGTTGTTTCTTTCTATAGATTGAACATGTTATTCAACTAGATATCATAAGCTTGATCTTACACCAAGTTGTCCAATTGGAAAAGATGAAGGAATCTACAAATTGATATGCTATTTATTCTTTGTTGGGTGATACTTTCATGAGATATTTCATATGGACAATATGTATAATTCCAATTAGATATTTTATTATATGGAAGTAATAATTAGGTAGTGAAAGTCTCTTAATGCTTGTTGATGATGTAAGAACACTTATGCTTTATCAATATGATTTGTTATCCATAAAAACTAATGGTTATGTATTTTTTGGCTCGATAATAAGGGGTTGTACTTGGGTCCCCCATCTGTGATAAATTAAAAATCTCTTATTTAAAACATAATAATAGATACACTTATCATCTCAATTGAGATGTTATAGCTAGAAACCTACATTATTTAACATCAAATTTCTGAATTTTTAATTTTTATTTTCTGGATATTTTTTGTATGAATACAAATATTCTAGAATTCAACATCTTTCTTGACATTTTTCTATAGCATCATTCACAATACCAAAACTTCACCTCTACTCTCTATGCGTTGCATCTCAATAGAGTAATATTTCCAAAACATCGCACTATCATCCGCTTTATCAAATTTGGATTGCTAGTTTCCTTCATAAAACACAAGTGCAACCACAAAAATTTATAATAAATATATTATATGAAAACACATCATTGTTATAAAATAAAGCAAATATTACCAGTAGAAAAAATTAAAGTAAATTTTAATTCTTATTTGATTTAGGCAGTCAATATTTTCTTGTTAAGTTCAACTAAACTCACTACTTCCTCTAACCATGGAAAGGATAATTTAACTTCACGATCCTCAATCAAAACCCCTATATTGGCTAGCCTATATGCACATTTGTTTCCTTCCCTTAATGTATGTGTAAACTTGATTTCTTTAAACTCTTTAGCAATATCTTGAATTTCTACAATTATCTCTTGTATGTTCCATGGAACCTTTGCTTTCCTCAAAATTGCATTTATTACTATGAGAGAATCACCTTCCATACATACTCTATTCCATTTTATTTATTTACATATTTTTAACCCTTCTAAAGCCACCCAAGCTTTAGCTTCATTATTTATCTTAAATCCACTATTGAAAGCATAATGGGATAAAATATTTCTATTATTTCTAATTATCTCTCCTCTTCCTACCGATCCTAGATTTCCTTTAGTTGCTCCATCAAAATTCAATTTAACCAACTCCACATCTGGTGGTTTCCACTTTATATTAATTGTCTTCTTTTTTCTTCTCTTGTACCGAACATCATAATTCCATTTAATGATTTGACTCCATCTATCAGGGCTCTCTACTTCTAGATTAGGGACTAGGTGAGTTGATTGGGTTGGTTTAGAATCCTCTTTGGCTAAACAAATCTTCCTTTTCATTACCTCTAAATTGCTTTCCTTTCCTTTAAATATTCTTCTATTTCTTTCTAGCCATACAATTCAGAGTATTGTATCTTTTGATATATCCCACATAGTCTGTGAATCCTCACTTTTATAAGTGCACTGCCATTGCTTTAACCAATATTCAGTTATGTTATTCATCACCATGAAATTACCATACATATTAAGAATCCATTGCCATAGTTTCTAGAAATGTCCCAAGAGATGGTCTATACTCTCCTTTTTACAAAGAACACATTGAGAGGGGCCATGAAAACCCCTTTTATTAAGTTTATCCCAGGATAAAATTCTTCTATGACCTACTAGCCAAACAAACATTTTAACTTTAGGAATGCTTGGGCTATCCCAAATATCTCTTCATATTCTAGTGATATTACTATTTTGTTGGTGCTTTACATTATATCCACTTCTTGTTGTGTATTCTCCTAAGTTATTCAACTCCCAAATCAATTTATCCTTGTCTTCCCTCAAAATAATCATAGTTGTTATCTTTCTACTCAATTGCCTCCTAGCATCAATGTCTTGTATACTTGTAAAAAAATCTTATTTCCATTTGTATCTTCCTTCTTGATCCTTATACTATATATTTGAAACTCGATCATCATATTTGTCTTGAAGCAATCTCATCCAAGGTTTCAAAATTGGATCTAAATTGAGTGTTTTTTTATCACACCAAGCAGCCACCTAAATAGAATTTTTTTCTCCAATTCCCACCATCCATCTTAAACTTTAATCACTAGATCAATGGATTTGTTTAAACCATTCTAAAGAACAAAACCATTTGGTAGAGAGAATGTAGTAAATATTAAACTTGGGTCATTGTGCTCAACATACTTAGAAGAATTATTGCCCATTGTCTTTAACTCTCTTTGTATAATCTCTAGATTACTTTTCCCCTAAGAGCTAAGTTTGTATCTATAAGAACTCTTAAACCAAGAACTCTCCTAGTTTTATCATTACACACCTTGATCCATTTCACCAAAGGAAAATTCCTTTTATCATGTAAACCTGACCATAAAAAGGATCACATAATATATATTAAACTTTTTTCAACTAATTTTGGCATAGTATACAAAGACATATAATATGTCAGAATGACTTGTAATACTGACTTATTTAATTGTAATATTCTTGCTAATGATAACCATATACTGTTACAACCCTAATAGCCTAGTCGGCTATAATATTTGAATATCATTATTTGTTCATCAATTAGTATTAATAGGAATAGAATAGGCTATGGATTTATCGCCTTTGATTTGAGAATTCATTTACGATATCCTCAAGGACTGTTCCCTCCTAGAGGTGAGGCAATGGCCCTCCTTAAGTGGTGATTACATTCTAAATTGATTTATTTCATCTGTATTTCCTATGATTGCAAGAATTGTTGTCTCTTCATTATTCATATATCAACATGATAGATTAGTAAGGTAGGAATACCTTAACAAGTGGTATCAGATTTGGCGGTTTGGGTGCAACACTATGGTACTTTAATCTCAGGCACTCAAATACGGTAAAAAAAAAACATCAAAATACAAAGCTACATGATACAAATTCGGGAGGCGGTATTAATTTGCATGCATTGTTACTCTGGGTGCAAATCAAAGAAGTACCTCCTCAAACAACATAACAAATGAACGAACTTGATAATCCTAGAGCAGTCAAAACTATGAAATAAATAAAATATGATTTGGTTCTTTCGAGGAGAACGAACGATACAACGCAAAGAAAGATTAGGTTGTGATCACAAATGTAAGAAATATCTCAGATCGTACATCGCCATACGGAGCATTAAAACTTAAGCAAAACACAACAACCCTAAAGCATTCACAAATTAGTAGCAAGAAGTTAATAAGATCAAACAACACAGTTGGATATGATGCCTGTTCATGTAGGCAAAAGACTAAGCGGGTAACCAGTAGACATCTCGAACGACCAACAAATCCTTGTAAGTTGAATCACAAACCAGTAAATTCTTGCACATCCATTAGAATTATTAAACTGATGCCAAAGTTTATTCGAATTGAAGGTCCACTTGTGTAAATCCGTGAATGCCTCAGGAGCCAATCATAAAATCCAGGTACCATTAATTTAATCGCATAATATAAAATTTATGCATATTATAAAATTAACATCGGGTGGATGACGTTAGGCTCCATTTTTTTCTTTTTCAAAACAAGTATTTATACCACATCATTTAGGGGATAAAATATCAAGGGATTAAATTCAAATTCACCCATATATCCTTTCGTAGCTTCGACCACACAACTATTCCTTCTCACGCGTAGTCAAACCGTCAGTTGTTTAGTCATGTCTTACCATGAGGTTGGTCCCCTTGTCGCTGGTATTACGTGTTAATTTTCCTGGTCGTGTCTTGTCCTTGTCTTCGATTAGTTCATCCAAATTGCATCTCTTGGTTCATGTTCTTTGTCGCTGGTCTTACGTGTCAGTCTGCTGGGTCACGTCTTGTCTCCGGTTAGTTCACCCAAGTCGTGTCTTACCAATTGTTAGCATCCAGTCCAGTGTGGTAGAACCCTGAAGGTTCTAGCACAATTTTAATAAATAAATAATTAAAATAGCATCTAAATTAAAATAATTGCTTTTAGATATGAATTGCCTTTTGCATTGGTTTGGGAAATCCCTCCAATGGGTCTAAATAATATATATTCTTCTTGTTGGATGATTTGATATGGATGGCCAACCTAATATATATATCTACCCTAAAGCTACGTTGGTGAAGAGATGTGATGGTTCACATTATGAAGAGACGTGATGGTTCACGTTATGAGTTAATACTATTATAATTAAATGATTAATAATGCTAACTAATACTAACTAATAATGTTAGGATTGAGGATCCTAACATGCCACCCTCCTTAAAAAGAGCTTTGTCCTCAAAGCTCAAAGCGAGAAGCTTTGTCCTTTGTTTTCCAAGAAGGATTTGTATAAGTTCTTGGACTCTTTTAATGTCATCCTTCCGTAGGCAGGGGTATCGAGAAGGATAAAGCATTAGTGGGGGGTCACCAAGAACAAGAGTAGAATATTCCTTACGAAAATCATGATGATGATGGGAGGGAAACCCTTGGGGTCCCTTAAACACATTAGAATGATGCATCAAAAGTGGTGGTAATGCTTCTAAATCCATTTGTGGTTCCCTGGTAGATCCAATAGTGAATGAGTGTGTAATCACCTTTTTGTGTTGTTTTTGAATAGGTTTGGTTATATGGAAAGAACTCACAATTGGAGGGAAATTTGAGTGTAGTTCTTGTAGAAAGTGAGTTTGGCCATAATGGGTCATTTCAAGAATGTCTACCTCATCCTTACTTGATGCATCAATCACTTTTGGCATATCAACTGTATTGCCTTCATGGCTATGATCAAGTGTTTCGGTCACTTATTGCACATCGACCTCATTGTCTTCATGGCTATGATCAAGTGTTTCAGTCACTTCTTGTATATCAACCTCATTGTCTTCATTTATGTGAGTAGGTGCACTGGTTGCTTTGGACACAACTACCTCATATGCTTGCTCTATGGAGAGACAGGGATCAACTTCCTTCAATAAATACAACGTTAGTGTAGTGCATTTATGGTGGGGTCCAAATTGCTCATCACAATTATCGCAGAGGCCTTTTGCTCATCGTTCCTTCATCTCCTCAAAGCTAAGATGTTTAATTGGTAAATTTTGGTTAGGTTTGGGGGTTGTGTAAGTGCTTTGTGCCCTTCCATTATGCATAGGTTTAGGAGCGATGTAAGTGGTCGACGATTTTTCCATAGGTGGTTTCCCTAATCGTTGTTGTGCATTTATTTTATCTTCAACTAATTTTGCCAATCCATAGGTCTGCATCATGGTATAGGGATTGAACCTTGTCACCTCCCTTCTAATTTCCTCTTTTAATCCACTAATGAAGTTATTGATGAGAATTGATTCATCCAACCTTGTGTTGTGTTTGGTTATATCCTCAAACCGCATTTGATACTCACGCACAGAAGTGATTTGATGAATATCCTTGAGAAAATACCACATGTTTGGGTCCCACATGGCTCTGATACCAAATGGTAGAACCCTGAAGGTTCTAGCACAATTTTAATAAATAAATAATTAAAATAGCATCTAAATTAAAAGAATCGCTTTTAGATATGAATCACCTTTTGCATTGGTTTGGGAAATCCCTCCAATGGGTCTAAATAATATATATTCTTCTTGTTGGATCATTTGATATGGATGGCCAACCTAATATATATATCTACCCTAAAGCTACATTGGTGAAGAGATGTGATGGTTCACATTATGAAGAGACGTGATGGTTCACGTTATGAGTTAATACTATTATAATTAAATGATTAATAATGCTAACTAATACTAACTAATAATGTTAGGATTGAGGATCCCAACACAGTGACATGTAGACCTATATCACACGTGTGTCATCTAGTTGTACCATCCCTTGTTGTCCTAGTACACATAGTGGTTATCATGTTCCTGGTTTCCTAGTCGTTGGTTCGACTTGAACTTAGCTGCCGCCAATGATAGTCAACTAACCGTTGGAGCTACTAGTCATTGGAATTTGAATTCAAGGTAGTCATTGGAGCTACTAGTCGTTGGAAACTGTCAGTGGAAGGAAACTAGCCATTGTTATCAAATTCAAAAAAATTGCATCACAATTAGAGTGACTAAGTAAATGGAAACCAAAAATTATTTTCCAAATTAACAATTTTTTTGCAAAAAATCAATCACAAATTGAAGATACTATTCTTGAAGACAAGTCAAATAACATATCTTGAAAAAAATTGCAGCAAAAATTCAAATTGATTAAATCCAGTGCATGAGTGACAGGTGGACTAAAGGACCAAACGGTCAATTATCAAGCTCAGATAATCCAAACGAAGGACTTTCGAAGTCGCCAAGAAGGCCTCCAAGAAATAAAGGTACACAATACAACTCTCCTTTACACATTAATAGTTTTGATCCCAATTATACTACTATCAACCCTATGGCTCCTTCCAAATCATCCCAAGAAAACATCACAAATGAGGAAATGGAAAACACCAATACTAATAACCAAAATCTCCAAACCATTATGGCTCAACTAGTGAATAGTATGAATGACATAACTACAATGTTGCACCAAGTTTTAGGAAGACAAAACCAAGAAGCCCCTCATTCCCCTCATAACTATCATAGAAGGCATGATAGTGAAGATAGGGATACAGAGGAATATTATAACTAAACAAGAGGACCTATAGGTGTTAATTTCCCATGCATTGATATGCCTACCTTTGAGGGTAATGATCCACGTGGGTGGCTAGTTAAAATGGAAAGCATTTTAGATTTATACTGGATCCTTGAATTCGAAATATTTCCTTATGCTTACTCTAAACTAGGTACTGAAGCTTACCAATGGTTTGCTTGGCAAAAAACATGAGCATAGTCGACCCATATTATAGGATGAATTCTGCACACTTTTGTTCAACAGATTTGATGAGGGATATTCATCTTCATACATGATTCGGTTGTTGGCACTTAAACAAAAAATATCAGTAAGGGAGTATATTTTAGAGTTCACTAGTTTGCTCTCTTATTTCGAAAACTTACCATCTGATGTGGTGGTATCTGCTTTTAGACGTGGGTTGAAAGAGAATATTCATATTGAAGTTGACTTATATGGAAGTAATAATTAGGTAGTGAAAGTCTCTTAATGTTTGTTGATGATGTAAGAACACTTATGCTTTATCAATATAATTTGTTATCCATAAACACTAATGGTTATGTATTTTTTTGGCTTGATAATAAGGGGTTGTACTTGGGTCCCCCACCCACGACAAATTAAAACTCTTTTATTTAGAACTTAAGAATAGATACACTTATCATCTCATTTGAGATGCTATAACTAGAAACCTACATCATTTTACATCGAATGTCTGAATTTTTTATTTTTATTTTTTGGATCTTTTTAATTGTTTGTATGAATACAAATATTCTATAATTCAACATCCTTCTTGAAATTTTTCTATAGCATCATTCACAATACCAAAACTTCACCTCTAATCTCTATGCATTTCATCTCAATAGAGTAATATTTCCAAAACATCGCACTATCACCCGCTTTACCAAATTTGGATTGCTATTTTCCTTCCTAAAACACAAGTGCAACCACAAAAATTTATAATAAATAGTTTATATGAAAACACATCATTGTTATAAAATAAAGCAGATATTACCAGTAGAAAACATTAAAGTAAATTTTAATCCTTATTTGATTTAGGCAGTCGATATTTTCTTGTCAACTTCAACTAAAATCACTACTTCTTCTAATCATGGAAAGGAGAATTTAACTTCACGATCCTCAATCAAAACCCCTCTATTGGCTAGCCTAAATGCACATTTGTTTATTTCCCTTAATGTATATGTAAAATTGATTTCTTCAAACTCTTTAGCAAGATATTGAATTTCTACAATTATCTCTTGTATGTTCCATGGAACCTTTGCTTTCCTCAAAATTGTATTTATTACTATGAGAGAATCACATTCCATCCATACTCTATTCCGTTTTGTTTATTTACATATTTTTAACCCTTCTAAAGTCGCCCAAGCTTTAGCTTCATTATTTGTCTTAAATCCACTATTGAAAGCATAATGAGAAAAAATCTTTCTATTATTTCTAATTATTTCTCCTCTTCCTACAGGTCCTAGATTTCCTTTAGTTGCTCCATCAAAATTCAATTTAACCAACTCCACATCTGGTGGTTTCCACTTTATATTAATTATCTTCTTTTTTCTTCTCTTGTACCCAACATCATAATTCCATTTAATGAATTGACTCCATATATCAAGGATCTCTGCTTCTAGATTAGGTACTAGATGAGTTGATAGGGTTGGTTTAGACTAAACAAATCTTCCTTTTCATTAACTCTAAATTGCTTTCCTTTCCTTTGAATACTCTTCTATTTATTTCTAGTCATAAAATCCAAAGTATTGTATCTTTTGATATATCCCATATTATATGTAAATCCTCACTCTTATACGTGCTCTACCATTGCTTTAACCAATATTCAATTATGTTATTCATCACCATAAATTTACCATACATATTAAGAATCCAATGCCATAGTTTCTAGAAATATCCCAAGAGATGGTCTATACTCTCCTTTTTACAAAGAACACATTGAGAGGGGCCATGAAGACCCCTTTTCTTAAGGTTATCCCAGGATAAAATTCTTCTATGACCTACTAGCCAAACAAACATTTTAACTTTAGGAATTCTTGGGCTATCCCAATTATCTCTCCATATTCTAGTGATATTACTATTTTGTTGGTGCTTTACATTATATTCATTTCTTGTTGTGTATTCTCCTGAGTTATTCAACTCCCAAATCAATTTATCCTTGGCTCCCATCGAAATAATCATAGTTATTATCTTTCTACTCAATTGCCTCCTAGCATCAATGTCTTGTATAGTTGGAAAAAATATTCTTTCCATTTGTATCTTCTTTCCCAATCCTTGTACAATATATTTGAAACTCGATCACCATATTTATCTTGAAGTAATCTTATCCAAGGTTTCAAAATTGGATCTAAATTGAGTGGTTTTTTATCACACCAAGTATCCACCTAAATAGAAAACTTTTCTCCAATTCCCACCATCCATCTTAAACTTTAATCACTAGCCCAATAGATTTATTTAAACCATTCCAAAGAACAATACCATTTGGTAGAGAGAATGTAGTAAATATTAAACTTGGGTCATTGGGATCAACATACTTAGAAGAATTCTTGCCCATTGTATTTGAATCTCTTTGTATAATCTCTAGATTACTTTTCCCCTAAGAGCTAAGTTTGCATCTATAAGAAATCTTAAACCAAGACCTCCCCTAGTTTTATCATCACACACCTTGCTCCATTTCACCAAAGGAAAATTCCTTTTATCATGTAAACCTGACCATAAAAAGGATCACATAATATATATTAAACTTTTTTCAACTGATTTTGGCATAGTATACAAAGACATAATATGTCGGAATGACTTGTAAGACTAACTTATTTAACTGTAATCTTCCTGTTAATGATAACCATCTACTGTTACAACCCTAATAGCCTAGTCGACTATAATATTTGAATATAATAATTTGTTCATAAATTAGTATTAATAGGAATATAATAGGTTATGAATTGATCACCTTTAATTTGAGAATTCATTTATGATATCTGCAAGGACTGTGCCCTCCTAGAGGTGAGGACGTGGCCCTCCTTAAGTGGTGATTACATTCTAAATAGATTTATTTCATCTATATTTCTTGTGATCGCAAGAATTGTTGTCTCTTTGTTATTCATATATCAACATGATAGATTAGTAAGGTAGGAATACCTTAACAAGTGGTATTAGATTCAGCGGTTCGGGTGCAACACTGTGGCAGTCTAATCTTGGGCACTCAGATTTGGTGGAAAAGAAAAACATCAAAATACGAAGCTGCGGGATCCAAATTTGGGGGATAATATTAATTTGCATGCACTGTTACTTTGGGTGCAAACCAACGAAGTACCTCCTTGAACAACATAACGAACAAATGAACCTAACAATCCTGGAGCAGTCAAAACTTTGAAATAAAGCAAATTCAATTCGGTTCTTTCTAGGAGAGCGAACGATACAACATAAAGAAATATTAGGTTGTGATCACAAATGTAAGAAATCTCTCAAATCGTACGTCGCTACACGGAGCATTAAAACTTAAGTAGAACACAACAACCCTTAAGCATTTATAAATCAATAGCAAGAAGGTAATAAGATCAAACAACATAGACGGATACAACACCTAGTCAAAATGGTTCCTTTGTGCAGGCAAAAGACTAAGCGAGTAACCAGTAGATGTCTTGAATGGCCAACAAATCCTTGTAAGTTGAATCACAAACCGATAAATTCTTGTGCATCCATTGGAATTATTAAACTACTACCAAAGTTCATTCGAATTGAAGGTCCACCTATGTAAATTTGTGAATGCCTCAGGAGCCAATCATAAAAGCCAGGTACCATTGATTTAATCGCATAATATAAAGTTTTCTCATATTATAAAATTAACGTCGGGTGGACGACTTTAGGCTCTATTTTTTTCTTTTTCATAGGTATTTATCCCACATAATTCAGGGGATAAAATATCAAGGAATTAAATTCAAATTCATCCATATATCCTTTTCGTGGATTTGGCAATATAGTTGTTCCTTCTCATGCGTAGTCAAACTGTCAGTTTTCTAGTCGCGTCTTACCACGAGGTTGGTTCCCTTGTTGCTGGTCTTACGTCTCAATTCGCCTGGTCGTGTCTTGTCCTTGTCTTTGGTCAGTTCATCCAAATCATGTCTCTCGGTTCATGTCCTTTGTCGTTGGTCTTATGTGTCAGTCTGCTAGGTCGCATCTTGTCTTTGGTCTATTCTCCCAAGTCGTGTCCTACCAATTGTTAGCATCCAGTCCAGTGATGTGTTGACGTATATCACATGTGTGTCATCTAGTTACACCATCCCTTGTCATCCAAGTCCACACAGTGGTTGTCATGTCCCTGGTTGCCTAGCCATTGGTTTAACCTGAACTTAGCCGACACCAGTGATAGCCAACTAACCGTTGGAGCTACTAGCGATTGGAATTTGAATTCAAGGTAGCCTTTGGAGATACTAGCCATTGGAAATTGTCAGCGAAAGGAAACTAGTTGTTGTTATCAAATTCAAACAACCTGCGTCGTAATTGGAGTGACTAAGTAAGCGAAAACTAAATTTGTTTTTTCCAAATTAATAATTTTTGTGCAAAAATACAATTACAAATTGAAGATATTATTCTTGACGACAAGTTAAACAACATATATTGGATAAATTTGTAGCGAAAATTCAAATTTATTAAAGCCAGTGCATGAGTGGCATGTGGACTAAAGGACCAAATGGTCGATTATCAAGATCAGATAATCCAAATGAAGGACTTTAGAAGCCGCCAAGAAGGCCTCCAAGAAATAAAGGTACACAATACAACTCTCCTTTACGCATTAATAGTTTTGATCCCAATCATCCTACTATCAACCCTATGGCTCCTTCCAACTCATCCCAAGAAAACATCACAAATGAGGAAATGGACAACACCAATACTAATAACCAAAATCTCCAAACTAGTATGGCTTAACTAGTGAATAGTATGAATGACATAACTACAATTTTGCACCAAGTTTTAGGAAGACAAAACCAAGAAGCCCCTCATTCCCCTCATAACTACCGTAGAAGGCATGCTAGTGAGGATAGGGATACAGAGGAATATTATCACCAAAAAAGAGGACCTACAAGTGTTAATTTTCCATGCATTGATATGCCTACCTTTGAGGGTAATGATCCACGTGGGTGGTTAGCTAAAATGGAAGGCAATTTAGATTTATACTGGATCCCCAAATTCGAAAAATTTCCTTATGCTTCCTCAAAACTAGGTATTGAAGCTTACCAATGGTTTGCTTGGCATAATAAGTAAGCATAGTCGACCCATATTATGGGATGAATTCAACACACCTTTTCTCAAGATATTTGATGAGGGATCTTCATCTTCATACATGGTTTGGTTGTTGGCACTTAAAACAAACAAGATCAGTAATGGAGTATATTTCAGAGTTCACTAGTTTGCTTTCTTATGTTGGAAACTTATCATCCAATGTGGTGGTATCTGCTTTTAGACATGGGTTGAAAGAGAATATTCATATTGAAGTTGACTTATATGGAAGTAATAATTAGGTAGTGAAAGTCTCTTAATGCTTGTTGATGATGTAAGAACACTTATGCTTTATCAATATAATTTGTTATCCATAAAAACTAATGGCTATGAATTTTTTTGGCTCAATAATAAGGGGTTGTACTTGGGTCCCCCACCCGTGACAAATTAAAAATAGCTTCTTTACAACTTAAGAATAGATACACTTATCATCTCAATTGAGATGCTATAGCTAGAAACCTACATCATTTTACATCAAATGTTTGAATTTTTTATTTTTATTTTTTGGATCTTTTTAATTTTTTGTATGAATACAAATATTCTAGAATTCAGCATTCTTCTTGAAATTTTTCTATATCATCATTCACAATACCAAAACTTCACCTCTACTCTCTATGCATTGCATATCAATAGAGTAATATTTCCAAAACATCGCACTATCATCGGTTTTACCAAATATGGATTGCTAGTTTCCTTCCTAAAACACAAGTGCAACCACAAAAATTTATAATAAATAGTTTATATGAAAACACATCATTGTTATAAAATAAAGCATATATTACCAGTAGAAAACATTAAAGTAAATTTTAATCCTTATTTGATTTAGGCAGTCAATATTTTCTTGTCAACTTCAGCTAAACTTACTACTTCCTCTAACCATAGAAAGGAGAATTTAACTTCACAATCCTCAATCAAAACCCCTCTATTGGCTAGCCTATATGCACATTTGTTTCCTTCCCTTAATGTATGTGTAAACTTGATTTCTTCAAACTCTTTAGCAAGATCTTGAATTTCTACAATTATCTCTTGTATGTTCCATCGAACCTTTGCTTTCCTCAAAATTGCATTTATTACTATTTGAGAACCACCTTCCATCCATACTCTATTCCATTTTATTTATTTGCATATTTTTAACCCTTCTAAATTCGCCCAAGCTTTAGCCTCATTATTTTTCTTAAATCCAATATTGAAAGCATAATGAGATAAAATATTTCTATTATTTCCTTTAGTTGCTCCATCAAAATTCAATTTAACCAACTCCACATCTGGTGGTTTCCACTTTATATTAATTGTCTTCTTTTTTCTTCTCTTGTACCCAACATCATAATTCCATTTATTGATTTGACTCCATCTATCAGGGCTCTTTGCTTCTAGATTAGGGACTAGGTGAGTTGATTGGGTTGGTTTAGACTCCTCTATGGCTAAACAAATCTTCCTTTTCATTACCTCTAAATTGATTTCTTTTCCTTTAAATATTCTTCTATTTCTTTCTAGCCATACAATTTAGAGTATTGTATCTTTTGATATATCCCATATTGTTTGTAAATCCTCACTTTTGTAAGTGGTTTTTCATTGCTTTAACCAATATTCAATTATGTTATTCATCACCATAAATTTACCATACATATTAAGAATACATTGCCATAGTTTCTAGAAATGTCCCAAGATATGGTCTATACTCTCTTTTTGACAAAGAACACATTGAGAGGGGCCACGAAAACCCCTTTTCTTAAGGTTATCCCAGGATAAAATTCTTCTATGACCTACTAGCCAAACAAACATTTTAACTTTAGGAATGCTTGGGCTATCCCAATTATCTCTCCATATTCTAGTGATATTACTATTTTTATGGTGCTTTACATTATATCCACTTCTTGTTGTGTATTATCCCGAGTTATTCAACTCCCAAATCAATTTATCCTTGGATCCCCTCAAAATAATCACAGTTGTTATCTTTCTACTTAATTGCCTCATAGCATCAATGTCTTGTATACTTGTAAAAAAATCTTCTTTCCATTTGTATCTTCCTTCCCGATCCTTGTACAATATATTTTAAACCCGATCACCATATTTATCTTGAAGCAATCTCATCCAAGATTTCAAAATTGGATCTAAATTGAGTGGTTTTTTATCACACCAAGTATCCACCTAAATAGAAAAACTTTCTCCAATTCCTACCATCCATCTTAAACTTTAATCACTAGATCAATAGATTTGTTTAAACCACTCCAAAGAACAATACCATTTGGTAGAGAGAATGTAGTAAATATTAAACTTGGGTCATTAGGCTCAACATACTTAGAAGAATTCTTGCCCATTGTCTTTAACTCTCTTTGTATAATCTCTAGATTAATTTTTCCCTAAGAGCTAAGTTTGCATCTATAAGAACTCTTAAACCAAGATCTCCCCTAGTTTTATCATCACACACTTTGCTCCATTTCACCAAAGGAAAATTCCTTTTATCATGTAAACCTGACCATAAAAAAGATCGCATAATATATATTAAACTTTTTTCAACTTATTTTGGCATAGTATACAAAGACATATAATATGTTGGAATGACTTGTAAGACTGACTTATTTAACTGTAATCTTCCTGCTAATGATAACCATCTATCTTTCCAAGTTGGTAGCTTATTTTAAACTTTAATAATAATTAGATTCCATAATGCTATCCTCATTCTCCCCTCAAATAAAGGTATCCCTAGATAAGTTGATGGTAAATTTGCCTCCTCCATTGGAAGTAACCTACAAATTCTTGGTTTGATATTAGCTAGAGTGTTAAGGAAGTAAATTTTAGATTTTGTTCTATTAACGTTTTTCCCTGATGCTCCTTTGTATTCCTTTAAAAATTTATTCAATGCTCTAGCCTCATTTATCCTTGCCCTTCCAAAAAGGGTTGTATCATCTACAAATTGTTGATGGGTGATGTTGTCGATGTTATTACTAACCTTAAGTCCACTTATAAGCTCATCTTTGCAAGCCTTATTTAAGTTCCTACTCAAAACCTTTGCCATAATAATGGACAAATAAGGAGATAGAGGATCTCCTTGTCTAAGGCCTATCTTGGCTTTAAAATATTCTATTACTAACCCATTGACCAACACTTAATAAGAAACTGTAGAGACACAAGCTTTAATCCACCTAACCCATTTCTTCTCAAATCCAAACTTTTCTTAAAATGGAAAAAAAATCCCATTTAACCCTATAATAGGCTTTACTCATATCAAGTTTTAAGATCATTATTTTCTCTTTTCTTGAAGTTGTTGAATGCATAACTTCATGAGCTACTATGATCCCATCCAAAATTTGTCTCCTTTTCACAAATCCTCCTTGCTCTTTTGAATAACTTTTATTAAAAATGTCCTTAATCGATTCACAATCACTTTGGAGATAATCTTATGTGCCAATTACATAGGCTTATGGGTCTAAAAGGTCAAATAATTCAACATCCTTCTTTTTTGGAATTAGGGTAAGATATATTGCATTTATTTTATAGGGTATGTATGGTTTTACCCTAGACTATTCCACTACCACCAATAAAGAATCCTTCACTATATCCTAATTATGTTGGAAAAAAATTGTAGAGAGTCCATATGGACCTGTGGATTTATCCTTATTAAAAAAAAAAAGAGCTAAATGAACTTCTTCTAGAGTAATAGGCTCCATTAGTTTCCTATTGTCTTCATTCCTTATAACTGAAGGTACATCTTGAAGAATTTTATCATTAAGAACTTAAATCTCCTCCTTTCCTAGAATATTTTGATAAAAAGACTTTGCTTCTTTTCTATTTTTACTCTGATCTTCAATCCAAAACCCTTCTATTGATTTAATTCTACTAATTTTGGATGTTGATCTCTGCACTATAGCCATCCTATAAATAAATTTGTATTTTTATCTCGTTATTTTAACCAAGTCTATTTTGATTGTAATCTCCAAAATTTCTCTTCCTTACTCAAAATATTATGATATTCACTAAGCAACTTACTTTCATCTAACCTTGGATTATTATGATCACCTTTTTGGAATTTTGAAAGTTTATCTTTTAGTTCTTCTTTCTTCTCAAAAATGTTTCCAAAGTGTTCTTGTTCTATTCTTTTAATCTAGATGTCATAGAATTAATTTGTTTTGGAAGAGCATACAACCCACCATTTCCTAAAGAATTCCATGTTTGTGCTATCATATCAACAAATTGAGGATGGTCTTCCCACATATGCTCATATTTAAAATATGATTTTTTTGAATTCACTTACCACCATTTTTACTCTTATTGGCCAGTGATCTAAACCAATCCTTGTTAAGGTATTAATTTTAGCACAAGTTCCATCATCTAGCCAAAGACCAACGAGTATGCATATGTCTAATTTTTTGTTATTAGGCTTTGAACTCTCCAGTTGTTGGTCCATGTATAGTTATCTTCTTCAAAATAAACCTCCCATAGATTATTGTTTTGAATAAAAGCTGATAAATCTCTCATACTTTGGGTTAATTTCCTAATTCTCTAAAAATTTTCATCTATCTTGGTTTTGGCATTAAAATCTCGTATGATCATGAATCGGGTTTCTTGGTCTTTACTTCTCATAAAGGCTTCAATCCCACTCCAAATTTCTAATCTACTTGACTGAGTTGTAGTTCCATAGACATTGATAAGGATGAAATGAATGTCTACAAAATAGCAAGTGACTAAAGAGGCTATCCAATGCCTAGTTTTATGAATGGTTACATAGGAGGTTCTAAAAGGATTCCAACAAGTTAGAATTCTCCTTGTCACTCCATAATACATCTTATCTCATTCACATCTTGCCCATACTGCTTTCATAGTTTTTTAAACTTCTTCTTTTGTCATTTTAGTTTCCTGGATACAAAGAATATTAGGCTTATTACTTAAACATAGGTCCCTGATACACCTCTACTTTGAGGGGGAATTAGCACCCATTATATTCCATGAGATGATAATCATGTCTCATTAGGGATATTGGACCCACTTGTGTATTACCAATATAATTTTTTTGTTTGGTAAAAATAAGTACAACTGACATAATTTGTGTTCCTTTCTCTATGTTTGCTCTTGCTTCCCTGGATTTTGCTTGATAATTTGAGGGTTTTCCTCTTTTTTCCTTGCTTATATCAGTAGTAGGTCTTATTATTTTATTCCTCAATATTCTTTCACAATTTTATTTTTCATCATATTTATCCTCTCCTAGCTCTCCTACAGAAGCATTTTGACTTGTCATGCTCATTTTTTGGTATTTCCTTATTAATGGCAAAGGTATTAACTTCTAAAATTGTATTTTATTTACCAATTTTTTCACACGAATGGTGCATGGTACTTCAAGAGAGTTTAAAATTTGATGAGATGCATTCCTTAGGTTCATCGAGAATGTTCTCATTTAAATAAGGATCATACTTAATAGATGGTTCCTTGTTAATATGTTGAACCTGTTGTATTGTGTCCTCTAAGTTTTGATCTACTTTTTCTTCATAGGCTAAAGCCTCAAAAGAGTTGGTATTTCTTCCAATATCCTTATTTATTGGACTCCATTATTTATTTTATTTTCTTTTTCTAGATCTATATTTTGGAAGTTGAAAACCATCTTCATCCATAACCATTTGTAAGTTTCTCTTAGGATTTTCTACATATGATTATGTTGGGCTCTTCTTAAGGCATGCTCTCTCAATATGTCCCACCTCATGACATTTTCTACATATAAAATATATTTTCATAATCTATGATTTACATCCATATCTTATCCCTATACTTAAGAATAATTGATTCTGGTAAAGCTTTACTTATATCAATCATGACCAATATCCAAGCATAAATAGCCAAAAATCCATCTTTCATAGTATCTAAAATCTCAAGGAAATATCCTAGAGTGTTGCCTATTGCCTTGAAGGTATCTATTTCCCAAAATTCAATGGGCAACCCAAATATCCTAACCTAGAATGGTACTAGGGATAGATTTACATTTTAGGTGAAAATCCTTCATACCATTGGGTAAGGAAGATTCCTACTCTTCCCATAAAGCAAGGACCTTCTTTTAGGATTTTTCCTCTTTCTTACCTACAAAAAAAAATGGCTAGGAAGAAACCTTTAGGAAGAAAGGATAGAATCACTCTTGGAGACTTCCAACTCCTATAAATCTATTTTATTAAGGCTAAAGCCCTTGGCCAATACCCATTAAATTTACCAAAAACCACCCTATCTTGGAGCAGCAAGGAACTCTCTGAGATGTGCTCACTAACCTCTACCATGATTCTATGGATTTGACTATAAATTGATCTATGGAAAGGAAACTAAAACTCAAAATCTATTGAAATTTATCAGAATGTCCTATAGCAAATATAATATTTGATAAATATTTTATAATAATTTGCATGCAAAATTTCTAAGATAAAGAAGGGAAAAAAAACTTAGTTAATTTTTTTTTTCCAGATAGAGTGTCTTCCAACTGAAGTCAAAGTTTGAAAAAAATTACAATGAGATGGGTATTTTATAGCCTCATATAAGCCTTACTAAATCAAATGTGTTACAATAATAACAACATGTTGTAAGCCTTTAGTCATCTTATAGAGTGCCATTTTGGTACTTCAACCCTATAGCCATTAGTCATCTTTCATTTATGACATTAATTATTTAAAGATAAAAAAGAAACATGAAAGGTATCCTAAACCACAACTTCTATCAAAAGGAAAAAAGTATCAAAAGGGTACAAATTGTGGTGGAATCACAGTCCCATACACTACTCCTTCCTTTAACCAAGTACCAACTAGAATATCCAAGGCAAATTTTGATAGACTCTCTACTTCCTCATTTAGTTCTCTGTAAATATTTTTATAAGACATCTTTGTAAATGACACTTCTAGTAATTTCACTTGCTCATAATAATTCATAAGTATTAGATTTTGCATCCCTACTAAACTTGAAGCCCAATCCACCACCAATTTTTAGTTACCAAATACTTGAAGTTTTGTTATTCCTTGTTCCACTACCATTCTTAAAAAAAAGATAAAAATCTTTCACTCTGCCACATTATTGGTACCTTCACCAAGACTTGCTTTGAAAGTGAATTTGTGGTTTTCATCCTGATATAACACTCCTCCTGCTCTACATGTATCTAGATTATCTTGACAAGCTCCATCAAAAAAAGCCCAAGACTTTGTAATATCTAATGTTAAACTTCCAACTTGTCTTACAACCTTTAATTTTAGTTTTTTTTAATTCCTTCATAAATATATTTGATCTGAACTTGAACTCGTATAGGTAGAATTTCTTTGCTCTCAAACAACATAGAATTTTTTGCCAATACTAGACTCCATTCCACTATTAATGGAATGCATCTATATTCCTTTAAACCTTTGTCTTTAAACCATTATTTCATATCATCAAAAAAATTCCTTGTTGGCCACTATCCCTTCTCCTTAGTCATGGGTAGAATATACCTCCACACTTCTCTTGAAAAATCATAGTGAACTAGTAGGTGATCTATTGTTTCTTCTTCCCTTTTACACAAACTACATTGAATTGGACCCTGCCAGGACCTCTTTTGTAGAACATCCCATGTTAATGCCTTCTTAGCTAAAGCTAACCAAGAAAATTTCTAATTTTTAAAGGTATTTTCACCTTCCAAATCCTGCTTCACCACCAAAGGATCTCATCTTTATTTTCAAACATTGTCTTGTATCCTTCTTTAGCTATAAACTGTCCACTAGTTGGGTTCTTTGATCATACTAAAGAGTCTTCTTCTTGACTTAGTGATGTGAAGAGCCTTTATTACTATTTCTTCTTCATCTCCATCCACTCTTCATTTGTTGGGCCTATTATGTAGGAGTTTGTTAGTGGTATTATTTTGTAATAGTTTTTTTCTTAAATAGAGGATAAGACTTAGTTATTATTTAGCTATTTTTGGGTTGTAGTGATAGAAAAATAGGAATCAATTAGATTTGAGTTTTGAAGGGGCTTTTATATTGTGGGACAGGGGTTTCTTTTTTAGGGGGGCTAGAAATACACTAAAATGTGCTACTAAGAATATTTTTTGGAGTAATCGTTTGATGGTTGTGAGCCCTCCAGTTGGGTCGATGCTCTGTCTATCTTGTAAGTTTTCTATATGAGTAAATATATTTGGTTTTTCATCTGCATACCTTTTGCCATTGTCTCTTATTCTGTGTATTTGTTATTTTAGATACTATGGCTAGGAGGAAACAAGGTTGCAAAAAATTAAGGAACAATATGTCTATAACAGTTGGTTACTGTTTGATTTGAGAAATGATTTATTTGCATCAATTTGTTATCTTAGCATCTCAAAATGGCCCAGAGGGGAATCCATATGAATTGGGGAGGAAGACGTAGGAGGAATGGAGGTCCAAGGATGAATAATGTAGATGAATGGCTTAGGAGGTTAGAAGCCATTGAGGTAATATTGTATTTGGATGATTCTAAATATGAACATGAAGACCAAGGGAATGTATCCAGGGTAGTAGAACTTATGGAGAGGCTTATTGAAGTTGTTTCCAAGAAAATTTCCAACGTGAAGGTTGATATTTCAAAATTTAAAGGTGAACTCAATACAGACTTGTTCCTAGATTATATTAAGGAGTTGGAAAGGTATTTTGAAATGGAAGATATGTATGAAGATGATCCAAAAAGGGTGAATACTGCAACCTCCAAGTTGAAGTCTCATGCAAGTCTATGGTGGGAGAACCTGCAAAGTTCTAAGAAAAGGCAAGGAAATAAAAAAATCAGATTGTGGCCAAATATGTTGAAATATTTACGAGCTCGATTCCTTCCATCTTATTATCAATAAAAAATATTTAGGGAATTTCAAAACCTAAGGCAAAGAGATCAATCCATACAAACATATACTGAGCAATTCATGAGGCTTAAAATTCAGATTGATCTACAAGAAGCAGAAGAACAAGCAACAACTAAATATGTAATGGACTAAGGTTTCAACTCCAATATGAGCTTACCTTATCTATAGTGGATGAGGTATATGAATATACCTTAAAGGCAGAAGATAAATCAAATCGAAAGAACAAAATGAGTAAAAAAGGAGATATAAGCTAGAATAGTGGAAGAGGAAGTTCCTCCAAACCTGACAAAGAAGAAGATCATGAGGGGAGTATGAAGCCTGAATTCATAGGAAGAAGAGGTTTCAGAGGTAGGGAAAGAGGAAAAAAATACTCTGGATAATGGAAACCCTTCAAATTTTTCATATGTAATGAAATCCACAAGGCCATGGACTATGCACACAATCCCAAAAGGACTTTGGTAGATCAAGAAGAAGAAGGATAAGAACCTCCAACTGAAGAAGTGGAAGTAGATATAGGAGATAACTTGATGCTATGAAGGACTCTAATATTGAGGGATAAAGAAGCCCCAAAAGCTGATTGAAAAAAAAAGAGCATTTTCGAACAAAATGCAAGTGTAGAGAGAAAGTGTGCAAGGTGATTATAGATGGTGGGTCTACTGACAATCTAGTAAGTAAATAAATGGTAGAAAAATTGTAACTTACTTGTATTCCAAAATCTAATCCTTACAAGATCTCTTGGTTAAAAAATATCATAGTGTACTAGTGAGTATGTCTTGTCTCATTACTTTTAAAATTGATCCTTATGAAGACAAAGTGCTTTATGATGTAGTACCTATGGATGCATGTCACTTGTTATTAGGTAGGCCTTGGCAGTATGATAGAAATGTATTTCACCATGATAGAGGAAATACATATGAAATTCAACATGGGAATATACACCATATTTTGAAGCCTCTTAAAGGTAAAGAATCGAGTGAAATGGCAACCCTATCTTTGCTTACAATGGACTAGAAAAAGTTTCTCAAAGATTCAGGGAGAAACCTACTATATTTTATATCCTAGAGGGGCAGAGAAATCCAATCAACAAAAGCAAACAATCCCATTAAAGGTGCAGAAATTGCTAAGTCAATATTTAGAATTGACCCCATATGATATACCTGTTGGTTTACCTCCACCTAGAGGTATTACCCATCAAATGATATAATTCCTAGTGCCAAAATCCCAAATCAAACTATGTACAGGTTGGCCCCTCTAGAGAATGGGGAAATGAAGAGATTGATTAATAAATTATTGGAAAAGGGGTTTATAAGAGAAAGCATGAGTCCATGTGCCACACTTGCTTTACTCTCCCCCAAGAAAGGAGGCCATGAATGGAGATTATGTATGGATTCTAGAGCCATTAACAAAATCATTGTGAAATATCAATATCCCTTACCCAGAATGGATGACATATTAGATTGTTTTTCAAGTGCCAAAATATTCTCCAAGATTAACCTTCGAAATGGATATCATCATATATGAATTCAGAAGGATATGAGCGGAAGACTACTCTTAAAACCAAGAATGGCCTATTCGAGTGGATGGTAATTCCAATCAGATTGTCCAATGCTCCATTTACCTTCATGCGAACCATGAATCAGGTATTTAGGCTATATATTGGAAAATTTGTTATAGTTTATTTTGATGATATCCTAATTTTCATTAGAACTATGAGAGAGCATGTAGAGCATTTGAGAGTGGTGCTTAACACACTTAGAGTTGAAAGGTTGTTCATCAACCTTGAGAAGAGTGAGTTTTGAAAAGATAGATTGGTATTCTTGGGTAATGTTATCTCAATTTATGGTTTGAGCATGGGTCCAAAAAAAGTTAAGGCAATTCTGGAATGGCCTACCCCTCAAAGTATCATGGAGGTGAAGAGATTACATGGGTTTGTGAACTTTTACAAAAGGTTCATTAGAAATTTTAGTGGGATAAGTGCACCCTTGACTGATTGCACCAGAGGGAAGGTCTTTACATGGACAAAGGAAACAAACATGAGCTCTGAAAAACTCAAAAGAAAGGTAATGGAAGATCCAATTATTATTGTATTGGATTTTGATAAGCTTTTTACAATTGAGTGTGATGCTTCAGGAGTAGCTATCTAAGGAGTGTTAAGTCATGAAGGTAAACCTAAAGCCTTTTCTAGTGAGAAATTGAATGATGCAAAAAAAATATACTACATATGATAAAAAATTCTATGTTGTTGTGGAAGCATTAAGATATTGGTGGTATTATCTCTTACATAAGGAATTTATTTTTCTGACTAACAATCAAGCTTTGAAGTACATAAATTGCCAATCTAGGTTGTCCCACAAACATGCCAATGGATTTAATTTTTGTAAACATATACTATTGTTGTATAACATAGAAGTGGTAAAACCAATGTGGTGGTTGATACATTAAGCAAGAGGTATCATTGATAATCACAATGAGCAATAGGTTGGAGGGATTTGAAGAAATGAAGAGTGAATATGTAGATGATTCACAATTTGGCAAAATTTATGTAGCTCTAAGTAAATCTGACCATACAGGTATGCACTCCTTTAAAGATCATTTGTTAGTTGATGGATTCTTATTTAAAAATACTCAAATTTGCATTCACCTTGGATATATGAGAGAAACGTTATTAAGAGAATTGCACTCTAGTGGATTGAGTGGACACTTAGGAAAGGACAAGACCTCTGGGTTGGTGAGTGATTTTTTTTTTTGGCCTAGTATGAGACGAGATGTGAATAGGTTTATTACTACTTGTAGGATGTATCAAATTGCAAAAGGGGATAGCAAAATACAAGTCTATCTATGCTACTACATGTGTCTAAAGAACTATGGACTAATATTTCCATGGATATTGTATTGGGCCTACCTAGAACTCAAAGGAGCAATGATTCAGTATTTTTTGTGGTACATAGCTTTTCAAAAATGGTGCATTTTATACCTTGTAAGAATACCAATGATGCTAGCCAAATAGCACATTTTTTTTAGAGATATAATGCAGTTACATGGCATTCCAAAAACCATAACCAGTGACAAAGATACTAAATTATTAAGCTACTTTTGGAGGTCATCATGGAAGAAATTAGATAATAGTTTGCAATATAGTTCAACATACCACCCCCAAACTGATGGCCAAAATGAGGTGATGAATAGGATTTTGGGAAATCTCTTGAGATGTTTAGTTGGTGATCATCCTAAATAGTGGGATTTGGTGATATCTCAAGCTGCATTTGCTTATAATTCTAGTCTTAATAGGTCTACAGGTAAGTCTTCTTTTCAAATTGTCTATGGTTCAAATCCTAAAGGAATCCTAGATTTAATTGATATTACAATAAACCCATATATCAGTCAAGATGTTATAGATTTTGTGGAAAATATTCAAGATATACAAGAATAGGTTAGGCATAAATTGCAAAAATTGAATGAACAATATAAGAAACAAGCAAATTTACATAGAAGAGAGAATTTTCTAGGAAGGAGAAATGGTCATGGTACATTTACACACGAAGAGGTATCCTCAAGGATCTTATCAAAAACTAAGACCAAAGAAATATTGACCTTGCCAATTTTTAAAAAGGATTAATGACAATGCTTATGTGATAGACCTCCCAGAAGAATTTGAAACCAGTCCTATTTTTAATGTAGTTAACTTGTATCCCCGCTCCATAGAGTCAAATGATGAACTAAGGGAGGATGAAAAACTTGAAAAATAAGACAATATATCAAGAAAGCACCTAATAAGGAAGAAAAGATAATAAATTGAATGAGTTTTGGACACCAAATTGGCAACTACATGATCCAAGTCATATAAAATATATTTTGTCAAATGGGAAGGTCAGCCAAACTCCTATAAGTCATGGATTTCAAAGGTTGATTTTCTTAAATACACCAATAATAACTCCATTTCAAGGCTCTAAACCAAGAGGTTTATAATTCTAAAAGTTGGGGAGGATGATCTGGAGAGCCTTTATTACTATTTCTCCCTCCTCTCCATCCACTCTTCATTTGCTTGGTCAATTTTTTAGGAGTTTGTTAGTGGTATTATTTTGTAATGATTTTGTTCTTAAATAGAGGATAAGGCTTAGTTATTATTTAGCTATTTTTGGGTTGTAGTAGTAGGAACATAGGAATCAATTAGATTTGAGTTTTGAAGGGGCTTTTATATTGTGGGATGGGGGTTTATTTTTTAGGGGGCTAGAAATACACGAGAATGTGCTACTGAGAAGGTTCTTTTGGAGTAATCATTTGATGGTTGTGAGCCCTCTAGTTGGGTCGATGGCCTGTCTATCTTGTAATTTTTCTATCTAAGTAAATATATTTGGTTTCTCATATACATACCTTCTGCCATTGTCCTTTGTTCCGTGTATTTGTTGTTTTAGCTGCTCTGGCTAGGAGGAAACAAGGTTGCAAACAATTAAGGAACAAAGTGTCTGTAACAGTTGGTTGCTGGTTGATTTGAAAAATAATTTTTTGTATCACTTAGTCTTATAAAATCCATTATTAGATCCCTCATATACTTGCTCCATTGGTCAGCTTCATTTCATTATAAAATCAATTCTTTTGATGAAAGCCACAATAGATTCCATAAATTTGTTATGTCCATAGAGGTTGCATCTACTAATACTTTGAGCCCTTTATTAAGAGAACATAATATTTCATTAATGTATAAAGTATAAATAATACATAATATCGACTAATATTAACCTTTAATAATATCCTCAATAATAGGCAGGTTGAACCTGTGACATAAGAGAATATAGTAAAAATCTCAAATTAAGGGAATATTACTCTAACACGCCCCTTATTCCATTATTTGGGATAATATATAACTACCCCCTTAATGTGAAGGAGAGAATAATGAAAGATGCTCTTGTATTGAATTTGTGAGTACCTCTGAATGAGTACCTCTGGGTCTACTGCTAGATTTACCTCTGGATCATTGCCTCTAGATCTGCTTGTAGTTCTGCCTCTAGATCTTTGTCTCTAGGTCTACCTTTAGGTTTGCCTCTAGGTCATTGCCTCTGGGACTTCCACTCGATCTATCACTAGATATACCTACCATAGGTTTTACTTTTTTGTAGAAGCCAAACAACATTTCTTTCATTTTGGTCCATTGTGTGAGATCTGTCCATCCACAATCAATATGAACCTTGTTGGTCATTTTCACTTTATACCAAAAATTTATAGAGGAGTAATTTGTACATCCACATGAGTCACAAGGATTTAGTTTCCAACACCTAGCTTCTACATGTCCTGTTCTTCCCCAATGAATGTAACAATGCTTTGTAGGAGTTGAAGGAGATTTAGGTTTTTCAAATATGGTTTTACAGGTACTTGCTTGTCCATCATAGCCAAGGCCTTCATTTTTTGACTTGACATTTGGTATTATAGGAGTTTTAATGCCTTGTCCATGTTTACCTAATATTTCACCATTGAATCCTATTTTGTTCATGAGTTTGGATCCAATGCCTTTGGTGTGCTTTTCAAAACATCCAAGTTCTTCATCTTCATCAATGTTTTTAACAATATGGTATTTGTCACAATTGATGAGATTATGGAGCTCATTTTAAGGATGTTTAGTTTTTAAGTCACTAGTGTCGCAAGTAAAATTTGCTCTTGTGATGAGATCACCTATGCTACAACTGATATCTATCATTATACGCATGAGGTCACATGTATCACAACAAGAATTAGCCATAATGGGCTTAAGGTCACTTGTGTCACAACAAGCATTTGCCACCGTGGGCTTAATGTCACTTGTGTCACAATAGGCATCGACCATTAGGAGCATGACCTCTGATTCCTCATTGATGTCCCTTTTATTTTGATGTTGGGTAATATCAAGTGAAATCAATGTCATGTAGATTGCCCTTACAATGCCTATAGGAATTTGAGCACCATTTATCTAAAGGTCTTCAAAAAATTTAGAATCTTTAAGAATGGATTTTACACCACTGCGTAGTGTGAGATATTTTCCATCCTCAAAAAAATCCATTCCTTCCCACCCTGCTGGAAAGTAAGGATCTTTAACTAATTTTGCACATGTATCAGTTTGTTTTGGGGCTTGTTTTTTCTTTGATTTGCCCATATTATTATGATGATGGTCTCTATCGAAAATGCACCTTTTATAGTATGATTTTGCAAAAAAATTTCATAAGGTGGCTAAGGTGTCGATCGCTGCCAAAAATGCACCTTTACAAGTTGTTCCCCCCTTTTTGCAAAATATATTTTGATGTAGGAAAGAAAAATTTATCCCCCCCTTAGTGCAAAAAAAATGGCAACTATGAAGCCTCTAAGGCTTTTTACAAAGTTTACCTCTTAGGCAATGTTCAAATAAATTCACCAAAAAATCCCCCCTTATTGCAAGTACTTCAAGCAAAAAATTGTTCTTATGAAGCTTAAACAGAGGTTAAAATGTGATGACTTCTTCCTTTCTGATTGCCAAAACACAATGTTTTGTTTTTCGCTTCTATGTTTGCAAAAATGACAATTTGCATCACTTTTTTTTTTGGAAGAAAATGCACAAGTTGTGAAATTTGCAAAAAATTTGGTGTCCTTTTGTTTGTTTGTAAAATAATTTTGAAAATTAATATAATGCAATAAATTAAATATTTTCTAAAAATCAATTAATTTAAAAAATATTTAACTTATATATTAAAAAATATTAATTTAAATAGAAAAAATAGATTGCAAAAAAATTGTACCTTTGATTTTGTTTGCAAAATATTACTGTTCGCACTGTGTGGGGTTTGAACCCTCGACATCCCATAGCAGAGACATAGTGATGGCCTGATCGACCAGTTGGGCTAGCGCTCTTGATGGAATTGAAGGGATGACACTGAATATTTGAAGACTTCATGTCCAAATTTTTGTTTTAAAAAAACATTTACGGGATCTTTATCCCACATGCACCCTATGGTGCATTTTGGAGGGTTTAAAAAAAATGCACCGCACCTATTTCTTCGATTATCTTTAGGAAATCATAGAGTTTGAACTATTTTTTTGCCATCAATGATGAATTAAACTAAACCGTTTCACCGCCATCCGAATATCGCCATGTGTCCACTAGCTTCGCCACATCACGACCATTGCCATGTTAGTGCCACAATCTGCATGCAGGGATCTACATTAGCTCCTCGATCCTATTGTCCACCATGTCAAATCTACCACGTGTTTACTTGCAGGGGTCCATGTTAGCTCCTTAGGATTCATGCCCGAGGATACATGTAGAGAGTCAGTCTATTGATGGTCCTAGAGATCTGTGCCTGAGGATGTGCAGGTGTTGTTGATTAGTCAATGGTTCCAGTCAGAATCTATGCTTACCTAAATTTTTGGGTGAGCAATCCAATCCAAGTCAAAGTCTATGTTTGGGAGCGAGTCCCTAGATCTCCAAAAGGCCAATTTTGATGATAGTGCTAGGTCTGATAGTCTATCTAGGGGGTCGCATCAGTCCATCAAATCTCGATCCAATCCAGATAAAGTTATCCCATCGATGTCCATCCACGTCTGTGTCAGTCGTTCGATCTGTCTGGTTGATGTCCTCATCTAGTCTAGGTCTATCTGTCCCATCGTTTTAGGTTTGTCTATCCACCTCAAAAATTGTATCGAGATAGTCCAATCCAAATTTAGTTGGGTCAGTTTAGGGGGGTGCCGTACCTCGAGATTTATGCCCCTCAGGATCTGGTCTGTTGATCCACTTGGAAAAATAAAAAAATCACCTACATCTTGATAAATGTGTCCACCTCAAAGAACTCTTGCATCCGTTGCTTCACTCCTGCTCTGATATCCATCCACATCAGTGAGGTTAGGTGTCCACGACCTCAATGATTGCTTTGTATGGTACATTGTCCTCCTTCACGTTGATGTCGACCCTAGCATCCATGCCAGCTTTACTGGCTTAGGTCTAGGTCTAGTAATCAGGGGTTACAAGGTTGACAGGAGTGCTCTACTCACCAATAGAGTGATCAACAAAGGTCCAAACAGAAATGCTTGCCAAGAGCAATTCAAGCGATCCACCAATAATGGTTTTGATACCATATTAGAACATAATATTTCATTAATGTATAAAGTATAAATGATACATAATATCGACTATTTTTAGCCTTTAACAATATCCTCAAAAATAGGCAGGTTGTTACAACAATGTAAGAACCATATCCTCAACAATATTACCCATAATGTAATAACCTTCTACATAAGAGAATATAGTAAATATCCCAAATCAAGGGAATATTACTCTAACACCCTTGTCTATTTAGATGCTCTATTATATTTTGAGATAGCTACTAATTCCCTCCATTCCCTAGCTAGGGATATTTTCCTAGCTTTACTTTCTTCCCATTTCCTATTTTCCAAACCAAAAAATTGCCCACTAATAGAAAAGCCTTCACTAATGCTTTCCAAATGATAGTTGCATTGGTCATTGGCTTGATAGGAAGTCTAATCCACTCTTCAAATGATATGGAACCTAAATATTTCTCCTTGATAACCTCATGCCATAATGTTTTACCAATTATCAATCTCCAAATACTCTTGGCATCTAGTGCTTTCTCGAAGTTATATATTCTTAAGCCCCTATCTTCCTACTAATTTAGGTTTGGCTATCTTACTCTATTTAACCAAAGGCATTGAATCTTTCTCCCTTATTCTTGTCCAAAGGAAATGGAAGCATTTCTTCCTTATTTTTTCACTATTTTAATAGGAATATAAGCCATAAAGTGCCAAAATATTGGAATGGATTCTAAAACTGATTTAAGTAGTGTTAAATGACCTTCTAATTATAGCCATCTATTACACCATGAAGTTACCATTTTTCCACTTTAATGTATAACCAAATCCAATCCTAGTATCCATAATTATTTGGCTTTAGTATAAACCCTAAATATTTTAGACCTTTTACAAAATTAATTAAATTGAAGCAACAAATCCTTACCATTGCTTCTTTGTGCCCCGCTTGTAGTTTGTTAAAAGCTATATCTATTTTCTATAGGTCTATTTCGATTCCAATGACAACACAATATAAATATAACAACTCTTTATATTTCAATGCTTATCTTAAGGTACCATTTCCAAATTGTTAGGATCCTCAATCCTAACATTATTAGTTAGTATTATTAATCATTTAATTATTATATTATTAACTCATAAAGTGAACCATCACATATCTTCATAACGTGAACCATCACGTCTCTTCATAACATGAACCATCACGTCTCTTCACCAACGTAGCTTTAGGGTAGATATATATATTATGTTGGTCATTCACACAAATACATCAAATAAGAAGAATAAGAATAAGAATCATAGATTCTAAAGGAGGGAGCCCCCTATAGTGGCAAAGCGATTACAAGGGAGCCCCCTTTGAGTGGCTTGTGATTACATTTACATTAATTTGTTAATAATTTTACAATAAGACCTTGGGGTCTTACCATTTGGTATCAGAGCCATTTGGGACCCAACCATGTGGGATTTGCTCAAGGAACTTTTTCAAATCACTTCCGTGCATGAGTATCAAACTTGGTTTGAGGATATCACCAAACACAACACAGGGTTGGATGAATCAATTCTCATAAATAGCTTCATTAGTAGATTGAAATAGAAAATTAGAATGGAGGTGACAAGGTTCAATCCCTATACCATGATGCAAACCTATGGATTGGCCAAATTAGCCGAAGATAAAATCAATGCACAACATCGATTATGGAAACCACCTATGGAGAATTCATCAACCACTTACATCACTCCCAAGCCAATGCATAATGCTGACCTCGATAAGGCAATAGAAGAAGAAAATAAACTTCATCAAATCACTTTCATGCGTGAGTATCAAACTCGGTTTGAGGATATCACCAAACACAACACAGGGTTGGATGAATCAATTCTCATCAATAGCTTCATTAGTGGATTGAAAGAGGAAATTAGAATGGAGGTGACAAGGTTCAATCCCTATACCATGATGCAAACCTATGGATTGGCTAAATTAGCTGAAGACAAACTCAATGCACAACGTCAATTATGGAAACCACCTATGGAGAATTCATCAACCACTTACATCACTGCCAAGCCAACACATAATGCTGACCTCGATAAGGCAATAGAAGAAGAAAATGAAATAGAGGTAGACATAGTGATGGATACACCTGAAGATAACACTAAATATGGTAACTATGAGGAAGGTAAGGAAGATGAGTAAGCCATGAAAGATAAAAAATAAGAGGAAGATGTGGAAAACAATGAAAATGAGCAAGAAATATCTCAAGAAATTCCCAAAGTGACTCATTATGGCCAAACATGCACTCTAAAATAACTACACTCAATTTCCTCTCCAATAGTGAGTTATCACCATAGGGTCAAACCTATTCAAAAACAAGGTAAAAAGGTGATTACACACTCCTCCATTGCCTCTCCTAGGGAACAACAGGAGAATGTAGAAGTTTTACCACCTCTTTTTATGCATCATTCTAAGGCATTTGAAGAACCCCAAGGATTGTCCTTCCCTCATCATCACACATTTACTAATATTTCTGGAAGCCCTCCGCTAACACTTCATCCTTCTCGATATCCCTGCCTACGGAAGGATGACATTAAAAGAGTCCAAGAACTTACACAAATCCTTCTTGGAAAACAAAAGACAAAGCTCCTTACTTTGAGCTTTGAGGACAAAGCTCTTTTTAAGAAGGGTGGAATGTTAGGATCCTCAATCCTAACAATATTAGTTAGTATTATTAATCATTTAATTATTATATTATTAACTCATAAAGTGAACCATCACATCTCTTCATAACGTGAACCATCACGTATCTTCATAACGTGAACCATCACGTCTCTTCACCAACATAGCTTTAGGGTAGATATATATATTACGTTGGCCATTCACACAAATCATCCAATAAGAAGAAGAAGAATAAGAATCATAGATTCTAAAGGAGGGAGCCCCCTATAGTGGCAAAGCGATTACAAGGGAGCCCCCTTTGAGTGGCTTGTGATTACATTTACATTAATTTGTTAATAATTTTACAGTAAGACCTTGGGGTATCACCACAAATAGTAGTATATCATCTACAAATAGTAAATGAGTCCCAACCAAAAAGTTTTCCAATTTAATGCCTTTGATCATGCCAAGTAAGAATAATAAGGGTGATAGAGGAAATCCTTCTCTCAACCCTCTAGAAGGCTTGAATAAGCTAGAAGTTGAACCATTAATTAAGACAACAAAGGAAGTATAATTAATACATCCCATTACCCATTTTACAAATGGAACACTAAAACCAATATGAATTAATATAATCCTAATTTCCAACCAACTTACCCGATCAAAACCTTTTTCCTTAATCATTCTACTCAACTCTTCAACCACAAGTAAGAATAATAAGGGTGATAGGGTAAATCCCTGTCTCAGCCCTCTAGAAGTCTTGAAGAAACTAGAAGTTGAACCATTAATTAAGACAACAAAGGAAGTATAATTAATACATCCCATTACCCATTTTACAAAGGGAACACTACAACCAATATGAATTAATATAATCTTGATGTCCAACCAACTTACCCGATCAAAAGCTTTTTCCATATCAAGCTTAATTATCATTGCTTGTTACTTCCTTGGTTTGACTGAATGAAGTGCTTCTAGAGCAACACTTATAGCTTCATGGATTTATATTTTACTTAATAAACCAAAATGTTCTTCTGAGGTCTTTGAAAAAACCCCTTTTAACCTAATAGCAATAATCTTTGAGATTATTTTGTAGAGATTATTACATAACGACATGGGCCTATACTCCCCAAATGATTCTAGGTTATCCTTCTTAGGATTCAATGTGAAGAAATTTATATTGATAGAACCGAGTACATGCCTATAAGTCCTTGATTCCTCAACCACATTTAAAAGGTTTCTTCCAACAACTCATAAAAAACCCACATAAGTCAATGGTCCAACCATATGGTCCTAGACTCTTCCCTTTCTCAAATTATTTAACTGTTGTTTGTAGCTTCTCCTTAGTGACCTTTGCCATCAACATCTCTTGAACTTCATCATTGACCATCTTAGGTAGATAAAGTACTAGCTTAATGATTTCTTTAATATATACTCTATTGGGTTCTTGATAAATTTTATTAAAGTGGGATACTCCTAATCCTGCTATTTCTTGAAACATTTTCATATTTCTTCCATCCTCCCCTTTCATATCCTAGATTGTATTTATCATTTTTCTTTGTTTTGCATACTTTTGAAAGAATTTTGTATTCTCATCCCTTTGTTCCAGACAAATTGCTCTACTTTTCATCCTCCACTTTGCATTTTACCATTCTAACAATTCCCTCTTCTTTTTTTCCAACTCCTTTACCTATAAATTCTACGTGTTTGAAAAAAACTCATTGCCTTTATGACTATATAACTAATTTAATTTAGATTCAATGTCCACTATCTTTACCTCTGCTTCCCAATATTTACCTTTGGCCCATGCATTTGTAGCAGATTTGATTCTCCTCAAATTTCTAGAAAATTGAAACATAGTTGTCTCTATTGTTGGATCAATATATCCACTCATCTTTTACTATATTTAAAAATTCATTATCTTTCAACCAGATAGCATTGAACTTGAAATATCCTTCTAGTTTCTATTTATCCTTTTCTAACTATAATAAAATTGGTGAATGATTAGATCCTCCACATTAATCTATCCAATACCTTAGTCTTTTTGCTTTAACTATGAGGTTATCAAACACTAAAAATATGTCCAACATTTTAGAAATACCTTATCTTCTAGTTCTTTGATTCCTCCAAGTGGGCACTAATTTAATAGGTTCTACATCACACAACCCTACATTATGGATTTTTTGTAGGAAAAATTCAGCAAGGAGATTCATTCAGATCTCCTCTCCCCATATTTATGCTTTTTTAGTTACAAAGTTTAAGTCTCCTCCCACCACTATATTTCCTTTAAAAAAAAACCTTATGTAAAGAATTATTTCCAAAACTGCCTTCTCCTACCATAAGGACCTATAAATTGACTATAAAAATTATCTTAGCTCCATAAAATGTAAGTCTATAACCAACTCACTTACTTGGTAGATTGCATGGGCCAAGAAGCCATATTTATCCATTCTCTTGTAGGTTTACAGTTATTTATGAATATTATAAGGGAATGGATAAGTAGGGTTCTATTTCCCATTCAATTTATCATTTAAGTATGCAATCAAACATAAATCAAATTATCATACACTACCTTTTCAATAAATCACAAGGATCATAGATTTCCATTGATCTAATATCTTATAGGTTTGCAACTTCTTGCAAATCTCACTAGGCACTAGATCAATGGTGTCTTTACTTTCCTCTTGATTTGTTGCATTAGCATGCTATCACATCCAAATGATAGTCTCATTAATTACCTTTGATAAACCATGTGGATTAGGGAGCCTCCATAGATCCGATATCTTGTAGACCTACAATTATTTGTAATATCTTACCAAGCACTGGATCTATGTTACCAAGCACTGGATCTATGTTGTCTTCTTAGATGCTTGGTTTATTTCATTGGCATTCTATTAAGCAAAAATAAAAATATCACAAACTATTATTTAAATGGATTAGACCAACTATGAAGCTCCCTTTATCCAATGGCTTGTGAACCTATAATTATTTACAAGCTTCACTAGACACTGGATTGATGGTGTCCTCGTAGCCACCTGGTCTTCTACAACAACAAACCATCCACAAATTACACTCTTTTAATTAGCTACTCGTCTAATAAGTTGCTAGATTAATAGAGCTTTATTTTTTTACTGATTTATTATGCAAGTACACAATAACAACAAATATCAAGAATATACACAATTAAATAAGTATCTATTAAGATAGCTATATATTCTCTATCTATTTATACAAACATCAATATGTAATCTAATGGATAGATAAATTCCTCCATATTGATATGCTACAACAAACTATCATTTTTTATTTTCCTCAGAAATCATTATATCTAACAATACAAAAAACATCCTATCTAATTTGTAGACCCTTTGGGAATATTAGGATTTGATGATCAACACTTTGTGTATCCACAATCATTTATGATTGTTCCAAAAATTTAATTATAAAATTCTTGTGCTTCCTAATGGTCTATAAGCTAGTACAAATATTATCTTTGCATCTACAACAAGATCCTTCAGACAAAAGGCCATGTTATCATATGGACCTCCTAGAAAAAGAGGATTTATTTTTCCTATGTTCTATGCATATATAATTCTTTGTACACATGTCGAGCAAAAGAGAAGGGCTTCTTATTCTATTGGATTGTCCATATGAACACGTTGCTCTTAGTATGAAAGATTTTGTTTACTTTACAAATTCTCAAATATTTCAATACATCAGATATACTCCAAGCACCAACTGTATGCCTCACATATCTATAAATCCTTGCATATGCATTAGATAATGGACCTGTGTCCCTAGAGTTTTATCTTATGCATTCAAAATTTTAAGGAGAAAACATTCTTAAACAAATCATTCTAAATAATCAAAACTTTACCTCTTAGGTAAACTTGTTTATCATATTCCCACAAATTGCATACTTACAATTACATTGTAGATACACCGATTTGGGACATATGATCTTCAAGATAACCCTTATTGGAAACTTGTACAATACAATCTCATTCAATTATTCTAACACATCAAAGGTGGCAATGAGTATTAATTCCACTTCCTCACATATATGTAAATATGCATATGCATTAGGTAACAAACTTATATACTCTTTTTACCCTCTCTCATGTGTTAAGAAATTTTTAGTATTATATCATATTTATAGAAGAATTTGCTTTCAAACCAAGGGAGCAACTTGCTCTGACAAAAACAAAAACATCATTTCATATGAAAATTCAAAAAACAAATATTATCTATCACTACTACAAATTCCCTATATAAGAAACACTTATCACGACAAAATATACAAATCACTCATTACAAAATTAAACTGCAAACATTATATTACATATCTCTTTCAAAGGAATTACATTACTCTCAAAATATTACAAAACATTGCAAAAGCATACAAATCACTCATTGCAAAATCACACTACAAATAATACATTACATATCTATTTCAAGGCATTACATTACTCTCAAAATATTACAAAACATTGCCAAAGCATACAAATCACTCATTACAAAATCACATTGCAAACATTACATTACATATCTCTTTCAAAGGCATTACATTAATCTTAAAATATTACAAAGCATTACAAAAATATATAAAATCATTCGGGTACACCTCTCAAAGCATGTATAAAATTCTTTGGGTATGCCTCTCAAAGTGTGCATAAAATCCTTTGGGTACACCTCTCAAAGCATGCATAAAATCCTTTGGGTATGCCTCTCAAAGTATGCATAAAATACTTTGGGTATGTCTCTCAAAGCATGCATAAAATCCTTCGGGTATGCCTCTCAAAGTGTGCATAAAATCCTTCGGGTATGCCTCTCAAAGCATGCATAAAATCCTTTGGGTACACCTCTCAAAGCATGCATAAAATACTTTGGCTATGCCTATCAAAGTGTGAAAAACTAACCATTAACAACTAACTCTACTAACAACAAATACATATATATTTTACATTGTACCTCATTATGTCTTAAGTTCTTGTCTTTTATGCGACTTCATAGGCCACCATTTAAGAATTATGAGATCATGTTTCCATCTATGGAAACACACAAGGGATATCTAGGCTCAAAGGATAACCCTTTACATCTCAATCACATGAGCACTTTACTTTTATTAGGTCTAAAGACCATTGCTCATGGCATAAAATATGAATTATTAGACATTAAGTTACCACTCAACATAGTAATATCTATCCCGTAGTATTTAATCATCATCAGACTCATAAGGTCACTGCTAAGTAATCAATCAATTTATAAAGATTTGCATTAAGAGTCAATACATCACACAATCAATTTCATAAAATCAATACATCATACAATCAATGCATTAGACATCACATAGTCAAACCATAAAATCAGATCATCATAGATAATTTCAAAAGCCAAATGTAAATGTCATTACTATATATACCTCAAGTCATACATGCTATCGAGGAAGGTGTATCACAATAACAAAATAATACACTCAACCCATATGAAATAAGGGTGTACCACATATCAAAACTGGTATACTTGCTCGAGAGTGCCTAACAACTAGAACCGGTATCTCCTCTCCAAGATCTCAATGGAGGTTGCAACGGATGAAAGCTAATGGATTGCTATGAGAAATAACTCATCAACTATATCTTCAATCATGTACATGAAGTTAAAGGTGCTTGTTACTCTATAGGAATATCTATATGGTACAACTATCAATAATAACTAGTCCTACCTCACTCTCTCTTAGCACAAAGCTCTGTGCACTATAACCTCTCCAACAAACTAGCCAATTCTGCCCTAGTAGAATCCAACTTTACCTTAGGATCTCATAGCTCTCACTCTAGTGGCCTTGTAATCATGGCCACTGTCCTAGCATCCAAACCATATACAACCCTTGTGTGAGCCTCATCCCTCTCACAAGTTAGTTGGTCCACTATCAACTCAAAGCTAGCCATAACATATTTATCTAATGCCCTCTCCTCTTGTAACTTCTCTAGTTCCAAATGTAGGCTAGCAATGATCACCTGATCCATAGTCCACTCCTCACTAAATCAATCTAGATCCAAATTGAGATGAGCAATAGTCTCCCCACTCATAGCCCTCGCATGAGCTATCTATTCTTTGACTCTAGTGACCTCATCCACCTATATAAAATTAGAGGTTGCTAATTTTCTCCTCACATCATCTAGAGTCCAACAAAGAGTCTCTAGCTTTTCTACCATACACTCAATCATCATCCTACTAGACCCTACATCTCTTGAAGTGCTAGGACCCACTCCATCAAACATCACCACTAATATAACCATGGCTAATGGGGGCATGTTTTAAGGGGTATCAACTACTGTACCTCCCCATCCATCACCTCTCATCATTCGCTTGTATTTATAACTACAATATCATTCATGTCTACCTCTATACAAGTATAAGAACCAGGAGGATCCCATAAGATATCATTCCAAACCTACCACACCCACACATCTCCTATAGATGGTATACCCTATACCTTTCCATTCTTATGTAATACATGATCATACCAATACAACTCATATGCTCAGTTCTCATCATCCAACCATCATGTTTTCCTAACCTAAGCAATTTCTCTATGATCATCTACCCATATGTATTAATCCCTCCATGGTCACCAAATGTTATGCATAGGCCTCAACTCATGAATCAAACATTATGCTTGATCTAATAAATTGTGAGAAGGATGAATACACCTTGCCCACCTATATACTATTGATCACCTAGGTTCATAGCCTCTCATAACTACCATAGGAAACTTGAAAACTATGTGCTCCCAAGCCTATAACTGAATAAGAGTACAACATACCAAGATCTTACCCTATCAATATACCACTCAATATAAGGTATGGTAAAGCCTCACCAAAATTATTGGAGCTGAAGAAAAAATAATCTAAGCATCTGTCAATTTAACAATAATACACTACATAAAAAAGGGTCTTTAAGGGTGGTTATTCAACTGCTATTTATGAGGGCATTATAAAAAGTTTGCATCATACGATGGCGACTAAAAACTACCTCAAAAAATCACCCTCTTAGGGTCTAAGAGGGTGGTTTAAAATCATCCTCTTAGGGTCTAAGAGGGTGGTTTAAAATCATCATCTTAGGGCTAAGAGGGTGGTTTATAGCCACCACCATAGGGCTAAGGGTGATTTAAAACCACCCTCTTATCCCTACAAGGGTGGTTATAAACCACCCTCGTAGCCCTAAGAGGGTAGTTTTAAGCTGAACTCTTAGAAGAGGACGATTAAAAAATATAAACTATTTGGTTTAAAACCTTGAGAAAAGAAATTATTAACAACTCGCCTAGTATGGAATCAGATTTCCCATAGTATATGCTAGAGGATACACTACAGTCACAATGTATCTTCAATATTTGATAAAGGAGCTACAACCCTTTCATGAATTTTAGAGTGCAAATTTATTTTTGCCGAAAATGTGTATGCTACCTAGAAGGATGAAAAGTATATATTCCTAGAAATATTTATCGAAACTTTGGATGTATTAGAGTTTCTTTCAACATTATTACTTGTAGATTTTTACCAATGGGACAAAAGATAAAACACGAGATAAATATTTAAATATGGTCCCCCATTCTTACAAACTAACTCCACATTCTACTTTTATTTATTTTGATTAAATTTATGTATATTCTCTTCATTGCATTCCCACATTCACTCTGTATATAATCATCTTGAATTTACCTTAAAATAATAAAAAACAAAATGGAGGGATCTCATTTGTAGCAAGGCCTAAAATCCTACATGCAGTTGCTAGGACGGTGAGGTTTCTAGCATGAATAATTTCGTATTAAAAAATAAGGGGCACAATTGGTGAGTGATATGCATGGTGTACGGGAGGACAATATGAAATAAATATGACATCCATCTCTAGGTTAAGTTATCATTCAATAAATAAATATCTATGTTGAAGAAATAAATAAATTACTACCTCACAAGAAGGGCACAACCAAAGCCAAACAAAACTTTCTTCGTTCCAAGGGAATAAATATCAAAACTAGAAAGAGTTTAACCTCATACAATGCTTGATCTGAAATAAAATAATTTCACTAAATAGTGAGATACACCTCAATATATAGATATAAATAAATAAATAATACTTGTAGAAAACAAGATCAGATTTAAGTCAAATTGCACAATGCTGTGAATCAATCTTCCACATTGTAGAGTAGATATATCTATCATTTTTCCTTATAGAAATACCAATAAATAGATTGATAGAACCCAAGAAATGATAGCACCAAATCTATTCACTATGGTAGTTGCATTATGTATCCTAAAATAAAACCAACTCAACAATCACCATTGCGCCAAAGTAAGAAATTCATTACAAAAAAGAATATAAAATGCACCTATTGAGATAGAGGAGCCAAATATGGAACACCAAATTTGATAGGAAAGGGTGGGCTCAAAAAGGGCATGGTAGCCAAATATGGGTGAATCGATCTTCCACATTGTAGAGTAGATATATATATCATATTTCCTTAGAGAAATACCAATAAATATATTGACAGAACCCAAGAAATGACAGCACCAAATCTATTCACTATGGTAGTTGCATTATGTCTCCTAAAATAAAACCAACTCAACAATCACCATTGCACAAAAGTAAGAAATTCATTACAAAAAGAATATAAAATGCAGAGACACTCACCTATTGAGATAGAGGAGCCAAATATGGAACATCAAATTTTATAGGAAAGGGTGGGCTCAAAAAGGGTATGGTAGCCAAAGATGGGGTCTGGGCCAAAGGTGGCATATAAATCGGTTCTAACCACAAGTGGTGACAAAAATGGTGAGATCACTGGAGCAATAGTGGGTGGATTTGCAAGGGAAACCATCAGCAACATCTATGGAGAAAAGGAAGACAATATCACATTAGCCAACTTCATATTCAGAGGAAGACAAAATTCAAAATTACCACTTTCCACACATTTAAAAATTTAAAATTCTCGCTTCCTATGCATATAAAAAGTCAAAATTACTACTTCTCATGCATCCTTAAAGGGTGATTTTTAGAGGGTAGTTTAAATTGCCCTCTTAGGGATAAGAGGGTAGTTTAAAACTACCTCTTAGGGTTTCCTAAGAGGGCAGTTTAAAACTGCCCTCTTAGGTCACCTAAAGATGATGGTTTTAAACCATCGCCTTAGGGTGACCTAAGAGGGTGGTGTTAAATCATCCTTGTAGGGATAAGAGGATATTTTAAAACTATCCTCTTAGGATATATTAGGGAAATTTTTTACCATCATAAAAAAACTACCTTATTTTAGCCACTATTAAAGCCCTTTTTTGGTATAGCAATATCTTCCCATCCCCATTGCATAAAATGCCTGCTAGTATCACCCATTAGTAACCCTGATACAATGGATGCTAGTAGCGTAGTCAACCGATCACTATGCCCTCATATAAATGCATTATTGATCCTTAACCCTAATTTCATCTTGAAAAAGTTATCATGCTTTGAAAAAGCTAACTTCCCAACCACAATATTTAGATGAATAAGCTGACCCTAGATAGGCACTCAAAGGATGCAATACACATCCTCTAGTATTATAGTGATCTCCCCTATAAGAAATTTGAAGATATTGTATGACATATACGATCTCTCTACTAAGGCTATCAATAGAGGCTGATCAAACTCTAGCTTGGGCATGTACGCCACATAGTACAACCTTGTCACTGTTAACACTCCCACCTCTTTTGCTTTGAGCTTACTTTCTAAAATGCTATCTATACTCTTCGAATGGTGCTCCTGACACACCAAAACTTGCACCTCTATTAAAACCACATCCAAAAAGCAATGAGACAACCTCCTAACCAAATTTTGGGCAAATGCTAAATTTTTCGCTAGTGCTAAAAATGCCAATGCCAAATTCACCATTGGTGCCAAATTTGTAACACATGTCATAAAACATCATAAAAATAACCTAAAATCATTTTTTAGTCAAGATCAAGGATACACTTGTTGGTCTTGCTTCGGTACATGTACTATTCCTCGAACAACATCCACACAATGTGGCCACCTTTGGTTATTTGCCATCTTCAAAAGCACACCTTTTTCTCTCTCTCCAAATTTCTCAAAAGGATAAGGTAAAAATAAAAGCAATTTCACTCCTTTCCCCATTTTATCTCCATACTCCAATTTACCAACCTTCGCAGTTGCGCTTCCCATTTCAATAATTCATCCCAAGTCATCAATTTGACACATCATTCTTCAGGGGGCATCATAGAGCAAAAACCTTTTTTCACATGGGGCAACATTTTTTCAACATCAACAAGGCATACACCATCAAAAGAAAGGTATACACACAATAATTTGCAAAATAATCAAAATAGATGCAATCATTATCATTTATTCAAATCAACATAACAACCCAACAACAATGCATCACAATGTTAAAACTGAGTTTTACTACTTAAATTTTGACACAATCTCTTATGCATCACATCAAAACTGGGGTAAAATGTAAACACCCAATTTTGACACACCAACAAAGCAAAAGATACCAAACAAGTCACCAACATCATAAAACATCAATCTGACCCAAACCTAGTAATTTGGGCACCTTTTCTTGCCTCTACCAAATTCACCACCTTGACCAAAAATGCCACTAGCAAATTTGGTAAAACTTCAAAAATTAAATCCTGACAGTAAGATTTAATCTCTCACAAAAAATGTCAATCAAAACCAAAATTGCAATTAGTGAATTTGGATAATGGCCAAAATATCTCAGAGCAAACCAGGAGCATGCGAATTCCATCCTTCCACTCCCTTATCTAACCTTGCGTGCTCCAAAAATGGACCAGACCTACAAATTTTAAATTAGCCCTAATTAATTTTCCCCCTAATCCTTCCTTCAAACTTTATTTAAACAACACTTGTGGCAAGATATAGAGAGCATTCTAAGGATAATTACATTCTACAGAGATTCTTCTAGCATCCTTCTTCTAATTCTTCCTCTTTGACATTTTTTATATTCAAGCATTTTTGAAACAAGTCAAGCAAGGTGACGAAAATTGACCCAAGAGTGGAGAATTCTTTTTTGACGATGAAAAATTATTTAAACTTTGTATTATAACATTTATGTTATAAAAATTCACCATTTTTCTTTTGTGCTTCACCAGATAACTCAGACCTCGTGCTGCATGATATATTTCTCCGTAGTTTGATCATGTTTTGATCTTTGTGATGAACAAAAGGATGATCTATAGATTTAGAAGGATTTTATTGAGATTTTAACCACTATTTATTTGCCAGATTCTAAACAAAACTTTGTTGATTTTTTTAATGCTTCTCTAGTAAGTCAGATGTCACACCATAGGTGATTTTTATTTATGAATTGCTTTCCTGTTCGATCGAGTATTTGGTTTGGGGGTTTAAATGAATCGACAACATCTTTTTGAGGATTTTAAATAAGACTTTTGGGCACATTTTTTCACCTGATATGCCTCTGAAACTTGTCTTTTGTCCTATGCTGATTTCTTATCATTTTCAGTTGGTGATTTCTTATTGGAATAAGTTGTTTATCTCTGATGATATTTGTTGGAGTCCGTTGGTGATATGTTTTGATTAACACTGCGGTATGGTTGGTAAGAATAGTGCAGTATGGTAGATGAATGACAGTGAGGAGTGGGGTGAATTATTTTTTTTGGTGAAAAATAACTATGAATGGGTTCGTTAGATCAATGCTCTGATACAAGATGCTAGGAACCAGAGTTCCTAGCAATCTGATGGATACAAAAATAGATGAAATGAGATGCAAACAAGTGGAAAATAGAAAGAATCATAGTTATAATTGAATCACCTTTTACACTGGAGGCAAAACCAACCAATGGATTAATAAATTATATTCTTATTCTTCGATGGATGCTTGAAAACACCCATGTGAATGCATATATGTATCTACTCTAAAGTTGTGATGTGAAAGGACACGTTGGTCCGTAATTAAATTAGTGAATTAAATAATAGAAATAGTTAGGATTAGAATCCTAACATGCCACCCTCCTTAAAAATATCTTTGTCCTCAAAGCAAAAAATGAGGAAATTGCTATTGGATATGATGAAGTATTTCCCATGTAGCATCTTTGAAAGGTAGGCCTCTCCATTGAATCAAAATCTCGATGATAGTGCAATGTTGAAGTTGGTGAATGCGACAATCTAGGATAGCTTTAGGTTCAACCATGAGTGCTCCATCCTATTTGAACATAGGGAGTTGATTTTGTGTAGTGATGTGTGTGCCAACTAATAGCTTAAGGCAGAAGACATGGAATACGAGATGAATTTTGGAAGATTTTGGTCACTCAATTTTATAAGAAATGGGTCCAATGCATTGTAGAACTTTATAAGGTCCATAAAATTTGGGAGCTAACTTTTGGGAACCCTTGATTTTTAGAGAAGTTTTACGATAAGGTTGAAGATGAAGGAATACCAAATATCCTTCTTGAAAAGCTTGCTCGATTCGATGTTGATTTTATTGTTGCTTCATACGATGTTGTGTGGTGTGTAGATTATATTTGAGAAGACGAATAATATTATCTTGAGTAGAAAGTTCCATCTCCACTGCTGGCACATTGGTACTTCCTGGAATATAAGAGGTAATGGATAGTGGTATTTGGCCATATAAAGCTTCATATGGGGTCATCTTAATGGTGGTGTGATATGAGGTATTATACCACCATTTGGCTAAAGGGAGCCATTTAACCTAGTGAAGGGGTTGAGTAGAAATAAAACAATGTAGGTAAGTTTCCAAACATTTATTTACAACTTTGGTTTGACCATCCATTTGGGGATGGTAAGCAGAACTCATACGAAGTTGAGTACCTTGGAGTTTAAACATTTCTTTCCAAAAATTGCTAGTGAAGGTGGGATCACGATAACTGACTATAGTGGAAGGAATGCCATGTAATTTAAAGATATTATCAAGAAAATATTGGGTGATGGTACTAGCTGTATAAGGATGGGCCACGGGGTAAAAATAAGCATATTTAGATAAGCAATCCACCACCACTAGAATAGTAGTTTTGTCAGCAGATTTTGGAAGGCCTTCAATAAAATCCATGGAAATATCAGCCCATGTTTTGGTTGGAATGGGAAGAGGTTGAAGAAGACCCAGAGTACCCACTATCTCTCCTTTTTGTCTTTGGCAGGTCTCACATTCATTCACAAATTTCTTGATATCGTTTTTCATACATATGTTCGAGATATTCAATTTCTTGTTGTCCAAAAGAGCAGTTGATATTTTGGCATATAATTGCTTGTCTTCCAAGATTTTCAATGCTTGGTCTAAATTATGCAAGTGATCTTCCCATGTTTTGCTATAAATAAAAATGTCATCAAAGAAAACTAAAATAAACTTTTGAAGGAAAGGGTGGAATACCTTGTTCATTAGACTTTGAAATTTAGAAGGGTCGTTGGTAAGTCCAAATGGCATAACCATAAATTCATAATGCCCTTCATGAGTGCATAATGTAGTTTTTGGAATATCACTTTCCTTTACTCGAATTTGATGGTAACCTGATCGTAAATCTAATTTTGAAAAATATGTAGCTCCATGTAGCTCATCTAATAATTCATTGATGATGGGAATGGGAAATTTATATTTGATATTTACTTTGTTAAGGGTGTGGAAATCAACCAATAGGTATCACAACCCATCCTCATTTCAAACTAATAAAATGGGAGAAGAGTAAGGACCCACACTGGGTCTAATTACCCCTACCTTTAGTAATTCTTGTACTAGTTTTTCAATTTCCATTTTTTGTAGATAAGGGTATCGATAAGGTTGGATATTAGGGGGTTGATACCCTAGAAGAAGTTGAATGGCATGATCATGGATACATGGAGGGGACAACCCTTTTGGTTCGTTAAATACTTGAGAATGGTATGCTAGAAGTTGTAATTTAGGCACTTTTGGTTGTTCTTCATTGGTGGGTTGAATGGAAAATAGTTGTGCAATCATACCTTTACCTCCTTTGCGAATAATTTTTTCCATTCTATGGGAACTTACGATTTGTGAAGGGCCTAATTTTAATCCTTTAATAGTATATGTTTGGTCCTTTTGTGTGAATTTCATCCATAAGTCTTCAAAGTCCCATTGGATTGTGCCGAGTGTTCATAGCCATTGCACTCCTAAAACGATGTCACATCCTCCTAAGGGAAGTACATACATGTACCTTTTTATATTATAATCACCCATAGTGAGTTTAATATTTTGGCACTTTCCCTTTCACACAATCCTTCATCCATTTATTAATCATGAATTCAAAATTATTGCAAGGATGTATGAAGCAGTTAGATTGCTTTGCCACTTTTGGGTCAATAAAATTATTTGTGCTGTCAGAGTCTAGAAGCACAATGAGATTTTACTTTTTAAAGTATCCTTTGAATTTCATAGTTTGTGGGGTTGAGAAACCTACAAGGGCATTAAAAGAGAATTTATTTTTATCCTCGTTATCTTCCTCCTAGTTATTCGTCACTACTTCTACCTCAATATTATCCTCTTCCTTTGGAGTACAATTATCAATTGTATCCAAAATATATAATTTTTGTGTAGTACATTTGTGGTTGGGGATGAATTTCTCATCATAATGAAAGCAAAGGCCCTTTTCTCTTCTTTCCTTCATTTCCTCAGGGCTAATTTGTTTAATTGGTAAGACTCTATTTAATTTTGGGACATTGTAGGTGTTATGGGATTTCCCTATTGGTGGTCTTCCTAGTTGACTCTGGTTATTGATTTTTTATTCTGTCATCTAGGCTAATGCAACAGTGTGCATAATGTCGATAGGATTGAACATTTGTACTTCTAATTAAATTTCTTCCTTTAGGCCACTAATAAAACAACTTTGGAAGAATGGGGTATTTAGCCCTGATGTAAGATTTGCCAATTTATCGAATTGAGATTGGTACTCTTGTACTATAATGGTTTGACATAGTTTGGTGAGAGCTCCCGTGAAATATTTAAATTTGCTTGGGCTGAATTGTACCATTAGATTTTTTGTAAATTTTGTCCATGTAGGGGTGCCATTTGTATTTTCGTACCATTGGTACCATTGATTAGTGGTAATTTCCAAGGAAATATGCAATGTGAATCTTTTGTACCTCAAGCATTTGATAGAGGGAGAAGTATTGGTCAGCTCGATAGATCCAATTTATGGGGTCACCTCCAAATTTTGGAAAATCCAATTTAGTAGTTTGAGGTAGGATTGATGTTTGTGGTCCCCCAAGTAATGCTTGGTGTGTTGGTGCTACGATAGGTTGGTCGGCTTGGATTACTACCATATTTTGTTGTACCATATCCACAAAGTGGTTAGTGGTATCAATTTTTAAGTCTATTTCTACTACCTTTGTCATGATTTTCTTTTCAAGATCGTCCTTCCATTTATTCATTTCCTGCATGAATTCCTTCATCGGGTCTTGTGATCGCCTACCATCGGCCATTGTGGTGTGGTTTTGTGAATTACAAGACTTATTTGGAAAGAGTGATTAGTTGTCCCCTTCACATTAATATCAATGAGCAAATTTTGCAAAATTTTTTTGCAAAAATTGCTTGCAAAATTTAAAAAAATTGCTTTTGCAAAATTTTGCGTCTTGCAAAAGTTATTTTTACAAAATTATGTTGCCTCCCAATAGAAATTTTGTTTTCAACTTTGTGGAAATTTGGTCCTTTTTGAATTTTAAAATTTTCAATGAGTGATGGTAGAGTTGTGGCATTCACAAGTGGAGGTGGCATCAGCGAGCGGTGGTAGAATGACGACAACGAGCGATGGGTAGAGTGGTAGGTGATCACGGGTGGAGGTGACATTAGCAAGAAGTGGTAGAGTAATGTTAGTGACACATAGAGGGGTGGAGGATTACACAAGGTGCAAGGGGAGAGTGATCAAAGTCACGTCTTACCCTATGTGCTTTGGCGGTTATAAATCACTAAAAGTTCAAAGCACACACAATGTAGGATATTTAGACCGACTTAAAAAATACTTCCTTTTGCTTTCCCACCGACATCAAAATGTAGACATTGTTGGAGAATTCTTTTTCAACGATGAAAAGTTATTTAAACTTTATGTTATAACATTTATGTTATAAAAACTCATCGTTTTTCTTTTGTGTTTCACTAGATAACTTAGATGTCGTGTTGTAGGGTAAATTTCTTCATGGTTTGATCATGTTTTGATCTGTGCGATGAACAAAAGGATGATCTAAATATTTGGAAGTATTTTATTGATATTTTAACCACTATTTATGTATTGGATTCTAAAAAAAACTTTGCTATTTTCTTAATGCTTCGTCGGTAAGTCAGATGTCATGTCGCAGGTGATTTTTCTTTAAGAATTGCTTTCCTATTAGATTGAGTCTTTGGTCTGGGGGTTTAAATTAATCGACATATTTTTGAGGATTTTAAATAAGATTTTTTGGCACATTTTCCACCCGATTACCTCTAAATCTTATAATTTGTCCTGCATTGATTGCTTATCATTTTTAGTTGGCAATTTCTTATTGAAATAAGTTGTTTATCTCTGATGATATTCATTGGAGTCCGCTGGTGATATGTTTTGATTAACACTATGGTATGGTTGGTAAGAACGGTGTAGTATGGCAGATGAATGACAGTGAGGAGTGGGATGATTTTTTTTTTTTGTGAAAAATAACTATGAATGGGTTCGTTAGATCAATGCTCTGATACAAGATGGTAGGAGCCAGAGTTCCTAGCAATTTGATGGATACAAAATAGATGAAATGAAATGCAAACAAGTGTAAAAATGGAAAGAATCATAGTTATAATTGAATCACCTTTTACACTAGAGGAAAAACCAACCAATGGATTAATAAATTATATTTTTATTCTTCGATGGATGCTTGAAAACACCCATGTGAATGCATATATGTATCTACCCTAAATTTGTGATGTGAAAAGACACAATCCATAATTAAATTAGTGAATTAAATAATAGAAATAGTTAGGATTAGAATCCTAACAAGTTAGGATTTAATTAAGTTATCTTATTATATTCCTAATATTTCTATAATCATTTCCACCCTCTTTGCACTCTCTAAGATACTCAAAATATTCTTTGAGAAGTATCCTCTTGTCCCTTGCACTTGCACTCATTTTGATCATAAATTTGTAAAATTTGTGGTATAATCCATTGTATTCTTGCATCACAACCCTAGAAAATTCCTCTATCAATCCAATCCCACCATTGCATCATAAAATTGACCAAAATTCCATCCAAGAATTACCCTTGCAATCATCTCAGCTTTGTTTCAAACCAAAAATACCAACCACCATAGTAATTGTGTTGATTTTGGCTCTCTAGAATCCACAGACCAAAAATACCACTCAAACAAAAAATACCACTAGAATTTTTTGTAAGCTAATTGGCATTTTTGGCATAGCCTTATTTCTAGCCGAGGCAGAAAGGAAATGCTTAATTTTACAAAAACAAGGGGTCTAATTAATTGCCTAGACAAGAAATTCACCTTCTCCAGCTCTTAGACAAATCTCCCAAAATAGAAAACCTAATTTTTTGGTCTCTTTGTGTAGGCACCAAATTTTCCAGTCAAGACCAAAATCATTAGTGGCATTTTTGGCAATAGTGGTGTTTCTAGTCAAACATTGGTAAAGGTAATTCGACCACTTGGCATCACTCTAAACTCTATTTTTTAGTATTTTCATGTGTTTTATTCTCCGTCTATCACTATTTTATGTCTAAAATCACATTTCAATTTGGAGAATCAAGGAACCCTAATCTAGTCTTAACTTCTTTTACAAAACACATTTACATTGGTCAAAATCAAAGAATCTTAGGTTAAATGTCAACTTATTTCTCCTTTTTACAAATATCTAGGCAAGAAATCAAAATCACATTGTTGCATTATAGGCTAAGCTTATCTTTTGCATCATCTCTTATTTGCCTTAAAAAATTCAAATCTCTCCTTAGCCTATCATAAAAATGAAAAGCATATAAGTTAGCTCTTGTTTTCTTTCCTTTGTGTGATATAAGCTTAGCATGTGTTTTAGATGATATTAGCCTTATCTAGGAAAGAAATCAAAATCACATAGTTGTATTAAGATTTAGTGATAAAAAAATTTAGGTGTTTCATTGAATAAATCCATATAACACCAATACATAAGCATTTACATCCACTTTTACACCTTGAAAAACTACATTGAGTAGGGATCTAATCACATAAAGGATATGCATATCCTCAGGATCCCCATTGGAAATAGATCCTCAAGTGGGGAAGCAAATATTCAAGGGAATCTCTCCCGTGCACACTTGATGTGGTTAGATTAAAAATTTCCTACACCTAAATGAGGAAGTCATTAATTTGGCTCATTAGGACTTTTATGCATCACGTTTTATTATTGCTCGTAAAACTTTTGATATCAAGATTTATCATGAAGATGAGCTCCTTTGGTATTCTTTTGGTCATCTATCAAGACTTTCATGTAATGAAATTTTGTAGAAGTCTCGATTGTCAGGAGTTCCTAGAGCTTGTTCTCCATGGACTAGACAAAACTCTAACCATTTATTATCAAGATTTTTCTTTAGTTGCAAGTGGGTTGTGGTGAACCACTATAGTAGCAACAATCATATGGAAACATAACTTGTACGGTAGTAGCAATTGTATGAAAATAATAGCAATTGAATGGAAACATAAATTTTATAATAGTGACATTAGTCATTTTATTATTATTATTATATATTTTTTAACTTGATGCTTCTACATAATACACACCGGGTAAGAGAAATGCACCATAAGCTCCAACTCATAAATATTTCATGAACTATAGAACTTAAACTCCATACATATCAACTTTGGATGAAATCATTCATATTGCTTCTTCTACTACTTAATTTTTCCTCTTGACCAAATACTTATAATGATCTTTTTCTCTTGTCCTCTTGTCCACTCTAGAATCTATCACTACTTCAATGTCATCCTACTCTTTTGCTGGAAATTGTTGTACTCACTCTTCCATTAAAATTAGAAGTGATATCTCCATTACTCTTCATTGATCTATCTTAATATGGATACAAATTAGCCACATTTAAAATTGGTGACATGTCTACTCATTCCAAGAGTTCAATTTCATAGGCATTAGCTACAACTTTCTTCAAGACCTTACAAGGTCTAGTAATTTTACAATTTAGATTTTTGTAAGTTCCCTTTAGAAGCATTTCCTTTTGTAAATGTGCCAAAACCAAGTCCCCAACCTAAAATTATTGTTTCCTACACTTGAGATAAACATGTTGCTTGTATCTCAAAAACTCTTCTCCAAATCATCTTTCATCTCTTATCTCTAATCAATATTCTTTTCCATTTCACTTGTTTGCAACTCAATATATCTATAAACATCTTCATGTTTCATCTTAAATTTGGAAAGGAATTATGCTTCTTCATGCTTCTTATTATTGGAAAAAGTCTCTTCCTCACTATAAATATTTCCTTCTTCACTCTTGATATGTTTCCTTAAAATTCTCCTCTCTTCTTTGAATATTTATTCTTCATATTTTAGCCATTTTCATACCCTTTTCTTCTCCTCGTTCTCCATAGGTGTCATTCTATAAGCTATCTTATTTGGTAAGCTTGATTAAAGAATGAAATATATGTGATGACTAATGCTCCTCATAGTTTGAAATCCATCTAACAACTCTTATAGAAGAATATCCACATATTCCTCTAACAAATCCTCCACTTCATGTGGAATTTCAACCATCTTGTTTATTGTCCATTCTTTTATGGGTTTAGTAATGAAAGCCAATAATACTTCCACCTTCTTCATCCCCTCTAAGAATTATTTTCCCATGATCAAGCACACTTTAAGATTGTTGTCCACTTTGTCTCCTTTGTCCTTCAATAGACTTAATGTGTACCTCTTACCATTCTTCATAATAGTATAGATGTTCACCCTACCATCATGCATTACATTTCTATCAATATGCCATGGCCTTCTCAACAAAACATGACAAGAATTCATAGGCATAACATCACGTAGTATCTCATATTTGTAAGAAATAATTTAAAAGTTTACCATACATTTTTCACTTACCAATTGATGTCCCTTTTGCAACCATGAGAGTTTGTATAGATTTGGGCATTCAATCCTATTCAATACAAAAATTTCTACCACCTCCATAGACATTAAATTATATATACTCCCGCTATCCATAATAAATTTATAACACTTGCCTCCCAATTTGCATATGGTTCTAAAAATATTCCTTCTTTGCACTAGTTCATAATCCTCTTTGACTGGTTTCAACAATACCTTCATCATGAGAAATTCTCCTTGTTTTGGTTTCTCCATGCTTTTCGATGAGGAAATACATTCTTCATCTTCTTGTGCAATATGATTATTTGATTCCTTTTCTTAATTGCTTCCCTGTTGTACTATTGGATATTCAAATGCTCGATGACTAGTTTCTCCACATTGAAAGCAATTTTTAGAGAATCTTCTATCCCTTCCTCTACCATAAATTCCTCTTCATCTTGAGGAATATCCACATTATCTAGTATTATAGCTAAAATTAATTTGAGAAGTACTAGCTTTGTAATCTTGCATATGCTACCCTCTACAAGTATTTGATTATTCTCTTCAACTAGAGAATCATCCTCTTTCTCTAGAATTATTTTGTTGCCTTCGAGATAACTTCTTCTATTCCTTTAAAGCACATTGATAGGCCTCTTCTATGGATATCAATTTTATCATACTAAATTCATCTTTAATAGATATGTGATCCCATTGAAATAACTTGAAGTCTTCCCTTCACTATCTTCTATATGACCAACCTGAATGGTGAGCTTGTAAAAATCCTCTATGCAGTCCTTCACATTCATCTCCTTTTGCTTAAGATTTTGCAACTTCTTGAAAAGATCCATTTCATAATCTAATACAAGGAACTTGACCTTTATTTTGGTAACCATTCTATCCCAAGTTTTGATATTTTCCATTCCTTCCCTTTGGCTTTTTGTTTGGACATGATCCTTCCATAAGGATGCATGCCCTTTCAACCTAGTACAATAAAACTTCACCTTATTAGGATATTCTATAATTCAAATTCAAAGTATTTCTCCATGTATGAAATCCAATATATTAGATCCTTAGAATTAAAACTTTCATTGTAGCACAAAATATCCAACTTTGGCTTACTACCCATCTTTGAGATTGCTTTCAAGATTATACACTTTGATTCATCCACTTGACCTTCTTCCTTAGGCTCATGAACCGATTTTTCTTCCTCATCATAACTAACATTCTTAGCATGCACTCCTCTTCTTTGTGTTGTCTCTATGGCATCCAACCTAGTTGTAATTACTCTTAACATCTTGGCTATGTTTGCTTGCCTAGGCATAAGACCACATGGTTTTCCTCTTCCTCGATATGCTATCTTTTCTCTAACATATATTGTAAACCTATGAAAACCCTACTCTAATACCAAATGATGTAATATAGGGGAGGGGGTCTAATGAAAGACAACCTCTTCTAGAAACAACTAAGAAAAAATAATATTATCATTAAATTACTTCTTGTTGGTATTCTCCCATAAATGCAATAATACATTCTATATATGCTTTCTCCTCAATGGAAACAAAGGTGGAATTTAGAAGATTAAAATTCATGCTCCTTTGTCTTTGAATACTTCTCCATTTTTTTCTCATGACTACCACATGTTTGTATAGTAGCACTTGTATGACACATTGGTATAATTTTTTTTTATAATAGCACTTGTATATCATAGTTATACAATAGTGCTTAAATTATACACTTATATGATAGTACTTATATGACACACTTGTATGGCAACACTTGTATGGAAATAAAACGTGTACAAAAGTAACACTTATATGATAGCAACAATAATTGAGTAATAACAACAATTGTACAATAGTAGTATGCTCCAAATACTTGGGGGAATCCAACCCTTTGCAAAGGTAGTCGTCTGCTCTGAATCCTTTGAGTGCATTCCAGTTGACGATGATGATACAAATATCGAATGATCTGTGGTACCCATATCACATCGGATCAAAAAGAACAAGATGGATATGTTTGTTCGGAGTAGTCCCTGTGGTTTGAACCTTGGGCTGGCCAATTACTAAAAATAGTGGCTATAACCAACTCTCCTATGTAATAAAAAAATAATTGTATAGTAGTAGTATGACAACATCACTTGTACGATAATAGTAGTAATTGAATGATAGTAGTAGAAATTGAATGACAATATCAAAATCCTTCTTCATGAAGGTCATAGGTTCAAATCGCACTTCCTCCTATTTAATTTATCATATAACTCAATGTTTGATGTCTTCAAGAAGAACCAAACATCTAACTCTAATTGAACTCATTGGTTTAGTGGTGGTCAATTTTACTATATTTGAGATATTTTAATTATCATATTTATATTTCTATATACTTTGCCTTCTCTCATAATGGGTGATTTCTCTAATTCCAGCAATCCATTGGCATGGTGAATGGTAATATTTTGGAGTGTAATAGGAGTAGGTCTTGGATGGTCAATGCAAGGTATACCTTGTTCCCATGGGTCTTTTCTAGCCATTAGGGTTGATTATTCATAGATTTACCTATTAATTCATGATTAATCTACTCTCCCTTAACATTGGAGGTTATATTTTAGTCACCATATAGTATATTAAACATCTTCACATGGAGATGGAGTCATGACTTCATGTTCATAAAGAGGTTGACTCAGTTCATGTACCTTTGGTAAGAGATGATATTAGAATTCATTCACCCATTTTAGCATTCATTATGGATGGGGTATGAATCATATCTAATGCCTCCTCTCCTTGGATTCTAAATTTAGATTATGGGAGGTGTTGAAATATTTGTAATCTAACCTTATTAGGACAAGGCTGATAGCAATGAAGTATCGATGGGTACTCTTGAGATATCTTATAGACAAGTGCTATATGAGCCTTTGGGTATTCTATATGTAAACCTCAAATATTTCTATGTAATCCTATGGGTATTCTTCTATGTAAGCCCATGAGTATCTTTATGTAATCCTACAACCAATTTTGATCTATTCACCCTTATTGGTATTGGTTAAACCACCTCTATAGTTAATATTAATTAAAAGGTTTAGTGCATTTATTATATTGTAATTTAGACTTCAAGTTAGTTTATGTTGGCTTGAGGTTAACATTTACTTGGATATTTGGTATTATTATAAATTCCCCCTAATGACACATTTACTTGGGGATTTGGTATCATTATAAATTCCCCCTAATGACTAATCCATTACATCAGTTTATAAAATGTGAGATTATGGGGGTGCCTACGAGCACACATCCCTTTTTACTTCTATCTATTCATGTTGTTTATCTCTTTCTCTATTTTCATCAATATGTTCTTATATTTTTCTCTTATTTCTTTTCTACATCTCGAGGACCATCAAAATAATGAGACTAATTGTGAGAAAGACTGATCGATGGCTAGCATCAACAACTAAGGTCAAATATCGATCGATTGCTGATTCGGTTGGCTATTAGATAGAGAATGATAAGGCATCAAAATGGTTGCAGTGATGGATCAACAACTCAAGTGGTGGTGGTGGATTGACAAATTGGGTGGTGATGACAAAAAGAGTCGCTATTGGTAAATAAAAAATGGTGTGTCGATAGAATGGGTGGCACCAAGGTGGAGTGCCACTATCGGCCAATAAGTGCCTGAATTACCTAAATGGGATAAATAAAACTTTTAAAAATAGTAAAAATAAATATTAATATTAATAAAATGTTAACATTATTATTTAATTTTTTAAATCTTAGTGACACTTTTTTTATCCCCAAAGGTGGAGTTAACTAAGAATTCTAAGCCCAATATTCATCAAACCTTATGCATGAATGGAATTTAACTCCTCTAAGATGATAGAAGACCAATTTTAAGATCTAAAATTAGGATTTTGTGGACAGTTTTACTAAGACTTCAACATAGAATCCTAGCACTAAAGTGAGCTTCTCAAGAATTGCATATGCAAATGCAAATCAAATTTGAGCCAAATCTAAACCAGGTAGACTCTCCCACTCACGGTTTATCTAAGGTTATGATACCAATGAACTAGAATAAATTGTCCTACCATGCTACCTAGCTTTTCCTCATATGAATCCTTATGTTTTAAATTGTCCTAAATTTTTTGAGTAAGACAATATGAGGGTCCCTTACTCACACATGCTTCCTCTCCATACTCTTTCTCAAAGATATAAAACAACAAAAATTGAGGCTTGCTCATGGATTCCACTCATTCTTGGCTTACACATAATAATTGTATAGTTAAACAAGGCAAGGATAAGCTTTCATTCAAATATTGATGTATAAATAATTTTCAAAATAATGAGGATGACTAATATATACTTTAATTAATTATTTTTATATAATAATTATGCAATCATATCAGGATAAATAAATCTTTCATTCAAATATTTTTGTAAGCTTATGGGTCCATTCATGCTGATTATTAGTTAGATATGAATGCATTCATATGTCAAGGTTTTCATGGGTATAAAAAATTTAAGATCTCATAGAAATAGAAGATTAAGTGAATGGATTTTTTATTTGTTTGCATGACATTTAGTGGTATGCAAAATGAGTTTTCGCATTAAAACTGGGTTATTTTTTTCTAGTAATTTCAATTACAATGTTATAACTAGACAAGTTATCTAGTGAAATTTGATGTTTATTTTAATTTTTATGAGCATATGCTCTATGTTTTCATAAATAATTTATGTATATCATATTCATTTTAATTCTACAAATATGTGTCCAAGTTAAAACTTTTGATTAGTCTAAGATATAAATAATGTATTTTTATAAATCAAATCTATTTATGATATTTTTATTTTTCCCTAAATAAAAATAAATAAACCATTTAATTTTAATATTTTAAATATTGTACTAATGCCTTAAATCTTAAAGTTGAAGTTTAGATATTTTTCTCATGAAAAAGTTTTCAAAGAATGTGATTGTTTGACTTTGGATTATATTTCTTTTAGTTAAAAGAGTTTGATTAATTAAACTTATATGAGGACTCTTTCATGCATTAAAATTTAAGAACTTTTGATCTTTACAGATACATAGTTTAGGTAAAGTAAGAGACTCTCTATTTTTAAATAAAAATCATGACTTTAAGGATTTTAATATTTCAATAACTTTCATTAAGGCAATATCTTGACAACACAATTGCTTGTAAATGTTATTATGTTTTCAATATCATTTATATTTTTATATAAATTTTAAAGATGTTAAAAATTAATTTTATTATAATCTTTAAATTTTAAATTATATTTAATTTTAATCAATATTCTATAAGTTTTTTTGGGTTAAAGTAGTGTGAAAAACTCGTATGCCCAATCCTTAGGGCTAGGTATTACTATCCAACCATGACCCCTCGTAAGATCGAAAGCTAAGCTTATCAATAGGGGCTAAAGACACAACCTTACTTGCCCAAGCTATAGTTTGAACCAAAATATTATTACTATATATATATTTGGGTGGTGATGATGGATCAACAACTCAAGTGGTGGTGGTGGATCGACAAATTGGGTGGTGATGACAAAAAAAGTCGCTATTGATAAATCGACAATGGTGTGTCAACAGAATGGGTGGCACAAAGGTGGAGTGCCACTATCGGCCAGTAAGTGCCTAAATTACCTAAATGGGATAAATAAAACTTTTAGAAATAATAAAAATAAATATTAATATTAATAAAATGTTAACATTAATATTTAATTTTTTAACCTTAGTGGCACTTTTTTTATCCCCAAAGGTGGAGTTAACTAAGACTTCTAAGCCCAATATTCATCAAACCTTATGCATGAATGGAATTTAACTCCTCTAAGCTGATAGAAGACCAATTTTAGGATCTAAAATTAGGATTTTGTGATAGTTTTACTAAGACTTCAACGTAGAATCCTAGCACTAAAGTGAGCTTCTCAAGAATTGCATATGCAAATGCAAATCAAATTTGAGCCAAATCTAAACCAGGTAGACTCTCCCACTCATAGTTTATCTAAGGTTATGATACCAATGAACTAGAATAAAAAAGAAGCTAACATTTACATTTCTAAATTTTGCTTAAATAAGCATTTTACAACCATAATCTCCTAATTTAGGAAGATGCTTAACCAAAAGCTATAGTTAAGCAAAATATGCTAACAATACTTATCTTTCTAACTCTAAAAAGAAGAACAAATTCTACCCAATGACTTATGCCATCCAAATGTGTCGATATTTACAAGTTGGAATAGGATATTATTAAATCAAACCTAGACTTAGGACTTTATACTTAATCAAATAAGTAAACGTCACAACATATTTCATATGTGAACCTCATAAAACATATTTCTATGTAATCCTATGGGTATTATTCTATGTAAGCCCATGAGCATTTTTATGTAATCCTACAACCAATTTTGATCTATTCACCCTTAGTGATATTGGTTAAACCACCTATATAGTTAATTTTAATTAAAAGGTTAAGTGCATTTATTATATTGTAATTTAGACTTCAAGTTAGTTTATGTTACCTTGAGGTTAAATATTTACTTGGGAATTTGGTATCATTATAAATTCACCCTAATGACTAATCCATTGCATTAGTTTATGATATGTGAGATTGTGGGGGTGCCTACGAGCATCCATATCTTTTTCCTTTTATCTATTCATGGTGTTTATATCTTTATCTACTTTCATCCATATGTTCTACTTTTATCATGTTGCTTTTCTACATATGAATATGGTGAATATATGTTTCAAAAAATTTCGAAAAGTATTATGAATTCCAACAAAATGACTATTATCTATTACTCAATTTTATTCTAAATATGTTGACTATAACTTATGAATTCTCTAATATATCCTTTAAGGATCTTATTCAAGGGCCTAATATTTCAAGATATCATTTTTTTCATCACTTTTTATTTTTATTTAAGGCTTAGCCCCACTTCTTTTTCATACTTTTGATATTTACTTTTTCCCCATGTCAATGTTCCTCTAAGTTTCCTTTTCTCTTTGTTTTTTCTTCTTGTGTATTCTCTCATTTTTTTTGTTCCTATTGATACTTTTATCTTCATCAATCTTTTCAAATTTTCATATTGTCCATAGTGAGACTTATCATCTATATTTTTGTCTTGCTATGAAGGATCTAAAGTTCGAGGAATAACCTCAAAAGCACGTTCTTTTTTATATTTTTATGGAAACCCTAAAGTGCAAGGATGTTCCTTCATAGTAATTACCTTCTTATATTTCCCTAAAATCCTAAATTTTCTACGATTATCCTCCATGATTGTCTTTGTATCTGCTCTTGAAAATACTAAAGTTTAATGGATAACCTCAATGCTACTTTCATTTCTATAACAAGGAGAGGATTTTATGCTACTTGAGAAAAATGAAGGAAATTTTACTAGAACAAACTTGACCTCTTTGATGGAGAGCCAAACTTGCTCAAACCAATTCTCATTCAAAAACTTGGAAAGATTACCTCACAAACCCTCATTCTATGGCTATATAGCCAAAAAACCCTAAAAATTGAAAATGAGTCGGATGGGGCCCAAAATTGGGGTGCGCATCCCTATTACAATAGACAAGCCAAAAATAAAGTTTCAAGTCCTAACTCTAAATACATTAGGATATATTAACCTCCGAACAGCTCAAAAAACATAAAAAACTAGGTAAGTAATTTTAAAACCTAATTTTGGGGCACTAGATGATGGAATTTGGCCTCGAAAACTAGATTTTTTGGATAAATAGAACTCGATGGAGTCGTATTTGTTTAGAACTCTCCAAAATAGCTCCCTGTCAAATTTCACGTCAATCGAAGCTACGGTTGAGAAGTTATGGCCTCGACAAAATGCACTAAAATTTAGGAAAAATATAAAATTTCCCAAATTTTGTTGGATGTTCCTGCATCAGACACCAGAGGTGGATTGAGAAGTGACCTTCACTTCTATACTGTTAGAGGGAAACCCAGGCGGTCAACCTCTGTTTTTGACAACCAAGTTGCATCTTCTACAGGTCTGCCCTTCCACTTGACCAAATATTCTAAATACTGCCTGTTCCTGGTACTTCTGCCTTGTCGAGTGTCTAGTATTTCCTCTATATCATCTATGGCTAGAGTAGACGTTGGAATACTCCACAAATCTATACTTGGTGTCTCACTACTGCCTCCTTCATGGTATTCTACCAAGTCCGAAATATTAAAAACAGGTGATATATTTAGCTCACTTGGCAGTTCCACTTCGTAGGCATTTACTGAATCTCTTTTACCTATGATCCTGCATGGTCCAAACCTCTTAATATTCAACTTGTTGTAGGTTTTTCTAGGAAACCTTTCCTTTCTCAAGTGAACCATGACCTCATCTCCCACTTGGAACTCCTTGAAACGCCTCTTCTGATCTATTTTGGCCTTGTACTGAGTATTCATCTTACTGATGTGCTGTTGCACCTCTTCATGTAAAATATTTATGTGCTCTACAAAATCTTTAGCCTCAGCACTACTATTTTCTCCTTTACCCATTGTTCTCAACTTAGAAGCATTCCTTGGGTTGTTCCCATACACAATTTGGAATGGTGATTTACCAATACTTCTGTTAATAGAATTGTTGTAAGCAAATTTTGCCTATGGAAAAATTGAATCCCATCCCTTGGGCTTATCTCCTACCAGGCATCTTAGAATATTACCCAAACTTATGTTCACCACCTCTATTTTTCCATCAGTCTGTGGGTGGTATGCATAATTGAACTTCAAATCCGTTTTCAGCTTCTTCCACAAAGTCCTCCAAAAATAACCCACAAATTTGGTATCTCTGTCAGATACTATACTCTTGGGTAGACCATGAAGGCATACCACCTCCTTGAAAAAAAAGCTTGCAACATGAACTGCATCACTCATTTTTTGACATGGAATAAAATGAGCCATCTTCGAAAACCTGTCAACCGTAACAAAAATGGAGTCATTCCCTCGTTGTGTCCTTGGTAAGCCAAGAAAAAAATCCATAATGATGTCCTCCCATGGTCTCTCCGATATAGGTAATGGCTGATACAATCCTATTTTCTATCTCACTCCCTTAGCCATCTGACACACTCTGCAACCCTGCACAAATTTCTTCACATCCTACTGCAACTGTGGCCAATGGTAGTTTTCACTAACAAGGGCAATGGTCTTATCTCGACCAAAATTTCCAGCTAGTCCTCCACTATGCTTCTCATTTATCAGATTTTTCGTCATTGAACTTCTAGGAATGCACAATTGGTTCCTTCTGAATAACATCCCATCTTGGATTATAAAATCCAACCACTTAGTTCTATCCAAAGCAGTAGGAGACAAACATACTTTCCAAGCCTCTGCAAAATCTGGATCCTCTGGATACAAACTCTTGAGTTCTTCAAACCCAAAAACTTACACTTTCATCTCTATCAATAAATTTTTCCTTCTACTCAAGGCATCTGCAACTCTATTAGACTTCCCACTCCTATGCTTCAAAACAAAGGTATAACTCTATAGGAATTCAACCCACTTCAAATGTCTCTGATTCAGTTTTCCCTGACTATTAATATACTGCAAAGCTTGATGATCAGTATATAAAACAAACTCTTTTGCTAACAAATAGTGTCTCCATTTCTTACGAGCCTGAACTATAGCATAAAATTCTTGATCATAAATAGAATATTTCTTCCTAGCATCATTTAAATTATCACTAAAATATGCAACAGGTTTACCTTCCTGACTCAACACAGCTCCAATGGCACTGCCACTAGCATCACAATCAACCTAAAATACTTTATTAAAATTTGAAAGTACCAAAATGGGTTGTTCTGTCACCTTCTTTTTCAACATCTCAAAATTTGCACCTGCCTTTGTAGTCCACTTAAACTCCTTCTTATCCCCTCTCATGGTTTTTGTCAGGGGTGCACAAATATTGCTAAAGTTTATAATGAACTTTCTGTAGAAACTTGCAAGACCATGGAATGATCTTACCTTCGTTACATTCCTTGGAGTAGGCCACTCAATGATAGCCTTCATATTCTCTAGATCCATTTTTAGACCCTCATCTGAGATGACAAATCCCAGATACACCAACTCCTTCTTCACAAAACTGCACTTCTTCAAATTAATCAGCAATTGCTCCTCCCTCAGCTTTTTAAAAACTATCCAAACTTGCATCAAATGATCTTCCAATATCTTACTAAAAATTAGAATATCATCTAGATAAACAATAAAAAAATTCTCTAGGAATTCTCTCAACACCTCATTTATCAGCCTCATGAATGTACTAGGTGCATTGGTTAACCCAAATGGCATAACCAACCACTCATACAACCCCTCTTTGGTTTTGAAGGCTGTCTTGCACACATCACCCTATCTGATGTGAATCTGATGATACCCACTCTTTAAATCAATCTTTGTGAAGTATTTAGCTCCACTCAAATAGTCCATTATATCATCCATTCTAGGTAATGGAAATCTATACTTAATGGTAATATTATTTATGGCTCTGGAATCAATACACATTCTCCATTCTTCATCCTTCTTCGATGCTAGTACTGCAGGTACTGCATAGGGATTCAAACTCTCTCTAATCAACCCCTTCTCCAAAAACTCTTGAACCTTTCTGTTCAACTCTTCACTCTCCACGGGAGACATTCTATGGGCTGCCTTATTGGGTAAACTATCTCCTGGAATCAAATCAATTTGATGACTAATCTTTCTCACTGGTGGCAAACCCTCAGACACATTATCTGACACAATATTAGGAAACTCTTCTAACAGAATTTCAACCTCTACTAGAATATCCATACATTGTTCCTTCTTAACAGTAGGAATTAATGCATAACACATAGAATCCCTCTTCAGGCCATCCAAAAATTTTCTACCATCTACCAAACATATTCTAGCACTACTGCATACCTTTTCATCCACTTCCTTCAATGGCTTCAACTTGTGACACACTCCATATTTTGTCAGAGAGTAAGTATTCGCATGCCCATCATGTACCACAACAACAAATGACAAACATCCATAGGCAAAACATCACATAGAACCTCATCTTGATAATTTCCAATATAAATTTAACTAAACATTGCTCACTGACTAATGCTCTATGATCTTTCTGCAACACACAATCTGATATGGATGCGGGTGCTTCCTCTTCTCCAATTTCAACTTAGCAACCATTTCTCCTGAGACTAAATTATCTGTGCTACCATTATCTATGATAACATTACAGAACTTACCTGCACATTTGCATCTTGTGCAAAATAAGTTCTTCCTCTGATCCACATATTTCCTTCCATTCATCAATGCTCTTCTTATCATCAACACTTCTCCTTCTGCTTCTTCAAAATGTTTTGATTCAACACCTTCATCTGCTACATCAGCTCTGGCATGACCCTCAGGTCTCTTATTCATCCTCTCTTGGTGTTGGGGACACTCATATGCCCGATGTCCCTCTTCCCCACAATGGAAAAAGGTTCCATGAAATCCTTCTCTTCCATACTCACATCCAGATCTACCTCTTCCTCTTTAGTAACCATTGTTCTAATCATGGGGGCGGTAGGTATTCTCATCTTTCTGATCCTGGTTATTACTTGTTTCACTAGTCTTCTTCTAATCTTCATATTTTTCTCCATTGGTTCTTCCACCAGTTCTTCCACCACGACCTCTTCCTCTTTGTTTGCTTTCAAATCTTCTGTTCAACTTCTCTTCAACCTTCAAGGCAAACTAATATGCATCCTCAATGGTGGTCATCCTAACCAAACTGAGTTCTTATTGGATATTCATTCTTAACCCATTTATGTAATGAGCCACTTTCTCCTTATTAGCCTCTAAATGGCTAGTTTTGATTGAGATCTTGTAAAACTCCTCTGTATATTCTTTGATAGATTTGCTTGACTGTCTCAAACTCTGCATTTTCCTCAACAGATCCAATTCGTAATCTACAAGAATAAACTACCTCTTCAACTTCTCTACCATTCGATCCCATATAGTTATCTTTTCTTTTCCTCTTCTATTTCTTTCTAGCTACACTTATTTCCACCATATGCTAGCATGAACTTTCAACTTCATTTTTGCAAACTTGATCCGATCTGGATCTACAACCTCATCATAATAAAAATACTCCTCCATAGCATTGATCCAATCAATCAACTCCTCTGGATTGATATTCTCAAAATACGTGGAGACATCAAACTTTGGCCTCTTCCCGATCAGAGATATGGCCCTAAATAATCTAGCTTCTGTAGGATCCATTGCTTCTTCTTCATCTGATGGATCATCAACCTCCCAAGCTTCATCTTCACTACGGTATTCTCTCCTTGGCTCAACCCCTCTTCACAAATCCTCTTGCAGGGCTTACACTTGCCTCTGCAAAGCTTTGAAATCTCCTTCAGGTACCACATTTCTTCCACCACCATGGTTTCTTTATGGAGGCATTCTTCCTCACTGTCTTCTCACAACCCTTCCATAGATCCTAGTGCAAACTGCCTCACTTTCAAAAATTTGCTCACACACTCAGGAACCCTAAGCTCTAATACCACTTGATGGAGAGCCAAACTTGCTCAAACCAATTCTCATTTAAAAACTTGGAAAGATTACCTCACAAACCCTCATTCTGTGGCTATATAGCCAAAAAACCCTAAAAACTAAAAATGAGTCGGATGGGGCCCAAAATTGGGTGCGCATCTCTCTTACAATAGACAAGCCAAAAATAAAGTTTCAAGTCCTAACTCTAAATACATTAGGAGATATTAACCTCCGAACAACTCGAAAAGCATAAAAAACTAGGTAAGTAATTTTAAAACCTAATTTTGGGGCACTAGATGATGGAATTTGGCCCTAAAAATTAGATTTTTTGGACAAATAGGACTCAAAGGAGTCATATTTGTTTAGAAATCTCCCAAATAGCTCCCTGTCAAATTTCACGTCAATCGGAGCTATGGTTGAGAAGTTATGGCCTCGAAAAAATGCACTAAAATTTAGGAAAAAATAAAATTTCCCAAATTTTGTTGGATGCTCCTGCATCACTCTTATACCTTCATTGTTTTAAAATTTCCTCCATGTCTTCCTTTGCACCTCTAATGCCTTTTGAATTTGAGCTTACACATTGTACTTGATCATCCTTTATATCCTTCTTTGTTTCTTCTAATAGTTGATCTGTGTGAACTACAATGGCCTTTGTCATATGATGTTCTAGATAGGATTTATTTACATCTTTCTTAGAAGTTAAATATCTTTGATCTAATCCAACTTCTTTCATAGTATGATCTCCTTGCTTCATATTTAAATTTATCTCATGATAAAAAAATTATATCCATAATTTTCACTTGTCTTATAACATTTATGACATCAAATTACAATGCTTTCATAATACACTTGTTGATACCATTCTATTTATTTGGATTTAATATTAATGTATCATTGCAAAGATTTTGAAATATTCATAACAACACATACTTAGGTTTATATAACATGATTTCACTCCTTAGTAGTTGGTCCCTCCTAGGTGAACCCCCCTGAGGCATTTCCAATATTCTTCATAACATATTTACTAATAAGTCCATATGGAAGTAAACAAATCCTAACCTATATTGGTGTTGGCTTTTTAATACTTACTACCACAAAATATCACAGGTCCTAATATAAATAAGCCACAATATTAAAGGTCAAAATATCAATAATGAAGAGTAGAACTATATATGAGCAATCTAATATGTATATCTAGGGTAATATAATAATGAAAAAAACATTCATTTATAATATAAAATATGAATGTAAATGGCCTAAGTCATTAATAAACTATGCATGAAGAAAACTCATAATATTAATTGCTCAAAATATGTATGTAGGCTTTATTTACTTTTCTAGGATCTTTCTCTTACAATTGGATAATATCATTTGATTGTTTTCACATGACTCATTGTCTCCATAACATATACATAGAAGATTACTCTTCATATACTTGACTATTTCTCTCCATATGACAAGTCCCATTACCTTTGGCTTATCATCTTGCCACTTGCATACTAGACTCTTCACTTTCTTCTTGCATGCACACTTGACTCTATGACACTTGCACACTTCTACATGACTCTTACACTTCTACATGCACTCCTAATTTAAGACACTTGTGCACATACTCACATTACATATTTGCACACTTACATACAAGAGACTTGTGCACATTATCTCAATACACTCTTGCACTCTAACTTACATGACACTTGTGCATTTCCTGCACATTGACACTTACATGAAAGGAAAAATATAAATCATTCACCTAAACTATAGATCGAACCCTAATATATTACATATTTACAATTTTACCATGAAGGTACCATGGGGGTACATTAGCATGTAATAAATAATGTAATATTCCTCAACAATTGGACCCATTTAGTAGTTTCTATATTAATAGATAACTTCTCTCTCCATGGTATTAAATATAGAGCATCTCTCCCCCAAAACTATGAGCTACCACCCATTATTTTATTCTTAATTTCTAAACTTGAAACAATAACGGGGAAAGTAAGCTGAATTCAATCTCCACTTCCACTTGATCCAACTTTGAATCTCCAAAAACCCTTTCCATTTTCCATGGAACTTACATCCTTTGTTTGTAAAAACCATTATATAATTGTTGATCATATCAACCTTGATAATCACTTTTGGTGTCACATTTGCTTCCTATTTTTGACTTGGTATATATTCACTTTTCCTCTTATCTCTAGCTTGGACATCCATATTTCCAACTTAGGCATCTACACTTCCCATTGGAGCTTTCAAATATGATTTTTTTCATGCTACCTAGATTTTCCTCATATGAATCCGTATGTTTTGAATTGTCCTAAAATTTTTGAGTAAGACAATATGAGGGTCCCTTACTCACACTTCCTCTCCATACTCTTTCTCAAAGATATAAAACAACAAAATTTGAGGCTTGCTCATGGATTGCACTCATTCTTGGCTTACACATAACAATTGTATAGTTATACAAGGCAAGGATAAGATTTTATTCAAATGTTGATGTAGAAATAATTTTTAAAATAATGAGGATGACTAATATATACTATAATGAATTATTTTTATATAATAATTATGCAATCATATCAGGATAAATAAATCTTTCATTCAAATATTTTTGTAAGCTTATGGGTCCATTCATTTTGATTATTAGTTAGATATGAATGCATTCATATGTCAAGGTTTTCATGGGTATAAAAAATTTAAGATCTCGTAGAAATCAAAGATTAAGTGAATGGTTTTTTTATTTGTTTGCATGACATTTAGTGGTATGCAAAATGAGATTTTTTATTAAAACTATGTTATTTTTTTTCTAGTAATTTCAATTACAATGTTATAACTAAACAAGTTATCTAGTGAAATTTGATGTTTATTTTAATTTTTATGAGCATATGCTCTATGTGTTCATAAATAATTTATATATATCATATTCATTTTACTTCTACAAATATATGTCCAAGTTAAAACTTTTGATAAGTCTAAGATATAAATAATGTATTTTTATAAATCAAATCTATTTGTGATATTTTTATTTTTCTCTAAATAAAAATAAATAAACTACTTAATTTTAATATTTTAAATATTGTACTAATGCCTTCAATCTTAAATTTGAAGTTTAGATATTTTTCTCATGAAAAAGTTTTCAAAGAATGTGATTGTTTGACTTTGGATTATATTTCTTTTAGTTAAAAGAGTTTGATTAATTAAACTTCTATGACTCTTTCATGCATTAAAATTTGAGAACTTTCGATCTTTAGAGATATATATAGTTTAGGTAAAGTAAGAGAATCTCTATTTTTAAATGAAAATCATGACTTTATGGATTTTAATCTTTCAATAACTTTCATTAAGGTAATATCTTGACAACACAATTGCTTGTAAATGTTATTATATTTTCAATATCATTTATATTTTTATATAAATTTTAAATATGTTAAAAATTAATTTTATTATAATCCTTAAATTTTAAATTATATTTAATTTTAATCACTATTTTATAAGTTTTTTTTTTGGTTAAAGTAGTGTGAAAAACTCCTACGATCCATCCTTAGGGTTAGGTATTACTATCCAATCATGACCCCTCATAAGATCGAAAGCTAAGCTTATCAATAGGGGATAAAGAAACAACCATACTCGCCCAAGCTGCAGTTTGAACTAAAATATTATTACTATATATATATTTTTGTTACATAGGAGAGTTGATCACAACCACACTACTTTTAGTAATAGATAAGATTAGGGTTCAAACCACACGGGCTACTTCTGCCAAACTTATTATGCTTCATTATTTTTGATTCAACATGAAGGGGACCATCGATCGCTTGGAATTTGTACCATCATTGTTAGTTTGGTGCACACTCAAAGGATTTAGATCAAACTACTATCTTTGCAAAAAAGCTGTCCCCAAGGTTTGAACTTGAGTGTCTTCTTGGTAAGTGCCTGGATGACCCAAAGGTTTGAACTTGAGTATCTTCTTGGTAAGTGCCTGACAGATAAGCACTTACCAATCCACCTAATATTTGATATAATAAATTAAATATATAAATTACTTAAATATTTTTAATAATAAACATAAAGTTCATCTTATAGTTTTAATTGGCATACCTTTAATTACACCATCATTGCATAATCATAGTCTTACATGATCATGTTAATCTTGATAACTACGTGCATATGAGTTGGAAAGATTTAAACGTTGATATTCACCTTAAAAATGAACTTCACCTTAAAAATTAATGTATTCAATTAATTAATTTAAAAAAAATCTAGCATTTTATTTGTTGGCACATATACTTTTCTATTAGAAGCAAAAGCTATAGTAAGACTACTGGACACCTATACAAAATAAAATGAATGGAAAATAACAAGTGAAAAAATGGTAATTAATTTTTTTTAAAATAGAATATGGATGAAACAAAAAACAAATAAATGGAAAAATGAAGCATTAAATTTCATGAGGTTCCAAAATCCATCAAGAAATTAAATAACATATTAAGGAAAAATTAAGACTTATGATGTAGACTAAAAATTTAGAAAGGAAAATACAATTATATATTAAAGAAGTTCAACCCAAGCTTTAAACACATTAAAAAGAAGTACATAGATGCAAAGATCAAATGGAAGGTAAAAATGCTTAGAGCCCAACTGATATTAGTTCACACCATCTCAAATGTGAAACTGTGAGATGAATAATACCTCAAAGAGGTATGATAAGAATATATATATATATATATATATATATATATATATATATATATATATATATATATATATAGCACAATAGTAATAGTAAAGACCAAAAATATATTGTCATGAAATCACAAATGCATTATGAGGACATTCTAAAAGTGAACTCATATATATATTTTGTACAATAAAAATAGTAAAAACCAAAAAGCATTTTGTCATGAAAGCATAAATATATACGAGAATATTATAAAAGTAAACTCATTAATGAAAATTTTTGATGAATTGAAACTAAAAAACCAAGAAAACCTTTTTTCAAAATCAACAATAATATAAGAAACACAATTCAAAAAATAATAAATGAAGGTTGAACTTATAGATTTTATTGAACAAATTATTTCTTGCATGTTATTAAACTTTAAAACTCTAAATAAAAAATCTAAAATTTGAATGCAAAAAGAAGTAAGATTGTATATCATAATATTCATTTTGTATTAAAACTCTTAATCCCATAAATTATTTTAGTCTTATAAATATAATTATAATCATTTCATTTCTTTTTAATATTAATATTAAACTAATTATTATGTTGAGTATAAACTCAACTCATAATATTATATGACTATCGTTTGTATTCTGTATATTAAGGACCTCTTAGACTTAAAAATAATTCTGTGCATCTTCCTAAACTCTATATATAGATTAAATAGAGCTAACACATTAGGTAAATACTATCTTTATAAAAATAACTAGTACTAAACAGCGTAACTTTTAGGGTTTGGTTCTTATTCGGTAGGTTTAAGGTTCAAACCACGACCTCTTATTTAAGAGGTTCAAGGTTTAAACTTTGACGTGTGTAAGGTTAACTGTTAATTTCTTATTGATAAACCTAACTCTTAACCTCACAAAAAATCATATTTAAAAGAGCTACTTAATCTTATGAATAGTAGGAGTTTTTCATACTAAAAAATAACATCTTTTATAAAATTAATTACCTACCTTAAAAAAAATCATATTGAAAAAAACTGTTTAATTTTTTGAATAGTAGAATTTCCCACACAAAAAAGCCTTTTTTATAAAAATAATTACCTATATTTCGAACACGACAACGATGTACGCGACGGATTTGTTACATGTCTAGTTGGAAAATGACAAAAACGAATTTGAAGGGGCTTAGTATTATGTTCCCTGTTGGAATTTCGTTCACTTTAATACTTTTAATACTTCCTCTTACTGTTGAAAAATAACAAAAATGGATTTGAAGGAATTTATAATTTATTTTTCTTCATCATTTTTCGAGGCTGCACTGCAATAATAATAATGTGGAGATAAGGAAGAGCGGATTCTTCAGCCAGAGCATTCTGTCCTTACGTATATTTCAATTTCCAAGTTGTGATAACGTTGGGGCAGCCGGACACTCTACGACGAAAGACTTTGTGAAGAACGATAGGCGTAGCATATGCGCAATATGAGGGTCCCTTACTCACACTTGCTTCCTCTCCATACTCTTTCTCAAAGATATAAAACAACAAAAATTGAGGCTTGCTCGTGGATTGCACTCATTGCTCGTGGATTGCACATAATAATTGTATAGTTAAATATTGATGTATAAGCTTGCTCATGGATAAGCTTTTATTTAAATATTGATGTATAAATAATTTTCAAAATAATGAGGATGACTAATATATACTTTAATTAATTATTTTTATATAATAATTATGCAACCATATCAGGATAAATAAATTTTTCATTCAAATATTTTTGTAAGCTTATGGGTTCATTCATGCTGATTATTAGTTAGATATGAATGCATTCATATGTCAAGGTTTTCATGGGTATAAAAAATTTAATATCTCGTAGAAATCGAAGATTAAGTGAATGGATTTTTTATTTGTTTGCATGAAATTTAATATGCAAAATGAGATTTCTCATTAAAACTGGGTTATTTTTTTCTAGTAATTTCAATTACAATGTTATAACTAGACAAGTTATCTAGTGAAATTTGATGTTTATTTTAATTTTTATGAGCATATGCTCTATGTTTTCATAAATAATTTATGTATATCATATTCATTTTACTTCTACAAATATGTGTCCAAGTTAAAACTTTTGATAAGTCTAAGATATAAATAATGTATTTTTATAAATCAAATCTATTTATGATATTTTTATTTTTCCCTAAATAAAAATAAATAAACCACTTAATTTTAATATTTTAAATATTGTACTAATGCCTTAAATCTTAAAGTTGAAGTTTAGATATTTTTCTCAAGAAAAAGTTTTCAAAGAATGTGATTGTTTGACTTTGGATTATATTTCTTTTAGTTAAAAGAGTTTGATTAATTAAACTTCTATGAGGACTCTTTCATTAATTAAAATTTAAGAACTTTCTATCTTTCGAGATACATAGTTTAGGTAAAGTAAGAGACTCTCTATTTTTAAATGAAATTCATGACTTTATGTATTTTAATATTTCAATAACTTTCATTAAGGCAATATCTTGACAACACAATTGCTTGTAAATGTTATTATGTTTTCAATATCATTTATATTTTATATAAATTTTAAAGATGTTAAAAATTAATTTTATTATAATATTTAAATTTTAAATTATATTTAATTTTAATCAATATTCTATAAGTTTTTTTTTGGGTTAAAGTAGTGTGAAAAACTCCTATGCCCAATCCGGGCTAGGTAGTACTATCCAACCATGACCCCTCGTAAGATCGAAAGCTAAGCTTTTCAATAGGGGCTAAAGACACAACCTTACTTGCCCAAGCTGGAGTGTCGACATAATGGGTGGGACCAAGGTAGAGTGCCACTATCGGCCAGTAAGTGCCTGAATTACCTAAATGGGATAAATAAAACTTTTAGAAATAGTAAAAATAAATATTAATATTAATAAAATGTTAATGTTAATATTTAATTTTTTTAATCTTAGTGGCACTTTTTTTATCCCCAAAGGTGGAGTTAACTAAGACTTCTAAGCCCAATATTCATCAAACCTTATGCATGAATGAAATTTAACTCCTCTAAGCTGATAGAATATCAATTTTAGGATCTAAAATTAGGATTTTGTGATAGTTTTACTAAGACTTCAACGTAGAATCCTAGCACTAAAGTGAGCTTCTCAAGAACTGCATATGCAAATGCAAATCAAATTTGAGCCAAATCTAAACCAGGTAGACTCTCCCACTCACGGTTTATCTAAGATTATGATACCAATGAACTATAATAAAAAAGAAGCTAACATTTACATTTCTAAATTATGCTTAAATAAGCATTTTACAACCATAATCTCCTAATTTAGGAAGATGCTTAGCCAAAAGCTATAGTTAAGCAAAATATTCTAACAATACTTATCTTTCTAACTCTCAAAAGGAGAACAAATTCTACCCATTGACTTATTCCATCCAAATGTGTCAATATTTACAGGTTGGAATAGGATATTATTAAATCAAACCTAGGATTAGGAATTTATACTTAATCAAATAAGTAAACGTCACAACATATTTCATAGGTGAACCTCATAAAACATATTTCTATGTAATCCTATGGGTATTCTTCTATGTAAGCCCATGAGCATATTTATGTAATCCTACAACCAATTTTGATCTATTCACCCTTAGTGATATTGGTTAAACCACCTATATAGTTAATTTTAATTAAAAGGTTAAGTGAATTTATTATATTGTAATTTAGACTTCAAGTTAGTTTATGTTACCTTGAGGTTAAATATTTACTTGGGAATTTGGTATCATTATAAATTCACCCTAATGACTAATCCATTGCATTAGTTTATGATATGTGAGATTGTGGGGATGCCTACGAGCATCCATATATTTTTACTTTTATCTATTCATGGTGTTTATATCTTTATCTACTTTCATCCATATGTTCTTCTACTTTTATCATGTTGCTTTTATACATATGAATATGGTGAATATATGTTTCAATTTTTTTTGAAAAGTATTATGAATTCCAAAAAAATGACTATTATCTATTACTCAATTTTATTCTAAATATATTGACTATAACTTATCAATTCTCTAATATATCCTTTAAGGATCTTATTCAAGGGCCTAATATTTCAAGATATCATTTTTTTCATCACTTTTTATTTTTATTTAAGGCTTAGACCCACTTCTTTTTCATACTTTTGATATTTACTTTTTCCCCATGTCAATGTTCCTCTAAGTTTCCTTTTCTCTTTGTTTTTTCTTCTTGTGTATTCTCTCATTTTTTTCGTTCCTATTGACACTTTTATCTTCATCAATCTTTTCAAATTTTCATATTGTCCATAGTGAGACTTATCATCTATATTTTTGTATTGCTATGAAGGATCTAAATTCTGAGGAATAACCTCAAAAGCACATTATTTTTTATATTTTTATGGAAACCCTAAAGTGCAAGGATGTTCCTTCATAGTAATTACCTTCTTATATTTCCCTAAACTCCTAAATTTGCTACGATTATCCTCTATGATTGTCTCTTTATCTGCTCTTGAAAATTCTAAAGTTTAATGGATAACCTCAATGCTACTTTCATTTCTATAACAAGGTGAGGATTTTATGCTACTTGAGAAAAAAGAAGGAAATTTTACTAGAACAAACTTGACCTCTTATACCTCCTTTGTTTTAAAATTTCCTCCATATCTTCCTTTGCACCTCTAATGCCTTTTGAATTTGAGCTTACACATTGTACTTGATCATTATTTATATCCTTCTTTGTTTCTTCTAATAGTTGATCTGTGTGAACTACAATGGCCTTTGTCATATGATGTTCTAGATAGGATTTATTTACATCTTTCTTAGAAGTTAAATATCTTTGATCTAATCCAACTTCTTTCATAGTATGATCTCCTTGCTTCATATTTAAGTTTATCTCATGACAAAAAAAATTATATCCATATTTTTCACTTGTCTTATAACATTTATGACATCAAATTGCAATGCTTTCATAATACACTTGTTGATCCCATTCTATTGATTTGGATTTAATATTAATGTATCATTGCAAAGATTTGGAAATATTCATAACATCACATACTTAGGTTTATACAACATGATTTCACTCCTTAGTAGTTGGTCCCTCCTAGGTGAACTCCCCTGAGGCATTTCCAATATTATTCATAACATATTTACTAATAAGTCCATATGGAAGTAAACAAATCCTAACCTATATTGGTGTTGGCTTTTTAATACTTACTACCACAAAATATCACAGGTCCTAATATAAAGAAGCCACAATATTAAAGGTCAAAATATCAATAATGAAGAGTAGAATTATATATGAGCAATCTAATATGTATATCTAGGCCAATATAATAATGAAAATAACATTCATTTATAATATCAAATATGAATGTAAAGGGTCTAAGTCATTAATAAACTATGCATGAAGAAAACTCATAATATTAATTGCTCAAAATATGTATGTAGGATTTATTTCCTTTTCTAGGATCTTTCTCTTATAATTGGATAATATCATTTGATTGTTTTCACATGAATCATTGTATCCATAACATATACATAGAAGATTACTCTTCATGTACTTGACTATTTCTCTCCATATGACAAGTCCCATGAACTTTGGCTTATCATCTTGCCACTTGCATACTAGACTCTTCACTTTCTTCTTGCATGCACAGATGATTCTAGCACACTTGCACACTTCTACATGTCTCTTACACTTCTACATGCAGTCCTAATTTAAGACACTTGTGCACATACTCACATTACATATTTGCACACTTACATACAAGACACTTGTGCACAGTATCTCAATACACTTTTGCACTCTAACTTACATGACACTTGTGCATTTCCTACACACTGACACTTACATGAAAGGAAAATTTTTAAAGCATTCACCTAAACTATAGATCGAACCTTAGTATATTACATATTAGCATGTAATAAATAATGTAATATTCCTCAACAATTGGACCCATTTAGTAGTTTCTATATTAATAGATAACTTCTCTCTCCATGGTCTTAAATATAGAGCATCTCTCCACCAAAACTATGAGCTACCACCCATTATTTTATTCTTAATTTCCAAAATTGAAACAATAATGGGGAAAGTAAGCTGAATTCAGTCTCCACTTCCACTTGATCCAATTTTGAATCTCCAAAAACCCTTTCCATTTTCCATGGAACTTACATCCTTTGTTTGTAAAAACTATTATATAATTGTTGATCATATCAACCTTGATAATCACTTTTGGTGTCACATTTGCTTCCTATTTTTGACTTGGTATATATTCACTTTTCCTCTTATCTCTAGCTTGGACATCCATATTTCCAACTTGGGCATCTACACTTCCCATTGTAGCTTTCAAATATGACTTTTTTCCATGCTACCTAGCTTTTCCTCATATGAATCCTTATGTTTTGAATTATCCTAAAATTTTTGAGTAAGACAATATGAGGGTCCCTTACTCAAACTTACTTACTCTCCATACTCTTTCTCAAAAATATAAAACAACAAAAATTAAGGCTTGCTCATGGATTGCACTCATTCTTGGCTTACACATAACAATTGTATAGTTATACAAGGCAAGGATAAGCTTTTATTCAAATGTTGATGTAGAAATAATTTTCAAAATAACGAGGATGACTAATATATACTATAATGAATTATTTTTATATAATAATTATGCAATCATATCAGGATAAATAAATCTTTCATTCAAATATTTTTGTAAGCTTATGGGTCCATTCATTTTGATTATTAGTTAGATATGAATGCATTCATATGTTAGGTTTTCATGGGTATAAAAAATTTAAGGTCTCGTAGAAATCAAAGATTAAGTGAATGGTTTTTTTATTTGTTTGCATGACATTTAGTGGTATGCAAAATGAGATTTTTTCATTAAAACTTGATTATTTTTTTCTAGTAATTTCAATTACAATGTTATAACTAAACAAGTTATCTAGTGAAATTTGATGTTTATTTTAATTTTTATGAGCATATGCTCTATGTTTTCATAAATAATTTATATATATCATATTCATTTTACTTCTACAAATATATGTCCAAGTTAAAACTTTTGATAAGTCTAAGATATAAATAATGTATTTTTATAAATCAAATCTATTTGTGATATTTTTATTTTCCCTAAATAAAAATAAATAAACTACTTAATTTTAATATTTTAAATATTGTACTAATGCCTTCAATCTTAAATTTGAAGTTTAGATATTTTTCTCATGAATTTTTTTTCAAAGAATGTGATTGTTTGACTTTGGATTATATTTCTTTTAGTTAAAAGAGTTTGATTAATTAAACTTCTATGAGGACTCTTTCATGCATTAAAATTTAAGAACTTTTGATCTTTAGAGATACATATAATATAGTTTAGGTAAGGTAAGAGACTCTCTATTTTTAAATGAAAATCATGACTTTATGGATTTTAATATTTCAATAACTTTCATTAAGGTAATATCTTGACAACACAATTGCTTGTAAATGTTATTATATTTTCAATATCATTTATATTTTTATATAAATTTTAAAGATGTTAAAAATTAATTTTATTATAATCCTTAAATTTTAAATTATATTTAATTTTAATCAATATTTTATAAGTTTTTTTTTTGGTTAAAGTAGTGTGAAAAACTCCTACGATCCATCCTTAGGGTTAGGTATTACTATCCAATCATGACCCCTCGTAAGATCGAAAGCTAAGCTTATCAATAGGGGCTAAAGACACAACCATACTCGCCCAAGCTGCAGTTTGAACCAAAATATTATTACTATATATATTTTTGTTACATAGGAGATTTGATCACAACCACACTATTTTTAGTAATAGATAAGCGTAGGGTTCAAAACACACAGGATACTTCTACAAAACTTATTATGCTTCATTATTGTTGATTCAACGTGAAGGGGACCATCGGTCGCTTGGAATTTGTACCATCATCATTAGTTTGGTGCGCACTCAAAGGAATTAGATCAGACTACTACCTTTGCAAACAGGTTGTCCCCAAGGTTTGAACTTGAGTGTCTTCTTGGTAAGTGCCTAGCTACCCCAAAGGTTGGAACTTGAGTATCTTCTTGGTAAGTGCCTGACAGATAAGCACTTACCAATCCACCTAATATTTGATATAATAAATTAAATATATAAATTACTTAAATATTTTTAATAATAAACATAAAGTTCATCTTATAGTTTTAATTGGCATACCTTTAATTACACCATCATTGCATAATCATAGTCTTACATGGTCATGTTAATCTTGATAACTACGTGCATATGAGTTGGAAAGATTTAAAGTTGATATTCACCTTAAAAATGAACTTCACCTTAAAAATTAATGTATTCAATTAATTAATTTAAAAAAAATCTAGCATTTTATTTGTTGGCACATATACTTTTATTTTAGAAGCAAAAGCTATAGTAAGACTACTGGACATCTATACAAAATAAAATGAATGAAAAATAACAAGTGAAAAAATGGAAATTAATTTTTTTAAAATAGAATATGGATGAAACAAAAAACAAATGAATGGAAAAATGAAGCATTAAACTTCATGAGGTTCCAAAATCCATCAAGAAATTAAATAACATATTAAGGAAAAATTAAGACTTATGATGTAGACTAAAAATTTAGGAAGGAAAATACAATTATATATTAAAGAAGTTCAACCCAAGCTTTAAACACAATAAAAACTACATAGATGCAAATATCAAATGGAAGGTAAAAATGCTTACTGATATTAGTTCACACCATCTCAAATGTGAAACTGTGAGATGAATAATACCTCAAAGAGGTATGATAAGAATATATATATTGCACAATAGTAATAGTAAAGACCAAGTAGAGGAGTTGGAGAGCAAGTGGGTAGTTAAACCTCTCTAGTTGCTGAGAGGCCTAGGTTCAAATCTCTCGCCTCACATGATGCGGATATGTTATGTAATGGTTCCCTCGTGGTCACAGTCTATTTACCCCTTGTGGCCACCACCAAAAAAAAAAAAAAAAAAAAAAAAATAGTAAAGACCAAAAAATATATTATCATGAAATCACAAATGCATTATGAGGACATTCTAAAAGTGAACTCATATTCATATATATATATATATATATATATATATATATATATATATATATATATATATATATTGTACAATAAAAATAGTAAAAACCAAAAAGCATTTTGTCATGAAAGCATAAATACATACAACAATATTCTAAAAGTAAACTCATTAATGAAAACTTTTGATAAATTGAAACTAAAAAACCAAGAAAACCTTTTGTCAAAATCAACAATAATATAAGAAACACAATTCAAAAAATAATAAATGAAGGTTGAACTTATAAATTTAATTGAACAAATTATTTCTTACATGTTATTAAACTTTAAAACTCTAAATAAAAAATCTAAAATTTAAATGCAAAAAGAAATAAGATTATATACCATAATATTCATTTTATATTAATCTTATGAATAGTAGGGGTTTTCATACTAAAAAATAACATCTTTTATAAAAATAATTACCTACCTTACCAAAAAAAAATCATATTTAAAAATTAAACAGTAGAGATTTCCCACACAAAAAAGCCTTTTTAATAAAAATAATTACCTATATTTCGAACACGACAACGATGTACGCGACGGATTTGTTACATGTCTAGTTGGAAAATGACAAAACCGAATTTGAAGGGGCTTAGTATTATGTTCCCTGTTGGAATTTCGTTCACTTTAATACTTCCTCTTCCTGTATAGTTGGAAAATAACAAAAATGGATTTGAAGGAATTTATAATTTTTTTTCTTCATAGGGTTTAATACTCATTTTTCGAGGCTGCACTGCAATAATAATAATGTGGAGATCAGGAAGAGCGGATTCTTCAGCCAGAGCATTCTGTCCTTACGTATATTTCAATTTCCAAGTTGTGATAACGTTGGGGCAGCCGGACACTCTACGACGAAAGACTTTGTGAAGAACGATAGGCGAAGCATATGCGCAATATGCATTCCGAATTCCAGTCACCCGCGACAAAACGGAGGAGAGCACTAGGTTGAGCAGAGTTGAAATGGTTTTTTAACAGAACAAGAAAAAACCTATAAAAGGTCGTTCAGGAGAACTGATTTCATATTCTCACGTTGTGGATGCCATCAAATTTTAGTAAATCGTTTTGTAGGCTGAAAGTAAAGCTTTTATGGGGAAGCAACTCGAAGTGCTGACTGCTCTTGATGTAGCCAAGACACAATGGTACCACTTCACCACCATCGTTATTGCGGGGATGGGCTTCTTCACAGACGCTTATGACTTGTTCTGCATCACCACCGTCACCAAACTCCTGGGACGCATCTACTACTACGATGATGTCAATAACAAGCCCGGCGTCCTACCTGTCAATATGAGCGCTGGCATCACCGGGGTGGCATTGGTGGGAACGCTAGCGGGACAACTTTTCTTCGGCTGGATGGGAGACAAACTTGGACGAAAGAAAGTGTACGGAATAACGTTGATGCTCATGGTCGTTTGCTCCATTGCATCCGGCCTTTCCTTTAGCAATGATAAGGGCACCGTGATGGCCACGCTGTGCTTCTTCAGATTCTGGCTGGGCTTCGGCATCGGTGGTGATTATCCTCTCTCGGCCACAATTATGTCCGAGTACGCCAATAAGAAAACGCGAGGGGCGTTCATTGCGGCTGTGTTCGCCATGCAGGGCTTCGGCATTGTGGCGGGCGCCCTAGTGTCCCTTATCGTGTCCGCTGCTTTCCTGGGTTATGATGAACGCGAGCATGATTACTTCCCAGCGCCGCAAGCTGATTATGTGTGGAGGATAATCCTTATGTTGGGAGCCGTTCCCGCTGCACTGACGTTCTACTGGCGCATGAAAATGCCTGAGACCGCTCGGTACACCGCTCTCGTGGAGAAGAACACGAAGAAAGCTGCGGCGGATATGGCTAAAGTTCTCCAGGTTTTTATGGGTTCCTTCCTTCCTGTGTACCCTCTTTCTGTATTAACCTTATTTTAATTATATAAAAATAGAATAAGTACAATGCTTCTTCGTGGGCGTCCTTTGAGTTTGAGTTAACATATAGTTAGTTTTCTTTCTTTAAAGGTGGATATCGTGGAAGGGAACGGCAGTGGCAAAGTCGAGCAGCAGAGCGATCAGGAGTACACCTTATTTAGTAGGGAGTTTCTACGCCGCCACGGCCGGCACCTGCTCGGTACCACTTCCACCTGGTTCCTTTTAGACATCGCCTTCTACAGTCAAAATCTTTTCCAAAAGGACTTGTTTACCAGCGTTAACTGGATCCCCAAATCTGCCGATATCAAGGCCATCTATGAAGTTCACAAAATCGCATCAGCGCAGGCCAAGATTGCGATGCTTTCCATCGTGCCGGGCTACTGGTTCACGGTTTTCTTAATCGACCACATTGGCAGATTCGCCATTCAGCTCATTGGCTTCTTTTTCATGACCGTCTTCATGTTTGCACTCGCCATTCCGTACGACCATTGGGTCATCAAGGGCAACTACAAAGGCTTTGTGGCGCTGTATGCGTTGACATTCTTTTTCGCCAACTTCGGTCCAAACAGCACGACTTTCATCGTGCCGGCAGAGATCTTCCCTGCGAGGCTTCGTTCCACATGCCACGGCATATCTGCTGCGGCAGGCAAGGCTGGAGCAATTGTTGGAAATTTCGGGATTGGGAAACTTGCACTAAACCCTGACGTGAAACACAAGAAGAATGCTCTGATAATTCTTGGGGTGACGAATGCACTTGGCTTTATTTTCACTTTTCTGGTGCCGGAAACAAACGGAAGGTCCTTGGAAGAGCTCTCCGGTGAAAACGACGGAGAAGGAGAAGATGAAAAGAAATGGAGCGAGTCTAAGATCTCGTCGGCTGTAACTGGACCTGAGAGTCTTTAGAGCCTTCGCTCCTGAGTAGCCAGATATCTCTGGTCCTTTTATTATTTCTAAATTCTGTGTATACCCGTAATAGAACTGCTGTATCTACGTCTCAAATAAAACTATCACAGCACCACCAGCTGAGATAGCCGTGAGATAGCCGTCTTCTTAGGACGGATACAATAAGATATATGAAAAAACAGTAATCTTTCTCCCTCTTTTATAATGGTATAGTTTAAGTGGATTTAATGTGAAGGCTTGGTATTTTAAATTTGAGTGAAAAAGTTGGTATTTTAAACTTTTTAAGATAAACTGGTTCTTTTATTCTATCGATCCATGTTGATTTCTTGAATCCTTTATACTTAATAAGCAATCTTTTAAAACTTTAAACCTTTGAGGTAGACTTCCTTATGACTCCCTAATTTAGTTTGTCAAATATTTCAAATTAATTTTTCCTTAGTTTTTGAATGATAGACTAAAATTTTTAATTGTTGACAACCTTTTATCTCCCTGGTTTTAATATTGTTTTTAATTCTATGTTTTGTAGAACTCTTTGTATCTCCCTAATGAATAGCAATTTTACTTCCCTCTTATCAATCAAGGATTTGAATACAAATTTTAAATATTGTAAATATTTCAAATATTTCAAATTTATATCTCTAATAATTTTGGATTAAATATTAATGCAATTTTTTTTTTGTCAAGTACTTCTATGTTGAATTCCTTTTATCTTCCAAATTTAAGACTATAATTTCTCAATTTTAAATTTCATAAACTATGTTGATGTTGGATTCCTTATAACTCCAACTCTAAAAATTTAGAAATTCTAAAAATTCTAAAAATAATATTTTCAAGTTTTTTGTATTCCTAATTTGATGTAGAATACTGTAATTCTCCAAATTTATCAAATTGTAAATATTTAATTTGTTTTGTAAATTCAAATGTGCAAATTACAAAACTTCAAAATCAATGCTTTAATATTTAAAATAAAGGTCCGAGGTGTAGACCAATTGGTTCATCCAAACCCCATAAGGGGGCGGAGGTCCAAGTTTCAAATCTCGAGCCTCGTCGAACTGAACTCTTGTCCCTTTCCTGGTGCTTTCAGCGGCGTAAAAGGTTTAAAATGATTGTGGCATGGCGGTTATAGGGGCGGATTGTGCGAAGATTTGTGTGGTGGCTTCTGGGGCAGATAGCGCATAATATTGTGGCAGCCATAAAAGCTGGACAGCCTACCCGTATTCATGGTGGCTACCGATTCCACCATGTTAAATATATATATATATATATATTTAAAATAATCTTTAATACTTTGTAAAAGGATTTAAATTATAATATTTATATTTCTAAGGTTTAAATAATGCTTATATCTCCAATAAAATACTTTTAAACTTTAACCTTAGATAATATATCCTTTTACACCTTATAACTCCTAATTAGCATAAATAGAATTTAATTCCAAAAAATAATAAATATTACCTTTGATATTTTAGGTGTTCCCACCTTAATGATATGCTTGGTATTCCTTTGGAATTGGGCGCTCTTCCTCTGGTCAACTTCCTTCAAATGATCAAGGCACTTCTTCGATGTAGTGAAATCCTTGTTGTGATTAATGAGACTATTCCATCTCACGCAATAAATAAGCGCTCAAAAATATTCACCTTCCTTGGTAATGCTTGTAATATTTGCAAAATGAGTGAAAAGTGTCATTAGAGCTCTTCCTTCGCTCTTATTATTGTAACCTGTGGTTGTGTGGTTCTTCTTATCCTTTATGATAAATGGCTTCACTAATATCAATGCTCATGTGACTCTTGGATGGTGTCCAACAATTCCTCTTTCTTATGACAAGTGTCTCATGCAATGTTATAACACTCCCTACACTATATGAGGAATTTATAATGTCTTCTTTGACCAAATTTTTGGTGCTCGAAGCTGTAACATTCCTCGACTACATTACATTTCCATTTTTAACACTTGGATGTGCATGTGATATGCTTTAATAGGCTGGTGTTGCGTTATGATATTTTTTTTGATGAATGCATGAAATTGAATCTTTAGCATCCCTGATACATTTTCAATAACAAAACGTAGCCTCTTTACTGGTTATGTTTTCGAATTTGTAGGTGTCTCTTCAACTTCACCAATGATATCTTTCAAGTGCTCTTATTTAGTGGTTTCTTTCATGATAATTTTCTTTAGCTTGGGCACTTATTTGGTGGTTGTTCCATAATGATCCTTCTTGGGTCAATTGCTCTTTTGGTGGTTGTTTGTCTAGACACTATTAGGGTACTTCCCCCCCTATATTATACTATCACTTTTGTACTCTTCAATGGTGCTCAACCTATGTAATATGGTGGTGATTCCAATGGTGGATTTTACCACACTTTTGATGATTTTATTCACCAACGTAATTTGCAATCTTGGTGTTTTTAAACACCTTAAATCTACCTAGATTTTGATGACTATTCGGCCTCACTATAATGTAGGATAAATCTACTCTTTCTCTTATTATAAAAACAACATATACTAATATTTTTATTACTCATCTCAAGCTCTTTATAAGCTTTAACTCTAGTTGTTATAATATACATAATTCTATAATAATAATGGTGTGCAATGGTATTTTTTTCATTAGCTTAGAGACACCCTAAAAAAATCCTTTTGCTAGCTCATAATAGCTCTAAAATTGATGCTCTTAAAAACTTATAATAAGAACTTTTAAAGTTTCTAAAATTACACTTTGTATGACATCAATTTAACACACCTTTTATGGATTCTTTTTTAGATCTTCTTCTTGATATCTTGTTATCCTAAATTTGTATCAATACTCTTTTTCTCTTATTTTTTGTAGGCTCTTTATCTTACAACTATAGTTGCTACCCAAAATTAATTCTCTTGCCTTCAAATGTATGCTATCGATATCTAAAGTTTACAACTGCAAATGCTACCCTTTTTCTGTCCAAATTTGTAATAAATCTCCTCCTTAGATGCTGCTAAATCCTCTTTCACTTTATTGTTCAAATATTTTCCAAATCTATAAACTTATTTCAAAATATGACTTGCTTTAATATTTCAATGTTGCTCAAATTTGTAGCTTAAAATTATTTCAATCACTGCTTACAAAAATATGATTTGTTGATGTTCACAAATATTCAAATCTATTGCTCTCTTTTACTCTCAAGCCTTCCTTTAATTGTCTATCCAAAGAACTCAAAAATCTTTACAAAGCTTCTCCAAATTGTAGCTCTATACTTTGTTTTATTTGCTATCCTATGACCTTTCAATTTCTCCTCTAAAAATTAGCAAATTCTCTTTTACAAATCAACCTGCAAAACCTTTGTGGTTGTTATCAAATATATCAAATTTGTGGCCTCTTCAATCCTTCTTATTTATTCGAGCTTCTTATCAAATTCTAACTTCAAATCTGATCTTGTTTGTTGTCTTCTTTCTCAAGAATATGAAAGTCTTGAGATATTCAAATCTTCTCAAAATTTGGAAAACTTCTTAATCGTAGTCTTGAGATCCTTCTTTATTTTTTGGGCTTGCTGTTGGATGGTGATAATTGTCCCAACTTCATTTTATCAGAATCTTCTTCTACTTGTAATATTCTTACACAAACTTTTCTTCAAAACTCCTCTAATGGCCACTGCTTCAAATCTGTAATGAGGCTTTATCTAATATTCTTATTATTCTCTAGAAATATTCATGAGACCTCTTTTCTTGGGTCTTATAATTTTGCAGCTACTCAAATCTTCTTAATAAATTATTTAATGAAACCTTACCTTGGTTTATTCAATCTTCTAATTATAGAATTTTTGCAATGAGATCTCCTTTCTTGGATCTCTAAAATTATTTGCTTATTAATTCTACAATAGGATATTTTTGTAGTCCTTTTAATATTTAGTCTTCAGATTTCAATCTTAAACCTTCCAAATTTGGATTTTTTCAATGTGACCTCTTTTCTTCAACAAAGAGTTAATCCCTTCCTGAGGAAAGCACATAGAATTTCAAGTAATCTAAGGTAAAATTCTTTTCTATCCATTGTAGGAAGTTTCTAAACTTTTGATAACTAATATACTACAAAACAATTTAGACAATAATAATCAAATATATTCAAAGTTCCAAAATTCTAAATTCAATAATCTTCACTAGCTATCTCAAAAACTAGTGAAAGCAAATCTTTGCTGAATCCTAGTCTTCACGAGTTTTTCTTTAACCCCATGGAAATTTTATAATCAAATACTAATCTGGAATCTTCTCTCTCTCTCTCTCTCTATCAATTTTATCAATAGGTCCTCCTTTAGGGGTCTCTTAATCTCTTTAATATCAAGGCCTATCTTCAAGACCTGTAAATTTCCTTTTATTCCAACTTTGCTATTAGAATAGGTAAATTCTTAATCATCACCAATTTTCCTTCAACATAGTGAGAAAAGATATTTTCTCTGGCTTTCCTTTCTAAAGGTAATTTCTTGAACTTTACTAATTTCTTCTTAACTAGTAGAGATCTTCTTTGCAACAAAAAACCTATGCAAGACAAGATATTATTGTAGCTCTGATACCACTATTAGATTTTGAAGCTAAATACATAGAATAAAGTAATCACAAGATCTAAAATAAAGTTGCAATGTGAAATATATGATAATTAAAATCTATTAAGCATATAAAAATCATAAAAAACTTTAGAAATGAATCATATAAATACCACTAATAAATGGTCATGAAAATATGATCTTTATTAAATAAAGAGCTCAAATACATAATAATTCATCACTCTCCATTGTGACTATATATGACCAAACACTCTCTATATTTATATGTATTGCTCTCTATCCATATACCCATTTATAAGATGGAATATGACTCTTCATGTGTGTTAGAGTGAAACAACAATTGTATTCATGTACGGGAAGGATTAAATAATACATTTGCAGGCCTATAATAGCCCGGAGGTTACGAAACCATCCGATGCTGAAATAGAACTTGTTATAACAAATAACAAGTTATGCCTAATTTACAAGATATATGAAATATAATGTAATAATAGCAATATACTAACAAATATACGCTAACATCCCCCCTTATTACATTATTTTGGTAATGATATAACTATTAGCTATACTAACATCCCCCCTCATTACATCATTTGGCAATACAAAGAGAGCTGCGAAACAATTCAAATTTGACACGTGCAAGTGCCTTAGTGAAAATGTCTGCAACTTGAGCATCGGTGGGAATGTGCTGAAGCTGAATTCGGTGCTTCAAAACTTCATCTCGAATGAAATGACATTGTGTGTCAATGTGCTTTGTTCTTTCATGATGTACTGGATTCTTGATGAGGTTCAGAACACCCTGATTATCGTAGAACAAGTGTATTGGAGATTTGGATGGATGACCTATACTTGTCAGAATGCGACGCAACCATATCACTTCGCACACAGCTTCATGTGCAACGTGATACTCTGCCTCTGTTGATGAAATAGCAACCACCTATTGCTTCTTGCTATGCCAAGAGACAGGATTGGATCCTAGATGAAAAATATATCCTAAAGTTGATTTGTGATCATCAAATGATCCGACATAGTCGGAGTCTATGTATCCTTGCAAGAAGAATTTGTTGTTCCTCTTGTATTATAGGCCATATTCCATTGTGCCACGGACATAGTGAAGAACACGTTTTGCTACTTTCCAATGAGTGGTCTTAGGCTCCTGCATGAACCTCAAAAGATAGTTGACAACAAATACGAGATCTGGCCTAGTATTGGTCAAATATATGAGACTTCCAATCAACTGTCGATAGAGAGTACCATCTACCTGAGGTGAATCATCATATCATGATAACTGAAGTCCAGTCTCCATCGGAGTTGCCATTGGCTTGCAATCAGTCATGCGATATTTTTCCAACAATGTCTTGGCATATTTTTTCTGAGACACTTTGATGGAGTGCTCCTTATTGCAGAATTCCAAACCAAGACAGTAATGGAGAAGTCCGAGATCTGACATCTCAAAATATTGACACAAGTCTCTTTTGACAGTAGAGATCATAGTTTTTGAACTCCCTGTAATGAGCAGATCATCGACATAGAGTACAAGCAACACTATCTCAGAACCTTGTTTCTTGAAATAGAGGTTTGCATATAACAGACATCTCTTAAAACCATGCTGTAGGAGGTGATTGTCCATTTTTATATACCAAGCTCGAGGAGCTTGTTTTAGGCCATATAAGGATTTGACCAATTTACAAACTTTTTGCTGTTGGCCTTCCACTACAAATCCTTCTGGCTGAGTCATATAGACTTCTTCTTGGAGATCACCATTCATAAAAGCACTTTTGACATCCATCTGGTGAAATTTCCACACAAACTATGCTGCCATAGCACAAATAACTCAAATTGTGGTCATCCGAGTAGTAGGTGCAAAAGTTTCCTCGTAGTCAATACCTTCCTTTTGAGCATAGCCCTTTGCAACAAGATGGGCCTTATGCTTATCAATTGTCCCATCTTCTTTGTACTTGACTTTATACATCCATTTGCAGCCAATGGGCTTCTTTTCGTGCGACAGATCGACAAGCTTCCAAGTTTTGTTTTTCATCAAAGACTTATACTTTGCATCCATAGCAGCCTTCCACTAAGGCTCACCGAGAGAAACTTGTACTGATGCAGGTTCAAGATCGTATATGGAAGACATAAACACCTTATCACTATCAATATCCATATCTTCTGTATCTCTCGCTAGATCTACAAAAAGTTCTTCAAAATATTGACACAAATCATCAACCCTAGTATTCTCTATTGTAGCTTTCTCCTGTCGAGCCATGCTACGAGTACGAGGCCTATCCAAAGTCAAATCTAGTGGAGTAGATAGCTTAGAGTCTTTGATTGTATTTGTATACCACTTTGGATTCTTCTTCTTAGGTGTTGAAGAAGATCCAGAAGAACCTCCAACCTTTGATGAAGGAGATTTAACAACCTGAGTTTCCACAAGGTCTAGGTATACATCTGATGTGTTTTCTGATGTGAAAGCCTCATCAAAAACAACATCTCTACTTATGTGAATCTTCTTGGTTAAGGTATCAATCAAACGATAACCCTTAGAGTGCTCATCATACCCAAGAAGAATACACTTCAATGTCTTCTCATCTAGCTTCTTCCTTTTCTCTTTTGGTATGTGCATGAAAGATTTACATCCAAAAATGCATAGATGAGAAATGGAGGGTTTCCTACCACTCCATGCTTCCTATGGAGTCATTCCTTGTAGGGCCTTTGTGGGTGCCCTATTCAATAGATATACTGCTGTGGTGATAGCTTCTGCCCAATATAGTTGCTCAAGTCTAGCTCTTGTGAGCATGCAACGAACCATTTCCATGATGGAATGATTCCTCCTTTCAGCAACTCCATTTTGCTGAGGAGTATAAGCAGTAGTTAACTATCTTGTGATCCCATTTTCTTTCAAGAATGCAAAAAATTCTTTAGAGGTGAACTCCCCCCCTCGATCTGAGCAGAGGGTATTTATAGAAGTCCTTGACTCCTCAACAGATTTCTTGAATTGCTGAAAGAATCCAAATGCTTCAGATTTTAGTTGAAGAAAGAATACCCACATCTTTTGTGAGTAATCATCCACAAATAACTGAAAATACCTCTTACCTCCATAACTGTTGGGAGTGAAGGGACCGCACAGATCGGTATGAACCAACTCCAGAGGTTTCTTTGCTCTTGTAGAGCTCTTTTCAAAAGGCACTCTATGCTGCTGGTAAAGTGGTAGAAAGGGAAGGAAGACTCTTTACCATCTCATACTTACTTAGCTCAAGTAAGTAACCAGAACTCAAATGTCCATATCTCTTGTGCCATAGGGAAGTTGCCTCCTTTGTAGAGACTGTCATGGCAACATGTGGAATAGAGATAGTATCTAAGGCAAATAAGCCATGCTTATATGAAGCGGTTGCAATGTTCTTACCCCTCCTGGTAATAGAACAACACTTCTTGCCTCCCTCAACACTAAAGTTCACAACCATATCTTTGTCCAAAATTTGTGTGACTCGACAACAAATTGTTTGCCAATCCCGGAACATAGAGAACTTTATCAATCTGACACTTGCCATCAGGAAGAGTGACTGAAACAGTGCCTTCTCCTTGAACCTTGTAGGTTTTATCATCAACAATAGTGACAGGTTTGCCCTCTTTGGCCTCAAAAGACTCAAACCACAATTTGTCACCATTCATATGCTTACTGGCACCAGAATCAACATACCGTATAGGATCCGTCTGCTTGGACACTATGGTAGTCATGAGAACTTTGTGGGCTCTCTCAGAATCCATGTCAAATTCTTCAACAAAGAACATTCACTTGCTATTTGTTCTTTTGTGGTTTGTTCTGGCCTTTCTGTTTTGATTTCTTATTCTTATGCCAACATCTGTTTGTATCATGACCTTCTTTGTCACGGATCTTGCAATATCTCTTTTTCTATTGAGGTTGTTGAGTTTGTTTCCCTTTTGAATCCTTTTGTGAATTCCCTCCCTTCTAAAAATTACCCTTCTTTTGGTTCTGCCCTTTCCTATTGATGTAGAGAGCAATGTTAGAAGAATCATCTCTCTGTAGTTGGCGTGCTTCCTCCTCTTGAAGCATATTAACCAATTCTACAAAAGTAACTTTCCGTTGTGATACCTGAAGGGAAGTGATCAACACCTGATAAGAATCGGGTAAAACTCTCAATACAACTGAAGTAAGGAGCTTGTATTCAATTGGTTCTCCCAAAGAATTCAACTTTGCTTTCAATTCGAAACTCGCAAAGAAAGAATTCAACCTGTCTCACCCTCGCTTCATGCTTAGATTGTGTAATTGAGATTGAAGAAATAGAATGGTGGAATCATTCTTTCCCTCATATATAGTATTAAGGGCATCCCATGCCACTTTACTAGTTGCACAGTCAGCAATATGGGGTTGGACTTCATCAGACACAACAAGCAAGATGAGCACTTTTGCTTTACTTTCTAGCTTATCAAAGTCTCTTTGAGCAATAGATGAAGTTGTAGCACCAGCAAAAGAACAGGTGAAGGTCTGGTTGTTGCTCCAGATACAACATCCCATAAATCATCCATTGCTAGGATGGCCTTCATATTATTTTTCCATGGTGTGTAATTAGGACCTTTCAACAACTGATGAGAATCCGTCATTAGTTTTGCAGACATGATGAAGGTTCCTTATAACACCAATTGGTCCCCCTTTCGATATACCTTTTACTAGGCCGTTATACCGTATAAAATACCCGCCCTTACGTGAGGGAAACTATAGGTATTTAGAAAGATCAACAAAAAAACACCCGCCCTTACGTGAGGGAAACTATAGGTGATCTTTAGAGATCATACGATACATGGAACATAAGCAGTACTAAAAAGGGAATCACCTTGTTGATGGCACCTACCATAGAAGATTCTTCTCATGCATGGGGCATAACTTCCCCTAAACACTATGAAGAATACTTCATCAGGATTTATGCCTAAACACAAGAACGATTAAGGGTAGTGGATGGAGTAAAAAAATGCAAAATGGCAAACTTATCTCTCCTCGACGATTTATAGAGAACAAGCTCAGACGTCATTGTAGCAGCTATATTAGGTGGCGGATATAGTAGCGCAATCATGACAGCTTTACCTGTAAGTGCTGGCCAAAGGTATCACAAATACCGAACGCTGCAGTGCAATAAATTGCACGGATGGGTTTTAATTATTTCGAGGACTTAGGGAGTGAATTTGATTTTAACTTTTAATGTTATAGTGCAAGAAATCAAATATGCAACATACAACAAAGAAAAGTGACCTCAAGAATAACCCACTAGGTGTCGGGCGTAGCCGAAAATGCACCTTTACAATAATCTCAAATTTGCTTTTCAAAAATTACTAAAAATACCCCCCTTATTTTTATCTTAAAAAAAATAATCTCTCCACAAATGTTTTTTCAACAATTATTTTATAACCTTAAGTTAAAAAAAAATATTAATTTTAATTTATATAGTTTGTAAAAAAACCTTTAAAAAGAAATTAAAATCAAATTAAAAAAATTTAATTTTAATTTATAAAGGTTAAACTATAGAAAATAAATTAAAATTAAAAATTAAATTTTTAACTTTAGGAAAAAACAAAATAATTGAAAAAAAAACGTCGGAATAATTTTTTTTTTTTTTTACCTTTGTTGAAGGGGAGTCGGCGTGATTGGAACCCGTGACCTGTAGGCTCCCAGAGCCTTACCGCAAAGTCCACCACCAGGTGGACTAGCGGGCTGATCTGACAGGATCAGGGGACCCCTCCTATTTGAGGAGGGTCCCCAGTCCGCTGCCCGAGCACGACTGCCTGGCCGTAGCTCCCTCTGTGGCTACCTCTACCAAGTGGCCGCAGCGCCCTCCTCTGCTACTGGTCGTGACGATGGCCACAGCACGCGACTGCAGCAGGCAGCCTGCAGCTGGACAGCCCACGGCTACAACAGGCGGTCGACGGTTGGATAGCCCACGATGGTTGTTGCTACAGTTAGCCGCGACTATTGTTGTGGCCATGGCTACAGCCCGCTGCGCGTCGCGCACGTGGTGCACAACACGACGCAGGGGAGGGGAAGGGGGGAGGGAGGGGGTGGGTGGCCACGTCGTGGTGGCAAGAGGGGATGCGCAGCCACCGCACGTGATGAAAATCACGTTGCGACGAGGGGGGGCACAAAAAATATATATATATATTTTTTTAAAATTCAATCACATGGGGGGGGGCCGCAATTTTTCTTTTTTCAATTCAATCACGCGGTTGGATGACGTGAAAAAAATAATTCGCGGGGAGGGGGGGGCCGGCGTGATTAAAAAAAATCACGTCGCGAAATTTTTTTTTTAAATCTCGCGGAGAATGGTGCTTGGGAAAAAAAAATCAGACCAGCACTGGGAAAAAACACGCACAGGAGTTCTATTTTTTTAAACTATGCATTCAGAAAAAAAACGCATAGTCCAGCACTGGGAAATAAAAATTTTCCAGACCAGAGCTGGAAAAAAAAACTGAAGCCTTCCGCTTCCTACAAAAAAAAACTTTCTCCAAGCAAATAACCAGCGTCCGCCTCCTCTCTCTCTTCTCACGCTTTTGGCTCTGATGCCATGTTAGAGTGAAACAAAAATTGTATTCATGTACGGGAAGGATTAAATAATACATTTGCAGGCCTATAATAGCCCGGAGGTTACGAAACCATCCAATGCTGAAATAGAACTTGTTATAACAAATAACAAGTTATGCCTAATTTACAAGATATATGAAATATAATGTAATAACAACAATATACTAACAAATATACGCTAACAATGTGGAGGATTCTTGGATTTCACTCTTCCTATGACTCTTCATATTCCTATTATATGGACACATGTACATAGGGATAACTATGCACATTTACATTGCCAAAATAATTTGCACATTTGTGCATTTATTACATTGCATAAAGTAAATGCATTCATTCTAATCTATGAAACTCTTTTCTAATCTATATATGTATCCATGGTGGTACATTGATATAAAATAAATGATGTAATATATTCCAACACATGCACCAAAGAGTATGGAGTTGGAGATACCATATTTTAGTCATTTGAACAACCAATCCATCAAAACCCTTCAAATCCCTACCAACTCACCAAAATCCCCAATTTACCATAAAATCCTCTTTTATTTCACTAATATTCCATAAATTCTTCATAATCCCACTTACCCACTAATTAAACCCATGTTTTTACCTAATATTCCACCTAAAACCTACATTAAATGCATAAACTCCCTTTCACACCTTATGTGGTTTAAATTTAAATTTATTTGAATATAATATTCCCACTGGTGGCTCTAGTCAAAAATATTAAATTCCTATTAAACCTCTCCACACCCTTCATTTCATTGTTTCACACTACAATATGAATTTATTTGAATTCAAAATTTAAATTTAAGGCCCAATTCATGAAAATTAAATAGTCACATTTAATACCCTAAGCCTAGTTCATATTACCAAATCAATATTTTTGAAGTTAAAATTATTTCATGCTTTCCAAGGCCACTAACGTGAAAAGGAACCCATAAACACACATTACATTCTTAAATCCTTTTCACACTGGGTAAAAAAAACCACTTCAAATCTTGGGTACCATCCCCTCTCCCTTGTGATTTCCTATAAAACCCCCCTTTCCTTTCCTAAAAAAAGACATGCATGAATACAAAGACACATATCCAGATATTGCCAAAGTTTTGTCAACCTTGGATTCCATCTTTTGAAGACCCCTTTTTATTTTCTCTAAAACGACATGCATGAACACAAAGACACATATCCTACAAAGTTTTTTCAACCTTGGATGCCCCTTTTTTAGTGCTTATTGGTAATCACCCTTCTATTTTAATTTTAGTCAAATATTTTCTAAGTTTGTTGCTTACATCTTCATGGTTCTGGAGCCTAATCATGATAGGCCCCCATGGTGCTACTAACTTATTTGGTTAGCTATGTGAAATTAATTTATAGGCAGCAAATGAGGGTCCAAGAATACTCAAGCTTACCAAAAGCTCTCCACTCTTGATTGTGCATAGAGAAAAATTTGTAAAGGCACCAGTTATTACATTTCTTGTGGTATGAATAGGAATTTCCTCAACCATTGAGGATTTCATGTTGCAATCCCTTAGAGGGTGTTTGTGTAAAAGGAAAACAATTTTTTTGTAATAAAATATCATCTTTCCTTTGTTCATTTGTATGGTGCATTTTCTCTTACTACAAAATGACGATCATGGTTTTATCGTACCCACATTTCTTTTTATGTTTTTCTACTTAATTTTAGCTTGTTATTTTTTTTCTTCTGAAACATTTTTTTTTGTTTTCTCTTACCCACATTTATTTTTATATTTTTTTCTAGCTACTTTTAGCTTGTTAATTTTTTTTAAAAATAATATTTTTTATCTCTTTTTGTGGTTGTAATTGTGTTCTATTTTAAAAAACTCCTCATCAAATACAAATTAAGGTAGATACCCTTACACTCTTGTGTATTTTATTTACATAAAAAATAAAAGTAAAAATTATTATTTTTCCTACCTATGTTATCATTCCTTGAATTTTTCTATAAGTCACATCGTATCGGGATCTCTTAGATCATCCCATGCAGAGTTTTTGCTAAAGCCCTTTGAGACGTATGTGATTTACCTATTACATATCTATATTTGTTATTTCTCCATTGTTGGATTTGTAAGTCGCACAAGCTATTCTTGGTCTAAATCTCTGATTGTGCTAAGTTGTGTGCTTTTGTCAAGAAATGGAAAGATTTCTTGATCATCTTTGGTATATATTTACTTAGTTATTTTTCATCTTCTTAGCCTTTATATATATTTTTTAATTTTATTTTTGATTGAAAAAATATGTAGCTTTGTCAGTGCAAATCCAAGTCTACTCTATCACCTCGCATGTGCCACACACCACTACACAACCCTACCTTGCTCACCCCTTCCTTGGCTATGATCTACCATGGCCTGTGTCTCACACCTCCACCTTGACTACAATCTCTCGCATGGTCACCCTCACCCCTATCATAGCCTCCCATAGACCTCCCATGGGTCACCTACTTTTCTCGCTTTTACCTATCGTGGGCTCCCTCAAATTTCTTCTTGTTGTAGAGCCAACAAGTAGTTCATGAAAAATACCTTAACATTCTTGAAACTGTAACCAAATTTAAATGGAACAAGAGTCTATTATTACCATTGGTAATTTAAAAGTCAAGATACTAGAATCTTGGACTCCATATAAGGCTTATTAACATATGGATTTGGTTTTTATTAGCTTATAAACTCGAGGAATTCTCTCTAATAGTAATCATGTGAAAAATGATTTCTATGACCATATATGTGAATAGACAACAAAAAAAGTTTCAAAATAATAATAAATCTAAACATGGAGGTGTTCTTATGCTCATATTATCAAGTAAAAAACTGAAAAGGCTATAATTTATTCTTGCAAAGTTTCTGAAGTTACTTGTTTGTATGGATGGATACATAAATCACTTGCTTTTGTTTTCTTGGATCCATTACCTTGTATGGAAAAATTACATGGCCACTAAGCCTTGATATTGAGTAGATTGTCCTTAAGGCTTAAAACTAACTTGGAACTTTGGCTATTGTGTAACTTGTAATCAATTAAATGCTAACCTTTTGGCTATTTGATCCATATATGCCTATGCTACTCTTTTGTTTTTGTTATCCAACCTCCCTCATCCTGTCTCCCCTACTTTACCTTCATTGTGACCAACCACACCTTCTCTGGGCACATAGTGAAAGCACGAGGATACGAAAGCCCATAGGCGTACCGGGTGCGGTGCAAACAAAAGCATACGAAACGCTAAGTCCTACGAATGAAGAAAGGACTAAAGTGCATGAAAAAGGGAAAACAAACGAACTGAAATGAGATATAAAGCAAATGTAAAGTGCAGCCCTTATTTTTATTAATTTTTCTTTGAGACCAGGTTACAATACGTCTCCTTCCTTTTTAGGAGCTAGGAGCGTTAGATATAGCTTTGTTACACCACGGATGGTACACTTCCCTTCGGGATCTTCCGCGTGCCCACATTTGAAATGGGTGGGCCAAACGTCACCGCCGCTTGCATGAATGCATCTGTAGTTCCTTGCTGCCCCTCCGGTGTTGAGATCCTACGTTCAAAGAAATAGCAAACGATTAGTAGCACCTACGGATGGAGGGAAATATGCAATCCCCAAGGCCTCCGGTTAATGCATGCATGAAATAATTAAAAATGGTAATCAAAACATGTCAAATAAGATGAAATTTGGACAGAAGCATGCAAACACCATCATGAACACACTGCAAAAGGAACAGTCAAGAAATCTACTGTAGATTTCTAATCGCTCCGGGGTGGGACGATTAGGACTGTCATAAAATGTTAGAAGGCAACCTCCTAAATGTCCCATCCAGAGGCCTCCAAAACACCTGCAAAGTTGGGGTTAGGCAAAATGGGGCATTTTGAGACGACCCAGAAGGTCGGATTTTGTAGATTCGGCCTCGATCGCCCTGTATCCGAAAATGCTCCCTGTATGTTAGTGAAAGCGAAAAGCAATGAAAACACAGTCAAAACTCATCAGAATGGCATGAAATTTGAATGGCAGCATATATGAAAGACATAAAATAAAATGCAAAAGGAATAGTAAGGAAATATACTACATATTTCTAATCACTCCGGGGTGGGGCGATTAGGACTACAGCAGTGCGGGGGGCACCCGGGGCAGGACGCCCATCGTTTGGGGCTTGGTTTCGGCACCAATCCACTTGGGATGGGTCCAAAACCTCCTAGGGGGTTGTGTCAGAAAATTGGGTGGGGTATTGTGGCCAAATATTTAGGTTTTGGGTCCGGATTGCGCTTCCAATGTTCACCCAATAACCTCCCTTCCAAAAGAGAGATCAAGGATGTAAGAAGCACAAGTGAGGGGTGAGGATGTAATTCGGCAGCACTCCGTTGCTCCAAATGCTCTTGCTCTATTTTTTTTTGGGGTGAGAAGACTCACCATTTTATAGACCTGAGGGTCTCTTGTGAATGAGCATGCAGAGGCGCCACTTGGCCATCATGCCTTGTCAGGGGAGAGAAGATTCCTCCCTGATTAAGGGCTCCATGACTGCCTCTATGACTGCCTCTTTGAGCTCAAAAATGCTCACTCGCACTCCCATGCATTGAAGGTGGAGTTGAGTGGTGGATCTGAGCTACCATTTGTCAAGGTTTGACCTTTTTCCCATCAAACCTGCTATTCGCCCCACCCTAGAGCGAATGCTGCTAATCGTCCCGGGGTGGGACGAATACCAGTTTGTAATCATCCCAGGGTGGAACGAGTAGGGAGCAGAGTGCCTGAAAGGTGCCAAATTGACCTCTGACCTTCCAAAACTATTGTGGGAGTGGTTAGGACCACTGTTTAACCTCTGGGGGCTGCCCTAGGGGCTATGTATGTCAATTCGATCAGTGCTTGTCGTCACATAATCGGATTGGTGTTGTTTTGGTGTCTACAGATGCCCCTTTTTGGGATGCGTTGTGCATGGCACAGTGCTGAGCAAAAAATAGATAACCAAAGCACTAATGATTAGGGTTTCTCAGTAACCTAACCAAATTTTGATGCCCCAAGTATGGAAAGGGCATGCATTCTTGAATCCTTGCTTCTGACGAGCTAAGGAGCTTAATTCAAGTGTTAACCTTTTTCGGTGAGGTGTTACTTGATCTTGGACATTGTTCAGTCATGAATAGGCAAAGGGCGCAACCTTTTGTCTATGGGAACCTTGAGTTCATGATTCTAGAATGCCAAGTGTTTGATCAGCTTGTGATAATTGCTTGTTTGCTGCCCCAAGCAGGAGCGTGATTGTCTTTGTCAATGATTCTTTGAATGCATGCCATTTCCTTGATTGGGTGTGTATTTGTTGGTTGGTGACTAAGTGTGACTACCCCCTCAAGCGACGAATCGATGAGGGAATGACCGAAATGAGAAAAGTGATGAGTCGCTTGACCCAAGATGACTTTTGTAAGGGTGCCTTCAGTTGTTTTCCGTTGAATGCTTATGCAGTTTCCCAACAATATGACCTATTTTTGGTGGGTTTTAACCCTTTTTGTGACGCATTTTGGAGCTGAAATTGTCAAAAATCCATCCTCCCATGGAGCGGTCCGGCTATGGTAGCCTTCTTAGGGAGTAGAATATTGATAATTTGTGGCCCTGACATCTGTTTTGCATGCCAAGAATGTTAGGCGCAAAGGCGCCTTTGTTCGGCAATTTTATTGCTATTTTTGGGTGGGTTTGGACCCTTTTTGTGATGTTTGGGGATGAAATTTTAAAAATCCCTCCCGGAGGTCGCTTTGTTGAGATTTATTGTTTTTGGTGCATTTTGAATGCTAGTTTTTGATTTTCTTGCTTTGTAATCATCCTGGGTGGGATGAATACCAGTTTTGTAATCATCCTAGGGTGGGATGAGTGCTAACTAGAGTGCTCATCCTAGGGTGGAATGATTACAGGCCTAAAAGCCTATATAAGGGCCAAAACTAGGTTTTGGGCTCATTTGCACTTGTTTTTCTGGCGATTTGGAGTTGTGAGGAGGAGTTCGAGTCTGCGTAGCGGAGCGCTATTGAGATTTCATGGATACCATGAGTTCATGGACTGGATCATCGAGTGGCGGAGCTGAGGCAAGACCGGTAGGTGCTCCTGCGCTTTATTTTGTTTGTTTTTATTTTACAGTTTAAAACCGTAATTAAATTATTTTGTTTTTCTGTTTAAACTAAGATGAAAACCCTAGTTTAAGTGTTTTGTTTTTGTATTTTGTTGTTTAAACTAAGATCAAAACCCTAGGTTTAAAATTTTTTTTTTTTTTTAATTAGATTTTTTTTTTTTTTTTGTTTAAACTAGAGTTAAAAACCCTAGGTTAAATTTTTTTGTTTTTTTTTTTTGTTTAAACTAAGGTTAAAACCCTAGGTTTAAAATTGTTTTATTTTGTTTTTTTTTAGTTTAAACTAGAGTTAAAAACCCTAGGTTAAAATTTTGTTTTTTTTTGTTTAAACTAGAGTTAAAAACCCTAGGTTTAAAGTTTTGTTTTTTGTTTAAACTAGAGTTAAAAACCCTAGGTTTAAAATTTTGTTTTATTTTGGTTGTTTATTGATTTTTTTTGAATGTTTGTACTGTACATTTTGTTAATGTTGTTTATTAAATGTTTTTGTTGTACAATTTGTATACATTGTTGTATATGTGTTTTAGTTCTGTATAGTTTTATTTGAATTTTAGAATGTTTTTGTTGTACATTTTGTTAATGTTGCTTGTACAGTTTATTTTTGTTGTCATGTTTTAATGTTTTTGTGGTTTTTTGTTTTGTAGGTGGTGAAGAGTCGGTACCGTCAGCCGACGGTGTTCTCTAAAGCGCGGGAGGCGCTGACTATGGTGGATTGGGAGTGGCTTGATGCCCTTGGGCTCAAGCAGGTGACTCGGTTAGAGCCTATGGTGGGGGATCGAGCATATCTGACTACCTTGATCAATTTGTGGGATCCCCGCACCAACACCTTTCATCTCCCAATAAGGGAGATGATAGTGACTCTGGAGGACGTTTATCGGATTCTATGGATTTCGATAGATGGGCTGCCCATTCGGACTACTCCTCATGATCAGCAGATGGTGGTGCTGACACGGTGCTTTGGGCATGCGACGAAGATGGGGGTGGATGAGGCGGTGGAGAGGGTAGAGGGGGACTGCTTGATTGGCAAGATTTTGGTGTGGTGGTGGCTGGAGAAGGGCGTGTTGGGAGTGAGGCATGCACTGCTCATGACTCTCATCTCCAACATGCTGCTTCCCGACTCCTCAGGTGTGAGGTTCCCTTGGAACTTGCTTGAGGTGGTGTTTAGACTTGTGGAGTGTCCGACCTCAGTGCCCCTGATTATGAGGTGGGGTCAGACCTTACTGGCATAGCTTTATGATGAGTTGTACGAGGTCCACTGTCGAAGGTGGAAGGGGATTGGATGCAGCTACCTGTTGTAGTGTGGGGTGGTAGCACATAGCTATGGAGCGGCCGTAGGGATTGCCTTGGACCACTCGAGCAGAGATGGTGGATAGGGAGATTGGTTATGCTGCTCTATGGCGGAGGTCAGAGGAGCAAGGGCAGAGTCGATGGTGGGCAGGTGTCGTAGGGCACTATGTCGATGCCTTCTCACATCTTGCTCTAGGGGAGGTGTTCTAGCATCCATACCGGGACTGTCCAGCCTGGCCTGAGGTTGGGGAGTGGCTCCGATGGGCACGTAGGGGGAGGTGGCTGATCGGGCGGCATGGGACCGAGCAAGAGTACTTCCGTACGTTCGGGTGACTCGATAGTTTGGGGTGCACCAGGGATTTCTTGGTGAGCCTTTGATCTATCGACGTTGGGGTGATGAGAGGACTCTGGCTTGGTCGATCATTGAGCCATTGGGTGAGGAGTCGGATGCAGTGATTGATGTCCCCGATATGGACAATGTCGGGTGACTATAGAGTATGACCAGTGGTGGACGATGTGGCGATGGTGGGGTGAGGGGCCTCTAGGAGGTGCGGATGCGATAGTAGGGTGGTGAGGATGCAGAGGCATCGGGGGAGGGTTGGGGAGCTCCATGTGATGATGCAGATATGGTGGAGGTTGACGACTTGACTGGGGATGACCTAGGGGTTCCGAAGAAGCTAGATATATAGGACGTTCTAGAGTAGTGGGTGCCAGAGTAGCCCATCATCTCGGAGATGCCCATGCCTCAGGCAGTCCTAGGGGACATGGAGGCTAGGTATCATGCTTGAGATAGCATGATTGGAGGATCTACTATGGAGATGAGATGAGGAGCATGGGGAGGTTCTACAGGAGAGGGATCTCCTACGGACTCAGTTGGTAGAGCGGGAGAATGCATTGGCTACGTACCACCGATGGGATGGGGACATAGATGCTTCATAGGAGAGGGATCTCCTGCGGACTCAGTTGGCATAGCGTGATGACGCATTGGCTACGTACCATCGATGGGAGGTGGATTGGGTCCGACATCAATTGGATTTGGAGGCAGAGATTATCCACCTCGGTGGGCAGTTACCTGAGCTCACTAGAGGTGGATCTTCACGCCGAACGAGAGACAGTGAGACTGAGCAGTCTGCTTCCTCTCATCGTAGGCGGGTGGGTGAGGGCAGTGCTAGTGGGCGTGATGCGAGGGCTGGCAGCAGCCACCTTGAGAGGTCCCATAGGACCCACACCATTGGGGGTAGTTCTAGTCGCACCGATCCTGCGTGATCATGGTGGCCGACTCCCTAGGCTTGGGGTTTTTGAGTTTTTGATGTTTTTGTGAGGTCAAGGACCGACTTATTGTAGCCTGCGGGCATTTTGGTGATATATATACATGACTTTCTTTTTGGTTATACACTTGTCATGATTTATTGTTTATTTTATGCACATTTTAGTTACGTTGATGTATGCATGTGTTATTATGAATGCGATGTTTCTAATTATATGATGTATGCATATGGAATGGATGGAATGATTTTGTTGATAACTTGTCGGTGGCACCATAGACTGTATAGGATTTACTGGCTTTCTGTACTATGTGATGACTTTGCATGTGTATATATTTATTTTTTTTGTTTTGTATTTTTCGATGGTGATGCAAGAATGGACATGTACAACATTTGTTTTAGAATGTAGTTAAGGTTTTTCTGAGACTCAGATGCTTTAACTAACTAGCCAAGACTGTACATTTATCTCACAAGACTTTTGAACAAGGTACGAATCAGACTTGAGTTTGACCAAGTTATTTCACATCCCTGTGTGTGCGATTGAATTTGTTTATGTGGTATTTGTCAGGATACCACCAGTGCCAGGTAGGCTGTCCACCAAACCTATACTGAGGATCACCTAATTAGCTCCACTAACTCCTTTGTTGTATTTAGTAAGATTAATCCACAGGACAATCTAAGGTACCATAAGCTAGCTCATCCACATGCAAACATTGGTCTGCTCACATGCAAAGCTAATGTGATAGACATATCGTCATGCGTTTAGGATACCGCCATTGCCAGGTAGGCTGTCCACCAAACCCGTAATGAGGATCACCTAGATGGTTTTTCGAATGCTGAGAATTCCAGGGATTCAAGCTCAGGCGTCTTTCGGTTGCTCAACTTGTTGGGATACTTGCTCTCATACATAGTGATGAAAATCACTGTTTATTTTTCTCTTTTGTTTTTCTTTTTGAGCAAGGGGTTTGAATAGTGGTGATAACCACTGTTATTTGATTTTGCATTTTAGGTTTCAAAGTTGAGCTCGTAGGTTTTTGGCTTGCGAATGGAATTGATCCCTTTTGGCTTTGGGGATGACTACCCATCCTGTTTAGGGACGTGTAGTATGAATCCTTACGACTTTGGGGACCAAAGGTGATTGGGGATATTACTATGTAATGGCATTGATCTTTTAGGCCTTGGGGATGACTACCCATCCTTGTCAGGGGCGTGTAGTATGAATCCTTATGACTTTGGGGACCAAAGGTGATTGGGGATCTTATTATGTAATGGCATTGATCTTTTAGGCCTTGGGGATGACTACCCATCCTTGTCAGGGGCGTGTAGTACGAATCCTTATGACTTTGGGGATCAAAGGTGTTTGGGGTTTTTTGATAGTGGATTTTAACCACTATTTATTATGGGGAATTGGATGGGGAAGAGCTTGTCCTTTTGTCAATTCTCAGCATTCTCGAACCATTCGCATAGGGGGATGAGCAGGCTAACCTTTCACCTATGGTACCCTAGACTGCTTTGTAGGTTTCTCTTGCATTCACACAACTTGGGAATTTTTATGTGTTTTAACTTGTGTGGGGATGCTACGTAACGAGGTGTGATCCAAGTAAAACTCTACCTTTGTAAAATCTGTCTGACTTTGTACAATTTTTGGCTAGAAATCTAAAGATAGTTGAATGACGAAAACCCTAAAGACATTAGGAGACAACTGACTATGATAAAAAATGTGGATGGCGTTATTCTGGATGGATGTGTTTACAAAATGGACTGAATGTGGAAAATGATGGAATTGCCTAGCAATTACAGTCTATGGTGCTTATGACGTGTATGACCAGCAAATATGCCATGTATGGATGCGATGCCTAATGCAGTTTATTATATTTTTTATTTTTAAGAGTATGCATGGAAGTGAGATGCAATTTTTTTGTTATTTTTTATTATCTTTTGTTTTTGTTTGTTTTTGAATATTTGTTTTTGACCAAGCGATTGTGGGAACCCTTGGAGCTTTTGGTTTGACCAAAGAGTTTATGGATACCTTTGGGGCGTTTTAGGTTGACCAAGCGATTGTGGGAATCCTTGGAGCATTTTGGTTTGACCAAAGGGATTATGGGCACCTTTGGGGCATTTTGGGTTGACCAAGCGATTGTGGGAATCCTTGGAGCATTTTGGTTTGACCAAAGGGATTATGTGATACCTTTGGGGCATTTTAGGGTTGACCAAGCGATTGTGGGAATCCTTGGAGCTTTTTGGGGTGGGCTATGGCTCTCTAAATGTGGAATGGCCTCAAATGACTGATGTTCAAGGGTTCTAGTTCCTTGATTCCTTCAAGAGAGGTGAGCCGGTATGTTCTAGGTCCTATTTTACTATCAATGACATAGGGACCTAACCAGTTTGCCGTGAACTTGTCCCTTAGATGGGGCGGCAAGTTAGAATTTTGTTGGTTCTCTTTTAAGACCAAGTCACCAACCTCGAAAGTCCCTCAGGTGAACTTTCATGTTGTATGCTTTCTTAAGTCGCTCTTGATAGATACGTAAATGCTCGAGAGCATTGATGCATCGTTCGTCGAGCAACGTAAGCTGGTCTAACCGGGCCTACCACATAGTGTCATCATCGATGAACTCTTGCATTGATATGCGTAGGGAAGGTATTTCCAACTCGAGAGGCATGACTGCCTCGGAGCCATACACCAACGAAAATGGAGTTGCCCCAGTGGGCATCCGAATGCTAGTGCGATAAGCCCAAAGAGCAAGTGGGATTTGAATGTGCCAATCCTTATGACTATCTATGACCGTATTTTTAAGGATGGCAACTAGCATTTTGTTTGACGCCTCTGCTTGCCCATTTTCCTACGGATAATAGGGTGTTGAAAAACTATGCTGAATTTTGTACTTTGTTGTCAAAGCATGCACATATTTGTTCTTAAATGACGTCCCATTATCCGAGATGATCTTGGATGGAATACCAAAATGACATATGATGTTATGTAAAATAAACTCCGTAATGCGAGGTCTAGTCGTAGAGGTAAGTGAAATTGCTTCCACCCACTTGGTGAAGTACTCTATGGCCATTATGATAAACGTGTGATGGCCTGACGATGTAGGGGAGATCTTTTCGATTAGATCTAAGCCCCACTACAAAAATGGCCAAGCCGATTGGATCGACTGCAAGGCCTGAGAAGGTACGTGTGTCAAATTAGCATGGTGTTGACATTTTATGCACTTCCTTACATACACACAACAATCTCACTCTAAATATGGCCAATAATAGCCCATGCAAAGAATGCGCTTTGTGATGGCCATACCGCTGAAGTGGCCACCGCATGTACCATCGTGCGCTTGGGTGATCGCCCAAGCGGACTCCTGCTGGTCCAAGCAATGGAGGAGGATTCCTTCGTAGCTCTAACGGTACAAAATGTCTCCTAGCAAGACATGTTTTGCCACTTTCTGTTTGAATGATCTTTTCGTGGCGTGCGTCAATCCAAGTGGGAGGTTACCTAGCTTGAGGTAGTCTCTTATGGGTGTGTACCAATCCTGCTGATCAAAAACCTCGATGGTATGAACTGCCAATCCCTCTTGAAGTTCGTCCCTAGCAAAAGCTGAGCGGGAACGAATTTGTAAAAATAGCGTTGTGTTGCTATTGAGAGGGGTTGGGGAGAACAAGGACCCCCAGTTGGCATGATTCAGACTATCATGGATTCGAGAGAACTTATCCTGAGATGGTTCAATCTGGATCAGGTGGATTCTTGGCGTTAGGTCAGAGCTTGCACGCTCCATCATGGATTGCGATAATGTTTTGACTTGAATGGTTGTCATCTCACCGAGAAGGGTCTTGCGGGATTAGTGACCCCAAGGAGGCCATAGTGTCCACAAAATGATTCGATGATCGAGGGAGTGCCTCGATGTCGTACCATTCAAGATTTGCCAGGAATTTGTCCACAAGGGCTTTGTAGGCCTACAGAACTGGGCATTTGCATTGGAATACCCCTTTTACTTGGTTGACAATTAACAACGAATCACCAAAGATGTTCAAGCATTTGATGTTCATGGTGATTGTTGTCTGAAGACCTATGAGCAAGGCTTCGTATTCGACATTGTTATTGGTGCACGAGAAATCAAGTTTAAATGATAGAGGCATTGGAGCCCCTTGTGGTGTGAAGAATACAATTCCCATGCCACCCCCTTGCTCACATTTAGAACCATCAAAGAATAGGGTTATGTCGGCCTGTGACTCAGGCTCATCAGAATCTGGCGATTCCGAGACATGGAAGACCCCATCATCGGGTAGCTCTATGGTCAGAGGCTGATCATCTTCGAGAGGAGCCTCTGCTAGTTGATCGGCGATGACTTGACCTTTGATGGACTTCTGTCCAATGAATTCGATGTCAAACTCCGTCAACAACATGATCCATTTCGTCGTGCGGCTACTATGATAAGTACGACTCATCATGTACCGCAATGGATTCTCCTTAGACACAACATACGTCGTATTGCTCAGCATGTAGTGGCATAGCTTTTTGGTAGCAAATACCACTCGCTAAGCATAGCTTCTCGACGTATGCATAGTTAAGTTCATAACTGACCAGGGTGCGGCTAAGATAGTAAGTAGCCTGCTCTTTGTGTAGTTCATTTTTTGGGCTAGCATGGCACCCAGTGCCACCTCAGTAGCTGAGATGTATAAGTAGAATGACACTCCTGGTCTAGGTGGTGCCAATACTGGCGGCGAAGCCAAGTATTGTTTAATGTCATCGAAGGCTGACTGGCACTCGTCATCCCAGTGAAATGCTACCCCCTTGTGTAATAATTTATTCATGGGTCGACACTTGTCAGATAATTGCGCTATGAAGCGCTTGATTGACGCGACCTTTCCCTGCAAGCTTCTAAGCTGCTTGATGGTGGTTGGGGGAAGCATCTCAAGGATTGCCTTGACTTTGTTTGGATCTACCTCGATTCCTCATTTTGAGACTATGAAACCCAAGAGTTTTCCAGATGTGATGCCAAATACGCACTTCTTGGGGTTTAGTCCGACTTTATGTTCGATGAGGCGATCGAGGATCTTGCTTAGGTCATCGAGATGATTTGGGCACAAAAGAGATTTGGCCAACAGATCATCCATATAGTCTTCCAAAGTTTTATGCATGTGATCATGGAAGATGTATGTCATAGCGCGTTGGTAGGTGGCGCCAGCATTTTTAAGGCCAAAGGGCATGACCTTATAACAAAATGTCCCCCAAGGCATTGTGAATGCCATTTTGAGTTGATCATCGGGATTGATACGAATCTGGTTGTATCCCGAGAAACCATCCATGAGGGAAAGCATTTCATGGCCTTCTGTAGCGTCTACCAATGCGTCGATGCTAGGCAAGGGGAAATCATCCTTGGGACTCGCTTTGTTTAGATCTCAAAAATTGGTGCATATGCGAATCCTCCCATCAGGCTTCTTGATGGGTACCATGTTGGACAGCCATGGTGGGTAATCCATGCAGATGACAAACTGTGCATCCAACAACTTTTGTAGCTCATCTTTGACCATTAAGGCTACTGTTGGGTGCATCTTACGTAGTTTTTTCTTGACTGGCTTGACTGTCGGATCAAGCGTTAGATTATGCGTGACTAGCTATGGGTCTAGCCCCGACATGTCTTTGTAGGACCATGCAAAAACCTCCTTCTTCTCTTTGAGAAGGGCAATGTAATCGGCTTGCTCTTCGGGGGATAGACTTACCCCCAACTTGATGATTTGTGGATTCATTGGATCAGAGCCGATGTCTACGTCAGTCGTCTCTTCGACTGACATGTGGGACCCATCCTCCAACTGGTGTGGAGTTGGGATCAGGTGGATATCATTTGCTGAATTTAGATCTACGTTTGGAACGTCGGGTTCCTCTTCAGCATGGAAGATATCCCGAGTTGGTCTTGGGGTGAAATGAAGCATCTCACCGCAAGGCCAGTACTCTGATGGAGATGGTGGTGAGTTAGCACGATCCCAGTCTATGGCATCTAGGTTTAGATACAATGGTCATGCTGGATCGGCTGGATTGCGGATGGGGGCGGTTAAGTCAATGGAGATCATGTTGATGAAGTGAATTTGGTCTCCATTACCACGTGGGTGGTGACTCGAACATCCTTGGTGATCTTTGTGCTCCGGATCTGGCTCTGTGGGTATTGGCACAAATGGATCGGCCCTATGTGCGGATAAAAGGATAGGGTCTACCCTTGGCACTGATGGCTCTATAAGGTCTCTGGGTGGAGGGTGCTCTCTGTATGCCTAAAGTGGTGGGTGCAGTAGTTGGTCCAACTATGCTTGGTTTAGGTGCCACCTATGCCTTGGCCCCATGTTTAGCTGTTCAAACATGTCATCAATGTCCATGGGGTATTGTTGCTATCGCATATGATTGAGATATGCCATCTCAGTCTCATCTTCATAATCGCTATCAGATATCCATAGGCCTTCATTGGCTCCGATAGCTATTTGTGGCATGTGAGGCTCATTCTGCTCGAGCAAGTTAATTTGGTCCCATCGAGGTTGTTCCGCTCTCTACGGGAGGACCTGATTCTCTTGAGGTGGCATTTGCTCGATTGGAGCATTCAAGGGGAACATCGCCATGAAGTCCTCCTGATAATCATCTATGGGCGTCACTTGCGAGTGATTGCTATCGAACTCGAAAGGGTCCCAAGGTGCTACCTCATACTCTGACTCGTCTTCTAAAGATCCTTCTTGACCTTGTCTATATCCCTCTTGTAGGTGAGTCCTCAAACTTTCTCCTTTCTCGATCGAAGGGAAAGGGTTGTTGAGGTCAACAAGGTTGGTTGTTAACAATGGGAGATAATCCCCCAATGTGTACGTTGTGTTAGGATTGGCATATGGATCTTGTGCCAACCCATCCTTGTTGCCTATCCCTAGGCCTTGCATGTTCTCTACCAAGATGTCAAGGGGCAGAGGGTGGTTGAACCCTACTCTTGATTTGTCATACGACATCTGATATCTTGGTTGACAAAGAACGCGCACCCCTTGTTCATATCTGCCTAACCCATATCCATGCCAATTACATTGGCCAAGATATTTCAAAGCGAATTCCGGGTTGGATAGATAGTTGACATTCTCGACAAAGGGCTCTTCATCCTCTTCCTCTTGCAGGTAAGGTTCAATGCCATTGTCGAGGCCCCCATATACAAAATTTGTCTGGTTTGGTGGGTAGCCCAAAGGGACAATAGTGTCGATGGGGAGGCGAGGTCTCCCCATGTCCTGCATGGACTCAAGCATGGGTGTTGCTATAATGTTCCACACTAGGTACTCCCCCAGGCCCGTATTGGCCATCTCAACGGTGATCATTGGCGGTTGAGGGGGAGGGAATGGGAGTTCTTCCTGAGTCCACTCCATGTCGGGTGAACTAGGCATCTCGACTTCCATTCGGCTAGGCACCTCTCCTGTAGAGATGGTTGAGACCGATGGTGGTGCCTCTTCCAGGGGTTTCTTCCCATTGTCCTTCGATGTGGCCACCATAGGTGGCATCATTGGTGAAGGACCAGACGATGAAGATGGACCCGACTGGGGATTTGAGGGACTTAACAGTGGGGATGTATGCAGAATCGGACCCTGTTTGGATGGATTCAACTAAAAGTCCAAATGTGTCGATGGAAGGGTCGATTGTGGCATCAGCTACACCGCATTGCAATACTTGAAGGGCTCTAAGTCTGTCGAGACCACATGCACTTGCCCTTCGTATGTGTACTTTAGGCATTGATGGGCTATCGAAGGGACACACTTCATGTCCCTGATCCAAGGCCGGCCCAATAAAATATTGTAGGCCATCTCACCTTCCAAGATGTGGCACAACGTAGGAATAGTCTTTTGTCCCACTTGGATGGGCAGGACAATTGTGCCAACCGTCGAGCATATCGCGTCATTGAATGCTCGAAGGGTATAGGTGGAGGCCACAATGTGAGATGCTGGCAACTTGAGGTGTTTCAATGTCGCTATTGTGATTATATTATTGGACGAGCCAGTGTCCACCAACACCCTCTTAAATGGAATCTCGTTGACCCATGCAATGACGTGCAGGGGTGGATCCGCCATATCACCAGTCACCGATTTTAGTTCATCTTCTCTAAAGGTGATGACTGGTTTTGTACATCATTTTACATGTCCCACAAAGTTGTTGAAAGAGTTTGCTTCATGGGGCTGCAGCTCGATGGCTTTTAATATCTCCATTAGAGCCTCCCGATGGGGCGGTGATTGTTGGATGAGCTCGTAGATGGAGAGCCTAGCCGACGTGGTCCTTAAACTTTGGGTAAGTTTAGTCCGAATCGTGGCCACTGGTCTAGGCGGGGGAGGTTGTGTAGGGTGTTGTTGAGGTTGTGACGTTGATGGAACCTCTCCTGTAGCCACCACGGGGGCAGCTGTGCTTGGGTACCTCTTGTTTCGAGTCACTATGCTTATCATCCCTACATACCCCTACATGGGGCAGTTCTGTGTCACCTCATTGACTTGAAGGGTCTTTGCCTGCGCATCATGGGCAGGTAGGGGGTCTTTGAAGACCTCCATCTGTTGGTTGTTTGGCGCCATAGGATTATCCACCGCTAGCATCTTGTTGTCTATTAGGTCTTGCACTAAGCTTTTGAACTTCCAACATGCGTAAAGGTCATGTCCTTTCTATCGATGAAATCTACAATACAAGTCTTCCCTATAGCCCTTGGGTTTTGGCGCGTTGGGGTCTACGGGTCGACTTTCTGGTAGGTTTATCAAGTTTTCCATGGACAAGCGGTCAAACAAGGAGTCTTTAGACTCTATGAAGGGTGTGAATTGTCGCCTAGGGTGACGCTGCTGATTTTGCTCTTGCCTATGATTTTCCTTTTCATAGGTGTCAAGGGGAACTGCCTGATAATTAGCCTTTGGGGGTTGTATTGCTTATGCAGGCTTAGGTATGTTTATAGCAACCTGATTGACCATGACGGGTTTCGGTTGCGTTGACCCAGTTTTGGCATTTTTGGGCCACTCTTTCTTGCGTGGCTTGGCAATCTCGCCATCCTGTATCTTGATCTCCTCAATGATTCTGGCTTGTGCCAGGGCTTCCTCGAGAGTGGCATATTGCTGCAGCTGCAATAGCATGGAGATCGACCTCAAACAACTTTTCGAGAACATTTGGGTCAGGTCGGCCATGGGAGGGAGGTAAGGTAGCTTTGAAAGCAACGTCCTCCACCGATTTCCATAAGCCACCATGGTCTCTTCCTCATACTTCCTTGAGGCTAGCTAGGTCACTTAATGATGCCTTCTTCTTGGTATTAAAGGCGAAACATTCGAGGAATGCGTCCACTAGCTGGTCTAGGTTACTGATGCTATGCTTCGACAACTGGGTAAACCAATCCGAGGTAGGGCCTACGAATGTGGTTATAAATGTTCTTAGAAGCAAAGCATCATTGTCCTGAATGCCAAAGCATTGGCTCAGGAATCTCGTCACGTGCTCTTGGGCATCCTCCTCCCCTCTAAATATTGCCAATTGAGGCATTTTAAAGTGTTCAGGGTATGGGGGTGCAAGCACTGAAGGATGCACAGGGTGACTGCAGAGCTGGCGTAAAGTGGGCTTTTGGGGCCCAAAAGTCTTGGTCTCCATAGACTCTAAGCGCTCTAGTAGCACTTTGTATGCATCAGAAGATTTGATCTCTTCCTCCTTGGTTTGTTCCCATTGCGAATTGTGGGGAACTTGAGGCCTATGGAGGGGTAGTCGGGTAGCACCCCTCGCCTTGGTAGGGCATTTCAGCCCACTCTTCTTCTTGCTCAAATTCCTCATAGGCTTCTTGAGGAGTTCCTGGGCGTGACCTATAAACATGGGTGGGTGCCCACGGAGGGTGCCCATCATTGGCTCTAGGGGTGGTCTCCCGCTCAGGTCTAGGAGGTCTTGGAGGTAACATTTGATAAGGTCATGGAGACCTGTCTCGCACCAAGGGGTTGTGCCTCTCATACAACTCTGTCCTATGCGTGCGAGGGGTTGGGACCCTCTCAGGCATAGTGTTCTAGAGCAACTCATCTGTCTGACGCCGAATGCGCTCTTTGCTAAGGTGATACAGGTGCTCTAACTATTGTTGATCTTGCTCAAGCTACGTGATTTGCGCTCGGTGGGTGGCATGTTTGGCAAATGCCAAGTCGATTTGTTCCACCGTCTTGAGTCTAGGAGGCCTAGATGCCTCCCCTACACATCTATCTCGGTCATGGTGATCCGAGATCTCTATAGGTCACTTCCCTCTATCGAGGTTAGCGGCATTCACCCGAGGCTCTGGCCTCAGTAGGTGATCCTGATAAATAGCAGGTGCAGAAGCGCATTGTTCCCATGTTGTGTATTGCTCTTGAGGAATGTAGTGGTCTTCCTCGTGCTCCCTTTCGTATATGTGAAAGGGGCGGGTAGAGTTGGCTCGCCCTATCTGAAGAGCCTTGTGCTCTGGATTTGGCCTATTGTTTTTGACAGTAATAAGGGGTAGAGGAGGGATGATGTAATCATGTGGCCCCTCCTTATGGACCCTATGCTATTCTAGCACTTCATTGCATGGTGGCCACTCATAACGAGTGTCTAAGGGAGCCTTCCCATCTATGTTGAGTGCCACGTGTAAGGACTCCTCCTGAAAGGGTCTATGTTGAATGGGAGTGCCCCTCGAAGGGGTGCCTCTATAGCCCCTTTTGTCATGGTATGATGTGGACTATTTTGTGGGTCAGGCCACCAAGGTGGTATGACCAAGTCCTTGGGGCTATAGCGGAGGTGACTTGTGCCCCCTTGTACACTTTTCACAGCTTCTACCCATGATTGGGCTTGGCTACGGGTGTACACCATGGTGGTGTTTCTCTAAATGATGCGTACGTTTTTATCTTCTTTACAATTTTTTATGCTACACTAAACAAACAGGAGCCACACAAACAAAGAAGTGATTATCTCGTTTATGGATTAAAAGTGTGCCCTAAATCTGGTTCAGTGTGTTTTGATTTTTGTTTGAAAACCTTGTAAAAAAAATTTTGTTGTACATGCAATATGAGGGCTCTTATGTCTCCCAAAATGGTCGCCCCTTCAATATACCACTACCAGGCCGTTATACCGAACCTCTCAATATACCCGCCCTTACGTGAGGGAAACTATTGGTACATGAGAGCAGAACAATACGTGGAACATAGGCGGTATGAAAGGGGAATCACCCTATTTTTGACACCTACCATAGAAGACTTATCCTCATGCACTGGGAATCACCCCAACTACACTTGGTCAGCTTTCATCAGGATTTACGTCTAGCAATAGTAGCGATCAGGGTTATGTATGCAAAATTCAAGCCAAGGTGGTGATGAAATCCACCGTTGGTCTTGATCAAGTGTTGGGGTTTTACGACCAATGCCTTGATGTTTAGATTATCTCATGGTGTGTGGGGTTATTTTTACTTGCGAAAAGAAAGAAATCATGCAGTAAAATTTCCTATGCAAGCAAAGAAACAGAAAAATCATAGAAGTAGAGACAAAAAATTATAGAGTGTTCAGACAACCTACCTCTTCTCTGCCCACACTAGATGCCCCTGAGTTTCTGCTCAAAAATTCCATAGAGAGCTAATCATCTCGGGGTGGGATGAATAGTAGATCTGTATTCATCATAGGGTGGGATGAATGCCTTATTCATCCTAGGGTGGCATGAATTCCAGTATGTATTCGTCATAGGGTGGCACAAGCAGTAGTCCAACGCTTGAAGGATTAACACCTGAAAGCAAAAACACACAATTTTGATCAAAAATTTGATCCCAAAATCAAGGGACAGGGTCCCACCATGATCGCCACTGAAAGCATGAGGATACGGAAGCCCATAGGCATACCGGGTGCAATGCAAAAAAAAGCATGCGAAATGCTAAGTCCTACGAATGAAGAAGGACTAAAGTGCATGAAAAAGGGAAAACAAACGAACTGAAATGAGATATAAAGCAAATGTAAAGTGCAGCCCTTATTTTTATTAATTTTGCTTTGAGATCAGGTTACAATATGTCTCCTTCCTTTTTAGGATCTAGGAGTGTTAGATATAGCTTTGTTACACCACGGATGGTACACTTCTCTTCAGGATCTTCTGTGTGCCCACATTTGAAATGGGTGGGCCAAACGTTGTCGCCGCTTGCGTGAATGCATCTGTATTTCCTTGCCTCGGATGGTTTTTGTTTTTTCTTTGAGACCATGTTACAATATGTCTCCTTCCTTTTTAGGAGCTAGGAGCGTTAGATATAGCTTTGTTACACCACGGATGGTACACTTCCCTTCGGGATCTTCTACGTGTCCACATTTGAAATGGGCAGGCCAAAAATCATCGCCGCTTGCATGAATGCATCTGTGTTTCCTTGCTACCCCTCCGATGTCGAGATCCTACATTCAAAGAAACAACAAACGATTAGTAGCACCTACGGATGGAGGGAAATATGCAATCCCCAAGGCCTCCGGTTAATGCATGCATGAAATAATAAAAATAGTAATCAAAACATGTCAGAATAAGATGAAATTTGGATAGAAGCATGCAAACACCATCATGAACACACTAAAAAAGGAACAGTTGAGAAATCTATTGTAGATTTCTAATCGCTCCGGGGTGGGATGATTAGGACTGTCATAAAATGTCAGAAGGCAACCTCCTAAATGTCCCATCCAGAGGCCTCCAAAAAACCTACAAAGTTTGGGTTAGGAAAAATGGGGCATTTTGAGACGACCTAGAAGGTCGGATTTTGCAGATTCGGCCTCGATCGCCCTGTATCTAAAAATGCTCCCTTTATGTTAGTGAAAGTGAAAAGCAATGAAAACACAGTCAAAACTCATCAGAATAGCATGAAATTTGAATGGCAACATATATGAAAGACATAAAATAAAATGCAAAAGGAATAGTAAGGAAATATGCTACAAATTTCTAATCACCCCGGGGTGGGGTGATTAGGACTGTAGCAGTGCGGGGGGCGCCTGGTGTTAGGATCTCATCCTAACCCTTAATGTAATAACTTCCTTGATGTAATAATTCCTAGTGAACGTGGGTAGTACCCATGATTAATATTTTTTAATGTTCTAAGTTTTAGCTTAGGTAGTGCCTATGACAAATGACACCCTTTTCTATGTAACACATGGTAGATAGGTTAGGTAAGGTGGCATTATGCATGTAATTCATGTGGAATTATGCATGTAATTTGAGTGGCATTGTGCATGTAATTCAAAGTGGCACTATGCATGTAATTTGGGTGGCATTATGCATGTAATCCAGGTGGCATTTTGCATGTAAGCCAACCTTGGAAGGAAACTCTTTAAATACCCGAAAAGGCACCAATGTAATCATCTTTTTGCAAATTAATGAAGTGTTGAAGGAGGTTGCCCCCTCGAAGAGGCCTGCAATTCTATCTATTGTGAGATTATTCCTTTTAAGTAGTTTCTGTTATCACATGCATTTAATTCTGAATACTGTTATAATGTTTTTGTGAGTTTATTTCCAAGCAATTGTGTGAGAGTGTGTTTATTTGAGTCGAGAGTGTGTTTTTTAGTATATTTTATTGCAGGATCCTAACAAGTGGTATCAAAACGCTTTCCAAGGCTAAGTTCTGCTACAACTGCAACGATTCTTGCCATCCAATCTTCCTGTTAGGTATAAATTTTGTGTGTTTTTCTGTTCCTATTTTTCCTTATTAAAAAAAAAATCTTTGTAGTGGAGTAGGTAGAAACCCTGTGTCGGGGGTTTTAAAATATCATGAAGGATCTATCGTTATTGGCTAAGCTAGATAGCCCATAAATATTCTAGTGAAGTGAGGGGCGATCAGGCTCCAATACCTAGGCCTCAGACAAAACTCGTGCACAGACTTGAGCTCCCACGTATCTTAGGGTATATCGGGAGACCATCTAGGTTTAAACAAACTTTTAGCCATTAGGAAGCTTTTTGGCCTTGTATTACTCATAGTATATGGGACACAACATCTTGGACGATTACCCTCTCGTATTGTCAGAGAGGCAGGTAGTGTGCTCAAGGGTATGTGTGGAATCCTCCTTGAGTAGTGGCCTGAAATATTGGTTTGAGCACTATTGTTCATCATTGTCGATATATTAGAGGGCCTATGGGTTGTACATACTCCTCTACCTAGCATTCCCTGGTTCTGTTAAAACTTTAACCTGTAAAAAATGAAAAAAAAATTGAAAACCAAACCTCCCTATTCGTAAACCTGCATTTCAAATCCCCAAAAAGTGAGCATATGAGAAAGGAGTCCTCTACTAAAAAAAATAACAGAAAGAACATGCATTCGGGATAGACCATGAGGGTGACACTTAAGATGACAGTATAGAGAATAACAATCAAATTTACAGTGGCAGTCACAATTAGGTCAGTTAGGTCAGAGAGGTTAGCACAGTCAGGTTAGAATTTACAGTTTTTAGAGTCAGAACAGAACTGTCATAACAATCATCTGCAAAATACAGAGAATCTTGGAGCTAGTGAAGTCAGGACTGGGCCAACCAATGAGAGCATGCCACAAGGCCAGTTATAGATAGTGCTCCAGTACCCAACTTTTGCTCTGTAGCTCAGAATGAAAAACTGTAAACACCGTTAGACTCAGCAAAACAGGAGAAAAAAAAGTTTGGGTGCCAATAAGTAGTTTTGAGAGATATAGCTCATTGTGACCTCCTCTTCGAGCTGATTTTTTTGATATATAGCACCCAAGCACTTTTTGGGCACTTACTAAAAATAGTAAGTCCTAAAAACTCAATTCTATTTTTAGTAACTGGTCACAAAAGGTTTCAAAATAGCCCGAGAGTACTGTGGACATCAAAAGGAACTAGACCACTTGGAATCCTTAAAAAAAGCCATTGAGAACTTGCACTCGGATTTTCACTCCATAAGGGAAGAAGTCCAAGGCCTTCGCCTAGAGCATGAGGCCACCATTAATCGCTTAGAAGAAGCACTGACAGAAGTAGACAACAAACTAAAAAGAGGACCCCCCAAAATAAAACACCAAGCTAAGGGTTCTGCAAGGAATCATGACCATGATCCATCCTTCAAAATGCCCAAATTGGAATTTCCCAAGTTTAGTGGGAAGGATGTTGATGGGTGGCTATGTAAGGTTGATCAATTCTTTAGACTTCATAATGTCCCCATATTTCATCGAGTCCAGATGGCTTCCTTTAACTTGAAATCTGAGGCTCTACACTAGTTTCAATGGTTATGTATTGCCAACCCAAATATCTCTTGGGAGAATTTTTAATCCCAACTACTCACTTGATTTGGTCCTAGTGAGTATGAGGACTTTACAGGGGCATTGACCAAACTACAACAAACAGGGTCAGTCCGTGAATACCAAGCTCAATTTGAAAAATTGGCCAATAAGACAAGATGATTGAATGAAGGGTTCTTCCAGAGTTGTTATATCAGTGGTTTGAAGGTGGAACTCCAAGCGAAAGTAAGAATGTTGAAACCACAAACTATGATGGCAGCTATTAGTTTGGCCCGTTTGGTCGAATCTAAACTCTCTGCCCAAAGGTGCCCATCAAAGTTTTCTCAAAATAGACCTTCATTTGCTCCTCGATATCAACACCTAGTTGATAATAAACCTACTGCACCCAAGTGCCTAACCACAAAAAATATGGATGCACGTTGTGCCCAAGGATTATGCTACAATTGTGATGAAAAGTTTTTTAAAGGGCATAAGTATGCACACAAAAAAATGTTCTTGATAGATGTTGAAGAACCTGATAACTCTGACTAGAGTGATGAGGATGAGGACCCTCCAGAACACCTTCTCCATAAGAAGAAGTGAAACAGGAACCTGAGACAACAATTACAATCCATGCTCTTGCAGGCATTACTACTCCACAAACCATGAAGGTTGCGAGATTTTTCAAGGGCTAAAGTCTTTCCATCCTTATGGATTCGGGAAGCACGCACAACTTCATAGACTCTAGAGTGGCTCAGCAGGAAAATTTCTATATCCACACTTGAAATTCCTTTGAGGTCATGGTAGCCAATGGGGGAACCTTACCTTGTAAAGGAAAATGTTGTAATGTTAAAATCAAGATAGGGGACTATGAACTCAAGCAGGACATGTTTGCCCTCCAGTTGGGTGGATGTGATATTATTTTGGGATCTCAATGGTTGAGTACATTGGGCACTATCAGTTGGAAATTTTCCGAACTCTGGATGTAGTTCTCCCAAAATAGATAAACACATATCATCAAGGGCTCCCCAGTAGGAACACCTCAAATTATTAGTTCAAATGGCATGGAGAGATTGCTAAAGAAATCATCACGTGGGGTCATTGCACAACTATTCTCCATCCAACCATCCACAGCTCAAATGGGTGAAACTCCATCAGACCTACAACAGATTCTCCACAAACATGAGGCCATATTTTTGGAACCAACTACACTACCACCGCATCGCTCTCATGACCATGCCATTCCATTATTGCCGGATAGTGCACCTCCCAATATTAGACCATATAGGTACCCTCATGCCATGAAGTCAGAGATTGAGAAAATGATACAGGAATTACTCAAGGCGTGTATCATTCGGCCTAGTACTAGTCCTTACTCTGCAACAGTCTTACTGGTCCTCAAGAAGGATGGCTCCTGGCGGTTGTGTATTGACTACCGAGAACTCAACAAGATAACTTTCAAGGATAAATTTACTATCCCTATGGTTGATGAATTACTATATGAATTACATGGGACCATGTACTTCATCAAGTTAGACCTTCGCTCTAGGTACCATCAGATCCGGCTCAGGGATGAAGATATTCCTAAAACTACTTTTCGTACTCATGAAGGTCATTATGAATTCTTGGTAATGCCATTTGGCCTCACAAATGCTCCTTCCACATTTCAAATCCTGATGAACAACATATTTCACCCTTTTTTGTGAAAGTTCATCCTTGTGTTCTTCGATGACATATTGATTTATAGTCACACATGGGAAGAGCATCTCAAGCATGTAGATCAAACCCTACAACTATTGGTCGACCATCAACTGTTCGCAAAAAGATCCAAGTGTTCCTTTGCTTTGACTGAAGTGGAGTATCTGGGACACATTGTATCAAAGGATGACATCAAGGTTGACCCTAAGAAGATCCAATTTGTCCAAGAATGGCCAAAACCTCACACTCTCAAGGGACTTCAAGGATTTTTAGGGCTTAAAAGCTATTACCATAAATTTTTTTGTAATTATGGAAAGATAGCCGCCCCCCTCATCTCCATGTTGAAGAAGGATTCTTTTACTTGGATAGGGCTGGCTGAGCAAGCATTCCTGGAACTCAAGCATGCCATGACCACCACTCCAGTTTTAGCCATGCTAGACTTCTCTAAAAAAATTGTCATTGAAAGTGACGCTTCTGGTCATGGTATTGGGGCGATATTGATGCAAGAAGGACGCCCTTTGGATTTTACCAAAAAAGCCCTATCTGATCGCAATTTAGGGAAATCCACATATGCCAAGGAAATGATGGCAATATTGCATGCAATCCTACATTGGCGACCTTACCTCATTGGGCACCATTTCTCCATCAAAGCTGACCACCAGAGTCTGAAATACTTTCTAGAACAACGGGTTGCCACCCCCGAGCAACAAAAGTGGGTGTCAAAAATCATGGGCTATGATTATGATGTCACGTACAAAAAAGGAAAGGAAAATCTTGTGGCAAATGCTCTCTCTCACCAATTTGAGACCCTTAGTATGTTGTGTACCATTTCTGCACCATTGCCCCAATGGATTGAGCCCTTACATCAGGAAATACTTCAGGATGAAGATTTGAAAGACTTGGTTGCTTCACTTATGGATGAACCAGAGTCTACACTAGGATATGGTTGGGATGGCCAGGATCTGCGTTACCATCAACGCCTGGTTCTTCCTCCTAAGTCCCCACTTCGAGAGCTCCTCATGAAGGAATCACATGCTACTCCATCTGATGGCCATTCAGGGTTCCTAAAAACTTATGAGCGACTCAAGCGCACCTTCTTTTGGAAAGATATGAAACAGGACATTCACTCCTTTGTAGCTGACTATGACACATGTCAAAGGATGAAAGGGGAAATAGTGCGCACTTCGAGCCCTCTTCAACCATTTTCGATTCCAGAGCAGGTGTGGACTGACATCTCCATGGACTTCATAGAAGGGCTACCTAAATCGGGAGGCAAGTCAGTTATTTTCATAGTAGTGGATTGCCTTTCAAAGTATGCTCACTTTTGTGCCCTAGCCCATCCTTACACAACATCCACTATTGCCCAAATTTTTCTTGACTCCATATTTTGCCTTCATGGCATGCCAACCTCCATTGTATCTGATCGTGATCCCACCTTTACTAGCAATTTTTGGCAAGAGTTGTTTAAGTTGTAGGGGAATCAGCTCAAAATGAGTTCAGCCTACCATCCGCAAACAAATGGTCAAACAAAGGTTAATAAATGCTTGGAAACCTACCTTCGTTGCTTTGTCTCCGATCATCCTACTCATTGGGAAAAATGGATTTCCTTGGCCAAATGGTGGTACAACACTTCCTACCATACTGCCACCAAACTCACACCATTTGAGGTAGTTTACGGGTGCCCTCCACTCACGCCTTCCTCCTACATTTTGGGCAGCTCCAAGGTCTAGGCCTTTGACAATGCTCTGAGTCAACACACCGAGGTCCTCTACCAACTCAAGAAAAATTTGAACATGGCCCAAAATTGGATGTGCCAACAAGCTGATCAACATCGTTCTGAGTGCAGTTTTGGTGTGGGTGATATGGTCTTCCTTTGCTTACAACCATACAAAAAATAATCCCTACAACTTCACAGGTGTCAGAAGCTCGCTCCAAAATTCTATGGTCCTTATCAGGTTCTACAATGGATTGGCCCTACAACTTACAAATTGGCTCTTCCCCCCACTTCCAAGCTCCACCCTATTTTTCATGTTTCCCTTCTCAAGAAAGTTGTGGGCACAAAGGTACAAGTTCAATCAACACTTCCCGAATTGGATGAAGAAGGCTCCATCTTACTCATACCTGAGCAGTTCTTGGATCGTCGAACTCACACTCTATGCAACCGTACCATTATAGAGGTCCTTGTTCAGTGGCATGGGCTTCAACCTGAGGATGCTACATGGGAGTCTCTCCATCAACTCTAGCAACAATTTCCTCATTTTTAGCTTTGAGGACAAATATTCTTCAAGGAGAAGGGCATGTTAGGATCTCATCCTAACCCTTAATGTAATAACTTCCTTGATGTAATAATTCCTAGTGAACGTGGGTAGTACCCATGATTAATATTTTGTAATGTTCTAAGTTTTAGCTTAGGTAGTGCCTATGAAAAATGACACCCTTTTCTATGTAACACATGGTAGATAGGTTAGGTAATGTGGCATTGTGCATGTAATTCATGTGGCATTATGCATGTAATTCGAGTGGCATTGTACATGTAATTCAAAGTGGCACTATGCATGTAATTCGGGTGGCATTATGCATGTAATCCAGGTGGCATTTTGCATGTAAGCCAACCTTGGAAGGAAACTCTTTAAATACCCGAAAAGGCACCAATGTAATCATATTTTGCAAATTAATGAAGTGTTGAAGGAGGTTGCCCCCTCGAAGAGGCCTGTGATTCTATCTATTGTGAGATTGTTTCTTTTAAGTAGTTTCTGTTATCATATGCATTTAATTCTGAATATTGTTATAATGTTTTTGTGAGTTTATTTCCAAGCAATTGTGTGAGTGTGTTTATTTGAGTTGAGAGTGTGTTTTTTAGTATATTTTATAGAAGGATCCTAACACCCGAGGGTAGGACACCCACCGTTTGGGGCTTGGTTTTGACACCAATCCACTTGGGATGGGTCCAAAACCTCCTAGGGGGGTTGTGTCGGCAAATTGGGTGGGATATTGTGGCTAAATATTTGAGTTTTCGGTCCGGATTACACTGCCAATGTTCACCCAATAACCTCCCTTTCAAAAGAGAGATCAAGGATGTAAGCAGGACAAGTGAGGGGTGAGGATGTAATTTTGTAGCACTCCATTGCTCCAAATGCTCCTGCTCTATTTTTTTTTGGGGTGAGAAGACTCACCTTTTTATAGACCTGAAGGTCTACTTTAAATGAGCATGTAGAGGCGCCACTTGGCCATCATGCCTTGTTAGGGGAGAGAAGATTCCTCCTTGATTAAGGGCTCCATGACTGCCTCTTTGAGCTAAAAAATGCTCACTCACACTCCCATGCATTGAAGGTGGAGTTGAGTGGTGGATCTGAGCTACCATTTGTCAAGGTTTGACCTTTTGCCCGTCAAACCTGCTATTCGCCCCACCCTGGAGTGAATGCTGCTAATCGTCTCGAGGTGGGATGAATACCAGTTTGTAATCATCCCAGGGTGGAACGAGTAGGGAGAAGAGTGCCTAAAAGGTTCCAAATTGACCTCTGACCTTCCAAATTGACACCAAATACACACTTCTTGGGATTTAGTCTAACTTTATGCTCCATGAGGCGATCAAGGATCTTGCTTAAGTCATCAATATGATTTGAGCGCAAAAGAGACTTGGCTAACAAATCATCCATGTAATCTTCCAAAGTTTTATGCATGTAGTTGTGGAAGATGTACGTCATGGCACGTTGGTAGGTGGCACCAGCATTTTTAAGGCCAAAAGCCATGACCTTATAACAAAATGTCCCCCAAGGCATTGTGAACGCTGTTTTTAGTTGGTCTTCGAGATTGATACGAATATGATTGTATCCTGAGAAACCATCCATGAGGGAGAGCATTTCATGACCTGTTTTAGCGTCTACCAACGCGTCGATGCTTGGCAAAGGGAAATCATCCTTAGGAATCACTTTGTTTAGATCTCAAAAATCGATGCATATGCGAATCCTCCCGTCGGGCTTCTTGACGGGAACCATGTTGGATAGCCATGGCAGATAATCCATGCAGATGACAAACTGTGCATCCAATAGCTTTTGTAATTCATCTTTGACCATCAAGGCCACTGTTGGGTGCATCTTACGTAGTTTTTTCTTTACGGGCTTGATTGTCGGATCAAGCATTAAATTATGCGTGACTAGCTACGGGTCTAGTCCTGGCATATCCCTATATGACCATGCAAAAACCTCCTTCTTCTCTTTGAGAAGGGCAATGTAGTCGGCTTGCTCTTCGGGGGAAAGAATTACCCCCAGCTTGAGAATCTATGGATTCATTGGATCTGTGCCGATATCTACATCAGTCGTCTCCTCGACTGACATGTGGGATCCGTCCTCCAACTGATGTGGAGTCGGGATCAAATGGATATCATTAGCTAAGTTTAGATCTACGTTTGGAACCTAGGGTCCCTCTTCAGCTTGAAAAATATCCTGAGTTGTCCCTGGGGTAAAATGAGGCATTTCATCGAAAGGCCAGTACTCTGATGGTGATAAAGGTGAATTGACGCGATCCCATTCGATGGCATATGTGTCTAGATGCAATGACCATGTTGGATCGGCCGGATTGCGAATGGGTGCGGTCAAATCAATGGAGATCATGTGGATGGAATGAATTTGGTCTCCATTACCTCAGGTATGATACCTTGAACATTTTGGATGCTCCCTATACTCTGGATCTGGTTCTAAGGGAACGGACACGAACAGATCAACCCTATGTGCTAATAGGAGGACAGGGTCTTCTCTTGGCACTGATGTCATTATAGAGTCTCGGGGTGGACGGTGCTCATCGTATATTTGGAGCCATGGATCCAACACTTGGTCCCACCCCACTGGGTCTACATACCATTCATGCCCTAACCTTATGCCCATCTGTCCCATTAGATCTTCATGAGTTAAAGGGTGATTGTGCCGTCACGCATGATTGAGATAGTCCATCTCAGTCTCATCTTCTGAATCACTTTCGGAGATCCAAAAATGTTCATTTTCTTCAACAACTGTTTGCGACATTGAGGGTTCTCCTTGTTCCAGCAAATTAATCTGGTCCCATTGTGGTTGTTCCACTTTTGGTGGAGGGACCTGATTCTCTTGACACTGTATTGGCTCAACTGGAACCTATAAAGGGAATAGCTTCAAAAATATGTCTGGACACCGTTTATGTTCTCTTTGGGAATTAGTGTCTGAACTTTCGCCTCTCTCTAGCAAAGGAGAGGGATTACTGATGTTACCAAGGGTGTTTGTTGACCATGGGAGGTAATCTCCTAATGTATATTCTGTATTTGGGTTGGCATAAGGATCTAATGCCAATCCATCCTTGTTGCCTATTCCTAGGCCTTGCATGTTTTCTACCAAGATGTCTAAGGGCAGGGGGTGGTTGAACCCTAATCTCGAATTATCATATGGCATTTGGTATCTTGGTTGGCAAAGGAAACACATCCCTTTCTCATATCTGCCCAGCCTGAATCCATGCCAATTGCATTGGTCGAGATATCTCAGAGCGAAGTCCGGGTTTGACAGATAATTGATATTTTTAGCAAAAGGCTCTTCGTCTTCGTCCTTTTGCTTGCATGGTTCAACACCATGATCAAGGCCCCCATACACAAAATTTGTCTGGTTTGGTGGGTAGCCTAGAGGAACAACTGTCCCTATGGGAAGACGAGGTCTCCCTATGTCCTGTACTGACTCTAATGCGGGCGTTGCCACAACATTCTGCACTAGATACTCTCCCAGGCCTGTACTGGCCATTTCAACAGTAATTTTTGATGCTTGGGAGGGAGGGAATGAGAGTCCTTCCTGAGTCCATTCCATGTTTCATGGGTTAGGAGTCTCAGCTTCTGTTGTGCTAGGTGTTTCTTCTGTTGATACTATTGATATTGTTGGCAACCCCTCTTCTAGGGGCTGAACCTCTTCCAAGATCTGTTTTCCTTTGTCCTTCTGTTTAGCCATGACAAGTGGTGTTGGTAGTGAAGGAGCAGATGATGAAGACTCACCTGGCTGGGATTTTGATGATTTGGTCACCAGTGGTGCCTGCGGTATTGGACCCTATTTAGATGGATTTAACTAGAAATCCAAATGTGTTGAAGGGAGGGTCGATTGAGGCATTAATTGCACCACATTGCAATATTTGAAGGGTTCTAAGTCCATCGAGACTACATGAACTTCTCCTTCAAATGCATACTTTAGACACTGGTGAGCGATCGAAGGGACACACTTCATGTCCCTGATCCATGGCCGCCCTAGTAGTATGTTGTAAGCCATCTCGCCTTCCAAAACATAGCACAATGTTGGTATTGTCTTTTGTCCTACCTGGACAGGTAGAACAATTGTGTCAACTGTCGAGCATATTGCATCATTGAATGCTCGTAGTGTGTATGTGGAAGCCGTGATATGAGAGGCCGACAACTTCAGATGTTTTAATGCTGCAGTGGTAATGATGTTACTAGACGAGCCAGTATCTACCAACACTCTCTTGTACGGGATCTCGTTGACCCATGCGATAATGTGCAGGGGTGGATCTGCCATGTCATTCGATATTGTTTTAACTTCATCCTCTTTGAAGGTAATGATCGGCTCCGTACATCATTTCACATGTCCCACGAAGTTATTGAAAGAATTGGCTTCGTGAGGCTGTAACTCGATGGCTTTCAAAATTTCCATAAGAGCTTCTTTATGGGGTGTTGACTGTTGAATAAGCTCATAAATGGAAAGCCTAGCCAATGTGGTCCACAAACTTTGTGTGAGTTTGGTTCATATCGTGACCTCGGGTCTAGGCGGAGGCAACTGCACAAGGCATTGTTGAGGCTACGACGTTGTTGGAACTTCCCTTGTAGCTACCTCAGGGGCAACTCCTGGGTAATTTTTGTTCCTAGTCACTATGCTGATCATTCCCACAAATCCTTGCATGGGAATATTCTGTCACACCTCATTGACCTGAAGAGGTTTTGCCTGTGCCTCGTGGGCAGGCAAAGGGTCCTTGAATACCCCCATCTGTTGATTATTTGGCGCTATGGGGTTGTCCATGGCCAATTTTTTGTTATCAATCAAATCTTGGATTAATCCTTTGAATTTACAACATCCATTCAGGTCATGTCCCGTTCGCCTATGGAATATACAATATAATTCCTCTCTGTATCCCTTAGGCTTGGGAGCATTAGGATCTATGGTTTGGATTTCTGGAAGGGTGACTAAATTTGCCGCTAACAAGCGGTCAAGTAGGGAGTCCCTAGACTCTGCATAAGGGGTGAATTGTCGCCTAGGGCAACGCTGTTGATTTTGCTCCTGTTTTTTATTATCTCTTTCATAACTAGGAGGCATTGCCTGATAATTAGCCTTTTGGGGCTGTATTTCTTGTACAGGCTTGGGGACATTTATCGCAACTTGATTAACCATAGCAGGTTGTGATTGCATGGTCCCGATCTTAGTGGTTTTGTTCCACTCTTTCTTTTTAGGCTTGGCAATTATGCCCTCGCCTATTTTGATCTCTTCTATAACTTTTGCTTGCGCCAAAGCTTCTTCTAGGCTGGCGTATTGCTGCAGCAGCAATAGCCCAGAGATTGATTTTAGACAACTTCGTGCAAACATCTGTGTGAGGTTAGACATAAGGGGAAGGTAGGGTAGCTTAGAAATCAAAGCCCTCCATCAATTCTCGTATCCTGCCATTGTCTCTTCCTCATATTGCCTGAGGCTAGCCAGATCACTCAGTGATGCCTTCTTTATGTTGAAGGCAAAGCATTCAAGAAATGCATCTACTAATTGATCTAGGTTGTTTATGCTGTGTTTTGGTAACTGTGTGAACCAATCCGAGGCAGGGCCTGCAAATGTGGTTATGAATGTCCTAAGCAACAATGCATCATTATCTTGAATGTCGAAGCATTGGCTCAGGAATCTTGTGACATGTTCTTGTGCATCCTCTTCACCTTTAAAGACTGCCAATTGAGGAAACTTGAAATGTTCGAGGTAAAGAGGTGTGGGCACTGAGGGATGCACTAGATGACTACGAAGTTGACGTAACGTGGGCTTTTGATGCCCAGAAAATTTTGTCTCCACAGACTCCAAATGCTCTAATAGCACTTTGTATGCATTGAAAGATTTTATTTCTTCCTCTTTTGTTTGCTCCCGTTGTGAGTTATGGGAGACTGGAGGCCTATGGGGGGGTGGCCGAATGGCAGCCCTCCCACCTTGATGGGGCATTTTGGCCCGTTCTATTTCTGGTTCATACTCCTCATAAACTTCTTGAGGAGTCTCTGGGCGAGACCTATGACCCTGATTGAGTCCCCACTGGGGGTACCCATCGTTGTTTCGAGGAGTGGCCTCCCTCTCGGGTCTATGAGGCCTCGGAGGCAAAGCTTGATGAGGTTGCGGAGACCTGTCCTACACCAAAATGTTGTGCCTCTCATATTGTTCTGCATTTTGGGTGCGAGGGGTTGGCACCCTCTTAGGTAGTTTATAACACAACTCATCCTCTTCGCGCTACATGCACTCTTTATTAAGGTGGTATAAGTACTCTAACTCCTGATGACCTTGCTCAAGCTACGTGATTCGGGCTTGGCGAGCGGCATGTCTGGCGATTGCCCGGTCAATTTGGTCTACCATCCTTTGCTCAGGAGGCTTGAATGTTTCTCGTATGTGTTTGCCTCGATCTTGATGATCTGATATTTCAATGGGTCGCTTCCTTCTATTGAGGTAGGTGACATTTACTTGAGGCTCTGGCCTCGATGGGTGACCATGATATCTAGTAGGTGCGGAAACGCAAGGTTCCCGCGCTGTATGTTGTTCTCAAGGAATGCGATGGTCTTCCTTGTATTCCATTTCATGGGTGTGAAAGGGGCGGGCGGAGTGAGCTCACCCTGTGTGGAGAGCCCTACACTCTAGGTTTTGTCTTTCTATTCTAATGGGAGGCAAAGGAGAGGTACTATATTCATGCTGTCTCTCCTCATGGACACTATGCCTCTCTAGCACTTCATCACGCTGTGGCCACTCAGATCTAGCCTCAAAAGACGGTTTTCTATTTACATTGAGATCTACATGTAAAGCTTCTTCCCGAAAGGGGCTGTGTTGAATGGGAAAACTCCACAGAGGAGGGTCCTAATAATTCCTTCTTGATGTGACCTGATGTGGACTCTCTTGTAGGCCAGAACGCCAAGGCGGTATGGCCAAGTCCTCAGGGCTAAAGCGAAGGCGACCAACACCCTCTCTTTGTGTACCTTCCATAGCGTTCGCCATTGATTGGGCTTGGCTATGGGTGTACACCATTGTGGTGCTTCTCTACTAGCTAAGCAGATTTTTATCTTGTTTATGATGATTTTTCTTTTTGTTACACTAAGTAGAAATGAACACACACATACACAAACAGTGATTATCTCTTTTAAGGATTAATAGTGTGTCCTAAACTGGTTTAGTGCATTTTGATGTTTTGTTTTGTTTTTGCAAGTTTTGAAGAACATTTAAATGCATAATGTTGGCTCATATGACTCCCATAAATGGTCGCCCCTTCAATATACCATGGCCGGACCGATATACCAACCTCTCTATATACCCGCCCTTACGAGAGGGAAACTATAGGTACATGAGAGCAGATGGTACATGGAACATAGGCGGTACGAAAGGGGGATTGTCCTATTAATGACACCTACCATAGAAGACTTATCCTCGCACGCATGGGAATCACCCCAGCAACACTCGGTAAGATTTCATCAGGATTTATGCCTAACAACAGTGACAATCGGGGTGATGGATGCAAAATCAAGCCAAGGTGGTGATGAAATCTACCGATGGTCTTGATCAAGGGTTGGGGTTTTACGACCAGCTCCTTGGTTTAATTTTACCATGTGATGTGTGTGGGGTTCATTTTATTTAATGAAAATGAAACAAGCATAAACAACTTTCCCTAAGCAAGTAAAAGTTGACAGAAAAATAGAAACAAAAAATAATAATAATAAAAAAAAAAATGACAGGTACAGTTTTGGAACCTTATCTATTTTCTGCTCAATTCGACTGTCTTTTCTGCCCAAATCAGTTGTTTCTGATTTGTCCTGGTACCTTTAAGCACAAAAACATAAATTTCAATCAGTTTTTGAATCTAAAAAAAAAACAGGGGACAGGGTCCCACTGTGATCGCCACTGAAAGCATGAGATTTCGAAAGAAAGAAATACTAAGATGTAATGAAAATAAAACTAACTAGATGCTAAACGAATATGCATGAAATAGGACGCATGTAATCAAATCAACCAAACATAAAGGAGAAAGTAAGAGCACAACCCTTTTTATATTAATGTGATTTCAAACTCGGTTACAATCCACTTCCTCCCGTTTTAGGGGCTAGGAGTATTAGCATGTTTTTAGTTACAATCATGATTAGTAATCCCTCTTTCGCATGCCCACGTTTGAAATGGGCGGGCCAAAGTGTTGCCGTCACTCGCGATGATGAATCCTTAGTTCTTGTTGCTTATTTTGTGATCAAAGAAACAGCCAAGGTGTTAGTAGCACCTGTGACAAAAAAAGATAAAGCATTTGACTTTAGAACTCAATGAGAAATGCATGCAAAAGATTGATTAAATCGGTAAACAAAACAACTCTAAGCAACCTAAAACTTTGACAGAAATCGGAAAACCTTACCAGAGGGCCGCTGCCATTAAAACAGTCGACCGATTTGCTCTTGACTGTAATTCGTCCATTGGCAGGACGAATTCAACTGTTATTCGTCCTCGGGTAGGATGCAAATTTGACTGTGTTAAGACGCCGAATCAATGTTGTTACCTATAGGTTAGTGGGACAACAAAAATGACAAAAGCATGATGATATTTGATAAATATCTTCTGAAATCCAGATTGTGAACTATGTAAACAACATAAAGCATAATGCAGGCTATATTCGCAATGACAGAATATAATAACATACAACTAGCAAAAAATGTGGGGTGCCCAAGCGGGCCGCCCCCGTTAGAACTTGAATTTGACGCCAATCGACTAGGGATGGGCTCAAAATCTCAGAGAATGTGGTGTCGTCGAATTGATGGATCAAATGTGGTAAAATGTCGGGTTTAGGTCCGGATCCACGCTTCTAAAAGCCACCCACTAACCTCTCTTGCGAAAGATATTAAGGGTGTAGAAGAAATGAATCGAAAAGGGGTAAAGGCGTGTTCAATTTGGCAGCACTTCGTTGCTTGAAAAATGTCTACCAACTTGTCCTTTTGGGTGGGAAAAGTCCACCATTTTATAGACCCATGGGGTCTCTTTGGAAGGGCACGCAGGGATGCCACGTGGTCGCCATGCCTTCCCAAGAGGGAGGAGACTCCTCCCTGACTTGGGCTTACATGACTGCCTTTGTGACAGTCCTCTAACTGCCAATCTGCCCACCTATGCGCGCATGCACGGCAAGAGGCAATAATTGACTGTCTTTGGCTGTCACTCGACGACATTTTTCTTTTTGCTCATTAAACCTAGAATTCATCCCGACCAAAGACGATTTTAGAATTCGTCCCTGGGTGAGATGAATCCCAGTTAGTATTCATCCCTGGGTGAGACGAATACTGGGCAAAGTGTCTGAATGTGCCAAATTGCTTCTTGACCTTACAAAATTGTTATGAAAGTGGTCAGGACCACTGTTTAACCTCTAAGGGCTGCCCTGGGGGCTGTGTGTGTCAAAGCGATCAATGTTTGCAGTCACATAATTAGATTGGTGCCGTTTTGGTGTCTACAGCCTTCGATCATCCTACTCATTGGGCAAAATGGATTTCCTTGGCCAAATGGTGGTACAACACTTCCTACCATAGTGCCACCAAACTCACACCGTTTGAGGCAGTTTACGGGCGCCCTCCACTCATGCCTTCCTCCTACATTTTGGGTAGCTCCAAGGTCCAGGCCTTTGACAATGCTTTGAGTCAACACACCGAGGTCCTCTACCAACTCAAGAAAAATTTGAACATGGCCAAGAATTGGATGCACCAACAAGCTGATCAACATCGTTCTAAGTGCAGTTTTGATGTGGGTGATATGGTCTTCCTTCGCTTACAACCATACAAAAAATAATCCCTACAACTTCACAGGTGTCAGAAGCTCGCTCCAAAATTCTATGGTCCTTATTAGGTTCTACAATGGATTGGCCCTACAGCTTACAAATTGGCTCTTCCCCCCACTTCCAAGCTACACCCTATTTTTCATGTTTCCCTTCTCAAGAAAGTCATGGGCACAAAGGTACAGGTTCAATCAACACTTCCCGAATTGGATGAAGAAGGCTCCATCTTACTTGCACCTAAGCAGCTACTGGATCGTCGAACTCGCACTCTACGCAACCGTACCATTACAGAGGTCCTTGTTCAGTAGCATGGGCTTCAACCTGAGGATGCTACATGGGAGTCTCTCCATCAACTCCAGCAATAGTTTCCTCATTTTTAGCTTTGAGGACAAAGCTTCTTCAAGGAGAAGGGCATGTTAGGATCTCTTTTAAGGATTAATAGTGTGTCCTAAACTGGTTTAGTGCATTTTGATGTTTTGTTTTGTTTTTGCAAGTTTTGAAGAACATTTAAATGCATAATGTTGGCTCATATGACTCCCATAAATGGTCGCCCCTTCAATATACCATTGCCGGACCGATATACCAACCTATCTATATACCCGCCCTTACGAGAGGGAAACTATAGGTACATGAGAGCAGATGGTACATGGAACATAGGCGGTACGGAAGGGGGATTGTCCTATTAATGACACCTACCATAGAAGACTTATCCTCGCATGCATGGGAATCACCCCAGCAACACTCAGTAATATTTCATCAGGATTTATGCCTAACAACAGTGACAATCAGGGTGATGGATGCAAAATAAAGCCAAGGTGGTGATGAAATCTACCGATGGTCTTGATCAAGGGTCGAGGTTTACGACCGACTCCTTGGTTTAATTTTACCACGTGATGTGTGTGGGGTTCATTTTATTTAATGAAAATGAAACAAGCATAAACAACTTTCCCTAAGCAAGTAAAAGTTGACGAAAAAATAGAAACAAAAAATAATAATAATAAAAAAAAAAATGACAGGTACAGTTTTGGAACCTTACCTCTTTTCTGCTCAATTCGACTGTCTTTTCTGCCAAAATCAGTTGTTTCTGATTTGGCCTGGTACCTTTAAGCACAAAAACATAAATTTCAATCAGTTTTTGAATTTAAAAAAAAATAGGGGACAGGGTCCCACTGTGATCGCCACTGAAAGCATGAGATTTCGAAAGAAAGAAATACTAAGATGTAATGAAAACAAAACTAACTAGATGCTAAACGAATATGCATGAAATAGGACGCATGTAATCAAATCAACCAAACATAAAGGAGAAAGTAAGAGCACAACCCTTTTTATATTAATGTGATTTCAAACTCGGTTACAATCCACTTCCTCCCGTTTTAGGGGCTAGGAGTATTAGCATGTTTTTAGTTACAATCATGATTAGTAATCCCTCTTTCGCATCCCCACGTTTGAAATGGGCGGGCCAAAGTGTTGCCGTCACTCGCGATGATGAATCCTTAGTTCTTGTTGCTTATTTTGTGATCAAAGAAACAGCCAAGGCGTTAGTAGCACCTGTGACAAAAAAAGATAAAGCATTTGAATTTAGAACTCAATGAGAAATGCATGCAAAAGATAGATTAAATCCGTAAACAAAACAACTCTAAGCAACCTAAAAATTTGATAGAAATCAGAAAACCTTACCAGAGGGCCGCTGCCATTAAAACAGTCGACCGATTTGCTCTTGACTGTAATTCGTCCATTGACAGGATGAATTCAACTATTATTCGTCCTCAGGTAGGATGCAAATTTGACTGTGTTAAGACGCCGAATCAATGTTGTTACCTGTAGGTTAGTGGGACAACAAAAATGACAAAAGCATGATGATATTTGATAAACGTCTTCTGAAATCCAGATTGTGAACTATGTAAACAACATAAAGCGTAATGCAGGCTATATTCGCAATGACAGAATAGAATAACATACAACTAGCAAAAAATGTGGGGTGCCCAAGCGGGCCGCCCCCGTTAGAACTTGAATTTGATGCCAATCGACTAGGGATGGGCTCAAAATATCAGAGAATGTGGTGTCATCGAATTGATGGATCAAATGTGGTAAAATGTCGGGTTTAGGTCCGGATCCACACTTCTAAAAGCCACCCACTAACCTCTCTTGCGAAAGATATTAAGGGTGTAGAAGAAATGAATCGAAAAGGGGTAAAGGCGTGTTCAATTTGGCAGCACTTCGTTGCTTGAAAAATGTCTACCAACTTGTCCTTTTGGGTGGGAAAATTCCACCATTTTATAGACCCATGGGGTCTCTTTGGAAGGGCACGCAGGGATGCCACGTGGTGGCCATGCCTTCCCAAGAGGGAGGAGACTCCTCCCTGACTTGGGCTTACATGACTGCCTTTGTGACAGTCCTCTAACTGCCAATCTGCCCACCTATGCGCGCATGCACGGCAGGAGGCAATAATTGACTGTCTTTGGCTGTCACTCGACGACATTTTTATTTTTGCTCGTTAAACCTGGAATTCATCCTGACCAAAGACGATTTTAGAATTCGTCCCTGGGTGAGATGAATCCCAGTTAGTATTCATCCTTGGGTGAGACGAATACTGGGCAAAGTGTCTGAATGTGCCAAATTGCTTCTTGACCTTACAAAATTGCTATGAAAGTGGTCAGGACCACTGTTTAACCTCTGAGGGCTGCCCTGGGGGGTGTGTGTGTCAAAGCGATCAATGTTTGCAGTCACATAATTAGATTGGTGCCGTTTTGGTGTCTACAGCCTTCGATCATCCTACTCATTGGGCAAAATGGATTTCCTTGGCCAAATGGTGGTACAACACTTCCTACCATAGTGCCACCAAACTCACACCGTTTGAGGTGGTTTACGGGCGCCCTCCACTCATGCCTTCCTCCTACATTTTGGGTAGCTCCAAGGTCCAGGCCTTTGACAATGCTTTGAGTCAACACACCGAGGTCCTCTACCAACTCAAGAAAAATTTGAACATGGCCCAAAATTGGATGCACCAACAAGTTGATCAACATCGTTCTGAGTGCAGTTTTGATGTGGGTGATATGGTCTTCCTTCGCTTACAACCATACAAAAAATAATCCCTACAACTTCACAGGCGTCAGAAGCTCGCTCCAAAATTCTATGGTCCTTATTAGGTTCTACAACGGATTGGCCCTACAGCTTACAAATTGGCTCTTCCCCCCACTTCCAAGCTCCACCCTATTTTTCATGTTTCCATTCTCAAGAAAGTCATGGGCACAAAGGTACAGGTTCAATCAACACTTCCCGAATTGGATGAAGAAGGCTCCATCTTACTTGCACCTAAGCAGCTACTGGATCATCGAACTCACACTCTACGCAACCGTACCATTACAGAGGTCCTTGTTCAGTAGCATGGGCTTCAACCTCGAGGATGCTACATGGGAGTCTCTCCATCAACTCCAACAACAGTTTCCTCATTTTTAGCTTTGAGGACAAAGCTTCTTCAAGGAGAAGGGCATGTTAGGATCTCATCCTAACCCTTAATGTAATAAATTCCTTGATGTAATAATTCCTAGTGAACGTGGGTAGTACCCATGATTAATATTTTGTAATGTTCTAAGTTTTAGCTTAGGTAGTGCCTATGAAAAATGACACCCTTTTCTATGTAACACATGGTAGATAGGTTAGGTAAGGTGGCATTGTGCATGTAATTCATGTGGCATTATGCATGTAATTCGAGTGGCATTGTGCATGTAATTCAAAGTGGCACTATACATGTAATTCGGGTGGCATTATGCATGTAATCCAGGTGGCATTTTGCATGTAATCCAACCTTGGAAGGAAACTCTTTAAATACCCGAAAAGGCACCAATGTAATCATCTTTTTGCAAATTAATGAAGTGTTGAAGGAGGTTGCCCCCTCGAAGAGGCCTACGATTCTATCTATTGTGAGATTGTTTCTTTTAAGTAGTTTCTGTTATCATATGCATTTAATTCTAAATACTGTTATAATGTTTTTGTGAGTTTATTTCCAAGCAATTGTGTGAGTGTGTTTATTTGAGTTGAGAGTGTGTTTTTTAGTATATTTTATAGCAGGATCCTAACACTCGGGGGTAGGACGCCCATCGTTTGGGGCTTGGTTTCGACACCAATCCACTTGGGATGGGTCCAAAACCTCCTAGGGGGTTTGTGTCGACAAATTGGGTGGGGTATTGTGGCTAAATATTTGAGTTTTCAGTCTGGATTGCACTGCCAATGTTCACCCAATAACCTCCCTTTCAAAAGAGAGATCAAGGATGTAAGTAGGACAAGTGAGGGGTAAGGATGTAATTTTGTAGCACTCCATTGCTCCAAATGCTCCTGCTCTATTTTTTTGGGGGTGAGAAGACTCACCTTTTTATAGACCTGAAGGTCTACTTTAAATGAGCATGTAGAGGCGCCACTTGGCCATGATGCCTTGTTAGGGGAGATAAGATACCTCCTTGATTAAGGGCTCCATGACTGCCTATTTGAGCTAAAAAATGCTCACTCACACTCCCATGCATTGAAGGTGGAGTTGAGTGGCGGATCTGAGCTACCATTTGTCATGGTTTGACCTTTTTCCCGTCAAACCTGCTATTCGCCCCACCCTGGAGTGAATGCTGCTAATCGTCTCGAGGTGGGATGAATACCAGTTTGTAATCATCCCAGGGTGGAACGAGTAGGGAGCAGAGTGCCTGAAAGGTTCCAAATTGACCTCTGACCTTCCAAAAACTTTTGTGGGAGTAGTTAGGACCACTGTTTAACCTCTGGGGGCTATCTTAGGGGCTATGTATGTCAATTCGATCAGTGCTTGTCATCACATAATCGGATTGGTGTTGTTTTGGTGTCTACACATAGCATAGACCAACATACAACCACTCTCACACTACTTTTGTTTACCACTTGATTTTCATAGTCACAAAATACATTCGGGTCCTAACTTATTTTTTGATCATCTAAAATAACACCACGATAGTTACATTCTTCACTTGCCTGGCATACAATATACCCTTCATACAATCAACTTGTTTACACCTGCCATATGTTCCCCTAGCCTACGTGTTGGACTAGCATACTCCCAAAGTGCTCGTGACATGCATGATAAAATATTTAACCCATGCTAAGTGTGCTTGTTGTTGCCATACTTTATGAGCCATTACACAAGCTCATGGCCAAAGGATGTGACGGGCCTACAATAGCTCTCCTTTATGTTGCCACCCATGTGACCCTCCTTTGCATGGGCCTACCTTATATTTTCACCAAATAGAGTCAGTTTATCCCACATGGGGTGGGCAGGTTGTATATGTAGCCCATACATTTATTGTCCCACATGGATTGTGGGTTGGCACAATTGTGCCTTATAATTTATTTCTCTTTAATAATTGTATGTGCTTTTCCCAAGTATGAGATATTTGGTTTATTGTGTGCAGGCACATATGTCCGCTGGTCCACCTTCTCATCTTAAGAACACATGGCCCACAATCACATCCAGTTTAGTTTAATTTATGTTACTTACATACGTGAACAAACTCTTGACCATAGGAGGTTCAATTTTCTCCCATTAATAGTCACTTGAGGTACAAAAATAAAAAAATATTTCAAAAAAAAAAAAACAACCAAAATTTCAAAACAACAAAAAAAAACAAAAAAAAATTAAACAATAACAAAACCAAACACAAAACAATAAAAAATAGCCAAAAAAATTAAATTAGTATGTGGTACCTTGGTGATTGGCAGCCAAGATTCTTTACACCAAGTCCTCCATGTGCCACATGGAAAATGCTATATGGGTAGAGTTTAAGGTTTTGATTCTTGCACATTGATTGGTCGATAGAAATGGATAAAAAATTTCCATTTTTTCCCTGTGTTATCGCTAGCGAACGAAACTACGATCATCAAATCTCCAGTAATTCTTCCTCGACTACGAATTTCACTGAGCTCCCCTATAATTTGTGCCTCCAACCCACCAGGGTAGGCATCGTCAACCTTGAGAATACCTGAACCAGCATTCGTTGAATTTTTTTTTGATGTCAATGATACTAATCAATGATAGGCTTTGATTTCATCAACATGTTGAGTCTCACTACCAAAGGGCAGACTTGTATCTAAACCTATAGGGCAATGTGAGCTCTAAAGTTCATCAAGAAAAACCCATCAGGTTATAAATAATGTCAACCATCGACGGTTCTTCGATGAGGAGTGCTCATCGATGGTAGTCAATCGACTGTTAGATGACCATCATAGTGGTAATTAACTACTGCTAATAGTTGGTCAAGGACATGCAGTTTGGGGTTTTTGCTTAAGAATTGGGTAGTTCACACCCAATGTGATTTATTAAGGTTCTAGCCTTAATATAGAAGAAAAATAATTAATACTTGAATATTAATTATTAATAACACCTTAGTTTATCCCTCATTTTGGCTCGCAAATTGAACAAAACTAGTTCAATTATAACCCAAATTTTATCAAATTTTATGCATGGAGCACATTCACTCAGCAAGTCTTTTTGCATGCATAACTTCTTGGCTAATCCTACAATCAAACTTCACTTCACCTTTGGTAACCCTTTTGGAAACCTGATGTTCTTCTAGTAAGGAGTGTCAATGTTTCCTTTTGGCAACAAATTGACCTCAAAATTGGTGCAACTGCTCCTCAAATATGTCTTTGGTTCTTCTCTCTAATCTTCAAAGTAGATAAACTTTTCTTGCCTTCCTCAAGGAATTCTGGTTACCCTTTGATCTTTTATTAGGGGTATTTGGTGCAGGGGTAATATTCACCCTCTACCACCTTATGATATGGAATCTTAGACCTAGGGGCTAATTATGTTTTTAGACCTAGGGAATATTAATTAGGACTTAGTGTTCATAATAATCAATGTGAGTTGTGTCTAACCTCCGTTGACTGGTCTAGGTCTAGGTGTTTTTCATTTCGTTAATTTAGGGCTTTCATCTTAGCCTTTTTGGATTTGTATGCGTAAATCCCTGGAGCTGTTCATGAATTCCAGGTTTACGGTTTTATTTTTGGACTTATTTAAAGTCCTAAGTTTTCAATAATCATCAGCTTCGTTAATTCCATATCATTGGTATCAGAGCAGGTTATTTTGGAGGTTTTGGGTTATTCCGACCTCCACAATCTGTTCCAGTTGAAGCTCAAAAGAATTGCTGGAGTTAGGCTGCCATTATTGCAGCAACTTGCTGTCAATTTTCATTTGCCATCACAACGATTGAAGCAATAAAATTTTTATTTTATTGGACGTGTCGATTCATTATTGCATAGCCTTTTGTCTTCATTTGGGGCAGCAAATCGACGCATACCCCTGGCCCGGCATTCTCCACTGCCGTGTCAGTGCTCTGCGGAATCTGGCAACTGCCAGAATTGTCTTGGGCATCCGCCAGAAGGTAAAGGTACTGTCCATTTCAGCATCCACGTCAGGACAGGAAATTTTGATCGTCGTCCAATCTGTCACGCATTGCGAGGTCCGTCAGATCTATACCGCCTGCGTGCCTGAAAACGTTTTTCTGCCCGCGACGACATGTTTGCTGAATTCAGTAGGGCGTGAGCGAGTCGCTCACTCTGGGCGGCCAAAAATCATGTGGGGACGGAGCAATCGCTCCTTTAGGGCGGCGGAGCGTGTAGGGTTCTACGTGTTTTGGAGAACACGCGTCGGCTGCCTACAGAAAATGACGCTGGCTATCTGCTTTGTCCACAGACCTCTTTCGAAGATCTACCGCAACAACGTCATCGACATTTTTGATCTGCGTTTTTCGCAGATCGTTCGATTGCCGTTTCCCGTCCAAGCTACCGCTATCGGACTCTGCACAGTCCGGGATCTGAAAGAAATTTTCTTTTGACGCCCAAAAAATTCTGACCTACGATTTTCGAAAACGTCACGGGACGTACCAGATCTGTAGGTGACAGATCCGAAGGAGCCGACCTGATTCTGCTCGCCTTGCGAGACGCTGGACGTCGTTAAACAACCAGAAATCTTTGAATTCGGCCTGCGTGCCTGCAGAGCTCGTTCCGCTTGCTGCCAGTCGTTTCCCCTTAACGCCCTCTATGTTTTCTGGCATCATTTTGTCGATTGCAAACTTGGTTTCGGGCTACCACATACGCGTCGGCCGATGACCACTGTCATCGTCGCGCCAAGGGAGATCTGTCGATTTTCGCTGCTGCCATTTTTGGCGCGACTGAGTTAAATCTGCGTACAGCGTGGGACGAACAAAATTCGAGGGTGTTACCACCGGCGATCGGAGAATTCGGATCGAGGTTCCAAACTGCTGTCGTTGATCATTTTTGAAACCCCCCTTTGGAAATCAAACTCGCTGCCTGTAGACGGTGAACCCTCGGCTGAATACTTAATGCTGGTTGCAGGCCAAAGACGTGTACCGGGAGGACAATTTCTCACTGATCGTGATTTACCGAGCGACCAATTTGCAGGCAATATTGGTTACAGCCGTCAGCCGCCTGTCCCAGATCGCGGTTGAAGCCTGTGGATCGGTGTGTCGACGGAGAGGACATCTGGAAGCCACGCAGTGTCTTGGCCTGCGAGCCTGCAACGCAGCCGAACAGTGTCTTTTCCTGCTGCCAAACCCAAACCCTGCATGCGGGATGCGATCAAAGTCGCACGAACAAACCGTGGTGCGAATTCTAGCTCGACGTCGGTTACGCGTTTTGGGAAATTTTCATCACGCGTCACTCCGGTATTGTTTAAATATTTGTTGTGTTTTCCTTTGATTAACCAGGCCAGTGAGAACTAGGGAAATTTCAATTCAAAAAAAAAAAAAAAAAAAAAAAAGGAATATTTAATTAAAAAAAAAAAAAATTCCTTTTTGTCTTTACTTCCAATCAATTTTGATTTTTACAGCATAGTGCAAATTTTTCATTTTGCCCATTCATTGTAATATTGCAATTTATTTTGCATTTTCATTTGGGCACTTTTATATTTGCACATTATTTGTAATTTGTCTTTTTGTGACAATTCTTCCTGGCGCTCACTCGGGGTCAAATGGCTACCGAATTAGCCGATAAGTTGGCTCAAGTAACCCAACTTGTCAGCATTTTGGCTGATAAAGTTACTTCTAATGAAGTGCAACAACAGTGTGAGGTTTCGGTTTACACTGGTCCCCACGATCCCGAAGTCCTCAACAGTTGGATTTTGGACATGGACAGTTGGTTTCAGTATATCAAGATTGCAAAGGATCAGGAAGTTAACTTTGCAAAGTTGAAACTTTCTGGCATTGCCAAAGTCCTTGTCACTGATCGACAACGGACCCAAAATCCCATTGACACGTGGGATGAATTGCAAAGAGTATTGAAGAATAATTTTTATCCTTCAAACTATGCCACTGACCTTGAGATCAAGTGGCTTCGTCTTCGACAAACCTCAAATATGATCTGTTTACGATTATATTTTTCAATTTAGCAAGTTGCGGATTTTGAATTCTATACAGGATAATGCAACACAACTTGTTAACAAATTCAAAAGTGGGTTGCAGGAGCCCATTTACAGGAAGATGAAATACAAGTTGATTGTTAACATTGACATGGCTTTCAATCAAGCCCTCCTTGTTGAGGAGGAAATGAGGGAGCAATCGCGTGGGACTCGCTCTTCTACGTCGGAAGGAAATCAGAAGGCTTCTCCACAACCTTCCAAGGGAGCTAAATCTTCTTCTTCTTCTCCTTCTCCCTCTTCTTCATCTTCCCCTTCTTCTTCACAAAAATCTTCTTCTTCTAAATCACCTTTGATTTGTAATTATTGTAAAAAGCCAGGACATACGCAAAAGAGGTGTTTTAAGTTGCAGAATATGAAGAAAAAATCCCTAGTTGTAAAGCCTTCCAATGAGGACTCACAAGAAAGTCCCATTGAGGCTACAGGGGAACGTAAGCCTTATAAGGAATTGGCAGGTTTAAACAAATTGACCCTCATGAATACTTCACAAGGTGATCGTGAGAATTTGTTTGTGACTACGGTCCATCTCAGTGACACCTTTATGGTTGATTGTATAATCGATAGCGGCTCGCAAAAAAATCTAATTGCGAGGTCCGTTGTTGACAAACTGAAGTTACCGATGAATCCCCATCCTCATCCTTATCCTTTGGGATGGAAGGACAATGGGATTACATCCGACATCACACACACTTGCACTGTGAATTTTGCTTTCAATCCTTCTTTTGTGGACTCGGTTGTGTGCGATGTAACTCCAATGGATTGTTGTGGCTTGTTGCTTGGAAGACCCTATCAATACGATAGGAGGTCTATACATGATGGGTACAAAAATACATACACTTTGCACAAAGATAACAAAGCATTCATAATCAGAAGTACACAACAAACACCACATAATTTGATGTTGAGTTGTAGACAAGCACGCAAAGCCGTAAATCAAGCAAAGGAATTAGCACTCATTTTCATCAGACCAATTCAAGAAGAAAAGCAAGCACCTAAGCACACTAATAACAGGAGTTCTTCAGTTCATTCTATACTTCAATCATTTTCTGATGTTTTTCAAGAACCCACAAGTCTTCCTCCTGAAAGACAGATTAATCATAGTATTGAGATTGTTCCTGCAACTTCTCTTCCTAATTCTTCAATGTATAGACAATCAATAGTGCAAATGGAAGAAATTAAAAAGTAAATTCAAGCATTGTTGACTAAAGGGTTCATCAAACCAGTACTTCCCCTTGTGCTTCTCCTATCTTGCTTGTGTTGAAGAAGGATGGCACATGGAGACTATGCATTGATTTCAGGGCACTCAATAAGATTACAATCAAGAATCGTTATCCACTTCCTCGAATTGATGATCTTTTGGACCAATTGCAAGGTGCAAAATTCTTCTCCAAAATTGATCTCAAAAGTGGGTATCATCAGGTGAGAATTCAAGCAGAAGACACTTGGAAAATAGCATTTAAGACCAAAATGGGGCTCTTTGAGTGGCTTGTCATGCCCTTTGGCCTTACAAATGCTCCAGCTACATTCATGCGGCTGATGAATGAAGTATTCGAGAGATTGTTTGGATCAATTTGTAATCATCTATTTGGATGACATTCTTGTATATTCTTCTACTTGGGAGAATCATTTGGAACACTTGAAAACGGTTCTTCAAACTCTTCGAAAGAACCAATTGTATGCAAATTTTCCTAAGTGTTCCTTTGGGCAAACATTCATTGCCTATCTTGGATTTGTAATTAGTGAAAAAGGTGTGCAAGTAGATCCTTCCAAAGTTGAAGTTATCCTCTCTTGGCCAACTCCTACTTCAATCACGGAGTTAAGAAGTTTTCTTGGACTTGCTAATTTCTATCGCAAGTTCATTGGAGGATATTCTTCTATTGCAGCACCTTTACACTATTTGACAAAGATCAAAGTTCGGTTTCGGTGGACAAAGGATCAACAAAAAGCCTTTGACACATTGAAACACAAATTGAGTATTGCACCAGTTCTTGTTCTTCCCGATTTGTCTCAACCATTTGAGATAGAAAGCGATGCTTCGCAAGTGGCACTTGGAGCTGTGCTCATGCAGAATGGCCATCCAGTGGCCTATCATTCAGAAACATTTTCAGAGGCCAAGAAGAACTATTCTACATATGATAAGGAGTTCTATGCTTTGGTTCAAGCAATCAAGTATTGGAGGCACTATCTTTTGGGAAAAGAAACAATTGTTCATACAGATCACATGCCCCTTAAGTTTCTTCAATCTCAAACAAAAATTGAGGAAGCTAGGCACATGAAATGGGCATCGTACTTGCAACAATTCCATTTGGTAATCAAGTACAAGAAAGGACGAAACAATGCAGTGGCTGATTGTTTGAGTCATCCTCCTTCTACTCTTGTTTTGACAATTGTCACTACTTCTCATCTTGGCTTCCAAACTTGGCCTACACAGTATCCTATGGATCCAGATTTTGGCAAAGTTTTCCACCAACTTTCCAATCCTTCTTCTTCAAATTTGAGAGCTCTTCAAGACTTTCATATTAAGGATGGACTGTTGTACAAATTGGATAAACTTTGTGTTCCTCATGAGAACAGGGAGTCTCTTCTGAAGGAGGCTCATTCCACACTCTATGGGGGACATTTTGGTAGGCAGAAAACTCTACATCATCTTCAGAGGTTCTTCTTTTGGCCACACATGCAAAGAGATGTTCTTCGCTTTTTGCGACAATGTGCAGTATGTAATCGCTCCAAATCAGCCAATAGGACATTAGGAATGAGCATGCCTTTGCCCATTCCTTCTCGTCCGTGGGAAAGCATTTCCATGGATCTCTTGAGCGGTTTTCCCATGACAGTTCGCAAGCATGATTGTGTCTTTGTTGTGGTTGACAGATTCAGAAAAATGGCCAAATTCATTCCTTGTCGCAAGACAAGTACTGCACAAGATCTTGCCCAAATCTTCTTTGAGGTCGTATGGCGTTCTTTTGGTCTTCCTACCAGCATTGTCTCTGATCGTGACTCACGTTTTGTGGGTCACTTTTGGCGATCACTTTGGAAGATTTTGGGAGTATCTCTTAACTTCTCTATTGCTTATCACCCATAATCTGATGGGCAGACAGAGGTAGTTAATCGTACTCTAGTGCGAGTTTGAGGATTTACCATCATTCCACTCCAGCCAAGTGGGACTTAAGCCTCACTCACATTGAGCACGCCTACAACAGGGCCGTCCACAGCTCTACAGGACACTCTCCATTTGAAGTGTGTTTTGGTTTTCAACCACTTGCTCCTTATGAGTTACCTTTGTCCTTGCCTTCTTCAGCCACAATACATATTCAAAAGGAACAAGACAAGGCCAACTCATTTGTGCAGCATTTGCAGAGTCTTCAAGCCAAAGTGGTTCAAATTCTTCAAAAGACTCAACAAAAGCAGAAACAACAGATGGACAAGCACCGCACTCCTCATTCCTTTCAAGTTGGTGACAAAGTATGGTTTCATCTTGACAAACGACGATTTGTAGATAAGGCACATAGCAAAATCAAGCCTCTTCGTTATGGGCCTTATACTATTCTTCAGCAAATCTCTGAGAATGCCTTTCGCTTGGACCTTCCAGCACATCTTGGCATTCACGATGTTGTCAATGTTGATCTTCTCAAACCATACTATGATTCCACATTGGAGTCAGTTCCAGCCATCATTCATCCAGTTGATGTGGTTCCTGATGCTCAGCTTCCGCTTGACGCCGATACAATATTTGATACGAAGACCCGACAAACACGCCAAGGTGTTTCTACTTCATATCTTGTGGCCCGTCGAGGCCAATTTCCACATCAGGCTCGTTGGATTTTTGTTCACATTCTGTCCCAGGATTTTCCCTCATTGTTCAAAGCATTGGAGTCCAATGCTTCTTTTGTTGGGACGAATGATAAGGAATCTTAGACCTAGGGGCTAATTATGTTTTTAGACCTAGGGAATATTAATTAGGACTTAGTGTTCATAATAATCAACGTGAGTTGTGTCTAACCTCCGTTGACTGGTCTAGGTCTAGGTGTTTTTCATTTCGTTAATTTAGGGCTTTCATCTTAGCCTTTCTGGATTTGTATGCGTAAATCCCTGGAGCTGTTCATGAATTCCAGGTTTACGGTTTTATTTTTGGACTTATTTAAAGTCCTAAGTTTTCAATAATCATCAGCTTCGTTAATTCCATATCACCTTAGGAGCTTCACAAAAGGATGCTATGGGTTGGCCCAAGCCAATTCCTCATAACAACTACCCTAGGATTTGGTGCACTAGTAGCAAAATAATACTAGTCACCTAGCAATGAAGTTGGTACCTTGCCTCCCTTCTTGCAAAAATTATCCTATGGCTCTGATTACCAGTGATATGGAAAATCTAAATGTGAAGTTGATTATTCATTATTGGTATTAAAATATATAATGCATACAAAGAATCATGTAGGTTACAGTGGTTGTAATAATTTATCATGCAAGGCCAACCAACTATAACTAAAAGATATGCAGGGATAACCACTTGCCAAATATGGATGCTAACAACCAACTAACTGCTAAATGAAAAAACATATCTCTAATAGTCTAACTATGCATCCTAAAAAATAACAAACACATATCCAACGTGGGCATACTATACCTCATGTAAATACAAATGCAAGAAATATAATATCTAATGTGGGCATACTATACCACACATAATACAATGCAATAAAATAACTTAGGCTTATAAATAAACCTAAGGTAATATAATATCCTCAACACTCTGCCTTTAACCAAGGTTTAAATGATCCTTTATATGACATCAATGAGTTGGTAAAAGGATATCATAATTGAGCCATATGTAACAAATGTAATTTAAAAGATTATTGGTATTGATAGATACCTACAATATTGACAAGAGATTAAAAGGTTCAACCAACAATAATACCATAAAATACTAAAGTTAAAGCTAGTAGAACTTCTCACCCAAGATTTCAAAAGCAAGAGCAAGTGAAGATTCCAAAGATTTTGGAAGATATGATGAGACAAAATCTATCCCTTTTCTATTTGATTAAATTATAAGAATAATAAATAGTATATAATCTACAAATGAGAAACTCTATTCAACCAAAGACTAATGTCCTTACAAACATGTTTGATGCTAATATTATACTTGGTCATATACTTAAAAAATAGTAAGACTTTTTTTTAATTAAAACATAAAAACATCCATATTCAACCAATAGTGAATTCAAAAAAATCTAACCAATAGAAAATATCTTAAACCAAGGTGAATGAAAAGACAATTCAACATAATATAAATTATCAATATGCCCAAAGTCAATATTATAAAAATGACTAAACAAATGCACAATATGTAGAGAATGAGAAGCTTATAAAATGGTGGAGAAATTAAACATCTATATATAACTTAAATATGAATAATATTTTTTATAAAAAAAATTGACTATATTATTAAACATTATTATTATCATATATTAGATAATGTAATGGGTCAAAGCAATGGTTTTGACTTTGCCTTTTTTCCGGGAAGATCCAAAGTTGAAACTGTAGTGTGTTAATTTTTTTGGCTTTTCCGGATCCATCCAAAGGTCAACTGTTGTATGGTAAATTCCTTATTGGTCAACTCAACTCTTTCCTTATGTTAAATTTTTGGCTCTTCTTCATAAGATCCAAAGTTCAAACAGTTGTATGTTATATTCCTTATCCATAAGCTCAACTCTACCCTTATTAAAGTTCATAGTGAGATGAGTATGAGGGTTATTAAAGTTCATAGTGAGATGAATATGCCCAACCGTCATAGTAAGAGTTTCTCATACAAACCAAATAATTAAAAAAACATCTTTAATAAAAATAATTACCTATATTTTGAACAACACAAGGATGTACGAGACGGATGTGTTAAATGTCTAGTTGGAAAATGACAAAAATGGATCTGAAGGGCTTATTATTATGTTCGTGTCTAGTTGGGAAATGACAAAATGACTTTGAAGGATTTTTTTTTTTTTGTTGATAGACTTAAGTACTCATTTTTCGAGGCTACGATGCAATAATGTGGAGATAAGGAAGAGCGGATTCTCCAGTCAGAACATTCTGTCATTACTTATATTTCAATTTCCAAGTTGTGATAACGTTGAGACAACCGGACACTCTACGACGAAAGACTTTGTGAAGAACGATAGGTGAAGCATATGGGGAATATGCATTCCGAATTCCAGTCTCCCGCGACAAAACGGAGGAGAACGATAGGCGAAGCGCGGAATATGCATTCCGAATTCCAGTCACCCGCGACGAAACGGAGGGGAGCACAAGGTTGAGAAGAGTTGAAATGGTGTTTTAACAGAACAAGAAAAAACCCTATAAAAGGTCGTTCAGGAGAACTGATTTCACATACTCATGTTGTGAATGTAATTAAATTTTAGTAAATCGTTTTGTAGGCTCAAAGTAAAGCTTAATGGGGAAGCAGCTCGAAGTGCTGACTGCTCTTGACGTAACCAAGACACAATGGTACCACTTCACCACCATCGTTATTGCGGGGATGGGCTTCTTCACGGACGCTTATGACTTGTTCTGCATCACCACCGTCACCAAAATCCTGGGACGCATCTACTACCACGATGATGTTCATAAGAAGCCCGGCGTCCTACCTGTCAATATGAGCGCTGGCATCACCGGAGTGGCATTGGTGGGAACACTAGCGGAAGCTTTTCTTCGGCTGGATGGGAGACAAACTTGGACGAAAGAAAGTGTACGGCTTGACGTTGATGCTCATGGTCGTATGCTCCATTGCATCCGGCCTTTCCTTTAGCAACGATAAGGGCACCGTGATGGCCACGCTGTGTTTCTTCAGGTTCTGGCTGGGCTTTGGCATCGGTGGTGATTATCCTCTCTCGGCCACCATTATGTTCGTGTACGCCAATAAGAAGACGCGAGGGGCGTTCATTGCGGCTGTGTTCGCCATGCAGGGCTTCGGCATTGTGGCGGGCGCCCTAGTGTCCCTTATCGTGTCCGCTGCTTTCCTGGGTTATGATGAACGCGAGGATGCTCACTTGTTCAAGCCAGCGCCGCAAGCTGATTATGTGTGGAGGATCATCCTTATGTTGGGAGCCGTTCCCGCCGCACTGACGTTCTACTGGCGCATGAAAATGCCTGAGACCGCTCGGTACACCGCTCTCGTGGAGAAGAACACGAAGAAAGCTGCGGCGGATATGGCTAAAGTTCTCCAGGTTTTTATGGGTTCCTTCCTTCCTGTGTATCCTCTTTCTGTATTAACCTTATTTTAGTTATATAAAAATAAAATAAATGCAATGCTTCTTCGTGGGCGTCCTTTGAGTTTGAGTTAACATATAATTAGTTTTCTTTCTTTAAAGGTGGATATCGTGGAAGGGAACGGCAGTGGCAAAGTCGAGCAGCAGAGCGATCAGGAGTACACCTTATTTAGTAGGGAGTTCCTACGCCGCCACGGCCGGCACCTGCTCGGTAGTACTTCCACCTGGTTCCTTTTAGACATCGCCTTCTACAGTCAAAATCTTTTCCAAAAGGACTTGTTTACCAGCGTCAACTGGATCCCCAAATCTTCCGATATCAAGGCCATCCATGAAGTTCACAAAATCGCATCAGCGCAGGCCAAGATTGCGATGCTTTCCATCGTGCCGGGCTACTGGTTCACGGTTTTCTTAATCGATCGCATTGGCAGATTCGCCATTCAGCTCATTGGCTTCTTTTTCATGACCGTCTTCATGTTTGCACTCGCCATTCCGTACGATCATTGGGTCATCAAGGGCAACTACTTAGGTTTTGTGGCGCTGTATGCGTTGACATTCTTTTTCGCCAACTTCGGTCCAAACAGCACCACTTTCATCGTGCCGGCAGAGATCTTCCCTGCGAGGCTTCGTTCCACATGCCACGGCATATCTGCTGCGGCAGGCAAGGCTGGAGCAATGGTTGGAAATTTTGCGATTGGGAGACTTGCATTAAACCCCGACGTGAAACACAAGAAGAACGCTCTTATAATTCTTGGGGTGACGAATGCACTTGGCTTTATTTTCACTTTTCTGGTGCCGGAAACAAACGGAAGGTCCTTGGAAGAGCTCTCCGGTGAAAACGACGGAGAAGGAGAAGATGAAAAGAAATGGAGCGAGTCTAAGATCTCGTCGGCTGTAACTGGACCTGAGAGTCTTTAGAGCCTTGATTCCCGAGGAGCCAGATTTCTCTGGTCCTTTTAGTATTTCTAAATTTTGTGTATACCCGTAATAGAACTGGTGTCTCTTTCTTGTAGTACGTTTCAAATAAAACTATCACAGCACCACCAGCTGAGATAGCCGTGAGATAGCCGTCTTCTTGGGACGGATACAATAAGATATTTGTAAAAACAGAAATCTTTCTCCTTTTATAATGGTATACTTCGGTATTTTAAATTTGAGTGAAAAAGCCTGTATATTTTCTGATCAGAGTAGAATTGGATCTGACTTTGAACGCTTTTATCAAATATAATAAAATAAATCATGTATTTTAAATTATTTTTTTAAAGTTAAAATCTAAAAAATAATAAAAATAGATCATGTATTTTAAATTAAAATATAAAATGATATATATTAATGGATGTCATATTATAAAACCTCACCTCCTTTGGTTTATAATAGACTCTTAAATGTAAAAATAATCGTATGATATTTTTACATCTTAAAATGTTACTTTAACCCACAATTTTTTTTTTTGTACAAGTTAATTATTTTTTTAATATAAAAATATTAAATAGAGATTCGAGGATAGGTTTTTATATTAGGTTTATAATTAAATGAGATAAATAATATGTTAAATGATAATGTTTTTTTTTTTTTTTTTTAACTTAGGGAAAAAAAAATTTGTGGGGTCACTTTGATTTGAAATATATCATCAAAATCAGGATAATAATGTTAAAAACTAGTAGCAGTTAGGGTGCAGCGCAAAGGTTTGGGTTTTGGCTCTTCTTTGGGAGGTCCAAGGTTCAAACCATGGTGTGGGTTAGTGTGTGTCTCCTTGGTGGAGTTGTTGTAACAGGTTAAGGAATTCCTGGTCAAAACCTTATATATTAAAAACTACTATTTAATTTTAACCTTTATATATATATATATAACACTTATGTCCAACTAAAAAATTCTTTTATTTATTCATTACTTCTCTTAAGAATGTTGATAAAATTTGTCAATAATTGGTGTCTAAATTATTTACCATATTTTTTTGTATGTATTTATTAAACATAGTTTGAATAGTGAATAACTGTCCATTCTAAGGTTTGTATTGATGTAAATGTATTCCTCAATACAATACAAGTAATTTACTATTACCATGTTAAATACGCTAATTTTTTTTTTATGTATTATTATGCATTTAAAACCTTACTAAGTTTCATAGTTAACATATTAAGTTAGAGTATTGAATGTTCTTATTAAGTTAGGGGATTCTTGGTCAAAATTTCATATCTTAATATTACAAAATAAAAAATATATATTGTTAAAAACTACTCTATCATGTATTTAATTGTAATATATATATATATATATATATATAAATATATATATATGTCTAAGTATGTCTAAGTAAAAAATTCTTTTATTTATTCCTTAATTATCTACAAGAAAAAAATTCTTTTATTTATTCATTACTTCTCTATAAGAATGTTTTTATAATTAAATATTTTATGATAAAATTTGTCAATAATTGGTGTCTAAATTATTTACCATATTTTTTTGTATGTATTTATTAAACATAGTTTGAATAGTGAATAACTGTCCATTCTAAGGTTTGTATTGATGTAAATGTATTCCTCAATACAATACAAGTAATTTACTATTACCATGTTAAATACGCTAATTTTTTTTTTTATGTATTATTATGCATTTAAAACCTTACTAAGTTTCATAGTTAACATATTAAGTTAGAGTATTGAATGTTCTTATTAAGTTAGGGGATTCTTGGTCAAAATTTCATATCTTAATATTACAAAATAAAATAAAATATATTGTTAAAAACTACTCTATCATGTATTTAATTTTAATTTTAATATATATATATATATATATATATATATATATATATATATATATATATATATATATATATATATATATATATATATGTTAAAAACTACTCTATCATGTATTTAATTTTAATCTTTGTATATATATATATATAACACTTATGTCCAACTAAAACATTATTCTATTTATTCCTTAATTCTCTACAAGAATGTTTTTATAGTTAAATTTTTTATGATAAAAATTATTAATACTTGGTGTCTAAATTATTTTACCATATTTTTTTAGTATGTATTTATTAAACGGAGTTTGAATAGTGAATAATTGTCCATTATAAGGTTTGTATTGATGTAAATGTATTCCTCAATACAATACAAGTAATTTACTATTACCATTTTAAGTACGCTAAAAAAATTAGATGTATTATGCATTTAAAACCTTACTATGTTTCATAGTTAACATATTAAGTTAGAGTATTGAATGTTCTTATTAAGTGCATATTGAACTTCATGCATCATAGGCTATGAATTTTACTTTGGATTACTTGATGAACCTTCCTTATAGTACCAAAGAATATGGATTTACCTTAGAGTATTTCTTAAAAATTACATGAGTAGATTTACTTGTGTGTATTGTAAAAAATGCTAATCCAAGGTAAGTTGTTCTAAATAATTTTTAGTTGACGAATGATCAAGTAAGGGGATGCAAGATTTGAGTTTCATAGGATTAATTGGGATGCAAGATTTGAGTTTCATAGGATTAATTGTATTTTGTATTTGTAACCATTTATGCATAGTTAACATGTTAATTTAGTGTATTAAATGTTCTTATTAATTGTACGTTTAAGTTCATGTACCAAAGAGTGTGGAGTTACCTTGGAGTATTTATTGAACCTTAATTATAACACTAAAGAATATGGAATTACCTTGTAGTAATTCTTAAAACTTGCATGAAAAGATTTACTTGTGTATATTTGAAAAATGCTAATCCAAGGTAAGTATGCCCTAAATTGATGTTATAATTGGATTTTGTATGTCACAAGTGTTTAATTTAATCTTCAATTGTATGAATTTAACCCTATAAAACTAGTGTACCAGTTTTCAGCTTGCTCCATTGATCAATTAATTACAAAAAATAATAATATAAATAGGAAATCAATTTAGTCATTCTAAGGAAACTTACAATACTAGTTTATTAATGAATGTTCTTGAATTAATAGTAGACTAAGCCAAATTATATGGAGGGAGGCAGACACATAGAATTATCCTTCAAGTCCCCATCTAACACCATGTGCTACATCTCCCTCTAAGCTATCTCAAGTTCCTCCTAAGAAAAATCTTAAGAATATTTTCTATCCATCTATAGGAATAAATACCTCTTCTTCTCCCCTAGATCACCTCTTCTCCTATAAAGGATTAATCATCTTAAGACCAATAATTAGGATCCTATCAACCAATAAGGATAGAAAACTAGTGAAGGACATCAAACACACTCAAAATCTCTCAAGGAACTCAAGAATCCAAGAACATCAAGTATCTTCATTAGGAATTCATATAAGAGGTTAGGAACCTTATAGATAAACTACCTCTTTCTCTCTCTCACACACATTCTTATATTTGTTTACTTCTAGAATTTGTCATTTTTTTTTATTTATACCCTTTCTATTAGCTAGATTATGCTTCTATCTTATTTATACCTCTACTAAACTTGTATTACTAACTAGATCAATTGTGTAGAATTACTGCATACTATATCTTGACCTAATCTCCCAATCCTTTTGTATTTTTCCTTGGGTTTGGATTTACCTTCTAGTTTCCTTATCTATACAATATAATGACTCCCTTAGATTATCAAAAATATAGGTAAAACATCTTGGTGAACCTAATGTTATTTGTTCCTTGTGACTGATGATCGATATTATTATTTAGTATTCTTCACTTCTTTATATGGATACCAGCATGAAAAAACCTTTCACCAACATCTTTTTTGATGATTAAGATCCAAACTAAATAACAATTAACAACCCATTTATGGATGATTACATATTTGATAATTGAGTGGTATTCAATTCTAATCATGATATCTATATAGTTCAAACAAGAAACTAAGTTACAAATAATCATGCTAATCAAGATAATGAGAAAACTTATCATGATAATGTGACTATGACTTAACATATTGGACAATATTTAGCCAAGATAAGACAAACCAAGATTAATATGAGGAAGAGGTAGGGTCTCCACATTTAACTGACTTAAATGATCCTCCATATGACATCAATGAGTTGACATAAGGATATCATAATTGGACCATATGTAACAAATTTAATATAAAAGATTATTTGCATTGATTGATATCTACAATGTTGACAAGATATTAGCAGGGTCAACCAACAATTTTACCATAAAAGACTAAAATTAAGGCTAGTATAGCCTCTCGCCCAAGATCTCAAAAGCAATAGCAAGTGAATATTCCCAAGAATTTGGAAGATATGATGAGACAAAATCTAGTGCTTTTTCATTTGATCAAATTATAAGAATAATAAGTAGTATATGAGTTATAAACGAGGAAATCTATCCAGCCAAATACTGATGTCCTCAAAGACATGTTTGATGCTAATATTATACTTGGGCATGTACTTACAGGATAGTAAGATTCTTTTAAATTACAACATAATAACATCCATACTCAACCAATAGTGAATTTTAAAAATGTCCAACCAATAGAAAGTATCTTAAACCAAAGTGAATCAACAAAAGACAACTCAATATAATATAAATTATCAATATACCCAAATTCAATATTAAAAAATGACTAAACAAATGCACAATCTATAGAGAATGAGAAGCTTATAAAATTATGAAGAAATTAAAAATCTATATATAATTTTTTTTTTTAAATTGAAAAATAGATCATATTTAAAGTTGTATTACAAAGTAAAATGAGTTGGATATGAAACAAGGTAGGAAAAATATCCTCCTTCAATCCTTATTTGCTCAAAAATTACCTATAAAAATATCATATAGGTGTGTTTATTGAAAACATCACCTAAGGCCACCATTAAGCAGTTATCCATACACATCGACATTAACATAGTTGAGTTTCAATTTTTCTCGTTCATATAAATTTGATAGACCATCCATCTATCTTCATGCTATTTTAAATTCATTATTGGCATCTTGAACATGTCTGACATATCTATTACATGGTGAAATGAAGGTTTATTTTCTCTTAATATAGACATACTCAATAAAATATCTATAGTTATGTGTGTTTTGTTTTTAAAAACCACCCACCTTGGCCACTCTAGGTCTACTAGTAGTAATATCATATAGTAGAGAAACAATAGCTTAATGATGAATACACAAGAGCCTATGACAAACAACCAAGAACCTTGCATACCTAAGTTGACACCATGACAACTTATCATTTATTTTCTTCTTTACCATTGCTTCATGGTCTTGCTATGATAGATTCATTAGAATCACTATTTGCTCTTCCTATTATGCTATCTACTTGTACCACCTCTTGCATCCCTTAGATTATTTGGCACTAGCTTATCTAATTTTCCATTTGAGAGTCCACATATTGCCCTTCCTCTAGTTCTTTTCCCCATTTTTCTAAATAATCAGCCATCCTATTTCCCTCTCGCTTAATATCTGTGATAAAAAATCTTGAAAAACCTTCTAAATATTTTGAATTGCTTCCACCTTCCTTCTCTCCCTAATTTATAGCACCTAAAAGGGTCTTATCAGATCCAATATTCTAGCCCATACCTGGGAGTCTATCTCTATCCTAAGCTTATATAAATATAGATTTATAGCTACCATTGATGTTGACAAGATCATATGTCCCTCTACTTCATTATTTATTGTCTCCTCCATACCTTATACTCTCTAAAACACCTATTCTCTTTTCCAATTCTATATGATATTAATGCCAAAATCAAAATTTCCAAAGAAATTGGTGTAAGTCCCATCTGTGTTAGCCTTCATCCACTCTTTGGGAGGTAGTCTCCACTCTATGTTATTTGAGGAGATCTCACCTGTACATCCAACCCTTAGTTGTTTTTATTTTATAGTTATTCCAAAGCTCCTTAGAATAGTCACTTCCTCCATTTCTATATTTGTTTTCTCTTGTAATCTAATATATAGTATTTTTATTACCTTACTCATAATTCTCTCCCATACTTGCTCCCTTGTTCTATGATTTGATATAAATATACAAAAATTTCATTCTAGACAAAAATGCCACCATATGAAGCTAGGTACCAACTTACTTACCATTTTCATTGTTTATCTTAAAGTTACACTGATTCCATTTCTCATAAAAGCTTTCCTGGCTCCAAAATATTTTCCAATACTGTCTCATATGCCTCCACTAACTAATCCATATCTTTGATAAAAGAACACTCAAAAAGATGTTATTTGAGGTCTCCTCTATATTTCCACATATAACACATTTGGAAAGCCCGTAGAAACCTCTTTTTCTCAAATTATCAAATATCAAGCACTTTTTATGGTTAATCAGCCATAAGAAAATGTAAATTTTTGGCCATCCTTCCTTTTTCTAAAAAAATGTCCATGGAAGTGGTGTTGGGGCAATCTCATATCCACATTCTACCTTGTATCCCTCAATTTCCTTATAGATTCCCAACTTGCTTCCTTCCCGTACAAGTATATCCCTCTTAAAACCATCCGAAATTGGGTGTATGTGGAGATGTCTCCATAGTTTTTTGGTTAGTTTCTCTATCCCCCTCATTGGTCATTCTCGAGGATGTTTTCATTGTAGTAAGTTTGGTACATGTTGATTCCATGATTTCATATAGTAAGAGGGTTTCCACCACCCTTACTTTTGGAGCTCTAATTTCCAAATCTTCATCTATGGGAATTTTTGAATAATTGGTTGAAATTGTTTCCATGAATCCTCCCAAAATAGACTATCCTTTCCATCCCTTAATTTCCAGTATAGGTATGGTGTTATTAAATCCTAGCTTGCTTCCATTTTTATCCATAATATAGGTCCCTCTCCTTCCACTCTGAGTCTTGGGATACTTTTCTCAGCCACTCCTGGGTAATATTTAGCTTGTAATAGTCTGCTCCATAAGCCCCCATTAGCTATCATCCATTTATAGTATAGCTTCCCTACTAGTACCTTGCTACTTTGGGATGCTAATATTATCCCCAATTCTTGTTTTTTTGGTTGGTATATCTTCTCCCACCAAAATAGTGCTACTTTTTGTTCTCCCCTTGTACCCAACCACAAAAAATTTCTTGTGTCTTTGTCAATATCTTTTAGAATTTCCTTTGGAGCCTAAAGTATAAAAAAATTATAAACTGGGAGGGCTTGTAGCACATCTTTTATCATTGTAAGCCTTCCTCCTAAGCTTAGACATTTGCATGTCTAGTTGCTCAAATTAGCTTGTAGTTTATCAATCAACCCTTTCCACTCCTTGCTTTTTGTTTTCTTTGAAGATAAAGGTACTCCTAAATATTATATGGGTAAAAGAGTTTCCATGAAGTTCAACAATTGTATAATTTTATCTCTCACCCTATTTGTTATATTGAAAAAAATTATTTGAACTTTTTTCATTAAAAGTTTTCCCAGTAGCTTGAGTATACCCATCTAAAAATTCTTTTATGTTTCTTGTTACTAGGATATTGGCTTGACTAATAATAGTAGTATCATCCATAAACTAGAGATTATTAATCTCAACCTGAGAACTTATTTTAAGACCTCTTAGCCTCCCCTCTTGGTACCTTTTTTTAATAGTCTCCCTAGACCCTTTGCATAAAGGATAAAAAGGTAAGGGGAAAGAGGGTCCCCTTGCCTAAACCCCATTATTGTTATGAATATGGGATAGAGACTACCATTTACCAGAACTAAGAATGATGTAGTCTATGTACATGCTTTTACCTGACCTCTCCACCCCTCTGCAAAGCCCATTTTTTCTAAAATCCTTTGCATAAAGGACCAGTCTACTCTATCATAGGATTTAGAAATATTTAATTTAATAAACATACTTGGGTCCTTTTGCTTGGATATTGTGTGTATCACCTCCTAGGCCACTACTATTACATATAAAAGTTGTTTTCCTTAATTAAAACCACTTTGCTCACTTGAAATCAGATTTGGTGAAAAATATTTTAACCTCTCTACCATAAGTTTTGTTAATATCTTGTATACTACATTACATAGTGAAATAAACCTATAATTATTAATTATCTCACTAGGTGTGTCCTTATAAATTAAAGTAATAAAAGTATGATTCAAAGCTTTTAACATTTGCTTACTCTATTTGATTTCCTCAAGTGCCTCCACCACTGCTTGATCCACAATTTCCAAAAAAAATTCATAAAATTAAATGGGGAACTCATTTGGTCCTAGGGCTTTCTTGTTTGTATTTTCTGTATGATTTATGATGTTTCTTCCAATTAAATTTCCTCCATTAACAATTTATTATGTTCAAGTTTGACTAATTGTAGAGTTGCCTCTAGAATCTTCTCCTACCATGTTGCATACAAATTTTCATTGCTACTGAAAAGAGTATGGAAGTATTGATTTGCTATAGTTTTCATTTCACTTCTATTGATTTTTAACTAAACCATCATATCTATAAGACCATTTATTCTATTCTATTGTCTTCTAGTTATTACTATCATATGAAAGAAAGTTGTTTTTTGATCCCCCTCCTTTAACCATGTAACTCTAGCTCTTTGCCTCCAATATATCTCTTCTTGTTCCTCCAAAGCTTCCTCTCTCCTAATAATTTCTACCTCACATTGCAATAGATCTTCCATAATAGTTCCTTGTCTTATCTCTTGAGCAATATTCTCCTTTTGATCCTTGATTTCATTCTTTTGGATTCTAGTTAGTTCCTTCTTGTGTTTACTCCACTCTTTTAGTTGGGTCATTACATATTTAAGTTATTTTTGGAGTTTGAATTGGGCTATCCCAAATATTGATTTCCCTAATTTCCACCATTCCTTTATATGGTCCTCTAACTCCTCATTTTTCATCCACCATAGCTCAAATTTAAATGTTCTTACAACTTTATGATTATATTCTTCTATGGTAAGGCTTACAGGAAAATGATCTAAAGAAAGCCTATCCATGAACCTTGCTTGATGCTTGGTATGCAAGCATAATTCCTCCCTCATGAAGAAATGATCCAAGAAATATTTGACTATCTCCCCTTCCTTTCTTCTATTTATCTAGGTCATGGAGCTATCCATAGTTGGGATATCTATTATATTTATTTGACGTGTTATTACTGAAAAGAACATATCCTTTTCCTCTAACATGGCTCTACCTCCTTGTTGTTCCTCTCTTCTAAGATTTGCATTGAAGTCTCCTCCCATAATCCATTGGTACTCGAGGTAGTTGTCTCTAAAATTTTGGATGGCTGCCCATTGACCCCTTGTAATATGACTATTTGTGCTACATAGAAATTAACTACAGTCCAATTTTTCCCATTTTCCCTATTTTGTAACCGAACCATCAACACCCCTCTCATGGAGGTCCCTATATCGTTAGCAAAAGTTGGTGATTCCACATAGTAGTCAATCCCCTTTATTTATCCTATGCTGATTGGGTAAGGATCTCTTCTTTTTGCCATATCCTCCTATTTATTTTTTGTAGGTCTTATCCTTGCATTTAGGTTTCTTATTGTAGACACCAAAACAACACCAATCCGATTATGTGATTACAAACACTGATCGCTTTGACACACACAACCCCCATGGCAGCCCTCAAAGGTTAAACAATGGTCCTAACCACTTTTACAGCAATTTTGGAAGGTTAGAAAGCAATTTGGCACCTTCAGACACCCTGCTCCAAATCCGTCCCACCCTGGGATGAATTCAAAATAGGATTCGCCCCACCTAGGGACGAATTCTGAATTCGTTCCTAGGTAGGACAAATTCCAGGTTCAACGGGCAAAAAGAGAAATTGTGCCAAATGGCAGTCGAGGACAGTCCATTAATGCCTCCTGCCTTGCATGCACATGTAGGTGGAAAGATTGGATGTTAGAGGACTGTCACAAGGGCAGTCATGGAAGCCCAAGTCAGGGAGGACTTTCCTCCCTCATGGGAAGGCATGACTGCCACATGGCGCTCATGTATGCCCCTCCAAAGAGACCCCCTGGGTCTATAAAATGGTGAACTTTCTCACCCAAAATGGGGGATAGGTTGGAAGCATTTTCAAGTAATGAAGTGTTGCCAAATTTGATACCATGATTTTACCTTTTGATTCACATCTTCCACATCCTTGATATCTTTCACAAGGGAGGTCATTGGGTGGTTATTGGGAGTGTGAATTTGGATCCAAAACCTAACATTTGACCACATTGATCTACCAATTCGCCGACAACCCATTACAAGAGATTTTGGGCCCATCCCAAGTGGATTGGTGCTGAAATCAAGTTCCAACGATGGGCGGCCCACCCGGGCGCCCCGCACTCCTATAAGCCTAATATTATTTTTTAGAAAAATTGGGAATTTATAGCAGATTGTTCTTTTGTCACTTGTTTATATTGTATTCCATTTTATGCTGTTTAGATAGTTTGTAATTCCAATTTCATAAGGCTTTGATCAAATCTTATCATGTTTTGTCGCTTTGTTGTTCTCACTAACTTGCAGGTAGCAACGTCAAATTCTCGTTGATGGAGGTCAAATTGGGAAAATATGACCATCTGGGTCTTCCCAAAATGCCCCCAATTAGCTAACCCCTAAGTTTGTAGGTAGTTTGGAGCTCCCGAGATGCGACATTTGGGTAGCATCACTTCGGCATTTTGTCACAGGCGAATTCGTCCTACCCCGGGATGAATTACAGTCGAATTCATCCTGCCCAGGAGTGAATTTGAATCAGCGACAAATTGCCCAACTATTTTGATGGCAGTGGCCCTTTGGTAATGTTCCCTGGTTATTGTCAAATTTGCAAGTTGTTTAGAATCGGTTTATTTACCACTATAATCAATCTTTTGCATGCATCTTCCATTTGTTTTTAGAGAACAAACGTTTCATCTTTGCAACAGGTGCTACTAACAATTTTGTTGTTTCTTTGAATGCAAGAGGAGCAGCAAATATCAAGGATTCATTCACACCAACGGTGGCAACACTTTGGCCCGCCCATTTTGCATGTGGGCATGCGGAAGAGAGATGACTTTCCATTGATGTGACCAAGAGACAAGTTTGATGCTCCTCTCCCCTAAAAGGGAGGAAGCTAATTGTAACCAAATTTGAAATACATCAATAAAAGAAGAGGGTTGTTTCGTTCCATTTGGGTTCCAATTTGCTTATGCTTTCTCCATTTTACGCATTTCTAATTTGTAGCATCAATTTTAGTTTCGTTCTTGCATCGTGTTTGGAGTTTTCCCTTTTTGTTTTTTGGAATCTCATGCTTTCAATGGCGATCACGGTGGGACACTATCCTCTGATTTTTGAGATCAAGAAACTGATCAAAAATTTGTGTTTTTGTGCTTACAGGTACCATTTTTTTGAACTCTGACTGTTATTTGTTCTTGCTTGTGGTGAATACCTTACTGTAATTCGTCTGACCCTGAGATGAATTCTAATTTGTCTCAGACTGGGACGAATTCTATTTTGGTATTCGTCTCACCCAGAGATGAATATTTGTCTGTGCCATTTTAGGGACGAGAGTCAAAAACATCCTTTTGGGCAGAGAAGAGGTAGGGGTTTTCAACAAGCTTCTGTCAAATTTCTATTTTTCTGTTTTCTAATTTTGTATGGCTTAGGGAAAGTTTCCTTTTGTTTGCCTGTTTCATTTTTGCAAATTAAAATAAACCACACACACATCACGTGGCATTTTTAAACCAAGGAGCTAGTCGTAAGACCCCAGCCCTTGATCAAGACCAACGGTGGGTTCATCACCACCTTGGCTTGAATTTTGCATCCATTTACCCTGATTGTCACTGTTGTTAGATGTAAATCCTAACGAAAGCTGACCGAGTGTCGCTGGGATGATTCCTAGCATGCAAGGATAAGTCTTCTATGGTAGGTGTCATAAACAGGGCAATCCCCCTTTCGTACCGCCTATGTACCACGTACCATCTGCTCTCACGTACCTATAGTTTCCCTCTCATAAGGGCGGGTATATAGAGAGGTTGGTATATCGGCCTGGCAATGGTATATTGAAGGGGCGACCATTTATGGGAGTCATATGAGCCAACATTCTACATTTAAATGTTCTTTAAAAAAACCTCAAAAACAACAAAAAAACACACTAAACCAGTTTTAGGACACACTTTCAACCTTTAAACGAGATAATCATCGTTTGTGTATGTGTGTTCTTTTCTGTTTAAGTGTAGCATAAAAAATCATAAAATAGATACAAATTTGCTTAGCTAGTAGAAGAGCACCACCATGGTGTACACCCGTAGCCAAGCCCAATCAAGGGCAGAAGCTGTGGAAAGTGTACAAGGAGCGGGCACAAGTCACCTCCGCTTTAGCCCTAAGGACTTGGCCATACCGCCTTGGCGGTCTAGACTACAAGAGAGTCCACATCATTCCATGTCAAGGTGGAATTATAGGGACACCCCTTTGGGGGATACGCCCATTCAGCACAGTCCCTTTCAGGAAGAAGCTTTACATGTGGCACTTAACGTAGATAGAAGACCTCCCTTAGAGGCTAGATATGAGTGGCCACAGTGCGATGAAGCGCTAGAGAGGCATAGTGTCCATGAGGAGAGGCCACGTGACTATGACATCTCTCCTTTGCCTCCCATCATTGTTAGAATCGACAAACAAAACCAAGAGCGCAGGGCTCTCTAAACAAGGCAAGCTAACTTTGCCCGCCCCTTTCACACCCATGAAAGGGAGTACGAGGAAGACCATCACATTTCTCGAGAGAAATATACAGCGTGGGAGCCTTGCGATTCTACACCTTCTAGATACCATGGTCACACATTGAGGCCAGAGCCTCAGGTAAATGCTGCCAACCTTGATAGAGGGAAGTGACCCATTGAAATCTCGAATCATCACGACCGAGGCAAATACATAGGAGAGGCATTCAGACCTCCTAGGCCTAATATGGCGGACCAAATTGACCTGGCAGTTGCCAGACATGCCGCTCACCAAGCCCAGATCATGCGGCTTAAGCAAGATTAGCAGCAGTTAGAGCGCCTATATCGCCTTAACAAGGAGCGCATTCAGCGCCAAGCAGACGAGCTGATTTATAACCTACCTGAGAGGGTTCCAACCCCTTGCACCCAAAAAGTGGAACCATATGAGAGGCATAATCCCTTGGCGCAGGATATGTCTTCGTGACTTCATCACGTTTTGCCTCTGAGACCCCATAGACCTGAGAGGGAGGCCACTCCCTGAAATAATGATGGGTACCCTCCATGGGGACCCACTCAGGGTCATAGGTCTAGCCTAGAGACTCCTCAGGAAGTTTACGAGGAGTATGAACAAGAAGTAGAGCGGGCCAAAATGCCTTATCAAGGTAGAGGGGTTGCTATCCGACCACCCTTCCATAGGCCTCCAGTCTCCCACAACTCACAATGGGAGCAAACAAAAGAGGAAGAGATTAAATCTTTCGATGCATACAAAGAACTGTTAGAGCATTTGGAGTCTATGGAAACCAAAGCTTCTGGGCCCCAAAAGCCCACATTATGTCAACTCCGTAGTCACCTTGTGCATCCGTCAGTGCCTGCACCTTCTTACCCCGAACACTTCAAGCTGCCTTAGTTGGCAGTCTTTAAGGGTGAAGAGGACGCCCAAGAGCATGTGACAAGATTCCTGAGCTAATGCTTTGGCATTCAGGATAATGATGCACTATTGCTAAGGACATTCATAACCACATTCATGGGTCCTACCTCAGATTGGTTCACCTAGTTGCCAAAGCACAGCATCAATAACTTGGATCAATTAGTGGATGCGTTCCTTGAATGCTTCGCCTTCAACACCAAGAAGAAGGCGTCACTGAGTGACCTGGCCAGCCTCAGGCAATATGAGGAAGAGACAATGGTGGCCTACGAGAATCGGTGGAGGACTCTGCTTTCTAAGCTACCCTACCTTCCCCCTATGTTCGACCTCACACAAATGTTCTCACGAAGTTGTCTGAGATCGATCTCTTGGCTATTGCAGCTGCAGCAATATGCCACCTTAGAAGAGGCTCTGGCACAAGCCAGAGTTATCGAAGAGATCAAAATATAGGATGGCAAAATTTCCAAACCTAAAAAGAAAGAGTGGAACAAAAACACAATGACAGGGACTACGCAATAAAAAATCGTTGTGGTTAATCAAGTTGCTATAAATGTCCCTAAGCCTGCACAAGAAATATAGCCTCAAAAGGCTAATTATCAAGTAGTGCCTCCAAAGAATTATGAAAGAGAAAATAAAAAATAGGAATAAAATTAGTAGCGTTTCCCTAAGCGACAGTACACCCCTTATACGGAGTCTAGGGACTCCTTATTTGACCGCTTGTTAGCGACAAATTTAATCACCCTTCCAGAGATCCAAACAATAGATCCTAATGCTCCCAAGCCTAAGGGATATAGAGAGGAATTTTATTGTAGGTTCCACAAGTGAAGGGGACATGACCTGAATGCATGCTGGAAGTTCAAAGGATTGATACAAGACTTGATTGATAATAAAGCATTGGCAGTGGACAACCCCATAGCGCCAAATAACCAGCAGATGGGAGTCTTCAAGGATCCTATTGAGAAGCAACACACCCTCACTAAAAAAATGAAGTTCCATCATTTGAAAATATTTAGCTTTCATTTTATAGTAGGGACCCTCTTGATGTTTTTCAGGTTTTAATTCCAAATTTTGCTTGCCTCCTTCTTCTTCAAGTTTTGCATATACCAAAGTATCTAAGTAGGCTTGCATGTGAATTTAATTTCAATTTAGAATTCACTTCTTTAATGTTAGAATCATTCTGAGCAAAAAGATCTTTCACTGATATGTAAAAATGCAGAATACAGATGAATAAATTCATTAGAGTTGTTGGTCCGACTTTTATACACACCCTGTGAAGAATGAGCATAAAACTCCGATAACACTTATACGGGATAAATCCCACTCACTTTAGGATCTAGTTGGTTATCCAAGGTGTGAGTTACAGAGTCGGGTCGAATGTCAATTCACTCTTTTTCGCTTACGGAATAGTTTTCAATATGGACTGTCTTTTACCTTACAACGGGCTCACTGAACTTGTTCAGTAATGTTCGATAGTTGTCACTTGTTGACAATCGGATTTAAAATTAATTCTTTGATCTAGCTCTTATGGGTCAGCGATTTAAATAAAAGACAAATTTAAAAGAAAATAAAAATGGATCATTTCACGGTAAAACAAAGAGGGTAGGGTAAGGCGAGAAAGAGAAGTTTATCAAACTTAATCGTAAAACAAAACTACCAATTTTATTTATACTATCGACTTCACAACAGAACAAATCAAAGAAGAAAGTGTCCGGCTTTCTAAGATCACTTTCTACTAAGAGCATAAGGCGGGAGATGGAGCAGATCTAACAAGAAAATTATAAACAGAAGGGAAGTCGGTTAAAATTGATATCTTTCACCAGCAGCCTAGCTCACACAGTGAGGACAGAGCAATTAGAACAGGCCTGAACCTTAAATCTATAATTTTCCCTAGCATACAATAGAACAAATGAAGCCCAACAACATATTTAATCTTGATAACACAGATTCACGACATATATTTAATAAACTTTAAAGAAACGGATAACAAAAGAAGATGAACTTATCACAATCTGCAAAAGATTAGGCTCCCGGCCATGCTATCCACGAGAAAACAAAAGCACATCAACTCCAAGTCCGGAAATAAAGTATTTAACAAAATTTGCAAGAAATTGCTTCAATAGCCTTTTATTTCTAAGTCTTCGCCTCCTGCGATTACATTGAGAAGAAGTATTTATAGACTCAGGACAGACCCTGATCTTTTCAGAAATATCTTCTTCTCCAACCGTAAATCTTATCATCTTAAACCCTAGGACCCGGGTTTTACAATATAAAGCCATTTAAAACAAAGTCTGGATAAAACTTAACCATCCTGCAACTCAGTGCAGTCACTTGCCATAAATGGAGAAGATAGAATTCGAATGCCACTTGCATTCACCCGCAACTATGAGTAAATGCCCTCATTAATTCCCTCGGGTAATCTGGATGAGTCACCACTTCTCTGACATTTCATCTCCGTAGAGCCATCCCTGAGTTGAAAATGTCTGCAAGCCATTAATTCTGCCATAAATTATCATTAAATGCATTCATCGGCAAATTTCGATAACTGTGTGTAGATATTTTCATTTTTCGGCCAATTCTCGACATACTCCATTAAATGGGCAGCTGCTTAGTCACCGTAAAGTCTCTTTGCGGCCAGATCTGTAAAATTTGGATGAAGCAGCAATTTTCGGCATCTTTCCTTTCAATATGGCTGTCTTTGATTAATTTGCACTTGACTTTGTCTTTATGGCCATTTCTCCGTTATCATGTAAGTGCCAGATGGCTTCCTGCATGAAAGACAAACAAGGATTAGCATTTTAAAATTATTAAATCAAAACCTTAAATATTAAAATGAAGCCCTAAAGTTCAGTATATGCGGCTCTAATCATCTGATACGTGGCTTGCTTTGTCTTGACACGTGTCGCAAAATCACGACACGTGTCCATTTCCACTGTCTTTCATTTTCGGGCCCCTTTTTGTCTCTGCCATGAAAATGCGACATGTCGCAAAATCGTGACCTGTCCTGTGCCTTGTGCTTTTCTCTTTGGCTGTCACGATTTCGTGAAGTCACAAAATCGTGACATCACCGCCTCTGCACTTAGCAGCATTCTCCGACTGTGTCACGATTTCGCGACGTCGTGAAATCGCGACGTCGCGATTTCGCGATAGCTTTCTCACTTTGCAGCTTTCTTTTGAACTTTGTCATGATTTCGCGACATCTTTTGCCTTAGACTTTTTTGCACTTTGATTTCTCTTTGCCTCTCTGACCGTCGCAATTTCGTGACATGTCGTGAAATCGCGACGTCGCTAGCCCTTTTCTCCTTCGTGAAAACATGTCACGATTTGTGACATGTCATGAAATCGTGACACTTTCGTGCCTTGCTTTCTCTTCGTCGCAAATGCGACATGTCACGATTTCGGACATGTCGCGAAATCGCGCCTTTCATGCCTTAGTCATTTTTCTCCTCAGAAAATGCAACATGTCACGATTTCGACATGTCGCGAAATCGTGACTTTTTGTCCTTTGCTTCCTTTCCTCCTCGAAAATGCGACATGTCATGATTTCGTGACATGTCAATCGACGTTCGTACGATCTTGCTTTCTCTCTCCAACTTGTAGCGATTTCGTGACATTTCCAAAAATGGAAAGTGTCGCGATATCGTGACATTTCAAAAATGGAAGTGTCACGATTTCGCTACGTTTTCGACTTGGCGGATTTTCTTGAAACTCGTCGCGATTTCGTGACATTTCCAAAAATGGAAGTGTCGCGATTTCGCGACTTTGCCAAAAATGGAAAGTTTTGATTTTCAATGAATTTATCTATCTGTTTTCTGCATTTTTTCATACCGGTGAAAGATTTTCTTTAATCAGCAATGATTCTAACATGTGAAAAATGAATTCTAGAATAAAACAAAGCCAGATGCAAATAAAAGCACAACTTTTAAAAAGGAGGCAAGCAAATTTGGAATTAAAACCTGGAAAACATCAAGAGGGTCCTTATTGCAAAAATGAAAGCTCAAAGTTTTCAAAGGGTGGAAATTCATTTTTCAGTGGGGGTGTGTTGCTTCTCAACAAATGGCGATATCTGCGGGTAAAATAGTAGCATTATTTTAGAACCCAGGACTCTAGTTTCAAAACAACATAGACCATGTATCTTGCCTTGCCACAAGATATTCTTCAAAATAAATTGACTACTAACTGATAGTTGTTAAAATTTCCCAAGGACATACTAGGCTGAATCATTTAAGGAAGATTTCTGATGTGCAATTACAAGCGTATAAAACTTTCTTCAAGAATGATTGGATCGAATGTTGAACTCTGGATTGATCAGCTTTTCTAGATTGTAAAAAGGGGAAACCGAGTAGAGCTCTGTTTACTAGTTTAGCCTTTTATAGCCCTGACAGAGTTACCCTTTAGATTTACACGACCCAAATTTACAACTGTAAGGTAGAATCTACAACTTGGTAGAAGAAAAACATCTTTTGAAGTCTTGGCTGCCTCTTTCATTATATAACTCTTTTTCTTTTTTTTTTTATCTCTTTTTTTTTTTATATATATATTGGAAATAACAGTGCCAATTTCATGTTGTCTGCTCAACTTTCATCTCTTTCTTTTGAAATACATCAACATCTGAAAAGCCTTAGAAAGAATAACAATTTTCTTTTAATATTTCATCAATCTGGAACTGCTTCAGCCTGGGCACTGATAGCCTCTGTGGATACTCAAATAATTACATGAATCATAGTCCCCTCTTATAACCAACTTTTCTTGGATTCCCCAGGAGTTTCTCCAGCCAAACGACATAGCAGTTTCTTTATAATTAAAACAACTGTGGCAAGCAAGACACAAAATCCAATCATCCTTCCACTTGTTGTTCGACTAAAAAAATAGTTCCACTATTCGGTTCAAACGAGACTATCTCACAATTATGATAATGAACACTTGGATTACGGACTCGAGAATGAAACAATTTTTAGAAGGCTGACTTTTTATTGATGCTCAGGCAAAGGCTAAAGAACAGAATTCTTAAAAGCTAGAGAACTTTGTACAGACTTCCAAGGATAAACACAGGCCTTTAAGAACAAAATAAAAATAAAACTGTATGAGACTTTAAAATAAAAATAAAACAAAATAAAGCGTATGAGCACCAAAGGAAATGAAATAAAATAAGACGTAGAGCTATTTACAAAGGAAATAAACTGCACAGACCTTAAAAAAAAAAAATACGAGAACTTTAAAATAAAACAACATGATAGACAACAAAGGAAATAAAATACATAAATGTATGAGACTGAAAGGAAATAAAATGAGGACATTAAGACTAAAACTAAAAACAACAAATTAAATAAAATAAAGCAAATAAAACAATTAAAATAAATAAATAAAAAATAAAATAAAAAACTAAAAAGTATAGAATAAAAAATAAAATAAAATAAAACATGACGGACATTTAGAATAAAACTAAAAAATAAACAAAAATACGAGTATGAAATAAAACTAAAATAAACAACTACAGAGTTATTTACAATGTATACACATGTTACAACTTCTTTGTGACTCATTCAAATGATACATTGGATGGAACAGCCGAGAAATAATGTTTTAAGTATTGACCATTAACAGGGAGGTCCAAAAAATTACCATCAAGGTCTTGTAAACGGAATGCATTATTACCCAGAATCTCAGCAATCTGGTACGGGCCTATCCATAGTGGTTGCAACTTTGTATGCTTACCCTTCTTTTCATGGGCCTTGTCCCATAGAAGCACCAGGTCTGCCAGTCTGAAAGCTTTCACTTTGGCCCTCTTGTCAAACCAGCGCTTGACGGTTTCTTGGTGCCGATCGAAGTGTTCCAGGGCTTGGAGTCTTTCATCCTGCAAATTAGTTAGATCTAAAACACGGGCTTCTGCATCTGCTTGATCCTCAAAATAGTCTAAGACAAATTGGTAAGTAGGTAATTTCAGAGAGATGGGAACAATTGGCTGGGTACCATACAGCAAAGCAAAAGGGGAAGTTTTAAGAGCCACTTTATATTTTATCCGGTCAGCCCAAAGTGCATATTTCAATAATGTATGCCACTACCTGGGTTTGTCTGCTGTAGATTTCTTAATGGCATTCATTAAATTCTTGTTTGTGGACTCAGCCAGTCCATTGCCTTGGGGATAATAGTTGGATGAAAATCCGATAACTATCCCCATCTGGTATGCCCATTCTGCAAACTCCAATGATTGGAAGGCTGGTCCATTATCACACACCAAATTCGAGAGGAACCCCAAACCTGGTTATGACATTTGACTCTAGAAATTCAATCACTTCATGAGCTGTACTTCTTGTGGTGGCTGCTTGCTTCGACCCATCTTGTGCAATAATCAGTAGCTGTTAGAACATACTTATGCCCTGCTGAAGAATTTGGATTAATCACTCCCACAAAATCAAGTCCCCATTGCATGAAAGGTTTATTTATTACAACAGGTTGCAATGGTAGAGCCCGGTTGGCCTCTTTGGCTGCAAAAGTTTGGCACTGATGGCGGGTTCTCACATCTTGATGGGCATCTTTAAATAGTGTAGGCCGATGATAGCTTTGCTCTCAATATTTTATGCGTAGTAGCAGATCCGATGAATGCCCGCCCCTAACTTTTCATGAAAACTGGACATGACTTCATTGACTTCACCTCGAGAAATGCATCTCAAGAAAATGCCGAGCATAATTCTCTCTGTACAAATTACCTGCTTTGAGGAGATAATGAGCAGCTTTCGGTTTTAATGCTCTCCTTTGGGTTCTATTCAAGTGAGACGGGCAAACTCCAAATTGCAGCGAGATGAATAATATCTCCATACCGGTCATCGGATTCAGAATTTAACCGATTAACTTCTTCCCGTACGGGTATTTCGACAATGTGTCGGGACAAACCAAGTCCTCGATCAATTTTGCAGGTCGAATCTCTAAGTCATATTCTTGCAGCCTTGTAACCCAATTACCCCTCAGTTCACCCAACTCATTCTGACTTAATAGGTATTTAACAGTTGGAGTCCGGAACTATAGCATGAATTCTGCTTCTTAGTATGTAGTGCACGAACTGCTTAATTGCTCTCACCAAGGCATAAGCTTGTTTGTCTAAACGAGAATATTTCAGCTCAGCCCCTTTTAAATTGGTACTCTTGAAAGCAATTGGATGTTCCCCGGTTTCTCTCCGTTGGGTCAGAACTGCAGCAAGTGTGTGTTCAGAAGAAAAGGTGTACGAGATAAAAATCTGCACTGAAATCCGGGCTTACCGGAACTGGTGCTTGTTTGATGGCTGTCTTGATTTCTTGGAAAGTGGTTTTAGCTTCTGTGGTCCGGACAATGCGAGCGGTTTGCTTTAGCATGTCATTCATTGGCTTGACTATCTCTCGCAAAACCGGAGATGAACTTCACGACAAAGTTAATTTTTCCAAAGAAGGACCTCAACTCTTTCTTGGAGTTGGGAAATGGTATGCCGGATATGGCTTCAACTCTGTCCGGATCCATGGAAATGCCATCTTTTGTGACCAAGTGCCCAAGGAGCTTTCCTTCTGTTACACCAAAAATGCACTTCTTCGGATTCAAAGAAATGCCGAACTCCCTGCATTTGTTAAACACCAGACTCCAAGTGTTTTACATGGTCAAACCGAGATTTAGAGAAGACTGTTAAATCATCCATGTAAACAACAATGCATTTACCCATAAGGCCCTTGAAGGCATGATCCATTGCTCGTTGAAATGTAGCTCCGGCATTTATTAATCCAAATGGCATCCTCTTGTAAGCAAAAGTTCCCCACTTAGTTGTGAAAGCAATTTTCATTCTGTCTTCCTTCTCAACCAATATCTGATTATACCCTGAGAAACCATCCAGGGAAAGACATCATCTCCGAACCATTGACAATCCGTAACACCTCATCCATAGAAGGCGGCGGATAATTATCTTTCTCGGATGCCTTGTTCAAATTTCTAAAATCCACACACGGGCGGATCTCTCCATTTTTCTTTCGAGCGGCACCGGATTGGCCACCCAAGTAGAATGCCTGATGGGAAAAATAATGGCGGCACTCAATAGTTTTTCTACCTCTTTACGGATGAGGGGCTCCTAACAGAGCATTGAAATGCCTCTGTTTTTGCTGGAAAGGTTTGCAGAATTCTTTTAAAGGTATAATATGAGTGTAAACTTTAGGATCAAATACCTTTAAGTCTTTGTATGACCAGGCCATAACATCCTTGGACATGTGAAGAAAATAAATCATACTTCTTTTTATTTTTGGATCACGAGTTCTTAGCCAACTTGATGTGCACGGGATCTTCTTCGGTCCCTATGTTCGGGTTTTCGATCTCATTGTCTGTGGCACCCACATAATCCTCAGAATTCACCTTTTGCTTGATTTTGTCAACATCAAAGAGCCGCTCCAGCTCCACCATCCCTTTTGGAATTCTGTTGTCTTTCAACCTCATTATTCCCCTGTCATCATCTAACTGCTCCAGCAGAGTATCCCTTTGGCCCTCATCGATTATAGCATTTTCAAATGTGTTAGTACTCTGCAAAAAGTTTACAATCTGTTGATCATCAGAGAAAACCTGAAAATTATCTATATTGTTTGGGACTGAAGGACAAGGGACTAACTCAATTGAAAACTTGTTCCATTTAAATTCTTCCAGTGGTTTTAAACTTGCAGTTGAAGAAGCCAAGACATCTGCATGTGGATTCTGCTCTCTGGGTATGTGTGTCGGATTAAAAGCATCAAAGTCTTCTACAAGATCCCAAGCCCGATGTTTGTATCCTTTTAAATAAGATGCTTTACTCTGGAATTTACCCTTGACTTGATTTGCCACCAATTCTGAATCGGTAAAAACTTGAATATTTCTTGCTCCTTTGTCCAAAGCAAATTTCAAACCTAATACCAGAGCTTCATACTCTGCTAAATTATTTGTACAAGGGAACTGTAGGCGGTAAGACATAAAATATGTCCGACTTTCAGGCCCTTTAAGGACTGCCCTTGTTCCAGAACCCTGTTTAGATCTAGCCCCATCCACATGAAGTGTCCGGACTTCATTACTATGAACAGGATGGGCTTTATTAAACTTCTCATTTTGCCCCGTTGTTAAATTGTAAACTCCAATATCTACCTCCGCAATATTTACAGTCTCATTCTCTGCATTGTATTCCGTAATTGTATGCTTGTACCTGGGTTCTCTTTCAACCCGTAATTGATTTGCCACTCCTTTCCACGGCAACCACATGTGTGAAAAATCTGTTGCCAAGTATCCGTTCAGAGATCTCGACCAATCCCTGCTCAAAAGCATCCCGTACCCCACGGGGATATCCACAACCTGGATTTCAATTTTATGTTGAGCCCTTGGCTCAGATGCTAGTTGGATATGAATATTTTGAAGTTCTCCAACTACTTTAACCTCTGATTTGTCCAATTGGACAACTCTCCTTTCAGACTTCATTGGGGTCGGACCCAAGCTGCTGACAAATGGCCAAAGGCATAACATTAGCGAGATGCACCCGAATCTACCAAACAATTGTGTAAGTTCTTCCCAAAAATACGAACAGTCGGTAAAAAGGGGGGAACTTCAGTTTTTTCTTTGTACATGGCTACATTGGCATTTGCCATCTTCTTTCCCTTGTCCACAGGTTTAGTAGTAGGGCCAGAGTATGTTTTTATCAGGTTGTCCCTCTGCTCTGAAATTTGGGCCAACTCATGAAGAGTAATGTTGGCCTTGATCTTTTTCATATCCTCCACTATGTTATATCCTTTATTAAGTGGAGGGACAAAAGCATCTGGTCCTCTCAGATTTCCTCCCTTTGGTGGAGATGGATTATTGCTTGGAGAGGGATCTGGAGGAACATTGTGAGAGTTGTCCGGAGGGGTTGATGTAGTATTAGGCTCCGGATTCCTATTTCTCAGGTTGTAGTTATCCCTTCTATACTGTTGGAAAGCCTGCACCTCATCCATAGGCATTTCAACTACATTCTCAGATTCATCCGGGAAAGTGAAAGAATCCAAGACCATAGCTGCACTATGGCTGGATGAACTTGGGCCATCAGCAGTTCTTTGATTTTCGGGAGAGATCAAATCCCCGGACAAAGCTTCAAATGCATTACAAAATTCCAGACAATCCAACTCCCCATCTTTGAGAAGTGGCATGTATTCTGCACCGGTTAGGCGAGCTAAATCGCAAATATTCACATCATGGCCTTTACCCTTGTAATCTTTATTAGGTTCATATGGGGGCCGGTTGAATCCGTTCGGTTGATATGAATACCTGTTTGAGTTGTCCCCAGTAGAAACTTGCCTTTTAAAACTCAAAAAATCATTGGCCAGCTTCTGAACTATCTTTGAGACTTCTTCAACTCTTGCATTGTCAGCCTCTTTGCCTAGGTTATGTACATTCTCAACGGGTGCTACGACCAATGGATTTCTTGATGGTAGAGTCGACAAGCTGGCAACATCATCTGATGTGGTATGGGATTGAACACAGGGGCAGCTTGTGTAACCAGAGGAATTTGCTGAGCATTTAAAGGTTGGGGTCCCAACTGTCTTTCCAGAATCAAAGCTTCTTTATAAGCCTCTGTCAAATTAGTAACAGTGGGATCTCTCTTCAAGAAGACAGAGGTCATTGGATCCAGAGAGTTTCTAAAGATCTCTAATGCCAGTCTGCATTCGGTACATAATACCCAGTAAGTCTACCATAAGCTTTCTGGAATCTAACATTATAAGATCTGATAGATTCACTTAATTCTCTTTTGATGCCAGAAAACTGCTGGTACAATATACTAGGATCTATCACTTCACCGAACTGTGACACAAAAACTTTTTCTAAGTCATTCCAGCTGGTGACAGAATCATTAGTGAGGTTTAGAAACCAGTCATAAGCTCCCTCTTGGAGAGTGAACGGGAACAATCTGCAGGCAACATCTTCATGTTGTACATTTAATAATTTCAAAGCATTCTTGAATGCAACCAAATGTTCTTCTGTAGTTCTTGTCCCATCATGTTTATATAGGGAGATATCTTTTCAGATTTTGGGCGGGGTCATGGGCTATACCCGAAATATTCAAAGCGGTGGAACCCAACCAATTTGCCATTACTACTTGGTTGACGGTGATATTACGAGTTGTGGTTGGAGTAACTATCGGTGGTGATAAAGCTATTTGAGACGAGAGACTTAGCCCTTATGAGGCTACTTCTTCTCGGAGTTTCTAATTCAGGCACAAGGAGCTCTCCGGCTCTGGGGTGGGACCTTGTTACCCTGTATGTAGAATCCAGCTTTTCACAAGCACTTACAAACTTACAATCCTTAGCGAGTCTTGAACTTGAGGTCTTCTTTTTGGGCAATTTTAAAATATTATCCTGACAACTTACAATACTGATCGGAGTTCATTGGGCCCTCCTTCTAGCGCCATTTTTAAATGTTGGTCCGACTTTTATACACACCCTGTGAAGAATGAGCATGAAACTACGATAACACTTATACGGGATAAATCCCACTCACTTTAGGATCTAGCTGGTTATCCAAGGTGTGAGTTACTGAGTCGGGTCGAATGTCAATTCACTCTTTTCCGCTTCTGAAATAGTTTTCAATATGGATTATGCTGTTACCTTACAACGGGCTCATTGAACTTGTTCGGTAATGTTCGATAGTTGTCACTTGTTGACAATCGGATTTAAAATTAATTCTTTGATCTAGCTCTTATGGGTCAGTGATTTAAATAAAAGACAAATTTAAAAGAAAATAAAAATGGATCATTTCACGGTAAAACAAAGAGGGTAGGGTAAGGCAAAAAGAGAAGTTTATCAAACTTAGCTGTAAAACAAAACTACCAATTTTATTTATACTATCAGCTTCACAACAGAACAAATCAAAGAAGAAAGTGTCCAGACTTTCTAAGATCACTTTCTACTAAGAGCATAAGGCGAGAGATGGAGCAGATCTAACGAGAAAATTATAAACCGAAGGGAAGTCGGTTAAAATTGATATCTCTCACCGGCAGACCCTAGCTCACACAGTGAGGACAGAGCAATTAGAACAAACTTGAACCTTAAATCTGTAATTTTCCCTAGCATACAATAGAACAAATGAAGCCCAACAACATATTTAATCTTGATAACACAGATTCACAACATATATTTAATAAACTTTAAAGAAACGGATAACAAAAGAAGATGAACTTATCACAATCTGCAAAATATTAGGCTCCTGGCCATGCTATCACGAGAAAACAAAAGCACATCAACTCCAAGTCCGAGAAATAAAGTATTTAACAAGATTTGCAAGAAATTGCTTCAATAGCCTTTTATTTCTAAGTCTCCGCCTCCTGCGATTACATTGAGAAGAAGTATTTATAGACTCAGGACAGACCTTGATCTTTTCAGAAATATCTTCTTCTCCAACCGTAAATCTTATCATCTTAAACCCTAGGACCCGGGTTTTACAATATAAAGCCTTTTAAAACAAAGTCTCGATAAAACTTAACCACTCTGCAACTCAGTGCAGTCACTTGCCATAAATGGAGAAGATAGAATTCGAATGCCACTTGCATTCACCCATAACTGTGAGTAAATGCCCTCATTAATTCCCTCGGGTAATTTGGATGAGTCACCACTTCTCTGACATTTCATCTCCGTAGAGCCATCCCTGAGTTGAAAATGTCTGCAAGCCATTAATTCTGCCATAAATTTTCATTAAATGCATCCATCGAAAAATTTCGGTAACGGTGTAGATATTTTCATTTTTCGGCCAATTCTCGACATACTCCATTAAATGGGCAGCTGCTTAGTCACCGTAAAGTCTCTTTGCGGCCAGATCTGTAAAATTTGGATGAAGCAGCAATTTTCGGCATCTTTCCTTTCAATATGGCTGTCTTTGATTAATTTGCACTTGACTTTGTCTTTATGGCCATTTCTCCGTTATCATGTAAGTGCCAGATGGCTTCCTGCATGAAAGACAAACAAGGATTAGCATTTTAAAATTATTAAATCAAAACCTTAAATATTAAAATGAAGCCCTAAAGTTCAGTATATGCGGCTCTAATCATCTGATACGTGGCTTGCTTTGTCTTGACACGTGTCGCAAAATCGCGACACGTGTCCATTTCCAGCTGTTTTCCTTTATTTCGGCCTTTTTCTGTCTAAGTCGCGAAAATGCGACATGTCGCGATTTCGCGACATGTCGCGAAATCGCGACTTCCTTGTGCCTTGCGCTTTTCTCTTTGGCTGTCGCGATTTCGCGACATCACCGCCTCTGCACTTAGCAGCATTATCCGACTGTGTCGCAATTTCGCGACAGCTTTCTCACTTTGCAGCTTTCTTTTGAACTTTGTTGCGATTTCGTGACATTCTTTTGCCTTAGACTTTTCTTGCACTTTGATTTCTCTTCGTTTCCTCTTTACCCTGGACCCGTCGCGATTTCGCGACATGTCACGAAATTGCGACGTCCGTACGCCTGCCCTCGCGTCGTGATTTGCGACTCTCTCTTCTTTTCTCTTTAAATGTCGCGATTTCGGACATGTCAAATCGACGTCCTTCCTCATGTCGCGAAATCGCGCTTTCATGCCTTAGTCATTTTTTCTTCCTCGCGAAAATGCGACATGTCGCGATTTCGTGACATGTCGAGAAATCGTGACTTGTTTTGTCCTTTGCCTCCTTTTGCCTCCTCACTCGCAAAAATGCGACATGTCGCGATTCACGACGTTCGATACGATCGGCTTCTCTCTCCAATGGATTGCATTTCCAAAAATGGAGTCGATTTCGCGACATTTTCAAAAATGGAAAGTGTCGCGATATCGCGACATTTCCAAAAATGGAAGTGTCACGATTTCGCTACGTTTTTGCGACTTGGCGGATTTTCTTGAAACCCGTCGCGATTTCGCGACATTTCCAAAAATGGAAGTGTCGCGATTTCGCGACTTTGCCAAAAATGGAAAGTTTTGATTTTCAATGAATTTATCTGTCTGTTTTCTGCATTTTTTTCATACCGGTGAAAGATTTTCTTTAATCAGCAATGATTCTAACATGTGAAAAATGAATTCTGGAATAAAACAAAGCCAGATGCAAATAAAAGCACAACTTAAAAAGGAGGCAAGCAAATTTGGAATTTGAAACCTGGAAAACATCAAGAGGGTCCTTACTGCAAAAATGAAAGCTCAAAATTTTCAAAGGGTGGAAATTCATTTTTCAGTGGGGGTGTGTTGCTTCTCAACAAGAGTCAACCTACAATTTTTTGGAAAATTTTGCTAAGTAATGAAAACGTCGCGATTTTGTGATATTTCTATTTTTGGAAGCGTCGCGATTTGGTGACATTTTCGTTTTTGGAAACGTCGCAATTTCATGACATTTCTATTTTTGGAAACGTCACAATTTCGTGACATTTCCATTTTTGGAAACGTCGCGATATCGCGATGTATTTTGGTTGAAAGCAAAGCTTGTAGAAAATGTCGCGATATCACGACATATTTGGACTAAAAGAACCAAGTGATGAAGCGTCACGATATCGCGACAGTTTTGGACCAAAAGGAAAGCTTGTAGAAAACATTGCGATATCGCGACGTGCTTTCGAAAGAGAGGCTAAGTATGGAAAACTTCGTGATATCACAATATGTCGTATTTTCGTGACCTATCGTGTTTTCACGGTCAACGCAGCAAGGGGAAGAGTCAACGTGAAAACGTCGCGATATCACGATAGGTTTTGGCTGGAAGCAAGTCTTATGGAAAACGTCACGATATCACGACACATTTTGGTTGGATGCAAACTTCAAGAAAAATGTCGCGATATCACGACAGGTTTTGAAAAAGAAAGTGCAAGTGATGAACAAATCGTGATTTCGTGACATGTCGCGAAATCGTGACATGTCACGATTTCACGAAAAAAGGGGCAAGAGAAGCGCCAAGTGCAAAACAGGTCACGGTTTCGCGACGAAAGAAAGACAAATGGAGCTAATTTGGGAGACTGTCGTGATTTCACGACATGTCGCGAAATCGTGACATGTCGTGGTTTCACGACAGAGAAAAGAAAATGAAAAGTAGCTTGAGGAAAACGTCACGTAATCGTGACACGTGTCAAAAGAAAGCAAGCCGACATGTGATAAACATTAGGGTTTAATTTAATGATATTAAAACGCTAACCCTTGCTTTCCTTTTATAGAGAGCGATCCGACAGTTGCATGATAGCGGAAGTGATGGTGAAAAAGACAAAATAAGTGCGGATCAAGCGAAGGCCGTCAGATTGAAATGTGAGATGCCAAGAATTTTTGGTCCATCTAGATTTTACAAATCTGGCCATAAAGAGACTTTACGGTGACTAAGCAGCTACCTCATTTAATGGAATATGTCAAAAATTAACCGAAAAATGAAAATATCTACACACAGTTACCGAAATTTGTCGATGGATGCATTTAACAGGAGAATTTATGGTGAAAGTAATGGCATGCAAAGAATTTCAACTCAGAGGCAGCTTTGCGAAGATAAAATGTTAGAGAAACCAGTGACTCATCCAAATTTCTCTGAGGAATTAATGAGACGTTCCCGACAGATGCACCAGCTGGCCAGAAAACAAAGATATTTACTTACAGTTATAGATGGATGAGAATAATATCAGATCATGCCTTATCCATTTATGGCAAGTAACTGCACTAAGATTTGTAGAATAATTAAGGTTTATCAAAACTCTATTTTTAAAGGGCCTTATATTGTAAAACCGAGGCAGTAGGGTTTTGAGGATAAGATTTAGGGTTTGAGAAGAAGATATTTCTGAAAAGATCAGGGTCTGTCTTGAGTCTATAAATACTTCTTCTGAATGTAAATTTTAGGAGGCAAAAACTTAGAAATAAAAGCTATTGGAGCAATTTCTTGCAAATCTTGTTTGAATACTTTGTTCTAGACCTGGATTTGGTGTAGTTTTGTTTTCTGTGATAGCATGGCCAGGAGCCTAATCTCTTTCAAACTGCGATAAGTTCATCTTATTTTGTTTCTGTTTCATTAAGGCTTATTTAATTTATGTTGTAGATCTGTGTTATCAAAGATTGGGTATGCTACTAGGCTTCATTCTTTTTATTATATGCTAGGGAAAATTATAGATTTAAGGTTCAGGCCTGTTCTAATTGCTATGTCCTCACTGTGCGAGCTAAGATACTGGTGAGAGATACCAATTTCAACTGACTTTCCTTCTGTTTGTGATTTTCTTTCAGATCTATTTTGTCTCTGTCTTATGCTCTTAGTGGAAGGTGATCTTAGAAAGCTGGACACTTTTCTCTTTGATTTGTTCTATTATGAAGCTAACCGGTATAACTAAAATTGGTAGTTTTGGTTTTGCAACTAAGTTAGATAAACTTCTCTTTGTGCCCTACCCTACTCTCTCTGTTCCACCGTGAAATGATCCATTTTTATCTTTCTTTAAATTTGTCTTTTATTTAAATCTTCTAAAGCATAAAGATCTAGATCAAAGAACTGATTGTAAATATGATTATCCACAAAGATAACCAACTCCAAAAACATTACTGAACTGAAGTCCCGAGCCCGTTGTAATGTAACAGATAGTCCACTTGAAACTATTCCAGAAGCGAAAAAGAGTGAATAGACATTCGACCCAACTCTGTAACTCACACCTTGGATATCCAGCAAGATCCTAAAGTGAGTGGGATTTATCTCTTATAAGTGTTATCGGGTTTTCATGCTCATTCTTCACAGGGTGTGTATAAAATTTGAACCAACATTTAAAATTGGCGCTAGAAGGAGGGCCACTGAACTCCATTCAGTATTGTAAGTTGTCTGTGTAGAGTCTGGTGTTTTATATTTTGAATCCTTTTCCCTCCTCTTTAGCTCTTTTTAATCTTGTTTGTTTGAGTTTTTTGCCTAAACAGCGGAACTCAACACCAACATTTAAAATTGGCGCTAGAAGGAGGTCCTACTGAACTTCGTTCAGTATTGTAAGTTGTGCTACAGAGTCTGGTATTTTATCTTTTGAATATTTTCCCTCCTCTTTAGCTCTTTTTAAACTTGTTTGTTTGAGTTTTTGCCTAAACAGCGGAACTCAACACCAACATTTAAAATTGGCGCTAGAAGGAGGGCCGAACTTACGTTCTTAGTGCGCTTGAGTTGAGAAATATGATTGTATGTGGTATTTAACAAATACTGTATTTGATCCAGAGTCTGGTAGCCTTTTTTACATCCTCCTTAGTTTGAGTTTTGCCTAAACAGCAGAACTCAACAACATTTAAAATTGGCGCTAGAAGGAGGGCCTAAAGTTCAGTAGTCTATTAAGGATTGTAAGATTATAAGTTGCTTATGAAAAGTTGGATTCCACTTATAGAGTAACAAGGTCCCATTCTAGAGCTGGAGAGCTCCTTGTGCTTGAGTTAGAAACTCCAAGAAGAAGCAGCCTCAGAAGGGCCAAGTCCTTGTCTGAAATAGTTTTGTCACCACTTGTAGTTACTCCAACTACAACTAAAAATATCATCGTCAATCAAGTAGTAATGGCAAACTGGTTGGGTTCCACTACCTTAAATATCCTAGGTGCAGCCCATGACCTACCCAGAAATCCTAAGAGATATCTTCCCAGATACAAGCATGATGGAACTAGGACAACAAAAGAACATCTAGTAGCATTCAAGAATGCTCTAAAATTGTTAAATATACAACATGAAGATGTGGCTTGCAGATTGTTCCCTTTCACTCTCCAGGAGGGAGCTTACGACTAGTTTTTAAATCTCACTAACGATTCTATTACCAGTTGGAATGACTTGGAAAAGGTTTTTGTATCACAGTTTGGTGAAGTGATAGATCCTAGTGTATTATATCAACAATTTTCTGGTATTAAAAGAGAAATAAATGAATCTGTTAGATCTTACAATGTCAGATTTCAGAAGGCTTATGGTAGACTAATTGGTTATTATGTGCCAAATGCAGACATATCATTAGAAATTTTTAGGAATTCTCTAGATCCAATGACTTCTATTTTCTTGAAAAGAGATCCCTCTATTACCAATCTAACAGAGGCTTACAAAGAAGCTTTGGTTTTGGAAAGACAATTGGGACCCCAACCTTTAAATGCTCATCAAATTCCTTTGGTCACACAAGGTACCCCTATTTTCAATCCCATACCACATCAGATGATGTTGCCAGTATGTCAAACTCCACCATCAGGAAATCCATTGGCTGTAACACCTACTGAAAATATACAGAACCTAGGTAAAGAAGCTGATAACGCAAGAGTTGGAGAAGTGTCAAAAATAGTCCAAAAGTTGGCCAATGACTTTTTAAGTTTTAAAATGCAGGTTTCTACTGGGGAGAACTCAAACAGGTATTCCTATCAGCATAATAGATTCACTCGGCCCCCATATGAACCCAATAAGGATTATAAAGGTAAAGGTCATGATGTAAATATTTATGATTTGGCTTTGCCTAATTGGTGTAGGATACATGCTACTTCTCAGCACGGGGAGTTGGATTGTTTGGAATTCTGTAACACTTTTGAAGCTTTATCTGGGGAGTTGATTTCTCCTGAACATCAAAGAAATACAGACGGCCCAAGTTCATCTAGCCATAGTGCAGCTATGGTCTTAGATTCTTTCACTTTTCTTAGGTGAGTCTGAGAATGTAGTTGAAATGCCTATGGATGAGGTGCAGGCCTTTCAACAATACAGGAGGGACAACTACAACCTCAGAAACAGAAATTCAGAGCCCAACACTACATCTACCCCTCCGGACAACTCCCATAATGTTCCTCTAGATCCATCTTCAAGCAATAACCCATCTCCACCCAAGCAAGGAAATCCAAGAGGACTAGATGCTTTTGTCCCTCCACTCAATAAGGGATATAATATAGTGGAGGACATGAAGAAGATCAAAGCCAACATCACTCTTCATGAGTTGGCCCAAATTTTAGAACAGAGGGATAACTTGATTAAAGCATTCTCTGGGCCTACTACCAAACCTTTGGAAAAGAAAAAAAAGATGACAAATGCAAATGTGGCCATGTATAAAGAGAAGACTGAAGTTTTGCCTTTTCTACTAAGTGTCCGAATATTTGGGAAAAATTTACACAACTGTTTGGTAGATTCAGGTGCTTCAGCCAATGTCATGCCTCTAGCCATCTGTCAACAGTTGGGTTTGACCCCCATGAACTCCGAGATGAGAGTCGTCCAATTGGATAAGTCTAAGGTTAAAGTGGTAGGTGAACTTCAGAATATACACATCCAGCTAGCATCGAAGCCGAGAGTGCAACACAAAATTGACATTTAGGTGGTGGATATTCCTGTAGGATACGGAATGCTTCTGAGCAAGGATTGGTCAAAATCCTTGAATGGGTATTTGGCTACTGATTTATCACATATGTGGTTACCTTGGAATGGTTTTGCAAATCAATTAAGAATCAACAGAGGACCAAGATATAAACTCATGATCATAGAATATAATGTAAAAAATGAGACTGTTAATCTTGCTGAGGGCTGTTATATCGGGGTTTATAATTTGACAACTACTCAAAGGGAGAAACCGGTTAAAGCTCACCAAGGTAACGATAATGAAGTTGGAATGCTTCATATTGATGGAACTAAATTTAAGCAAGGTTCTGGTACAGGGGCTGTTCTTAAAGGACCAAAAAATCAAACCGGTTTTATGTCTTATCGCTTGGAGTTTTCCCTGCACGAATAATTTGGCAAAATATGAAGCATTAATACCAAGATTAAAATTTGCTTTACATTACTTTGATCATGCAGATACGAAAGCTCATGTGTTGGACTTGGTTGATTTGCAGGGTGGACGACTTCAAGCCGTAGAGCATTTTAGTTGACACCAAGAGATAGTCAAGTGCTGGCTTGACGAGAGGGCCAATTTGAAGGCCTTCAAACTTGCAGACCTAGTGTTTATGTGGGACAAAGCCCATGAAAAGAAGCATAAAAAAACCAAGCTGCAACCTTTATGGACAGGGCCATACTAGATTGTCGAAACCCTAGGTAATAATGCATTTTTTCTACAGGACCTGGAGGGTAATTTTTTGAACCTTCCTATTAATGGTCAATATCTAAAGCATTATTTCTCAGCTTTTCCATCCAATACATCGATTGAATAAATCACAAAGATGTTGTAACATGTGTATATATTGTAAATAAGCTTTGAAGTAGTTTGTTTTTATTTTATTTTGTTTAATTTTAAAGGTTTGTGTTTTATCCTTTGGGGTCTGTACAAAGTAGTTTATTTTATTTTATTTTGTTTGATTTTAAAGGTCTGTGTTTTATCCTTTGGGGTCTGTACAAATTTCTTTAGCTTTTAAAATTCTATTTTTTTTAGTTTTGCCTGGGCAGTAAAGAAAAATTCAGCCTTCTAAAATTGTTTTTATTCTAAGTTCAAAATCCAGTGTTCATTTTGTTTTATTCTAATTAAGAGATAGTCTGCTTAAATTGAACAGTGGAACTATTTTGTTATTCAGAACAACAATAGAAAGATAATGGGATTTTGTGTCTTGCTTGCCACAATTATTTTAATTATAAAGAAACTGCTATACTGTTTAGCTAGAGAAACTCCTAGGGAATCCAAGAAAAGTTGGTTGCAAGAGGGGACTCTGATTTGTGAAATTATTTGAGTATCCATAGAGGCTATCAGTACCCAGACTGAAGCAGTTCCAGATCGATGAAATATTAAAAAAAAATTGTTTTTTTAAGCAAGGCTTTTCAGATTTCGATATATTTCAAAGGAGAGAGAGAAGGTGAAAGTTGAGCAAGACAACATAAAACTGGCACTCTATTATTTCCCACACAAAAAAAAAAAGAAAAAAAAAGAGGGAAGGAAGAAGTTATGTAATGAAAGAGATAGCCAAGGCTTCAAAAGATGTTTTCTTTTACCAAGTTGTAGATACCACCTCACAGTTGTGGATCAGGGTCGTGAAAATCTAAAGAGTAACTCTATCGAGGCTGTAAAAGGCTAAACTAGTAAACAGAGCCCTACTCGGTTTCCCATTTCACAATCTAGAAAAGCTGATCAATCCAGAGTACAACATTCGAAGGCCCGATCATTCTTGAAGAAAGTTTTATACGCTTATAATTGCACATCAGAGGTCTTCCTTAAGTGATTCAACCTAGTATGTCCTTGGGAAATTTTGACAACTATCAGGTAGTAGTTAAATTATTTTGAAGAATATTTGTGGCAAAGCATAGTACATGGTCTATATTGTTTTGAAACTAGAGTCCTGGATTCTAAAATAGTGCTACTATTTTTCTTGCAGATATCACCATTTGTTGAGAAGCAACACACCCCCACTAAAAAAATGAAGTTCCATTCTTTGAAAATATTTAGTTTTTATTTTACAGTAGGGACCCTCTTGATGTTTTTCAGGTTTTAATTCCAAATTTTGCTTGCCTCCTTCTTCTTCAAGTTTTGCATATACCAAAGTATCTAAGTAGGCTTGCATGTGACTTTAATTTCAATTTAGAATTAACTTCTTTAATGTTAGAATCATTCTGAGTAAAAAGATATTTCACTGATATGTAAAAATGCAGAATACAGATGAATAAATTCATTGAAGTCAACCTACAATTTTTTGAAAATTTTTGCTAATTAATGAAAACGTCGTGATTTCGCGACATTTCCATTTTTGGAAGCGTCACGATTTCGTGACATTTTAATTTTTGGAAACGTCACGATTTCGTGACATTTTCATTTTTGAAAACATCATGATTTCACAACATTTTTGTTTTTGGAAACGTTACGATATCGCGACGTATTTTGGTTGAAAGCAAAGCTTGTAGAAAACGTCACGATATCGTGACAGTTTTGGACCAAAAGGAAAGCTTGTAGAAAACGTCACGATATCACGAGGTGTTTTCGAAAGAGAGGCTAAGTATGGAAAACGTCACGATATCGTGACATGTCGTATTTTTGTGACCTATCGCATTTTCGTGGTCAACGTAGTAAGGGGAAGAGTCAACACGAAAACGTCACGATATCGCGACAGGTTTTGGATGGAAGCAAGTCTTGTGGAAAATGTCGCGATATCGTGACACATTTTGGTTGGATGCAAACTTCAAAGAAAACATCACGATATCGCGATAGGTTTTGAAAAAGGAAGTGCAAGTGATGAACAAATCGTGATTTCACGACAAAATGGGCAAGAGAAGCGCCAAGTGCAGAACAGGTCGCAATTTAGTGACATGTCGTGAAATCATGACCTGTTCTGCACTTGGCGCTTCTCTTGCCCCTTTTGTCACGAAATCACCAAAAGGGGAAAGAGAACAGGTCACGATTTCGTGACATGTCACGAAATTGCGACATGTCATGATTTCGCGACAAAAGAAAGACAAATGGAGCTAAGTGGGGAGACCGTCATGATTTCGTGACATGTCATGAAATCGTGACATGTCACGGTTTCGCGACAGAGAAAAGAAAATGAAAAGTAGTTTGAGGAAAATGTCACGTAATCGTGATATGTGTCAAAAGAAAGCAAGCCGACATGTGATAAACATTAGGGTTTAATTTAATGATATTAAAATGCTAACCCTTGCTTTCCTTTTGCAGAGAGCGATCCGACAGTTGCATGATAGCGGAAGTGATGGTGAAAAAGACAAAATAAGCGCGGATCAAGCGAAGGCCGTCAGATTGAAATGTGAGATGCCGAGAATTTATGGTCCATCCAAATTTTACAAATCTGGCCGTAAAGAGACTTTACGGTGACTAAGCATCTGCCTCATTTAATGGAATATGTCAGAAATTAATCAAAAAATGAAAATATCTACACATAGTTAGTGGAATTTGTCGATGGATGCATTTAATAGGAGAATTTATGGTGAAAATAATGGCATGCAAATAATTTCAACTCAGAGGCAGCTTTGCGAAGATAAAATTTCAGAGAAACAAGTGACTCATCCAAATTTCTCTAAGGAATTAATGAGACGTTCCCGACAGATGCACCAGCCGGCCAGAAAACAAAGATATTTACTTGCAGTTACAGATGGATGAGAATAATATCAGATCATGCCTTCTCCATTTATGGCAAGTAACTGCACTAAGATTTGTAGAATAGTTAGGGTTTATCAAAACTCTATTTTTAAAGGGCCTTATATTGTAAAACCGAGGCAGTAGGGTTTTGAGGATAAGATTTAGGGTTTGAGAAGAAGATATTTTTGAAAAGATCAGGGTCTATCTTGAGTCTATAAATACTTCTTCTGAATATAAATTTTATGAGGCAAAAACTTAGAAATAAAAGCTATTGGAGCAATTTCTTGCAAATCTTGTTTGAATGCTTTGTTCTGGACCTGGAGTTGGTGTAGTTTCATTTTCTGTGATAGCATGGCCAGGAGCCTAATCTATTTCAGACTGCGATAAGTTCATCTTCTTTTGTTTTCGTTTCATTAAGGTTTATTTAATTTATGTTGTAGATCTATGTTATCAAAGATTGGGTATGCTACTAGGCTTCATTCTTTTTATTATATGCTAGGGAAAATTATAGATTTAAGGTTCAGGCCTGTTCTAATTGCTCTATCCTCACTGTGCGAGCTAAGATATTGGCAAGAGATACCAATTTCAACTGAATTTCCTTCCGTTTGTGATTTTCTTTCAGATCTGTTTTGTCTCTGTCTTATGCTCTTAGTGGAAGGTGATATTAGAAAGCTGGACACTTTCCTCTTTGATTTTTTCTATTGTGAAGCTAACCGATATAACTAAAATTGGTAGTTTTGGTTTTGCAGCTAAGTTAGATAAAATTCTCTTTGTGCCCTACCCTACTCTCTCTGTTCCACCGTGAAATGATCCATTTTTATCTTTCTTTAAATTTATCTTTTATTTAAATCTGCTAAAGCATAAAGAGCTAGATCAAAGAACTGATTGTAAATATGATTATCCACAAAGATAACCAACTCCAAAAACATTACTAAATTGAAGTCTCGATCCCGTTGTAAGGTAACAAACAGTCCACTTGAAACTATTCCAAAAGCAAAAAAGAGTGAATAGACATTCGACCCAACTTTATAACTCACACCTTGGATATCCAGCAAGATCCTAAAGTGAGTGGGATTTATCCCTTATAAGTGTTATCGGATTTTCATGCTCATTCTTCACAGGGTGTGTATAAAAGTTGAACCAACAGATCCCTTGCCTGCCCATGAGGCACAAGCAAAACCCCTTCAGGTCAATGAGGTGTGACAAAATTTCCCCATGCAAGGGTATGTGGGAATGATAAGCATAGTGACCAAGAACAAGAAATACCCAGGAGTTGCCCCCGAGGTAGCCACAAGAGAGGTTCCAACGACGTCACAACCTCAACAACACCCTATGCAGTTACCTCCGCCTAGACCCGAGGTCATGATACGGACCAAACTCACGCAGAGTTTGTGGACCACGTCGGCTAGGCTCTCCATATATGAGCTTATACAACAATCAACACCCCATCGGGAAGCTCTCATGGAAATTTTGAAAGCCATCGAGTTGCAGCCCCACGAAGTGAATTCCTTCAATAACTTCGTGGGACATGTAAAATGATGTACGGAGCCAGTCATTACCTTTCGAGAAGATGAAGTTAAATCAGTATCTAATGACATGGCAGATCCACCCCTGCACGTTATCATGCGGGTCAACGGGATCCCGTATAAGAGGGTGTTGGTAGACACTGGCTCGTCCAGTAACATCATTACTACAGCAGCATTGAAACATCTGAAGTTGCCAGCCTCTCACATCACGGCTTCCACTTACACACTGTGAGCATTCAATGATGCGATATGCTCGATAGTTGGCACAATTGTTCTACCCATTCGGGTAGGACAAAAGATGATACCTACATTGTGCCATATTTTGGAAGGCGAGATGGCATACAACATATTGCTAGGGCGGCCATGGATCAGGGACATGAAGTGTGTCCCTTCGATAGCTCACCGAGTGTTTGAAGTATGCATTTGAAGGAGAAGTACATGTAGTCCCGATGGACTTAGAACCCTTCAAATATTGCAATGCGATGCAGTTGATGCCGCAATCGACCCTCCCATCGACGCACTTGGATTTTTAGTTAAATCCATCTAGACAGGGTTCGATGCCGTGAGCACCACTGGTGACTAATCCATCAAAACCCCAGCCAGGTGCATCTTCATCGTCCGCTCCTTCACTACCAATGCCACCTATCATGGCTAAATAGAAGGACAAAGGGAAACAAATCCTGGAAGAGGCTCAACCCCTAGAAGAGGTGCTGCCAACAATATCAACCATCTCAACCGAAGAGATACCTAGCACAATGGAAGTTGAGGCTCCTAGTCCACCCAACATGGAATGGACTCCGGAAGGGCTTCCGTTCCCTCCCTCTCAATCGCCAACAATTACTGTTGAAATGGCCAGTACGGGCCTAGGGGAGTATCTAGTGCAGAATGTTGTAGCAACGCCCATGCTAGAGTCAGTGCAAGACATGGGGAGACCTCGCCTCCCCATCGGGACAGTTGTTCCTTTAGGCTACCCACCGAACCAGACCAATTTTGTGTATGGGGGCCTTGACCATGGTGTTGAGCCATGCATGCAAAAGGACGAGGATGAAGAGCCTTTTGCAGAAGATGTCAACTATCTGTCTAACCCGAACTTCGCTCTGAGATATCTTGGCCAATGCAATTGGCATGGATACGGGCTAGGCAGGTATGAGCAAGGAGTGCGTGTCCTTTTCCAGCCAAGATACCAAATGCCTTATGACAAGTCGGGAGTAGGGTTCAACCACCCCCTACCCTTAGACATCTTGGTGGAAAACATGCAAGGCCTAGGAATAGGCAACAAGGGTGGATTGGCATCAGATCCTTATGCCAACCCAAACACAACATATACATTGGGAGATTACCTCCCATGGTCAACAACCACCCTTGGTAACATCAATAACCCTTCTCCTTTGCTAGAGAGAGGTGAAAGTTCGGGAACTCACTTTCAAGGAGAGCATAAACAATGTCCAGAAGGATCTTCGGAGGATGAATCAGAATATGAACCAGTGTCATATGATCCCTTCGAATCCGATAGTGATCACTCACGAGAGATTCCCATGAATAACTGGCAAGAGATATTTTTGAATCTGTTCCCTCTAGAGGCTCCAATCGAGCCAGTGTTGTGTCAAGAGAATCAGGTCCCCCCACCGAGTGTGGAACAACCGCAATGGGACCAGATTAATTTGCTAGAACAAGATGAGCCTCATATGTCGCAAGCAATTGTCGAAGAAAATGAACGTTTTTGGATCTCCGACAGTGATTCGAAAGATGAAACTGAGATGGCCTATCTCAACCACATGCGACAAATGCAACAAATGTACCCTTTGAGGATTAATGACATATTTGCACAGATGGGCATAGTGCCAGGGCATGAGTGGTACGTAGACCCAGCAGGGTGGGATCAAGTGTTGGATCCACTGCTCCGGGTACACGAAGAGCACTTTCCACTCCGAGACCCTAGGGTGATATCAGTGTCGAGGGTAGACCCTATCCTCTTATTAGCACATAGGGCCGATCCATTCATGCCAGTACCTACAGAACCAGATCCAGAACACAGAGAACATCCAGAATGTTTGAGTCATCACACCCGTGGTAATGGAGACCAAATTCATTTCATCCACATGATCTCCATTGACTTGACCGCACCCATCCGCAATCCGGCCGATCCAGCATGGTCATTGCATCTAGACATAGATGCCATCGATTGGGATCACGTCAATTCACCTCTCTCCCCATCAGAGTACTGGCCTTTCGATAAAATGCCTCATTTTACCCCAGGGACAACTCAGGATATCTTTCAGGCTGAAGAGGAACCCGAGGTTCCCAACGCAGATTTAAACTCAGCTAATGATATCCATTTGATCCCAACTCCACATCAGTTGGAGGACGGATCCCACATGTCGATCGAGGAGATGACTGACGTAGACATCGGCTTAGATCCAATGAATCCATAGATTATCAAGTTGGGGGTAAGCTTATCCCCTGAAGAGCAAGCCGACTACATTGCCCTTCTCAAAGAGAAGAAGGAGGTTTTTGCATGGTCATACAGAGACATGTCGGGGCTAGATCCGTAGCTAGTCACGCATAATCTAACGCTTGATCCGACAATCAAGCCAGTTAAGCAAAAACTACGTAAGATGCACCCAACAGTGGCCTTGATGGTCAAAGATGAATTGCAAAAGTTGTTGGATGCACAGTTTGTCATCTGCGTGGATTATCCGCCATGGCTGTCCAACATGGTGCCCGTCAAAAATCCCGACGGGAGGATTCGCATATGCACTAATTTTTGAGATCTAAACAAAGCGAGTCCTAAGGATGATTTCCCCTTGCCAAGCATCGACGCGTTGGTAGATGCTACAACAGGTCACGAAATGCTATCCCTCATGGATGGTTTCTCGGGATACAATCAGATTCGTATCAATCCCGAGGATCAACTAAAAATGGCGTTCACAATGCCTTGGGGGACATTTTGTTATAAGGTCATGCCTTTTGGCCTTAAAAATGCTGGCGCCACCTACCAACGTGCCATGACGTACATCTTCCATGATTACATGCATAAAACTTTGGAAGATTACATGGATGATTTGTTGGCCAAGTCTCTTTTGCGCCCAGATCATCTCGATGACTTAAGCAAGATCCTCGATCGCCTCATGGAGCATAAAGTCAGACTGAATCCCAAGAAGTGCGTATTTGGCGTCACATCTAGAAAACTCTTGGGTTTCATAGTCTCAAAGCGAGGCATCGAGGTGGACCCAAAGAAAGTCAAGGCAATCCTTGAAATGGTTCCCCCAACTACCATTAAGCAGCTCAAAAGTCTGCAGGGAAAGGTCACGTCAATTAAGCGCTTCATAGCGCAGCTATCTGACAAGTGCCGACCCATGAACAAATTATTGCACAAGGGGGTTGCATTTCACTGGGATGACGAGTGCCAGTCAGCCTTTGATGACATCAAACAATACTTGGCTTCGCCGCCAGTATTGGCACCACCTAGACCAGGAGTGTCATTCTACTTATACATCTCAGCTATTGAGGTGGCACTGGGTGCCATGCTGGCCTAGAAGAATGAACTTCACAAAGAACAGGCTACTTACTATCTTAGCCGCACCCTGGTCAGTTATGAACTTAACTATGCATACGTCGAGAAACTCTGCTTGGCAGTGGTGTTTGCTACCAAAAAGCTATGCCACTACATGCTGAGCAACACTACGTATGTTGTGTCTAAGGAGAATCCATTGCGATACATGATGAGTCGTACTTATCATAGTAGTCGCACGGCAAAATGGATCATGTTGTTGACAAAATTTGACATAGAGTTTATCGGACAAAAATCCATCAAAGGACAGGTCATAGCCGATCAACTAGCAGAGGCTCCTCTCGAAGACGATCAGCCTCTAGTCATAGAACTACCCGATGATGGGGTCTTCCATGTCTCAAAATCGCCAGATTCTGATGAGCTTGAGTCACAGGCTGACATAACCCTATTTTTTGATGGTTCTAAATGTGAGCAAGGTGGTGGCACGGGAATAGTATTCTTCACACCGCAGGGTGCTCCAATGCCCCTGTCATTTAAATTAAATTTCCCATGCACCAACAATAATGCAGAGTATGAAGCCTTGCTCATAGGTCTTCAGACAACAATCGCCATGAACATCAAATGACTGAACATCTTTGGTGATTCGCTGTTAATTGTCAATCAAGTCAAAGGGGTATTCCAATGCAAATGCCCAGTTCTGCAGGCTTATAAAGCCCTTGTGGACAAATTCTTGGCAAAACTTGAGTGGTATGACATCGAGGCACTCCCTCGGTCATCGAATCATTTTGCGGACACAATGGCCTCCTTGGGGTCACTAATCCCGCAAGACCTTTCCGGTGATATGACAACCATTCAAGTCAAAACCCTATCGCAATCCGTGATGGAGCGTGCAAGCTCTGACTTGACGTGAGGAATCCACATGATCCAGATTGAACCATCCTCGGATAAGTTCTCTCGAATCCACGATCGTCTGAAACATGCCAACTGGGGGTCCTTGTTCTCCCCTACTCCCATTAATAGCAACACAACGCTATTCTTACAAGTTCTATCCCGCTCAACGTTTGCTAGGGATGAACTTCAAGAGGGATTGGCTGTTCATACCATCGAGGTTTCCGATCAATAGGATTGGTATTTACCCATTAGAGACTACCTCAAGTTAGGTAATCTCCCGCTTGGATTGACGCATGCCACAAAATGAGCATTCAAGCAAAAAGCGGCTAAGTATGTCTTGATAGGAGACATTTTGTACCGTCATAGCTATGAAGGAATCCTCCTTCGTTGCTTGGACCAACAAGAGTCCACTTGGGCGATCGCCCAAGCGCACGATGGTACATGTGGTGGCCACTTCAGTGGTATGGCCATCGCAAAGCGCATTCTTCGCATGGGCTATTATTGGCCATCTTTAGAGCGAGATTGTTGCGCATATGTCAGGAAGTGCGTGAAGTGTCAACACCATGCCAATTTGATGCATGTACCTTCCCAGGCCTTGTAGACAGTCCAGTCCGCTTGGCCATTTTCGTAGTGGGGCTTCGATCTAATTGGAAAGATCTCCCCTACATCGTCAGGCCATCACACGTTTATCATAATGGCCACAAAGTATTTTACCAAGTGGGTGGAAGCAGTTCCGCTTACCTCTACGACAGGACCCCGCATTGTGGAGTTCATTTTGCATAACATCATATGTCATTTTGGTATTCCATCCAAAATAGTCTCGGATAATGGGACGCCATTCAAGAACAAAGACGTGCGTGCTTTGACCACAAAGTACAAAATTCAGCATAGTTTTTTGACACCCTATTATCCGTAGGCAAATGGGCAAGCAGAGGCGTCAAACAAAATGCTAGTTGCCATCCTTAAAAAGATGGTCGCAGATAGTCATAAGGATTGGCACATCCAAATCCCACTTGCCCTATGGGCTTATCGCACTAGCATTCGGATGCCCACTGGGGCCACTCCATTTTCGCTCGTGTATGGCTCCGAGGCAGTCATGCCTCTCGAGTTGGAAATTCCTTCCCTACGCATATCAATGCAAGAGTTCATCGATGATGACGCTGCATGGCAGGCCTGGTTAGACCAGCTTACGTTGCTTGATGAACGACGCGTTAATGCTCTCGAGCATTTACGTATCTATCAAGAGCGACTTAAGAAAGCTTACAACATGAAAGTTCACCTGAGGGACTTTCGGGTTGGTGATTTGGTTTTGAAGGAAAACCAACAGAACTCTAGTTTGCCATCCCACCTAAGGGACAAGTTCATGGCAAATTGGTTAGGTCCATATGTCATTGATAGCAAAATAGGACCCGAGACATACCGGCTAGCCTCTCTTGACGGAATCAAGGAAACAGAACCCTTGAATATCAGTCATTTGTGACCATTCCATATCTAAGAGAGCCATATCCCAAAAATGCTCCAAGGATTCCTATAATCGCTTGGTCAATCCCAAAATGCTCCAAGGATTCCTATAATCACTTGGTCAATCCCAAAATGCTCCAAGGATTCCTATAATCGCTTGGTCAATCCTAAAATGCTCCAAGGATTCCTATAATCGCTTGGTCAATCCCAAAATGCTCCAAGGATTCCTATAATCGCTTGGTCAATCCGTCAAATTCTTTCCAAGGTTCCTAAAGTTCCATCCAAAATGCTCCAAGGATTCCTATAATCGCTTGGTCAATCCCAAAAATGCTCCAAGGATTCCTATAATCGCTTGGTCAATCCCAAAATGCTCCAAGGATTCCCACAATCGCTTGGTCAAAAATAAGAAAATCCAAAAATCATCAAAAACAACAAAAATTTGCATCTCATTTCCAGGCATGCTCAAATTCATCAATAAAAAGCTCTTCTCACATCTCATCTTCATATTCACAAAAATCAATCCATCAAAAATACAAAAATATATAGCTGCATTAAGCATCACATCCATACATTGCATATTTGTGGTCGTACAGGTCAAAGGCACCATAGACTGTAATTACTCTGCTAGTCCATCTTGTTCCACATTTTTCCATTTTATAAAACAAACAAACAAATGCCATTCACTATTGTTTACCACACTAGAGTCAGTGGTCTTCTAATGTATCAAGAGTTTTCGTCTTTCAGTCGTAATTTTGCTTTCTAGCCACGTACTGTACCAAGTCAGACAGATTTTACGAAGGTAGAGTTCTACTTGGATCACACCTTGTTACGTAGCATCCCAACACAAATTAAAACACATAAAAATTCCCAAGTTGTGTGAACGAAAGATGAAACCTGCATAGCAATCCAGGTCACCATAAGCGAAACGGTTATCTTGCTCATCCCCCTGTGCAAATGACCCAAAGAATGCTGAGAGTTGGCAAAAGGACAAGCATCCTCCCTACCCAATTCCCCAAGAATCCCAAAGTTCTCAATAGTTGCAAAACATCAAAAATTTGCAAAAGTCAAAACTCCAAAAATTTGATATCCCAAAGTGCACACATCAAAAGGCACATACAATAGTGATTCTTATCACTCCATATCCAAATCCCTTGCTCAAAAGAAAAACAAATAAAACAAAAATAAATAGTGATTTTTATCACTACAAAGGAGCAAGTATCCCAATACAATTGAAGAAAAGAAGGGAGTCGAACTTGAATCCCTGGAACTCTCAGCATTTCGATAGGTCATGAGGCAAGCCTCAGTACCGGTTTGGTTGATAGCCTATCGGTCACTGGCGGTAAACTTCCCGCATGACGATATATCTGTCACATTAACTTGTGTACAGATCAATGTTTGCATGTGGATGAGCTAGCTTATGGTATCCTAGATAGCACCGCAGATTAATCTGACTAAATACAATAAAGGAGTTAGTGGAGCTAATTAGGTGATCCTCAATACAGGTTTGGTTGACAGCCTATCTGGCATTGGCGGTATCCTGACAAATACCACATAAATGAACTCAATTGCACACACAGGGATGTGAAATAGCTTGGTCAAAGACAAGTCCGATTCATACCTTGTTCAAAAGTCTTGTAAGATAAAGTACAATCATGGCTAGTGAGTTAAAACCGTCTGAGTCTCAAGAAAACCTTAGCTACATTTCTAAACCAACTGCGCTACTTTTCATCCTTACAATACCATCAAAAAAATACAAAAAACCACATGTATACATACAAAGTCATTTACCACAACAATCGCCTAAAAACAAAATAACAAAGTCCTAAATAGTCTATGGTGCCCTAACCAACCAACACAAATTCATTTCATCCATTACATTTTGCATATCACATATAAATCAAAAACATTTGCATTCATCATAACATATGCATCCATCAAAATAAATTAACATGCATACATCCATATTCATCAACCATCATGCATAAGATCAAATCATCACATGTGCATAAACAAAATAAAGTCGATATATATATATATATATATATATATATATATATATATCATCAAAAAAAATGCCCGTAGGCTACAAAACTGGTCCTCTGACCCCGCAATCATACAACAAAACCACCCAGCCTAAGGCGTCGGCCACCATGATCATGCAGGATCGGTGCGACGGGAACTACCCCCGTGGTGTGGGTCCTATGGGACCCCTCAGTGGCAGCTACCGCTAGCCCCCACATCATGCCTGCTACCGCCTCCCTCATCCAATCACCTCGCGACGAGATGATGCTGACTGCTCAGTACCACTGTCCCTCATCCGGCATGAAGATCCACCTCCCGAGGGCTCAGGTACCCACCCCCCAAGGTGGATGATCTCCCCCTCCAAATCCATCCGATGTCGACACCACTCCGCCTCCCATCGATGGTACATCGCGACTACATCATCATGCTACGCCAGCTGCATCCGTAGGAGATCTCTCTCCGGGCAATGTCGGTCTCCCCCTCCTATCGATGGTGTGCAACCCATGCGCTCTCCCGCTCTGCTAGCTGAGCCCGTAGGAGATCCCTCTCCCGTAGCGCATCCCCTAGCTCCTCATCTCGCCTCTGTAGCAGCTCTACCAACCATGCATTCTCAGTGCGTACCCTAGACTCCATGTCCTCCACATCCACCTGAGGCATGGGACTCTCTGGAATAGCAGCCTGCTCTGGCTCCCACTGCTCCACAATGTCCTACATCTCCGACTGATCCAGAGCCCCCAAATCTACATCCTCACCCTCCACCTCCACCATGTCTGCATCCTCCAAAGGAGCTCCCCAATCATCCCCTGGTGCCTCAACACCCTCCCCACCCATCGTTGCCGCCTCCGTGCCTCCCAGTGGCCCCTCTCCCCGCCATCGTCGTAGTACCCACCACTGGTCATACTCTACGGTAGTCCCGACGTCATCCATGTTCGGGACGTCGATCATCGCATCTGAATCCTCGCCCAGTGGCATGATGACCGGTCGATCCAGAGTCCTCTCATCCCCTCGATGTCGATAGACCACGGGCTCACCAGGCAACCCCTGGCGCACCCCAAACTATCGTGTCACCCGACTGTATGAGAAGAACTCATGCTCGGTCCCGTGCCGCCCAATCAGCCACCGCTCTCTGTGTACCCGTCGGAGCCACTCTCCAGCCTTCGCCAGGCTGGATAGTCCCGATAAGGGCGCCAAACCACCTCCCCTGGAGTAAGCCGAGAGAAGGTATCGACATAGTGCCCTACGACACTTGCCCACCGTCGACTCTGTCCCTGCTCCTCGGACCGTCACCACAGAACTGCATAACCTATCTCCCTATCCTCCATCTCCGCCCGAGTCATCCATGGTAACCCGGTTGGCCTCTCCACTGCTATGTGCTGCCAAGCCCAGCACTGCAACAAGTAGCTACAACTAATCCCCTTTCGCTGCCGATAGCGGACCTCATACAGCTCCCCATAGAGCTGTGCCAACAGCGTCTGTCCCCATCTCATGATAAGCGGTGCCTCTGTCGGGCACTCTACCAACTGCCAAACCAAATCCAGCAGGTTCCATGGGAACCTCGTGCCTGACGAGTCAGGTAACAACATGTTGGACATGAGGCCCATAAGGAATGCGTGCCTCACTCCCAACACCCCCCTCTCCAGCCACCATCGGACCAAAATCCTGCCAATCTGGCAGTCGCCCTCTGCCCTCTCCAGTGGATCCTCCACACCCAGCTCCTCCCCATGCCCGAAGCATCTCATCAATACAACTGTCCGCTGGTCACGCGACGATGTCCTGATCGGCAGTCCATCTATCGAAATCCGTAGAAGCCGATAGATATCCTCCAAGGTCATAGTCATCTCCCCTATTGGGAGATGGAAGGTGTTGGTCCACGGATCCCAAAGATTGATCAGGGCCATCAAATAGGCCTGATCCATGACCACAGGCTCTAGTCGAGCCACCTGCTTGAGCCCAAGGGCATCAAGCCACTCCCAGTCAGCCATAGTTAGCGCCCCCCGTGCTTCAGTAAAAGCAGTGGGTACACGGTACCGGCTCCTAACAACCTGCAAAAGAAAACAATTCAAAAACATTAAAATCATGGAAAAGAACTGTACAACAATAACATGAATATACAACATTGCCTACCAATGTACAAAAAAAACAAACATAAAAATTCAAACAAAAATTAAATTTTTAGTTCTAGGGTTTCTAATCCTAACTGATTAATTTAAAAACAAAATAAACATTCAAAATTCAAAATTAATTTTTAGTTCTAGGGTTTCTAATCCTAACTGATAAATTCCAAAAATAAAACAAAACAAAATTCAAAAATTAATTTTTTAGTCCTAGGGTTTCTAATCCTAACTGATTAATTTAAAAACAGAACAAAAATTCAAAAATAAAAAACAAAAATTAAGTCTTAGGGTTTTACGTTCCGTTTATCCTAGGGTTTAGTTATAAGCAAAATAAAAATTCTTTACCTAGGTTTTTCGCTACGTTTAGTTGTACACTAAGTCTTAGTTGTCTTCAACTCAGTTTCAAGGTTTAAGTTTTAAAATTTTGAAAAACATCATCACAAAGAAAATTAAACAAAACACTTGCATTTTTAAACAAAAGTAATAACTCTAGGGAGCACTTACTGGTCTCGCTTCGGCTCCGCCGCTCGATCCGGTTTGTGCACTCATGATGTCGGGAAAATCTGGTAGTGCTTCGCTTCGTAGAATTAACCTCCTCCTCCCTAGAGCTCCAAATCGCAAGAAAATTCAGATGCAAATGAGCCCAAACCCTAGTTTTGGCCTTTAAATAGGCCTTTTGAGCTTAAATTCATCCTCCCCTAGGATGAGCACTCTGGTTAGCGCTCGTCCCACCCTGGGACGAATTCTAAGTTGGTATTCGTCCCACCCTAGGACGAATTCAGGGCAAAAATTTCAAAAAACATCAAAAATTGAACAAAAATGCACTAAAACAACTAATAAACTTGCCCGATGAGAGTGCTGTTGCACTTGACATCCCGGGCATGCAAAACAGACGTTGGGGTCACAAATTGTCACTATCCTACTCCCTAAGAAGGCTACCTTAGCCGGACCGCTCCACGGGAGGACGGATTTTTGCCAATTTTAGCTCCAAAAAGCGTCGCAAAAAGGGTTACCACCCACCAAAAATAGGTCTAAATGTCAAAAAATTGCACATGCTTAACGCTAAACCATCTAAGGGCACCCTTGCACAAGTCATCTTGGGTCAAGCGACTCGTCGCTTTTCTCACGAAGGTCATTCCCTCATCGATTCGTCGCTTGAGGGGGTAGTCACACTTAGTCACCAATCAACAAACACACACCCAATTAAGGAAAACGACATGCATTCAAAGAATCATTGACAAAGACAATTACGCTCCTGCTTGGGGCAGTAAACAAGCAATAATCACAATCTGATCAAATCACTTGGCATTTCGTGAATCATGAACTCAAGGTTCTCACAGACAAAAGGTTGCGCCCTTTGCCTATTCATGACTGATCAATGTCCAAGGTCAAGTAACACCTCACCGAAAAAGGTTAACACTTGAATTGAGTGCCTTCGCTCGTCGAAGCAAGGATTCAAGAATGCATGCCCTTTCCATACTTGGGGCATCAAAAGTTGGTTAGGTTACCAAGAAACCCTAATCATTAGTGCTTTGGTTATCTATTTTTGCTCGACGCTGCGCCATGCACAACGCATCCCAAAAAGGGGCATCTGTAGACACCAAAACAACACCAATCCGATTATGTGACTGCAAACACTGATCGCTTTGACACACACAGCCCCCAGGGCAGCCCTCAGAGGTTAAACAATGGTCCTAACCACTTTTGTAGCAATTTTGGAAGGTCAGAAGGCAATTTGGCACATTCAGGCACTTTGCTCCATATCCGTCCCACCCTGGGACGAATTCAAATTGGGATCCGTCCCACCCAGGGACGAATTCTGAATTCGCTCTGGGTAGGACGAATTCCAGGTTCAACGGGAAAAAAGAAAAATTGTGCCAAATGGCAGCCGAGGACAGTCAATTAATGCCTCCTGCCTTGCATGCGCGTGTAGGTGGGCAGATTGGACGTTAGAGGACTGTCACAAGGGCAATCATGGAAGCCCAAGTCATGGAGGACTTTCCTCCCTCATGGGAAGGCATGACTGCCACATGGCGCTCATGCATGCCCCTCCAAAGAGACCCCCTGGGTCTATAAAATGGTGAACTTTCTCACCCAAAAGGGGGACAGGTTGGAAGCATTTTCAAGCAACGAAGTGCTGCCAAATTTGATACCACGCTTTTACCCTTTTGATTCACCTCTTCCACATCCTTGATCTCTTTCGCAAGGGAGGTCATTGGGTGGTTATTGGAAGTGTGAATCCGGATCCAAAACCCGACATTTGACCACATTGATCTACCAATTCGCCGACAACCCATTACAAGAGATTTTGGGCCCATCCCAAGTGGATTGGTGCCGAAATCAGGTTCCAACGGTGGGCGGCCCGCCCGGGCGCCCCGCACTCCTGCGAGCCTAATCTTATTTTTTAGAACGATTGGGAATTCATGGCAGATTGTTCTTTTGTCACTTGTTTATCTTGCATTCCATTTTATGTTGTTTAAATAGTTTGTAATTCCAATTTCATAAGGCTTTGATCAAATCTTATCATGTTTTGTCGCTTTTGTTGTCCTCACTAACTTGCAGGTAGCAACGTCAAATTCCCGTTGATGGAGGTCAAATTGGGGAAATCCGACCATCTGGGTCTTCCCAAAATGCCCCCAATTAGCTAACCCCTAAGTTTGTAGGTCTTTTGGAGCTCCCGAGATGCGACATTTGGGCAGCATCACTTCGGCGTTTTGTCGCAGGCGAATTCGTCCTACCCCGGGACGAATTACAGTCGAATTCGTCCCGCCCAGGAGTGAATTCGAATCGGCGGCAAATTGTCTGACTGTTTTGATGGCAGTGGCCCTCTGGTAATGTTCCCTGGTTCTTGTCAAATTTGCAAGTTGTTTAGAATCGGTTTATTTATCATTGTAATCAATCTTTTGCATGCATCTTCCATTGTTTTTAGAGAACAAACGTTTCATCTTTGCAACAGGTGCTACTAACGATTTTGTTGTTTCTTTGAATGCAGGAGGAGCAGCAAGGATCAAGGATTCATTCACACCAACGGCGGCAACACTTTGGCCCGCCCATTTTGCATGTGGGCACGCGGAAGAGAGATGACTTTCCATTGATGTGACCAAGAGACAAGTTTGATGCTCCTTTCCCCTAAAAAGGGAGGAAGCTAATTGTAACCGAATTTGAAATACATCAATAAAAGAAGAGGGTTGTTTCGTTCCATTTGGGTTCCAATTTGTCTATGCTTTCTCCATTTTACGCATTTCTAATTTGTAGCATCAAGTTTAGTTTCGTTCTTGCATCGTGTTTGGAGTTTTCCCTTTTTGTTTTCCGGAATCTCGTGCTTTCACCTATAACAAAATTATAACTGGACTGATATCTATCATAAATTTTTTTACTACCTTTTGTTTGGGGCAACTGCCTAAACCCCTCACATTCCAAGTAATTAATATCATTGATAATTGTGAGAGAAAAAATCAACCATCGATTTTACCTTTCTATTCTAGCTCAAATTTCTTCCTTGTTCCTCCATCTTTCCCTTGTTTGACTTCCTCCCTAAAGATTGGTTCAGTTTTATTTCTTCTCTACTTGATGAATCCCTAAAGTAGGGTTGTCTTTGTTCTTCTTTCCTTCTTTCATCTCTATTTCCTAAGTTAAGACTATCCCCTCCTTTATTTTCCCTCCTATAGTCTCCCTCGTGGGTTGAATCTCCTCTTCCATGAAAAAGGTTATGTCTGGTTCTACTCCTTAATTTTTCCCTAACACTATATTGGAGTATTGTTCCTAATCAACTAGTGTGACTTGCTAAGTATCCTCCTTTAGTCCTTCCATTTGAAAATCCCCTTCTATTTCCAAGCTTCCAAGTTGTTTGAATATCTCATATCTATTATTTGTTCTTCCCGCTTTTTCTCCTTGTCTCTAATTACTTTGCTAATTTATTATGTTTGACCTTTTGATTAATTTTTGGAAGCCCTTAGAGTCTATTGGGCCTTTCCCTTCCTTTTGATTTACCTTTTTCTGAAGAGATTGGCCTACCATGTTAATATTTTCTTTTGTCCCCTCTTGTTCAAATTGATGATCCTTAACTGTTGGGCACATTCTAGCGAGATGTCTATGAGCATGCCACACCTGACATTTGAATGAAATAGCCTCATAATCTAGTTGTTGGCTCTAGATAAAATCCTCAATTTTTAGGTCTATCTCTACTAGAAGAGGTTTATTGAGGTCCATTTCTACACAAACCCTAGCAAACATTTTTGATCCTCCTAAAACTATTTCTCTTGATCTACCTTGATAATGACCTAGTAAGTTGTCTATTGCCTCAAGTACCTCCTCTTTCCAAAATTCAAGGGGAAGGGCAAATAATCTTACCCATATTGGTACTATAGTTTTTTCCACCCTTGGATCGAATCCCATCTTCCATGGTTGCAGGAATAGTCTCGCTAGCTTGTGATGATACGACCCTCAAATACTTTTTATCAGTCTTCCATTGATGTGAACTCTATAGAAAAATACCCATTTGGGAGAGTTAGAATTTTGTATTCTCCTTCTAGATTCCATTATTTTCTTATACATGTGTGGAAAAAGTGCACAAATGGTCTAAAACCCATGAATTTACCTATTAGATTGTGTTTTGTCTTATAAACTATATCCTCATCTATACAATCCTTTGCTATTTCCAATACGAGTATTTATTTTACTTGTGGTAAACATTTGTTCACCCTTCCAAGAAAATAATTCTCCTTTTGTCATTTTTCCATGGCATTTATGATTATTATTTTTTTTTATTTGTGGAAAACATCCCAAAAGGGATGCCACTTTCGGGTAAGACCCAAGGAGGCAGGGGTATCCATTCCGCCAAAAACGCCCAGGACTCGGACCTGGCCTACCACCTTTGACATACTCAAGGAGCAAACAAACACACAAAACCAATTTAAAAATAAGTAAATAAATAAGTAAATAACAACAAAAATAATAAAATAAAATAAAAAACATGCTCCTTGAGTGTGTCAAAAACAAAAGCACAACCAAACACGCACAATAAGATAAAAGAAACCACAACACAAACCACATAGAAAAACACAAGAACCACATAACAAAACACAAACAAGACAAAAACAACAGAACACTACAAAGACATAACCCAAAAAAAAACATGAAAAATAAACACAACCAAAACCTAAAAAATAAAAAATAAAAATAAAAATAAAAATAAAAAACAACCAACAACATACAATAAACAAAAACAAAAAACATAGAAAACACTCACACATAAAAACACGAATTAACACAAACAAAGAGAAACCCAAGAACAAGAACGAAAAAAACACAAGAACAATAACAAAAAACATAAAAAAAAAAACACAAAACAACAAAAACACAAGAACAACAAAAACACAAACACAAAGAACACAAAAACAAAACAAAACAAAAGAACCCACCCACCTTAAAAAACTAAACAAAAAAAAACAAAAAAGAAAAAAATTGAACATAACAATGACCTATCTAGACCAGAAGACTATTAAGGCAAGAATCAATAGAGGAAACAAAATAAAGAATAGAATGAGCTAGGGAACTAAAAAAAACTGAATGAACCAAAGAGAAGCAAAAAAAAAAAAAGCAAGAAGAAACTAGGTACCTTCAGAACTGGAGCCATCCAAAGAAATGATAGAAAGAAGAGCTTCCCTAATTTGAGAAGCCCACCATCTAGGAGGGTGGCCATAACAAGTAAGATCACCTTTGTCCAAAGCCCAATTAGCTAAAGCATCAACACTCTTGTTTTGATCTCTGACCACATGATTGTAATCAACTTTCAAAAATCCCATCTGGATTAATTGAATCTTCTCAATAATTCTTTTTATTCTCCAATCCACCTTATGATTCTTAGAAGGAGTCTTCAAGAGATTAATCATAAGTTGAGAGTCGGACTCAACTAACACCTTTTCCCATCCAACCTTAGTAGCCTCCTGAAGGCCTCTGAGGATACCATACCCCTCAACAAGGTTATTGGAAAGAATACCCAAATTCTCAGCAAAAGTAAAAACCAGGGAGCCATCCGAAAGTCTACCAATTCCTCCCACACTGGCTTTTCCAGGGTTCCCTCTAGAGGCTCCATCAGTATTGAATTTTCCAAAATCCTTAGGAGGAGGTTGCCAATTTCTTGTCCTATCCATCTTACTAATACTCACATTCCCTTTAAGTTGGTTGCCCTTAGAAGATTTAATCTTCAATATTTGCATCACTTGATCCCATCTTTGGTGGGAGTTTTGGGGGTGATTAAGGAGTTGATGGACTGATTCAACTAAGTTGGCTATGGTATTTTGCCAAATATAGTGAATATCCTTCCTATCTTGATTAAAAATTTGGTTGTTCCTTTCATTCCAAATATTCCAAAGAAGAATGGTAGAACCCATCCAAACTACTCGCCTAATAAAATGATCAACACCCTCTTGATTAGGCCAATACCTCCGAAGTCTGTTCAAAAGTAAAAAAATTGGACCATTGTAAGCCAAGTAAAGTGGCCATTCTCCTCCATAGCTCAGAGGCTAAAGTACACTCAATAAAAATATGGTTGAGAGTTTCTACATTCTCTTCACACATTTCACATCTAAAAGGGCCATGAAAACCACGCTTCATAAGTTGCTCACCAAGTAAGCACCCTACGATGCAATAAAAGCCAATTAAAGAACCTCACCTTAGGCCAGAGCTTTTGAGCCCACAATCGAGAAAATATGTCAGAAGAATGGTTGGGATTATTATGGCATAAGGTCAAATAACCTTGAGCAACTGAATACTCACCCTTAGTAGTGTTGTTCCATCCAAAACAATCTTTTTCATGGGACCAAGAGAGGGATCTCATATGAAGGATGCCTTGGATATCTTGTCTTTGCCTTTCTGGGATTTGAATAGGCCAGTCCTCAATAGGGATCCAATATCTACCAACCTTTGAATTACCAGTATGGTACCGATAGTAATTAGCCACCTTTATCCAGTTAGCTCGGTGAAGCTCCTCCATCCAAGGCCTCCAATCGAGAAACTGAGTTATCAAAGGCTTGTGACCATCCCAAGAATCTGTCCAAAAATTTGCCTGTTGACCATTATGAATGATCCAAAATAATTTTTTCTTTATCAAATCCTCACCAGTCTTAAGAACTGCTAAAATGGGAGAACCTTTGGTAGGAAGTTGATAGCGAACAAGGTCTTCAGGACTTTTGTTCTCAGCCTATTTAGCACGGAGATTATTGGCCCAAAGAGCATTGGGGTTATGCAACATCCTCCAATATAATTTAGCAGCTAAAGCTTTGTTGTTATTAATAGAAGACCAGAATCCTAACCCCCCTTCACTCTTAGGAAGACATAAAGTATCCCATTTCACCAAGGCCCATTTTCTTTTCTCCTTAGTACCACTCCAAAGGAAACGATGACTGATTTGATCCAATTCTCGAAGAACAACCTTTGGGATATTCAAAATGGAAGAAACATAAATAGGAATAGCTTGAAGGACTGATTTTACCAAGGTGATTCTACCCCCATAAGAAAGCCACCTGTTGGTCCACTTTCCAATTTTCTTCTTGACTTTGTCCAACAACCAATTCCAATATTTATTTTTTTGCCTTTGAATATTTATGGGAATACCTAAATAAGTGATTGGAAGGGAGGTCTTCTTATATCTTAATTTATCCAAGACCATGGATTCCTGTCTAGCAGAGCAGTGAAAGAAAATAACTTTAGATTTGTCTTCATTGATCAACTGCCCAGGTAGCCTTAGAAAAATAGCTAATGATTTGCTTAATATTAGAAGCTTCCTTAACCGTAGCTTTACCTAAAAGAGTAGAGTCATCCACAAATTGAAGATGAGAGATAGGTCTAGCTCCATGAGCAATGGTAACTCCCTCAAGGGTTTTGTTTTCCCTCTTTTTGGTTATAGTCCTACCCAAGCATTCAACAAGAATGATGAATAAATAAGGGGATAGCGGGTCACCTTGCCTAATACCTCTGGAAGCTGGGAATGACTGAGAAGGCCTACCATTGATAAGAACTAAGTAGGAAACTGAAGAGATACATCCCATAATCCAATCCATCCAATCCTTAGAGAAACCAAATTGCCTCAAAACTTTGATAAGGAAGTGCCAATCCACTCTGTCATAAGCTTTGGATAAGTCTAACCGAATGAACATGGAAGGAGATTTTTGCATATCCATGGAATGGATGGCTTCCTAAGCAAGAACTATCTCATCTACTATTTGACGTCCTTCCACATAACCCCCTTGCTCTGGGGAAATAATCTTATGCAAAAGAGGCTTCAACCTTTCTGCCATGATTTTAGTAATGATTTTGAGAAGAACATTACATAAAGCAATAGGTCTAAAAGTTGAGATATGATCAACCTCTTGAGATTTTGGAACAAGAGTAATATAAGTTTTATTGATAACCTTCAAAATTTCTTTGGCTTTCCTGGCTTCTTCCACCACCTCTAATAAATCAACATGAAGGATATCCCAAAACTCTTGGTAGAACTCAATGGGAAAACCATCAGGACCTGGGGTTTTCCCTTTTTGCATTTTAAAAACTACTTGTTGAAGCTCATTGATAGTAACAAGAGCAATCAAAATAGAGTTCTCCTCAGAAGTGATAAGAGAAGGGATTGCTTGAAGAACATTTTGTTGTGAAGTCGAGTCAAGAGGAGTAGCAACAAAAATATTGGAAAAGTAATCAACAACAATAGAGTTCATGCCATCCCAAGTATAAACAACATCTCCAGAATCTGATTTTAAGGAAGAAATAAAGTTGTGAGATCTTCGAGCTAGAAGAGATTTGTGGAAGAAATTTGTGTTTCGATCTCCTTCTTTGAGCCATTGAATTCTAGATTTTTGCTTCCATAAGATTTCTTCTCTTTTTTCCCATTCCTCTAACCGAGTTGTGAGTTTAATTTCATCTGCACTTCTCTTCTCTGTGAGGCCATCTAAACGGATTTTCTTATTCAAATTTTCAAGATGAGCAATAACTTCATGTTTTTTTTATGAACATCCCCAAACTCTTTCCAGTTCCAAGTCTTGATTTTGGATTTAATGTATTGCAATCTTTTGGCAAAATAGAACATCTTAGTCCCATGCCTAGGTTTACCTTCCTTCCACCATTGTTGCACACGAGGTCTGAAGGAAATGTCTCTAAGCCACATTAATTGAAAATGAAAAGGAGAGAAACTCACATTGGTTTTCCACATTTCCACCATGATCGGCCAATGATCCGAACCAACATTATTAAGAGTCTTCACTTTAGGAATGTGACCATGGATTAAGAAATTTTCAGAGAGCAAAAACCTATCCAATCTCTCCATTATACAAGCTAAGCCTTGCCTTCTGTTAGACCAAGTCATAAGGCCATTATCTGGTTGGATATCCACAAGATGGAGGTTTGCAATATATTCGCTCATGAGGTCGGTGCTTTTGTCCAAATTTCTATTTCCCCCATTTTCTCATCCAGAGAGAGGATGGTATTGAAATCTCCTCCGATCAAGATCCAAGCTTCAGGAAAATGAGAGATAATATGAGTAATATCCTTCCACTGATCTTCTTTTTTCCTCCAAAGAAGTCGGAGCATAAAAAGTAATGTAGAGCATAATTTGGTTGGAATGTCTACTTTGAATAGCTATAGCCAACAAACCCCAACTACCAACCATATGGTGAATAACTACCTCTTTTGGGTCCCAAAGACAAGCAATGCCACCAAAAGTCCCTTGGGAACTGAGGGAAACCACTTTTCCAGCTGGCCAAATTTTATTGGCAATTGAGTCCATATCCTCCATTGACATCTTTGTTTCTTGAAGGAAAACAAGATGTGGATGATTTATCTGAATCATTCTTCTAATTTCATTTTGTTTTGAAAGACTCCCTTTGAGTCCTCTAATATTCCAAGTGATGATATTCATTAATACCAGGGCTAAAAAATTTGGGAAGGGCATTAATCTTACCTTCCTCTACAAGCTTTTCACCTTCTTTTACCATATGATATTGATTGGTCTTGCGACTTGCTTTTTGATTAGAATCCATCTTCAATTTTTTTTCCCTATTTCTTGACTTATTCCAATTGAATCTGAGATGGCTTCTAACCTTGAAGAATGCTCGTACACAACCAAAATTTTACTAGATGGTTCAACGGAGTCTATATTGGGACCTGCATTATTTGAAGTTTTGACATTTGAAAGATTGTTTTTCTTGTGTAAATTTTCTCCCTTTTTTTTTGTTGAAAACCTTTGATTTGTTGGTTTGTCTCTCGAGTTCTTCCCTTCATATTTAAATTGTGTTTCTAAGATTTTAGTTTCCATTATTTCCTCTTCCTCACTTGGGACATCATTTGTGGAAAGGATTTCAAACATATTAGCAGATGACTTTGATTGATCCTTCATAACTGGTTTTTTCTGAGTGTTCTTCTTCTTAGGTATTTGGAAACCTGCTGAGTTTATATCTTCTTTCTTTTGATCAAGAATTTTATTTGGGCAAGCACTGGCCAAATGACCATATTCATGGCAAATTCTACAACGAAAAGGAATGTTCTCATAGTCCACTACTTGCTCCCAAGTGTCTTCCCCAAATTGTAATGTGATATTTTTAGGTAGGGGTTTGTCAAAATCCATTAAAACACAAATTCGAGCATAAATAATATGTTCAAAATTTTGAGTACAATCAACAATCATCATAAAAGTTCCTAAAGAGTTTCCAATTGAAGAAAAAATAGTAGGATTCCAAAATTCAATAGGGAGGCCAAAGAGTCTAACCCACACGGGAGCTATAGAAGGCATCTCTTCTTCGGATTTAAATTTAGTATGCCGGGGCTTCATGAAAAGCCCTGCCCTTCCAAAAAACCAAGGACCCCCTTGAAAATTTTTCTCTCTATCTTCATTATTAGCAAATAAAACAAGAAAATAACCATTTGGATAAATAGAGATTTGTAACTCACCTTTAGTTTTCCAGCTTTTTGCAGCCCAGACTTTGAAAGCAGATAGACTCGAATGAAAACCCATGAACCAACAAATTAGTCCTCTTTTTTCCAAATCTTCAATGCCAGTTTGAATGTTACCCATATCAAGCTTAACAATAGGAGTTCCATCAGCTGCTTTAAGACATCCTGACTCCGTTTTCTTGGGATCAATATTAGGCATTCTTAGAGGTTTATGGGAAGCCCTAAGATTGATATTAGCATTGGGCTGAGGCTATCCACCATGGAGGGCATCCCTAAAATTCATTTTTGGGGTTGAGTCTTCAAAATTCTTACCCTTGATAGGGGTTTTCACAGTAGAATTATTTTGTGGGTGCACCTTAGCACCAGATTCACTTGAGATATGAGCCATTTTTTGATCAACTACTTGAAACTTGTTTTGTGATCTCTTTAATCCTTGCCCTAGATGCCGTGGAAAGGTTGATGATTACACAATGACACTGAGAGGGGGGTGTGAATCAGTGTAGCTATTAATTTTTATATCTACAACATTTATTATGAAATAAAGAGAACTTGACAACTGAAAAACAACTTGAAAAAGAGAGCACACCACAACACTCAATATACCGAGGTTCACCAATTTGGCTACTTCTCAAAAATTACTGCTTGGACTCCAATCTAAATCCAGTATTTGCAAAATACCAATTTTACAAATACTTTACCAACGATCAACCGAAAGGAGCACCAACCCTCGTAATTTTCTCACGTAACAGATGGAGCACCAACTCCTAGTGCCAAGCACCAACTTGGACTGCAATTCTGATCAATTTAGAATGACATAAAAATGTCTTCACTTCATGCATGACCCTGACTGGTCTGCAATTAACCCAACTCTACACACTCTCACGGATCTGCTTATTTTTCTCTTGATTCTTTTCTAACCCTCCTTTTACAGAAATTTCTCTCTAACAGTAGCAACATCTTCTCTGTACGACTATTCTTTTATAACCTTTCAATACTACATGCAGTCGAATCATATACCCAACTGTTCGAATTCTTTTCTCCTACAAATAAGTGGCTGTTCGAAAATGACTGTTCGAAACCCTGCAATACGGCGTTTTGATTTCTTGTAGTATGGCTGTTTTGAATGCTGCAAACATATCTTCTCGAAAAGCATATCTTGATCCTTCATATTCGGCTCTTTGAAGACAAGCAAAATGTCTGTTCGATTCCATGAGTGCGACCGTTCGAAAGCTGAAAAAAAGACTTTTTGAAAACCTTTCGATACTTTATATTTGATTCTTCGAATACATGCAAACGGCTGTTCGAATGCATGACTGACACTTGTCAATCTGTAACTGTAGATCTGACATCAGTTACATTTTATGTAACTCGCTGCATGATTTTCCTGTCTGCTTTTTTGACACGTGTCACCTTGCATGCTCCTGTGGGTTTTACCTGCCAGACTGTTACCTGTCGTGATATCGCGACACTTTTTGAAGCCGCACACTTCATGCCCTTGTTGTCACGAAATCACGACCATTTTGGCTTTGACAGCTTTCCTTCTGTTCATGTCGCGATATCGCGACACTTAGAACTTTTGCTGACGTCATCCTTAAGCATGTCGTGAAATCGTGACCGTTTTGGCTCTTGGAAGCTTTCCCTGCATCTTGTCGTGATATCGCGACACTTTCAACATTTGCTGACGTCATCCTTAAACATGTCACGAAATCGTGACCGTTTTGGCTCTTGGAAGCTTTCCCTGCATCTTGTCGTGATATCGCGACACTTTCAACATTTTTTGACGTCATCCTTAAGCATGTCACAAAATCACGACCGTTTTGGCTCTTGGAAGCTTTCCCTGCATCTTGTCGTGATATCGCGACACTTTCAACATTTGCTGACGTCATCCTTAAGCATGTCGCAAAATCGCGACAGTTTACCTTTCACTTTCTCTCTCCTCTACCATGTCGCGATATCACGAAAAATTGGCATACACTTTCTCTCTCCTCGGTAATGTCGCGAAATCATGACAATCTTCCTTGCAGTTTCTCTCTCTTCAGTTGTGTCGCGATATCGCGACACATTTTCTCTCTCCTCAACGAAAACTCGACATGTCGTGAAATCATGATAGTTTTGCTCGCATCTTCTCTTCTCTCATCTATACAATCCTTTGCTATTTCCAATACGAGTATTTATTTTACTTGTGGTAAACATTTGTTCACCATTTTCCAAGAAAATAATTCTCCTTTTGTCGTTTTTCCATGGCATTTATGATTATTATTTTTTTTTATTTGTGGAAAACATCCCAAAAGGGATGCCACTTTCGGGTAAGACCCAAGGAGGCAGGGGTATCCATTCCGCCAAAAATGCCCAGGACTCGGACCTGGCCTACCACCTTTGACATACTCAAGGAGCAAACAAACACACAAAACCAATTTAAAAATAAGTAAATAAATAAGTAAATAACAACAAAAATAATAAAATAAAATAAAAAACATGCTCCTTGAGTGTGTCAAAAACAAAAGCACAACCAAACACGCACAATAAGATAAAAGAAACCACAACACGAACCACATAGAAAAACACAAGAACCACATAACAAAACACAAACAAGACAAAAACAACAGAACACTACAAAGACATAACCCAAAAAAAAACATGAAAAATAAACACAACCAAAACCTAAAAAATAAAAATAAAAATAAAATAAAAAAATAAAAAACAACCAACAACATACAATAAACAAAAACAAAAAACATAGAAAACACTCACACATAAAAACACGAATTAACACAAACAAAGAGAAACCCAAGAACAAGAACGAAAAAAACACAAGAACAATAACAAAAAACATAAAAAAAAACACAAAACAACAAAAACACAAGAACAACAAAAAACAACACAAAGAACACAAAAACAAAACAAAACAAAAGAACCCACCCACCTTAAAAAACTAAACAAAAAAAAAAAAAAAAAAAAAAAAAGAAAAAAAAAATTGAACATAACAATGACCTATCTAGACCAGAAGACTATTAAGGCAAGAATCAACAGAGGAAACAAAATAAAGAATAGAATGAGCTAGGGAACTAAAAAAAACTGAATGAACCAAAGAGAAGCAAAAAAAAAAAAAGCAAGAAGAAACTAGGTACCTTCAGAACTGGAGCCATCCAAAGAAATGATAGAAAGAAGAGCTTCCCTAATTTGAGAAGCCCACCATCTAGGAGGGTGGCCATAACAAGTAAGATCACCTTTGTCCAAAGCCCAATTAGCTAAAGCATCAACACTCTTGTTTTGATCTCTGACCACATGATTGTAATCAACTTTCAAAAATCCCATCTGGATTAATTGAATCTTCTCAATAATTCTTTTTATTCTCCAATCCACCTTATGATTCTTAGAAGGAGTCTTCAAGAGATTAATCATAAGTTGAGAGTCAGACTCAACTAACACCTTTTCCCATCCAACCTTAGTAGCCTCCTGAAGGCCTCTGAGGATACCATACCCCTCAACAAGGTTATTGGAAAGAATACCCAAATTCTCAGCAAAAGTAAAAACCAGGGAGCCATCTGAAAGTCTACCAATTCCTCCCACACTGGCTTTTCCAGGGTTCCCTCTAGAGGCTCCATCAGTATTGACTTTTCCAAAATCCTTAGGAGGAGGTTGCCAATTTCTTGTCCTATCCATCTTACTAATACTCACATTCCCTTTAAGTTGGTTGCCCTTAGAAGATTTAATCTTCAATCTTTGCATCACTTGATCCCATCTTTGGTGGGAGTTTTGGGGGTGATTAAGGAGTTGATGGACTGATTCAACTAAGTTGGCTATGGTATTTTGCCAAATATAGTGAATATCCTTCCTATCTTGATTAAAAATTTGGTTGTTCCTTTCATTCCAAATATTCCAAAGAAGAATGGTAGAACCCATCCAAACTACTCGCCTAATAAAATGATCAACACCCTCTTGATTAGGCCAATCCCTCCAAAGTTGTTCAAAAGTAAAAAAATTGGACCACTGTAAGCCAAGTAAAGTGGCCATTCTCCTCCATAGCTCAGAGGCTAAAGTACACTCAATAAAAATATGGTTGAGAGTTTCTACATTCTCTTCACACATTTCACATCTAAAAGGGCCATGAAAACCACGCTTCATAAGTTGCTCACCAGTAAGCACCCTACGATGCAATAAAAGCCAATTAAAGAACCTCACCTTAGGCCAGAGCTTTTGAGCCCACAATCGAGAAAATATGTCAGAAGAATGGTTGGGATTATTATGGCATAAGGTCAAATAACCTTGAGCAACTGAATACTCACCCTTAGTAGTGTTGTTCCATCCAAAACAATCTTTTTCATGGGACCAAGAGAGGGATCTCATATGAAGGATGCCTTGGATATCTTGTCTTTGCCTTTCTAGGATTTGAATAGGCCAGTCCTCAATAGGGATCCAATATCTACCAACCTTTGAATTACCAAGTATGGTACCGATAGTAATTAGCCACCTTTATCCAATTAGCTCGGTGAAGCTCCTCCATCCAAGGCCTCCAATCGGGAAACTGAGTTATCAAAGGCTTGTGACCATCCCAAGAATCTGTCCAAAAATTTGCCTGTTGACCATTATGAATGATCCAAAATAAATTTTTCTTTATCAAATCCTCACCAGTCTTAAGAACTGCTAAAATGGGAGAACCTTTGGTAGGAAGTTGATAGCGAACAAGGTCTTCAGGCCTTTTGTTCTCAAGCATATTTAGCATGGAGATTATTGGCCCAAAGAGCATTGGGGTTATGCAACATCCTCCAATATAATTTAGCAGCTAAAGCTTTGTTGTTATTAATAGAAGACCAGAATCCTAACCCCCTTCATTCTTAGGAAGACATAAAGTATCCCATTTCACCAAGGCCCATTTTCTTTTCTCCTTAGTACCACTCCAAAGGAAACGATGACTGATTTGATCCAATTCTCGAAGAACAACCTTTGGGATATTCAAAATGGAAGAAACATAAATAGGAATAGCTTGAAGGACTGATTTTACCAAGGTGATTCTACCCCCAGAAGAAAGCCACCTGTTGGTCCACTTTCCAATTTTCTTCTTGACTTTGTCCAACAACCAATTCCAATATTTATTTTTCTGCCTTTGAATATTTATGGGAATACCTAAATAAGTGATTGGAAGGGAGGTCTTCTTATATCTTAATTTATCCAAGACCATGGATTCCTGTCTAGCAGAGCAGTGAAAGAAAATAACTTTAGATTTGTCTTCATTGATCAACTGCCCAAGTAGCCTTAGAAAAATAGCTAATGATTTGCTTAATATTAGAAGCTTCCTTAACTGTAGCTTTACCTAAAAGAGTAGAGTCATCCACAAATTGAAGATGAGAGATAGGTCTAGCTCCATGAGCAATGGTAACTCCCTCAAGGGTTTTGTTTTCCCTCTTTTTGGTTATAGTCCTACCCAAGCATTCAACAAGAATGATGAATAAATAAGGGGATAGCGGGTCACCTTGCCTAATACCTCTGGAAGCTGGGAATGACTGAGAAGGCCTACCATTGATAAGAACTAAGTAGGAAACTGAAGAGATACATCCCATAATCCAATCCATCCAATCCTTAGAGAAACCAAATTGCCTCAAAACTTTGATAAGGAAGTGCCAATCCACTCTGTCATAAGCTTTGGATAAGTCTAACCGAATGAACATGGAAGGAGATTTTTGCATATCCATGGAATGGATGGCTTCCTGAGCAAGAACTATCTCATCTACTATTTGACGTCCTTCCACATAACCCCCTTGCTCTGGGAAATAATCTTATGCAAAAGAGGCTTCAACCTTTCTGCCATGATTTTAGTAATGATTTTGAGAAGAACATTACATAAAGCAATAGGTCTAAAAGCTGAGATATGATCAACCTCTTGAGCTTTTGGAACAAGAGTAATATAAGTTTTATTGATAACCTTCAAAATTTCTTTGGCTTTCCTGGCTTCTTCCACCACCTCTAATAAATCAACATGAAGGATATCCCAAAACTCTTGGTAGAACTCAATGGGAAAACCATCAGGACCTGGGGTTTTCCCTTTTTGCATTTTAAAAACTACTTGTTGAAGCTCATTGATAGTAACAGGAGCAGTCAAAATAGAGTTCTCCTCGAAAGTGATAAGAGAAGGGATTGCTTGAAGAACATTTTGTTGTGAAGCTGAGTCAAGAGGAGTAGCAACAAAAATATTGGAAAAGTAATCAACAACAATAGAGTTCATGCCATCCCAAGTATAAACAACATCTCCAGAATCTGATTTTAAGGAAGAAATAAAGTTGTGAGATCTTCGAGCTAGAAGAGATTTGTGGAAGAAATTTGTGTTTCGATCTCCTTCTTTGAGCCATTGAATTCTAGATTTTTGCTTCCATAAGATTTCTTCTCTTTTTTCCCATTCCTCTAACCGAGTTGTGAGTTTAATTTCATCTGCACTTCTCTTCTCTGTGAGGCCATCTAAATGGATTTTCTTATTCAAATTTTCAAGATGAGCAATAACTTCATGTTTTTTTTATGAACATCCCCAAACTCTTTCCAGTTCCAAGTCTTGATTTTGGATTTAATGTATTGCAGTATTTTGGCAAAATAGAACATCTTAGTCCCATGCCTAGGTTTACCTTCCTTCCACCATTGTTGCACACGAGGTCTGAAGGAAATGTCTCTAAGCCACATTAATTGAAAATGAAAAGGAGAGAAACTCACATTGGTTTTCCACATTTCCACCATGATCGGCCAATGATCCGAACCAACATTATTAAGAGTCTTCACTTTAGGAATGTGACCATGGATTAAGAAATTTTTAGAGAGCAAAAACCTATCCAATCTCTCCATTATACAAGCTAAGCCTTGCCTTCTGTTAGACCAAGTCATAAGGCCATTATCTGGTTGGATATCCACAAGATGGAGGTTTGCAATATATTCGCTCATGAGGTCAGTGCTTTTGTCCAAATTTCTATTTCCCCCCTTTTCTCATCCAGAGAGAGGATGGTATTGAAATCTCCTCCGATCAAGATCCAAGCTTCAGGAAAATGAGAGATAATATGAGTAATATCCTTCCACTGTCTTCTTTTTTCCTCCAAAGAAGTCGGAGCATAAATAGTAATGCAGAGCATAATTTGGTTGGAATGTCTACTTTGAATAGCTATAGCCAACAAACCCCAACTGCCAACCATATGGTGAATAACTACCTCTTTTGGGTCCCAAAGACAAGCAATGCCACCAGAAGTCCCTTGGGAACTGAGGGAAACCACTTTTCCAGCTGGCCAAATTTTATTGGCAATTGAGTCCATATCCTCCATTGACATCTTTGTTTCTTGAAGGAAAACAAGATGTGGATGATTTATTCGAATCATTCTTCTAATTTCATTTTGTTTTGAAAGACTCCCTTTGAGTCCTCTAATATTCCAAGTGATGATCTTCATTAATACCAGGGCTAAAAAATTTGGGAAGGGCATTAATATTACCTTCCTCTACAAGCTTTTCACCTTCTTTTACCATATGATATTGATTGGTCTTGCGACCTGCTTTTTGATTAGAATCCATCTTCAATTTTTTTTCCCTATTTCTTGACTTATTCCAATTGAATCTGAGATGGCTTCTAACCTTGAAGAATGCTCGTACACAGCCAAAATTTTACTAGATGGTTCAACGGAGTCTATATTGGGACCTGCATTATTTAAAGTTTTGACATTTGAAAGATTGTTTTTCTTGTGTAAATTTTCTCCCTTTTTTTCTGTTGAAAACCTTTGATTTGTTGGTTTGTCTTCGAGTTCTTCCCTTCATATTTAAATTGTGTTTCTAAGATTTTAGTTTCCATTATTTCCTCTTCCTCACTTGGGACATCATTTGTGGAAAGGATTTCAAACATATTAGCAGATGACTTTGATTGATCCTTCATAACTGGTTTTTTCTGAGTGTTCTTCTTCTTAGGTATTTGGAAACCTCGCTGAGTTTATATCTTCTTTCTTTTGATCAAGAATTTTATTTGGGCAAGCATCGGCCAAATGACCATATTCATGGCAAATTCTACAACGAAAAGGAATGTTCTCATAGTCCACTACTTGCTCCCAAGTGTCTTCCCCAAATTGTAATGTGATATTTTTAGGTAGGGGTTTGTCAAAATCCATTAAAACACAAATTCGAGCATAAATAATATGTTCAAAATTTTGAGTACAATCAACAAGTCATCATAAAAGTTCCTAAAGAGTTTCCAATTGAAGAAAAAATAGTAGGATTCCAAAATTCAATAGGGAGGCCAAAGAGTCTAACCCACACGGGAGCTATAGAAGGCATCTCTTCTTCGGCTTTAAATTTAGTATGCCAGGGCTTCATGAAAAGCCCTGCCCTTCCAAAAAACCAAGGACCCCCTTGAAAATTTTTCTCTCTATCTTCATTATTAGCAAATAAAACAAGAAAATAACCATTTGGATAAATAGAGATTTGTAACTCACCTTTAGTTTTCCAGCTTTTTGCAGCCCAAACTTTGAAAGCGGATAGACTCGAATGAAAACCCACGAACCGACAAATTAGTCCTCTTTTTTCCAAATCTTCAATGCCAATCTGAATGTTACCCATATCAAGCTTAACAATAGGAGTTCCATCACCTGCTTTAAGACATCCTGACTCCGTTTTCCTGGGATCAATCTTAGGCATTCTTAGAGGTTTATGGGAAGCCCTAAGATTGATATTAGCATTGGGCTGAGGCTGTCCACCATGGAGGGCATCCCTAAAATTCATTTTTGGGGTCGAGTCTTCAAAATTCTTACCCTTGATAGGGGTTTTCATAGTAGAATTATTTTGTGGGTGCACCTTAGCACCAGATTCACTTGAGATATGAGCCATTTTTTGATCAACTGCTTGAAACTTGTTTCGTGATCTCTTTAATCCTTGCCCTAGACGTCGTGGAAAGGTATGGTTTTCACTTTTCTTTTGTGCAACAAATTGGAAGTCGTTGTCACTCAAGTTCACAGTATGATCTGTTGAAAGATAAATTTCTAACCCATATTGGATCCCCTGCAACATTTCCTGCTAAAATATTGAGCATAAACCACAAAAATATTGGCCGCTAGGGCCCGAAGGCCCTAAAAACCAACCTCTGGAGCTGCTTGCACTCAACCCGGATGAAACCCTCGCATAGCCGCTTGCCAAATATCTCGTTCACACATAGGGATGCGCTAGGATCTGTGTTGCTCCAAATGATATGAAAATTGGTGGAGACGTTCTAGGGTTTTTCAGGCATCTACCCTCAAAATTTTAGCTCAATCCGAGTCCGGATGAGTGAGATATGGCCGAAACGAGTTCGACAGTTTGGGCAGTCCTACGAAAAATGTCCCTCTAGTCCGATGAAGAATATTTTTGATTCATGGCATTTATGATTATCCTTGCTTATGTTTGATAGTCTTTGAAACTATCTTGGGTTCCACATAGCTTATTCTGGTATAAGATTCCTTGTTTTGGAGGATTTGATACCGAAGTACCTATGACACCTATTCTTGGTCGTGATCTTTATTGTTGAAAGACCTCCAACAAGATTGATCCTCTCTAATAATATTTTTTACATGAAAATATTCTTCAAACCTTTGCCCTAACCTATAAATCCCTAGTTCGATTCCACAATCCCTCCTCTCTTATATATTTTTTTTTACAAAGAAAGTTGGACTTAGAATTTTGACATCTATATATAACTTAAATACAACTAACATACTAAATAAATAACATTTTTTGTAAAAATAATTGATTATATTTTAAACATTAATATTAACATATATTAAATAATTTTTAAGGGACAATGCAAGGTTGTGGGTTTTTGGCTCTTTTTTAAGAGGTCCAATATTTTAAACATTAGTATTAACATATATTAAATAATGTTTAAGGGACAACACAAGGTTGTGGGTTTTTGGTTCTTTGGCTCTCTTTAAAAGGTCTAAAGTTCAAACTGCTATATGTGGAGATGTGTGTTAAATTCCCTATTAATAAACTTAGCTTGCTATATAAACTTAGCTTGCTATATGTGAGGTTATGTGTTAGATTAAACTCAGCTCTCTTCTTATAAAAAATCATGATAAAATAGACTACCAACATTAATAGTAAAAATTTTTTGCACTAACCAAATAAAAAAACATATGTAACATCTTTTATAAAAATAACTACGTATATTTTGAACACGATAAGGATGTACGCGACGGATTTGTTACATGTCTTGTTGGACAAGTATGTACGTGACGGATTTCTCACGTGTCTAGTTGGAAAATGACAAAAATGGATCGGAAAGGGCTTATTATTATGTTCGCTGTCTAGTTGGGAAATGACAAAAATGACTTTGAAGGAATTTAACTTTTTTTTTTGTTGATTGAGTTTAGTACTCATTTTTCGAGGCTACACTGCACTGATGTGGAGATAAGGAAGAGCGGATTATTGGGTCAGAGCGTACTGTCATTTCGTATATTTCAATTTCCAAGTTGTGATAGCGTTGGGGAAACCGGACACTCTATGACGAAAGACTTTGTGAAGAACGATAGGCGAAGCATATGCAGGAATATGCATTTCGTATTCCAGTCACCCGCGACAAAACGGAGGAGAGCACAAGGTTGAGCAGAGCTGAAATGGTTTTTTAACAGAAGAAGAAAAAACACTATAAAAGGTCGTTCAGGAGAAGTGATTTCATATGCTCAAATTTTAGTAAATCGTTTTGTAGGCTCTGAAGCGTGCTCGAAGTAAAGGTTTATGGGGAAGCAACTCGAAGTGCTGACCGCTCTTGATGTGGCCAAGACACAATGGTACCACTTCACCACCATCGTTATTGCAGGGATGGGCTTCTTCACGGACGCTTATGACTTGTTCTGCATCACCACCGTCACCAAACTCCTGGGACGCATCTACTACTACGATGATGTCAATAAGAAGGTCGGCGTCCTACCTGTCAATATGAGCGCTGGCATCACCGGGGTGGCATTGGTGGGAACGCTAGCGGGACAGCTTTTTTTCGGCTGGATGGGAGACAAACTTGGACGAAAGAAAGTGTATGGAGTAACGTTGATGCTCATGGTCGTTTGCTCCATTGCATCCGGCCTTTCCTTTAGCGATGATAAGGGCACCGTGATGGCTACCCTGTGCTTCTTCAGATTCTGGCTGGGCTTCGGCATCGGTGGTGATTATCCTCTGTCGGCCACAATTATGTCCGAGTACGCCAATAAGAAAACGCGAGGGGCGTTCATTGCGGCTGTGTTCGCCATGCAGGGCTTCGGCATTGTGGCGGGCGCCCTAGTGTCCCTTATCGTGTCCGCTGCTTTCCTGGGTTATGATGAACGCGAGCATGATTACTTCCCAGCGCCGCAAGCTGATTATGTGTGGAGGATAATCCTTATGTTGGGAGCCGTTCCCGCTGCACTGACGTTCTACTGGCGCATGAAAATGCCTGAGACCGCTCGGTACACCGCTCTCGTGGAGAAGAACACGAAGAAAGCTGCGGCGGATATGGCTAAAGTTCTCCAGGTTTTTATGGGTTCCTTCCTTCCTGTGTACCCTCTTTCTGTATTAACCTTATTTTAATTATATAAAAATAAAATAAATACAATGCTTCTTCGTGGGCGTCCTTTGAGTTTGATTTAACATATAGCTAGTTTTCTTTCTTTAAAGGTGGATATTGTGGAAGAGAACGGCAGTGGCAAAGTTCAGCAGCAGAGCGATCAGGACTACACCTTATTTAGTAGGGAGTTTCTACGCCGCCACGGCCGGCACCTGCTCGGTACTACTTCCACGTGGTTCCTTCTGGACGTCGCGTTCTACAGTCAAAATCTTTTCCAAAAGGACTTGTTTACCAACGTTGGATGGATCTCCAAAGCTTCCGAGATGAAGGCCATCTATGAAGTTCACAAAATCGCATCAGCGCAGGCCAAGATTGCGATGCTTTCCATCGTGCCGGGCTACTGGTTCACGGTTTTCTTAATCGATCGCATCGGCAGATTCGCCATTCAGCTCATTGGCTTCTTTTTCATGACCGTCTTCATGTTTGCACTCGCCATTCCCTACGACCATTGGGTCATCAAGGGCAACGCCTTCGGTTTTGTGGCCCTGTATGCGTTGACATTCTTTTTCGCCAACTTCGGTCCAAACAGCACGACTTTCATCGTGCCGGCAGAGATCTTCCCTGCGAGGCTTCGTTCCACATGCCACGGCCTATCTGCTGCGGCAGGCAAGGCTGGAGCAATTGTTGGAAATTTCGGGATTGGGAAACTTGCATTAAACCCCGACGTGAAGCACAAGAAGTATGCTCTGATAATTCTTGCGTTTACGAATGCACTTGGCTTTATTTTCACTTTTCTGGTGCCGGAAACAAACGGAAAGTCCTTGGAAGAGCTCTCTGGTGAAAACGACGGAGAAGGAGAAGATGAAGAAAAGAAATGGAACGAGTCTAAGATCTTGTCGGCTGTATCTGGACCCGAGCGTCTTTAGAGCCTTGGCTCCTGAGGAGCCAGATTTCTCTTTTCTTTTTACTATTTCTAAATTCTGTGTATAACCGCAATAGAACGGGCGTATCTCTTTCTTGTATTACGTCTCAAATAAAACTATCACAGCACCACTAGCTGAGATAGGCGTCATCTGAGGACGGATAGAATCAGATATATGGAAAAACAGTAATTTTTCTCCCTCTTTTATAATGGTATAGTTTAAGTGGATTTGATGTGAAGGCTTGGTATTTTAAATTTGAGCGAAAAAGCTTGTATATTTTCAGATTGAAGGTTTAAAGGTAAAATTTAAAGCGGTGGATTTGGATCTGACTTTGAACGCTTTAGTACATCAAATATAATAAAAATAAATCATTTCTTTTAAATAAAAAATTTAAAGTTAAAATCTAATGGATGTCATATTAGAAAACCTCACCTCCTCTTAAAAGTAAAAACAATCGTATAATATTTTTACACCTTAGAATTAGTTAATTATTTTTTAATATAATGATTTTGGAATATTAAATAGAAGTTTAAGAATAGGTTTTTACATTATATCTATGATTATATTTATTTATTTATTTTTGGTATTATTAAGAAAGGAGGGTTTTGAAAGGAATCTTCAACCTTTTACATCAACTCTATCAAGGGAGAAAACAACATTAAAGCCACAACAACATATAGTTGAAAACAACCATCTGTCACAAGGGGAGAGAAAAAAAGAGACCAAGACAACCAAACAAGAAAAACAAACTAAAACTAAAGGGAAAATATCCAAACCAAACAAAAAGAACAAAACTGAGCTAGTTTTGAATATTCTCAACCGAATCTACCTCCTGAATATTTTCTTCCACAATTTGAGTCATTTCCTCGGTATAATCAATGACACTTTTTAACAATTCTAGAATGATACATTGTTTGATTTCCACCATCATAATATTGTGGACAACATTAGAATTACTCTCGCCAACATCATCAGGAAAAGAGACCTCCTTGAAGGAATTATCCTTATGTTTATCTTTGGGTAGAAGCTTAGAGTTTGATTGAATAATGAGGATATTATGGTCTTTCTTAATGGAATGCTTATCCAAAAGTCGTTTAGAATTCCTCGTTAAAACCCCTCTAATATTATTGGAGGAGATCGACATACCTCTATACATGTCGTTGGTGTGATCCTCCTTTAGAGAAATTTTAGGACAATCAATTTTCGGTACCCTAAACGGTAGAGCCTTCCCACTAACACCATTGGCTAAAACGTGAATCTTTCTATATATTTTATCATCTTCAGAGCCCATGGAAAAGAAGTAGAGCTCCTCACTACTTTGGAAATCACTCGAACCTCCCGATTCCTCCTTAAGAGAAAAGGGCACCAAAATAGGTTGCACTTCAATAGACTTCAAAATAACTTTCGCTACTAGGCCTTGCTCTATAGTAGACTTTTCAAACAACAACAATGTTAGACCCTAGTGGATGGGGTTCAAACTTCTATCCCCTTAAACTTCCATCATGGACTTCTTCATGGATTGGAAAAGAAATAAAGGAATATTCATCCAAATTTGTCATTGAAGGTGATTCAAGAACATCACATGAAAGATTTGAATCACATCATAAGATGAATAAAGAATGAAGTAGTCCATGATTACTTTAATCACTCTATCCTAAAGAGGGTCAGAGCCTTAGTGTTGAACCCATTTTGAACCTTTGGGAGAAATTCATCCATGTCCAGGAAAAAAAAAATTCCTTAAGAAGGGAGTGCTTCTCCCTATTATGGCAGGCATCTTCCAAAGGCAGACCAATGGTTCTACTAATCAACTCAACTAATGATTTTGGAATATTAAATAGAAGTTTAAGAATAGGTTTTTGCATTATATTTATGATTATATTTATTTATTTATTTTTGGTATTATTAAGAAAGGAGGGTTTTGAAAGGAATCTTCAACCTTTTACATCAACTCTATCAAGGGAGAAAACAACATTAAAGCCACAACAACATATAGTTGAAAACAACCATCTGTCACAAGGGGAGAGAAAAAAAGAGACCAAGACAACCAAACAAGAAAAACAAACTAAAACTAAAGGGAAAATATCCAAACCAAACAAAAAGAACAAAACTGAGCTAGTTTTGAATATTCTCAACCGAATCTACCTCCTGAATATTTTCTTCCACAATTTGAGTCATTTCCTCGGTATAATCAATGACACTTTTTAACAATTCTAGAATGATACATTGTTTGATTTCCACCATCATAATATTGTGGACAACATTAGAATTACTCTCGCCAACATCATCAGGAAAAGAGACCTCCTTGAAGGAATTATCCTTATGTTTATCTTTGGGTAGAAGCTTAGAGTTTGATTGAATAATGAGGATATTATGGTCTTTCTTAATGGAATGCTTATCCAAAAGTCGTTTAGAATTCCTCGTTAAACCCCATCTAATATTATTGGAGGAGATCGACATACCTCTATACATGTCGTTGGTGTGATCCTCCTTTAGAGAAATTTTAGGACAATCAATTTTCGGTACCCTAAACGGTAGAGCCTTCCCACTAACTCCATTGGCTAAAATGTGAATCTTTCTATATATTTTATCATCTTCAGAGCCCATGGAAAAGAAGTAGAGCTCCTCACTACTTTGGAAATCACTCGAACCTCCCGATTCCTCCTTAAGAGAAAAGGGCACCAAAATAGGTTGCACTTCAATAGACTTCAAAATAACTTTCACTACTAGGCCTTGCTCTATAGCAGAATTTTCAAACAACAACAATGTTAGACCCTAGTGGATGGGGTTCAAACTTCTATCCCCTTAAACTTCCATCATGGACTTCTTCATGGATTGGAAAAGAAATAAAGTAATATTCATCCAAATTTGTCATCGAAGGTGATTCAAGAACATCACATGAAAGATTTGAATCTCATCATAAGATGAATAAAGAATGAAGTAGTCCATGATTACTTTAATCACTCTATCCTAAAGAGGGGTCAGAGCCTTAGTGTTGAACCCATTTTGAACCTTTGGGAGGAATTCATCCATGTCCAGGAAAAAAAAAAATCCTTAAGAAGGGAGTGCTTCTCCCTATTATGGCAGGCATCTTCCAAAGGCAGACCAATGGTTCTACTAATCAAATCAACTAAAATATCAAAGAGCCAATTACCCACTTTCACCCATCCATCATTCCACGAATGGTCCATCCATATTGAAAGAGTTCAATTGTGGCCATGGAATTTTTGAATACAACTTAGAAGCTCACCATTATTTAGAATCAATTTAACCTCGTCATCAACAATCAGTGAAGCAGGTTCCAATCGTAGCTTAGAAGAATGAGATATAGGGCTAGAATTATTAACTTTACCCATGCAGATACACAACAAGAAACGACTGACAGAGAACTCACTTGGTTGTAAAGAGAAAGCCCTCTCCTTGACAAGAAATAATATTTTATATGATAATGTTAAAAACTATTTTACTATGTATAAAATTTTAACTTATACTCAAAAATATATAAAACAAAAGAAATATATATTTTTAATAGTTACACCCAGGCAAAAACATTCTTTTGATTATTCCTTACTTATTTACAAGCATGTTTATTTTTATAGTTAAATTTTTTATGGTAAAAATTATCAATACTTGGTGTCTAAATTATTTTACCATGTTTTTTAGTTTATATTTATTAAACAAAGTTTGAATGGTGAATAATTATCCATTCTAATATTTGTATTGATGTAAAGGTATTCCTCAATGCAAGTAATTTACTATTACCTTTTTAAGTACATTAAAAAATTAGATATGTTACACATTTGAAACCTTATGAGATATCCATAGTTAACATATTAAGTTGGAGTATTGAATGTTCTTATTAAGTGTATATTGAACTTCATGCATCATAGAGTATGAATTTACCTTGGAGTACTTGATGAACCTTGCTTATAGCACCAAAGAATATGGACTTACCTTGGAGTATTTATTGAAACTTACATAAGTAGATTTACTTGTGTGTATTGTAAAAAATGCTAATTCAAGGTAAGTTTATTCTAAAAAAAATTTAGTTGATGGATAAGAAAATAAGGGGATGATAAGATTTGAGGTTCATAAGATTAATTGTGTTTTACATTTGTAACCATTTATGCATAGTTAACATGTTAATTTAGTGTATTAAATGTTCTTATTAAGTGGACATTGAAGTTCATGCACCAACGAGTTTGGAGTTACCTTGGAGTACTTATTGAACATCAATTATAACACCAAAGAATATGGACTTACCTTGTAGTAACTATTAAAACTTGCATGCATATATTTACTTGTGTATATTGGAAAAATGCTAATCTAAGGTAAGTATGTCCCAAATTGATGTTGAAATTGGGTTTTATATGACCCAAGTGTTTAATATAATATTCAATTGTATGAATTAAGATTTTAAATTTTGTTTGCATCAAGGTGTCAAAAAAAGCTTTCATGGAGCATTGATCTTAATTGATTTTTTTGGAATATTTGCATATCATGGTATTATTTAAAATTAAATGTTTCATAAATTTTTATTTTCAATGGTTTTCCTAAGGTCCAAAAATTAAAATCAATTTTTAGGGTTCTTTAAAATTCTTCATCTTACCCTAAAATTACTTCAAATTTAAAATCATCATAACTTTTGATTGAAAAAATTGTTTGAAGTGATTTAAAACCTAATAGAAAGATCTTAAAGTACTCTTTTTTATGATTTCAAATTTTTTGAGTTTCAGATGTGATTTCTTTTCCAAAAATAAACCAATTGTAGCCAAATAACTTATAAATACAATATCTTTTCATCCAAAATTATTTTTCAAGATTTATCAGTGGAGTTGGATACCCATTTGGCCCATTTGAAAGTGTGTTAAATATTGTCAAATTATAGAAACTTTAATTTTTTGCCTAATATTTGCACTTCGAGAAAAATATCGTGAAATCACAAATTGTCTTAATTTTACAATCAATATGGCTAAAACGAAGATGGCACGATCAATATGACTAAAAGGAATCCTTAATTTGAAAATGTAGTAAAATCATGCATTGTCTGAATGTTGTGCTCAAATGGTCAAGACAAGTGAAAGAAATAAAAAAGTCATGTAATCGTGACATGTCTAGATATCGCGATTGTCAAAGCTTGGGGTACTTAAGGAGATAAAAATGTCATGTCATCGTGACATGTCCCGCATGTATCGCTATCATGGTTCACTTAGTCAAAGTAAGAAAATTGAATGAACGCAACGCGATATCGTGACATAACCTAATGCCAATTGCACGTCGAATTTTTGAACAAATTAAATTTTACCCTGAAATATTATTAATCTCATTAAAGTTTTAGATCTTTTACTTGCAAAAGTAATTGCATGCTAGGAGATTTTGGATTCACCGTGACTTTGTGATATACCGACAATACCCTAAATCTGCGACATCACGAAATTAGTTTAAACCCATGAACAATAATGGATTGTTGCAATATTTCCATTGCAACGTCGCAACATCACAAAAAGGAAAGGTGAATGATGCAATATTTCATTGTGACATCATAGCATCACAACAATCAAATGAAAAATGAAAAATTTCAAACCTTAGGGATTAAAATAATAAAATTAATTGAAAATTGAAAATAAAAAATGTCAAACCTTAAGAAAATTAAAAATTAATTAAATTAATAATAGTATTAAAGTTTTAACCTTCGTTTTTTATTTTTTTTTGCAAAAAATTGCTGGTAATCATAGTAATGGTGAAAGTAATGACTGACATTGAAATTTAATGTAAACTAGGCAAGGGCATTGTGCAAAAATGAAAAATGCATGAAATTAATGACCCAACTAGATTCTACAAACAGAGACTTTATGAGGCATGGCCAAAGTGGTGCACACTAATTGGAAGCATCTATAATTGGCTGGAAAGTAAGAATATATGCACACAGTCACCATTTGATGAAGATAAGGTTGGATTGCATTTTCTCCATTTATGGTGAAAGCATGAGATTCCAGAAGTTGAAAAGAAACACTAAAGATATGCAATGCAAAACGAAATGTAATGCTTTAATCCTAGAAATTTGAAATGCATGAAATAGGGAAAAGAGACGAATTGAGACGAAATGGAAGAAGTATAGAAAGCACAACCCTTTTCATTTATACTCTCTCAATATCGGTTACAAAGACGTCTCTCGCATTTTCAGGGGCTAGGAGTGTTAACATGTTTTGGTTACAATAGTGACTAGTGATCCTCCTTCCGCGTGCCCACATGTAAAATGGGTCGGCCAAAGTGTTGCCGCCGTTGGTGTGAATGAATCTTTGATCCTTGTTGCTCCTCCTACATTCAAAGAAACAACAAAATCGTTAATAGTACCTGTTGCAAAGATGAAACGTTTGTTCTCTAAAAAACAACGAAGTACGCATGCATGAAACTAAATAAAAGGATAAATGAACTGAATCCAAATAGTCTACAAATTTCATAGAAACAAGGGAACATCACCAGAAGGTCACTGCAAATGAAATAGTAAGGAAACTCTTCACCGATTTGAATTCGCTCCTAGGCGGGATGAATTCGACTGTAATTCGTCCTTGGGTAGGATGAATTCACCTGTGACAAAGCGTTGAAGGGAGCTCCAAAAGGCCTGCAAACTTGGGGTTAGCTAATTGGAGGCATTTTGGGAAGACCCAAATGGTCGGATTTTCCCAATTTGGCCTCCATCAATGGGAATTTGATGTTGCTACCTACAAGTTAGTGAGGACAATAAAAGCGATAAAACATGATAAGATTTGATCAAAGCATTATGAAATCGGGATTACAAGCTATTTAAGCAGCATAAGATGGAATGCAAAATAAAAAAATGACAAAAGAACAATCTGCCATGAATCCCCAATCGTTCTTAAAAAAGAAGATTAGGCTCGCATCAATGTGGGGTGCCCGAGCGGGCCGCCCATCGTTGGAACCTGATTTCAGCACCAATCCACTTGGTATGGGCCCAAAATCTCTTGTAATGTGTTGTCGATGAATTGGTAGATCAATGTGGTCAAGTGTCGGGTTTTGGATCTGGATTCACACTTCCAATAACCACCCAATGACCTCCCTTGCAAAAGAGATCAAGGATGTGGAAGAGGTGAATCAAAGGTAAAGCGTGGTATCAATTTGGCAACACTTCGTTGCTTAAAAATGCTTCCAATATGTCCTTTTTTGGGTGAGAAATCTCACCATTTTATAGACCCAAGGGGTCTCTTTAGATGGGCATGCAGGGGTGCCACATGGTGGCCATGCCTTCCCAAGAGGGAGGAGATTCCCCCATGACTTGGGCTTCCATGAATGCCCTTGTGACAGTCCTCTAATGTTCACTCTGCTCACCTACACGCGCATGCAAGGCAGGAGACATTAATGGATTGTCCTTAGCTGCCACTTGTCAAGATTTTTCTTTTTGCCTGTTGAACCTAGAATTCGTCCTACCCCGGAGCGAATTCAAAATTTGTCCCTGGGTGGGGCGAATCCCATTTTGAATTCGTACCAGGGTGGGACGGATACTGAGCAAAGTTCCTGAAGGTGCCAAATTGCTTTCTGACCTTCCAAAATTGCTGTAAAAGTGGTTAGGACCACTGTTTAACCTCTGAGGGCTGCCCTAGGGGTTGTGTGTGTCAAAGCGATCAGTGTTTGCAGTCACATAATCATATTGGTGCTATTTTGGTGTCTACATATGGCAAGATACCTAGGTAGATATTCAATAATAGTCAGATTTGAACGAGACTCTATGAAAACATGTTTTATTATGCAGAAGCCCAATGATGAGATTTTTATATTGTGCTTTAATTTATTGGGAGCAAAATATTTTAAAATATCAAGGTATGTTCTAAGTCTATATATACTTCCATTGAATGTAAAATCAGTATGCAAAAAATTATAATAGAAATATTTTTTTTTTCTGAAATTTTTTTTTCCTGGAAAATTTATCTATTGTTGACATGGGATATTTTGCGACGTTGTTACTTTGAAGTGGTGTAGCTAGAAAATTAATCCACTTCTTAAGTTTTGATGGTGCTTTCCTTCCTTATTCTTATTTTCATTGAAATATATGTGTATGCAAAATGAAAACGACACCGAACAATGAAATAAAGAACAAGAGATGTGCGACAAAAATATAAACTTTGTATTAGTTTTTTGAATGGTACCTTGATCCCTTTTTACAATGCTATTCGCTGCAAAAATAAGGGTATGATTACAATATTAGCTTGCTCAAATTACAATGGTCCGAAAGAGGGGTAAGATGCCCCTTTTCACCAAGCATAAATGATTGGGGTGTCTTTGGTATTCTTCTGCAACAAGAGGGATGAGTGGGCTTGTGTATATTGAGATCAGACCACTCCATCTCTAGAAGCCGCTCTAGATTTCTATTTCTTGCATACAAGTAAATAAGCAAGGGTTTAGTAGCACCTGTAGATAATATTGGAAACCAAAATGCAAGTCAAAAACCTCAAATAAATACACAAAAAATATAAATAAATAGATTAAATTTCCTTGCTGAACAAAAATAGAACAAAAGCTCACGAATCTGATCAATTTTTAGGTTTTTGGATTTGCTCTATGTAACCATGGGGCACACGGTTAAGACTATGTAACCGCGAATGTGACAGTCGAGAAACCACAGAGTGAGCATTTGAATCTCCGTAATCATAGACTACGTGGTTGGGGTCGAAAGGTGGAATCTCTCAAAAGATGCACTTCGAGGGGGTTCACATATTGAATCTTCTTAGGGCACATATGATCTCCTGACATGATTCTAGCAACATGACAATGTATTTATTAGACCTCATTTATTTTATGGGGTAAAGTTTATTTTATAAGCAAGGTCGGGGTCTTGGATGGAGTTAGAGTGAGTCACTCAAGGTACTTCACTTAACTGGGGGATATGTGAGTGGAACTGGGGTGAGGTGGATTGATGAGTGAGTGCAAATGAGGTGAGTTGGCTTGATGAGTGAGTGCAACTGAGGTGAGTTGGCTTGATGATTGAGTGCAACTAAGGTGAGTTGGCTTGATGAGTAAGTGCAACTAAGGTGACTTGGCTTCATGAGTGAGTGCAACTAGGGTGATATTCCCAATACATGAATGTAACTATAATGCAAAGTGGAGGATGAATGGGTGGAACTGTGGTGATAAAATCAATGCATAAGCACATGTGCAGTGAAGTGAAGTGTAATGTGGAGGATGCCCCATGTGAAGGGATAAAATGTGTGAGATGTGGCATGATGACAGATAGTTGTGACTAGAATACATGTCCCTTGAGGAGACAAGGTATCCTACATGAGTTTCCTATATTTAATAATAATATAGAAAATGTGATTATGTGCAAGCTTTTATATGTCTAAGTTTTTACTTAGGCACCTATATTTTACCATGCAATGTTGTGTGGTGGGATGTAAGTGGTGTTGTATGAGTACCTATGATTTTGTGTCTACAGATACCCTTTTTGTACTACGTTATGTGAAACAAAATGCAGTACAAAACCAATGACACTTGTCTTTATTGGATGAATGGACTCAAATATTCTCGATGCACAAGAACGAATGACTTGAAAATTTTGATTTATTTGCTTACCTCCTCAATTGGCGAATGAGTAAAGAATGAAACCCATGAGCCAATTGACCAAATGTGGATGATGAAAAGAGGTGGATGATTGCATTATGTGGATGTGATGCGAGTGTATGACATTTTGATCAACTTGATACCCCAAGGTTGGGATTGTTTGTATTTTTGCAAATTTACTTTTGCTTCACTGTTGGCAATTGTTGTGTTAAAACCATCAACCACATTTGTAAGATTGTGAATCTCGCTACTAAGTTCACTCTTGTGCATCGAATTTATCATACTAAGGCCTCAATACTTGAGTGATTGTTTTGATTAATATCAGATTTGATTTGATTATTTTCTTCTTGTGACCCAACGAAATGGGATTAAGGATAACTTTTTGTAAATTTGGTTTGAACACATCCAAGCTTAAATATTTAGGGACCTAGATGTTTTAATGCCATATGTGGTGAATTGGAATGTTTGAATGATGTCCTTATGGTGAGTTACCCATAATACTGAATTGTATGGATTGCTAGTCACTGCAACCACTAGGTGTATAGGGTAATGCACTAGATACAAGGTTACCGAAATGATGTGATGATGATGTGAGATGAGTATTTTGAGGGTTTTGCATTTTGTATATTTTTTTATTGTAACCATGTGCCACATGGTTATATACATAAAAAATCACGAGGTCTGCAGTCAACACAACTAACCATAGGGTGTGCGATCAACCTAGGGAACCATAGGGTCCACGGTCAACCTGGATAATTGTGGGGTCTGTGGTTGCACGTGCCCAAGGAACCTTCGCAAGTGTGATTCTGGCTGTAAAGGTCAGCTATAAATAGTTGACCTGGTAGTTTTTTGTTTTCATTTCATTCTTGTTGTTGACTATCAATTGAGTGGAGTAGTGAGAGTGTTGGAGGTGAGTGTAGCAAGCAATGGGTTGGAGGCTGGTGTCACGACTGGAGTGGAATGTGGACTCTGCTATGCAAAAGTAGGTTTCTAAGGCCCTTTGCTTACTTATTATTTTTGTTTTATGTTGTTTGCATTTTTGTTTTGTAGTTTGTTTGTTTTTCACAACCACTAAGAGGGGCTAGAAACTTTTTTTTTTGTTTTTCACAACCACTAAGAGGGGATAAAAATTTATTATTTTTGTTTGTTTTAGTTTTTTAGTTTTTCACAACCAGTAAGAGGGGCTGGAAAATTATATATTTTCTTATAGTGCATAAAATTAATGTTTTGTTTTTTTTTATTTTTTTATTTTTTTCACTAATTTGGATTTTTCTCGGTGTTGTAGGTGAAGTTTATTTCAACTCAAAATATATGGCCATGTGCCCTTTCTGATGTGCGAAAGGCACTTACTATTGATGACTAGAAATTTTTGGATGATGTTGGTTTGGGCAGATGTGGGCAGGTGAAGACCATTAGGGCAGATGAGGATTACTTGTCTACGCTTGTAGAGAGGTGGGACCTTAATAGGAGGTCATTTTAGCTATTGATAGGGGAGATTACTATTACCCTAGAAAATGTGTTTTACATCTTCCATATTCCTATGGAGGGGGTACCAATATGAGTAGGCCATAGCAAGGTGGAGGTCCTGAGGCTCATTTACAATGATGATTGGGATGTGGATTGTAGTAAGGGAGGGTTACCTTACCTTGATCAGTTTTGAGGGCAGAAGATAGGGGTACTACATACTTTTTTGATGTTTATTCTGGGTAACATGTTGTTGCCTAATAGTATGGGTTCAAAATTCCCTTAGAACTAGGTCCCACTTGTGCTTGGATTTATCGTTGAACTACAGGTTTATGCATGGGTTCCCGCTTTATTTTATCATTTGTACATTAAGATCTATGAGGTGAAGAGGTGGGACCAAAAGGGGCTCAGTTACAGTTTGCTTCTTTAGTGTTGGGTATGAAAGCACATCCACGTGACTCATCCAGATGGTTTACCATATCAGTGGGATCAGGCATTATCTTATGTTCTTTGCCAACGAGCCAATGAGGAGACTACTTTGAGTCATCATGATCATATTGGTTAGGAGTATCAAGTGATGTTGGATGCACTGATAGGTGTTGATATCTATTGGTGACCTTGGTGGGGGGTTTCTTGGGAGGATGGCATAGCATAACTTCAGTAGGTGAGGCGAGGGAAGTGGTAGTGGATAGCCATGTATGAGATATGGAGTTCATCCAATTCTCTTAGGTGATGAGGTAGTTCATGCTAGTGTAGGGAGTTCCAGATGCTCCTAGGATGTATAAGCAATAGGGCGATGAGCTTCGTATTCTAGTTACCTTAGATTTTTAGATAGTGGATGGTGTGGGTGATGATGTGGCAGTTGATGTTCCTGATGTAGATGATGTAGGGACAACTGCAAAATATAATTCTTGATTTACGATACATCCTCCATGGAGACCAAGCCAGGCAATGGATGATGGGTCTGGTGAGGAGGTTTCTTCGTGGGTGAAACATCATCAAGGTAGTAGCAGTGGGAGGGTAGTTAGTTTTGATACACCACCCATAGATACTAGTATTTGAGGTGATAAAGATGGAGGATATGGAGGAGATGGAGGAGATAATCCTCCTTCACACCATAGCAAGGAGGAGTGGGGGTTCTCTAGGTGAAGCAAGATAGATTGGATGAGACCGTGAAGTCTCATGATGCAGAGATCACAAGGCTATAGGGCAAGGTGGATAGGCTACAAGGTGAGGTGGATGGACTACGGAGTGAGCTGGATGGGCTACAAAGTGGATGAAGTGGTTGTGGGGATGTGAGTACTATTGTGTCTCGAGATGCAAATATCATGAGGATTCAAGCTATGGTTGCGAAGCTACGGGCCGATGTAGTCGAGTGAGCCCAATGCCAAGACGTAGATTTGGTTACTACCCGAAGGTAGGCTACCTATATTGCTAGTCTAGAGGATAGGTTGAGTGAGCATCATATTCCTCTTCCTATACCTCCTTCATAATCAATGTTGGGCTCTAGAAGGCTAAGAAAGTCTAGGCCTAACGTACATGATACTTGTGAATTTCTTGTACATTGACACTTACATGAAAGGAGAAATATAAATCACTCACCTAAACTATAGACTCCTATTACATATTTACAATTATACCATGAAGGTACATTAGCATGTTTCATAATCAATGTTGGGCTCTAGAAGGCTAAGAAAGTCTAGGCCTAACGTACATGATACTTGTGCATTTCTTGTACATTGACACTTACATGAAAGGAGAAATATAAATCACTCACCTAAACTATAGACTCCTATTACATATTTACAATTATACCATGAAGGTACATTAGCATGTACCAAATAATGTATTTATTTTATTTTATTTTTTTAAGCGAAAAACCCCTTGTGGGGCCACCTTGGTCTGAGAGACCACGAACAGGGGGTTCTACATCATCAAAGTCACCCGAGAGTCGAACCCGAACTTGCCCGCACCAACATTATCAATTGGATTTTGGATACCCAATTCAGATTTTTGGTAGGGTGGAGATTTGAACCTAGGATCTCCCTTGGAGGATTTCCCTCTCCTCTCCAACTCACCTACAACACCTGAGTACCAAATAATGTATTATTCCTCAATAATTATACCCATTTTAATAGTTTCTATCTTAATAGATAAATTCTTGCTCCATGACCTTAAATATAGAGCATCTTTCCTCCTAAATCATGAGCTACCACACATTATTTTATTCTTAATTTCTAAACTTGAAACAATAATGAGAAAAAATCCTTTATGAATAAAATTCATGGAGTAATTTGAATTCAATCTCCACTTCCACTTGATCCAATTTTGAATCTTCAAAAACTCTTTTCATTATCCATGGAACTTACACCCTCTGCTTTTGAAAACTATTATATAATTATTGATCATCTGATCCTCGATAATCACTTTTGGTGTCACATTTTCTCCCTAGATTTGACTTGGAATATATCCACTTTTCCCCTTATCTCTAGCTTGGGCATCCATATTTCCAACTTGGGTATCTATACTTCCCATTGGGGCTTTCAAATATGACTTTTCTTCCATGTTACCTAGCTTTTCCTCATATGAATCCTTTATGTTTTGAATTTTTCTAAAGTTTTAAAGTAAGAAAATATAAGGACACCTTACTCACACTTTCTTCCTATTCAGACTCTCTACACTCCTTTTCAAAGATATAAAATAAGAAAATTTGAGGCTTGCTCATGGATTGCACTCACTCTTGCATTTCACAAAACAATTGTATAATTATATGAGGTAAGGATACGCTTTTATTCAAATATTATTGTATAAATAATTTTCAAAATAATGAGGATGACTATTAAATGCTATAATGAATTATTTTTATATAATAATTATGCAATCATATCGAAAAAAATAAATCTTTTATTCACTTTTTTTGGTAAGCTTATGGATCCATTCATGTTGATTATTAGTTAGATATGAATGCATTCATATGTCAAGGTTTTCATAGGTATAAAAAATTTTGAGATCTTGTAGAAGTCAAAGATTAAGTGAAATTTGATTTTTTTCTTTGTTTGCATGGCATTTAGTGGTATGCAAAATGAGATTTCTTATTAAGATTGGGTTACTTTTTTCTAGTAATTTCAATTACAATGCTATAAATAAGTTAGCTTGTGAAATTTGATATTTATTTTAATTGTTATGAGCCTATGCTCTATGTTTTCATGGTTAATTTATGTATATCATAATGTTTTATATCTATAAATATGTGTGTCCAAGTTAGATTTTTTTATAATTTTAAGATATAAATAATGTATTTTTATCTATTTGTGATATTTTATTTTTCGCTAAACAAAAATAACTAAAGGCTCATTTACAATGATGATTGGGATGTGGATTGTAGTAAGGGAGGGTTACCTTACCTTGATCAGTTTTGAGGGCAGAAGATAGGGGTACTACATACTTTTTTGATGTTTATTCTGGGTAACATGTTGTTGCCTAATAGTATGGGTTCAAAATTCCCTTAGAACTAGGTCCCGCTTGTGCTTGGATTTATCATTGAACTACAGGTTTATGCATGGGTTCCCGCTTTATTTTATCATTTGTACATTAAGATCTATGAGGTGAAGAGGTGGGAGCAAAAGGGGCTTAGTTACAGTTTGCTTCTTTAGTGTTGGGTATGGAAGCACATCCACGTGGCTCATCCAGATGGTTTACCATATCAGTGGGATCAGGCATTATCTTGTGTTCTTCGCTAGCGAGCCAATGAAGAGACTACTTTGAGTCATCATGATCATACTGGTTAGGAGTATCAAGTGATGTTGGATGCACTGATAGGTGTTGATATCTATTGGTGACCTTGGTGGGGGGTTCTTGGGAGGATGACGTAGCACAACTTTAGTAGGTGAGGCGAGGCAAGTGGTAGTGGATAGCCATGTATGAGATATGGAGTTCATCCAATTCTCTTAGGTGATGAGGTAGTTCATGCTAGTGTAGGGAGTTCCAGATGCTCCTAGGATGTATAAGCAATAGGGCGACGAGCTTCGTATTCTAGTTACCTTATATTTTTAGATAGTGGATGGTGTGGGTGATGATGTGGTAGTCAATGTTCCTGATGTAGATGATGTAGGGACAACTGCAAAATATAATTCTTGATTTACAGTACATCCTCCATGGAGAACAAGCCAGACAATGGATGATGGGTCTGGTGAGGAGGTTTCTTCATGGGTGAAACATCATCGAGGTAGTAGCAGTGGGAGGGTAGTTAGTTTTGATACACCACCCATAGATACTAGTATTTGAGGTGATGAAGATGGAGGATATGGAGGAGATGGAGGAGATAATCCTCCTTCACACCATAGCAAGGAGGAGTGGGGGTTCTCTAGGTGAAGCAAGATAGATTGGACGAGACCGTGAAGTCTCATGATGCAGAGATCACAAGGCTATAGGGTGAGGTGGATAGGCTACAAGGTGAGGTGGATGGACTATGGAGTGAGATGGATGGGCTACAAAGTGGATGAAGTGGTTGTGGGGATGCGAGTACTATTGTGTCTCGAGATGCAAAGATCATGAGGATTCAAGCTATGGTTGCGAAGCTACGGGCTGATGTAGTCAAGTGAGCCCAATGCCAAGACGTAGATTTGGTTACTACCTGAAGGTAGGCTACCTATATTGCTAGTCTATAGGATAGGTTGAGTGAGCATCATATTCCTCTTCCTATACCTCCTTTATAATCAATGTTGGGCTCTAGAAGGCTAAGAAAGTCTAGGCCTAACTTACATGATACTTGTGCATTTCTTGTACATTGACACTTACATGAAAGGAGAAATATAAATCACTCACCTAAACTATAGACTCCTATTACATATTTACAATTGTACCATGAAGGTACATTAACATGTACCAAATAATGTATTTATTTTATTTTATTTTTTTTAGCGAAAAACCCCTTGTGGGGCCGCCTTGGTCTGAGAGACCCTAAACAGGGGGTTCTACATCGTCAAAGTCACCCAGGAGTCGCACCCGAACCTGCCCGCACCAACATTATCAATTGGATTTTGGATACCCAATTCAGCTTTTTGGTAGGGTGGAGATTTGAACCTGGGATCTCCCTTGGAGGATTGCCCTCTCCTCTCCAAATCACCTACAACACCTGAGTACCAAATAATGTATTATTCCTCAATAATTATACCCATTTTAATAGTTTCTATCTTAATAGATAATTCTTGCTCCATGACCTTAAATATAGAGCATCTTTCCTCCTAAATCATGAGCTACCACACATTATTTTATTCTTAATTTCTAAACTTGAAAAAATAATGAGAAAAAATCCTTTATGAATAAAATTCATGGAGTAATTTGAATTCAATCTCCACTTCCACTTGATCCAATTTTGAATCTTCAAAGACTCTTTTCATTATCCATGGAACTTACACCCTCTGCTTTTGAAAACTATTATATAATTATTGATCATCTGATCCTCAATAATCACTTTTGGTGTCACATTTTCTCCCTATATTTGACTTGGAATATATCCACTTTTCCCCTTATCTCTAGCTTGGGCATCCATATTTCCAACTTGGGTATCTATACTTCCCATTGGGGCTTTCAAATATGACTTTTCTTCCATGTTACCTAGCTTTTCCTCATATGAATCCTTTATGTTTTGAATTTTTCTAAAGTTTTAAAGTAAGAAAATATAAGGACACCTTACTCACACTTGCTTCCTATTCACACTCTCTATACTCCTTTTCAAAGATATAAAATAAGAAAATTTGAGGCTTGCTCATGGATTGCACTCACTCTTGCATTTCACATAACAATTGTATAATTATATGAGGTAAGGATAAGCTTTTATTCAAATATTATTGTATAAATAATTTTCAAAATAATGAGGATGACTATTAAATGCTATAATGAATTATTTTTATATAATAATTATGCAATCATATCGGAAAAAATAAATCTTTTATTCACTTTTTTTTGTAAGCTTATGGATCCATTCATGTTGATTATAAGTTAGATATGAATGCATTCATATGTCAAGGTTTTCATAGGTATAAAAAATTTTGAGATCTTGTAGAAGTCAAAGATTAAGTGAAATTTGATTTTTTTCTTTGTTTGCATGGCATTTAGTGGTATGCAAAATGAGATTTCTTATTAAGATTGGGTTACTTTTTTCTAGTAATTTCAATTACAATGCTATAAATAAGTTAGCTAGTGAAATTTGATATTTATTTTCTATGCTCTATGTTTTCATGGTTAATTTATGTATATCATAGTGTTTTATATCTATAAATATGTGTGTCCAAGTTAGATTTTTTTATAAGTTTAAGATATAAATTATGTATTTTTATCTATTTGTGATATTTTATTTTTCACTAAACAAAAATAACTAAACCACTTAATTTTTATATTATAAATATTGTACTAATACCTTTAGTCTTAAAGTTGAATTTTATATATTTTTCTTATGAAATAGTTTTCAAAGAATGTTTGACTTTGGATTTTATTTTTTACAGTTAAAAAAGTGTGATTAATTAAACTTTTGGGAGGACTCTTTCATGCATTAAAATTCAAGACCTTTCAATTTTTAAAGATAAATATAGTTTAGGTAAAGTAAGAGACCCTCTATTTTAAAATGAAAAGCATTGGACTTTAGATTTTAAACTCTTTCAATATGACAATACCATTGCTGGTAAATGACAATACTATTGCGTTTAAATGTTATTATGTTTTCAATATTATTTATATTTTTATGTAAATTAATTTTTTTTTAAAGTTAACCTTATTCACTTGGAGGAGGCAAGGAGAGCTATCACTATCATTAATCATGGAAGATAAGGAGAGCCATCCATATTTCATTTATTTTCTAATTGATAAGCTTAATTTTCGAAAGATAATGGTGAAATAAGATGTCCGAAATTCCAAGGCTGGCATACTGTCATTACGTATATTTCATTTTCCAAGCTGTGATAACGTTGGGGTAACCGGACACTCTACGACTAAAGACTTTGTGAAGAACGATAGGCGAAGCATATGCAGGAATATGCATTCCGCATTCCAGTCACCCCCGACGAAACGGAGGAGAGCACAAGGTTGAGCAGAGTTGAAATGGTTTTTTAACAGAATAAGGAAAAACCCTATAAAAGGCCGTTCAGGAGAACTGATTTCATATGCTTATGTTGTGGATGCCATCAAATTTTAGTAAATCGTTTTGTAGGCTGAAAGTAAAGCTTAATGGGGAAGCAACTCGAAGTGCTGACTGCTCTTGACGTAGCCAAGACACAATGGTACCACTTCACCACCATCGTTATTGCGGGGATGGGCTTCTTCACGGACGCTTATGACTTGTTCTGCATCACCACCGTCACCAAACTCCTGGGACGCATCTACTACTACCAATCCATGTGAGCGCTAGCCGTCACCGGGGTGGCATTGGTGGGAACGCTAGTGGGACAGCTTTTATTCATCGTGCCGGCAGAGATCTTCCCTGCGAGGCTTCGTTCCACATGCCACGGCATATCTGCTGCGGCAGGCAAGGCTGGAGAAATTGTTGGAAAATTTGGGATTGGCAGCCTTACATTAAACCCCTACAACGATCAGAAGAAGCTTGCTCTGAGAATTCTTGCAGTGAAGAATGCACTTGGCTTTATTTTCACTTTTCTGGTGCCGGAAACAAACGGAAGGTCCTTGGAAGAGCTCTCTGGTGAAAACGACGGAGAAGGAGAAGATGAAAAGAAATGGAACGAGTCTAATATCTCGTCGGCTGTATCTGGAGCTGAGCGTCTTTAGAGCCTTGGCTCCTGAGTAGCCAGATTTCTCTGCTCCTTTTACTATTTCTAAAGTCTGTGTATACCCGTAAGAGAACCGGTATATCTCTTTCTTTCTTGTAGTACGTTTCAAATATAACTATCACAGCACCACCAGCTGAGATAGGCGTCATCTGAGGACGGATACTATAATAATAATATATATATAAATATAAACAGTAATCTTTCTCCCTCTTTTATAATGGTAGAGTTTAAGTGGATCTGATGAAGGCTCCGGAATTTTAATATGAGTGAAAAAAGCTGAAATTAAAAGCGGTAGAGTTGGATCTGACTTTGAACGCTTTGGTAGGTCAAATATAATAAACATAAATACTGTATTTTAAATAAAAAATTAAGGTTAAATTATAAAATGATATATATTGATGGATGTCAAAATCCTCATCTCCTCTTGTTCATAATGGACTCTTAAAAATAAAAACAATCATATAATATTCTTACACCTTAAAAGTAATTTTAGGCCATAATTTTTGTATAAGTTCAAGTAGTGCTGAAAGGATGACAAAGAGAATGTTCCCTTACTAGTGGGATCTTCTCACCTAGAGTATGTGAGTAGAAGCAGCCATTGCTTTCTTCATTGGCATTATTTTTTTATTTATTTTTGTTAATTTTTATAATATTATTGAGGAACATTACATTATTTGGTTCATGTTAATATATTTCCATGGTATTTTCATGGTATATTTATAAATATGTAATATTATTAGGGTTGAGTCAATAGTTTAGAGTTTGATTTATATTTTCTTTTTTATGTAAGTGTCAATGTGCAAAAAATACACGTGTCATGTAAAAGTGTAACGTGCAGGAAATACACAAGTGTCATGTATGTAAGAGTGCAAATATGAATGTGCACAAGTTTCCTAGATTAGGAGTGTATGTAGAAGTGTAAGAGTCATGTGTGCAAGTGTCTTAGAGTCAAGTATCCATCTAGTATGCAAGTGGTAAGTTGATAAACCAAGAGTCATGAGACTTGGCATATGGAGAGCAATAGTCAAGTACTTGAAGAGTCACATTACTATGGCTATGTTATGGAGATAATACTCCATAGGAAAGGAATCAAATCAAGAATATAGAATTCATAATCCATAGTTTTAATAGGAAGAGGAGCAATAAAACTTGTATATATTTTTGAGAAATTAATATTGTAAGTTTTTCTCATGCATAGTTCATGAATGATTCAGGCTATTTACATTCATATTTCAATATATAAATGAATTTTATTTGCTTTATTATATGTGCCTTGATATACATATTAATTTTTTCATTTTTTTTTTTTTTACACGGAAGAGTTGGTCACAACCACACTATTTTTAGTAACTGACAAGTGTAGGGTTCAAACCATAGGGACTAATTCCACCAAACCTATTCTACTTTGTTATTATTGACCCGACATGAAGGGGACCGCTGGTCGCTCAGGATTCATACCGTCATCGTCGGTCTACCGTGCACTCAGAGGATTCGGATAAGACTATTACCTTTACAAGTAGGTTGCCCCTGAGGTGTGAACCTGGGTGTCTTTTTGGTAAATTCCTAGATAGAAAAGAACTTACCAATCCACCTAGCCCTCGAGGACTATTAATTTTATCATATTATTCTACTCATCATATTATTACCTTGTCCTTTAATATTATGTCTATTTCATATTTATGACTTGTGTGATATTGTGAGATAACCTGTGATATTTTGTGGTAGTAAGGCTTACAAAAACCAATAGTGGTATCAAAGCTACCACTTGAATCTATCCAATTTGATAGAGTTATTTATAATCCACCATTATTAATTTTATGTGTCCATATTTTAATAAATTTAATTTAAAGTATGCTCACTTTAAATTTAGTGAAGACTTAAACTCTATTTTTTAAATGTATTATTGAGTAGAACAAGCTAAGGTCTTTCCACTTGGTTGAATGAAAAATAGTGAATACTAGGACTCAACTATATTGATAGGAAAAACAAATTCAGGAGATAAGTTGATTATTTAGGGATAGATCCACTTTGATATTGATTTGAAGATTTATAGATTGAATACTGAGGTAGAAACAACTTTAGAGATAGTTGATTATTCAAGAATTTACAATGTCATCCTAACATTTATATTAGGTTCACTAGTAATGAGGAGAATCATATTGGGTTCTTAGGTGCGGTCTAAAATATTTAAGATTTTTAGATTGATAAAGTAGTAGAGATTAAGCTACAAAATTTTGAGAAGCTTCCTACAAAGATAGAGAGGAATTTTAGCTTCTAAGTTATAGTGGATTGAGAAGTATAGTATAGTGAATAGTAGAAGCAAGCATCCAAAGAATACAAGAAGAATGAAGTTAAATTGACCTTGACATATTTGAAAAAGAATAAAAATTTGATAGAGCAAAAAGAAGGAAGTATCTACCTAGGATGCATTGAAGAACTAGATTGACTGAACATATTTATATATCATTTGTCTTGGTTGTAGATAACTTTTTGAAGCAGGTTCTTCAAGGTAGACACATACTAAAATATAGAAGAGAAAGGCCCAAGAGGCCAATATAGAAGAAAAATTCCTAAGAGGCTAATATTGAAGAGAAAATCCTAAAAGGCTAAGATAAAGGTAAAAGGCTCAAGAAGCCAATATAGTAGAAAGAGACCTAAGAAGTTAATACAAGAGAAAGAAGTCCTGAAGTATATTAGTGTAGAAGAATAGGCCATTTTACCATCATCAGAAGGCAGTGAAGAAGAGAATAGACAATTAGACCAACACTAAAACTACAAGTACAGTGAACTCAAGAATTTTGGCTTAATCAACTAGTATTATGATATAGAGGTAATGTTAAAAGTGTAAGCTTTTGATACCACATACAATGGGATATAATAATCATAAGATGTAGAAAGAAATAAAGTATCTCGTATCATTTTATTTCATGTAACTTAAGGTCTCTCTTACACAACACGACATATATCAAGAAGATTAGCTTCCTTTGTGTACCAATAAGTAAATAGGAAATATGGTTATATAGAAAGGTTTGGTATATTGGACTGGTGGTATATTGAAAGAGACATCATTTGGAAGTCATAAGGAACCTTCACCATGAAAACATATCAAATTTTTCTTACAAAATCACAACTACTTAAATATCCATATTTTGAACCATGGAAGACCAAGATGATGACCATCCAAGTGGTAGGACATTGTCATAATAAAATCACTCAGTCTAAAGAGGATGCAGAGGATCGATATCAATTTGATGAAGTAGATATCAAAGCACTAGTGTTTATTACCCTTTGTACAACAAATACCATTTAGCCACATATTTGTGAAGCATAAATATCCAAGGACGTATGGCACACACTTTATACCATATATGAAGGGAAGAATAAATCAATAATTCTTTACTCTCAATTTAAAATCTATACACTAAGAGATCAAGATGGAAAAAACTTTGAGAATTTTCTTCAAAGAGTTGCAAAATTGAAAGCAAGATTGAATTCCATGGAAAAAATAATAGAATATAGGCTCTTAGTACTCATCATATTTAGTGCCCTTGTAGATTATTTTCAAGTGCTCAATAATTCTTTGCAACTATAAAATAGGAAGGTGTCCTTTGATGATTTGGTAAAGATATTACAAAAGGAAAAAGCAACCAATTATTTGAGTGATAAATTGATGAAAATATACTCATTTCCACAAATAAGCCATAGAATGGTCCGTCAACATCTTCATCATCTTCATCATCAAAATAGAAATAACATTAAAGATAAAGGAGGTATTACCATATCTATGAAAGGGAAGGATATGATACAAAGTATTATTTAGATAAATCCATGACTTGAGGAGGTCAAGTTTGTAACCCCCCAAAAAGATATAGTTCAAACCATATCCAAAGTAATAGCAAAGACATGTTACATATGAAGTACAAGAATATGATTTTGAACAAGACTCATAATAGACACATAAGGTGTTGATGTCCAATATAGTGATAAAATTGAACGATTAAATTTGGTATATTTATTATGGTGCTATCAAGAATATGACTAGAAATAAAGTGTGGTTTGACTCCATACAAGCCAAATATGGGAAACCAGTCACCATTGTTGATGATAAGAACTATTATGTTAAAGGAGTGGGAAATATTCCTCTCAATATAAATATAAAAAATGTATGATTAAAAAGGTACTATATGTATTAGGATTAGCAAAAAACTTGCTATTTATTTCATAAATTCTATATTGAGATATGGTAGTCAAATTTTGAGTATTTGATAGCAAAAAGAGGTGTTTCATTACAAAACATGGCAATTTTGTAAAAATTGATTCCTATAAGAATGACTTATTTGCACTTAATATCTTATCATCTCCTAATGTTGCACTATTGATAGCCATGATAGATGCTACCTCCCTTTGGCATAGGAGATATGGATATTTGAGTTCTATATACTTACTCTAGTTAAGTAAGCATCACATGGTGATAGGTTTGTCCATCCTTTCTTCCATATTACCAGTATGTTTAGGTTGTTTAGCAAGGAAGTAATAATAAGTACCTTTTAAACTCAAAACTCATAGAGATAGAGGATCATTATATTTTATACATATCGATCTATGTGGACCCATGCTATCTAGTTATGGTGGATATCGGTACTTTTAGTTGTTTGTTATTGACTACTCATGGAAGATGTGGGTATATTTCTTACCACTTAATTTAGAAATCATCAATAATTTCCAATGCTTCAAAAATCTCGTTAAAATAAAAGTTGGATGTCATATTCAAGTCCTCCATTCATGTTAAGGGGGGAATGCATATCTAATAAAATTTAAAGGTTTCGCATACAAAATGGGATAAAGCAACAACTTACTAACACCTAAAATCTACAAAAAATGGGGATGCTAAAAGAAAACATTATTCTATCATGAAATGGTTTGTTGTATGCTCATAAGATCCAATATTGAGTAGTAGTATTGGGAAAAAGCTATCTCTACTATCATGTATCTTCAAAATAAAGCACACACAAAGGAACTTGGTCTGAGAGAAAAACCTTCAATTGTGAATCTCAATGTATTTGGAAGTAAGTCATACATGCATGTGCCAAAGAAAAAAAGGATCAAGTTGGATGTAAAAATTTTGTCTTGCATATTTATTGGCTATGATGAAGCATGAAAAGTTTATTGACTAAATAATATAATCACCAAGAAAGTGCATACAAATAGATATGTGGTGCTTGATGAAGATTTTTAAAATAACACAAATGATATAGATCCTAAGGAGTCTAAAGGGGCCACATCTCTAGTTGTGAACATTAAGTTAAATAAACAATTTCTAAGAGTTGATTTAGATGAGGAAGATCATGAAAAAGTTTTAGAAATTGTTGATGAACCAATGGTAGTTGCCTTATCACAATAAAGAAGTATTTTAAAATATCTCACTAATACCATCAGAGATACCAAAGTTTATGCACAACCTGACCTCACTTCCACATGACCATGTAATCATAGTAGTACATGTTAGGAAGTAAATTTGGGCTTCATAAATTTAGTTATAAAAGGTTCAAATCAACATCAATTATTGATGATAAGTGAGCTAAGTATAATCTTGTACCATTGGGTGCCACCCATAGTTGATCTTTTGGTTACTTTTTGGGTTCTCAAGGAGAAGTACCTACTTATAATGGTGATTAGTATTTCCACAATATATTACTTACCCACATTGGCAAGGTTATCTCTATCCTCCACTCTATTGTATCTTAAAGTATCCAACATATCTACCATGTTTCAATTTTGTCTATGTATTTTGCAATCTATGTGCAACACCTCAATTTTCATAAGTAAATGCTAGAATAGTAAGAACAATGTATTCTCAATAAAAAGTAACACAAAGTGTGGCTAGATACCATACATTACCTTGATATACTATGCAAGGAGCACATAGTGTTCAATATAGTAGTTTGGATTGATGAAAACAATAGCTACATCACCATAGTATGCAAATGGAGAATTCGTAATAAATGTCGCTCAAACATTAGGAGTAGCACCCAAGAGCTAGAGTCAGATCCAAGAGGTAAAGCTAGAGATAAGATTTAAATATAAGATTAGAGCCAAGAGCTAGAGCTAAGAGCCAAATCCAATCATGGTTGTAGGGCATTCCTAGAAAAATCAAATAATGTAATAAAGGGGGATGTAATAAATAATTATCATATTATTTATGTAATATTTGAATTGAAGAAATATAAAGAGACATGTTAATATCCAAAGTAGTAAGAGTCTCTTGAGATACCAAGAGATATTTGATTGTATATATTTATATAGCCCAAATGCTCTGTTAAAGAATATGAAGGACTAATTTACTTCTCTATCTATCAAAAATAAAGATGATATAAAATGCATTAATATTGTCATTACTAAGCTTCCCATTCATTTTAGATGTTAAACCTAATTGTTCATATGATTCCTATGTTCTTGTAATTTTAAAAGATTCTTAATCTTGACCAGTTGTTTTCTCTCTTAGTTTACTATGGGTGAAATTTTGCACCTCTTCACCCACTCTTTTTCTTGAAAGATGATGCTCTTTCAAAGATTCACCAAATTTTGAAGCATTAGTGGTCAGGTGGAAGATGGAAACAACATATTCAGTGGTTGTAAAATGCAAGTGACAAGCAAATGAAATATTTTTAAAGGTGAGGCAGATGATAGAGGAGGGAAAACATTTAAGCCCCTAATTTTGGGTGGTGGTCATCTAAATATCTACCCACCTAACGGGTAGATATTTCAATTGGATGAAAGGGGAGGAAACATCAAAGATCCCCATCCACAAGGAAGAAGGAAGCTTTCACCGATCATAGGATGGGACTTTGGACTACAAGAATGGGTGGAACACTAGGAAATATCTGCCTCCTTTTATAAATTCCCTATGGATGGATATATAATTGGTCGCCTGACATCTAAATTCCTACCATCACCTAAAAATTTAAATAAAGGAGGTATTCATTGTTGTAGTTGATCAGTACCAGGTATTCGTATGTAGAAGTGATTGATTTGAAAGGCACTACTCCCAAGGTGATTAATTTTAGTCATTCATCACCAACCAGAATATCATTGACTACTTGAAGGGGTAGAGTAGATTGAAAATGAATGATCTGGGTAGAGGTGGCAGAAATATCAAGGGCCTAGATATATGGAAAATGCCTTCCCCTTCTAAAATACTACCACCATCCCAAGGAGCAGAGTACCAGTTGAACCATTAGATCACATCAACTCCATCATCTTGTCTAGCACAATTAATATTTGAATTTTGAATTTATTGTATTTTATATACTATAAAATAGTATCACATCAACTACGAAATAGTGAAATATTGGACATTACCAAGGGTTGCTCTTTGGCCATTACAATTCTCGTGTAATACTTTCATTTGTTGTGTGAATACAAGAATACTACTATCTAGTTTCCAATCTTGTTCTCATATTTTGTTAAGCGTAATTTCTTATTTTTGCTATCGTTGCCTTAGTGTTCCTTATTTAATTTTGATAAACTAGATTTCATGGGGATCGTTGGGTAATTTTTGGAATTCGAATTTATAATCAGGGCTAAGGTTTATTTTTGCAACAAGCTATTTATATGGGAGCACTCTAATTCTAAACTTTGGATTTCATGCACCTACCCAATAGTCTTGGAATTCACTTTCAACCAGTCGTGTCAATCATTGAGTGGAACCTGGTTGGGTAACCTGTTAGGTAGTATCCTTGTGTTCACTTAGAACGATGATGGGAATGCATGTGTCTTGATGTGGTCATACCCTATCCTTATGATTTCTGGTTGTGACCTCCTATCTTCTAGTTCTTTCTTTCCTCCATTTTACCTCTCCCTATTAAGTGGTGCAGGTAGCTAGTACCTCTATTAAGGAACTGGTCTCCTCTGGAAATCGACCATCCCACCTCAGCCCAAAAGTCATTCGATGTTGGTGTAGGTCTGCCCTTGCACTTGGTGCTAGATTTTTTAACCAACATTTACTTTTAGGTTGTAATCTAGAATTGTGGTTGAACTCCATAAACACATGATTATGCAAAGGAATTCATATTTAAGGAGGCTAATACCCAAAGGCCTAAGGTATAAGATAAGATTTCAAATTAAAAAACACTTAAGGATATTTTAAGAGATAGGGACATCCAATGAAGAATTGCTTGTTGAAGCTATAGATTAAAGCTAAGTTCTTAAAATTAGGTGGGCATATTCTAGATAATGAGGGAGATTTGAAAGGATCTACCTTAAGTATATAGGTCCATTAGAGATCTATTATGGGTGAAAGATATTATTATATTCAATGTCTTCTCTTCTTCGCCCCTCAATTCAAATTATGGGGGGTTTTAAACTTATAATCTAATTCTCGGATATGAGCTAATATTGGATGATGTATTCGATATGCCTAAGGAATTTTTATTGTATAATATATTAATTATTGTGTAATATTCTATTATGTATGACTTGTGTGCTAAGGTTAACCATGTTATGGTTTAACCCTATTTATTACTTGTAATTAACCTAAATCCCTCTTGATATGTTGTCTTAGGTTGAAATCTAGGATGTAATTGGGGATTTGGTATTTTTATAAATACCCCTTCACACTCCTAATTTGATTATCAAATTTTTCATGTAATATTATCCATGGATATAATGATTATATACGACGTCTATGAGTGACCATCAAATACTTATCTTTTCTTCATACTTTTATATATTTTGTATAAAAATTGAGTGGATGGATTGCCTCTATTTATTTTTGGATATATTTTGAATTCCAATAAGAATAAGGCTATAAGAAATAGATGAATTTACCTTATGAAAGATAATATCTTTTTAAAAAATAATATCTTAATTATCACGGTCATACAAGTGATAAGCCTTGGAGGTGTTAGAATACCTAAAAAATATGTTGTGGAGGCACTTCACATCCACCTTCCTCCGTGTATATTTGGTAATAATTATAATCATATCAGGATAGATAAATAGTTTATTCAAATATAGATAAATATTTTATTCAAATATTTTTATAAGGGCCCATTCATGTTGTTTATTAGTTAGATATGAATGCATTCATATGTCAAGGTTTTCATAGGTATAAAAAGATTGAGATCTCGTAGAAGTCAAATATTAAGTGAATTTGATTTTTTCTTTGTTTGCATGACATTAAGAAAAAACCCTATAAAAGGTCGTTCAGGAGAAGTGATTTCATATGCACATGTTGTGGATGCCATCAAATTTTAGTAAATCGTTTTTAAGGCTCAAAGTAAAGCTTAACCGGGAAACACCTCGAAGTGCTGACTGCACTTGATGTAGCCAAGACACAATGGTACCACTTCACCACCATCGTTATTGCGGGGATGGGCTTCTTCACCGACGCTTATGACTTGTTTTGCATCACCACCGTCACCAAACTCCTGGGACGCATCTACTCCCACGATGATGTCCATAAGAAGCCCGGCGTTCTACCAAGCAAAATGAGCGCTGGCGTCACCGGGATGGCATTGGTGAGAACGCTAGCGGGACAGCTTTTCTTCGGCTGGATGGGAGACAAACTTGGACGAAAGAAAGTGTACGGACTAACGTTGATGCTCATGGTCGTATGCTCCATTGCATCCGGCCTTTCTTTTAGCAACGATAAGGGCACCGTGATGGCCACGCTGTGCTTCTTCAGGTTCTGGCTGGGCTTCGGCATCGGGTGGTGATTATCCTCTCTCGGCCACCATTATGTCCGAGTACGCCAATAAGAAGACGCGAGGGGCATTCATTGCGGCTGTGTTCGCCATGCAGGGCTTCGGCATTGTGGCGGGCGCCCTAGTGTCCCTTATCGTGTCCGCTGCATTCCTGGTTTATGATGAACACGAAGATGTTCACTTGCCAGCGCCAGCGCCGCAAGCTGATTATGTGTGGAGGATCATCCTTATGTTGGGAGCCGTTCCCGTTTTACTGACGTTCTACTGGCTGATTAAAATGCCTGAGACCGCTCGTTACACCGCTCTCATGGAGAAGAACGCGAAGAAAACTGCGGCGGATATGTCTAAAGTTCTCCAGGTTTTTATGAGTTCCTTCCTTACTGTGTACCTCTTTCTGTATTAACCTTATTTTAATTATATAAAAATAAAATAAATACAATGCTTCTTCGTGGGCGTCCTTTGAGTTTGATTTAACATATAATTAGTTTTCTTTCTTGAAAGGTGGATATCGTGGAAGGGAACGGCAGTGGCAAAGTCCAGGACTACACCTTATTTGGTAGGGAGTTCCTACGCCGCCACGGCCGCCACCTGCTCGGTACTACTTCCACTTGGTTCCTTCTGGACATCGCCTTCTACAGTCAAAAGGACTTGTTTACCAACGTTGGAGGATCCCCAAAGCTTCCGAGATGAAGGCCATCTATGAAGTTAACAAAATCGCATCAGCGCAGGCCAAGATTGCGATGCTTTCCATCGTGCCGGGCTACTGGTTCACGGTTTTCTTAATCGATCGCATCGGCAGATTCGCCATTCAGCTCATTGGCTTCTTTTTCAGGACAGTCTTCATGTTTGCACTCGCTATTTCCTACGACTATTGGGCGAGCAAGAGCAACTACAAAGGCTTTGTGGCGTTCTATGCGTTGACATTTTTTTTCGCCAACTTCGGTCCAAACAGCACGACTTTCATCGTGCCGGCAGAGCTCTTCCTTGCGAGGCTTCGTTCCACATGCCAAGGCATATCTGCTGCGGCAGGCAAGGCTGGAGCAATTCTTGGAAATTTCGGGATTGGGAGACTTGCATTAAACCCCGACGTGAAGCACAAGAAGGATGCTGTGATAATTCTTGCGTTTACGAATGCACTTGGCTTTATTTTCACTTTTCTGGTGCCGGAAACAAACGGAAAGTCCTTGGAAGAGCTCTCTGGTGAAAACGACGGAGAAGGAGAAGATGAAAAGAAAGGGAACCTGAGCGTCTTTAGAGCCTTCGACCTGAGCGTCTTTAGAGACTTGGCTATATCTGGACGTGAGCGTCTTTAGAGCCTTGGGTCCTAAGTAGCCAGATTTCTAACCGGTGTATCTCTTTCTTGTAGTACGTTTCAAATAAAACTATCACAACACCACCAGCTGAGATAGGCGTCATATGAGGATGGATATGATAAGATATATATAAAAATGTTAGAATACTAAACCAGATTTGACGCCCTGACAGATCGGATAACATCGTCGTTAATGCCGGTAGCTGCAGTTCGGCAAGTGGGCAGAAACCCTAATGCGACGCATGTCAGAGGATAAGCATGTCAAAGGATAAGCCTTATCCGCCCTTTTGCCTAGCTATAAAAGGCGGAGTGGTCTTTCAGAAAACAAATCAAGAAATCAGGGTAGATCAGAGAGCAAGGGATAGCTGAGCAGAGCAGAGGAGTTGGAGCAACAGTCTCCCAAAAACTCCTTCGGTGTTAATCTTGCAACTGTGTTGCAGATGTCTACGTAAATTTCAATCTTGCTTTGTAATACTGCATTTGCAGTCTGTTTATCATAAGTGAATAAAATCTCTATTTTGTGCAAGTTTGTCTCAGATTTTGTTTGCACCAGATCGATGCATTTGTCGCCCGTTCACCCCAAGTGAGGCGCACTTTCCCCGTGCACCCCAAGTGTGTCGCAACCTCCCTTTGCACTAGACCTTTTGTGCAACTTCTACTTGTGCCCAACCCTTGGTGCAAATTCCCGTTGCGATCGACCTTTGGTGTAAGTCTCAGTTGCACCCGACCTTTGGTGCAAGTCTCCGTTGCGCCCCACCTTTGGTGCAAGTCTCAATTGCGCCTGACCTTTGGCGCAAGTCTTCGTTGCACCCGTACCTTGGCACATCCATACCTTGCGCCAGATCCATGGCACAAGAAAAATTTGTGCCGGAGTCTTTCAAATTGGTATCAGAGCTAGAGCCTTCCCGTAGATGATAAGAATCAATGGCTTCTAGTGGCAACTCATTGCAGTTGTAGATCTCATGATTCAATGACAAAATTTATGATTATTGGAGCATCCAGATAAGGATCCTATTTGGGTCATAGGAGCTATGGGACCTGGTCCAGAATGGCTATGCAAAGCTAGAAGACATAGCAGCGTTGAGCGCACTCTCCCAGGCAGATTCAGATTTGCTGAAGAAGAATCGAAAGAAGGACCAGAAGGTATTCTTTTACATAATGCAGGCGGTTGAGGAGACAATCTTCCAGCGAATCGCAGCAACAACCAAATTGAAGGAGGCTTGGGAAATCTTGGCCAGCTCCTACCAGGGCACCAACAAGGTGAATTTGGTGCGGTTGCAAATGCTAAGGAGGGAGTTTGAGAACTTGCAGATGAGCGATTCGGATTCCATAAGCAAATTCCTCACCCAGATAATGGATGTTATCAACTAGATGCGATTGAATGGGGAGAACATGGTGAATCAAAGGATTATGGAGAAGATGTTGAGGAGCCTACTAGCAAGGTTTGACTCTGTGGTGATAGCAATCAAATAATCAAGGGATTTGAAAACCCTCTCTATTGATGAGCTCATGGGTTCTCTGCAAACACATGAGTAGAGGCTGAGTCGCTCAACTTCGTCCTCACTGGAACAAACATTCAAAGCATAGGTCTCATTTTGATACAGTAGCAGAGAAAAATCCCACCAAGAAGCCTAAGGTTCTCAATGAGAAAGAGGAAGAGGTAAGCATGGGAAAGGCAACAAGCAAGGAGGAAGGTCAAACTCCAATGACAGAGAGACTAGTTGCAACTTCCATCAGCAAGGAGGAAGAGGCAACAACAAAAACTAGCAAGGAGGATCTTATCAGAGAAATGATAAATCAAAGATCCAAAGTTATTACTGCAAGAATTTTGGTCACTATATTTCTAAGTGCAGAAAGAAGATGACCAAAGATAACCACCAGCAAGTGCACTACACAGATGAGCCTAATAATGGAGAGTGTAGAGATGCTGGTGGAAATGTGTTGTTAACTTGCAGTATTGAGGAGGAGAACCAAAAGAATGTTTGGTATCTCGACAGTGGTTGCAGCAACCACATGACGGGGAACAAAGACATGTTCTCACAACTAGATGAAATAGTCCAGTCTGAGGTGAAAATGGGGAACAATAGCAAAGTTCCTATAATAAGGAAAGGAAAAATCCTCATTTGTACCAGGCAAGATAAAAGGAAGCAGATCATCGATGTCTATTATGTGCCTAGTTTGAAGCATAATTTGTTGAGCGTTGGATAACTTGTGCAGAAGGGGTACACTATTCAATTCAATAATGGACTTTGCACCATTAAAGACAAGGCGCATGGGTAGATTACAACTATGTCCACGACTAAAAATAAGATGTTTCCACTGTAGATTCATAATGAATCTCTGATGTCTTTTAGTGCAGTTGAGAAGGATGCTACTTGGTTGTGGCATCTCAGATTCGGTCACCTGAGCTTCAATGGCTTGAACTTGCTACACAAGAAGTAGATGGTGAAGGGTTTACCCCTTATTGAGCAACCAAATCAATTTTGTGAGGGTTGCTTAGTCGAAAAGCAACACAGGGATTCATTCCCTGTAGGACAGTCTTGGAGAGCTTCACAACCATTGGAGCTAGTGCATTCTGACATTTGCGGTCCAATGCAGACTAGCACATATACCGATAACAAATATTTTTTGAATTTCATTGATGACTTTAGTCGAAGGACATGGGTATATCCCATCAAACAAAATTCAGAGGAGTTTAGAAAATTCAAGGAGTTCAAGGCTCTGGTTGAAAAATAGAGTGACTACCAGGTGAAGACTCTCAGGACAGATGGTGGAGGTGAGTATATCTCCAATGAATTCCAAAACTTTTGCAAGTAAACTAGAATTCATAGGTAACTTACTTCTAGATACACACCGCAACAAAACGGTGTAGCTGAGAGAAAGAATAGAACCATTATGGAGATGGCACGAAGTATGCTGAAGGCAAATAACTTGTCTCATGAGTTCTGGGTAGAAGCTGTAAGTTGTGCAGTCTATCTGCTAAATCGGTGTCCCACAAAGAGTGTGAAGGATAAAATTCCTCAGGAGGCATGGAACAACTAGAAGCCAAGCGTTGCTCATTTCAAATTTTTTAGGTGTATAGCATATGCACATGTCCCAGATGAGAAGAGGAAGAAGCTAAACGACAAAGCTGAGAAATGCATCTTCACTGGCTATAGTAAATAGTCGAAGGCATATAGGCTGTATAATCATATGATGAAGAAGATGATTATCAATCGAGATGTGAAGTTCTTGGAGGATGAATCTTAGAACTAGAAATCAAAGACTGGTTAGCTAGAACCAATAGTCATTGAGTTTGAGGACGTAGAAGAAGAATGAGTGCATCAACCTGCAGCTTCAAGTAGCAACTCTGGTGCTAGCAGTAGCACCGCATCATCATCACAAACACCTCAAATTGTAA